>CM035841.1:297548292-298958688 GCA_020510985.1 Pholidichthys leucotaenia | reverse complement strand
ATAGGTTTGTTTATCTCTGCTCTTTGTGTAGTGCATGTCACAATGCACCGACTGGCACAGTCCACCACAGACCTTGCGACAGATGTGTTTATCTGCCAGGATGTCCAGTCCTCACCCTGTGTAACTGGGAGTGGTCCACCACAGACCTGTGGCAGATATTGTTTTTAGTTCTGCCAGGATGCCCTGTTTCACCCTCCACGCCATCAGAAGGGTGGGGATGCCGGTTGAGTCGCCGACGGCCCGACCCATGAGACAGGTAGTACCGGTTTTCATGGTTATCCAGTAGCAAGAAAGCCAATGCCTGACGTGACAAAAAAAAGGGGGGATGTATGTAAAAAAGACACTGTCTCTTATGTAGGAACCATGTAGTGTTAGGGTATATCCATGCAACTAAGTGTTAAAGAGGAAGGGAGTTATCCAGCACTGAGATCTTGTCCTTTTCACATTTTCAAAACATTTTGTATTTTTGTATTAGAAGAAATTTGATACTATGGAGTTTACCAAAATTGTTAAATATTTTCTCATAAGGAATTTTAACTTAGGAAATTGTATTAAAATCAAGGCTAACATCAAATTTACAGTAGCCCACTTGCCTTTAATAATTCCTCCTTCAAGTCTTTTAGAAATTGTGGGAGCATATCAGTTATTTCCAAACAGTGAAGATATTGTGCGAAAAGAGATTCAATCTGCAGAAACAGGTAAGGTTTGTAAGTACCAGGGGAATTAGCTTCACGAATATACAGTATATCAGGGGTCACCAACTGGCAGACTCTGGTCCGGATCCGGACCCCGAGAGTCCTCTGTCTGGACTCCAAAGCCTTTTGATACAATTTGGGGAAAAGAGAGACTGTTTTATTTTGGTTGGGAAAAAAGCGGAACTAAGCTGCTGCATCGGTGACCACCCAACAGATTATGGCATGAGCCCTTGGCCGCTCTCCTCCTGCTGCAGACTCCCCTCTTCGCTGTCCCATGAATGCCACTCTCTGCAGAGACTCTGCAGCTCCAACCAATTCACAGAGAGTCAGTGGTTGCAAAATCTGGTTTGCTATGGGTGCCCCCCCCCCCAACACACACACAAGGCCAACAGCCAGGACATCCACCCCGGACAGACTGTTTCAGGTCTGTCCCCACAAAAAGAAGCGCTGTTGTGAAATTGAATATATTTCTTCCTCTATTCTGCCAATAGTCCACGCTGGGATGCAAAGGTGAGGTCGCTGGTTACTTCGGCCCTTTTTGTAGCCTCCGATAGAATAATAATAATAATAATAATAGTTTGCATATATATAGCACCTTTCAAGAAACCCAAAGTGCTTTACAATGAAAATCCATTATTCATTCTCTTCAAAGAAAGACAATAGTAGTGGTAAGCTACTACTGTAGCCACAGCTGTCCTGGGGCAGACTGATGGAAATATGGCTGCCAATCCATGCCAACGACCTCTCTGACCACTACTGAACATTTATACACATTCATACTCAGTGTCATGGACACTGAAGGCCAGGTGGGCAAAGGGTCTTGCCCAGGGACACAATGGCAGGATGGCTGGGGAGAGTGGGATTCGAACCACCAACCCTCTGGTTCTTGTACAACCCACTCTATCTTCTGAGCGACTGCTGCCCACATTTCCCTCCTCCGTTCCATTTTTGCTGACCATCAAGCTGGACGGCAGGAAGTTCCACTTTTTACATGGTCTTTGGCACGACCCGGGACTTAAACCCCCGACCTCCCGGTTGTGGAGCGGATGCTCTATCCCTAGGTCACCACTTCGGTAAACAAAATTTGATATCACTTAAAAACTCAGTAAAAGCTCCGTGTGTTACTGAACATAAAAAGTTCCATCTCCCCTCTCCTTGTAACCATGGAGTTACAGCTCCATCCATGCTGTAACAGGATTTACTGTCGAGATTTAAAAAAATGTCGGAGGAATTCTGTCATGTGGAATTATATTTTGCGTCCTGGAATTAAATTTTTCGTCCACTTTTTTGTCTTAGTTTGAAACTTTTTTCTGCACTGAAAATATTCTATAGAGGTGGACTTTTAGTGAAATTTTGTTTTTTTTAGATATTTTTTTTTTAAATGCAATACAGTTTAGTTTGTATTCTCCTGTAAAACATTTTTAGGATTTTAGTTATAGATTTTAGAATTTTAGACCTATTTATTTGGAGTCAACAAACACATTTAGTGTTCTCCTGTATTATAAAATTTTATACTATGTTTTGTTTGAAATTGAACAAAGAATTCATTTTTTTGTTTGTTTAAAAATTTATATAGCTAAAACGTGAGCTTAATAAAATAATGTGTGAAAGCAAGTTAAATGATATAGGCCTGTCTGGAGACAGATGTGGTCTTCTGAAAGAATGTCCGTGAAAGGATGACAGTTCTTTAAAGCACATTTTGAGATAAATTTGTCCGTGTTTTTTTTATTTTACTTTTATTTATACAGGGTAGTTTCATTGAGAGGAAACCTCTCTTTTTCAAGGACACCCTGTTCACACATTCACACCTGGAAGCTGCTCAGGACAACCACAGACTGGCCTGTGGCCACTGAGCAGCTCCACTGGAGCAGTTGGGGTTAAGGGCCTTGCTCAGGGGCACCACAGTGGGGTTAAGGAGGGTGGGGCAAACACTGCTATGTTATCTGTCCCACCCAGATGTAATCCTGCTAGTCCAGGGATTGAACCCACAACCCTCTGCTCACCAGTTTACATCCCTAACCATTAGGCCACCACTGCCCAGCATGTGTCAGATTTCTCTTCCATTTGTTTTAATAAAAGATGTTGGAAGTTAAGTCGTGGGTCATTGCAAATACTTTGCTTTAAAAGTGCGAAGTTGTCACACAGTGGGAGGGAAAAGTCTTGAATAGAAAAAAAAAGTGTCAAGATGCATTGAGAATTGTTTTAGAATCAAGTCATAGTTCTGAATCATGAGGTGCCTAGATATTCCTACACCTAGTTCGGACCTCGGCTAGGGAGGAGGACCAACTTATCGGACCTTTTGCAGTTTTAGTTGGTGACCCCTGCAGTATATTGTGACGTATGTGCAAATTTCAAGCACAAATTCTCAGATGATTGTGTATTTCAAATTGTGCTCTTCACATACAATGCAAAGTTACACACTCTGTTGCTGCTATTTGAGCTCAACAAAAACATCTTGTTCACTTAAATCCGCCAGATGATTCAGATGCAGTCAGGAGGGGCAACTGCATCCTCTTCACACCACCTACAGAACGTCCTCCCCCAAGCTCTTATTCTCCAGTTACATAAAACTCATTTCACATGAGAACTCCCGAATGCCTCCGTTGGGTCTATAAATGGACTCTAAATCAGTCAATTGACTTCACAAATTTCACTCCATGTCAGCCAGATATTCAGCAGAGATATTCATCATTCTCACCTTTTATATTTATGCTTAAAAAAAAGCACTGCCTCCTGAGAGGGGGCCTGTCAGAAGTAATATTACACATTACAGGGTTTTAGTGTCTGCTGTTTGTCACTGTAGCGGCGGCTTCTTTGGCTTTTACTCACCTGTATTCCTTGAACATTGGGCTCCATATAAACAAATGTAACTGCTCAGTAAGGAAAATTGACAATACTGTGCTTTCAAGTAAAGAGGAATAAATGTTGCATTTTTTTTACATTTTAGCTTGAGCAAAAATTAATATTGTATTTTCTTGCTGGTGGTATTTTTGTGAAAATGATAGTTTTCTTGTACACATTAGGATAAAGGAGTGGTGGGTAATTTCTGCACGTGTTTTGTTGGCAGGTACATTTGTGTAGCAGCTGAAGAAGTTGTCAGAACAGCTCAGGCTGTTTAGTGTCATTTCTTATCTTTTTGTGTGGGATGGCACTTTACTACCAATTACATTACATTCTCTCTGCTGACAGCCTGCCAATGCCACGAACTGGCAAAGTTGTTTGTCAGCTTCTTTCCACTAAAAATGCCCACTGTCCTGGTGCAGCCACAACCCTCAGACTTGCAGTTTTGAAGGTTAAGAGCACAATGACAGACTCACCTGGTAAATGTTTAATAAGTCAAAGCGGCAGCCCCATCTGGAGTTGAGAGGTGCATTGCTGAGCAGCAGGGGAGGCAAGGCAGAGTGTCAGAGGATCCTCTGAAAGCTTGTGCAGCCAGTTATTCCCCTGCTTTCTTTTGCTAAAACGACACCTTCTGACAGGCCAGCTGTTGTGTTGATTTCATGTCCACAGGAAAGACATACATGAGGTGATGCAATCATGATGTCAGTGTGGATTTCTCAAGGAGAACAAAACAAAGAAAAACAAAGGAGATTTCACTTAAGCCTGTATATTGTTCGCCTGTGAAGAAATATAGGCTGTACACTTGTGCCAGAGATTGTACGTTGGAGTAGAAGATGCAGCCACCAACGCTAATGTTGTTTACTGCAAAACAGGATTCTTCCAAGTCAGGGATGGAGACGTCTTTACATCCTCCTCACTGCTGTCATAAAGAAATAATGGTGTGAAGAAAAAAGTTACATATAATATCTGGGCAGCATGGTGGTGCAGTGGTTAGCACAGTGGCAGCACAGCAAGAAGGTCATGGGATCGATTCCACCCTTGACCATCGTGGGTTTGATCCCACCCCCAGACCATTGGTGACCCTTCTGTGTGGAGTTTGCATGTTCTCCCCGTGTCTGCGTGGGTTTACTCCGGATACTCCGATTTCCTCCCACATGCCAAAGACATGCAGGTTAGGTTTATTGGCATCAAACTGGGGATTCTAAATTGTCCTTAGGGATGGATGTGAGAGTGAATGGTTATCTGTCTCTCTGTGTTGGCCCTGCGATGGACTGGCGATCTGTTCAGAGTGTACCCTGCCTCTCACCCAAAGATGCTGAGATAGGCTCCAGCCCCCCCACGACCCGAAAAGGATTAAGCGGAAAAAGATGAATGGATGGATCTGTGTAGCAGAGTCAGTAAAAAAAGCATTACTATGTGGCTTGCACCCTTCGTGGTGACATCAGGTAGATTGCTGGACTATGGAGCCAGAGATTGTGGGTTCAAACCCCTGGTTCGAATGCCACCAGTTGTCTGTCCACTCTGCTACATCTGCGTTTTCTCAGATTCAAATGTGCCCACCTCTACATTCACAGCAGAGTGAAAGTACAAGATAGGCTTCAGGTTATTGTGAAAAATCAGGGTTGTTTTGAAATCACTACCTGGGAGCAGCTCTGCGATCCTCATGGGTGAGGATATCGACAGCCTCACTCACACCATCACGGACTACATCAACTTCTGTGTGACAACACCATACCCACCAAGACCATACGGTGTTGCTCAGACAACAAACCCTGGGATCAACCCGGAGATAAAGTCCTTGGCTGAGAGAAAAGAAAAGGATCTTCAGGTCGGGAAACAGGGAGGGAGCTGAAGTCCATACAGAGGACTAAGGAGGAAGATCAGAGAGGGTAAGGACAACTACAGGAAGAAGATGGAGGACAAGCTGCAAAGAGCAACATTGGTGGGGTCTGGAGAAGCCTCAAAACTATCTCTGGGCTCCAGAATATCTTCTCCCAGGCCACGGGAGGCAGGGAGTGGGTGAACAACCTGAACCTGTTTTTAACAGGTTTGACCAACCGACCTCCCCTCCGCCTGTACACCAACCACTGCTGTCTCTACCGTCATCTAATCCTGCTGTCCACCCCCACTCCCAGCACACAGCCCCCCTGCCCCAACCTGACCTTCACTAAGACCCAGGTGAGGGCGGAGCTGGGGAAGATCAAGGCGAGGAAGGCTTCTGGTCCGGACTGCATCAGCACGAAGCTCCTCAAGTCCTGTGCAGACCAACTGTGCGGGATTGTGGAGCACATCTTCAACCTGAGCCTGAAGCTGGGGAGGGTACCACAGCTGTGGAAAACATCTTGTGTGGTACCAGTACCAAAGACTCTCCACCCCAGAGACCTGAACAGCTACAGACCAGTGGCCCTGACTTCTCACCTGATGAAGACTCTGGAGAGACTGCTCCTTGCTCACCTCCGCCCCCTGATGGGACCAGCGATGGATCCACTCCAGTTCGCCTACCAGCACGACATCAGGGTGGAGGATACAGTGATCTTCCTTCCTACACCGTTCCCTGTCACACCTGGAGAAGCCTGGAAACATGGTGAGGATCATGTTCTTTGATTTCTCCAGTGCTTTCAACACCATCCAACCAGTGATCTTGAGGGACAAGCTGCTGTGTGCAGGGGTGAACTAGCACCTGTCATCGTGGATCCTGGACTACCTCACAAACCGGCCACAGTTTGTGAGAACCCAGGATTGTGTGTCCAACACTATCATCTGCAGTATGGGGCCCCCCCAGGGAACAGTTCTGGCTCCTTTCCTGTTCACCCTTTATACTGCGGACTTTTCACACAACACACTGCCATCTACAGAAGTTCTCTGACAACTCTGCGATTGTCGGCCTCATCTCCGATTGAGATGATGCTGAGTACAGAGGACTTATCCAAGACATTGTGGACTGGTGCCATCGGAACTGCCTCCAGATCAATGCGAGGAAAACTAAGGAGCTGGTGGTGGACTGCCACAGGCGAGGACAACCCCCCTCAGCACCAGTAAACATCCAGGGAACAGACATTGAGACGGTGACATCCTACAAGTTCCTGGGTGTTCATTTGAACAATAAACTGGACTGGTCACACAATACCGACGCACTCTTCAAGAAGGGACAGTGCAGGCTGTTTCTACTGAGGAGACCTCAGGTCATTTGGTTCACAAGGGGTGCTCCTGAAGACCTTCTACGATTCGGTGGTGGCATCAGCCATCACATTTGGAGTGGTCTGCTGGGGCAACGGCATCACGGCAGCTGACAGGAAGAGACTGAACAGACTGATTAAGAAGGTTAGCTCTGTCCTGGGGCAGCACCTCGACCCAGTAGAGGAGATAGGAGAGAGGAGGATGGTGGCTAAGCTGTCATCTCTGCTGAAGTCTGAGTCCCACCCCATGCAGGACACACTGAACGCACTGAAGAGCTCATTTAGCGGTAGGCTGCATCATCCTAGGTACGCGACCGAGAGGTTTCCCAGGTCCTTCCTACCTACAGCTGTCAATTCAATTCAGTTCAATTCAGCTTTATTTATATAGTGCCACATCACAACAAAAGTCATCTCATAGCGCTACCAAATGCAGGGAAAACCCCACAATTTCTGAAAGACCCAGCAATCAGACAATCCCCTGTGAGCAAGCACTTAGTGACGGTGGAGAGGAAAAACTTCTATTTAACAGCAAGAAACCTCTAGCAGAACCAGGCTCAGGAAGGGGCAGTCATTTCCTGCGACTGGCTGGGGGTGAGGGGATAGAGAGGATGAAAAGAACAGACATAATGAACATGAACAGTGAGAAGCCAAATACATTATTGGAGGTCAATCGGCAGTCTGAATCTATTAACAGTAGAACAAAAGGGGGGTTAAGAGACACAAGATCCCTCCCTAATCATAGGCTATATTGAAAAGGAAGGATTTTACCCTGTTCTTAAAAACAGAGATTGAGTCTGACTGCCGGACCCAGAGTGGTAACTGGTTCCACAGAGAAGGAGCTTGATAGCAGAAGGCTCTGCCTCCCATTGTACTTTTGGAGATTCTGGGTATTACAAGTAATCCAGCATTTTGAGAGCGTAGTGCTCTGTTAGGATGATAGGGTAATATCAGATCTTTTAAATATAAGGGGGCCTGATTATTAAGAGCTTTCAAAGTGAGAAGAAGGATCAGACTTTATAACCTAAGCAGAGGCTGCTCGTAGAGGTTGTAAAAAAACCTTTATGATCTAATAAGCATTGAATGCAAAAGACGCAACAAACTTGCACAATAATGGTCCCCTCCATTACACAACTAAGACGATATCAATTGCTACAGAGGGTGACAAATAGGCTGGCTCAAATACGAAATATGCTGTATGGGTACATATTCATACTAGGTGGGGTAACTGAATAGACCATTATGCTGTTTATTCCATCTAGCTACAATGCTCCGCACTGTGTATATATATTTATGTGTACATATGTATATTCACTGCTCTTTTTATCTTATCTGCTAAATTATTGCTCTGAGTGTTGCTATCCCTGTACTGCTGCAATCCTGGAATTTCCCCACTGTGGGACTAATAAAGGCTTATCTTATCTTATCTTATATTAAGAATGACCTGTTATGCTGCTACTAATTCCATGCTATTGTTCAACTCTAGTGCAGCTTTGCATGATTCACAGCTTCAAAATAACCCATATTTGTCCTGGCATGGCCTGTGATATCAGCATATAGAACCCCTTAAAATCAGGAAGGTTTTTGTAGTCTTCAAAGGACAATATTTCAGGCAGGAAGGTTTCACAAGATGACTTCATTGTTGAAATAAGTGACTGTTTTTTATCAGACCTCGGAGAAATAAGACAAAAAGGCATGCTCATCAAACTGGGAGATGAATTGCAAGATAGGGTGAATTGACAGAAATTAATTACTTTTGTAATGTTTGGCTTCATGTTTGCCTCCATTCACTTTGCATCAGTTGTAATTAGCCAGGCGCCTAGTGGGGATGGCAGGGAGGGAGATGAAAGCTCTGGTGAAACAGGACACGAACAAAGCCAAAACTGAAAGAGGGGGCCAACGCTGAACACCGTGCCATGACAGACAGCCTTTGGGGCTGTTTTATTCAGCTGCCAGGAGCTTTTTAGGATTCGTTTTATCTGCTCTGCCTTGCACCCACCCACACGCCCACCCCCCTGGATGGTGCTCCAGATGAATTTGTGTCCAGTTTGGCTTCACTCGAGCCAACACAGCCGCTAAAAGCAGACACACTCTGCCTCCTTCTCTGCAATCAGCCCACCTGTCTTGTGTTTGAGAGCTGTTAAACCTCTTTTCTGCCTGAGTGGGTTAGCTCGCATTTAAGTGAAAAGGTCAACTCAGGTTATAGGTTTCAAAGATGAAATTACAACTTTTTAAATTTTTTTTCAATCATTTTCTGTCTTTTCTTAAGGGGGTATTCTATGAAAATACCCAGTTGTGTAAATCACTTCATACTTTCATGTTAGGCATACAGTATATAGTCAATCACAAAAGCTAGGGTTTTATGGAGAAGTTTCCATCACATTACATTTAAACCCATTTTCTTATGAATTTGTCCCAAATGGTGAAATAAATCTCTCCCGGTCATGCTAGCTGTTTGTTTTGTTTGAAATCCTTCAATGAAAATTGGAGTTGTTGTCTTTTTTGTTGGAGTTGTCTTTTTATCCATGAGGAGTCAGGGTTTTAGTGTAAAGGTCCAATTTTATGGCATTTCCAGGGATTATTTTATGTTTCAACATCCTCACAGACACATACAGTCATGCTTGAAAGTTTGTGAACCCTTTAGAATTTTGTACATTTCTGCATAAGCCACCATCAGAACACTGAACAACAATGGTGTGCATGGCAGGGTTGCGAAAGCCATGCTCTCCAAAAAGAATATTGCTGCTCATCTGCAGTTTGCTAAAGATTACATTGACAAGCCTGAAGGCTTATAATGAAGGCTAATAATTAAAAAGAAGACAAAACAAACATACTCGAGCTAAGCCTGAAGGCTATTGGAAAAACGTCTTGTGGACAGATGAGACCAAAATAAAACCTTTTGGTTTGAATGAGAAGCGTTATGTTTGAAGAAATGAAGAAATGAAGACACTGAATTCCAGCATAAGAACCTTATCAAATCTGTGAAACATCGTGGTGGTAATATCATGGTTTGGCCCTGTTTTTCTGGGCTAGGACGGCTTGCCATCATTGATAAAACAATGAATTCTGAATTATACCAACAAATACCAAAGGAAAATGTGAGGATATCTGTCCATGAACTGAATCTCAAGGGAAAGTGGATCATGCAGCAAGACAATGATCCTAAGCAGACAAGTTGTTCTAACAAAGAAGAGTTAAAGAATAATAAAGTTAAATTTTGGAATGGTCAAGTAAAAGTCCTGACCTTAATCCAATTGAGATGTTGTGGAAGAACCTGAAGCAAGTAGTCCATGCAAGGAAACCCACCAACATCCCTGAGTTGAAGCTGTTCTGGAAGGAGGAATGGGGTAAAATTCCTTCAAGCCGATGTGCAGGACTGATCAGCAGTTACCAGAAATGTGTAGTTGCAGTTATTGCTGCACAAGGGGGTCACACCATACTGAAATCAAAGGTTCACAAACTTTTGCCACTCACAGATATGTAATATTGGATCATTTTTCTGAAGAAATAAATTTAAAAAATAAATATTTTTGTCTCATTTATTTAACTGGGTTCTCTTTATCTACTTTTAGGACTTGTGTGAAAATCTGATGTTGTTTTGGGTCATATTTATGTGTCACAGGGTGGAAGTATTTTATTGTGTCTTTCGGATTTTATATAGTTTTTAAAGTTATGTTGCACGTTTTATAACTTTGCATGTTTTGTCGTTTTTATTTTAGCCTGTGTGCTTTAAGTATGAAATGTTGTTGACTTCCACCCTGTGCTTCCCTAATTACTAATCAGCAGCACCTGCATTGATTGGGGATGTGCAGCACCTGTGACTGCACATGGTATAAAAGTTGCTTTGATTCAAGATTCAAGGGCTTTATTATCATGTGCACAGTTAAGAAATGTTACATTTCCTGAGCAATGAAATTCTTACTTTGCTCGACGAACGAATGCCAACTTAAAAGGTACAGAAACAATAATTCTAATAGGTCATGACACACTAACACAGTAACTCAATCCTAATACTAATGGATGCTAATAACACACACACCAACACACAGTTAGGCAGTAGAGGAATGAAACTGAAAATTCACTGAATGACTAAAGTGACAATGGTATATTGATATAAGAGATGATGTGAACCTGAGATGGCATGAACCTATGTACAGTGTGCAAATGAGCATTGTGCAACCTGATGCGATCCTGAGATGGCATAGACTTATATACAGTGTGCAAATGAACATTGTGCAACAAGCAGTGTATAATTACAAATTATTTCTGTAACGATAGTACCAGTAGACTGTGCATGATAAGTAGCAGCAGAGATGATATGGACATCAGACGGGTGATACTATATCTACTGTACAGGTGAGCAATGTGCAAATTTAGCAGCCGGTGTGTGAGTTCCTAAATGCAAGGCTATGTTACAGAGTTTTGGGAGTTGTTTTCTATTCAGGAGTCTGATGGCAGTGGGAAAGAAGGAGTTTTTCAGTCTGGTTGTCCTGCATTTCACACTTCTGTACCTCCGGCCTGAGGGTAGAAGTGTGAACAGTCTGTGCTGGGCGTGGGTGGGGTCCCGGAGGATCTCTTTTGGACTCTGCGGTGGTAGATGCTCTGCAGAGAGGGGCGTGGAGTCCTGATGATCTTCTCTGCTGTCTTCACCACTCTGCAGGCGTTTGCACTCCAGGGCAGTAGTGCTGCCATACCATGCAGTGATGCAGTTGGTCAGGATGCTCTTGATGATGCAACTGTAGAAATTGTTGAGGATCCTGGAAGACATGCCAAACTTCTTCAGCCTCCTCAGAAAGTACAATTGCTGTTGATCTCTCTTAACCAGCTCTGTGGTGTTGTGTGTCCACTTAACCCTTCTTGTGGCAAGATTTCATGGACAGATAGTGCCCCCACTGCCACAGTCGCAGCGCTGCACCTGTCATGTGATGTTAATTGACGTGGCCAAAAACTCCCCAGTTGATTTAAGTTGTACAAAGGATTCCACTTCACAAGGTGGCAGACACCACGTATAACTTACTGCTCTTGCCTTGGAGGACTTATGGCGGACATAGAACCATCCTGAAACCTCACCAGAGAAGAAGAGTTTGTAAATAAATCTAGATCTTACTTGATCGCAAGACTGAGGAAGCCGACTGAGGAAGCATTTGCTCCCAAATTTGCCAACTATGATTCTAAAAAGAGATTATTTAGCTTATGAAAATAAATATCTACATTTTGTTATAACAGAGGGTGGGCGAAGCTGGTTGATGTTCACCTGCTATCGACGCCATCGCCATGTGACTGGGTAGAACAATCATGCCAGTTCCATGTCGTCATATACAATGAATAGCGGCAGAATAAAAGCAAAATTGAGGTGGAATAATCATAACAGTTTCTGGATGGAGGGTGAAAAATAAAATCACCGACAGAAGAGAAAATAACGACTAGGATGCTGCAAAAGGACGAAGCAAGCGAGCCGCCCGGCCAGCAGTAAGTGACGAATTTGTTTGTTTGTTTACATTGTACTGATTTTCTGGTTCATATACTTTGAAGATAAGATAACAAAATGCCCAAAACAAGAAACGGTGGCAAAAAGCAAAACCATTCTTTGTGGAAATATGTCCAAAGTCCACTTTTGACTGAAAGTTATGTAATTCGATATGGCTGCCGTGGCATTATGCAAATTAGGTGCATAAATTTACTCCTATCTCAAACTTTGGATCATATTCTACATCTTTCTAATTCACAGTAAGCCATTATCTCTTACCACTTTCAAGTTATAGCTTTGGAAATCTCTGACATCTGAACTGAATATTTTCTTGAAAAAAACCTTGACTACTAAGGGCTTATGGCACAACAGAGCACCTGTGGCAGTCATTGGGTTAAGGTCCTCACTGATGTGCATGCCCAGGTATTTAAAGCTGCTCACCCTCTCCACCTCAGGCTTCCGGAAGAAAAGTGGCTGATGGGGTCTCCTCCTCCCTTTCCTCATGTCCACTATCATCTCCTTTGTCTTGTCCGTGTTGAGGGTGAGGTTGTTGTCCTCACACAATGACACCAGGTTGGCCACCTCCTTCCTGTAGGATGCTTCGTCATCACCAGTGATCCATCCTATCACTGCTGTGTCATCCGCAAACTTTAGGATGATATTGTCCTTGTGGGAGGCAACAGTCATGGGTGAAGAGACTGTAGCGGATGGGGCTGAGAATACAACCCTGAGGGACACCTGTGTTTGTGATGATGCCGGCTGAGGTCCTGTTACCCATCCTGACAGACAGGCTTTTGGCAGTCCAGAGGAAAGTGCTGCTTGAGGAGAGAGCCCTGCCTGAGGAGAGGGCCCCGCCAGATGAGAGCTTTGCCTGGAGGAGAGAGCCCAGCCAGAGGAGGGCCTGCTTGGAGGAGAGCCCTGCCTGGATAACTAGCTAGATGAGAGCCCAGCTAGATGAGAGGAGGCTGCTGGTGGCAGAGGAAATAGCAGAAGAAGGGCATGACTGAGGAGGAGGAGCAGTAACGGCCAGGACCACCATGACGCCGGCATTTGGGGCAGGACACTTCCGTGTGGAGCAGTTGGAGCGCTGCAGGTGAGAGACAGCAAGGGGCAGAGTGAGGAGCTCTGCCTTTGCTTTAAGTATTTGGTTCCCAGATAGCAGCACCTCATGATTATGATGATGATGATGTTGATGACAATAGAAATATGGATATACTGCTGGCAAGTGTCTTTCCCTGTACAGGTTTCCTGAGGGTGTCGGTGTCATGATGGCAGATAGAGTCTGGCCTGGAAGAGTGGATCCTCCTTCTCAGCTTTTATGGACTTTTATTTGTTTTAAGCCCACTTTTAGTTTTTAGTTTAGGTTCTTTTAGTTAGTATTGTATTCTAATTTTAACTTATTTTAATGTAATTTTAATTAGGTTTTACAGTGATCCCTCACTTATCGCGGTTAATGGGTTCCAGAACCGACCGCGAAAAGTGAAAAACCGCGAAGTAGCGTCACCCCTAATGACGTCACCCATAAATAACACATACGTTCATTCTCTCACTCTCTCTCATATGATACGTGTGTGTGTGTGTGTGTGTGTGTGTGTGTGTGTGTGTGTAAGTGTACATACATACGTAGATGTAAATAAAGTGTACATAAATATGTTTTTAGAACTCTTATTTTTATAACAAGATACGTAACTCAAGATGAAGATGATTTACGTACTGCACAATGAGAGCTTTACTGCTCCTCAGGTGACGCGTCATCGTCAGGTGCTAGAGGCGCAGGATTGTCAAGGGCAGCTGCAGGAGGCGGCGTAGTGGCTCGACGGGAAGACTATTTCACACAAAAAGGGACAAGAGAACAGCGAAAAGTTCCACGCTGCGAGACTAGCGATAAAGAACAATGAATGCGGTCTTCCTTCGGTGGGTATGGGCGCTCTGCAGGGAGAAAGCTGGGTAAAACGTCTCGGCCAATCAGCTTGCGAGGTAAAACGTCTCGGCCAATCAGCTTGCGAGATTCCCGAGCAGTGAAGAGGTGGGCGGAGAGGAGTGGAGCGGTGGTCAGAGAGGTGGATTTTGAGTTGAGCGGCTCTCCGTGTTGATACCTGATGTTCTAATGTAGTCTCCCTGCCTTCTGCTAGCGCCCGCCCATTTTTTCTCAATTTTGAATTTTTGATGAATATTTCTGAAAAATCCGCGATGCACTGAGGGCGCGAAAGGTGAAGCGCGAAGTAGCGAGGGATCACTGTATAGCTTTTTATTTAGGTGGGCATCTGTACATATTTTATTGTACTGTAAATAAATTCCTTTTAACACCTCATTTTAAAGTTTCCCCTTTGATTGCTACCTGTGACTCTTCACCTAGTTTTAAAGAACCTTGCATTTCATGTTTTTAATTACCCCTCGGCCTATATGTCACATTTGCAGAAATGTAGAAATGTAAGGTTCACAAACTTTCAGCCACCACTGTACATGTAGCATGTGTCCCATATATCCACCCATATAGGAGTACATAAGTGGATAAGCAACAGACACTCCGTTTCAGCTACAGAGCTCCCAGCCCATGTGTCTGCAGGTGAGTGGCAGTCTTATGCCCCTTTTCCACTAGTCCCCACTCAGCCCTACATGCCTCGACATGGCTTTACATGGCTCAGCACGCTTTTGTTTCCATTACAGCTGAGTACCGCCTGGGGTGGGTGGGATTTTTTTACAACAAGGCGGAGCCATACTCCCGTTTCCCCACGGGAAACATGTGACACAAGCAAAACACAACATGGTGGCTTACGAGGCGACTGCTCGGTCTCTCACTTTTTGTCAGAGTAAATGCAAAAAAAGACAGCCAGACAAGGGTACAGGCAGCGAGACGAAACACTCTGGAAAAGTACTGGAGAGTTTAGGAAGCCATAGAGCTGAAGACGTGAGGATACAATCTAGATCACATATGAAGGTAAGCTAATGATGGTTAATGCTAGTTTGCTTTAAGTCCTAGTTTGTAGTCATACTACATTGTAATGTCTGCAAGTTATCGCTATTAGGTACTAAAATATGTATGTTGTGTGTGTGTTTCAGATGGCTCTCTTGTGGCAAAATTACCGCTTCAAACCATGGGTCCGGGCGTTCAACACAGCCTCTCACTGATGTCACCCCAGCTTCACGGAGTTGGTGGTGTCATGGCAAAAAGTGACCAGCTGCCAAAACTTGATTGCCAGGTGCTATATTGTAGTTAGCGGGTTATATTAGCCATAAAATATATATTGCAACAGGTAAACAGTACTGAGTTAGGTATAATAAGATATATTTAACAATTATGATGCATTTTAAGCCAAAACAAACTTGATCTAGGATTAAAAGCAATTAAAATACAGTAATACAGTCACAAAGTTACATGGAAAATACTTGGATTTACTGGATAGATACATGTACTGTATAAATATATATTCTCTGCATCAACAATGTACTATACATGTATTCATTTAGGATTGCATTATTTGACAATAAACCTTTGTACTTTTTGCAGATCTGTCTCCACTTTTATGTGTGAAGGTTACCACCAAGTGACATAAATTAAATACTAAAAGATTGGAAAAGCTGTCTAAGAACAATCCAACAGTTTGAGAAATCACTTTTGGTTTGGTGTAAGTCTGTCAACCGAATTATGAACCATAAAGCAGTTTGTGTTAAAATGTTAAATCCCATTAAACCCTAACCAAGGGGTGTCCAATCATGTGCCATAGAGGGCCAAGACCCTGCAGGTTCTCTCTTCTACCTAGTCTCTTCAGCAGGTGTTTTCACTGATCAGCAGTCAGTGGATGAAATTCAATGGAATCTGCTGTTGAAGACACTGGCTGGAGGTAAAGTCTGCAGGGTCTTGGCCCTCCATGGCACATGATTGGACACCCCTGCCCTAACCCATTATTAGAAAATACAGATGCTGATATGGCACAGAATTCCTCCATATACTGGTACTGTCACTAAAGTGTGCAGTGTCTTCTGCACTGACATTTCCAACAGTACAGTCTTCAGTAAATAAAATAACTGTTTTTGGTTATTTTTTTCTTAAAAATGAGCCATTATTTTCAACATCACTGATAAATAGTTTGTACTGTTAACTCTTCAAGACGAAGATGGCAGTGTATAACGCCTGCGTCATCAGCACACTGCTCTATGGGAGTGAGACGTGGACAACATACGTCCGGCAGGAAAAGAGACTGAACTCCTTCCACTTGTGCTGCATTCCCCACATCCTGGACATATCCTGGCAGGACAAAGTGCCCAACACAGAAGTTCTGTCCGGCGCTGGCCTTCCCTCCATGTTCACTCTACTCAGGCAGTGCAGGCTCCGCTGGCTAGGCCACGTTCACCGTATGGAGGATGGCAGAATCCCCAAAGACGTCCTCTACGGAGAACTTGCAACTGGCAGGAGAGACGTTGGCCGCCCACAGCTGCGCTTTAGAGACGTCTGCAAGAGAGACATGAAGGCCCTGGATATCAACACAGAGCGCTGGGAGGACCTTGCAACGGACCGCTCCAAATGGAGAGGCACCCTGACCAGACAGCTCAAGATGGGTGAAGAGAGACTGACTGCTGCAGCAGATGAAAAAAGGACCCGCAGGAAGAACCGCCACAGACCCAGCAGCACGGAGACCACCCACAAGTGCGACCTGTGTGACAGGGACTGCCATTCACGCATCGACCTGTTCAGCCACAGGCGGTGCTGTTCCAGCAGAGTAGACATTTAGGATTCTCTTCCATGGTCATCATAGACCGACGGAGGCCGACGACGACTGTTAACTCTTTTCACACCTGTGTCTTAACAGACAAAATAAAAAATCATGATGCAAACACACACTTTTTTTTTTTTTACTTCTTCTTAACCCATTAGCATTGCTGCCAATTTTCCAGGGTGGAAAAGTAGAGTTTTGGTTAAGAAAAATCTTACATTATTTGCCATTAGACATCAGATAACATGGAAACATCTTTGGGCGAGAGGCAGGGTCCATGTCATGATTCACTGCGTCACAAGATTTTGTTGGTCCAAAACTGCTCCCACAGCCTGACCTTGATCTATAGACTTTTATAGGATGTTTAAGTAATTAGACTCCATAATAAATTCCAATAAAATTGTCTAGCAACCCTTTTTTTCTAAAACTTTGGAGAAAGTTAGTAATGTACTACAGACACATAACCTGATTTACAGCTGAATTTGGTCAGAAGAGAGGATGTGTATGTAATTATTGACTCTTTTACCCACTAGTGTCATAACAGACAAAACACAATCATGATGCAAACACAGTCACTGGTTTATTACAAGTATCAGTATAATTACAGACTGTTTTGTTTCGTATGTACACAAGTTAAAAAACACTGAGTGTGGGGAGACAGGGTCACACACGCCGACCACTCATTGCGTTCACAAGCTTGCCCAGTTCAGCCAAGAAAGCTTGATTGAAGGCAGCAGTTTGTGTCATCTCCTCCCTTCGGAAGGTGAACTTCTTGCTCCCTTGTTTCACGTGTGTCATCGGCAAGCCGGTTGATGGCCTCCATGTGCTGGGCAAGTGCTTCACGGTGCCGTTCAAGCTGCCGTTTATGGAGCCGCACCTCGTCACCATGCATCTGGGCAAACACAGTAGCAAGGTCCGTTGTAGGGTAGCTCCTTTTCTTCTTGCCTAGATGAAAGACAGAAATGGATGGTGGTTAGCTAAAGCAAGTTCAAAACATATATTAGGGAAATACACTTGTAAAAGCCAGTGGTGGGATGTGACAAAAATGCTTCGTTGTTGTATTTAAGCACAGTTGCCTTTTTTTTTTTTTTCCAATAGAGCAGATTTTGCAGGTACCAGGTTATGTTTAAAATAATTTGTTTTTACTGTGTCCTCAGAAATCTGAATGAGTTAATACAGTCAGCTGACTTGAATCATTTCAATGAAGCACGTTGACTGCAAGTACATTCGAAAGTGAGTTCATGTGCTACATCAGTTTTTCAAAAACAAGAATTATATCAGTACTTCCTCCACCACAGCTAAACATGGGACCAGGTTGTGGACTCCTGACAAGTGAGCACCCCAGGATCCACTCTGTGCATGTACAACTACATTTTCAATCCAGGGATTTATGGTGGAAAAGAAACAGCACGACAACACTGTTCCAACACTGTTTTTGGAAAATCCACAGAATAGGTGTGTGGGTCTAATAGGCTTTAGGAAATTATATGAACCACTTTATAAATCACTATAAATCACTGGTTTGAAAATGCACTTGTATATGTTGAGATTTTGGATCCTGAGGTCCACTTGACCTGTATCCATAAAAAAGACAACATGCTGAGGGAGGCGGACCCCTGGCATGTGGAAACAGATTCTAGATAGAAAATACACACAACTTAATGCACAGTACCGAAGTGCAACACGTACACAAACCAGGATTTTAACCAGGATTAGCATATTTCATCGTTTTGCTCTCACAAGCGAATACTTCAGACAAAGCAAGTGTGAATCAGCAGAGTTGGCTGCTAGCTAGCTAGCGCTCCTCGCTAACAATCGTTAGCCAGGAGAGAACGGCGTTCTTATTGCTCAAAAAAAGTGAGCTTGTCACCAATAGGATAAATAAGCGAAAAGATACACAGTATCACAAAACACTCACCATCCATGGCTCTCTCACCTTCACCTTCAGCTTCTCCCTACTTTGTTTTAATGTTGTATCCGTGAGCTGTCCTCTGTTCCATTGTGGGTCGCTCCATCTCGCTCTGGATACTAGAAAACAGATACAGATACACAGAAAAGTCTGCACCTCTTCGTTGGACCACGGGGAACATTTCCACGAAAGCTGTGAAGCCATCTCTATTCCTGTTTACTCGCTGACCGTGTTTGCTCACTGAACAATTTTGCAAATGGCAATTCTAGATTCTGCAGAAGACAGCGCTCTCATGACGTTACGCCCTGACCAATCAGTGGCCTGCAGTCTGTTGATGTTGCATTTTCAGCCTGACTCAGAACACCAGTGAAGTGGGTATGAAAAAGTACCTGGTACCAGGTACTAATGGAAAACCCTACAAACGGGATAGAATCGAGGCGAGTAGGGCTGAGTGGGTACTAGTGGAAAAGGGGCTTTATTTTCAAACTAGTTCACTCTCCCACTCTCCAGTGTTGATACTTTTACTACAGTGATGGCAGAATCTCAAGATGGATTATTAGCTATCACTACCATTTGTGAATTTGCATGTACAGTATTTATGATCTGTAGTAGATCTGAGGCCATACAATATGAAACGTTTTTAAAAAACCCTGTTGGGAGAGTATCAAGGCAGCAGGTAGTGGATTTCAGGTGGCATATGATGTCATCCAAGTTTTTATGATTGATTGGAAGAAATTTTGTCATGGTGTTTACATCTTCTCTCCATGGACACAGAGGAAGCACATGTCCAACAGCTGGCATAGGAGCACTGACTGGCTGTCTAATTTTCTGAATTTTGTCAGTAAAGAAAAAAGGCAAAGTCATTGCAGGCATCGTTGGATAGGAGTTCAGGAGCTACTGACACAGGGGGAATTGTTAGCCTGTCAACAGTAGCGAACAAGGTGTGTGCATTATTGTTGCTTTTAGCAATGATGTCAGAAAAATATGCTTGCCTTGCATTTCTCAGCTCCAAATTATAAATGCTCAATCTCTCATTATAGATTTCATAATGAACCTGTAATTTAGTTTTTCACCATTTGCGTTGAGCTTTTCGACACTCTTTTTTCAGCTCTTACTAGTTTGGCATTTCTCCATGGAGGTTTCTTTTTAATAATGACCACCTTCACCTTGATGGGAGCAATGGCATTGATAATATTTGTAACAGGAGTGGTGGCTCAGTTGGTAGAGCATCCGCCCCACACCCGGGAGGCAGGGGTTCAAATCCCGGCCGGGTCATGCCGAAGACCATATAAAAGGGGAACTTCCTGCCATCCAGCTTGGTGCTCAGCAATAAATGGAATGGAGGAGGGAACTCTGTGGCGGCGCCTTGCATGGCAGCGGCCCTCTGATTCTGCATTTGGGGTGTGTGTGATTTACACTGTAGATAAGTAAAGCACAATCTCGTTCTGCTGTACATGATTGGTTGTACGGCTGAATGACAATAAGGGTGATTTAATTTAATTTTACCATTGAAATTTTCCACAAACTCATTTACTGAAGGTGAGGGGGAGGGGGTGAGGAAGAGAAAGCTTGGATGAATGTTTCATTGGTATTATCACTGATGTACTGTTTTGGTGGGCAAAATACCTTACCCACCTTGTCTCCAGTGTCCATGATGTTATGAAGGGGCTAATAACAGGGAGTGGCGGCTGGTAACCGGCTGGTAACGTCATCACGTCGGCCCATATAGGGAGACAGCAGCCATCTTAGGTCTCTCTCGACTCATAGCCACCTAGGGCTCAGTATACAGTGAATCTGCATTGTATTATCATTGCATCATGCAATAAAGTTTAAGTTCCTGCACAGCTCTCCTCTCCGTTGGTCATTCCGGGTTTCCAGACATAACATTTGGCAATAAGTGTTAAACCATGGAGGCGTGCATGAGGCCACCACAGGTGTTTCTGGAAAAGCCCGGAGGGCTGCCCTTTCCGTGGCCGCATTGGTTTTATGCTTTCGCCACCTACATATTGGCGCTGGGCCTGGATGAGCTAGACAAGGTACAAAAGCAAGTGTTAATTCACTATCTGGGCATGGAAATCCAATGTATTTTCTGCACACTAGGACCAAAGGACTTGTTCGCTGATGCTGCAGAATTGCTAGCTAGCTACTTTGCTACACATGGCAACGTGTTGGTGCGGCGTATTAGATTCCGCCAACAGTGACAGAGAATTGGTGAAACAATACAACAATTCGTCACAGACCTTCGTCACCTAGCTACCATCTGCAGGTTTGGTTTATTGGAAGATGAAATTGTGCAGGACCAGCTGGCTGAGCACACTAGCAACCTGTGGCTGCAGGCGAAGATGCTAATGGTGCCAAACTACATGACGCTAGCTAACACCATCGAGCTAGTGTTCCAGCTTGAGTTGGCTGACATGTTAGCATCGGAGATAGGTATGCAGCAACAGCAGCGACAGCCAAGCCAGACATCGCTGACATACGCAGTGAGCATGGAGGAACCCAGTGACACAGCAGAAGAGTTTGAAACAAACATTGTGGACTGGAGGACTGCTACGAGATGCTCCACGTGCGGCAGCTGTGCTTCCCTGATGCATCGAGAGAGAGCATGTGTTTGCCCAGTAAGGGGGCAACGATTATATTATTATACGATATATTATATATTTGATTTTTTTTTCTTTCTTCTAATTTCATGACTGATGGAAGAAATATTTAGATTCAGTGTTAACTTTATTTTGATTTTTTTTTAAATATATTATCTATTAATGGTTCTTTTAATTTGACTATTCTGGTTGGGGTGGTACTCTATAAGCCCCTAGGGGTTTCTTTCCCTCCCTTGCACTAAAATGTCTTCTATTGTTTTAATTTTTTATATTGTTTTAAATCTGTGCAAATAAATGAAATTAAATAAACAACGCAAGAAGTCCGGAAAATTCAATCACTTTGCCAAAGTTTGCCGGTCGATGACATCGCCAAGCCCAGTGGCCAAACAAAACCACCCACCCATGACGACTATCCACATGGTAAGACCCAAGAGCATGATGTATGCATACAGCATGGTTGAGTTGGACAATGTTACTTTGCCGCTCCTGCTCGACACCACTGCAATGAGGTCGATCTTTAAATTGGGCTACAGTGAAGATTTTCCCCAACCACAAGGTTGGCAAGGACCCAACGGCGCTGTATGGGTATGGTGACTACAGAGTTGGCAACGTAGGGACCATCACGCTAACGGTTTGCTGCGCGTCAAGAGTTGTTACTGACTTTGCTTTTCTAGTGACCACGCATGGAGACAATGTATTGGGATGTGACCTTTTCAACCAACTGGGTTTCTCCATCTGCGATGGTAACAGACTCCGCTTGACTGACTATGATGGTTGGGACGCAACATACCTCGATGGTGATGGCAATGAGTGGGACGTGACACAACAGGATGATGAAGACGTGAGTACAGCCGTCCCTCGTGCACAGGAGGAACGCTGCCCAGAGAGGGGACAGCAACCGGACTCGCCGCAGATCCTCGCCCAGCATGAGCCCATGGGAGCTGCTGCGGAGTTGCAGGAGAGGAAGCCCATGCCCACCAAGGATCCCGGGACACAGCAACCCAGTGTAGACCCTAACAATGATGACAGTGACACAACGCAACAACCAGACTTCTCAGGTGAAGGAGAGAAGGAACTGGACTGCTTCCGCATCCATGCATAGCACCAGCCTGCAAGAGCCGCCGCTGAGCTGATTGATGAAGAGTCCGTGACTGAGCAGAACGCAAGAGAATCACCGGATGTCTTCTGAATTCATGACCGGCATCAGCCTCCAGGAGCCGCCACTGTGATGCAGGATGAAGAATCCATGACCCACCAGGATGTAGCAGAACCACCACAGCCTGGTGGACACCATGCAGCAGACATATAAAGTCACAACCACGATGCCGAATGCAGCTGAACAAAGCGCCACTTGCAGTGATGAATTGGGTTTGGGTTTGCAGAACCAAGCGACCAGGCCTACGGCGAACGACATCACGGCCTCCAGTACCACTGACGCCTATGATGATTGCAGCACAGCTGGGGCCAGCGACGTTCCAGCTGACAAACGGTTCAGTGTGGCACGCCAATCGTCTCCATTGAGTACAAGAGACAGCTCTGGTGGATGAGGCTTTGTGGGAGTCAGCTCACGCAGTGTGGGACCCAGCACTTCCAGGGGCACGTCCACCACGGGCCTGCTACAAAGCCCCTCCAGCAGAACTGCCTTCCCCATGAAAGAGTGTGAAAAAAGCAGGACTGGTTAGCTAGGGGTGCGGCTGCCAACTATAGAGTGGCAGAATAACCCACTCAGCCACGCTGGGCTATGTGGTGGTCCACCCTGTAGCCCTAGCCAGGGTTCCTAGAGTTTACAATAACAAATTCCATCCATCCATCCATCCATCTTCTACCGCTTTTCCGGAGGTCCGGGTCGCGGAGGCAGCAGTTCAAGCAGAGAAGCCCAGACTTCCCTCTCCCCAGCCACCTGCTCCAGCTCTTCAGAGGGGATACCAAGGCGTTCCCAGACTAGCTGGGAGACATAGTCTCTCCACCGAGTCCTGGGTCTGCCCCGGGGTCTCCTCCCAGTGGGACGTGCCTGAAACACCTCAAGTGGGAGGCGTCCAGGAGGCATCCTAATCAGATGCCCATACCACCTCAACTGACTCCTTTCAATGTGGAGGAGCAGCGGTTCTACTCTGAGCCTCTCCCGGATGACTGAGCTCCTCACCCTATCTCTGAGGGTGAGTCCAGCAATCCTACGGAGAAAGCTCATTTCAGCCGCTTGTATCCGCGATCTCGTTCTTTCGGTCATTACCCAAAGCTCGTGACCATAGGTGAGAGTAGGAACGTAGATTGACTGGTAAATCGACAGCTTTGCCTTAGAACTAAGCTCCCTCTTCACCACAACAGACCGGTACAACGTCCGCATCACTGCAGATGCTGCTCCAATCCGTCTGTCGATCTCTCGCTCCATTTTCCC
The DNA here is from genome assembly GCA_020510985.1 of Pholidichthys leucotaenia. Lineage (NCBI taxonomy): Eukaryota > Metazoa > Chordata > Actinopteri > Cichliformes > Pholidichthyidae > Pholidichthys > Pholidichthys leucotaenia. Next base: position 298,934,896 of record CM035841.1, on the reverse strand, counting down.
CTCACTCGTGAACAAGACCCCAAGATACTTAAACTCCTCCACTTGGGGCAGGAGCCTGTCCCCAACCCGGAGAGGACAATCCACCTTTTTTCCGGCTGAGGACCATGGACTCGGACTTGGAGGTGCTGATTCTCATCCCAGCCGCTTCACACTCAGCGGCAAACCGTCCCAGCAAGAGCTGTAGGTCATTGCTGGATGAAGCCAACAGGACAACATCATCTGCAAACAACAGAGAATAATAATCCTGTCATCCTGTCCATAATTTTTATGGACAGGATTTCTAGGCGCAGCCAGGGAATGGAGGGTGTCATGCTTGGTGACCACAGGATCTCATAACAAATTGGGGAGGGTTATAATTTGGTGATACTGGAGTGGTGGCCTAGTTGGTAGAGCACTTGCCCCACAACCTCCCGGTTGTGGGTTCAAATTCTGGCTGGGTTATACCAAAGACCATATAAAAATGGTGTTTTCCACCTTCTAGCTTGGTGCTCAGCATAATAGAATGGGGAAAGGAAAGTTAACGCACAGAGCTACCAGAGGACTGACCCTCCACTGTGGCTTCCACTACTCACAGTAGCTGTGTGGCCTAGGGTCAGTGAAACGGAGATAGGCGCCGCCCCATACACCATATGGTGTCCCACATGCTGGGGGAGGGGGGGGGGGTTAATTTGGTGCAAGGTTCTGTGTTTTTCCAAGGGGGGATGTTATGAAGGGGTTAATAACAGGGAGCGGCGTGTTAATAACAGGGAGCCGGCCCATATAGGGAGAGAGCCGGCCATCTTAGGTCTCTCTCGACTCATAGCCACCTAGGGCTCAGTATACAGTGAACCTATATTGTATTATCATTGCATCATGTAATAAAGTTCAAATTCCTGCACAGCTCTCCTCTCCGTTGGTCATTCTGGGTTTCTAGACATAACACATGACACTGGACATAAATGTTTATAAATTTTCGGTAGTGGTCGGAGAGGCCGTTGGCGTGGATTGGCAGCCATGGTTATGTCAGTCTGCCCCAGGGCAGCTGTGGCTACAGTAGTAGCTTACCACTACCAGTGTCTGTCTGTAGAGTGAATGAATAATGTATCCAGCGTAAATTGTTTTTGAGTGTCTATGAAAAGCACTATATACAGTAAATCTGATGCATTTTTATTGTTATTATTTATATCTTGGAATGAGACAAACCTACACTACCGTTCAAAAGTTTGGGGTCACTTAGAAATTTCCTTATTTTTGAAAGAAAAGCACTTTTTTTCAATGAAGATAACTTTAAACTAATCAGAAATACACTCTATACATTGCTAATGTGGTAAATGACTATTCTAGCTGCAAATGTCTGGTTTTTGGAGCAATATCTACATAGGTGTATAGAGGCCCATTTCCAGCAACTATCACTCCAGTGTTCTTATGATACAATGTGTTTGCTCATTGTGTCAGAAGGCTAATGGATGATTAGAAAACCCTTGTGCAATCATGTTAGGTCTGCAATGCTGTAATTGCTGCAAATGGAGGATTCTTTGACGAAAGCAAAGTTTGAAGGAAAAAATTATTATTTCAAATACAAATCATTATTTCTAACCTTGTCAATGTCTTGACTATATTTTCTATTCATTTTACAACTCATGGTGGTAAATAAGTGTGACTTTTCATGGAAAACAAAAAATAATTGTCTGGGTGACCCCAAACTTTTGAACGGTAGTGTATATCTGTAGCATGAGTAAAAATGCTGCAGCTGATGCCTGCTTTCATCTCAGATTCATTACCAAACAATGCTGTCCTAGACTTCTTTATTGATTTGTATTGGATAAGCATCCTGCTGTCTGGTACCTCTGGAAAAATCAATTGCAGTCAAAGTTAGTGAACCCTTTGTAAGGAAAAATTCAGCGTGCATGCACAAAAAACACTTCATGTTCAATAAGTGACTTTCGCATTACGAGTGCGCATGTGTGGACTATGCGACCCGAGGTCAGGACTACCAAACATTCCGCTAGTCGCCTTGTTTTTGTATAGAGACAGTACTGTCACACTTGAACAACTGCCATTTAAAGTCTGCTTCAAGCTTTAAATCGCCATTATGCCAGGTGCACATTGTGCCGTAGTGAAGTGTGGGAATGGCGTGTATCATCTAGAGCGGTGGAAAAAGCAAACTTGTAGCATACATGCATGTAACTTCGGGACCAGCGTGTGCACATGTCCGCCGCCATTCACATTGTATACATTCGCCATGGAGCTGAAGGATCCGGACGGACGTAATTGTTGGATTGTTGGATTATTTAATTGTTGGATTAAAGCAGTAAGTCTATATTATAACATAATTAAATAGTGTTGTGTATTGTTCAAGTGTCTAAACCCTGAAGTATTAGGTACGGACAGGCAGGCCTGGATCTAGGATATAGTTCTTTGTGTATTGGTAATGAAGCTTGATCTACACACACATGTAATTAAGGCCATTGATAAGTAGGCCGGTATAAAATAACATTGCAAATCATTGAAAATGTGTAGTACTTAAACTATAGTAGTATCGACCTATAGATTTAAGTAAGCAGGCTATGCCTTGTAGTGAAATTTACTCAGAATGACAAAACCAAACTTGAGCTGTCAAACCACTCGCTTACCTTCTTTGTAGTCATTTCAGAGTCTTGCAAGTAAGGGTGCTTGGTTCTTTGACAACAAAAAATCTGCTATGTCAGCATACATACAGGGGGGCCATTTTGGCCAATTTCTGCAACGTGGCCGCAAATACGCGTAACTAGTTCATCCTTGTGTTTGCGGGTACAACTGGGAAGACCCCAACGCATACAATATGCTCATAGATCAGGAACTTTCCATAAATTAAATGTATCGATAGAGCATGTTTGGTAGCCACGTTCCCATGATGCTTTGCGCAAGCTGAGATGCGAAAGTTGCTTATACCTGAAGATGAAATCATGACTCAGCATTATAACACACTGTGGCGGTTCGGTTAACCCCCACAACAGATTAAGGACACTCAGCTCTCTTCTCTTGGTTTTTTCTGCTGCACTACTGAGATGTAGATGTGCTTTGGTGTAACCCCCACAAACAGACTGGTCAAACACAGCGCTCGGCTAGAGCAAATAACAGAACAGTGAAATGTGTATTAATGTCTACAGGCAGACTCGTTTCGTCTGGCTCACTTCTGTGATGTTAATGTTGCCTTTCATGCATTGTGCTCATGCGTCCTGTCCTCACTGTGACCTAGGGACTGAGATGCAAATGTCTTATGCCTGTTCTGTTATCTCTTTGATCATACCAACTGCTGGGGTATGCCCTTGATGTATTGTTGTAGTCGAGTATATATGCTGCAACTCTGTAACGCAAACCCTCTCATTCACTCACTCTGATTCTGCATCTGCTGCGAGACAGACACACTGTCTCCTCTTTGAGAGATGGAGGAACGAAGCGGCAGCCTGCTCAAACCATGGGCTGTAGCCGAGTTCTGATGAAGGCGGGTGATAATAAAGCTATTTAAAAATCCAACGCTACCTTTATTTTATCATCCTCTTCACTGGTGACCCCGGAATGCACACATTTTGTGCAAACGCAACCTTCTGATCTGAACAGCCACGCTGGCGACCCGAGACTGAAGAAAACGAGCGGCCAGCGAACGCAGCACCCGGGCATGAATGCTCCGTCACAGCGGCCTGACTGGTCTGCCCGCCTCGACGCAGAGCCCACGGCGGGCGAGCTGCTCTCAGGACGTCAACCAAGACCGGGTAAGCGGCAGAAAACGTCATGGCGCGACCCTTGCCTGAGATCGGGACGTCCACGCTGGACCAGCCGAGGGGCACAGAACGTTTTCCCCCTCTCACCGCTACTCCTCCCGCTCAGCGAGCCTTCTCATCTACCCGAGCCTGAGGAACGAAGATCATCTATTCCCTCCCACCGCTCCAACGCATCTGCACGAGCCTGAGGGACAAAAGATCGTCTATTTCCTCTCACCGCTCCAACGCACCATGGCCAATCTGCAGCCACAGCTCAATCCAGATTTTATCGGCGCCGTCTGCGCCGATCCCCACCAAGATTCTGCACCCTGGTTCTCCTCTCCAGCTGGCCCACCCACGCACGAGCCCCGGCGCAAGCACCGGGGAGTTACGAGGACGGCGCATCACGCACGGGACAAATAACGGCTCCAGAGACCGCCATCGTCCTCTGCCGCTGCTCACAGAACCCTCAGGGCTGCTCGTTCACCTGAAGCAAGCACGCAGCTCGCCACTGGATTTTTTTTTTAATGGTCTCAGCCACGGCACATAAGGGATTTCAGCCATCAGCTGTTCCCGGGGGGTTTTAGGGTTGCTCCTGCACCTAAAGCCAACAAGCCGAGTCCCTCTGCTTCTTTTTTTCTTACAGCCTCGCCGCTCCTGTTTTCTTCATGGCCACGAGAGGAGCCAGAGACTAATTTTTCTTCTTGTGGACCTCTGCACGTTCAACGGGACAGCCCTTCGACATCGCGGACCCACAAGCAATTTTTGCGCGGCTCGGACGAGTTCACTGTCCCCCTGCCGGCACTTACCCCCCTCCTCCCTCCCCCTCCGCCTGCAGTGAGCTTCTCCCACAGCTCGCTCCCATAGAGGGATTATCGAGGTCTCGGCCCCCTGCCGTGCCCTCTGGGGGGGAGCGTGTGTGGCGGTTCGGTTAACCCCCACAACAGATTAAGGACACTCAGCTCTCTTCTCTTGGTTTTTTCTGCTGCACTACTGATATGTAGATGTGCTATGGTGTAACCCCCACAAACAGACTGGTCAAACACAGCGCTCGGCTAGAGCAAATAACAGAACAGTGAAATGTGTATTAATGTCTACAGGCAGACTCGTTTCGTCTGGCTCACTTCTGTGATGTTAATGTTACCTTTCATGCATTGTGCTCATGCGTCCTGTCCTCACTGTGACCTAGGGACTGAGATCAATATGTCTCTCAAATGCAAATGTCTTATGCCTGTTCTGTTATCTCTTTGATCATACCAACTGCTGGGGTATGCCCTTGATGTATTGTTGTAGTCGAGTATATATGCTGCAACTCTGTAACGCAAACCCTCTCATTCACTCACTCTGATTCTGCATCTGCTGCGAGACACACACACTGTCTCCTCTTTGAGAGCTGGAGGAACGAAGCGGCAGCCTGCTCAAACCATGGGCTGTAGCTGAGTTCTGATGAAGGCGGGTGATAATAAAGCTATTTAAAAATCCAACACTGCCTTTATTTTATCATCCTCTTCAACACCTCCCCTCTGTGAATCACAATCTTATTGTGGTGGAGGGGTTTGCATGTCAGGAGCTATGTCAGAGGCAACTTGCCCCTGGTAGGATCTCCCAAGACAAACTGGTCCTAGATGAAGGGGCAGACCAAGACCGGTCCAGTGGATCCTTATGAAAAAGTTAAGGTGCGTTTAGATCAAACGTGAAGCAAATTTTTTGCGAGTCACGAATACATACAAAGTCAATGGAAAGAGGCGAGCACACACAAATCTTGCGCATTCGCGCATTCATGTCCGAGGCATAGCATTAGCATGTAATGGCCTTGAGATTCCGTGGTTACCGGAGTAAAAGTATCAACACTGGAGTGTAAACTAATCTGAAAATGAGACTGGCACTCACCTGGAGACGGATGGACCGGGAGCTCTGCAGCTGAATAGGAGTGTCGGAGTTTTTTACCCACAGACTCCTGCCACGGATGTGCTAACAAGGCTAGCAGGCTAGTAATGTAAACAACCCATCATCATCCAGGCGAAATTTTGGAGGCAGGGACAATTTTTTCAGGTGAGACCCCGTCGGATAATGTAAACCTAAGCATGATGGTGTTTTGGGAATTTCCACAGCAGGCTGAACACAGCTGCAGAAGTTATGAAGGCAACTTCACCTGTCTGCAACTCACTCACATGGTGAATTTACGTCTATTCACGTGTTTACACTGAGTTAAAATGTAATCACGCCGCGTTAAAAACTTGCCTGTTCGCATTTGGTCTGAATGCACCTTTACATTAAAGGACCCAGTGTCCCCAAAGGAGCCACCTGGGTCCACCATCCACTGGGCTCACGATCTGCAGGGGGGATCATGGTACTATGTGAACCAGATGGCAGTCTGGGCTGCTCTTTTGGGACTGCTGCCCCCCATGACCCAGACCCCCGGATAAATGGTAGAAGATGAATGGCTGGATGGCTAAAACACACCTTACATAGCATAAGTAAATATAAGTCAGAATGGGTTATTTTAGAATATTCAGTATTACCTACATTAAGTACTCAAGTACGTTTACCTCACTTGTTTGTGCACCATGCAATGATAGCGACTCACTTCACATCTTTGGTCCATGTTCTGAATATAAGTGCTGAAACATTTCATTCATCCTCCTGATGCAATGACAGTGGTCAATATAAAACTCTCCAAGTAATGTAATCTGATAAAAATATCCTTTAGGGTTGAACACAGTTGAGTCAAATTCATTGCGCTTCACATCTGGCCTCTTGAAAATCCTTTTAGAGACAACCGAATGCCTCTGTTGCTGCCGTTTGGCTCTTGTGTTCTTCATCAGACCCAAATTAGAGATGTTACACTCCGAGAGCCTTCTCATAAATGGATTTATTGTTGTTTGTGAAGCCTCATAGGGGAATTGATGCACCATGTTGCCATCTGTCTTCATACTTCCCAGCCTCCAGAGCCACTTTCCTAGAAATCAACACTGTGGTCTGAATCATGCTTGGCACCATATCATCTTTTTTTCATTGAGACTGGTAAACACCATCAACTATGTGCATTCTGTGCTTTGTCATTATAGACATTCTTTAGAGAGACATTATCGATAATGCTGTCCCTTCAAATGCTACATTATCACTAGTGGATGACATAAACACAAATGTGGTACCAAGTTTTACAGCTATTAAGAATATTTCAAGCAATGGAGTATCTGTATCTTTTTTTTTTTTTTTTAGCATTTTATTACTTTTAGCATCCTCTTCATTACAGGTCTCATAAAATCTTTTGCCATTGGGGTATGAGAGACTGTGGAATCTAGAAGCTTGAGATCAAATATCCAAAGACAAAGTAATATATTAACCCAAACCAATACCAAGAGACATAATCTCTCTACTGCACCCTGAGGCAGGCATGTCCTCATGGCTGAACATACCTGAAAGAACACCAAACTCAGGATATGTCCGTTGTGTCTGCTACAGCTCTATAACTGAGACAGCTTTTGGTTCAGCTTAAGTGTCAATCTGGGGTAAATTAATAAGCTTATTGCTGGTTAATGGGCAGATGAGAGGCTTCCATGAAGCAACCAGGATGCTACTAACATCAAATCTTCGTGCAATAAGGTAAATTAAACATTTTTAGATACACACATTAAGCAGGCTACACATATTCCGGTAACTATCAGTTAATTGGCTAAGGGTGCTTTCACACCTAAATTTGTTTACTTTGATCTGAATCAGTTGATAAGTTTGTTACTTTGTATCATTTTCTCCTTGGTTCAATTCCCTTTCTTCTTCTTCTTCTTTCAGCTGCTCCCTTCAGGGGTCGCCACAGCAGATCATCTGTCTCCATCTCACCCTATCCCTTGCATTTTTGTCTGTAACATCAACTCTCTCCATGTCCTCCTTCACTACATACAAGAATCTTCTCTGTGATCTTCCTCTTTTCCTCCTGCCTGACAGCTCCATCTTCAACATCCCTTGTCCAATATATCCACTACCCCTCTGTACATGTCCAAACCATCTCAGCTTTGTTTCTCTTACTTTGTCTCCAAACCGCTCAGCCTGAGCTGTCCCTCTGGTATACTCACTTCTAATATTGTCCCCTCCTAGTCACTCCCAATGAAAATCATAGCATCTTCAACTCGGCCACCTCCAGCTCCATTTCCTGTCTCTTTGTCAGTGCCACCATCTCCAAACCATACATCATCGCAGGTCTCACTACCATCTCATAAATTTTCCCTTTCACTCTTGCTGCTACACTCCTGTCTCACAGATTTCCAGTTACAGCAGTGTGAAGATAAAGGATAGAGAAAAAAGTCAAAGAAAGTAATAAAGATATAAAAAAAATACAGAAAACATCAGCTCATGCAAAGGCTGTTTTGGAAAATTAGTTCACTGTGTTTTTCTAATTTATCAAGGAGGGTGTCAACATGGTGAATCAAGCATAGGGCACATTAAAGAATATTTTACTGTCCAGCTTTTGATATCTAACCTTTGACTGAAATATCACTTTGATACACTTCAAACTGGAACATCTTGTAATTAGATAAATGTCTTGTTAAAGCGTTATGCAAATTAGATTATCCATACATCTTATTTTTCAGGGTGTAAAACACCTGTATTCCGTTTACTGCTGTGTGTTCACCAGGGGGCACTGTTGTATCAGACTACATCCCATGAAAGCTGGAGGTGGCTGGAAGGAAGCATGGCGACCTAGCACTCTGTGTTGGAGTCCTCACTTTGTAAGATAATCGCACATTTGTTAACCAAACTAAACTCAATATGAAGAAATAGATTAATTAAAGCAAATTGAATTAGAGTTAATAAATAGAAAAAAAAAACAGTTCTATACCACTGTTATATGACCAAAACAGAAAATGTAACTGTGTATATGTTAACTACAATATACATTGAATTTCAAAGAGAAATAATGGAGCCATTCTCCATGAGCATAATCTGATACTCCCTTTGATAATGGATGATAGTCACTCTTCTATAGAGCTAGCAAGCTTATTTTAAATATGGCTGAATTACCGGAAGAATGTTGATCCCAGCAAGAAGAAAAGATATAGTCCAGAGAGCAGTGCAGTGTTGGCATATGTAATTAGTTAGAGGTTACATGTGTTGTCTAAATTTCAGAGACAGAGCTAGAAGCTTTCAGCTACTGCATAATGTGCTGTATAATCTTCTCGACCTTGCCCTGACTATTTTATTGGGTTGCTCTCCTCAGAATCATTGATTGGCCTGACCCTCACATCTCACCTCCGCTCTTTTCACTACCAGTTAAATCCACTCGGTCCTCAGGTATTTGAATATAGATACCATCTTTCACAACATTATTGGCCTCCTTCTCCCCTTCCTGTCCTTCATTACAAATGATCTCTCAGCAGTAATGAGTACATGTCTAAAAATACCTTCCTTGTCCAGAGAGCTGGATGTATCATGGTGCGTCTTGGGCTTTAACAAATGTTAATGGTTATAGAACATCAGAGTGGTCTAATGAATAGAGGCACAGCTACTCTGACTTCATTTAAAGAGAATATTTTAATATTCAGCTTGCATCCGCACCCGCCCACTGAAATTCCTCAGCCATGCATTCAGTATAAACTCCCCCTCCACCCCTCTTGGCTGCCTTTTTAACATACCGGTGGTGTTCCCAATTGCCATGGTAACACTGTGTGACCTTTTATAGGAGGTCAAGCTCATGCCAGTGTGTTTCTTGAAAGATTTCATTCCAGTTCTACCCTCAATGGAGCTGCAAATGCTTGCTGATTTGACGGATGAGGGAATGTTTCTAACTGGACTTAGTATTGTGGGGCAAAGTAAATGAAAGGTGATGGATGGGCCTGCTGCAACCTTAATCTAATTAACTGACAGGGTCCCTTCAATCTGCAAATGAAGTTCCAGTGACTAAAGTCAAAGAGTTAGTGGTCATATTTTCTTTTTCCAACCTTCTCAAAAATAGGGAGGGTTGGCTAGTTTTGCTCCAGACTGATGTTTGATATTAAAAACGTGACAACCTGGACAAATGTGAATGGCACCACTGTTATAAGCTACAATGTATTGCATATTAAAGGGGACATATGATGAACATTTCACTTTTCAGTTCATTTGTAGATCTATTTGGATATCTGGAGTGGATTCCAAGAGAAAAAGCCTGACAAAACACAACCTTGTCACATTGTTAAGGTCTGCCTTGGTCTCAGTGTTACCGTTTGGTGGAAAACTGGACCCAAACGTGGTATTTGAAGTTTCGGCAGTGATTTATTAATGAGCTGCCCAAATGGGCGCAGCTCGAAAAAACACAAAATACAAAAATAACAGACAGCATGGGGGTTGTAACAAAATTCACAAACAACAGGCAGGATCAGGCAGAGATAAGCAGGTCAGATCAGCAACAGAAGCGGAGCATGTTGTTCATGCAGTATGACAAGACGACAGACATAACGAAACACAGATTGGGGCTGACATAAATAGACACACAAGTCATCAAACACAATACACAGCAGATGGGCACAACCAGGAGTAAACGGACACAACAGGGCATAATTACAGAGAACAGGACGGGCGGGGCTGAGCAGACAATCACACACAGAGGATGCAGCAAACATGCAGAAACGGGCAGAGGAACCAGGGGAGACAAGACCATTAAACAATGATAATAATAAATAATGCTGATAACTTTAAATTAAGAGGATGACCATTGGGGAAAGTAAATATGATTAGATTATTTGTTTATTTGACAGGGACAGTGCAATAAACATAGACAATTAATCAAATGACAATCAATCTGATGTGTTGCACAAAGAGTGTATAGCTATTAGCTAATTTGCAACTCTTGTCCCTGGATGGGCTTTAGAAAGGAGAAACAAGTAAAAAGTAAAAAAGGATAAGGAAAATAAAAAATAAAAAATGAAAACAGAATAAATAATAACCACATACATCAATGCAAAAAAGATTATAAATAACCGGTTCCGGTTCCGCCGGACCGGCGGCGCCACACGAGTCGGCTGCCTGTTGCAACAGCCTTTTTTTTATCTTCCTTCTTCTTTCTACACCTTTCACTCTGTATATATATCACGGACGCACGGATCGCCCCGGGGGTCTCCCGGGTCGGCGGACGGAGCCACGGTTTGCAGCGGGAGACGTTACAGCGGGGAGGAGCTAGTGCTAGCTAGCACTTGGCCGCCGCCCGGTGCTAATGGGAAACTCGACATACCGGGAGCTGTAGCGAAAACGAAGCGGGTGCCGGGCTGGAGTTTAGGCGGCGTGAAAGAAATATAAGACAGAATAATAAAGAGCGATGGCAAGAACCAAGCAGACCGCCCGTAAAATCTACTGGAGGAAGAAGCTCCCCAGGAGGCAGCTAGCCACAGGGCTGCTCGGAGAGGCGCTCTGGCCACCGGCAGAGTGAAGAGGCCTCGCCGTCACAGGTCCGTGGCTCTGAGAGAGATCCGTTGCTACCAGAAATCCACGGAGCTGCTCATCCGTAAGCTGCCCGTCCAGCGCCTGGTGAGGGAGATCGCTCAGGACTTCAAGACCGTCCTGCGTTTCCTGAGTTTCGCCGTCATGGCTCTGCAGGAGACCAGCGAGACCCACCTGGTGGTCTCTTCTTCGCTAAGGGGGTCACCATCATGCCCAAAGACTTCCAGCTGGCCCGCTGCATCCGCAGAGAGAGAGCTTAGACTTTCTGCTGCATATTCACCAGCCATAATGCTCTGCACTGTGTGTCTATATATATACATTTATAGTAATATGGACATATGTTTACTAGATGTTGTTTTTTCTTGCCTTCTGATTGTTGATCTCTGCAGTGTTGCCTACCCATGAGTGCTGTTCCAATCCTGGAAATTTCCCCATTGTGGGACTAATAAAGGCTTATCTTATCTTATCTTATCTTATCTTATCTTAAATACATTATAAATACACAATTATAAATATTATAAATATCATTAACAGTATATGCAGTTAATGCAAAACAGAATAATAATACTGGCAAACCAGGATATGAATAACAAGAGTGAAATACAGAAAATCCCCAGAAAGAACTTAAAGCAAGGGTGAGAGCTGAGGCCCATGCCCTGAAGACAAGATACAATTATAAATTAGAATGAAGGCATGAGACCCATCCCACACCTTGACACTCAGTACCTCTCGCTAAACAAGTGGTTTTGATTTAGCTCCCATTGTGGTGTGAGAACCAAAGCTTAGTGGAATGATACCACCCATCCAGCTTTACCCATTTCAGTGATGGTGGGAGTATCCCTGTGAGCATCTGCATTCAGAAATGCTGACAATGCTACTAAGGAGTTAGCTTAGCAACTATGGTCTTTATTGTTTTTAGTTAAACCCACTACATATCCCTGTTTCCACCTGGTTCACTAATCCATAGTGAAAATATGTAATATATTCATTCTGGTTCTTGCTATATTTTGATCATAATACCCCCAGTACATCAGGCCTTTAGCAGTAGCTTGATAGATGGTTGGAATCGGTCCGTCAGGGAGAGGCCAACAGGTCAGCTGCCTAGCACTAACTTCGCTGTTATTGTAAACTGTAAATTGCTGTTTTTAAAGACAGTGCAAGTTAATGAACATTTGATATCAAATCAATGTAAACTTGCTAGACTGTAGCCAGTGGTCAATTTCCATCTGTAGTCCATGGGTTACAATTGCTGGATTGTGGCTCAGTCTTATCATTATTTTCTATATATTCTGTCTGTCCTCATCAGACATCCCGGTTTATCTACCAATACTTGACCGTATTTGTCATTCTTAGACATTAAGCAAACTCATTAGTGCCTCATAAAATCAAATCAAATCAACCTTTATTGTCATATTGCTGTACATACAACTGTAGTGCAGACAAGATGAAATTGCGTTTCTCTCCGCATCCATATAAGTAAAAAGAACATAATTTAAGACACACTCACACACACCCTCACCCCCACCCCAACACAGCCATTCACACATCCCTGAGACATACTTGAAACTAACTAGAACTATAATATACAAATAATATACAATATACATAATGTCCATAAGGTGCAGTAGTATGTATGAAAGATTCCGGATCAACTGTTCAGCATCCTAACAGCTTGTGGAAGGAAGCTGTTCCGGGAAGCTCTTCCAGCTGCCGGGAAGCTGCCGGGAAGCTGTTCCAGGAAGCTGCCTCCGGTCCGTCAGGACCGCATGTGCGGCTGGGAAAGACTGTCTCAGACTGTTAGCATCAGCACCGGATCACCCCAAGGCTGTGTACTTTCCCCCCTGCTCTTCTCCCTTTATACCAACTCCTGCACCTCCAGCCACCAGTCTGTCAAGCTGATCAAGTTTGCGGACGACACCACCCTCATCGGGCTCATCTCCAATGGCGACGAATCCGTCTACAGGAGAGAGGTGGCCCAGCTGGCGTCCTGGTGCAGCCACAACAATCTGCAGCTGAATGCTCTGAAGACAGTGGAGATGATCGTGGACTTCAGGAAAGTCACAACCCCTCTGCCCCCCCTCACCCTCACAGGCTCTCCCATCACCACTGCAGACTCCTTCCGCTTCCTGGGCACCACCATCACCCGGGACCTCAAGTGGGAGCCGACCATCAGCTCCCTCATCAAAAAGGCCCAGCAGAGGATGTTCTTCCTGCGGAGCTGAGGAAGCTCAAGCTACCCACCAAGATGTTGGTGCAGTTCTACACGGCCATCATCGAGTCCATCCTCACCACCTCCATAACCGTGTGGTACGCAGGAGCCACTGCCAGGGACAGACTAAGGCCGCAGCGCGTCGTGCGCTCTGCTGAGAAAGATGATCGGCTGCAAGCTCCCATCCCTCCAGGATCTGTACATCTCCAGGACCCCGGAGGCGTGCAGGCCGGATCATAGCCGATCCTTCACACCCTGGTCATGTACTGTTTGCCCCCCCTCCCCTCAGGTAGAAGACTTCGGTCCATTCAGACTAAAACCTCCCGTCACATGAACAGCTTCTTCCCCTCTGCCATCAGACTGCTGAACACTATGTGACTTATTAGACTCTCATGCACTACGTACAGCAGCTCAACCAGACTCATGTCAATCATCACTGTTTTCTTTTTGCATTACCGACTGCACTATGTGGTACTCCACAATATCTGCTGCTCGCTAATATATTTAAATTGCTTGACTAGTATTACTCATTCATATTCTACATTTTATTGCATGTAGTTTTTTTTTATTTCTATCTTCCATTTTTATCATGTTTAATGTTGCAGCATTGCACCGAGACAAATTCCTAGTTTGTGTACTACATGAACAATGGCAATAAATCTGATTCTGATTCTGATTCTGTTAATCAGTCTGGTGGTTCTGCCTCTGATGCTCCGGAATCGTTTGCCAGATGGCAGAAGTTCAAAGTGTTTATGCAGAAGGTAAGAGTGGTCCTTGACAATGTTCAGTGCCCTGCTCCTACAATGGTTCTGAAAAAGTTCTTGGACAGAGAGGGAGGGAAACTCCAGTTACCCTCTCAGCTCCCTTAACTATCCTCTGCAGGGCTTTTTTGTCTGACATACTGCAGCTGGAGTACCACATTGCAATGCAGTACGTCAGAACACTCTCCACCACACCTCTGTAGAAGGTCCTGAGGATGCAGATGGGGAGAGAGGCCTGTTTGAGTTTCCTCAAGAAGTGCAGTCTCTGTTGGGCCCGCTTCCTGATCCCCAAGGAATTCTTGCTCCAGGTCAGGTCCTGCGAGATCTGCATTCCGAGGAACTTGATGTTCTCCAGTCTCTCCACCAAACAGCCGCCGATGCTGAGAGGGATGTGTTCAGGCTGTGACCGCCTAAAGTCAATAATCATCTCATTCGTTTTGTCCATGTTGAGCACCAGATTGTTCTCCCTGCACCAGCCCTCCAGGTCTCTAACTTCTTCCCTGTACATTGATTCCTCATCCCTCTGAATAAGTCCCACCATTGTGGTGTCATCTGCAAACTTAATAATCTGCTTCCCCTCGTGTCTGGATACACAGTCACGTGTTAGAAGTGTAAACAACAGTGGACTGAGTACACAGCCTCGAGGGGATCCGGTGCTCAGCGTCATAGAGTTGGAGATGTTATTTCCAACACAAACAGACTGAGGTCTTTCAGTCAGGAAATCCAGGATCCAGAGACATGTGGCAGTGTTCAGACCAAGAAGGAGGAATTTCTCCATCAGTCTCTGGGGAATAATGGTGTTGAATGCTGAACTGAAATCAATGTACAGGAGTCTGGCGTAGGTGTCTTTCTGATCCAGGTGGGTGATGACAGAGTGCAGGGTGGTGACTATAGCATCCTCCGTGGAGCAGTTTGAACAATATGCAAACTGGAGCGGGTCATGTGATGCAGGGAGGCAGGCTGTGATATGTGGTTTGACAAGCCGTTCAAAACACTTCATCACAATTGGTGTCAGTGCAGCAGGACAATAGTCATTCAGACAGGACAGAACTGGTTTCTTTGCCACCGGTACTATGGTAGAGGTCTTAAAGCATCTGGGAACGATGGCCTGACTCGGGGAGATGTTATAAATGTAAGTCAGGACATCCGCCAACTCGCTTGTGCAGTCTCGGAGCACACATCCCGGGATGTTGTCCAGACCTGCAGCTTTACGTGGGTTGACCCTGATTAGGGTCCTCCGTGTGTCCGCTGCGTTGATGATGATAGCTGGCCCAACAGATGGTGGAGATGGGCCAGTCTTCCCTCTGATTGTCGGGTTTGATGCTTCAAACCGTGCAAAGAAGTTGTTGAGCCTGTCTGGAAGCGAAGCATCGTCATCATCGACCCCCTGTCTAGACTTATAATCTAGGCAGGGGGTCAATGATGACGACCCCCCGATGATGACAATTATAGTATAATACATACTATAATCAGCTACAGACCAGTGGCCCTCACATCACACTAGATGAAGACCCTGGAGAGGCTGCTCACAACCCATCTCCACCCCCTGGTGAGACCAATTTCAGTTTGCCAACCAGCCAGACATCAGGGTGGAGGATGCGGTGATCTTCCTCCTGCATTGTGTTCTGTCTTACCTGGAGGAGCCTGGGAGCACTGTGAGGATCATGTTCGTCGATTTCTCCAGTGCTTTAAACACCATTTGGGCAGTGCTCCTGAAGGACAAGCTACTGTGTGTGCAGGAGTGGATCAACTCCTGTCATCTTGGATCCTGGACTACCTCACAGACCAGCCGCAGTTTGTGAGGTCCCAAGACTGCAACAAGAGGGCCACCCGGGGAACAGTTCTGGCTCCCTTCCTGTTCACCCTCTACACTGCTGACTTTTCATATAACATGCCACACTTCTCTGCCTTATTTATGATGGGGATGAATCGCAGTACAGAGGTCTAACCCAGGACTTTGTGGACTGGTGCCTGCGGAACTGATCAATGCAGGGAAGGACCAAGGCACTGGTGGTGGACTCTTGCAGGTATAGGCACTTCCCATAGCACCTGTAAAGATCCAGTGAGTAGACATTGAGATGATGACATCTTAAAAGGACCTGGGCATTCACCTGAACAATAAACTGGACTGGTCACATAACACTAACATACTTTTACAAAAAAGGGGTAGAGCAAAACTGTTCCTTCTGAGGAGTCTCAGCTCTTTGGAGGGTACATAGGGCACTCCTGAAGCCCTTCTACAACTCTGTGGTGACATCAACCAATCACATGGAGTGGCCTGCTGGGGCAGCTGTATCACAACAGAGAGAGACTGAACAGGCTAATTAAAAAGGCCAACTCTGTTCCGGAGTGCCACCTATACCCAGTGGAGGTGAGAGGAGAGTGGTGAATAAGCTGTCATCTCTGCTGGAGTCCGAGTTTCACCCCAAGCAGGACACACTGAGTCCACAGAGCAGCTCGTTAGCGGCAGGCTGCTCCATCTAAACTGCACAAGGGAAAGGTTTTGCAAGTACTTCCTACCTGCTGCTGTTAGCCTTATAATCTGCACTACTCATCAAGACCTCACATAACATTTCTACTTCTTCTTTCAGCTGATCCCTTTAGGGGTCTCCACAGTGGGTCATCTGCCCTTCATCTCACCCTATCCCTGCATCTTCCTCTGTAACACTAACCCTCTCCATGTCCTACCTTCACTACATCCATGAGTCTGCAGCTCCATCTTTAACATCCTTTGTCCAATATATGAACTATTTCTCCCTCTGCACATGTCCAACCATTCTCAGCCTTGCCTCTCTTACTTTGTCTCCCAAAACGCTCAACCTGAGCTGTCCCTCTGATATACTCACTTCTAATCTTGTCGTCCTAGTCACTCAAATGAAAATTTTAGCATCTTCAATCTGCCACCTCCAGCTCCATTTCTTTTTGTTAGCGCCACCGTCACCAAACCATACATCATCGCAGGTCTCACTGCCGTCTTGTAAATCTTCCCTTTCACTCTTGCTGCTTACACTTCTGTCACAAATCACCCCCTGACACTTGTCTCCACCCACTCCACTCTGCTTGCACTTTCTTTCTTCACCTCTCTTGTGCATTTTCCATTGCTTTGGATGGTTGACCCCAGGTATTTAAACTCATCTACTTTCACCACCTCTACTCCTTCCATCTTCACCGTTACACTTGCTTCCCTCTCATTCACACTCACGTATTCCGTCTTGCTTCTACTGACTTTTATTCCTCTTCTCTCCAGAGCGTACCTCCACCTCTCCAGGTTCTCTTCCACCTGCTCCCTACTCTCACGACATATCACAATGTCATCTGCAAATATCATGGTCCATGGAGACTCCTGCCTGACCTCATCTGTCAGCCTGTCCATCACCATGGGAAACAAGAAGGGGCTCAGAGCCAATCCCTGATCTGTCACTCCTATAGCACACCTCACCGCCATCTCATTGTCCTGATACATGTCGTGCACCACCCTCCTACACTTTTCTGCCACTCCTGACTTTCTCATACAGTACCACACTTCCTCTCTTGGCACCCTATCATATGCTTTCTCTAGATCCACAAAGACACAATACAACTCCTTCTGACCTTCTCTATACTTCTCCATCAACACTCTTAAAGATTGCTGTCAGGATCTGAGTATGGTCCTCAGACCATGCTCACGCTTGAAGTTTATTCTTGTTATTTTCTGTGCTTAGTATTATTGTTATCCTGGTTGGTTTTGCATTATTTATCCCTCGTTTATCTCTTGTGTCTTTAGTTCTGATCTTCGTTATGTGTGATCATTATCCCTGCCTCAGTATTGTCATAATGTTTATTATTATCTTGGTTCTTGTGGCAATTTTTTCTGTTGTTGTCATCATGGCTCTGTCACAAGTATTGTCTGAGTTATGTCTCCCCTGGTCCTGTAGTCGTGTCTCGTGCTTACCTTTTATCTCTGTCCTTCATGTTTTCTGTACCTGTTGCCATGCTCTGCTGTCTGATTGTCCCTGATTGTTCACACTTGTTCTGTGTTGTCTTGATTGCCCCCTTGCCTATTTATGTGAGTTTCTGTCCAGTGTGGTGTCCTTGTCTCTTGTCAGTGTGTTACCCACGCTTCTGCCATGGTATATTCCCAGCCTACTTTGCCATTAGTCCTGTAACCTTGTGTCTGTAGTCAGCCGTGTTTTTACTTTTGTTTCAGCCCACGGGCTGCATTATTTTCTGTTTATTAATATATAATGGTGTATGAAATTTGCCTCGTGCTTGAGCCCTCTTCCTTGCCCCGGAGGGGCAATCTTGACAATTGCATGTGTTGTACTCTTTCTTGGTATGAAAGAGTACTGCTGCTCACTGATTGTCACCTCTCCTCTTAGCCTGGCTTCAACAACTCTTTCCCATATCTACATAATGTGGCTAATCAACTTTATGCCTCTGTAGTTACTACAACTCTGAGCATCACCCTTGTTCTGGAAAATTGGTACCAAAACACTTCTTCGCTACTCCTGAGACATCTTTCCACTCTCCAAGATTGTGTTAAGCAATCTGGTAAGAAAGTCCACTGCCATCTCTTCTAAACATCTGCATACCTCCACAGGTATGTCATCTGGACCAACCACCTTTGCATTCTTCATCCTCTTCAAAGCTGACCTCACTTCTGCCTTATTAATCCTCTGGACTTCCTTGTTCACTATCTTTCCTTTATCCATCCTTCTCTCTCTCTCATTTTCTTCATTCATCAGCTCCTCAAAGTACTCCTTCCATCTTCTCAACACATTCTTGTCACTTGTTAGTACATTACCGTTTCTGTCCTTAATCAACCTAACCTGCTGCACATCCTTTCCAGCTTGATCTCTCTGTCTAGCTAATCAATACGAGACCTTTTCTCCTTGCTTAGTGTCAAGCCTCTCATACAACTCACTACATGCCTTTTCCTTTGCCACCTCTCTCTTTGCCATGTGCCTAGCTTCCAAATACTCTTGTCTACTTTTTTCATCTCCCTGACTATCCCACTTTTTCTTTGCTAACCACTTCCTTTGAATACTTTCCTGTACCTTCTCATTCCACCACCAGGTCTCCTTGTCTTCTTTCCTCTGTCTAGAGGATACACCCCATACCTTTCTACCCGTTTCCCTCAATACTTTTGCTGTACTTTCCCAGTCATCTGGTAATTCTTCAGTACCACCCAGAGCCTGTATCAACTCTTTCCTGAACTGTGTGCAACCTTCTTTCTTCTGTAACTTCCCCATTTAATCGTTGGCTCTACCTTCACTCTCTTCCTCTCTTTCTTTCCAAAGTCATCCTACAGACTACCATTTGATGCTGCCAAACTACATTCTCCCCTGCCACCAACTTGTAGTCTCCTATCTCTTTCAGATTTCTCCCTCTGCATAAGATATAGTCCACCTGTGTGCACCTTCCTCCACTCTTGCAAGTCACCCTATGTTCCTCTCTTTTCTTGAAGTATGTGTTCACCACAGCCATTTCCATCCTCTAAGCAAAATCCACAATCATCTGTCCTTTCACATTTCGCTCCTTAAGACCATACCTACTCAGCACCTCCTCATCACCTCTGTTCCCTTCACTTACACGTCCATTAAAGTCCGCTACAATCACCACTCCCTTCTTCCCGGGAACATTCTCAACCACTTCATCCAGTTTACTCCTGAATTCCTCTTTCTCCTTTAACTTGTGGGGCATACACACTGACAACATTCAGCGTCACACCTTTGTGTTCTAGCTTCACACGCATGATCCTGTCTGACTCCCTCTTTTCCTCCTGAACACTCTTTACATACTCTTCCTTCAAGATTACTCCTACTCCATTTCTCTTCCTATCTACACCGTGGTAGAACAGCTTAAATCTACTTCCAATGCTCCTAGCCTTGCCGCCCCTCCCATCTGGTTTCTTGAACACAGTATATCTACCTTTCTTCTCTCCATCATACCAGTCAACTCTCTGCCTTTACCAGTCATAGTCCCTCCATTTAATGTCCCTACTCTCACCTCAACACTTCAACCTTTTCTTTTCTCTCTCTCCCTCCTAACATGCCTTCCCCCTCTCCTCCTCCTCAATCTTTAACCAACGGTAACCCAATTTTCACCAACAGCACCCTGTTAACCCTGTTAACAGCACCGGTGGCAGTTGTTGTTAACTCGGGCCTCGACCAATCCAGTATGGAAGTCTCATTCGTCATGATCTGCGTGTTTGATATGGCAAAGGTTTTACATCAGACGCCCTTCCTGACACAACCCTCCCCATTTACCCACGTTTGGGACCAGCACTAGGAGTACACTGGCTTGTGCACCCCCTGTTACACACAATTCTGTAAGTAATTGAAACAAAAGTTCAACAACAAAAGTGGCAGAAGACAAAAGAAATATATAAACTCATTGTAATGCACACAGTAATTTTTCAATTAAATATTAAGCTGAAAAACACAAAAGGTTTTGTTGTTGTGTAATAGGGCTGGGAATCACCAGAGGCTCCACAATAGGATGCTATCATGATACTTGGGCCACAGTGCAATATTATCGTGATCTTGCAATGGGCTGTCTATTGTCATGTCATTTATTACATTTTCCCAGTATTCAATCTCTGTCGTGTTCAACTCCAGGCTAAATCTCATGAGTTGCTCCTTTACTATAGTGACCTAACCAGACAGAGAGCATTTACCACCATCTAGTGGACTGAAAAGTCAGTTGTTTTTTATTACACTGGTACCCAAAAAAACTGAATTTGTATTTACAACATTTATTAATATGTTTATTTAAGTATTGTGACACTGGTTTCTCTGAATCAGTACAGTATCATGGGCACAAAGTATTGTGATAACACACTATATTTTTTTTTCCACCCCTGTTGTTTAATATTCCAATGTACTGTATATTCTAAATATAAATATAATTTATTTCTTCTGTAAGATACATGTACTACCACACACACACACACACACCAAAGGGATTCAGTGGTGCGGGTATGTATGTACTGCACATTCCAAACAAATTATTATGCAAATAGGATTTTAGTGCCATAAACATTCAATTTTTTTGTTTTTCAATTAAACCCATGGATGATATTGTGTCTCAGGGCTCTTTGGATCACTGATATCAATTTCAGACACCCGTCATAATTAGTTTGCCAGGTGAGCCCAATTAAAGGAAACCTACTCAAGAAGGATGTTCCACATTATTAAGCATGCCACAGGTTTCAAGCAATATGGGAAAGAAAAAGAATCTCTCTGCTGCTGAAAAGCATCAAATAGTGCAATGTCTTGGACAAGGTATAAAAACATTAGATATTTCACAAAAACTTAAGCATGATCATCATACTGTGAAGAAATTTGTGGCTGATTCAGAGCACAGATGGGTTCATGCAGACAAAGGCCATAATGAGGAAAGTTTCTGCCAGACAAATTCATTGGATTAAGAGAACAGCTGCTAAAATGCCATTACAAAAGCAGCAAACAGGTATTTGAAGCTACTGGTGCCTCTGGAGTCACATGATCCTCAAGGTGTAGGATCCTCCATAGGCTGGCAGTTGTGCATAAACCTACTATTCGGTCACCCCTAACCAACGCTTACAAGCAGAAATGGTTGCAGTGGGCCCAGAAATACATGAAGACTAATTTTCAAACAGTCTTGTTTACTGAGGAGTGCCGTGTAACACTGAATGGTCCAGATGGATGGAGTAGTGGATGGTTGGTGGATGGCCACCATGTCCCAACAAGGCTGCAACGTCAGCAGGGAGGTGACGGAGTCATGTTTTTTGTTGGAATCATGGGGAGAGAGCTGGTAGGCTCTTTAGGGTCCCTGAAGGTGTAAAAAATGACCTCGGCAAAGTATATAGAGTTTGTGACTGACCACTTTCTTCCATGGTACAAAAAGAAGAACTGTGCATTCTGTAGCAAAATTATCTTCATGAATGACAATGCACCATTTCATGCTGCAAAGAATACCTCTGTGTCATTGGCTGCTATGGGCATAATAGGAGAGAAACTCATGGTGTGGCCCCTATCCTTCCCTGACCTCAGCCCTATTGAGAATCTTTGAAGCATCCTCAAGCAAAAGATCTGTGAGGGTGGGAGGCAGTTCACATCAAAACAGCAGCTGTGGGGGGTTATTCTGACATCTTGCAAAGAAATTCAAGCAGAAACTCTCCAGAAGCCACAAGTTCAATGGATGCAAAAATTGTGAAGGTTATATCAAAGAAGGGGTCCTATGTTAACATGTAACTTGGGCTGTTAAGATGTTTTTTTATTTAAATAGCTTTTGATTTCAGTAAATCTGACCTCCTGATGCTGCAAATTCAACAAATAACCACTTTCAGTTCTTTACAACCAATAAAATGTTTTGAAACTCTGTTGTGCATAATAATTTGGAGCAGTGTATTTTGAGTTTTTTTTTTTTTTTGCAAAAATAGTTATCACTGGGAGGTTTGCTCAATAAAATTTGAATTATGCTTTAATGGTTGATGACTTGAAAATTATACAGACTGTAATTTGCATCAACTATTTAGGAAAATCAGAGACAAATATAATTTGCATAATAATCTGGAACTCGGTGGATGTGGCAGAACTTTTGTCCTGCTGCTAACTCAGAATCCACTTGACCATGGGCTCTCATCTCTTGCATGGCAATGCAATAGCACTTGAAGAGTGCACCTGACATGGTTTCACTGACCGCTTGACCATAAAAGAAGTCAAAGGTGACCTTTTTTTAACCTACCTTTACCAATGGAGGGGACACTTGGGGTTGGAATCAAGCAAACCTGACACAGTTGGTGGAGTTTAGGATCCGCAGGTCTCTCTCCACAATACAGGCATTGTGGACTGACGGGAAGACAGAGGTACAGGTTACCACTGGGTGTTGGGACACCAAAATTATATTTACGTTTACCTGTGTTCACATTTTTCACTTTAAATCCGCTCATATAACCCATAGTGGTGTATGCCGGGGGAGGAATCAAGCTCACTCCGGATCCAATCTGGTGTACCCAGTTGTTCTCGCCCCGTAGATCTCTCTCCATACCAGTGGTAGAGTGTCGTTGGACAGGGAAACGAGTGAATGGGTGCTGGAGGAATCATGCGCAACCCGACCAGACAGCAGCCAAGTGGACAGCAGGTAAAGCCTGATTTATGCCCCCTGTGGAACTTATGCTCCATGTGTTCACAGGAGCCTGTTGTGCAAATAAGCTGCCCAAACTGCTTTTCCAACACAGCTGTGAAAGGGAATGTCATGCATATATATTAACATACGGTCAATATTTTATTGCTATTTTAGGTCATTTTTCCTTTGTTTTGTCCTGCTGGTATTATGATGGGCTGTATTATAATTTATAAATGCCACATTTCCCAGCTTTAGTTTTTTGGGTTTTTTTTTTTAACTTGAACTTTCCATAATGTTGGTGTTCAAAACTGGACACATTATTATAAACCATAGAAAAAGGATTTCATGGGAGTTCCATGGACCATTCTGCAGGGTAACTGGTTAAGATGGGACTGAAGTGATGAGTACAAAATAGCTACTTAACTGGCAGGGCATTCACAACAGAGACAGAACATAGGTCAGTGTGTCTCCCAGACCCATACTCTGATGATGTGAACGCTGGTGTATGATGCCTACTGTGAAGCACTCCTAGGGGTAGCCAAGAAAACCATCCCACGAGGCGTCAATGACAACTACACCCCAGGTTGGGCCGAAGAGTGCACACACCTCCTACGTGACCACCAGCAGGCCAGCTCCAGGGAAGAAGTGGATAAGGCGACACTGGCACTGCTCCAAAAGCTGGACGCCATCCGCAAGGCTAGATGGACTGAGGTCGTTGAGTCAATCGACATCACCCATTCTAGCCGTAAGGCTTGGCAAACAATCAACCAATTGACAGGGAGGAAAACACCACCACCCAGTTGCCATGTTACAGCAGACGCCATCGCTTCCCAGGTAGGGATGGCCGATACCAGCATTTTTCCTTTCAATATGATACCATTAAGTTATGGGACTTTTTCTTCAATACCGATTCAGATACTTTTTGCCCAAAATCACAATTGCAGTTTCTTTAACAACTTTATTGCAAGGGCAATATGAAATATGAATAAAACTCATGAACATAAACACTTGAAATAAATGCTTATAAAATGATAATAAAATAGAACAATTAGCAAAATAAATAAAATGATTTTTTCCAATTATAATAAAAATAATTAAGACTTAAAATAAATGCAAAATTAATTCAATTTCTTAATTTGGTGAAGATTCTCAACTGGATTGAAGTATTTTTTTTACTTCTGAAATGGTTCACCATTCTTCCAAATTCTATGGTAATATCAAACAGCATATACTGTATGTGTAATTTTTTTTTTACAATGCAACTTTTTTTTTAAATTTATTATTTATTTATTTTTACACTTTTATTTTTACAAACTTAAATGGTGCTTATTTTGTTTATTTTTCAAATTTTATGCTGCTTGGGTATCATAATAGAATTTGAATGACTGGTGCAACATTTCAGAAGTAATACTTCTTCTGACGCCTCCGACGCCAAGTAGGGGTCTTTGCGGCAGTGTTCTGCAGATACCCCTTACTCCCCAACGCTGCTGAGCTCATTCTGCACAGGAGCGAGTGCTTGGCTGTGCAGGTGCACAGTGAGTCTTCAGCTCTGACATCTGATAGGCTGCCATAATCATGTGACATGGCAGACCCCGCTCTAAAATATGCCTGGGCTAATTTTTCACTGGTTTTAATGCCTAAAACTCAGAAGTGAAAACCAAATTTCACATTTTGTATTAGCATAGTGGTATCGTGATATTTTAAAAAGTATCTACCAGGTGGTATCAAAGTATCGATACTTGAGTATTGATACGCCCATCCCTATTCCCAGGTGCTGATAGGACCTTCTCAGACTTGATTCTGCATGAGGTATCCTCTCTCTCTAGGATGGCCAGTGCTGACTCCAACCAATCAGGAGACTTTGTAATATCTGAGCCCATTGCAGCTATTAGAAAACTGAAGCAAGACAAGGCATCAGGTCAGCACAAAATCCACCCAGTCTGTTATCTATCAAAGTGCAATAACATCTACCTGGCTCTACTCATTCTACACATCTTGCTAACGGAGGTCCAAGCTCCCAAAGATCTGGCACCAAGCTTCTGTTATAGCCATGCTGAAGCTGACTAAACCTGCGGGAGACCCCAAGGCATATAGACCCATCTCGCTGCTTTGTGCCCCTTTCAAAATACTCGAGAAGATGATCCACAAACACATAGAGCCAGTGGTGGACCCACAACTCCCAAGGGAACAGGCTGACTTCCGGTGGGGCAGGTCAGCAGTGGACCAGGTTACCCTGCTAATCCAAGACATAGAAGACAGCTTCCAGGATAAAGGAGAAAGTTGGGGGTGGTATGACCTGACAACTGCCTATGACACCATTTGGCAACCGTGGCCTGCACCTGAAACTACCAAAGGGAAATACCTGATTGGCAGGTGGTTAAACCCCTTCACTCCGGTCAATTTCCCCTAAAAAACGCCAAAAAATAACATGCCCAAAGTAAATCGAAAGCTGGTTTCTTCAACCCTTTGCAGCATCTTCATGGGGTTGGACTCATTTAAAAGAAAACACTTTGAATTTTTTTGGCAAAATAGTCATAATCTCTGTAAGTTCTCCGGCCACTGAATTACAGTCATCTAAACATAGTGAAATTGAAGAAAATAAATTTTGCCTGGGTGTTCTTTTGGATACAAATGCTTGCAAATAACACACAGCTTCAGATCCGGGCTGGAAAATGCAACAGAAATGTAGAACCAAGTGTTATCCAGCTGAGGTCCAAATTTGTAACAATACCACAAAAAATGAATATATTACACAGCTTTTTCCTCAGGTAGTTCCAGGCATTTTTGAACTGTGCCAAATTGTGCCAAATTGCACAGTTTGGAAAAACGTCTGTAACTTTTGAATGATTCAATATAAGAAGCTTCATCTTGAGCTCTAATGAAAGGTGGACATTCAGGGCTGTGTGTGTGTGTGTGGGGGGGGGGGGGTTGTCCCCCCCCCCCTCGCTACAGAGGACGGACACGCGCCCTTGCGCCGCGTCCATCTTGCAGCGATGACGCTCAGCTGTAATTTTACCGATCAAAAAAGTCATTTTGATTACAAGTTTCAGGGATAAAGAATAATTTAGCTTATAACACTTACCTCTTCACAGCAGAAGTGGAGCTGGCGAACTTCTTCCTCATTGTCAGACGAACGCAACGCTGGTCTCGCGACCCGATCAAAACTTAATTCCATTATTGCGGTTTTGCGCTTCCATGATTGCGGTTTTGGCGAACAATTTTTCAAAACAAATAACAGTAGTAATTAAAAAAAGACTGGCGAACGCTTGTGTGTCACTCAGCCTTTGTCGTTGGCCTCCGTCGGTCTATGATGACCATGGAAGAGAATCCTAAACGTCTACTCTGCTGGAATAAAAACAAAAAAAGCACCGCCTGTGGCTGAACAGGCCGATGCGCGAATGGCAGTCCCTTTCACACAGGTCGCACTTGTGGATAGTCTCTGTGGTGCTTGGTCTGTGGGGTTCGTCCTGCGGGTCCTTTTTTCCATCTGCTGCTGCAGCAGTCTGTCTCACCCAGCCTTACACGAAACAGCTTGCGAACTTCTGTGCTTCAATTGGCTCGCGGCAATTCATAGCGTTGGTAGGGGCGGGTCCTTCTTGCTAGGTTGTTCAGTCATTGGTTCTTCAAGGTTTCAGGAAACCCAATTCAAGGCTCTTATTAGTCAATGAAAGGTCCAATCATACCCAATCTGTTCGCGGCTGTGTCTGGAGTGGGAGAACGGAAATGCAGCTTTTTTTTCCAGTGCGCTCTTAGGACGCAGCGCCCTCGTGCGTCCTAGAGCGCACGAGAGCGCCCTCGTGCGCTGTAGGACGCAGAACCTGCCCACCGGAGTGCAAGAGGGTTAACTTCATCAGGGAAATGCTGTCAAACCGGAGTTGTCACTTGTCAGACCAGAGATGGGCCAGTGAAGGGCAGACTCAGAAGACGGAGAAATGGGGGTGCCTCAGGGGTCTGTGCTTGCACCAATGGCTTTTTAACATCTATTATCCTTGAAAGTCCAGAGATTAGATCCAGAAAATATGGCTACGCAGATGATCTGGCCAGCATGCGGCACCAACCATCAGGGAAGGTGCTGGAAGAAGGCCTCAACCAGGAGAGAGGCATTCTGGGCAGCTTACATCCACAAGTGGTGCCTCCAGCTCAGCTCGGGCAAGACTGTGACAGCAGCATTCCACCTGAACATCAGAGAAGCCAAAAGGGAACTGGACATGTTTGTAATAATAAGTGCCTCGCGTTCCAGCAAGCCCCAACGTCATCATCATCATAGCATCTGTTTGGGCGACAATAACTGTTCATTTAGGTCTGATCAGATTCCTCCACGCAGCTCTGTCCGTAGCCTTCCACTGCCAGGAACTCCTGTCTATATCCAGCTTCTTCAGGTTTCTTTTTACAGTGTCTTTAAATCTGAGCCTTGGTCTACCCTGATTGCATTTGCCCTCGCATAACTGTGAGTAGAGTAACTGCCGAGAGAGACGCTAGTGGTCCATCCTCTAAACATGTCCGAGCCATCTCAGGTTCATCTGTATTAGCATGTCTTCCATTGATGGTAGACCAGCTCGTTTCAACACTTCTATGTTGGTTATCTTGTCTTTCCATGAGATGTTCATTATGGCTCAAAGGTGTCTCATCATGTATGCATAGAGTTTCTTTACCTGCACTCTGTAGACAGTCCAAGTTTCAGCACCGTACAATAGAGTAGCCAGTACTGTCACTCTGTACACTTTGCATTTCACACGGATAGACACATGTCGATTGTTCCACAGTCTCTCCCTCAAATTTCCAAACACAGCGCTCGCTCTTCCCATTCTGAGAGCTAGTTCATCCTCCAGCCTAGCATTCTCTGAAACAGTACTCCTGAGATACTTGAAAGTCTTGCACTTGACTAGTGGCTCTGTACCAATGCTGATCTCTTCCAGTAGTGATGTTGATAACTGGAACTGTGGTGGTTGATAAAGGCACTATGTCTTCTTGATGTTGATTTTGAGGCTGAATTGGCTAGCTGCTCTTGCAAATTTCTCCACTAAAGATTGCATATCTTCTGCACTGTGTACAACTAGAGCACTGTCGTTGGCAAACAGCATTTCTCTTACTACTTTTATTGATGTCTTACTCTTGGCTTTAAACTGTTCCACATTGAACAAGTCTGCTCTCTCCTTGTTTGAATGTATACTCCTTCTGAAGTGTCTTTGAAGGCCACCTCAAGCATGGCTGCCAGATATAGCAAGAAGAGTGTAGGCACCAGCACACACCCCTGTTTCACCCCGTTGCTTACTGAAAAGTCTTTAGATACTGAACCACTCATTGCCACGTTTGCTTGTATACCTATATGGAGTGCCTCGATCAGG
Source organism: Pholidichthys leucotaenia (assembly GCA_020510985.1). Classification (NCBI taxonomy): domain Eukaryota; kingdom Metazoa; phylum Chordata; class Actinopteri; order Cichliformes; family Pholidichthyidae; genus Pholidichthys; species Pholidichthys leucotaenia. The sequence goes on along the minus strand of CM035841.1, from coordinate 298,906,362 downwards.
TTGACAAACTTCTCTGTACAGCCATATTTCTTGAGTACCTGTCAAAGTCCTTGTCGCGAAACAGTATCGAAGGCTTTACTGAAGTCTATCAAGACTACATAAAGCGGCATGTTCTGTTCGATACACTTTTCTTGAACCTGTTTCAAGCAGAAAATCATGTTCATTGTAGTTCTTCCACTTCTAAAGCTGCACTGGGTTTCTGGTAGTACATTTTGCGAGATATGTTCATTGAGTCTGTTCAGTAGTACATCTGAGAGAATCTTACCAACAGTGGTTAGCAGTGATATGCCTTGGCAATTTCCACAATCTTTCCTGTCACCTTTCTTGACCAAAAGCACAATACTTGCATCCTTCCAGTCTTGAGGTACTTTCTGGGCATCCCATATCTCTTGGGTGAGCTTGTGCAGGCGGTTGGTCAGCCGAACACCACCAAATTTCCACACTTCTGCTGGAATTCCATCCCTTCCTGGAGCTTTACCATCCTGTGTTGTCCTGATAGCTGCCATTAGTTCATCAAGATTTGGTGGTTCATCCAGACTTGATACAGCTGGTCGCTGCACTAGAGCTTCTTTAGCCTCTTCAGCGAGATCTCCAGGGTTGTTTAGTAGTTGGTCAAAGTGGTCTGCAAATCTGTCCAGGATCTTGTCTTCCTCCTGCAAAACCGTTTCACCATCTATAGCCTTTAGCTGGATCAATCCTCTTGGTTTAGGGCCGTAGATTTTTCTCAAACCTGTGAAGAATGTTTTCATGTCCTTCCTGTCTGCTGCAGTTTGAAGTTCCTCCGCTTTTTCATCCCACCAGTTGGACTTCATGTCTCTGGTGTACTTCTGTAGCTCACTCTGAGCCTTTGAGTATTTCTTCTTCTTCGACCTTGTGTTACACTGTAGGTTTTCCTGCCTAGCTGTATTCCTCGCTTCTAGTAGTTTCTTCAGATGTTCATCATGCTCATCAAACCAATCTTGATGTTTCCTCTTAGGGTGGCCTAAAACATCACTCGCAGTCTGATACACCGTATCCTTCAGCGTTGCCCATTTCTCTTCTATGTTATTCTCTGAGTTGTTGCTGTCCCAGTCTTTCAAGTTTTCCAGTGTAAGTTCTTCCTGCTTCTTTTGGCCTTTCAGTGTGCTAGTGTTTAGCTTCTGTGGTGGCTTCGCACCCGTCCTGCAGTGCTGTTTTCATCTGCAAATCCTTAATCTAGACTTCAGCATAATATGATCAGTACCACAGTTCGCACCTCTCATTGCTCTGGTGTCCAATACATCCATTATGTCTCTCTGCCTTACTATGATGTAGTCTAACAAGTGCCAGTGCTTGGATCTTGGGTGCATCCATGTCTTCTTGTGTGTGTCCTTGTGCTTAAATAGAGTGGTGGTTATCACAAGGTTGTACTCTGAACATAGTGCAAGTAGAAGTTCTCCATTAGCATTGCACTTGCCTACTCCATGACTGCCTAGCACTCCTTTCCATTTCTCAGTGTCCAAACCAACTCTGGCATTAAAATTTCCAACGAGTATCGACCTGTTACAGTCGGTACACGCCTGATAGTCTCACGTAAATCACTGTAGAACTCTTCCTTCGCCTCCTCTGTGTTGGTCATTGTTGGGGTATATACACGGATGAGTCTGGCATACATCTTCCACTGTAGTGGGAGTCTCATAGTCATTATCCCTGTCATGACTGGCAACCGGTTCCTCATCAAGCATTGCTGCTATCTCCTTCTAAACTCAAAGCCCACTCCGGGCTTCTCTCTCCTTTCTTGAGTTGATTTCCCTACTCCAAATAGAAGAGGTACCCATGGTCTTCCAAGCTGTCATATCCAGGCAATCGTGTTTCACTAAGTGCAGCTATGTCTACATGTGGTACCGTGCTCATTCCAGCGGCACAAGTGCGGTCTGTCTTTCTGGGAGCTGTCGATGTTGTTCTGTCCAACAGGAGGTGCCTACATTCCATTCTGCTCCACAAGGCTGCTATTTTCCTCTTCTTTGTTCCGTCCTGCTCTTAGCTTTACTTTTCGCTGCCTGTCAGAGTGTGAACATATCAGCGGCGGACCTTGTTAGCCCGGGTGTCGTCCGAGCTGGTAGGGAGTTGCTTCTGACTGAACCATTTCATGAAACTGCTTGCAAAGTATTGGAGTACTGCTAGCTTTTGCTGGACTAGCAGCACATTTCTGTGACAGATAAAGGTTGTATCATGGCAAGGGCAAAGCCAAGACAAACTGACTCCAGTTTATCTGTTGCAGTGACTGACAAGATGATAGGTTTGTTTATCGTCTGCTCTTGTGTAGTCATGTCACAATGCACTGACTGGCACAGTCCACCACAGGACCTTGCGACAGATGTTTTGTAGCTGGTAGAATGTCCAGTCTCACCCTGTGTAACTGGGAGTGTCCACACAGACCTGTGGCAGATATTGTTTTTTGTCGTGCCCGGATGCTCTGTTCACCCTTCATGCCCTCGAAGGGCGGGGATGCGGTTGAGTCGGCCGATGGCCCGGACCCATGAGACAGGTAGTACCGGTTTTCATGGTTATCCGGTAGCAAGCAAGCCAATGCCTGACCTGAAATAAAAAAGCTCCAAAGCCCCAAAGTACCTTGGCGTATACCTGGACAGGACACTGTCCTTCAAACAACACCTTAAAGAAGTGAGGGCCAAGGTGACATCAAGAGTCTCACTTATCCGACACCTAGCTGGTACTTTCTGGGGAGCATCAGCCAGGACTGTACAAATCTCCATGCAAGCTCTCATCTCCTCAGCAGCTGAATACTGTACCCCACCATGGTGTAGAAGCCCACACGTCAGGAAGGAAGGAAGGTAGGTAAGTAGGTAGGTAGGTTGGTAGACAGGTGTACTTTATTGATCCCAAACTGGGAAATTACAGCTTAGATGCTGCCATCAACAACACACTCAGGCCCATAACAGGCTGCCTAAGATCCACCCCTGTCTCTTTCCTGCCAGTCCTCTCAGGAACCACCCCACCTGGCCTCAGACAAAAGGTTGCTATCCTTGCCCTAGCAAGGAAAGCCCAGAAACATGACTGGCATATTCTGCACAATACCACAACAACAACTTTGCCCCCAAGCAGACTCAAGTCCCGCCATCCCTACAACAGGGCAGCACAAGAGCTGCTCTGCTCCATCCCTGAGAACCAGTCAACAAGTGACTGGCTGGCAACATCCTGGAAACAGGAGTGGGTGTCGCTGGGTTCTCACATATTCACCACTACATCTGGGACCTGGGGATGGCTTAGAAGGAATGGGTCTTACTCGCCATCAATGGACTGTGCTGAACCGCCTACGTATGGCTGTTGACTGCTTCAAATCAATCATTAAGAAGTGGGGCCTGGCAAATACTGCAGCATGTGAGTGTGGGGACCCTGAGCAGAGTGCTGACCACATCATTACCACCTGCAGGCTGTACAGACCATCTTCGAAGGCCGGCCTCTATCAAGTGGACCCTGCGACAAGGGCGTGGCTTTATAACACCAAGCTGAACATCTGAACGTGATACACAAGAAAAGAGAAGACACTTAACATCTCAGCAGATGTCTAAAATGTTCATTGGCGCAACAAGTTTCTATATGAAAACCTTGCTATTGCTCTTTCTGTATCATCATGCTTAATGCATACCAAATGCATTGTGTCACTGGTATATGTCTGTATGTATGTGGACAAAACTTGCTTGCTACTGCTGTTGTAGTACCACCACCATTAAACACTGCATGCCATACTCAACTAGTTAAAAATAAAATGCTATTTTTCTTAAACTGAAAACACCAGGACAAAGCTTTAAAGGGCCTATATTATGCTATTTTAAGCCTTTCAGAGTAAACTATATGCATGTATGTGATAGTATATTACCTTTGGTACACTGGAGAATGAATTTCTTATGAAATATGAGTTATTTTCGCGAGCCCAGAAGTAAGATGCCTCGATCTCTGAGGCTCTGCCTCTCCTTCTTGTGGCTGCCGCCCATTTCATGACGTAACCCCTGAGCCAGCTGCTGCAGCGTGTTGCTGGGTTCCGCCCACAAAAACAACATCTACAGTAAACTTTAGAAAAGATGGATGAGCATGTTGAACTCTTTAGCCTCCTGTTATCATTTTAGCCTATAATATTATTCTTATGTAGTGTATGGTTAATCACATTTAATATTATGATTTTAGCCTCTGCATTCTGGTCTATTTTGACCATTTTCTGACGAGTAGGCTCTTCTTTAGGAAGGCTGAACAAACTCCTAAATCTCTCACAGCCAAAGACACATTTACGCCACTTAGAAGACATTGTCTTATGTAAAAAAGCAAACAGTTGTTGTCACTGAGCAGATTAGGTGCGAGAGGAACTACTTCTTCACAGCGTCAATGCTAAAGTGAAAGAGTTTTGCCGATCACCACTCTGTTTGCTGCGTGGAGAAAGTGGGTGTGTGCATTAGCCTGGGGGCGGTGCTGGCAGCACAGGCACTTCCTGGAGTGGGCGGCTCACCCAAGTTCATACGTATGAACGTGGGGACCCAGTCATTATCAGGAACAGGGTGGAGCAGCAGCTCAGAGAGCAGGGTTGAGGAGGAATACTCAGAGATGAGTGAATGGAGCAAAATACCACTTTGGGGGTGTTTTTGGTGAGGAATTAACATTATAACATGCTTAAAAGCTCAAAAAAAATTGATTTTGCATGCTATAGGCCCTTTAATATTTGTTTATCCATAGCATACCAGCATACCATAGCATGACCAATGTTGGGAGTAACGCATTACAAAGTAACACATTACTGTAACGCCACTACTTTTGCAGTAACGTGCTGTGTAACAAAATTACTGTTTAAAAATTCAGTAATGCGTTACAGTTACTGAAATTTGATCAGATGTGTTGCTCGTTACTCATTTTATTAATATGGATAGATATTTTTAGCGCAAATAAATGAATATACAAACTGACTATACCATAGCTGAGACATACAGTAGCTGTCAGTCGACGTGACCTGTTGTGAAGAGCAGAGTCTTCACTACTGAGTGGAGGAAAAGACAAAGCTACTTTGTTTTTGTGGAAATAGATTATTTTCCTTTTTCGCAGTTAAGGACAAAAGCATATTGGTGGGCTGGAAGCTAAGTGCCGGTTGAGACCTACTGCAATCTTCAGAAGAAACAGCAACAAAGCTCTGTCAAAGCTAGTGCTAAGTAATAGGTAGCTATGCTAACAACACTGTGTTAGTGGATCTACGCTATCTGAACAGCAATGGCTGAATGTAAAGTGGAAATATTCTTGTCTCAGCAACCATGGTTGGATTTCAAACACAGGTACAGTATGCATCTGGACAGTTTGTGACCCAGCAAGAATTAAACCTGATTGCCAGATACGTCGTTACAGACTGAAGACATGATAATAGTCACTTTCCATCAGACAGCTGCGACTGTGATCCACTGAAGCTAAAACACATTTACCTGCTACCTGGATAAAGATTATTCAAAAATGGATTTTGATCTCCAAAAGAAATTTGAGGGACTAGATCATGTGTCTGTCACAGCAGACATTTGGACTGTGGATAATGGACATTTTCTTTGGGTCACTGCACATCGGATTAAATCCATATCATAAAGGTACGATAAACATGGATAGCTTTATGCAGTGTTGCCAACTCTCACTCCAAAATGAAGAAATTACTGGCAATATCATGTTGATTTCCTTCAGATTTTTCCCACAATAAGAGCTCTCAAGGCAGGATAAAGCAGACTGAACATGTTCTAAAAGCTCTGTCTGTTTTCAGCCTGACATTAATAAGCTCGTAATGTAAGTTTATAAGTTTATTTATTTATGAAAGGATCAATGCATATTAATGAACACAGGACATGTAAATATGCAGCATACAAGATTATAGCTGAAGCTAATTTCCATCTTGTGCCCCCTGGCCAGCCAATGTCAGCCACATAGAACAGATAACACAATACAACAATAAACAACACAACAATGATAAAGCAAATGACACAACAATAAAAACAATAGCAGTAGGACAGCAATCCATTATTTCATTTAATATAATCCATTAATTAAATTATCTTGCTATGTGTGCAAGATGATTTAAGTATGCATTTAAAAGTAACGTGGAAGTTACTTTTTCAAGTAACTAGTTACTTTAATCATGTAGTAATTGGTAAAGTAACTCAGTTACTTTTGAAAAGAAGTAACTAGTAACTGTAATTAGTTACTATTTTTTAGTAACTTACCCAACACTGACTATGATATATAAAATCCATAACAGTGTTTATCTTAAAGTGGCTAAGCAGTATTCTCTTAGCCTGTTGTCCTCAATAAAACCTCCACTGTCACAGTCAGGTGAAGGAGATGAAAGTCGAAACATTTTCAGTTTTCCTAGCTGATCACACACCTCGGTGTGCAAGTTGACAATACATACCGTTGCTTAGCAGGAGGAAGACTCATAAGCATTACTTTTTTGTTCTGGTTCCACTGAAAATCAGAGACATGAGGCAAATCTTTGGTCAAAGTGGTGAGCCCATTGGTCAGTAATCCAACTCTTCTTTGTAAATAAATCGTTGTGCATTTCTGTAGTTTGCAAGTAATATCAAATAGGTTGGTCCCATAAGATGCCCAGAAAGCAGATTATTTTGGTCAAACTTGTGGAAATAGAGTATTTCATAATACAAGTAATAAAGTAAACCGAGAGAGAAGACAAATGAATAAGACTGGAACCACATGTTTGTTGTAAACAAACTACTCATGCCTTTTTCTGAATCAGGCTCAGCTGCCAGGACTCACCAGAGCCAGTAATGACAGCTCTTTTCAGACCTGGACATTACACAGTGATGCACAGTGACTGTTTGGCCACATGGGGAGGAACACTAGATGATTTCATCAGGCTAGTGAGTTCACTATGATTGGATCAGAAGTGCCAACCCAGCAAAATGTTTTCTGCATGGAAGTCAGCTGTGAGCAGAACACCACACCTACCGTTTCCCATCTCTGTGTTAGACTAAAGGGAGACATGAGTGCACCCCCACCATCACCTCCTGTTTCTACCAAGGGTTAGAGCCTAATTCAAACAAGATGTTGAACGTTTAACAGCCTCCTCTTCCTTATTTGTGGTGCAGCTCTAGACAAAAAAAAAGAAAAAAAGAAAATGCAGTGAGTGGTAGGAACAGACCTTTCTGAAGGGTTTCATTAGATATTACAATCTAAGCTTCCTCCAAGGTCAGGGCCAAAGATGGCTTCTATTTGCACCTTATTTCATGGCCAGGAAGATAATCAACCCACGCAGAGTCCATCTGGTTCACATGGAGGTCTTCTTTGGGAATGGCCTTTATAGCACGCAACGCAGAACAACTTGCACGTGCTTTTAATGAGAGGCAAACTGTGAGAAAAGAAACAAAGAAAGTTTTCTTTACCAGAAAGTAACTTCGGCTCCACCAGTGTTACCAGATGAAATCAGCATAGTGGGCTCAGGTTTGCAGATGGCAACATGTGAGAGTTTCATGAGTTTCCAGGCCAGCACTATCAGTGGGTCTGTTGTCTTTGTACAGTGTTGCTGAGCGGTATATGCCAGTGTAACCTCCTCCTGCATCCTAATGGTCTTGTGTGTCCTTCACAGACAGTAATCAGATACAGTGAACTGATTGTGGAACAAACAACCCGGGGCAGTCCAGCTGCACAGGAGAACTGTTTCAACCCTGAAATGATGATGTCACTGCTCCCATGTGATGGGGCTCAGTTTCACTGTCAGATCAATTATTCACAGCGTTTAATTGGATCAGCTGAATCCAGATCACTCGAGGGATCCATTTCCAGTAACAGCAGCTGCAAATAAATCCTGAGCCAGCACACGAGACATAAGGCTCCAGATCAATACGCACACACTACAGCACACCTCAGTGACTTTATAAAAATTACCCACATTGCGTGCTAGTTTACTTCACAGGAAATGATCCATATCCCAAGGTTTATATTTCCCTTTTCAAATTACTCTGTGCTGAGGCGGGAGACAAAGCTGAGGCGATGATCTCAGAGCTCTGGGTGAGGGCCAGTATGTGACGATGCTGCATTCATTAATCACACAGTACAGTGGTCTACGCAGCCTCTTAGTCATCAGATATTCCCCTGGCCTCTGCTCCATTCCCACCTCCAACCCATTAAAGGCCTCCCAGTCAAAGGTGGTCTTTGTGCTGGGGGTCAGAGAAGACAGGCCTGATCCCCCCTATTAGTTTCAGGAGTATAGAGCAGAAAGCACATTCACACAAAACGCAAGGTCTAGATCTCTGTGGGGAAATGGAGAAAGCAGCTCCTTCATCTGCAGTTGTGCACATGTGAAGATCCCAAGAAGCACAGCACATTTATATCTGCTTTTACAAGAAAGCCGCAGCGTTACAGTGTTTTTTTCCAAATGCTTACAAAGTGTTACCCAAGTCACAAACCACATATTCAGCATTTGCACAATTCAGTTCATACCTGAATATATCATATCATTTCAAAAGGAAGCAGCCTGGTCTTGAGTGCATTCCACCAAACGGTCATGCTAGTCACTGAAAGCCTATAATTTGCTGAGTGAAAAAGTTTATAAGGCTTCTGGTTCCCATCATGATGAAATTACCCTGAAAGACTGAAATTGTGCCTTTCACTCACCCCTTGTAGACAGTTATATAACACCCTTAGATGCAGAACTCACAATGTCCCATGCGCTTTTTGCAGTTTCTTACATGCAGCAAAAATACGGTTCCAAAGGAGAGCTAATTAAAAAAAATAAATAAATAAGGGTATTTGCATGGATCTGTTGATCAATATTTCCCATAGTCTAATTCTGCTAATTGTAAGTGTTGACAGAGTGGTGGTCACCTCGGTATGTGCAACCAGCAGCTCCACAGGACATAGCAACCTTGTGACTGGTGACCTTTTCTGTATTTCTTTTCAACCTGAGGGGACAGACTGTGGAGACTCAGCTAATCGGCTTTGTTCACCACTCAACTGTAGCTCTAATAAGCCTATTGATCTGGATCTACATTGATCCAATGTTCAGGCTGGAGCCCAGCTGGTTAGCTTGTGTGGGTAAATGGTGATGGCTGATGGGTTTGGATTTACAATTGGATATATGCTATTTTAAGGAAACAAAGTACAGAGTTTTCTCTGAGAATTGACCTTCTTTAACCTTTACTAACTTTTAAACATGCAGCCTACAGTATATCTTTGTATGTGGATGTTCCAGTGATCAACACCCCACAGTGCATAGCTTTCACAATATTAAAGAAACAGCTGATCATGGGCGTGAAGTAGTTTATATATTCAATAGTCCGCATGCATAAGATGAAAGAGGTATTATGTTAGGTCTGCACAGACATGTCTGCTGAATTTACAGCCTGGCTGTGCATTAATACAACAACGTGTGAAGCGCTGCGTGTGTCATATGCTGCTGTTCATTCATATTATGAAATATGAGATTCAATTTTGTGCTTGACTCAACAAAGCATGCACAATAATGTTTAATAAAGCATACTACATGACATCATGAATAGTAGGGTGGGTTTTCATCAGCTCTGCCCATCACTTTGAAGTTTATACACAGCTTTAGGAGGGGTTGTCATAAAATTCTGTAGAAGTGTTTATAGTCATCAGAGGATTAATTGCACAGACACCGGCAATTGACATTATTTCAAAGATTCAAAGATTTTATTTGTCAACACTGCTATACGTACAGGGCACACAGGAGAACTGAAATGTCGTTTCTCTCTCTTCAGTGGTGTGCGCAATACAAAAAAAGGAATAAGGCTGGAAAAACAACAACAGCAATCTATGTACAGTAATGGTACCCATAGTGCAAATAATGGTAAAAGATAAAACCCAGACATCTCATGGTGCAAATAAAGATAAACGATCAAACCCAGCAATCCTATATACAGAAAAAGGGAGAGCAGTAATACTCGTAGTTGCAAGTTCAATGTGGTAGTGTAGGTGCAGACAGTGACCGATTGGACTGCACATGATCAATATTGCAATAACAGACAGCAGCAGGTTTGGCATTTGTGCAAATGACTGCAGTAGGTGCAGAGACATACAGCAGCAGATGTATTACTATTGGTGTGCCAGTCTTTCTGTGCAAACAGCTGAGGTAGTTAGGTTGCGTGTCCACCAAATGCGTTTTTTGTCACCCAACCACCCTGAACATCTTTTTTTCAGCGTTTGTGTGCTGTGCTCTGGAAAAAAAAAGTCTGTGCCCTGTATTGCAGCAACAGCTTGTCACTCACAGCTCAGCACTTCTGCTTTTCCTATGATCAGACTGTCTACTTATTTTTTAATAGCAGTCTGTAAATAACGGACAGGATGCGTATTCTAGCATTGGTAGCAGCTCTGGATGCAAAATATGATGACACAGAAAACAGGAGTCCGAGAACAGACTATACCGGCGTCCTATGTCCCACCCATCCTTATTCTGATTGGCTGCTTAGAAAGGTCTGACATTGATGAGCTCAGCTGCAGTCTGAAAAGTTGAAATTTTTTCAACTCTGAGCACCGCGACAAAACATGGCCACCGCCAAGAGTGTTTCAGCGCCAAAGGTGTTCAGCGCTGCAAACACTGGACTACATAGAGAATGAATAGGAAATAGTCGCCCACAGCTGAAAAAAACGCATTTGGTGGACATGCAGCCTTACTGTGTGGGTGAGTGCGTTACAGTTCGGGGGTGGGCGAGGGAGTGGACAGAGTTCAGGGTCCTGATGGTCTGGTGAACAAACCTGTTTAGCAGTCTTGTGGAGTGGGCCCAGGGGCTCCGGTACTTTTTCCCTGAGGACAGAGGATTGAAAAGAGAGTGTGAGGGGTGGGAGGTGTCGCCTGCAATGTTGATGGTTCTGTGGGTGAGGCGGGTGAAGTAGATGTCCGAAAGGGGGGGGGGCAGAGGGGCACCAATGATCTTGCTGGCAGCTTTCACTGTGTGTTGTGGTGTCTTCTGGCAGGAGGTGGTGCAGCTTCCATACCATACCGTGATGCAGCTGGTGAGGATGCTCTCAATGGTGTCCCGGTAGAATGAGCACATGATGGAGGTGGGACTCATGCTCTCCTCAGTTTGCAGAAGAAAATAGAGGCGAGTTTGAGCCTTCTTGGCCAGTGATGTAGTGTTGTTGGACCAGGAGAGGTCCTCAGAGATTTGCACCCCCAGGAACTTGGTGCTGCTCACCTTTCTCTACAGCTGCACCATTGATGATCAGATGGGGGATGCTGTTGGGTGTCCCTCCTGAAGTCAAGCACAATCTCCTTGGTTTTTCCCACGTCAGGAAGAGGTTATGTCTTTATACCACTGAACCAGTTGGCTCACCTCATTTCTGTAGTTGGCCCCTTTTGTTGTTGGTGATGAGGCCCCACCACCGTCGTGTCATCCACAAACTTGATGATGTGGTGGTGTTGTAGGCTGGTACACAGTCATGGGTCAGTAGGGTGAAGAGCAGCCGGGCTGAGTACACACCTTTGTGGGGCCCCTGTGCTCAGTGTGATGGTCTTGGATGTGTTGCTGCCAACCCGTACATTCTGTGGCCTTCCTGTGAGAAAGTCCCACAACAAACACATAAAAAGTAATTCCATTCTTGTACTGGTCTTTCTTTCACCTACAGTATATTGTAATTCACATTATGTAGACAAGCAAACTCATTGGCAGCACTGCTGTAGTCCTAAACTGTCTAGTAATTCACCTACATGTCATGTTTTAATGCTGTTAGTCTGTGATGACACTTTCTTAGAGACGTGTCCTTTTTTACATCAACAGTTGTACCAGACTATAGTAAAAAAGGTCAACACTGACTATGGGACAACAAAAGCTTTCCAGAGTGTGTCCCTAATCCTGATTTAATTTATTTTTCTCTATTGCTCTCCAGATCTGCCCCATGGACCCTGCATCTGGACTGTTTATTTTTAATAAATATTTTCCCCCAAATAAATTCCTGTTTGTTATATGTTGACTCATTTGAATTGAGGTTTGAGTTTCTTTACATTCTACTCACGCACCCCCAAAAGTTGAATATGTGGTGAATTTATTTTTAGAAATAACTCAAATCTAAAAAATAAAACTTACTCTTATATTGCTACAATATTCCCCATATAAATTTAGCTATTGTAAGTTCTTTTGTTTGAGATTTGGATGAATATGTCTGAGCTATTTGATATAGATCAGAATGGTGATGTGCTAATTTTTGAGATGCAGTACTGTTTTTACACATTATTTGAAAAAAGATTATTATTCCACCATAAATTATTTCCAACTTCACTAAGGATTATTGATTACAATGTTTTATATGTGTGTGTGTGTGTGTAATACCTACAGTATATTTTAGGTTCTTGTTTATCACTACATCATACGAAGGTTGAAAATACTTTAACTTTGCATAAAGGTGAGGTAAACCATTACTTTGTGAATCTGTCACACTGAATCGCCAATAGATTTCATCTTCTACAGGTAACTGAAAGGGCACAAATGAATTCAGGCATCCAACGTTTCACAACATTGATTTATACAGTATATTTTTAAACAAGCTGGAACTGGTGTAAATGATGGCTGGAGCTTAATAGCAATCACCATTTTATTTAAAGCATGCGTAGCTAAAACGGATGAACATAAACAGACCACAAAAGTGTGATTCAGCATATTTACAGAAATCACACAACTAACAGTGTTATGACCCGAGCGCTGGGTTCTGTCCGCGCTCGGGCTACGCACAGCTCGCTGCCGGCCTTGACAGCTGTGGGTTGTATTCTGGCTTCACCGGCCTCTTATTGTGAAGGCGCTCGGTGGGGCTTCCGCCTGTCAAGGTTGGTCAGCTGTCTGTCATCACTGCTCATTAGTGTTCGCCTTATAAGGCGGGCAACTGACGGCAGTTAGATTGCGGGAGCATAAGTCAACCCTAGGTCGACTTCAAGTCTACCAAAGTCAACCTACCCTCGTGATACTCTGTCAGGCCTTCATTTCAGATTCGTCTTTATTTCTTGTCTTGTCGTAGTTAAGCTCGTAGTGGCTGGGGTTAGCCCTACGCGCCCTTATATCTCTTAGTGTGTGTTTTTGCCCTTAGCGGCTCACAAGCCCTTGATTCCTATCCTGTCTTGTCTTGGAATAAACATCACTGCAAAACTCACCGGTGATTCTTGGGTCTTATGGTGATCCGTGAGGATCGCGAACATGACAGTATGCTCCCGCCAGACGTCTAAATGGAGACGCCACACTGAGACGCCTTTTTTACCGTGAGTTTTTGCGTGAATTGGGACAATTGTTTCCCTGTCTGAGTGTCTAGTGTCAATTGCTGGGAGAATTCCGTCAACCAGGGGCCGTGGTCGGCGCCTGGGAAAGGAGCTAGCGGAGGCTTTGGAGTTTGTGGATGGTACTCTATTCACCGCTACGCTATACGACCCCCACAGCGACATACGCTGGCACCTGGACTACGCTGAGGTTCTGCTGGACAACCTTCCTCTTTACTACGACGACCACCCGGAGGTTATGAGGAGGAGGGCTGAACTGGCCGCACAGCGCAAGATACTCCGTGGGCTGGAGGGAAATCCCGGCAGGAAGCCGAAGAGGAAGCATCCCCGCTCCTCACGTCCGGATCCCGTTCCTGCCTCTACTCCGGTCCAGGAGTTCGTTCTGCCCTGGGGTGACCCCCACCAGAGAACATCGTCTTTCGGGAATCCCCCGGAGAAGCTCCAGCTTGCAGCTGCTTCCATCTGGGACCACGTGGCGGTTGCTTGTTCAGCAACAAGTCCCTCTCTGGCTTTTGATCATGTGAAGGCGGCAGTCAGACTGGTGGGGAGGAATCCTAGATTAAGTGACTTCCCGGAATTTGCCGACCTCTACGCCTCGGTCTCGGCACAGGAGCGGCGATTCCCGAACCTTACCTTCGCCTCGCTCTATGCCAGAAACCGCCGTCACCTCCACAATGGACCTCAGCAGAATCCCCAGCTGGACCCGCTGCCGGCGAAGCCCGTCAGCCAACCTCCGAGAGCGGCTCCACCTCGTCTTTCCAGGGGGCCCTCTGTCGCCATCCAGCGGGGAGAAGGAGGAACAGCGTCCCCTACAGCAGGCACCATCCCTTCTCCGGAAGAAAGGCAAGTACAAGTTAATTCATTACACCATGATTGTAGCCTGCCTTGTCTGACTCCTGGGGGCGGAGTTCGGGGTTCGCAGCCCCCCGAGCTCCTTCCACCTGCTGTAGAGACTATAACTAAACCTGCTGCCTCTGTGCATCCCCCTGTTGAGCGGCCCGCGACGCCAGGTCAACGTCGTCGGGTGAAGAGGGGGCCTGCAGTGCTGGAAAGCCTGGATCCGGCCCTGCAGCCACGTCGTGGATGGAGGAGAGCAGCGGACTATGGCCCGGAGCCTGAGCAGACTATAGAGCGTCCCTGGGTCTCCTCACCCGAGCGGTCCGAGCCAGTGGGTCGGGTGTCCCCTGCCCCCACGCCAGATGGGTCATCGGCGTGGACTTCAGAGCTGGAGGAACCTCTGGCTGCAGACGACATCATGCCAGCTGCGGAGCCCAACGCAGCTGAGTGGGAGCCAGAGGACGATCTCCTCCCACCTGAGCCCAGATCGTCGGAGTCCTGGACAGCGTCAGGACCTGAGATCAGGCAAGTGCTCTGTTTTGTCTTTCTCCTCTATGTTTTAGAGCATTTTACCTGTCCTCTTGGGAGGCGAGCCGGGTGCAGCCGTCCACTGCATCCAAGCTTGTCTCGCCGGGTTCTGGCGCTGTCGGTGATCCTGATCCCATTTTTTTCCTTCTGAGCCCTCTCCCAAGGTCGCCGATGCAGAGCAGGTGCCAATCACTGTGCCGGAGGTTCCAGGTTCGGAGTTGGAGATCGTCACTGGTGCGGCCCTGATCCAATCGGGGTCCATCGCGGGTGCAGCATGGGCTCAGTCCGAGCTCGTCACCGAAGTGGCTCTGACCCAATCGGGGTCCGACGTGGGTGCAGCTATGACCCAATCGGGGTCCATCGTGGGCACAGCGTCGGCTCGTTCTGAACACGTCACCGAAGTGGTTCTGACCCAATCGGGGTCCGACGCGGGTGTAGCTATAACCCAATCGGGCCCCAGCGGAGATGCTGCGCCAGCGTGGTCCACAGACGGTGAAAGAAGCAGCAGACCCTTCACCGCCGGACGGATTACGGGTTTCGTTCTTGCCTTCTAGCCCCTCTACAAAGTCATCGCCCCTGCGCATCATCGCCAGGGGCCGTGGAGGTTCCTGTTCGCTCGCCCCAGCTCTTCCGAGTTTTGTCCTCATCAGGGAGGCTGCTGCGGGCTGTTTTCCCCCGGGATTGGTGGCTGAGGGACGCGGGTCGGCCACCTGAGGAACTGCTTCACCGGTTTGGCGCCCCAGGTAGACCACCCAACTTGTTTTGTGTTTTGCCGGGCGACCTGGTTCGGCCACCAGAGGAGTGGACGTGCTGGGTTTTGGACTGTGGTGAGCCGCCCGGTCATGTTCCACCTCCCATAACCACCCGTCGGCCGTTGGACTCGGGGAGACCTCCTGAACTGTTTCTATGGTACCTGGTCTCCACCGGTCGGCATAAACTGTCGGGTGGGTAGTGGTTACTTTCTGGTGTTGTCCTAATCCAATTATTGTGCCTTTTTTTCCCTTGATATTCTGTGTTCCCCTATGTCTTGCAGTTGCTCTATTTTGTTTTGCGTATAGTCAGTATGAGTCAATAATTGTTCTGTTTTCCCGTATTTGGTTGTTTGAAGATTCACTTGAGCATTCACACAGGTGAGAAACCATTTTCTTGTGAAACACGTGGGCAAAGATTTAATTTTTTCTTAATGTCCTGTATTTACTTATTCTGACCCAGTAATTCTGTTTTTTTTTTCTCTCATGATATCCTGTGCTATTTTTCTGTAATTGTTAGTTGAATATTTAATTTAGTCTGAGTATTTGGTATCTCTTGTCATTGTCCTGTGTTTAGTTGTTTTTCTTGCCGGGTTTTGACTTTGTAATTGCACTAGTTCTGGGTTTGGTCTCTCTCCCTCCGGACCTACCCCCAGCCACCCACCCTGGGGGGTGGGGGGGGCAGGGTGGTCCGTGGGCGTTCTGAGCCCGCCCTTGGGGGGAGGGTACTGTTACGACCCGAGCGCTGGGTTCTGTCCGCGCTCGGGCTACGCACATCTCACTGCCGGCCTTGACAGCTGTGGGTTGTATTCTGGCCTCATCGGGCTCTTATTGTGAAGGCGCTCGGTGGGGCTTCCGCCTGTCAAGGTTGGTCAGCTGTCTGTCATCACTGCTCGTTAGTGTTCGCCTTTATAAGGCGGGCACTGACGGCAGTTAGATTGCGGGAGCATAAGTCAACCTAGGTCGACTTCAAGTCTACCAAAGTCAACCTACCCTCGTGATACCCTGTCAGACCTTCATTTCAGGTTCGTCTTTATTTCTTGTCTTGTCGTAGTTTAGCTCGTAGTGGCTGGGGTTAGCCCTACAAGCCCTTATATCTCTTAGTGTGTGTTTTTGCCCTTAGCGGCTCACAGCTTGTATCCTATCCTGTCATGTCTTGGAATAAACATCACTGCAAAACTCACCGGTGACTCTTGGCGTCTTATGGTGATCCGCGAGGATCGCCGAACATGACAAACAGCAGTCAAAGTCCTTACAATATGAACTAAAGTATTGTCATAATTATGTTGTAAAAACTAGAGATCCATCCGATTTGATCACTGCTGTGCTACATTACCATAACTGTCAATAACACTATATGATATAGTTATTTTTAAAAAAATGTTTACCAGAGATGTGCATCAGAGAGGATTTTGTTAAATTCACGATTCTATACCACAAGAGTCCTCGCTTGACACACTGTCTGGCTCATAATCACCAAAGGTCCGAGATGTTAGCAGTCTGCAGTATATTGATGTTAGCCTCCAGGAAGTGCTGTTTATCTCTCTACCTGGCAGCCAGTACGAGATTATTCACCTTATTCCTAGGCCCCATGATGCCTTGCGTGAATTATGGTAGCAACTTCCGGTTCTAGTTTAGAATAGCGGTTGTCACTGAAATGGGACACTTTTCCTTGTTAAAAAACAATGATTTCGGCATCAGAAATGTGGGAGCGCGGCCTCTGCACCTCAAAACAGTAACATAATCATACCACTTCCATACTATCGAGGGATGGAAAGATGATCTTAAAAAGTGGCCTCGTACACCGTAGCTCCGTTAGTTCGCGCCCCTGGTAACGATGTAAACAATATTTTTGCTAGGTTGAAAACTTGCGTTCTATCAGTCGGGAGCTATGTCTTCCACAAAAACATAGGTATTTTTAGAAAGTACAGTTTTTAAGCTTTAAAATTATACCAGACAACTCTGGGGTTTCCTGGGACTTTGCTGCTAAGTGCAGGTTAGTTAGTTAGTTAGGTTAGTTAGGCAACCAAAGAAAGTGTCATGATCTACCTTGTTGCCTGCAGTTCGTAACGGCACAGCGCACATTCAACACCGTGCTTGGGTGTTTTAAATTCGGGGTAAAATGTCAGATCTGTGATGTTCATACAAGTGAAAACATACCTGTCTCTTGTCTTGGTATCTGTCCTGTGTCTGTACCACCAATCTCACGAACAATCCTTTAGTTTTCAGTGCATGATCTACTCATTGCTGTAGAAGCCACAGATGGAGCTGCGCTTATGTCTGAGGAGCCTCACACAACTAAACATTCAAAAATACAAAAACTACAAGTGCTGAAATAAGCTGCCATTTGAGTGCAAAACACATATGTGGACTACACATTAAAATGAATTTGAAAAACTTTTAAAAATGCTATTTTAAATGCCCCTGCTACTCCACTGAAACTGTCTGATTTTACACTGGGTCAAATGAAACCGGAAGTTCCAGCCACAGTCGTTCCTCCAGTGGCACCCCCAGGAATAAGGTGGATAGTGAGTCAACAGTGAGTGTGACACCTACTCAGATGAACCTAATCAGATGAACACTGATTAAGAAAATTAAGAGACTATAAAAATCCATATCCACACACATGGCAAGAATAGTTCTTTTGACATACCATGTCAATGTACTTTAAATAAAAAAAAATAAACAAAACAAACAAAAACACTTATGACTGACTTGAGTACACATCAATTATCCCCAGTTGGAGGAAGTCATTTGACACAGAGTGAGGAAATTCAAACTCTGAAAATATGCCATTATGCTGAACATAAACTACAAGAGATGGAAAATGATATTGATCCTGATAACCACTTTTTCAATAATATTCATAATCATTGTGAATATTACACCAAAAAGCAATTCAAAAGTCAAGTGCAACTAGATGGTAAACTATCAATAATACACTTCAACAGCAGAAGTCTTAACAAAAACTTTCCACAGATTCAGGACTATTTAAAATAGCTAGACAGAAAATTTACAGCTATCGCAGTCTCTGAAACTTGGCTTAATGAAGAGCAGGCTCCCCTGATGGCAATAGAGGGATATCAGATGTTTCATATCAACAGATCTCAAAAAATAGGGTGGTGGTGTTGCACTGTATATTGATGACCTGTATAGGTGTAAACTGTAAATGGTATGTCCTTTTGCACTACAGGGATTTTAGAATGTATTACTTTTGAGATTGACCAAGATAAAACAAAAAATCTAATTATAAGTTGTATATATAGAATGCCGGGGAACTTGCATTGAGACATTCAGAGATAAATTAGTCGAGCTGTACAATAATATTACTAGTAAGAAAAGTTAGCAATTTGTGGAGATTTTCAATATTGATTTACTAAATCCATATCAACAAAATGTAATTACAGAGTTTCATGAATTCTAATGTACAGCATGAGTCTATATCCCACAATAACCACATTCCCAGTAGAATCACAGTTCACACTGCTACACTCATTGACAACCTGTTTGTTCTTATATTGATAAGAAAATAGAAGTGGATAATTGATAAATGATATAAGTGACCATTTGCCAACCTTTGGCACTTATCCATGGCCACACGGGGGCCAATACAGAAAAAATTTAAAATCGTTCAGATACAAATCACAAAATGCAATCAGTTCTTTTTAGTTTTTAAAGAGGACTTGCTGAAGCAAGACTGACAGAAGTCTATGTATCAGATGGTAAATGAAGCCTATGACACATTTATAAACACTGTAACCACTCTTTATGAAAAAAATTGTCCATTAGTAAAGAAAAAGGCTTAAACATAAATTAGCCGATAAGCCATGGTTAACCAAAGGATACAAAAGGCGTGTAAAAAGAAAAATTTTATTATATAAAGCTTTTCTAAAGAAAAGACAAGAAGAAGCAGAGCAGCAGTATAAAACATACAAAAATAAGTTAACATTATAATTAGATGTAGTAAAAGAGACTATTACAGTAAAGAACTAGAGAAAAACAGAGACAATATTAAAAATACATGGACAATACTTAACAATATTCCTTGGAAATAAAAACAGAAATACAAGCTACCCAACCAATTTTTCAAAAAAATAATAAAACAACTCAGAGTGTGAATGCAGCTTCACCTGCAGATGAATTTAATAACTTTTTTGTTAACATTGGTCCTAATTTGGCTCGAGAAATACCCATTATGGCACCCACAGGTGATACAATAAGCAAAAACATTGCTATACAAAGACTCTTTTTTCATAAAGAACACAGACGAGGAGAGAGGTCATTGAAATTGGTAAAATCGTTTAAAAGTAAAACATCTACGGACTGTGATGGTATGACATGCTCTTAGTCAAAACTGTTACTTGAATGCTTAGTGAAACCACTGACGTATGTCTGTAAACCTGTCTCTCCAAACAGGTATATTTCCCAATGCAATGAAAATAGCTAAAGTAATTCCGATATACAAGACGGGTGACAGAGGGGAACTTTAAAACTATAGACCAATTTCACTATTGCCGCAATTTTCCAAGATACTTGAAAAAATATTCTATGAGAGAATTGACAACTTCATACTGAAGAATAATTTATTGTGTGAGCAGCAATATGGGTTCAGACACAAGAGGACAACTGCATTTGCTCTAATGGAATTTATAGAAAAAATATCAACTGCCATTGAAAATAAAGAGTATTCAGTTGGGGTATTCCTGGATCTTAAAAAAGCATTTGATACAGCTGGATCATAATTTATTATTAAAGAAACTACAAAATTGTGGTATTAGGGGAGTAGCACTGTCCTGGTTTGTAGTTACTTAAAGAATAGATATCAATATGTATGTGTTTGGTAACAAAAAACTCACAGTTACTGAAGGTTACTTGTGGAGTCCCACAGGGTTCAGTTTTGGGGCCATTGTTATTCAATAGGTATATAAATGATGATGTAAAGTTTCAGAAAAAATGCATTTAATATTGTTTGCCGATGACACTAATTTATTATGCAGTGGAAGCAATTTTGGAACACTTTGGATACACTGCGAAAGGAATTAGGAAAGCTTAAACTGTGGTTTGATTCAAACAAATTAACGCTCAATTTAAGTAAGACAAAATTTATAGTTTTTAACAACCATCACAACAACTTAGTATCTAAACTCAGTGTAAATGGTGTAGAATTGAAAGGGTATCCGAAACTAAATTTCTTGGTGTAATAATTGATAATAAACTGTGTTGGAAGTCACATATTAATTATATTAAAGTAAAATATCCAAATCAATTGCAATACACACACAGTGAAATATTTGCTGGACTCAACCCACACTATATACCTTGTATCTGTCACGACTCCACCGCTCATCAGCGGCTTCAGCTGCGCGCACCACCTGCGCCTCGTCAGCAGCGGGCTATTTAGCCCACTTGGCCCAGTGCTGCGGTCTGGAGCCGTCTGTTCGCATCGGCACTTCGTAGCTCGTGAATCAACCTCTGATCACCAGCAAGACTTCAACTACGCGTAAGCATCCCTTATCTTTCTCCCAGTTCTTCACCCCTGTGCACAGGTGGATTCCCCGGCGGCGGATTTCCCCCGTCATCACTGACCCATCTTCACCATCTACGCAGGCTCTGCAGTACGCTGTCTCCCGGGCTCTCCCCTTGCCAACGCCAGCCACCTGTACCCACAAGTAAGCAACACTCTGACTCATTATCCCTGTCCAGGTGTGGTGCCCGTTACCCTTGTCCTCTGCTCTCTCTCCATAGGGTTGTCCGGCTGTACGGCGCGCTGCTCTGCTTCCTGCACATCGACGTTCACCCCCAACACATACACATACCGCATACATCCATTCAGACACACCTGCTTGTTGAATAAAGCTGTTAAATCTACCCTGAGCCTGCGTGCGTGTTTCCTGGGCCAGACATTATGTCAGTACGGCTCCAGCAGAGCAGCTCAGCAGACAGCGGGCTCGCACGCCGTCTTTCCACACTCGAGGCTCGGGTGGATTTAATAGCCCATCAACAGCAGGTGATTTTAAACCAGTTGGTTAACATAACTCACCGGTTAGACCGCTTGGACCCCCAGCAGGCGTTCCCCTCGGCTCGCCAGGGTGGGCTAGCTCCTGCCGCTCCGGTGCCCGGTCAGTCTACCTCGGGAACGCCAACTCGACTCACACCGATTCCAACCCCCGCCCGCTTCAGCGGGAAGCTCGGCAGAGCGCGGGGGTTTATTATGCAGTGTGAGTCAGTGTTTCTGTGCGTTCCCGGGGATTTCCCCTCAGACCACAGCCGAATTGGCTACATCGGTAATCTTCTGGAGGGGCGAGCGCTAACTTGGGCTTAACGCCGTTATGGCGAAGCCCAGTTATGCGAACCTCTCCTATAGCCAGTTCGTGCAGAGCTTTCTCGAGGTCTTTGATCATTCCCAGCGCGATAGCGTCCTAACTGACCGGCTCCTTGGTCTCCAACAGGGAAGCCGGTCAGCGACGGATTATGCTATCGACTTCCGGGTTGCAGCGGAGGAGGTGGCTGGGGTGAGGCCGCACTCTGTGGCATCTTCCTTCGCAGGCCTCAGCTCAGGTCTGAGGGATGAGCTGGCTGGTCGAGATCTTCCGGAGACACTTGCGGAGCTGATCTCCACCACCATTTAGTTAGACAACAGCTGCGTGAACGGGTCCACCGAGCGGAAGTTTAGCAGCCGCTCGCGTGGAGGCTCCATCCGCACGCCTCAAGAACCGCCCCCTGGCGTTACCTCCACCGGAGTCTTCCGAGGAATCGGAGGCGATGGTGGTCGGTCGGTCAAAGCTCCCCCTAGCGGAGAAAACAGCGCCACCGGAAGTTGGGCCTCTGCATGTACTGCGGAGGAGACCAACATTCCGTGGAGCATTGCCCGGAGAAGCCAAACGGGGAGGTCCGCGAGTCACTGTAGGGGGCCTCGCGGACTCTAACCGGTCAAATCCCCTCACATGTCTGTCCTTGCCCATCCCATTCTGTCACAACGCCACCTCACATGTCTGTCCTTGCCCATCCGATTCTGTCACAACGCCACGGGGCATCTCACACACGCACTGGGTGGACTCAGGAGCAGAGCAGAAGCTTCATTTCAAAGAGCCTGGCAACCCAATTGGGCATTCCCTGCCACCCCTCTGGCCGCTCCTCTCAGCCTGATCACCCTTTCCCCGTGCGCCCCTCGGACAAGTGACTCATCGCAGCGCAACCAGTCCCAGTCATAATCTCGGTAACCACCGAGAGGATCTCACCTTTACGTCCTGTCTTCCTCTGTGACGCCTGTCATCCTTGGGGTAGCAGCCCTGGTTACGTCTGCACAACCCCGTGCTGGATTGGCAGACAGGAAAGATCGCAGCCTGGAGTTTCATTCTGCATGGGCACCTGCTTACAGTCCGCGAGCCTGCGCCCCGTCTTCTCCTCCCCCGTTAAGGGACGCCGCGCCTCCGGATCTCACCCTGGTGCCCTCGGAGTTCCATGATCTGGGTCTCGTTTTCAGCAAGTCCAGGGCGATGTCTCTTCCTCTCACACGCCCTACACTGCGCCATCAACCTCCGCCCGGGGGCTGCCCCTGCCGTCGGGACGTCTTTAGCCAGCCTGTCAGCACCGGAGCAGGAAGCGATGGACAGTTACATCAAGGATCACTTAATGCAGGTATCATCCGCCCCTCCTCGTCTCCGCTCGCGCAGGGTTCTTCTTCGTGTCGAAGAAGGATGGGTCTCTCAGCCCATGTATCGACTTCCGGGCCTTGAATGACATCACGGAGAAGGACCGTTACACCCTGCCACTGATGGACACTGCCTTCCACTCCCTGCAGGTGGGCGACCTGGTTCACCAAATTGGATCTTCGCAGTGCATACCATCTCGTCCGGATCAGGGAGGGGGATGAGTGGAAGACAGCCTTTAGAACGCCTAGTGGGCATTTTGAGTACCTGGTGATGCCCTTTGGACCGCATACAATCCATTCAGACACACCTGCTTGTTGAATAAAGCTGTTAAATCTACCCTGAGCCTGCGTGCGTGTTTCCTGGGCCAGACATTATGTCATGTATCATTCATTAATACTCCCATACATGACATATTGTACTGATTATGGGGAAATACATATAAAACAAACATATATCCAGTCTTTATGCTTCAGAAGAGAGCCATTAGAATAATAAACAAAGCAGACTTACAGGGAACCAACAAACCCACTTTTTCTTAAATTATAAGCTCTCAAGTTGAAAGATCTGGTTGACTTTAAAACTGCAGTAATAATGTTTAAAGTGAAGAATCTATCACTGCCCGCAAATATCCAAAAGCTGTTCCAAATAAGGGAGAAAACAATATCATTTCAGAGGAACATGTACATTTCAAAAACCTTCAGTGAGAACTACCAACAAGCAACATTGTGTTTCAGTGCAAGGAGTCAGATTATGGAACGATTTTGGACCTGAATTAAAATCATGTACAACGCTTGGACAATTTAAATACAAAAACTAAAGGAAGAAATATTCCAAACAAACATACAAGATGACATATAAACTCACATAAGGATTGTCATATCCAGTCTGCGTTGTGTTGTTGCTTAGTTTTTTGTTTTTTTGTTTTTGTCACATTTTGTTTAGCTTTGTTCTGAATTATAATCGCTCTTGTTTGTTTTTCTTTTGAATTCTTGGATGGAATATGGTGGGCAATATAAGCTGCGGCTTCAGCCATCACCCATTTCGGATAACTTATGTTGAACTGTATAATCTGGGTTGCTCGGTGGTACAGTGGTTAGCACTGCGGCAGCACAGTTTATCCTTGGCCGGGGATCGTGGATCGTGGTTCGATCCCAGCCCCGACCCAACGTAATCTGTGTGGAGTTTGCATGTTCTCCCGTGTATGCGTGGGTTTACCCCGGGATTTCTCCGGTTTTCCTCCACATTCAATTCAATTCAATTCAATTCAACTTTATTTATATAGTGCCATTTTCACAACAACAGTCATCTCATAGCACTATCAACTGTAGGGGGGAACCCCCACAGTTGCAGAAAGACCCCAGCAATCAGGCGATCCCTGTGAGCAAGCACTGGCGACGGTGGAGAGGAAAAACTCCCTTTTAACAGGAAGAAACCTCCAGCAGAACCAGGCTCAGGGAGGGGCTGTCATCTGCTGCGCTGGCTGGGGGTGAGGGGATAGAGAAGGATGAAAAGAACAGACAGTGTAGAGAGCAAACAGCACGATAGGGACTCAATCTATGGGGAGAGAACAAACAAATAGTTAATGACCAGCAAAAAAACAATATTTCATAGAGAGTGAGTAAGGAGTGAGGCCCAGTACATTCTGGAGGTCCCCCCGGCTGACTAAACCTATTAGCAGCATAACATAAGGGAGGTTCAGAAACACATGATCCCTCCCTATTTGTAGGCTATATCAAAAGAGGTAGGTTTTAGCCCTATTCTTAAAAACAGAGATCGAGGTCTGACTCCCGAATCCAGATTGGCAGCTGATTCCACAGGAGAGGAGCTTGATAACTGAAGGCTCTGCCTCCCATTGTACTTTTGGAGATTCTGGGTATTACAAGTAATCCTGCATTTGGGGAGCGTAGTGCTCTGTTAGGATAATACGGTAGTATCAGATCTTTTAAATAAAAAAGGAGCCTGATAGTTTAGAGCTTTGTAAGTAAGAAGAAGGATTTTAAACTTAATTGTAAACTCTATGGGAAGCCAATGAAGGGAGGCCAGAACCGGAGAGATATGATCTCTCTTTCTAGTACCTGTTAAAACTCTTGCTGCAGCATTTTGGATCAGCTGAAGACTTTTTAAAGATGTTTTAGGACAGCCTGATAATAAAGAATTACAATAATCTAATCTCGAGCTAACAAAAGCGTGGATCAGCTTCTCAGCATCACTCTGAGACAAGATGCTCCTAATCTTGGCAATATTACGCAAATGATAGAAGGCAGTCTTAGAAACAAATTTAATATGTGAATTGAAGGACAAATCCTGATCAAAAATAACTCCAAGGTTCCTCACAGAGCTATTAAGAGAAAGAGTAACTGCATCCAAACTGAAAGTTTGATTTGGAAAGGAATTTCTAAGGTTTTTTGGACCAACAAGAATGACTTCAGTCTTATCTGAATTTAATAGCAGGAAATTACAAGTCATCCAAGCTTTGATTTCCTTAAGACAGGCTTCTAACTTGGCTAATTCATTACTATCATCTGGCTTCATGACAGGTATAATTGTGTGTTCATCTGCATAACAATGAAAATGTATACAGTGCTTTCTAATAATGTTGCCTACAACGAAGCATATATAAACTAAAAAGAGTAGGGCCTAGCACAGATTCCCTGTGGAACTCCATGACTAAGCCTTTGAGTTGAAAGAAAACTCATTATTTACATGAACAAACTGGAACCTATCAGATAAATAAGATCTAAACACTGCAACGAAGTTCCATTAAGTCAACATAGTGTTCTAATTCTATCAAGTAGAATATTATGATCGATAGTATCAAAAGCTGCTCTAAGGTCTAAAAGGACAAGTACAGAAACTAGTCCATTATCAGATGCAATGAGGAGGTCATTATTGACCTTCGCTAAGCTGTTTCAGTACTATGATGGATTTCTAAACCCAGATTGAAACTCTTCAAGTAAACCATTTCCCTGCAGGTGGTCAAATAATTGCGTAGCAACAACTCTTTCTAAGATTTTTGAAATGAAGGGAGATTAGAGATTGGTCTATAGTTAGCTAAAGCTCCTGGATCTTAGCGTTGGCCTTTTTGAGTAGGGTTTAATTACAGCCATTTTAAAAGCCTGTGGTACATGGCCTAAAGTTAATGAAGAATGATTATATGAAGAATAAGCTACCAATAAGTGGGAAGACTTCTTTAAATAACCTGGTAGGAATAGGTCTAAAAGACAAGTTGAAGGTTTGGATGAGGAAACTATTTTGTCTAACTCACCAAAGGTCGATTGGAGTAAACTCATCAAGACAGACATCAAAAGAAGGAGTTGTAGTAGTTACAGTATTTAAGTTAACTGTGGAAGAATCTGATTGATTTTATCTCTGATGGATGAAATTTTATTATTGAAAAAGTTCATAAAGTCCTGACTAGTAAGCTCTAAAGGAAGTGCTAGGATTGACAGAGTCCTGACTCTTTGTCAACCTGGCTACAGTACTGAAAAGAAACCTGGGATTATTCTTGTTCTCTTCTATTAATGCAGAGTAATATACTTGTTCTAGCTTTTCTAAGAGATTTTTTATAAATTAAAAGATGATTTCTCCAAGCTAAATAGATTTCATCTAAATTAGTAGAGCGCCATTTTCTTTCTAATTGACGAGTCTTCTGTTTTAAGCTACGAGTTTCTGTGTTGAACCAAGGAGTTAGAAATCTCTGATTAGACTTTTTCTTTTTTAAGGGGGCCACCAAGTCTAGAGCTGATGCAGAGAAGCAGAAACACTATCCACCATGTTATCAATTACAGAAGGAGCAAGCTGTCTATAGCTTATTTCCGTTGTGTTGACACATGGCATAGAGGAAACAATCTGCATAAATTTGGAAACAGCATCATCTGAGCGGCATCTACTGTAATAATATTTTTCTTAGGAGCCAAATAGCCAGAAATAGTAAAATCAAAGGTTAATAGACAATGGTCCTGACAGTACAGGGGTTATGAGGAGACCTACAAGATTTTCTATTTCTATGCCATAAGTCAGAACAAGGTCCAATGTATGGTGAGGTAATGAGTAGAATTTCCCTACTTTCTGAGAAAACCCAATCGAGTCTATATTGAATTAAAAGCCACATTAAGGCAGTCACTATCTACATCCACATGTATATTAAAGTCCCCTACTATAATTACTCTATCAGATTTCAGCACTAAATCAGCTAAGAAATCAGGCAAATTCGGATAAAAATTCTGAGTAGGTTGATGGGGGACAATAAACTATGGCAAAATAAAATTGGGTTTAACCTAAAATTGCTAAGTGCCCAATACTGAGGACCCAGGCCCTCAAAGGAATTATAACATGTTTTTTGCTTTACATTAACTAGTAATTTGGAATGGTAAATTGTTGCTACTCCTCCTCCACGACCAGAACTTCTGGGATTTTGACAGTTTAAATAACCAGAGGGAGTTGATTCATTTTAAACCAACATAATCCTCTTGCCCTAACCAAGTCTCTGTAAGGGAAATTAAATCAATCTGATGATCAAGTTAACAGATCATGGACTAACAGAGACTTGGGAGTTAGAGACCTAATATTTAATAAACCACATTTAATTTTTAAATTATGAGGAGGAACAGAGGCCAAATCATTCAATTTAGAGGCTTTATGTTTAATTTGAGTTTTACCAATATTTTTGCTTTATCACTTTGGGATGCTTATACATTATATTTTTATTCACTTTGGAGGGAGCAGACAACGATTCTCTGATGGGGAAGACAGGGGCTAAGCTGAGGGGTGGCGGATGAAGAGGAGCTGCAGAGAGGCGTGTAAGACTGCGACTCTGCTTCCTGGTCCCAACCTCTGAGTAGTCAGGGTTTTGGAAATTTGGATAAAAAAGATGCCAGATTGTTAGATAAAGGAGAAGCACCATCCAAAGTGGGATGAATGCTGTCTCATCTCATAAGGACCAGGTTTTCCCCAAAATGAGCTCCAATTGTCAATGTAGCCCACATTGTTTGCAGGACACCACACAGACAGCCAGCGGTTCAAGGATGACGAGCGGCTAAACATGTCATCACTGGTCAGATTGGGGAGGGGCCCAGAGAATACTACAGTGGGCAGGACATCGTTTTTGCAAAGTCACACACCGATTCTACATCAAGTTTCATGACTTCCGACTGCCGGAGACAGATGTCATTAATGCCGGCGTGAATAACAATTGTGGAATATTTACAGTTACTTTTAGCCAGCATTTTCAAATTTGACTCGATGTCGCCTGCTCTGGCCCCAGGAATGCATTTGACTATGGCCGCTGGAGTCTCTAGGTTCACATTTCTGACTACAGAGTCGCCAATGATCAGAGTTTTTTCCTCAGCGGGTGTGTGTTGCTGAGCGGGGAAAAACGATTAGAGACGTGAACAGGTTGGTGGTGAACCAGGGCTTTGCAACTAGGCTTCCTTCTCACCGTCACCCACCCAGTCTCCCTCGCTGCTGAGGAGAGCCGAGGGACCGCTGACAGGGGGGGCCTAAGCTAGCTAGCTCCGCTTGCAGCTAATGGGCGTCCGTCAAGATTAACTGGCGCAGACGGTGTTTCAATGCAGCGGAAGCCGGGATTCCAAATCAGACAAACCTCGCCTCGAGCGCCTCAAAAAGACAACATTTATTACATTTACCGTTTATCACTAAAAGAGGCAGAGGTGTAGCTAAACATCTGACAGAGAGAGCACACCAGAGGAAGGAGAGGAAAGAGAGCTAGTAGCCATAGCTAGTGGCTGGAGAGCAACCACACAGGCAAACCACACAGGCAGACAGCAAAACAGGAAGTGACGATACGTTACCACAAGGAAGTGACGATAAATCATTTCACATGCCAAAAACATGCAGGTTAGGTTAACTGGAGACTCTAAAGTGGCCCTAGGTGTGTGTGAATGGTTAAGGGATAGCGCCGTATCGTGGCCTGCTTCATCCATCCAGAGTGGTGGATGACCCTCAATTTCCCCTCTGGGGATCAATAAAAGTATACTAAATCTAAAAAAAAAATCTAATCAGAGGAGTCATTGTCTAATTTGACCTTGTTGGATTTTCTTTCCCCCTTTGTTATATTATTCTGTTTCTTTTAATCTGTAGATAGATAGATTAGTTTATTTGACAGGGACAGTGCAATAAACATAGACAATTAATCAATGACAATCAATCTGATGTGTTGCACATAGAGTGTATAGCTATTAGCTAATTTGCAACTCTTGTCCCTGGATGGGCTTTAGAAAAGAGAATCAAGTAAAAAAAAAAAAAAAAAAAAAAAAATACACAATAGCCACATACATCAATGCAAAAAGATTATAAATACACAATTTTAAATATTATAAATATTATAAATACACAAATATAACAACCTGACTCACATTTGCCTATTTCAGGCCTCCCTCCCTTCGTCACTCACTATAAACAAATACATTCATTCCTTCCCTTCATTCACTCTCACTTTGCAGACAATCAATTCATACATGAGTACATTCTTGTTTATTTTCAGCCAGTTTTTAACCTTTTTAGTGAATGTTTTAAAGTCCGTTATTATTTTAATTACATTTGGCATTGTGTTCCAGATGTGACTGCCCTTTATAGAGAAAGCTGTTTGTCCAAATGTGGTTCTGCGGTGGAATATTTTACAGTTATTGTTAACAGAACTCCTGGTGGCTCTGCTGCTGTCCTGTCTTTGGACGAAACCAGCAAGTGGCTCGGGTGCTGATTTATGGAAACATTTGAACGTTAATTTCAGAAAACAGGTCAATGAAACTCTCAAAACTCAATAGGTTGTATTTTTTTAAAACATTACAGTGATGCCACCTAATGGGCTTTTGTCCAAGATTTTAGGGTTTTGATTATATAATGAACCTATATGTCTTATTGTGGAAGGGGTTGCTTGAGCCCAGACTGTCAAACAGTATGATATATGAGAAAAAACCATAGAATGCATATACAGTACAGCTGCTTCGTAAGGTATGTAATATCTAATTAATTTAAAGCAGGTCAGATTTTTTTTTACTGTTTTTGAAATTTTCTTTATATGAAGATTAAATTTGAGTTGAGGATCTAGTACAAAGCCAAGGTATTTGAATTCTGTAGCTAAACTGATGTCATGATCATGTATATTAACTTTAAAACGTTGCAGGTTACATTTTTTGATTGAAAAGCACATTGAGACCGTTTTCTGAAGGTTCAGCAATAGATGGTTCTGGAGAAGCCACTCTTGGACATCAACCATACTTGTGGACAGTACATCTGCAGCCTGTGCTGGAGTCTTGGCAGCTGTGTAAATAACTGCATCATCTGCATAAAGTTGGCATGTTGCAGCTGAGCAGTGTAACGGCAAGTCATTAATAAAAATGCTGAAAAGTAAAGGACCAAGAATGGACCCTTGTGGGATACCCATGTGGTTGTTTAAAAATGAGGATTTATCCTGGTGAACTTTTACACACTGTTCTCTATTCTGGAGATAAGATGCAAACCATTCTAATGTATCTGGGGAGAAGTTAAAAGATACCATTTTGGATAAAAGCAAACTGTGGTTTACAGTATCGAAAGCCTTTTTGAGATCTAGAAAAACAGCTCCTACCACATTACCCCTGTCCAAGGACTGTTTGACGTTTTCAATAAGGCAACAATTTGCTGTTTCTGTTGAGTATCCTGGTCTAAAACCAAATTGATGTGGATGAAGAAGTTGACTGTCTTGTAAGTAGTCTATCAGCTGTGTAGCTACAACTTTTTCAAGAACCTTAGACAGGACTGGTAAAATAGAGATTGGGCGGTAATTGCATATATCGTCTTTACTGCCTGATTTATGAACTGGTATGACGACAGCTTTTTTTTCCAGCCAGATGGAAATGTACTAGACCTAATGGAGAGATTAATGAGATGAGTCAGTGGTTTGATTAATATTTTGCTGTGCATTTTGAGAAAGGAGGTGCTCATATTGTAGATATCATTAGTACTATATAGTAGTATATTATTAGTACTTTTAATCTATCCGAAATAAAGATTGATTGATTGATTGATTGATACTGGCCAGGAGGTCAGAATGCCGTCTCTTGCGCCTTTAATATTTTTTGGCTGTTTAATACACTGATAAAGATAGCAGTTAGTTAGTTAGTTAGTTTATTGACAATAGGGGACCCTTGCAGCCCTTGCTTTTCTTCTGTGTCTTCTTTCCTCAGCTCAAAGGTGTTTCCCACTTAGAGTGCCAGTTTGAAAGGACCAATGCTTCATGGTACCAGGATTCACTGTTGAGGCCAAAGATATGTGGATAGGTTCTCTTTTACACAGTCCTTCCACCATTTACGGGGTCTGCCCCTTGAGCACTTGCCATGTTTACCCTCTCCAAACAATAGCTATTTTGGAATTCTCCAATCATCCATCCTAGTGATGTTCCTAAGCCAGCAGAGCCTGTTGTTACAGAGGATGGATTCGATGGTGGTCGATTACATGCACTCTCGGACCTCTTGGTTAGTCACGTGTTGCCACGACTTAACATTTAAGATCCGCCTGAGAAGATCTCTGGTTGAAAACTTTTAGAGCGAATGTGGTGCGCCAGAGTTGGCCATGTTTCCGACCCATAGAGAAGAGAGGGTAGAACTGTGGCCTTGTATACTGTCAGCTTAGATAGCGTAATACCTCTAAAGTCCAAGCACCAAGATTGTAAGACACTGAGGGCTGCCACTCCACGGAACACTCTGCACTGAATTTCTAAATCAAGGGTGTCATATGTTATGTCGGTAAAACAGGAGCCAAGGACAAGACTGAGCGTTGAACTGAACACGACTTTATTACAGACTCACTCATACAATACAAGCGCTGCTGTCAGGCTGAGAGTAGGTCAGGAGACTGTCCCTCTTCTGCACAGCCCTCTTATACTCCAGGTGGCGGCAGAACTGGAAAGGTGGAGCCACCACCCATCACACAATAATATATCCTAAGGACAACACAACATCCCCCCCCCCTTCAAAAAATGGTCCAAAACACACACATACAATCAAGACCCTCCCCAATTTGGAACCCAAATCACGCACTAAGACTAAACAGAAATATACCAAGACCTATAACATTCACACAAAACAACTAAAGCTAGGGGGGAACAGGTGGACTACCATTCCACCCCCACACGGCTAGATGGATTATTCTGCCGTCTCTGCTAAAACACAGTCCATTAAACATAAAATTGCCGTGCTCCTAAAATAAATAACATAAAAACAATCCCCTTAACAGAACATATACTATACAAACAGGTTATTTCCTCACCACAGCTCATTGGGATGCCACCATGAGCCATCAGATAGCTGAAGGTAGCCATCCTCCCTAACAGCCACCACCTGCAGCCGCCCCTGGTCATCTTGTCATTTGTGGTCACCTCGAACCCCTCTCGACCGGGCCTCCCCTCTGGGTCAGACCACATCAGCGACCCCCAGAGGAGCCCGACTTGGCTTCCAGTGTCCCTGTGTGGCAAATCATTTTACCGTGCCAGCTGGTCCTATCCTGCTCGCTTTAATTTTCACTGTTGGCAAAGCCGTTGTGACCCCTCGCTCCTCAGTACCTTCCAGCTGAACTCCAGGAGTAGAATGGGCCATCCACTCAGCTCCACCCACCGTCATGAGCATCCCACCACGCTGCCCAGTTCCCTCAACTGGGGTTACTTGGGCACTGTCATGGCATCC
Source organism: Pholidichthys leucotaenia (assembly GCA_020510985.1). Classification (NCBI taxonomy): domain Eukaryota; kingdom Metazoa; phylum Chordata; class Actinopteri; order Cichliformes; family Pholidichthyidae; genus Pholidichthys; species Pholidichthys leucotaenia. The sequence continues at coordinate 298,873,697 of CM035841.1, read as the reverse complement.
TCCCGCGATGGCCCTGGGTAGAATTGGTCCTGCTCATTGTCCAGATTACTAGGCAAAGGTTCATCCCACACAGCTCCATCCATCGTTCGTGAAACCAGCCAGTCCCACAGACCACAGCCCAACCGCTCTTCTCCAACCTGAGAATGTGAGAAGGAACTCCACACAGTTGCCCAATCCAACACCGATCTCACTGCTCCCATGTCAACCAGCAACAGCACTGTCACTACGTCCAGTTCCACCATACAGAAAGAACAGCTGTTGTCACTTGGGGATACACTGCAAATAACCATGGGAGGCGATGTGGGGAGATCCTCCATGTGTCTCAGATCCCGTCGCTCGAACCCGTAACATGCCCTGGTGAAATGATGCAAGAATCCGCATGTGCCGCAGCATCGTCCTCTTGCCGGACACTGTCTAGCCTTATAATGGTGCTTGGTGGACCCACAACCTAAACACCTGGGTGATCCCGGGGCGGACCTTATCTTCACGGCATTGGCATGCTCCTCTACACCGTTGTCGCTGTCCGGGTTCACTGCTTGTGCCGTCGACTGTGGTTCAAAATGGCAATGTGCCGCTCTGTCACTGAGCTCCCGCAATAGCTTGTCTGATGCCTCAAACTGCTGAGCTAACTCTATAGCCATGGCTAATGCCAGTTTGCCGGAGTGCGTGAGGAGCCTCGACCGTGCCGCTGAGCAAAGCATGTGCTCCGCCAGCTGGTCGCGGATTATCTCTTCCTCCAATGCTCCAAACTGGCAGTCCCCGGCCAGCTGACACAGATCCCCATACCGTTGCACTGACTTGCCGGTCTGCTGGCGGCGCTGCCGAAACTGAATCCTCCGGACAATGACGTTCTCAGGGGCACTAAAATGATGTGCCATTTCATCAAAACTATCACCCTTGCCTAAAGTACTAAGGATGCATTGTCTTTCCATTCCCAAATTGTAAACCAACAGTGCTCGTGTCCGCAACTTTTCCAGTCTTCCAAGGTCCAACGCCACTACATAACTTGGGAAAGTGGTGAACCACCACTCCCAAGGGATATGCGTTTCACTGGGAAACTCCAGAAACGGCCGAATTGAAGCAACTTCCGCTGCCAATGGTGCACATACCTTGTCGGGGTGCAGCGGCTTGCGTGCCTCAGCAACCCCCGGAGCTATGTCGACGGGAGCGTAGTGCTCCCAGAAGGTTCAACCATGTCGAACAGGTCCGCGTGGGGTTGAGGCCAGACTAAAGAGTGCACCCTGGTCCTCCAGGTTGGGGGTTGTGCAGCATGTAACAAATCACTCACGTAAAACCCAAGTTTTTGTTACAGCAACAGATGTCCCAACGGCAGAACAGGCGGAGAGGAGTGCGAACTCCCAACGGCTGTGAAGGCGGAGGAGGACAGACAGTTGCACGGGAAGAAGGGTCTCGGAAAGCCTTGGCAGGCAACCTTTCTACAGGGTGGACCAAGCTCTCGACAGTCCAGCCATGGAAGGCAGTTGGTCTAGGGGAGGGACCCCAACAAACGTCCATGGCTGAAGACGGAGATGCAGGACCCCTGTGGTGCCACAAACCTCTGCATCACGCATATTCGCTTTATGATGAGTCACACTGATGTTGCACGTGATGGTGCTCGTCCTCTGGGGATCCGCCGGGGAGGAAGAGTGCCGGGCCCTCAGCCTCAAAGGGGCCCACCCTCAGCTACCGGAGGTCACCTCACCTCATCCTGCACGACCAGGGGACGGGGAACGAGGAATGCTACTGGCCGAAAAGAGACGCCAAAGGAGAGGAACGTCAACATCCTCCAGTGGAACGCAGAAGGAGTCTATAACAAAAAAATATCCCTTGCCGAAAGACTCCACTCAGAAGACATTGATGTAGCCTGCCTACAGGAGACACACCTGAAGGAAAACCAACGCTTCAGTGTTAGGGGATACCAGGTCTTCAGGAAAGACAGAAAAGGAAGAACAAAAGGAGGAGTGGCGATTCTTGTCAGAAACGCCATACCAGCACAAGAGTTAGACGTCAGTACCAACAACCAGGCAGAAATCCATGGAGTTCGAATTATGGTTCACAATGAAAGCATCACGATTTTCAATGTGTACTGCCCCCCCAGAGCGAGAGCTCTCACTTGACCAAATGGAACTCCCAGACCACCGATGCTTAGTCATCGGTGACTTCAACAGTCACTCAGAGGCATGGGGATACAGTGAAGCAGATAGAAGAGGAGAGGAGGTGGAAGATTGGCAAGTCGAAAACAGTCTTCTGCTAATGAATGATCCTGATGATCCACCAACGTTCTTCTCCAGGGTATGGCTGAGTAACACCACGCCCGATCTTGCGTTTGCCACCAACGACATGGCCAGGTTGGCAACAAGAACAGTACTTGGCCAGCTCGGGGGAAGTGACCATAAACCTGTGAAGATCAGACTGGACATCAGCTACAAACCACAAGAAGCTAAGACATTCCCCAGGTGGAATTATAAGAAGGCCAACTGGGTGCGCTTCTCAACACTGGTGGACCGGTACTCTGCGGAGATCTGTCACAAGCAGCAGAACCTCAACAAGAAAGTCAGGGTGCTGAACCATGCTATTCTAAAGGCTGCAAATGAATCTATACCTCGAGGAGCCAGAAAGAACTATAGGCCTTACTGGACAGAAGAGCTCCAGCAGCTTGAAGACAGTGTGGCAGAGGCAAGGAAAAAAGTAGAAGCAGATCCTACAGTAGAAAACAACATTGCCTGAAGGCGGCCACTGCAAAACACAGGCAGACATTTATACAGGAGCTCGTAAGAGATGGCAAGAAAAGACAGAGCAGCTCAACTTGGATAAGGATGGCAACAGCTTTGGAAAACTGGCTCAAGCCCTCAACGACGAGAACAGCAAAAGCTCACCGATCACAGTACAGGCAGATCAAGAACTGCTGACCGGCAAGAAAGCAGCAGACCATTTCATCAACCAGTATGTGAAGACGAGCCATCTTCAGATTCCACCAGAAAGAAGAAAGGTTGTCAGAGGAGCCCAGCGAATTCATCAGAACGCACAGATTGAACCAGTGATGAACTCGCCATTCATTCTCAAGGAGCTGGAGGATGCAATGACAACACTGAAGCTGAAAAAAGCCCCTGGGTCTGACAAGATCACAAATGAAATGTTGCTGAACCTTGGCCCCAAAACTAAGAAGAAACTTCTGCAGCTTTTCAATGACAGTTGGAGATCAGGGACTGTGCCTCAGATCTGGAGAGAAGCCACGATGATTCCAGTGCACAAAAAAAGGCAAAGATAAGTTGAAGGCTGAAAGCTATCGCCCCATAAGCCTTACAAGCTGCATAGGAAAGCTGCTAGAGCGTCTCATCAACACCAGACTCATATGGCACTTGGAAGGAAAACAACACATCGGCCCAGAGCAAGCAGCCTTCAGGCAGAACCAGTCTACAGAGGACCAAATAACATACATCTCTCAAGCCATAGAAGATGCCTTCCAAGAAAAAAGCACACCCTCGCTGTATGGATTGATCTAGAAAAGGCGTTTGACAGGGTATGGAAAGATGGCCCTCAAGCTGAAACTGCACCAGTGCGGTATCGCTGGGCGCATGTACAAGTGGATTGCCCAATACCTGCACAACAGAAGAGCCAGAGTCCAGGTCAGACAGTACTCCAGCAAGAAGAAGGTGTTGAGGGAAGGAGTCCCACAAGGAGGAGTGCTCTCCCCAACACTCTTCCTTGTATTCATTAAGGACATCATCCTGAGTTTGCCAAGGAACGTACAAGGTGCCATCTATGCCGATGACCTAGCCCTCTGGTGCAGTGAGGAAAGCATCGTGACTGCAAACTACAGAGTGCAGCAAGTTCTCCGGTGATCGAGGCATGGACCAAGTCATGGCTTGTAAGCTTAAATGAGAGGAAGACTACACACACCGTCTTCACCCTGTCCACCCAACCCCAGAAGGTGAAACTGCAGATCAACTCCCATGAGCTCCAGGCTGAATATGCACCCACATACCTCGGGATCACCATGGATCGCAGACTGACTTGGAAGAACCAGCTGCACAAGAACCAGGCAAGAGCAAAGATCAGGATGGCCCTAATGAAGAAACTGTCAGGAACAGACTGGGGTGCAGACCAGGGTGTCCTGAAGAAGCTCTATGTGGGGAGGATTCGGCCTGTTCTGGAGTATGGCATGGCCAGCAACCTCAACAGCTGCCAAAAGCAACACTGAGAAGCTGGACAGACTCCAAAACCAAGCCATGCGAATGATGACAGGAGCCATGCGCAGTACACCTATCAAAGCGCTGGAGACAACAACAGGCCTTGCACCACTGGAAGACAGAAGAAACGTCAAGGTACTGACCCAGGCCGCCCAATTCAAAGACTGGAAAACCATCCCATGAAGGACAGAACTGAACAAGCCAACAAAAGGGAGACTTAAGAGATCGAGCTTCATCCACCAGAGCAGGACACTTGAAGGAGAGACCCAGAACTGATGGACCCACATACCCACACCAATACCACCCATAGCATCTGTTCCCTCCTGAACCAACAGAAACTTCCCAGCCATACGCACAGTCATATCGGGCATTGGGAAGAAAGGAACACAGTCAGACCAAGAGAGGAAGTCGCTGGCCCTGGAGTTCATTCAGTCTGCCTACCCTAAAGAGCAGTGGACTCACGTCTACACAGACGGCTCTGCCATGGAAGCAACCAGGAATGGCGGGAGGCGGCGTGTACATCAGGTACGCTGACGAGGAGACCCATATTCCCATTGCGACTGGAAAGTACGCCACCAATTTCAGGGCTGAGGCAGAGGCCCTGAGAACAGCAGCGGCCCACGTCAGGGAACATCAAGACAAGGCACACAAGCGGGTCGTCATCTTTACTGATGCCCCTCTCTGTCTTGGATGCACTCAGGACCCCCGACGCAAAAAACTGAATGAACTCGCCCTCACTCTGTCTCAACTAGCAACACAGTGTGAACGTATCACTCCAATGGATTCCTGCCCACTGTGGAATCTATGGAAATGAGACGGCTGACAGACTTGCTAAGGAGGGTGGGCAGCAAGACCAGGAAGACAGGCAGGTCTCTTACAGTGAGGAGAAAACCATTATTAAGGCCCTGTCTCACAAGAAGTGGCAGCAGCAACACCCAAACTTCTGCAAGGATGACAACAACTATAGTCTGAGCAGGGCTGACCAAGTCGTTCTGTTCAGACTCCGAACTGGACATAACAGAATGCATGCTCACATGCACCAGAAACTTAAAGTTGGACAATCGGACAGATGCCCATGTGGTACTGCCCAAATGACCAGCGAACACCTCCTCCAAGACTGCCCAGACCACGCTGCACTCAGACGAGCTACGTGGCCTGACCCCACATCGCTGAACCAAAAGCTGCACGGGGACCTCGGGGACCTCCGCAGGACAGCAGCATTCGTCAGGGCAGCTGGTGTGACCATCTAGTGATCGACGAAGAAGAAGAAGAAGAAGCAACTCCCGCATCCATACTTTTATCCTTGTTGCCAAATGTTATGTCGAGAGTGTGTAGCGGTAGTCTTGGGATAGAGTGAGACGACAGAACTACAGCTCCTGAGAGACAGGGTTTAGACAGAATATAGAGTGATGATATAGAGTGAAGTACGTGGTGGTAATGCACCTGTGGGCTGGTTGCCAACCGCCAACCAAATCTAAAAGAAGAAGAAGAAGAAATGTTATGTCGGTAAAACGGGAGCCAAGGACAAGTCTGAGTGTGTGGTGGTTTGGGCTGGGTCTGACCAGCTCACACTTTGTGATTGTCAGTATTTATTATTCTGCCTTCATTATTATCATCTTTGGGGTTTGATTTACATCCTGGTCTCATTATTATTATTATTATTATTGTCTTTACTGTTATTATTGTCTTCCATCAAAGCTACATTTGTATGTTTGGTTTTTCCCTGGTCATCTTTGTTTCTGGTTGGACTTTTATTTTGACCGCATTTGTTTACTTCCATCTGAGCACAGCTTATCCCAATGTCAGTCATTATTGGTCAGGGCTGTGGCTCATTAGTCTCATTGTGTATTCCTTTTTATTGGGGTTCACCCCCTCATTCCCTTGTTGGGTCCTCGTCGTGATTATTGTCATCATTCCTTCATTGTTTTGCATCGTCATTATTTCCCTGTCTTTACCTCCGGTCGTGAGTATCATTGTCTCTGCCATGCTACAGTTTCCTTCATTAAATTATGCTTCAACTTCACCCCACGAGTGAGTCTGTGCTTCTGCCCGAGAGGGCCAACCACGACAAACACGACTTTATTACAGACTCACTCACATAAAATAAGCGCTGCCATCAGGCTGAGAGGAGGTCAAGAGACTGTCCCTCTTCTGCACAGCCCTCTTATATAAACTCCGGGTGGCGGTGGAACCAGAAAGGTGGAGCCAACACCCGTGTCACACAATAATATGTCCTACGGACAACACAACAGCATCATTGCTCAGGTTGTCTCCAAGGTATGTGAATGGTGGGGTACGCTGCAGCTCAGAATCATCAATTGTGATAGATATATGGTCACACTGCATATGTGTCACCTCTGTCTCAGGTTTGCTGATCAGCTGCTAATTAGTGAACTAAATATTAAACAACAAAAATACAAGAATTTCACTTATGAAAACTTGTATTTCTGCTTCTTAAAGAAGAATAAATGATTTATAAGATAATTCCACTATGCTACAGTACAGACATATCTGAGAGGCCTAGTTAGGTGATTACAGTAGCTGAAGCAACAGCTTGGAGGCAAGTCAGTTACAGGTGCCTGAGTCAGCACCCTTGATACAGCATTGCAAGACTGCAAACTTTAGTATCTTTACTGTCTGTTTGTTTCTAACAGACAAGCAGTATAAAGTGAATTGAATGGCAGCATGTTACTGTTTTGTGTGAAATGGTCAACTCATGACTAACATGACATACAACTAAATGTAAAGCTTTTTTAACTGCTTACGTAAACATGTGAACGCTCCAAATCCTGACAAGTGTATTTTATATTGCACTGGCAAAAGAAATAGCCTGTGAGACTGGACTCCTGTCAGTGAACCACACAAAACCCAAGAGAGATATCCAAAACAGAATGACTCAGAGAAGAACTGGTCGGGGAAATGAAATTCTCTGGAAATCGTCTCAAAGGAGCCACACCTCGTGTACTCCTGACTGGCATTCAGAAGGATGATGATTTCCTCATATACCGTGACCTCAATAATCATCATAGTTCGTTCCAGAACAAACAGTCAACTCTTTCGCAACAACCATGACCTGACAGGAGAAAAGGCTGTGAAAAGGGAGTGAGGGTAGTCACAGCTGACACCGGGTTAAATACATTCGAGCTGCAGAAGGGAATTAGGGCAAAAAGGGAGCTTGAATGGAACAGACAAGCCTCAATTCCTCCAGGGCAATTATGAAACTTTACAGTGAATTGAGTCTCCATTCTGATGTTTTCATGAAACATTTCTATTTTGGGATCGTCCTCCCATCACCCAACCATAACTGTGCTCACAAACATCAAAACACGCTCAGCACACTGGACTTCCTACTGAGAATTATTGCGGATGGCAGATTCAGTCAACCAAACATGGAAAGAGTGCACAAGAGTGTGCTCTCTGATATGGAACATACTCTTGTACATGAATGTGCGTGCATACAAAAATAATTACAAGTTGACAACAGTGAAGACATTTTGTGGATTTACTGCACATGCTTGCACACAGCGCCCCACTTCACATAAAAGGGTTTAGTCACTGTTGAGTAACGTTAGCATTAGGACTGCTGTGGAAACTGTACTCAACAAAAAGTCATACAGCTATGTCTAACTCCCTCCCTCCTCCCACAGAGCATAGTGACCCCCCCCCCCACCCACCCACCCTCTCTGCTCACTTGGCCCTGTGGCAACACATACTTCATGTTCGCCTTCTCTCACATAATGTAATCACCGTTCAGTGTTTTGTGAGTTGCAAATATCCTCAGATCCCCCGGCCAAGTCTGCCCTGCCCCCTCAGACAGCAAAACGCTTGCATGTGTAATTTTTGGCCCGAAGGGTTGATGAACAAAAAGTAACAGTTGGTGTGCATGTGTGTGTTGTCTACTTGTGCCAGCTTGTTTTTTTCCCTCTTGTTTGTAGATGTGTGTATGTGAGGCAGGAATGCTTTGTGTTTCTAAACGGCGAATCCCTATGTGCTCTCTGGCCGCCGCCTCACAGCTAGGGTCAGAGGTCTTGGTGCATATTGTCCCAATATGGAAACCGCTCTTGCTGCTCTGCACCACAAAGGCCGGCCACACTGAGCTCTTTTTGTCAATGCTGCCAAATACGCCAGTCAGGTCAACAATGCTGCCTCCAAACCAATTAACAAAGGGTTTTTCATTTGTGTCCCAAATACACACATTTTTCTTGCACTACTTTCAGCATAGAAAAGAACGTAAAAATAGAAGTATTTCTCTTTCTTTGTCTGAATGTAATCTTTAAAATAGCATCAGAACCATCTGGCTCAGCCCCTGCTGTTATGAGAGGAAGCGATGGAGTGGAGTTGCTTGGGGAGGAGGGGGGGGGGGGGGGGTCAGTGCATAAAAGGATGGAAATGGTGGAAATGGAGGGAGAGCCACATAGGAGGAGGAGATATCTGCTGAAAATCCTGTTATGCAACCCATTTTCCGTGGCTGGTGTATTGCATCTGTTAAAAATAGAGGAGGAAAAACAGCTTTGCAATTAGTGCTTTGTGTCCCGAGGGTCCTGGTCTCCCCCAATCACGTCGCTCTGTCCTGCTCTCCCTAGCGTACATGTTGCTAAGCAGATGATGTGACTCAGGAACACACATGCACACACACCGCCATTCTCATAATGTCAACTTAGAGCACACAGACACACAGATAGCAACAATCTGACTCCGCCTGCACGAGCAGTGATGTTTACTGGAACAGACCAGCCTTGCAAATTAAACCAATCTGGGTTGCTGTTCTCTGTGCCCAGAAGTGATCTGAGAGTGGGAGATCGAGACAAAGATTCGGTCCGTTTTACTCACAATTTGGGTGCATTTACAGCAACTTAGGGTGTGGTCTCCATACATGGGTGCTTCCTCTGCAGTGAGCGGGGTGTTTATGGGTCTGGTCTTGTTTCCTGACTCTCAGATAGGGACCACCCACCAAGGCCTCATCACTCCAAATCCTTCGGCAGTTAATGATCCCAGGGGAGGTTCCAGCATTCTCATGGCAGAAAAGTGATGTAATTACTCAGCATTTATCAAAGTGTCCAGTGAAGACCATAAACAGTATAAACTATAATCAAAGAAAAGTGTTTCTTTTTGCATAACGCCAAGTTAACATAGGCCTTTATCTACTGTGGTAACCTATATCACAAATGCAACATGGAGGAAAGCGTCCCTTTCAAGGCATGTTGTTAAGAGAGCAAAATATGTTGGGTTTAACCAGCCTAGTCCTGGCAAGGTTCTTTTAAATTCATTGTTTTTCTTATTCTTACAGAGTTCTTTTTTGGGGGTTAATCCAAGCTGAAACTAGACAGGTGTGTCATCTGAGCCTGAAAAGATTGGATGTTGAGATGGTTCAATTAGGTCAGACTGCACTAAAATGATGCTCGCAAAAGCACTCAAGAGAAGTAAAATACTATGCAAAAGCTGTATTTCATTGTTCTACATCGTCATGGGTAATGGTCTCCATCCTGAGTTTGAATGGAAGGCATTTGTGCGAGTGTGCGATGCATTATTTAAGAGTAAACACAGTGGAGACGGAGGTGGTGGTGGGGTGGTATTGATTGTGACAGGCCAGAGGAGACATGCACACCTCTCTTAAGTGTCTGAGGCTTCTCACAATGCCCCCACAAATCAACTTTTAGTGCTCCAGCTTTGGAGTCTCCACCGTCAGCAGCCTATTGGGCAAAGCAGCTTAGCAGAGAAGGCCTGCAGCAACCCCACAGTGGGTCTTAACGCTATCAATCGATCATTCATCACTAGTCCCTAAGAAACAAAAACAAGCAGTCACAAGGTAACCAGGGGAGGGAGGAGGCTGAACTGGACTGTGTCAACCAGATCCTAGCTGAGTGGAAAAGCCCTGTCAGGTTTCATTTGTGAACAGTCCAGAGCACGATGTGTGCTGCAAAAACTGAAACATTTGAGGAGCAGAAGGAGAAGAAAAGTAATGAGAAAAACTTTCTGAAAGAGGTCGAATGAAATGTGGCCCCCTGCCCCCCCCCCCGCTCTCATCCTCCCTCCTCCAGCCCTCCTGCACATTCCTCTCCCCTCAGCAGATCTGGCATGCCCCACAGGAGGCGGCGGCAGCAGCAGCACAGTAATCTTTTCAAAAGGGCGGATTTGAGCGGCCGCCAGGGCAGCCGGCCAACTATTTCTCATTTGGAGCTGGCCTGGAGATGACCCTCCTGTTGAAGCCCCACTCTCAGGAAAAACAAAAACGCCAGCACCGAATAAGGGAGCGCCTTGGCAACGCTGGAGAGCATAGAACAGACCGGCTAAAGGAAAACAGGGAAACCGCAGGCCTGCTCTCAGAAACATCTGCACCGCCTTCCTGTGTAAAAAAAAGATAAAAAATTAAACCTAATACTGTCTGCATGAGCCCAGGGGACTTAACAAAAACATGGGAGGGCTGTGTTTTATTCTTTTTTCTTCTTGGAACTCTGTCTGCATGTCCCCCCCCCCGCCCCCCCTCCATTTCCCCCTCTGTCTAATAATTTCCCGTGCTCAATAAGCCCCCCCAGCTTCTCTTTCCTCTCCACGGCCCTCCACACAGTCCTGGCCCTCTTGCACTCTCAATGGAAGCCCACCCTTGGCTTAGCAGGGGCTGGTCTGGGCCCCTCTTATGCTTGCTCAATGATGGATGGACAAGAAAGCTAAGAATCCAAGTCCTGCATTCTTGCTTTTGCAGTTGGTTGTGTGCATGGGAAGAATTCCTGCATATCTTCGTAATCACTATGTTTGACAGGAACAGCAATGACCCATCCAAAACTGCAGTCAAACCCTAAACATAAGTGCACAGTAATTATTTGGGTGTTTCTTGCAAAAGTAACACAAAAATCCAGCTTCCAGAAAAAAAAAAGTGAAACCAAAGGATAAGAGCAACAAGATGTGGATTTTTTGAAGGGTTTGTGAGTCAGAACTAAGACATCAAATTCCACATGGAAGGTTCAAATATCGTGTCTGTATGCAATGTTTACTGCTCCAATCAGTGCCTACTTCACCGCTTGGCCAATAGGACATCCCTGTGGTCAGCTTTTGGGAGGGAGAAGGGAATGACAACAAAGAAAGCTCTCATGTCTTCCCTCTAAAACCCATCTCTCACCCCTCACACACACACACACACACACACACACACACACACACACACACACACACACACACACACACACACACACACACGCATGCACGCTCCCTGCTCCAAAAAAACACTCCAGTAAAAACTCATCACACATCTGCCAGACCCGCTGAGGCCTGCCTCCAATTATCTGCCCACCACACTGGAATCCCAGGAAGGCTCTGTCCGGCAGAGCGTTTGATGTTGCCACGCAACATTTGACAGAGAACAGTGCGTCTTTGAAAATCGGAGAGTAAACTCGCCTGCCAAGTTTGACGTGAAGAAAGAGGGGATGGTGGCTGTGAAGTGGGGTGGGGGGTAGGTGGAAAATGCCACTGGATGGAAAGCAGCTGCTGACGGCTGGGAAACATTGCTTTAAATGGGCCCAAATGTGGTGGAGGCCTATCAAAGCTCAGCCAAGTGGCCAGAATTCACCCCTCTGGGGCCTTCTGCTGATGTATGCAGAGTTGCAAAAGAGCTTGTGCAAACTGAGGCTGTATTTATAATTTGTGCTACAAATGGGCTGCAGATACTAAGTCTCTGTGTTTGTTCAAACCATGCACTTGATTGCATAGATTAAATGTTTTATCAGTGAGATCCTAATCATTTCTCATACAGAGGGAAGTTGGACCAGCTTCATGTGATTAATCTTTCACACTAATTACAGCTTCGGAGTAGGATGATGAATATAAAGCAAACCTGTGGCTGGGTGCTGTGAACCACCTGAGGCGAATGAGGTCACTCCATCTTCCAGCTTGTTTGGAGTCTTTTCCCATTACTGTATCAACATGACAATCTGGAAAGGTGACACATGGGAGGCGTGACTGTCATCAGAAGTGGTGGCCATGCTCTACACAATTACCAGGCCACACCTCCGACACAAAGGAAAACAAGTACAGTGGAGGAGCTGCATTCTTTCCCACGATTACTGGAAGAGCGAGGTAAGACGAGCCAGGTCAGTTGCAGTGTAAACAAATGCCATCACGCACACTCACACACACCTTCCTCAACCTTTCACTGTTGTCAGGTTCAAGTTTTGTGGTGTTGTTGGAAATTCTAGACCAACAATATCACAATGGGGGTTTGCTAAAAGTGTAAAAATTATTCAGTGGGGTATTACACAAACTGAATTTGCTTCCCTACAAACATCACTGAAATTACACAAAGACACACCTTGCAGTTAAAAGAACTCACAGTGATGAAGGCAGACCATAATAATCTAAGTTTCACTGTGCATAAGTAAATTTCAAAAACTCTCAACGTCTGAAACAAGCTTAGCATGATGCCTTGTTTAATGTCACCTGCAGTCATGACATGACACCCATTTGGTCTGAGAGTGAAACTAAATGCTGTTACGAGTTGTGTGGCTACATACATATCACAGTTGTAGCATGATATTCTCTGATAATAAGGCAGGGCGGCTCACATGGTGGAAGAATACCATTCATGACTTGACAAAACAGCCACTGGAAACTGAGTGATGGCCCACGCCCACTGTTGTCTCTTGCAGAAGAGCAGCAGTGATACATGAGTCTTTATCTCGCTCCGTTTAAGCCCCAGATAATGTTACACACATTTCTTCCTGACCAGAAAAGATCACATTGTCCTCTTTGACGTGTTGGCCTGCATTATCTGTTTCAACAGGTCCAACACTCACACACACCGAGGTCTGTTCGACAGAGACTCACAACACATGGAACTTGTGACTCAAATGGTGACATGTTGAATGCATTAACACGGAGTGTAACATAAGGAAGTTGGCTTAGGAATTGAAGGCCTCTTTTTCCAGAGGCAATAAAAGTAGAGCTGTAGTTACAGTGTTCCAGAGCCAAGGGTGACATCTTTTAATATGTTGCTGTCAAACCCAGAGAGATCCAATTTACAATGTTTTAAAACAGAAAGAAAGTTCAGACTAGAAAAATGACACAAGTCAATATGAAAAAAATATTTTCATGGCAAATTGAGGTGCCATATTCAGGAGGTAAGAGGGCACTCAGAGAGCCCATACCTCCACCAAGGCTCCGTCCCTCCCTGTCTTTGTCCTCCCCTCCATCCCTTTGTCCATCCATATCACCATCCATTTGTACATTGCGAGATAGGGCCTTGGCGGAGGTAGGCACTCACGGATCACCTCCAACATCGAATGAGTTTATCTTTCAGCCAAGAGCCACCTCTGGTGAAAATGTCATCCAAATCCATCAATGAGTTTTTGTGTGATCCTGCTTGGGCAGCAATGGCTCAGGAGGTAGAGCAGGTCATCCAATAATCACAGGGTTGGTGGTTCGAATCCCACTCTCCCCAGCCATCCTGTCACTGTGTCCCTGGGCAAAACGCTTTACCCACCTTGCCTTATTTATTTTATTTTATTTGACAGAGCCCATCAAACCACTGAAATAACCACCAAATTGACAGTGTCCATAACACTGGGTATGAATGTGTATAAATATTCTATGGTGGTCAGAGAGAACGTTGGCACAGATTGGCAGCCACGTTTCCATCAGTCTGCCCCAGGGCAGCTGTGGCTACAGCAGTAGCTTACCACTACCATTGTCTGTCTGTGGAGTGAATGAATAATAGACTCATTGTAAAGCACTTTGGGTATTTTGAAAGGTGCTATATAAATGCAATCCATTATTATTAACAGACAGAGAAATGGCAGCAAAAACAATATAACTACATTATATGACTACATTATATATCTATAAATGCAAGGAATTGCTGTTTGTGTGTCTGTTTGTGTGTGCCTCATATCTCTCAAACCGTTTGTCAGACTGACCTCAGATTTTATAAGTGCTTTGCTGGGGTTACAAGGGTGTACATCCCCGAGTATGGAGTTGCTCAGTTAAAATATGTAATTTTTATCAATAAAAGTTTAGCCACCAATGTGTTTCCTCATGCTCTGGCTTCTGGAAGTGTGGGTGGGGTTTCGGATTCGATGACTCTGTACTGATTGGATAATATGCAGCATCATGACCAGTTACCACAATGCTCTGCAAACAAAAAAGGAAGTGTAAAATGACATATTTCACCAGAAAAAGAGAATATTGAAGATGTAATGCTTAAAAAATTATACTATGATGTTGCCGTGATTGAGTAGGTCTAAAGGATAATTCGGGGAACACCAGCGGGAACCAGAGTCTGACAAAGAACACCGCAGTTGGAGAAGCAGCAGGCGGAACGTGGTTCTTCGCAGGGAAGCAAGCACAAACCACCCTGTAAGCAGTAGATGTGAGTCCCTTTGCAGGACCGTGAGTCGCAGTCACTGATGGTGCTTCTCTCAGTGTGCTCGCACGGCTATCTAAAAATTAAAAGTTAATGTTAATACCACCATGAATGTGGAGCAGAATGCCCAGATCAATTGCATATCATATGAGGCCACATACACGGTTTGACTAAATGAAGACTGTGACCAAACAGGACACACAAATGCCCAAATAACAAAATAAATCATTTTTATTTAAATATTTACCGACAAATGGGCAACACTGATGCAAGAGTTGCAGCCAAATGGGCCATTCTGCTGTGTATAATAATGTTGGGTGTTTTGTACTCATAATACTACTAAAATATAAAAGGATGCACTAGAATGGGTCTCAAATAGTCTTATTCTTCTTCTTTTAGATTTGATTGATTTGATTTGATTAATCTATCCGAAATAAAGATTCATTCATTCATTCATTCAAATTGGCAGTTGGCAACCAGCTTACAGGTGCATTACTGCCACTGACTTGATTATCATCACTCTATATCTTTGTATAAGGAGTTCTGCAGATGAATTTAATAACTTTTTTGTTAACATTGGTCCTAATTTGGCTCGAGAAATACCCATTACGGCACTGACAGGTGATACAATAAGCAAAAACATTGCTATAAAAGACTCCATTTTCATAAAGAACACAGACGAGAGAGAGATCACTGAAATTGTTAAATCGTTTAAAAGTAAAACATCTACAGACTGTGATGGTATTGACATGCTCTTAGTCAAACCATCATTGAATGCTTAGTTAAACCACTGACGTATATTTGTAACCTGTCTCTCCAAACAGGTATATTTCCCAATGCAATGAAAATAGCTAAAGTAATTACGATATACAAGACGGGTGACAGAGGGGAATTTTCAAACTATAGGCCAATTTCGCTATTGCCGCAATTTTCCAAGATACTTAAAAAAATATTCTGTGAGAGAACTGACAACTTCATAATGAAGAATAATTTATTGTGTGAGCAGCAATATGGGTTCAGACACAAGAGGACAACTGCATTTGCTTTAATGGAATTTATAGAAAAAATATCAACTGCTGTTGAAAACAAAGAGTGTTCAGTTGGGGTATTCCTGGATCTCAAAAAAGCATTTGATACAGTGGATCATAATTTATTATTAAAGAAACTACAAAATTGTGGTATAAGGGGGGTAGCACTGTCCTGGCTATGTAGTTACTTAAAGAATAGATATCAGTATGTACAGCCGTGGACAAAATTGTTGGTACCCCTCTGTTAATGAAAGAAAAACCCACAATGGTCACAGAAATAACTTTCATTCATCTTCTTCTGCTTAATCCTTTTCGGGTCGGGGGGGGGGGGGGCTGGAGCCTATCCCAGCATCTTTTGGGCGAGAGGCAGGGTACACCCTGGACAGATCGCCAGTCCATCGCAGGGCCAACACAGAGAGACCGACAACCATTCACTCTCACAGTCATACCTAAGGACAATTTAGAATCCCCAGTTTTGATGCCAATTAACCTAACTTGCATGTTTTTGGCATGTGGGAGAAATAACTTGAATCTGACAAAAGTGGTAATAAATAAAAATTCTATGAAAATTAACCAATGAAAATCAGACAATGCTTTTGAATTGTGGCTCAGCAGAATTATTTTAAAAAACAAACTCATGAAACAGGCCTGGACAAAAATGATGGTACCCTTAACTTAATATTTTGTTGCACAACCTTTTGAGGCAATCACTGCAATTAAACGATTTCTGTAACTGTCAATGAGACTTCTGCACCTCTCAGCAGGTATTCTGGCCCACTCCTCATGAGCAAACTGCTCCAGTTGTCTCAGGTTTGAAGGGTGCCTTCTCCAGACGGCATGTTTCAGCTCCTTCCACAGATGTTCAATAGGATTTAGATCAGAGCTCATAGAAGACCACTGTAGAATAGTCCAATGTTTCGCTCTTAGCCATTCTTGGGTGTTTTTAGCTGTGTGTTTTGGGTCATTATCCTGTTGCAAGATCCATGACCTGCGACTGAGACCAAGCTGTCTGACACTGGGCAACACATTTCTCTCTAGAATACCTTGATAGTCTTGAGATTTCATTGTACCCTGCACAGATTCAAGACACCCTGTGCCAGATGCAGCAAAGCAGCCTCAGAACATAACAGAACCTCCTCCATGTTTCACAGTAGGGACAGTGCTCTTTTCTTGGTATGCTTCATTTTTGCGTCTATGAACATAGCGCTGATGTGCCTTGCCAAAAGGTTCCAGTTTTGTCTCGTCTGTCCATAGAACATTCTCCCAGAAGTTTTGTGGCTTGTCAACATGCAGTTTGGTAAATTCCAGTCTGGCAGTTTTATGATTTATTTTCAACAATGGTGTCCTCCTTGGTCGTCTCCCATGAAGTCCACTTTGGCTCAAACAACGACGGATGGTGCGATCTGACACTGATGTACCTTGACCTTGGAGTTCACCATGAATGTGTTTAGAGGTTGTTCTGGGCTCTTTTGTTACCATTTGTATTATCCGTCTCTTCCATTTTTCATCAAGTCTCCTCCTGTGGCCACATCCAGGGAGGTTGGCTACAGTCCCGTGGATCTTAAATTTCTGAATAATATGTGCAACTGTAGTCACAGGAACATCAAACTGCTTGGAGATGGTCTTATAGCCTTTACCTTTAACAGGCTTGTCTAGAATTTTCTTTCTAATCTCCTGAGACAACTCTCTCCTTTGTTTCCTCTGGTCCATGTTTAGTGTGTTACACACCATGTCACCAAACAGCACAGTGACTACTTGTCACCCTTTAAATAGGCCGACTGACTGATTACACGTTTGTAGACACCTGTGATGTTAATTAGAGGACACATCTTGGTTGAACATGCCCTATGGTCACATTATTTTCAATCTTTTCTAGGGGTACCATCATTTTTGTCCAGGCCTGTTTCATGAGTTTGTTTTTTAAAATAATTCTGTTGAACCACAATTCAAAAGCATTGTCTGATTTTCATTGGTTAATTTTCATAAAATTTTTATTTATTACCACTTTTGTCAGATTCAAGTTATTTCTGTGACCATTGTGGATTTTTCTTTCATTAACAGAGGGGTACCAACAATTTTGTCCACGTGTGTATGTGTTGGTAACAAAAACTCACAGTTACTGAAGGTTACTCGTGGAGTCCCACAGGGTTCAGTTTTGGGGCCACTGTTATTCAATATGTATATAAATGATAAATGTAAAGTTTTGGAAAAAATGGATTTAATATTGTTTGCCGATGACACTAATTTATTATGCAGTGGAAGCAATTTGGAACAACTTTTGGATACACTCGGAAAGGAATTAGGAAAGCTTAAACTGTGGTTTGATTCAAACAAATTAACGCTCAATTTAAGTAAGACAAAATTTATAGTTTTTAACAACCATCACAACAACACTTCCAGTTATAGA
The DNA here is from genome assembly GCA_020510985.1 of Pholidichthys leucotaenia. Taxonomy (NCBI): domain Eukaryota; kingdom Metazoa; phylum Chordata; class Actinopteri; order Cichliformes; family Pholidichthyidae; genus Pholidichthys; species Pholidichthys leucotaenia. The sequence goes on along the minus strand of CM035841.1, from coordinate 298,855,724 downwards.
GGACGTCTACAGGAAAAGATGTCTGCGCCGGGCACGCAGCATTCTTAGGGACTCCAACCATCCTGCTCATGGACTGTTCCAGCTTCTCCCCTCCAGAAGGCGTTTCAGAAGCCTTCGGACTAGAACCAGCAGGTTTAGGAACAGTTTCTTTCCAACAGCTGTCACGTTATTGAACTTTGTTCCCCGCTGACTCTCTTACCGTCATCTCTTACCATCCTCACCTGTACATAACTGCCCATCTAACTTATTGTACATTATTTGCACATAACAGTACTCTTAACTTTCTGCACTGCTGCATATATTTGCATATATTTGCTTAAATTGCACATAGTGTTAATTACTGTATATACTGCACTGCTGTCCTTTGCACTTCTGATTGGATGCTAAACTGTGTTTCATTACCTTGTATTCATACATGTGTAATGACAATAAAGTTGAATCTAATCTAATCTAATCTAACAACTTAATATCTAAACTCAGTGTAAATGGTGTAGAGATTGAACGGGCATCCGAAACTAAATTTCTTGGAGTAATAATTGATAATAAACTGTGTTTGAAGTCACATATTAATTATATTAAAGGTAAAATACCTAAATCAATTGCAATACTACACAGAGTGAAATATTTGCTGAATCAACCCACATTATATACTTTGTATCATTCATTAATACTCCTATACATGACATATTGTACTGAAGTATGGGGAAATACATATAAAACAAACATATATCCAATCTTTATGCTTCAGAAGAGAGCTATTAGAATAATAAACAAAGCTACTTACAGGGAACCAACAAACCCACTTTTTCTTAAATTAAAAGCTCTCAAGTTGAAAGAGCTGGTTGACTTTAAAACTGCAGTAATAATGTTTAAAGTGAAGAATCTATCACTGCCCGCAAATATCCAAAAGTTGTTCCAAATAAGGGAGAAACAATATCATTTCAGAGGAACATGTATATTTCAAAAACCTTCAGTGAGAACTACCACCAAGCAACACTGTGTTTCAGTGCAAGGAGTCAGATTGTGGAACGCTTTTGGACCTGAATTAAAATCATGAACAACGCTTGGACAATTTAAACAAAAACTAAAGGAAGAAATACTCCAAACATATATACAAGATGACATGTAAAATCACATAAGGATTGTCATATATATAGTCTGTGTTGTTGCTTAGTTTTTTGTCACGTTTTGTCTTAGCTTTGTTCTGAATTGTAATCGCTCTTGTTTTGTTTTTTCTTTTGAATTCCTGGATGGAATATGGGTGGGCAATATAAGCTGCAGCTTCAGCCATCACTCATTTTGGATAACTTATGTTGAACTGTATAATCAGAGGAGTTATTGTTTGATTTGACCTTGTAAGATTTTTTTCCCCCCTTTGTTATATTATTCTGTTTCTTTTTTTAATCTTTACTTTTAATCTATCCGAAATAAAGATTCACCTCAAATCAAGTTCTTATAAGGAGTTCTGAACAACTCCCTACATGTGAAAAAATTATCCGTCCTTGGTAGAAACACAGAACCTATCTGGAAACATGTCCTGTTATAGTACTGCACAAGTTTATTGATGATACACTATAAACTACACGTATAACTAAAACAGTTATAATGGTGACCGAACAACTCCCATTCCCCAAAGTGCAAGATACAACTTGTGAATATAAGTCATAAAAGATCAGACAAATAAGTGATCTGACAAAAAATAAACAAGGTTCCAAAACAGTCACTAATACTGGATGTCCCATTCATTTTAAATAATTCTGTAATTAATATTCACACAATCAAATAAATCTTAGTGTTCAGTCCCTTTTATATTTGTCAAAGTCTAACATGTAATTGCCTACATATAGGCGACACCTCTTTGTATTCCACTTTCAAATACAGCCTACATTTGGGCCTGTAAAGCCTAATTGGGCTACCTGTTTTCAGACAAGAATACATGGTTTCTATGGGTATGCACTAGTAATAATAATAACAAGACTGTCAAAGTTCAATGAAAGGACTAGCTGTTACAATCCCTGATGTTTGTACCATTTCTGAGTACGCGGGGAGTTCTTGAGAGATGGCTACTATAAGACTTCATCGCTGGGACACCATCAGTTGTGTACCTCAGCATCACAGCGTGTTTCGGCCATTTATCACAAGACACCCTCCACAGAGGCAGGCCACCACAGGTTGATCAAGCCTGGGTATGTGTCCCGTGGTTATCACTCCTTTTCATTCCCAGCCAGCAACTGAGCCGTTCTTCTTCTTCTTCTTCTTCTGCTCAGTTTCTTCTTCTTCTCTCAGTTACTGGCAGATGGCAAACAACTGAAAGGTGCATACTGCCACCTACTGTACAAAAGTGTGTAACATTATGTCATTTGTGCCCGACCCCTAAATTCTATGACTTAATCCTGTGTTATTTAAAAAAGAGAAAAGAGCCCTTTTTGTGATTTTTAGTGCCTCTCAATCTCCATCTGTGCCCAAAATGCCAGTTAAATCATATTCCCTATCGGCCTCTCAAACTTAACTTTTTTTCTATTTCATTTCCATACTTGTGACAGTGTAAGCAGCGTCAACCTGCTTTTGATAGCCCAAGGATCATAGGAAATGATCCACAGGCTATATGATGTCCTAGACATACTATATGATGTCATAGACATCACAGACCCACATGATCCTACATGATGTCATAGACATCCCATTGATGTCATAGACAGACTATTAAATGCTGGGATCTTTTGATGTTGATATTAAAAATTGTAGCTCTGATGCTGGAATCCTTTGATGTTGATGATTCCATGAGTTGTTTTGATGCCGGACTCCTTTGATGTGACACCCTCCGCCGAGGCAGACACACCACAGGTTGATGAAACCTGGGTGTGAGTGGCATGGTTTAGCTGTTTGCCCTAGAAGCCCAAATGATGTCACTACTTTTCATCCACAGCCAGTGACTGGTCCTCTCGGGGGTGTCGGCCAGCTCTTTAATTGCCCGTCTGTAATCCTGTCCCCTGATCCCAATCTCCCTGAGCAGCTTTACATTTGTTGCAGCTACGAAGCCCCTGCATCCCACCTCCACCGGACGCACCTTTATCTTCCAGCCTCTGTCCTCTACCTCAGCTGCTAAGTTGGAATACCGCAGCTTCTTACGCTTATAAGCTTCCTCGACAGCGTCTTCCCAGGGTATTGTCAACTCAATAATATAGGCGAGCTTAGATGAATTAGACCAGAGGACGAGATCTGGTTGCAGGGTCGTTGTTGTGATCTCCAGAGGGAAAATGAGCCTTTGATCCAAGTCAGCTCACATCTGCCAGTCCCTGGCTGCATTCAGTGGACTCAGATCAGGGAGTAAGGGGCCAGTTCTCTGCTCGGCCCCCGCTTGAACAAATGATGGTAGGTGTCGGCAGGCATCCTGGTTGTTGACGGGTTGGGAGTTGATGGATACTCTCTTGCACTCAAGTTTATCGGCTAGACACCTGAGGACCTGGTTGTGTCTCCACGTGTATCTACCTTGAGTGAGGCTAGTCCTGCAACCAACCAAGATGTGCTTGAGTGTTGCTAGGGCTGTACACAGAAGGCAAGCTGGATCCTTTCCAAGCCACAGCTGCAGATTTGTGGGAGAGGGCAGCACATTATATGTAGCTCGGATGATGAAGCTCAGCCTGTTGGATTCCATGCCCCAGAGTTCTCTCCATGTAATTTTCCTCTTTTCAACACCCTCCCACCTCGTCCGTCAACCCTGTTTGTCTTGTGCTATGGCTCTGGCCCTTCTGGCTGCTTCCTCCTGTTGACGCACCTCCTCTACCATCATAGTTCGGTGTTCAGCTGGAGATGCCTTTTGCCAGAGAGGTGTCACTGTTCCAAAGCCAAGGCCTCCTCTACCTTGTTGGACGTGGCCCACCACGTCACGATGGAGGAGCACAGATTTGGCCTGTAGTACAGCCTTGTTTGGGGTCCACTTCTTCCCTGTTGCCAGGGTAGGGGCAGCACTTCTTACTACAGGGTCCCAGGAGTTGGCGAGCGACATGTCAAGCCTCACCTTGGCACATTTGAATTCCTCAACCAGGCTAGACAATGGCAGCGACAGGACTCCATCACTGTAGAGTCCAATGCTGCTGAGACATTTTGGGAGGCCAAGCCACTTCCTCACATAAGAGCTCACCAGCCTTTCCAGACGCTGAGCATGGGTTAGGGAGACTTCATACATGGTCAACAGCCACAGGAGTCTGGGCAGCAGCCCAAACGGGAGGCACCAGAGCTTCAGTTTCCCTGGAAGTGCGATGTAATTAATCTGCCTGAGGCAGTTAGCTGTGTCCTGGCGGAGTTGTTCAAGTTGTTGGGTGTCTCTGAGGTCTGTGTTATACCATCGTCCGAGGCTTTTGATGGGCTTCTCTAAGACTGTGGGGATTATATAGAGTGAGCCAGTGGAAGGACGGATAATTTTTTCACACATGGGGAGTTTTTCGGGGCTCCTTATGGGAACTCCTTGTGCAGGAATGTAGCAAGATGATAATCAAGTCAGTGGTGGTGATGCACCTGTAAGCTGGTTGCCAACCACCAATCAAATCTAAAAGAAGAAGAAGAAGACTGTGGGGATTGGTTCATTGCTGATGTGGAACAGCACTCCTGTTAGTTGGCCTTTAACAATGGAGATGCTGCGAGATTTGCTTGCCTACTGGATGTTCTCCTGGAGTTTCTGCAGCAAGCGTCTAGTGCATGGTTTTGTTGCTGTGATGATGGTCATATCATCCATGTATGCTCTAATTGGCGAAAGACGCAGGCCAATCTTGGTCCTCTCGCCACCTACTACCCAACGGGATGCCTGTATGATCACTTCCATTGCCATGATGAATGCTGGGGGGAAATGGTGCATCCTGCCATGATGCCACTTTCCAGGTGTTGCCAGGCTGTGGTGTTGTTCCTGGCTGTCACACAAAACTGGAGATCCTGAAAGTAGCTCTTGACCAGCTGTGTGATGTGGTTTGGTATGCTGAAATACTCAAAGGCCGTCCACAAGATCTTGTGCGGGACTGAGCCAAGGGCATTGGCGAGGTCTAAAAAGACTACATGCAGGTCTCTCCGTTCCTTCTTGGCAGTTTGGATTTGGTGCCAGATGATATTGGCATGTCCAGACATCCTGAGAAACCCTGGATCCCTGCCTTCTGCACTGATGTATCAAGGAAGTTGTTTCTTTGCAGGAATGTAGAGAGCCTTCTGTCCAGAACACTGAAGAAGATCTTTCCCTATACATTCAGCAGGCTGATCCTGTGAAATTGGCTGATGGATGAAGTGTTCTCTTTGAGGATCAGGATGCCTCCCACTCTTCGCAATGCCTTCAGTACCACTCCCTTCTGCCATGCTACCTTCATCAACTTCCAGAGGTACTATTTAAGGGCTCCAGGGGTGTTCTTATAGAGCTTATACTGGATACCATTGGGCCCAGGGGCTGATGCTGATCTTGCATGCTTCACGGTCTTCTCCACCTCACTCCACGTGGGTGGCCTTACGTCCATTTGCTGCTCAAGTGCTGGCCTTGGTGGCATGTCATTCGGGATGGTGACTGGCTCATGCCTCCGATCGTCAGAGCAAGTCTTCCTCAGATGCTCTTCCAGATCTTTTATGGGCACTTTAAGGCGCCCACTCTTCTCTCGGTCAAACAGGATTTTGACAAAGCTGTAGGGATTGCTGTAGAATAGGGTCCTTGACCGTTCTTTCCTCTTGCGTTGCCATCTGAGGTGTTCTGCTCTCCGCAGCTTTGTCAGTAGTTGCTTTATTTCAGTCTGCAAGTCATCAAGTCCCACTCTTTCTGTCTCTGTGGCTTTCTTCCAACACTTTCTCAGTTGTCTCCTTTCTTTCACCAATCTGTCAATTTCCCGCTGTCTCCTGGACTTCAGCTGGTCCACAGGGGCTTTCTGCTACCTTGGTGCCCTGCCCTTTACCCCAAACCTCTCTGTACCATAGCTGTAGATAATGGATCCCATGTTCTCCAGTTTTCTTTCAACAGGACCCTTCTGTTGTTTCAATAGGAGGACCAGATCTGAGTCAGTGGTCTCCCATTCTCTCCTCTGGCTGGATTTAGGCCATTGGATCTGAGGTTTCCTTCCTTCCATCTTCCTTTCCCTTGCTGGCAATGGCATGGTTGATTGAACCTGGTGTTGGAGACTGTTGCTGAGTGTTGTGAGCTGGGCTCTGGGCTAGGGACTGGTGTTGGCTGTGGCTGGCTATGCTCTGGGCTGGAGACTACTGCTGTCTGTAACTGGCTTGGCTCTAGGCCAGAGACTATTGCTGGCTGTGACTGGTTGGGCTCCGGGCCAGAAACTGCAGAAGGGTCCATGCAAAGCTGAGCCTCATCTGAGGTGCTGATACCCTGAGGACTGTGGGGGTTCTCCCGACTCTGGGCTTTTCACTCGACTGATTTTTCATAATTGTATTGACCATGCACTGGGGCTGGGCAATTCCATCTTAAATCAACATCATGGTTTATTCAATCTTTCAGGTCGGTTTTCTTTTTTATCTTCCTCTCTTCTCCCTTACAGTTTACTGGCAAGGTTCATTATTATTAAGCAATATTACGCAACAGTTTGGTATCATATCACTGCGGTGTGTCGTAAACGAGCTTAATAGAACAGGCCTATTGTGATTTCACAAACAAAAAAAATTAAACATTATCCAGTGCTGAGGTTTACTGTGTTTACATATCGTGTGGGTCATGTGGCTGCAACGGCATCCTTGTCTACCGTCAAGTAGACAAGTTACGTCCGTCTTAAACTGCACACTTTACTTGCTTCTTTTTTTGTATACTTTATTAATTCTAGAAGGAAATTCAGGGCATCCACCTGGATGGATGAGGCACCCACGGTACGGTGCCAATCCCTTCACCATTCACACACACATTCGCATCTAGGGCCACTTTAGAGTCTCCAATTAACCCAACTTGCATGTTTTTGGTCTGTGGGAGGAAACTGGAGTACCCGGGGTAAACCCACACTGACACGGGAAGAACATGCAAACTCCACACAGAAGGGTTACTAATGGTCAGGGAGTGGGATCAAACCCACGATGTTCAGGGGTGGACTCGATCCCATGACCTTCTTACAGTGCTGCCACAGTGCTAACCACTTCTCTACCGAACTGCCCACCTTTTCTTGGTGTCTTTAGATGAAATAATGTCAATCATCACATACTATGTGGATGAAGACCACATTCGTTTTCGTTCCAAGCCGTTTTATAAGCTTACGTTCCAATCAGGGGCAGACTTAGTCCATTTGGGGCCTAAGGCAAAGACAGAAATGGGGCCTTGTGGAGGAACAAATAAGTTCAGGCGAGATGTGACAAGCTGGAAGGTTTCAGAGTTTTATTTCCTCCAATATCATGAGACACACTGTAGCGCTGTGCACTGTGTTGTGCTGTGTGTGCTGTGCTGTGCTGTGTGTGTGTGCATCCTCTGTCTCCTGAGGCATGTATAGTAAGCTCTTTTATACAGACAAGAGAGAATGCATGGCACATTTGTATATTGATATACATATCAGTCAATACATATCAATCGCGTGACCAACTGGCGCCCGGACTTCCTCTCCTTAATCCGGGGATGTATAACAATAGTCCATTGTTCTGATTGTCTCCTAGGGGCTCTCTGTCCGTATGCAAATTGTCCTCTGCTGAGCGTGAATAGTATCAGTCTGCATTGTGCTGGGTCACCACACGGCTCCCCCCAGAACGCTCAGAAGGGGCTGTGACCCCCCCGCCCCCGTCGTTTGGGCTCTAGCTCCGGTAGAACTGTCGGAGAGCATGTCAGTCCATGGGGGGATGGGGGAGGGGTGGAAAAAACAGTGTGCTAGGCTCCGGGTTCCAGCACGTTGAACGGCTGTGGACCGTGGGCGCACAGGCCGGTGTGCAGTCGTGCGTAATGGAACCAGACGGCGATCGGAGATTTAGGAAGTGAGGTGCGGGAAAAGCGCTGCGGAGGAGGAGGGGAAGGGGGTGGGAGTAAGCGAGTACTGGCCCGGGACGTCAAAGGTGTCTGGGCCGTGCAAAAATTGCGTGTGGATCCGCGATGGTGAGGGACTTTCCCGGTAAACCTGGCGAAGATCCACAGCGGCTGTGAAAAAAACATTTTATCTGACTCCTCTCGCGAATCGATCCAGCGAAGATGTGGGGAAGGCGAGCGGCCAAATTCCCCGAGGATGTATAGCGGCTGTGAAACATCTGCAGCTGTGTGAGGGTGTGAGGCGGTTTGGCTTTAGGTGCGGGAGCAGCCCTAAAGTCATTGGGGAAAGCAATCGGCTAAATTTCCCTTGTGCACCGTGGCTGAGAAACCCATACAAAATCCTGTGTGCGGGCTGCCCGTATGCTTCAGGTGCAAGGGCAGCTCTAAAGGTTCCAAGGATGGCGATCGGCCATGTTCCTCGGGCATGTGCAGCGGTTGAGGACGATGTAAAAGTCTGTGGCGCCTGTTTGTCCCTGGTGCGTGGCGCACGCCTGGCGCAGTGACCACATAGCTGGCAGTTGCGCTGTCCTCGTAATCCTGCGGTATGCGTGCGGGGCTTCTGTGCGCCGGAGGTCTGCTGTCCAGAGTTTAGTCAGAGTCGGGGAGCTTGGTGGAAATCAACACAGTCAGCGTCGATGATTGTCCCCGTTCAGGCTGCTTCCTTCGTTCGCTCGTGTCGTTCATGGTGCATTTTGGTCCCAGTGCTGCGCTCCGGTAAGGATGAAGAGGTTGCAGGCGTTCTCTGGTCCTCTGGGATCCACAGCGCGGTGAGAGTTTGGAGACGGTCATTCTCCCTCGTCAGGTCACCAGTGTGGAGGTAAAAGATCAGGCAAGGGGCGCACCATGACGCATGCTGAGGCTTCCCGTCCGGGTCATCTCCAGGGTGTTCGCCTCGTGTTCCATTCTTCGTCAAGGGTCACCAGTGTGGAGGAACAAATAAGTCCAGGCGAGATGCGACGAGCTGGAAGGTTTCAGAGTTTTATTTCCTCCAACATCATAAGACACACTGTAGCGCTGTGCGCTGTGTTGTGCTGTGTGTGTGTGGGTCCTCTGTCTCCTGAGGCATGTATAGTAAGCTCTTTTATACAGACAAGAGAGAATGCATGGCACATTTGCATATTGATATACATATCAGTCAATACATATCAATTGCGTGACCAACTGGCGCCCGGACTTCCTCTCCTTAATCCGGGGATGTATAACAATAGTCCATTGTTCTGATTGTCTCCTAGGGGCTCTCTGTCTGTATGCAAATTGTCCTCTGCTGAGCGTGAATAGTATCAGTCTGCATTGTGCTGGGTCACCACAGCCCTAGTTTTTCTTTGTTCTACACTTTCTTTTCACTTTTTTGGGTATGGCTTACGTAAATTTTTATGTTATTGATTTTAAAATTGTAATGGGGTAGGCGCTATGTAAGCACTATCTTGAGCCTACACCCTTTCGGTTGTTCTTATGTGTCCTACATATTTTTAGTTGTTTTGATTGCATGTTCATTACCAAATAAAATTCACATTCATTCATTCATTCAATCAGGACTTACTGACATTTTACTTGAAACTTACTGTCCTCAGAAGTCTTCAAATGATGACATCATTCAGGTATCAGGAATTACATCTGTAGAAAAACAAAGAAGTTTAAAGTGACACTATATGAGGAAAAGGCCAAAGTTACAAGAAAAAAATCCAAATTACTGAAAAAGTCATTAAATTTTGTGGAAAATGCCATTCAGAAAAATAAAGAGGAAAATTTACATGGAAGAATAAAAGCATAATTGCATTGCTTTTTGAAAAAATGTCTCCAAACCAACTGCAATGATGTTGTTGTTGTTGGTGGTGGTGGGAGTTAACAGTTTGCACATTTGCAGCTCAAGTAACTTAATTATCTAGTGACATCCTGTTTTTGTATTGAAGTGGATTACTAACCTCAAATCTTAACAAATGCATTAAATGTAGACTCTTGTGTATTATTAAAAAAAAAATCACATGGAAGATCTGTTGTTTGTTTACACATACCCACATTTGCCAGCAGAGTCCTGTTCACGGTCTGCTACTGGTCAGTTTTACAGAGGCATCCATTGTGCTCCCTCTTCTGTACTATGTAGACACTAGGGAGAATATATCACACAAAAAATTAGGATAAATACAAAAAATATTAAAAAGGCCCTCTCTGAACTAAATAGCAACGCTCTTTGTCTGTCAGGTGCTTAGGCCATAATGATGGGTCATCTTCAAGAACAAACTGGTCAGACTCGTTCCCTCATCATCTCTTCCTCTGTGAAGGGTAGCCGTTGACACAGCGGGCGTGTCATTTAAGCAACATGGGCTAGCAGCCGTGGTACTGTCTACAACGGATACAGGTCAAGTGGACCCCTGACCAAGTGAGCACCCCAAGTGGACTCCAGGATCCAATCTAGTACATTTCAATCAAGTACATTTTCAATCCAGTGATTTACAACTTCATAATTTTCTAAAGCCTCATTCAGAATATTATAGTCCCACATACCTATTCTGTGGATTTTCATCTGGAGGCAGCCAGCTATGATGAGCAGCAGTGGTGGAAAAGAGAAGTCTCTTGAAAGCAGAAATGGAGCCAAAACCTTCTTTGGGTCAGCTTAGTTGTCATTTTTTTAAATACATATATGTATATATTCTTTTACACTTCTTGGTGACTATAATGTTCTGAATGAGTCTTCAGGAAATTATGAATCACTTTACAAATCACTGGATTGAAAATGTACTTGTACATGTACAAATTGCTTAACTTTTGTTCTTATTAAAGACAAAAATAGAAAGGAAATGTTTTCACCTTCTTTACATGTTTCGACTGTTCACTGCAGCCTTTGTCAGAAGTGTCAGCTGATTACTGCGAGGTGTCATTTTATCAGCTGACTTTCATAGGCGGGGCCAGCCCAGCAGACCTGTCAGATCCACCGAGCAGGCCCCGCTTTCCGTCGCCCGATGGTCTCTGGAGAATGTGGTCCCAGGTGTGGGAAAGCATAAAGGCCCCCTCATCCCGGTTCATGCTATCTTTTCCCGGCTTCCTGATTTCTATAGCCTCCTTGATCCAGTGTTTGTGTCTGTTGCTTTCCGATCCAATAATTTTTGCGTTGTCCCAGTCCATGATGTGATTATTTCTTTTGCAGTGATCTGATATTGCTGATTTTAATGTTTCTTGTTCTGCCTTTTCTTTTTGTGATCTTGTGAGTCGTCCTTGTGTTTCCTTCGCATATTCCTTCTGCTGTTCTTTTTTCCTTGGGGTGAATGATCTTCCAGTTTCTCCAATGTAGGTTTTGTTGCATGATCTTCATGATATTTCATATATTACATTGCATTTTTTGTCTTGTTCTATTTTGTCCTTGGGGTGTACTAATAACTGTCTTAATTTTTTGTGTGGTTTTACTGCTGTGTTTATTTAGTATTTTTTCATGATCCTTTGAATTGGTTCTGTTATCCCTCGGATGTATGGTATAGTTATGGTGTCCTTGTGATGATTCGCTCTGCCTGGCTGATTCTCCACAGCTGCGCGCACACCTGCTCTCCCTCATCAACGGAGCTATTTAAGCCGTGTTGCCCACAGGTCAGCACGGAGTCGTCTTACTCCCTGGTCTGATGAGACCGGCACACCTCTTTGTCCTCCTCCGGAGTCTTCCTTCTCGTCATTGTCGTTCTTCAGAGAAACTCGTCATCCCTCGTCATTCGTCTGGAAGGGCTCACTTCCCCACAACAAGTAAGCCATCACTTCCTTCATCATTATTCTACGCTCTAAACCCCTGTGCACAGGCAGAGATCCATGGAGGCAGACCTCTCCCTCCTGGCGGTGGATCGAGTGCCCACTACACCTCGACAACACCCCCATCATCTCCATTCGCAACCGGGCCTGTAGACGCTGTCTCCCTGGCCGGAGCCTTTGGGGCTAAACCTGAGCTGCTCACCATCTCATCAACAGTAAGCCCTAAACATCACTGTAATTCCCTCCTGAGCTCTGACACTAATCCTTCATCTCTTTGCTCGTTCATAGGGTTGCCAGGCTGTACGGTGCTCTGCTTGCCCCGGCTGCAACATCTACACATACACGCACGCACACACACACTCAGCAAACAATAAAGATAATTGAATTTACTTTTGAGTCTGTGTCTGCTTACTGGGTCCTAAAACATGTCAGTACGACTCTGTCCCAACGACCCAGCAGACAGTGCACTAGCGCACAAGGTTAACATCTTGGAGGCTCGAATAGATTAGTTATCACACCAACATCAGGTTATACTCACCCAGCTGGTCCAGATTAATTCCTGGTTGGATCGCCTGTCTGGTCCTCAGCCCTTTCCTCTGACTTCAGGTAGCACCACCGCTCCCGCTAGCTCCCAACCTGCTCAGTCTCCACCATCTCGCGTGACACCAATTCCCATGCCCACTCACTTTAGCGGTAAGCTAGGGGAGGCTAGGGGGTTTCTATTGCAGTGTGGGATAGTCTTTCAGCGGGTGCCCGGGGCCTTTCCCACCAGTCACAGCCGTATAGGCTATGTAGTTAATCTCCTGGAGGGGCGGGCTTTAGCCTGGTGATGGCTAGGGCTGACTACACTACTATAAGATAAGATAAGATAAGATAAGATGAGCCTTTATTAGTCCCACAATGGGGAAATTCCAGGATTGCAACAGCACAGGGATAGCAACACTCAGAGCAACAATCAGAAGGCAAGAAAAAACAACATCTAGTAAACATATGTCCATATTACTATAAATGTATATATATAGACACACAGTGCAGAGCATTATGGTTGGTTGGTGAATGTGCAGCAGAAAGTCTAAGCTCTCTCTCCGCGGATGTGGCGGGCCAGCTGGGAGTCTTTGGGCATGATGGTGACCCCCTTAGCGAAGAAGAGACCCACCAGGTAGGCCTCACTGGTCTCCTGCAGAGCCATGACGGCGAAGCTCAGGAAACGCAGGATGGTCTTGAAGTCCTGAGCGATCTCCCTCACCAGGCGCTGGACGGGCAGCTTACGGATGAGCAGCTCCGTGGATTTCTGGCAGCGATGGATCTCTCTCAGAGCCACGGGCCTGTGACGGCGAGGCCTCTTCACTCTGCCGGTGGCCGAAGCGCCTCTCCGAGCAGCCCTGGTGGCTTGCTGTCTCCTGGGGGGCTTCTTCCTCCAATAGATTTTACGGGCGGTCTGCTTGGTTCTTGCCATCGCTCTTTATTATTCTGTCTTATATTTCTTGCACGCCGCCTAAACTCCAGCCCGGCACACGCGTCGTTTTCACTACAGCTCCCGGTATGTCGAGTTTCCCATTAGCACCGGGCGGCGGCCAAGTGCTAGCTAGCACTAGCTCCTCCCCGCTGTAGCGTCTCCCGCTGCAAACCGTGGCTCCGTCCGCCGACCCGGGAGACCCCCGGGGCGATCCGTGCATCCGTGATATATATACAGAGTGAAAGGTGTAGAAAGAAGAAGGAAGATAAAAAAAAAAAGGCTGTTGCAACGGGCAGCCTACTCGTGTGGCGCCACCGGTCCGACGGAACCGGAAAGATGACCTATGACCTATGACCAGTTTGTTAATAGATTTAAAGAGGTGTTCGACCACTCCGACCGTGATAGCGTGCTTACTTCCCGGCTACTTAACTTAAGGCAAGGGAACAAATCTGTAGCCGACTACGCCGTAGATTTCCGGGTGGTAGCCACGGAGGTAGGTTGGGAGGACGCCTGGCTTTTTAGCATCTTTGTCCGAAGCCTTAGCCCTAGCCTGAGGGATGAGTTAGCCCGCCTAGAAAAGCCCAGTAGGTTAACCGAGTGTAACCCAGTGTTAAAAACGTGAATAAAATTATAAATATCGATACCGCTTTAACAAACACTCATTTCACAATGGGAATAGATATTTTGAAGATGGGTATATAAATACAATATAAGTTCATAAAATATGTTCATAAATAGTTAGGAACATTTTCTGGAAAGCTCTGCTAAAGTTCCCGATAATTTTATTTGGTATACTGAGCAACCAATGGCTGTGTCGTTTGTTTGGCAGTATCAGCCAATGGGGTCACGCCAACCAATGGGGTCACGCGCTTTCTCGCTCGGTCTTGGTGTAATCCGCAGAACGCTTTCAGACACTGCCGAGACACGACCGAGAGAACGCGATCCCTCACTGAGACGATGAGCTAACGTGCTAGTAGCAGCCTTTGCCTGGATAAAACTTTGAGATTGACTTGAACCCAAAGGCTGTGAACTCACGTGAGCACGGGAACCCTTTGGAGCATGTGTTGCTTAGCATGGTCAGGTTTTTGTTGCTTAACCTGGATTACAAGAAAGCGTGGATTCTCCAGATCTGGATGGCGAGCCGATTGCCCGAACCTACCGCCTGGTAAAGGTGACTCAACTAGTCACCTAGAACAGACACTAGAGAACTGTACATATTGTAAATATATTTTGGAGTACTTTATTTTTATTTTTTCTCTTCTATTATTGTATTCATAAGCGCTGTGGTTTTGTTTAAGTGTACATATCTGTAAAAACACACATAGTTGCAAGTTCCCATATATCTGTGTTGTGTCATCTGTTGTTATGCCCTCCAGGCTCCTACGAACCTAGGGTCTATCTGACCTGGCCCAATTGTCCCTTCTATCCATGTAGTAAGGTTAAAGGTAACTACACTGCCATACCCAGTACTACAAAAGGGTACAAGACTGCACCTAAAGTAGTATTACACACCTAAAGTGCTACAAGAGGTGTTACAGTGGTCTTACACGAGCTTATCTCCCTAGCCATTAGCCTGGACAATCGGTTAAGGGAGTGGGCCACCGAACGTAAGGCTTCCGGTCACTCGGGCACCCAGTTTCACCGCTCCCTGCAGCGCCCCCTGCTGGCCCTACCTCCCTCTGATTCTGTAGACTCCCCTGAGCCAATGGTAGTAGGGCAGTCCAAGCTACTGCTTGCGGAGAAACAGCGCCGCCGTGAGTTAGGGCTATGCCTCTATTGTGGCAGCGAGGAGCATGAGATAGCTACCTGTCCCATACGGCCAAAAGAGGGAGTCCATGCATCGCAGTAGGGGGACTCACGGACTCACCTCAAAACAATCCCCTTACTAGATTCCTATTACCAATCCGCTTTGTCCATAACCAGATTGAGATAGCCACACACGCTCTTATTGATTCAGGGGCCGAGCAGAGCTTCATTTCTGGGGAACTGACAACCTGGTTGGGGCTTCCTTGTCACCTATTAAAGACCCCCCTGAAACTAATCACCCTGTCCAAAGCCCCACTGGCCGTGGTGTCTAAACAAACCACTCCAGTGTCAGTCATAGTGCCTGGGAATCATCAGGAGCAGCTTAGGTTGTTCGTGTTGCCGGTGTCCACCTCTCCGGTTATCCTCGGCTACCCCTGGCTCCGATTACACAATCCTTCGATTGACTGGCGCTCCGGGAGTGTAGTCTCTTGGAGCGCATTCTGTCTCAGTGCTTGCCTTCAGTCCGCTGCTTGCTCACCATTTGTGCCCCTCAGTGTCCCCAACACCCCCCCCCCCCCGATTTGTCCAAGGTTCCCCCAGAATATCACGACCTGGAGGCCACTTTTAGTAGGACCCAAGCTCTATCTCTTCCACCCCCCCCACCGCCCATACAATTGTGACATCAACCTCCGGTCTGGAGGCCCGCTACCATCGAGTCGGCTCTACAGCCTGTCAGCCCCGGAGGGGGGAGGCTATGAAGACATATTAAGGAGTCCTTGAACTCGGGCATAATCCGGCCTTCGTCCTCAGCGGTGGGGGCAAGATTCTTGTTCGTGGGCAAGTAAGACGGCTCGCTGAGGCCATGCATCGACTTCCGTGAGCTCAACAATATCACCATCAAGGACAAATGCACTCTTCCCCTGATCAATACGACATTTGATTCCGTCCGGGGGGCCTCCTGGTTTACCAAACTTGACCTCCGCAATACCTACCATCTGGTGCAGATTTGGGAGGACGATGACTGGAAGACAGGGTTCCGGACGCCTAGCGGTCATTTTGAATATCTCGTAATGCCGTTTGGGCTGACCAACGCCCCTGCCGTATTCCAGTGGCTTATCAATGACGTGCTGAGGGACTTTTTGGGCTCAATTGTCTTTGTATACCTTGATGACATTTTGATTTTTTCCCAGTCCCTGGATAAGCATCGGGTGCACGTGAGGCGAGTCTTGCAGCGGCTACTTGAGAACAAGCTGTTTGTGAAGGCAGAGAAATGTGAATTCCACACTCCCAAGACATCATTCCTGGGCTTCATCATTTCTCATAATGAGGTCATCGTGGACCCCGACAAGGTAGAAGCGGTGGTAGAGTGACCGACTCCCTCCTCCCGGAAGCAACTACAACAGTTTCTGGGATTCGCCAATTTCTACTGCTGCTTCATCAAAAACTACAGTATTACTACCCTTCCTCTGACCCATTTCACCTCCTCCAAGGTGCCCTTCCGGTGGACGGAGGAGGCTGGGGCGGCCTTTGCCAATTTGAAATCTCAATTCTCCTCCCCTCTGATCTTGGCACAGGTGGATCCTGCTCTGCAATACCTGGTGGAAGTGGACGCCTCGGACTCTGGTGTAGGAGCCGTTCTGTCCCAGCGCTTCCCGGTAGACGACAAGATCCGCCCCTGTGCTTTCTTCTCCTGTCGCCTCTCCCCGGTGGAGAGGAATTATGACATCGGGGACAGGGAGCTCCTGGCGGGCAAGCTAGCGCTGGAGGAGTGGCGCCATTGGGAGGAGGGGGCTTCCTAGCCGTTCATCATCTGGACGGACCATAAAAACTTGGAATACCTCAGGACGGCCAAACATCTGAACGTGCGCCAGGCCTGTTGGTCCCTGTTTTTTGGCCGTTTTGATTTCACCATCACCTACTGTCCCGGGTCCAAAAACACCAAGCCTGACGCCTTATCCAGACAATTTGCCTCAGACGCCACAGAGGTATCGGAGCACCCCATCATCCCCCCGTTGTGCATCGTGGGCGCCCTCTTGTGGGGTATCAAAGAGAAGGTCCCGAGAGCGCATGAGACCGAGGTGAACCTAGGCAGGGGACCAGCAGGGAGGCTGTTTGTTCCATCTGCCGTCCGGGGCGAGGTGATTAATTGGGCTCACTCCTCCAAGCTCTCGTGCCACCCTGGGATGGCACGCATGGTGGTGCTTCTACAGAGGACTTTTTGGTGGCCTTCGCTCCGGAAGGATGTCGGAGAATATATCCGCACCCGTCCCCAGTGTGCCGCCGGCAAGACGTTCTCCTCTCCTCCGGCCAGCCTACTTCACCCTCTCCCTATCCATGGCAGGCCCTGGTCCCATGTGGCCTTGGATTTCATCACCGGTCTTCCACCCTCTAACCACCACACCGTCATCCTCACCATTGTGGACAGGTTCTCGAAGGCAGCCCATTTCATCCCCCTGCAGGGTCTGCCCACAGCAAAGGAGACAGCGGATCTGCTCGTCCTCCAAGTGGTGAGGCTGCACGGCATCTCCCTGGACATCGTATCCGACCAGGGGCCCCAGTTTGTTTCTCAGGTGTGGAAAGCTTTTTGCAACGCCATTGGGGCTATGGTGAGCTTGTCATCGGGGTATCACCTGCAAAGTAATGGACAATGTGAGCGGGCCAATCAGGAGTTGGAGACAGCGCTGCGGTGCATCGCCACTGCCACCCCAGCGTCCTGGAGCACCCACCTCACATGGATTGAGTATGCTCATAATACCACCATGTCATCGGCCATAGGCATGTCCCCTTTTGAGGCCTCGCTGGGCTACAATCCCTTGCTGTTTCCCGAGGAAGAGGGGGGCATTGCCTTACCATCTGTATGAGCCCACCTGAGATGTTGCCGCCGGTTGTGGAGAGCCACCTGGATTGCGCTGCGGCGCACGGCGGAACGCAACACCACTATTGCCAATCGTCACAGGACGCCAGCTCCACCTTACCAGGTGGGTCAACAGGTATGGCTCTCCACTAAAAACATCAACCTCAAGGCTGAGTCGAGGAAACTCTCCCAGCGGTTTATTGGGCCGTTTGCTATAACCCATATTGTGAATCCTGTGGCTGTGCGCCTAGCTCTCCTCCCCTCCCTCAGCATCTGTCCCACCTTTCACGTCTCTCAGGTGAAGCCGTTCTGTTCCAGCCCTCTGTGCCCTCCTCCCAAGACGACACCTTCACCAGTGGTGATCGATGGCGACCCAGCGTGGAAGGTCAACGCCATCCTGGACATCCGTCGCTGGGGTCGTGGCCTACAGTACCTGATGGACTGGGAGGGCTACGGCCCTGAGTGGAGGTCCTGGGTGCGTCCCTCCTTCGTGTTGGATCCTCAACTCATCAGGGACTTCCACTGGACGCACCCGGGTAGGTTACATCGGTCGCCGAGAGGCGCCACGTACGGGGGGAATACTGTGATGATTTGTTCTGCCTGCCTGATTCTCCACAGCTGCGCGCACACCTGCTCTCCCTCATCAACGGAGCTATTTAAGCCATGCTGACCTGAATCGTCTTACTCCCTGGTCTGATGAGACCGGCACACCTCTTCGTCTTCCTCCTGAGTCTTCCTTCTCGTCATTGTCGTTCTTCAGAGAAACTCGTCATCCCTTGTCATTCATCTGGAAGGGCTCACTTCCCCACAACAAGTAAGCCATCACTTCCTTCACCAATATTCTACGCTCTAATCCCCTGTGCACAGGCGGAGATCTGTGGCGGCGGACCTCTCCCTCCTGGCAGCAGACCGAGCGCCCACTACACCTCGACAACATCTCCATCATCTCCATTCGCAACCGGGCCTGTAGACACTGTCTCCCTGGCCGAAGCCTTCGGGGCTAAACCTGAGCTGCTCACCATCTCATCGACAGTAAGCCCTAAACATCACTGTACATTCCCTCCTGAGTTCTGACACTAATCCTCCCTTTCTTTGCTCGTTCATAGGGTTGCCAGGCTGTACAGTGCTCTGCTTGCCCCGGCTGCAACATCTACACATACACGCACGCACACACACACTCAGCACACAATAAAGATAATTGAATTTACTTTTGAGTCTGTGTCTGGTTACTGGGTCCTAAAACATGTCAGTCCTTGTTTTTGATTTTGGCTTTTGTTCTGTGTCTTTTTTCCCGTTTGTTTTCTTTGTTTTTGACTTGCTATTTCCCTTTGTTTATGGCCCATACTGGATATTGGCAATGTATGAGTGCATGTTTTATGTAGTTTTCCTCCTCCTGTTTGTCTTCTTAGTCTGTGATGATGGTGGCCTGTTCATATAATGTCCTGACAACTGATAGTTTGTGTGCTGTGGGGTGTTCTGATGTCTATAGTAGGTATTGATCCGCGTGGGTTGGTTTCCTGTAGACTGTGATTTTTATACTGACGTCATCGTTATGGTGGATTTTCATGTCCAGAAAGGCTATGGTGCCATTTTCTTCCTCTTCGTGTGTGAATTTTATATTCCCAGTGCTGTCCGGCTCAGTGGATCTGACAGGTCTGCTGGGCTGGCCCAGCCTATGAAAGTCAGCTGGTAAAATGACACCTCACAGCAATCAGCTGACACTTCTGACGAAGGCTGCAGTGAACAGTCGAAACATGTAGAGAAGGTAAAAACATCTCCTTTCTATTTTTGTCTTTAATAAGAACAAAAGGTACAGTGGGGCAAAAAAGTATTTAGTCAGCCACCAAATGTGCAAGTTCTCTCACTTAAAAGATGAGAGAGGTCTCCAATTTTCATCATAGGTATACCTCAACTATGAGAGACAAAATGAGAAAAAAAAAAAATCCAGAAAATCACATTGAATGATTTTTAATGAATTAATTGGTAAATTCCTCAGTAAAATAAGTATTTGGTCAATAACAAAAGTTCATCTCAATACTTTGTTATATACCCTTTGTTGGTAATGACAGAGGTCAAACGTTTTCTGTAAGTCTTCACAAGGTTTTCACACACTGTTGCTGGTATTTTGGCTCATTCCTCCATGCAGATCTCCTCTAGAGCAGTGATGTTTTGGGGCTGTCGCTGGGCAACACGGACTTTCAACTCCCTCCAAAGATTTTCTATGGGGTTGAGCTCTGGAGACTGGCTAGGCCACTCCAGGACCTTGAAATGCTTCTTACGAAGCCACTCCTTCGTTGCCCGGGTGGTGTGTTTGGGATCATTGTCATGCTGAAAGATCCAGCCACATTTCATCTTTAATGCCCTTGCTGATGGAAGGAGGTTTTCACTCAAAATCTCACGATACATGGCCCCATTCATTCTTTCCTTTACACGGATCAGTCGTCCTTGTCCCTTCGCAGAAAAACAGCTCCAAAGCATGATGTTTCCACCCCCATGCTTCACAGTAGGTATGGTGTTCTTTCTCCTCCAAACACGACAAGTTGAGTTTTTACCAAAAAGTTCTATTTTGGTTTCATCTGACCATATGACATTCTCCCAATCCTCTTCTGGATCATCCAAATGCTCTCTAGCAAACTTCAGATGGGCCTGGACATGTACTGGCTTAAGCAGGGGGACACGTCTGGCACTGCAGGATTTGAGTCCCTGGCGGCGTAGTGTGTTACTGATGTAGCCTTTGTTACTTTGGTCCCAGCTCTCTGCAGGTCATTCACTAGGTCCCCCCGTGCGGTTCTGGGATTTTTGCTCACCGTTCTCTTGATCATTTTGACCCCATGGGGTGAGATCTTGCATGGGGCCCCAGATCGAGGGAGATTATCAGTGGTCTTGTATGTCTTCCATTTTCTAATAATTGCTCCCACAGTTGATTTCTTCACACCAAGCTGCTTACCTATTGCACATTCAGTCTTCCCAGCCTGGTGCAGGTCTACAATTTTGTTTCTCGTGTCCTTTGACAGCTCTTTGGTCTTGGCCATAGTGGAGTTTGGAGTCTGACTGTTTGAGGTTGTGGACAGGTGTCTTTTACACTGATAACGAGTTCAAACAGGTGCCATTAATACAGGTAATGAGTGGAGGACAGAGAAGCCTCTTAAAGAAGAAGTTACAGGTCTGTGAGAGCCAGAAATCTTGCTTGTTTGTAGGTGACCAAATACTTATTTTACCGAGGAATTTACCAATTAATTCATTAAAAATCCTTCAACGTGGACTTCCGGTTATGGCTGCCACGTAGGACGGACGTGTCTCGCTCTGCTCTGCTCCTGGAGAAAAAAAATCGGCAAATAACTCTCTCATTTGGGACAGAACGTATCCCAGCATTTGGGCGAGGATATGTCGGCGAAGCCTAAGGCTGGAAAACCAGGAAAAGGAAAAAGCGAGCCGCCGAAACAGTCCAAATTAACGGACTTTCAGGTCTGTGACGCAGCAAACAAGACTCCATATATGGCGGAGGAGGCTGGCGGCGGTGCGATGTTTGCGGGGAATGGCGCAGATGCGCTGATGGCTGCCATGAGTTCAATGAGAGCGGACTTTTCCTCTAGATTTGATGGGATTATGACAGCGTTGGAAGGAATAAGAAAGGAATTGGGTGACTGTGTAGAACGAACGGCGCAGATGGAGCTCCGTCTCGCTAGTGCTGAAGATGACGTCACCCGTCTTCAATTAAAGGTGCGCACTTTGTAAAAAAAAAATAAATCTCTGGAAGATAATATTTTGGATTTGGAATCTCGGTCGAGACAGAATAATTTGAGGCTGGTGGGTCTTCCAGAGGAATCAGAAGGTCGGGACGTATGTTCCTTTCTGGAAAAGTGGATTCCGGAGGTGCTGGGCAGCGAGGAGTTGCAATCAGCAGTGGTTCTGGAAAAAGCACATCGTATTGGCCCACGGAGAGATAAGGGACCGCCGAGGACCTTAATTATGAAGTTTCTTAGCAACAGAGACAGGATGAAGATCTTCAACGCTGCACGTGCTAAAGGAGAGATTAAACACCAGGACCAGCAGGTGCGGTTCTACCCAGATTTGGCCACAGGAATCCAGCAATTGAGGAAGCAGTTTGATCCCGTACGTAAGGAGCTGCGCAACCTTGGGATTCGTCATGGTGTAATCTATCCTGCGAGACTGCTGACCACGTATGAGGGCAGAACCCACATCTTCAAGACCCCAGAGGAGGCGCAGGAGTTCATCAAGAAGATCAAAGAAGAAGAAGAGACTGGTGGGAGCTAAGCATGAACAAAATATAAGGTAGAATAATTAAGCATTTGCACAGGCATCTGACTGACTTGAAGTAAATAGTAAGTTTACAAAATATAGATTGTATTATATATTAAAAAAACAAAACAAAAACAAAACAAACAAAAAAAAAAACTATGATGTACAAAGTTGTTAAAAATTTTGGAGTTAAGTTGGAAAACTACAGAGGAGAGTTAATGTTACGTCATTAAAAGCAGTAGAGTTAGGGTGATTGGGAGGATGAAGAAGGAGTGGCTTGGGCTGTTCCCCGTGGGTGTGGAACAGTCGATGGCTATATCGGGAGACAGAATTTTTCTTTTGATTTTGGGGGGTTTGCCACAAGTGTGGGAAGGGGAAATTTGTTTGTGTGTAGTTTGTAGGATGAATGTTCAACCACTCATGTTTTTGCTTCTCTGTATGAGCATGTTTACACTGCAAGGTAATCCCAAACTCTCTATTGATCATGGACCAAAGTGTTAATCTTAATTTAACTTCATGGAATTGCAGAGGTCTACAAAATTTAAAAAAACTTAAACAAGTTATGAATAAAATAAAGGACATGGGTTCAAGAATTGTGTTTTTACAAGAAACTCATCTGATAGAGGAGGATGTTAAAAGAATTAGGAGTAGATGGCAGGGAAGTGTATTCACCTCTTCATTTTCATCCCGAGCCAGGGGAGTTATGACTCTCATACATAAATCAGTTCCTTTTCAAGTGAAAAATGTAATTGGAGACAAATTTGGAAGATATGTAATCATTCAAGGTTCTTTGCTATTAGAAAATATAAATCTTGTGAACTTATATGGTCCCAATATAGATGATCAGAAGTTCTTTGCTAATTTATTTCTCATCTTATCATCACTTACAGGGCAACATATAATAGCAGGGGATTTTAATTGTACATTGAATCCAGGTGTGGATAGATCAACAGGACTGGATTGTACGCACATTGGATGTAGGATGACTATTAATCATTTTATGAAAGAATTGAGATTGTTAGATATATGGAGAGAAATGAAACCACAAGTTAAAGCCTATTCTTGTTATTCCAGTACCTACAAGACATTCTCACGTATTGATTATTTTTTGATTTCCACAGAATTAAGGTCCAAGATTCAAAACTGCTTTTATGATAACATCGTGATTTCTGATCATGCACCCTGTTGTCTAATATATGTAGATAAAAAATTGACAAAGGAATCAGGTAGATGGCAATTTCAGCATAAATGGCTTCAGGATGAGGAATTTGTCAAGTATATAGAAAAACAGATAGACGAGTTCTTTGACATCAATACTACACAAACATCAGCATGTGTAAAGTGGGAGGCTTTCAAAGCTTTTATTAGGGGACATATTATTAGTTATACAGGATCAAAATCTAAGAAGACTCGAGAGGAGAGAGCTAAATTGGAACATAAAATAAAAAGTCTTCAGGAAAAAGTGTTTGCAGGAAGTGACCCAAGGTTGGAGAATGAATTACTGATTTTGAGAGCTGAATACGACAAAAAATCAGCGAATAGAGCTGCCTCGAGTCTTCTAAGATTGAAACAATCTTTTTATGAACAAGGTGAAAAATCAGGAAAATTATTAGCATGGCAGATTAAACAATTGGAAATTAAAACACCAATTACCAGTATTATAAGTAAAGGACAGGTAGTTATAGATCCTTTAGAAATTAATAGAGCCTTTAGAGATTACTATGAAAAATTATATGATACCAAAAATGAACCTGATTTAACAAAACTAAATGGGTTTTTGAACGAACTATCTATACCGTGTATTCCAAATGAAAACAGGGAGATATTGGAGTCTAAAATTAGTCAAGAAGAAGTTGGGCTAGCCATTGATAATATGAAATCAGGAAAAAGTGCAGGACCAGATGGTCTTCCAGTTGACCTTTATAAAAAATTTAAGAATAAATTAATAAAACCTTTTTTGGAAATGGTTTTAGAAGCATTTCAAAATAATAATTTACCATCATACATAAATAATGCCTTAATTATACTGTTGCCAAAACCAGGTAAGCCCTCTAATAAATGTGAAAATATGAGACCAATAAGCCTATTAAACGCCGACCTTAAGATAATCTGTAAAATTTTAGCAAGACGAATACAAGAAATTTTACCAAATATTATTAATCGAGATCAGAATGGCTTTATAAAGGGTAGACAAGGCTTCCATAATGTAAGAAGACTATTTAATATTATTTATTTTAATAAAGAAGCACCGGATACAGCTCTCCTATCATTGGACGCCGAAAAGGCCTTTGATAGAGTTGAATGGCCCTTTCTTTTTGAAGTCCTACAAAGGTTTGGACTTGGAAATAATTTCATAAAATGGGTTCAAATAATATACAATAATGCTACAGCAGAAATCCTAACAAATAACAATATTTCAAAACCAATAAAAATCAATAGAGGATGTCGACAAGGCTGTCCACTTTCACCTTTACTGTTTACTATGGCAATTGAACCTTTAGCGATAGCGATACGTTTACATTCACAAATATATGGAATTAAAGTTGGACCAACAGAACATAAAATCTCCCTGTACGCCGATGATATAATTTTGTTTATGTCGAATCTAAAAAAATCAATTCCAACCTTGTTGAATTTAATAAAGAATTTTGGTGAAATATCAGGATATAAAATAAATAAAACTAAATCTTCAATATTAATGCTAAATGAGACCCAGAGAAATTACCCAGCCCCTGAGGTAAATCAATTCAATGTTGTAAATCAGTTTAAATATTTAGGAATCCAAATTATGCCTAAGCTAGAATCAGTTGCCAGTGTCAACTATGAAGCCTTAATGTCAGATATCAATGAGTTAACTCAGAGATGGATGTCACTACCAATGTCGATGATCGGGAGAATCAATATACTTAAAAGTAATATTTTACCTAAAATACTTTATTTATTTCAATACATTCCCTTATCACCACCTTTAGATCTATTCTCAAGAATAAAAAAAAAGTTAGTGGAATTTATATGGAACAACAGGAGGGCTAGATTACGTTTGTCTTTATTATATTTACCATTTGATCGTGGAGGTCTGAAATGTCCAAATTTTATGTTGTATTATTGGTCGGCACAACTGAGGTCTATGACATATTATTTTTCATCAAATGATCTCCCTCACTGGACTGAAATGGAATCATACAATTTACCTTTACCTCTTCCCATATTCATATACTCAGATTCGGCAAAAAAATTACAAAAACAAGTTAAAAATCCATTTGTAAAGCATATGATCAAAATATGGTGTGAAGCTAAAAACTATTTAAAAGAACCACAGTTATTGTCACAATTTAGTCCAATATGGGGTAATCAATATTTTAAACCAGGGAGAGCGGACGCTGTATTTAAAGTATGGAATTTAAAAGGGATACAAAAGATTCAGGATTTATATTTGCCATGTGCAGACAACATAATGTCTTTTGAAGAGCTGAGGATCAAATTTAATCTCAATAGAACACATTTTTTTAAATATCTTCAACTTAGAAACTTTATTCGATCAAATCAAAATAAAGCTCTCACTCGACCTATTTATTCATCCTTGGAAAAAATGATGATGAAAGATAGTAAAAGAAAGGGTATTATTTCAGAGTTTTATAACTCATTGACACTATCTTCAAGTGAAAATTCACTGAAAAGATTAAACTACTGGAAAGAAGATCTGCAAATTGAAATTTCAGAGGAACAATGGGAATTGGCTTGTACAGAAGCTCAAACCAAATCAATAAATGCACGCCTTAAATTGATACATTTCAAATGGTTAATGCGGATGTATGTTACACCGGAGGAGTTAAATAGATATAACAAAAATATACCAGATACATGCACAAAATGCATGGAAAGTAAAGGAACCCTATTTCATTGTTTATGGGAATGTAGATTAATAAGAATGTTTTGGGAGGAGGTGAGGGTAACAATTGAAAAAATAATCTCAAAACAAATCATATTGAATCCTAAACTGTTTTTGTTGGGTCTGTACCCAGAAAAGCATAATTTCAATAAAAGTGAAAGAACATTCATAGACCTCAGTTTGCTTAATGCCAAAAAATGTATTGCACTATTATGGAAAAAGACTCATAGACCAGATGTGACTCAGTGGTTAAGACAGATGTTAACAAACCTTCCATTAGAAAGAATAACATATATACTGAAATCAAAGGAAATTGTGTTTGAGAATATATGGAGACCTTTTATTGATTATGTAAAAAATTTAAACATAACTCTTGAAGAAGAAGGTGAATGATGTGTGTGGACCTTGTAAATTCCAAACTGGTGAACATAATATGTATACTTATGTATTGGATTGTCTAGACTAAACAGAGGAGCATTGTTGAAGACTTGATTTTGTTGGTGGTTGTTGGTGTTTTTAGGGTATTTTTTTTTTTTTTGTAGTACTTTAGTGTTAGTGTTTGATTGTTTGTATCATGTTTGTTAAAAAAAAAAAAAGGTTCAATAAAGATATTGTGGAAAAAAAAAAAAAAAATCCTTCAACGTGATTTTCTGGATTTTTTTTCTCATTTTGTCTCTCATAGTTGAGGTATACCTATGATGAAAATTGGAGACCTCTCTCATCTTTTTTTTTTTTTTGTAACTTAGATTTTTATTCAATTTTCATCATATATATTGCATTCACATCACAGTCTACATTTAAAAACACAGGGGCTAGAGTAAGAAAGAAAAAAAGGAAAAAAAAATAAAGGGGGGGGGACAAATGTTGGAGCATCAAGTTTTTAGTTTCCATCTCTTAATTCTTCTGGTTTTTCCAGTGTCTTTGGTTATTCTTTCAATTTCTGTCTCGTTGTTGCACTTTGTAGTGTGTCCATTTCCGCCATTTTTTTTTTCATATAGTCCTTCTTGCATTCTTTGTCGATATGTTAGTTTTTCCATCATACGTATGTCCTCAACAACGTCAGTCCATTGCTCTTGGTCAGGAAGAACTTCTGATCGCCATTTTTTTGTGATTGTTTTTTTACATGCAATCAACAAGATTTTAACTAGATATCTGTCCTCAGCCTGTATTACATTGTCTCTTTTAAGATCACATAAGTACATCAGGTTACAGTTCATTGGTATATTATATCCTAATATCCTCTGTATTGTCACATGTATAGATTTCCAGAATGATGAGATTTTGCTGCATTTCCAAAACATATGTGAGTGGTCTGCATTTTGAGCCCCACATCCCCTCCAGCATAAAGATTGGGTATTTGTATATTTTCCTTGAATCTGTGGTGTAATGAAAAAGCGAATCAGGTTTTTCCATCCAAATTCCCTCCATGTCCTTGAATTTGTTGATGTGTGTTGTGTTTTCCATATTTCCTGCCAGCTTTCTTCTGTTATGTTTAAATTTAGCTCTTTCTCCCATTTCTCCTTTATATAGTTACTTGAATGTCTGTTTGCCATAAGTTTCTGATATAGCTTTGAAATAATTCTTATTTTATTTCCTGCATATGAGCTTAAAATGAATTGTATAATCTCGCTCACATCTGTTTGGAGGTTATGCCTAATCTTCTTCATATAATAGTCTCTCATCTGCAGATATCTGAAGAATTCCGATCTTTCTAGTTTAAATTTTCTTCTGATGTTTAAAAAGCTCCCAAGATCTTTTTTTCCGATATTGCCCCATGTTGTGATTCCCTTGTTCACCAGATTTTTGTATCCCCTATCTTGCTTTGCCGGTTCAAACTGACTGTCAAATGCTACCCATTTCAATAGTTTTATGTCTTCCTTTATATTATACTTTTGTACTATTTTATACCACAGTTCCAAAGTAAATTTAGTGATTGGGTCTATTTGTTTGATTTGCTTATATGCATCTTTATCTCCTATTATGCTTTGTACTGGGAGTCCCTCAATTTCCTTTTCCATCTTTCCATTTTGCCTCATATCCTTCGTCGCACCAACATATGATATATCTTATTTGTGCTGAGTAGTAATATTCCTTTAGACTCGGTAGGCCCATGCCTCCTTTCTCTTTTGGTAACTGGAGAGTTTTATATTTCACTCTTGGCTTTTTACCTCCCCAAACAAATCTCGATATCATCCTGTCCCACTTTGAGAACTGGGCACCTGGAATCTCTGTTGGTAGAGCCTGGAAGAGGTAAAGTAATCTAGGTTGTATGCTGGTTTTGACTGTCTCAATTTTTGAATTCAGATCCATATTTAAGATTGACCATCAATCAATATCTTTTTTTATTTCTTGTTCCAACCTATCATAGTTTGCTTTATAGATTTTGCTTAGATCTTTAGGTATGTTCACTCCAAGGTATTTCATTTCTTTTTGTTTCCAGTTTAGTTTGATCTTATCAGTTATCTGGTTTAGAGGGTTATAGTGGAATGTCAGTATTTGTGTTTTTGTTATGTTTATCTTGTATCCTGATAATTTTCCAAAATTTTCTATCAAGGTCATCATTTCCATTATTGATTCATCTGGTTGTTCAAGGTAAACTATAATATCGTCTGCAAATAGCTCAATCTTGTGTTCCGCTCCCTTTATTGTTACACCTTTTAATTTCTTATTTTGTCGTATCGCTTGAGCCAGTGGCTCTATGAACAGAGCAAACAAGGTGGGCGATAAGCAGCATCCCTGCCTGGTTGATCTTTGTATATTTACTTTGTCTGTTAAGCTACCGTTTATCTTGATTCTTGCCACAGGTTCTTGATACAGCGTCCTTATGCATTGTACTGATTTTTTGTTAAATCCAAAGCATTCCAGCACACTATACAGGAATTTCCAGTTAACCCTGTCAAATGCTTTTTCTGCGTCTAAACTCATTATTACTGCGCTTTTCTTTTCTTTATGTATTTGATTAATTATATGTATTGTTCTCCTGATATTGTCATGTGTTTGGCGTCCCTCTATGAAACCAGTTTGATCATCTTCTATCAATTCCGTCAAGAATGTCTTTATTCGTTTACATATAATTGTTGTATATATTTTATAATCCACATTTAATAAAGAGATTGGTCTATAGTTTCCGCATTGTTCTCTATCTTTCCCTGGCTTTAAAATAACTGAAATAATGGCTTCGTTCCATGATGGAGGTATTTTGTTGTTGTTCAACGTCCACTTAAATGACTTTAGGAGCTGTGGCGTGAGTTCTTCTATAAACAGTTTATAAAACTCAGATGGGTACCCATCACTACCTGGTGATTTACCGTTTTTAAGTGACTTAATCACATCTCTAATCTCTTGTGTTGTTATTTCTGCTGTTAGCTTTTCATTTTGTTGATTTCCTATTGATGGCAAGTCCAATGTGCATAGAAATTTTTTAATATCCTTAGTATTTGTTTCTTCAGGTTGCGAGTATAGTTCTTGATAGAAATTATGGAATATTTCTTCGATGTTTTCTGGGTTAACTCAATTCAATTCAATTCAACTTTATTTATATAGCGCCATTTCACAACAACAGTCATCTCATAGCACTATCAACTGTAGGGAGGACCCCCACAGTTGCAGAAAGACCCCAGCAATCAGGCGATCCCCTGTGAGCAAGCACTT
This sequence comes from Pholidichthys leucotaenia, assembly GCA_020510985.1. NCBI lineage: Eukaryota > Metazoa > Chordata > Actinopteri > Cichliformes > Pholidichthyidae > Pholidichthys > Pholidichthys leucotaenia. Next base: position 298,826,173 of record CM035841.1, on the reverse strand, counting down.
GGCGACGGTGGAGAGGAAAAACTCCCTTTTAACAGGAAGAAACCTCCAGCAGAACCAGGCTCAGGGAGGGGCAGTCATCTGCTGCGACTGGCTGGGGGGTGAGGGGACAGAGAAGAAGAAAAGAACAGACATGTAGAGAGCAAACTCTACAAAGAGAGTTAACTGTGGTTTTATTTGTGATGGGGTCTTTAATCTTATAATTACACTGTTTGTTGTTTTCTTAACCGTTTTGCCAGCAGTTTTGTGGCTTTTGGCCCCGTTTCATAATATTTTTGCTTTAGATATCTATTTTTCCTTCAATTTCATCTATTTGTGATTCTTTTATCTTTATTTTTTCTTCTTTAATTTCTTGGTATATTTTTGGGTCATTTGTGCTTTGATGTTTACGTTCTAATTCCCTCAGTCTCTCACATCTTTGTTCATATGTTTCCAGTTTAGACTTATTTGCTTTTCCTGTTTCAACAATTAATTTACCTCTTAACACGGCTTTTAGTGCATCCCATAGTATTGTTGGGTCCACTTCTTCATTGTCATTCTCTTGGATATACTCGTTTATGTTTACTTTTATTCTTTCTTTCATTTTCTCATCATTTAACAGTCCTACATTAAGTTTCCATGTTGTTTGTCGTTTTCTATTGTTTAAATATATTTCCATGTATATAGGATTATGATCTGATATTTCTGCCCCTCCAATCCGACAGTTTCTCACCCTGTCTGTCACCTTCATTCATAAGGAAGTAATCTATTCTAGAGTGTACTTTATGGACTGCTGAATAATGTGTATAGTCTTTTTCGAGTGGGTGCAGGTCCCTCCATATGTCTACCATACCCATTTCTGCCAGTGAGGTTCTTATGAACTTTGTTACATGGTTTTTTGTCTTCTTAACACTTGTTGTGTCAACTTCATGATCCATGACAGCATTTAAGTCTCCTCCACAAATTAGGACTCCTTCACTGTGTGTTGCTATGAGATCAAACAGATGTTGAAAAAAACCCTTGTCACTTTCTGGTGGGGCATAGATGTTCTCTAATGTGATCTGCATACCATCTATTCTTCCCTTTATTATTACATACCTGCCTTCTTTATCCTGGATTTCTTGTTCACATTCAAATTGTATTTTATTTGAAATTAGTATCATAACCCCCCTTTTAGCTCCTCCCTTAAATGAACTGTAGTAGGAGTTCTTATAGCCAAATCTCTTTAGTTTCACATGTTCTGTCTTGCTCAAATGTGTCTCTTGCATAAATATAATTTCGGCTTTTTCCTTCTTGAATTTTCTTTTTATTCTTTCCCTTTTAACAGGTGAGTTCAGACCATTCACGTTTAGTGTCATTATCTTAAGATTTTTACCCATATTTATGTTTTTCCGTTTTTTTAACTTGTGCTCCTAGCCCCTTTAACAACAAAAATAACACATATTTATATAAAAACACATTACCAAATCTCGACCTCCATACTTTGGGCCTTTCTTCTGTCCACTGGTCCCTGTTGGAGGGTGGAGGGAATGTCCTCACCGAGTGAGGGGCCCTCACTAGACCTGTATTTACTATCCAAGTAATAGTCATTAGTCTAGAAATGTCCAACAAAAATCACTTAAACCTCTCCTAGCCGTCTGTTTCTCTTTTACCTTGTCTTCTTGGCCTTCATTTCTTCTGTGCCTTTCCTAATCTTTGTTATGATCTAGGCTTTCAGCTGAAAGCCTTGCAGCTTTTCCTGGGCCCGCTGCTCCACGTCTCTCCCCCTTCTTCTGCCGCTCACTTGTCTCCACTCCGGCTGTCGTGATGCGTTCAGTGCCACCGCTGCTCCAGCTCCTTCCTCCGGTACGCTCACCACAAAGCCCCACTCCGTCATGTCCCGCGCTGCCTCTCTGGCCGTGTTGTAGGTTTTTACTCCGTCCTCCCAATGAATCCTCATCTTCGTTAGCGGCGTTTGGAATCTAATTTTTTTCTTTTTCAGCGTTTTTTTAATGTTGGCATATTTCTTCCGCTGCTGCACAATTTCTGTCGGATAGTCATGATCAAAGAATATCTGTTTGTTGCCGATTCGTATCTTTTTTTTCCACGCTTGTGTCAGGATTCTTTCCTTTATGTCATATTTCAGAAAGTTTACCACAACTGACCTGGGTGGAGAGTTTGGCTTCGGGTTCTGTGCCGAGGCTCTGTGCGCTCGTTGAATCTGCAGATCCGCTTCACCGGGCAGCTCAAGCTCTTTTTTTAAGAACTGATCGATGAATTTCGTCATCGAGTTGCCTTCAATGCCCTCCGGGATCCCGAAGATGCGTATATTGCTCCGTCTGGACCTGCTCTCCGGGTCGGTTATTTTTTCCTGCATCCTCTGTGTTTGCGCCATCAGGGTCTGCAGCCGCTCGCTTGCCTCGGTCTTCCAGTCTTCCAACTCCGATATTCGGGCCTGTGCTTCTGTCATACACGCCCGTTGAGAGCGCAGCTCCTCCATGTTTTCTGCTAGCTTGCGCTCCATTTCTCTTCGGAGGCCCATAATTTCCTCCTTCATCTCTTTTTTCAGCTCCTCCTTAAGACCCGCTAAATCCTGTTGGAGTTGCCGCTTGAAGTCTTTTAACTCTTTACCTAAATTGGCGAAGCCAGTGTTCATGGTATCGAGTTTGGCGTCCTCCATTTTCCCTGCTGCAGTCACCTCGTTTTTTTGGGCCTCGTGTTCAGCGATTTCTCCTGCATTGTTGAAGAGGAATTCTTTAATTTTACCCTGCTTTTGTTCGTGTGCCCAGCTCCTTCATGTTTTCTCTCTCATCTTTTAAGTGGGAGAACTTGCACAATTGGTTGGTGACTAAATACTTTTTGGCCCCACTGTAAATAATTAAAAGATGACAAAATGAACCTACTTGAGCTATGTACAAATTGGATCCTGAGGTCCACTTGGGGTGCTCACTTGGTCAGGGGTCCACTTGACCTGCTCCCGTCTACAACAGGCGCTGCTGCCTCCTTGTTAGCGACACATAGCTTGTCATTAGCATGAGCATCCGCACCTCTCCTTGGGAGAGTTAACCTCCTCACGGTTTGAAGAAAAAGAGGTTGCTACCTTCTGAAACTTCAATAAAAAATTTCTGTGTTCTTCTGTTTTTCACCTTTTCTCTGCACCCCTTGGATAGCTTCTTTTCATTTTGCTGGTCTCTTCCACATGTCGGTTGTACGGTTTGTTTACAATCGTAATCACAGACACGCATGTGCATGCCTTGGAGATAACATGGAACAGTCCAACAGTCTGAGGAGAAAGGAGGATGACGTTATGTTTGTGTTGTCATTTGGTGTTTTTATAAATACCCGTGTTTCTATATTTTATCAGATATTACGTTAACTATGCTAAACATTTAAAAAAAATATGGGGCTCCTAGTAGATTTGGGCCCCTAGCGAGTCGGAGTCTAAGGCAACCGCCTACCTTTGCCTAATGGTAAGTCCACCTCTGGTACCGATCCACAGTGTACTTCAACTGTATTCCCTCCTCCCTGCTCCGTTCTCAGGGAATATCAGTTAAGTTAACTGCTCTTCACAAAATTTCTCCATTTAAAACACCCTGTAACCATCGGCTCCCTCCTTTGTGCATTACCACAGTAGCCATAGGCACGCACTGATACTATGGTGGATAATTCATATTTCTTAAATAAAATATTAATGCTGTGGGGGACCCAGTCAGTACGGTCTCCACTCAGATTCAATGGCACGGCAGGAGGAGATGCATAAGAGAGGAGAAACGGATATGCAAGGCAGTCTATGGTTTTCGCATGAGAATAAGCATTCTCCTCCGGTCTGCATTTTAATGTGCCGACAGGCTGGGTGAAAAAGGAAATTGTTATGGGGGATGTATGGTGTTAATGCAAACAGTGACAAAGGGAATTGTCATGGTAAGTGTATTCATGTTAATACAAACACCACAGGTTGCAGGGCGAGTTGTATGGTATAAAAAGAGAGGTGCCCGCAACCTGGTTTTAGTCTTCTGATTCTTGTTAATGTTAGAGAGAAATTAATAAAGTCTGCTCTGCTCCAGACCGCCTCGCCTGATTATTCCTCTCGCTATACTGGTGACCTTTGACGCACAATGGAACTCGAGGCGAACACCCTGGAGACAACCCGGACTGGAGGTGCCAGCACCGCATGCGCCGTTTTGCTCAAACTCCCAGACTTTTGGCTACATGACCTGAAGTCTTGGTTCCTCCACACCGAGGCCCAGTTCACGCTCCGTGGAGTAACGGCGGATGACACCAAGTGCTACTACATGGTTGCAGCACTGGACACAGTGACGCACAACACAGTGACACACAACACAGCAGGTGGCGAGACTGCTCCAACAGCCCCCAACCCACGACAAATACGACGCTCTCAAAACCGCGCTGACCCGGCGCTACATGCTCTCAGACTGCGAGAGAGCGGAAAGGCCCCTGACACACTCCGAGTTTGGAGATGGGTCGGCGGTCGAATTAATGGAGAAGATGTTGGCATTGATGGGCACAGATGATGGGCATTTCCTTTTTGCCCACCTTTTCCTCCGAAACCTCCCGACAGCAGCCAGAGCGGTCTTTGCCAATTCGCCACTGCTGGCCACGCACAACTACCGGGCACTAGCACATGAGGCAGATCGGATTATCCTCACCACCAGAGCTTTTGCTGTGAATGCAGCGGCCTCGGAACCCAGCGAGATGGCCAGCGGAGGCAAGGAGCCAACGACGGTGGCTGCAGCGGAGGCCAAGAAGCACCAGAGAGACACACTCTGCTTCTACCACCGCTGTTTTGGAGAAGACATACCCCAATGCGTGCCACCATGCCAATTCAAGCGACTTGGGAAATGCCAGGGCCGGCAGCTGTAGCAGCTGCGACTGCCAGTGACACAAGCAAGCTGCTCTATGTGACAGACTCATGCTCAGGGAGACGGTTCCTCGTGGACTCCGGCTCCCAAAAGAGCCTCATCCTGCCATCCTATGCAGACCGGCTGGCGGGAAGTAGCGGCCCCGAGCTGGTGCCCGCAAACGGCTCAGACATTAAGACTTTTGGTGAGAGGACACTGACTATATCCTTGCATGGCCGTACATACCAATGGACATTTGTCATAGCGGCATGTAGCTTCCTCATTTTGGGCGCTGATTTTTTGTGTGCACACGGACTGTTCGTTGATGTGGCTAACAGACGCCTGATTAACACAATGTCTTTTGATTCTCTGCCCTGTACAGCTAGAGGAGTTGGGTCCACAACACTAGCCAACTTCACAGCTCCAGGGGGTAAGTTCCACACACTACTCACCCAGTTCCCAGCACTCACGGTTCCAATGTTTTCAGTGGCCGTTACTAAACACGGGATGGAGCACTTCATTACCACCATGGGACTGCCTGTTTTCACACGACCTCGGTGCCTGGACGCAGCTAAACTGGCCATTGTGCGCAAGGAGTTTGCCAACTTGGAAAGGTTGGGCATCATCAGACGCTCAAACAGCCCATGGGCATCCCCGCTACATATGGTTCCTAAAGCCGACGGATCGTGGCGACCATGCGGCGATTTCCGCAGATTAAACAACGCCACAGCGCACAATTGCTACCCAATCCCCCATATTCAGGATTTTTCCATTCACCTCATCGGGGCACGCATTTTTTCCAAGATAGACCTGGTCCGCGGTTAACACCAGGTCCTGGTGTGCGCGGAGAACATACCTAAAATGGCAGTAATAACCCCGTTTAGTCTTTTTGAGTTCTTACCCATGCCTTTCGGGTTAAAAGGCGCAGCACAGATATTCCAATGCATGATGGATGCGGTGTTGCGCGATCTGCCGTTTGTGTTCGTCGACTTGGGCGACATCCTGGTGGCCAGCGCGTCTGAGGACGAACACATAGCCCACCTCAGGACAGTTTTCCAGAGGTTGGAGGAGCACAGGTTAATAATCAACACGGCAAAGTGTCAATTCGGGGTGATGGGAATCGATTTTTTGGGCCACCGCATCTCACCGGAGGGCACAATATCCTTATCGGACAAAGTGCGTGCAGTGGCCCACTTGAGCAGCTTGTGGTCCACTGTTTGTGGTGGTCCCACGTGCTTGGCGCCGCCGCGTTTTTGAGTCGGTTCACTCCCTGGCGCACCCAGGAGTGCGCGCGTCAGTCAACATGGTGGGAGCAAAGTTTGTCTGGCCGAGCCTGTGCAAACAGGTGAAAGAGTGGGCTGCAGCCTGCATAGCATGCCAACGAGCCAAGGTGCACAGGCACACAAAGGTTCCCCTTGAGTGGTTCCATGTCTTGGCTAAGAGGTTCGACCACATTCATGTGGACCTCGTGGGCCTCCTCCTGCCATTGCAGGGGTTCACACACCTTCTGACAGTGGTGGATCGCACCACGCGCTGGCCCGAGGCAGTCCCACTAGCTTCCACTGCATCTGCAGAAGTTGCACACACTTTTTTGAAAACATGGGTGGCAGGTTTCGGCGCCCCTTCGGATATCACATCCGACCGGGGCCCGCAGTTTGTTTCTGACCTTTGGTCCACGATGGCCCGGAGCTTGGGCGTCACAATTCATCGCATGACCGCATACAACCTCCAGGCCAATGGGTTATGCGAGCGTTTCCATAGGTCACTTAAAGCAGCCCTCAGGGCTTCGCTTATGGATGCAAATTGGGTGGACTGGTTGCCGTGGGTTCTATTAGTGTTCAGTACCGAAGGAGGATTTGGCGGCCTCCCCAGCAGAACTGTTTTTTCCCAGCCGCTGCGGCTCCCCGGAAAATTTTTGCCGGACAACCCCGTGCCGAACACCGATCCATCCCCGCTGTCACTGCATAGCGCAGAGGCAGGGACGATACCCAGCCCGGGTCATCACTGTTTTTCCCGCGCTTTTGTGCCGAAGACCTTGAAGGACGCATCGTTTGTGTTTGTCAGGCACGATGCCCACTGGACCCCGTTGCGCTCGCCCTACGACGGCCTGTTCAGCGTGCTGGAACCTGGGGATAAACATTTTGTGTTAGACTTGGGGGGACTCAGAGAAACAATCTGTATAGACAGGCTTAAGCCCGCCTTCGTTTTAGCAGATGAGCAGGTGGTGTTGGCCCGAGCTCCTCAGCGCAGTCGACCCCCACTGAGAACTCCCCAGGTAAATGACTCGTCAGATCAGTCACAATGGCATGCTGAAGATGCCCCCCCCCCCCAATGTCCCCCCACAGACGGATGCGCCTCCAAGAGCGCCCCACTGGCACAGCAGCGCTTCAGAGCCGGCGACCCCCCATTACAGCTGCTATGGACGTAGGCTGAAGCCCAAAGGACATGAGAGTTAAGGCTCAGTTTGAGTTTCTGGGGGGGGGGGGGGGCGGTGTGGAGGACCCAGTCAGTACGTTCTCCACTCAGACTCAATGGCACGGCAGGAGGAGATACATAAGAGAGGAGAAATGGATATGCAAGGCAGTCTATGGTTTTCGCATGAGAATATGTATTCTCCTCCAGTCTGCATTTTAATGCGCCGACAGCCTGGTTGACAAAGGGAATTGTCATGGGGGATGTATGGTGTTAATGCAAACAGTGACAAAGGGAATTGTCATGGTAAATGTATTCATGTTAATGCAAACACCACAGGTCACAGGGCGAGTTGTATGGTTTAAAAGGAGAGGCACCCGTGACCTGGTTTTTAGGCTTCTGATTCTTGTTAATGTTAGAGAGAGATTAATAAAGTCTGCTCTGCTCAGGACCGCCTCGCCTGATTATTCCTCTCTCTACAATGCAAATATATTTTTATTACAGTCAGTTGATATAAACAATAACCAACATCAGTTTAGCTTGTTAATAATGTTAGCAACAATAGTTTGTTTTAAGAAAAGAAAGAAAGAAAGAAAGTTACTTTATTATCTATTTTGCATAAATATCTTGTCAGAATTTTAGTCTCAAAATTTTCCAAAGGTGCAAAACTCTGAGAAAAAGCTACACAGTTACAAGGAAAAAAGCCCATCACAAACAAATGTGCAATAAAAGCTTCAAGTTTACTAGAATAATGTAACAAATTTATAGGGATGACTGCTCATTTATTTAAAATATGTACTAAATTCATGTGAGGAAAAATTGTAAAATTACAAGAAAAACAAACTTGAATTTAAAAGATAAAAGTCACAAATTCATGGCAAAAGTTGCAAATTTATAAGCAAAAATTCACATATGTACAACTAGTCATTGAGAATGTAAACACAGGAAGTTATTTAAAAGATTTAATAAATTCATTAAGAAAAATAAAATTAATAAATTGTTGAGACAACGATCAGAAAATCACAAAAGAAATGTAGCTCATTTGCAATTATTTAAAAAAAAAGGAAAAAATCAATGGAAGGATGACGGAAAATTATTGAGGCAAAAATACAAAGATGGAAGAATAAAAGATGCCAATGTATGACGCAAAAGTCACAAATGTAATGTAATTCAAGTTCAAAGAAATTCAAGAGAAAAATGTCAATCCATGGGTAAAAATTTTTCATGAAGTTTCAAATTTCATGAAGTTTCTTAAAAAGTCTGTAATTTAAAAAGAAAAAATAATCATAAGAAAAAATAGGTAATTTTTGAGAATTCTCCAAATTCACATAAAAAATTCCATTTTCAGTTAAAAAAAATCTCTAATTTAGGTGGTAGCCTGAAACTACACACGTAAACGTATGTTATCTTTAGATATTATCACTCAAATATACATAAGAGTAGTTACCCCCAAATAGTTAAGAAGTTACTGAGATGCGACTTTAGTCTGGAAAGTTTGAGGTTTTCCTCCTGAATTTAATTTAATTTTTTTTTTCCAAATTTACTACTTATTCCTCATAAATTTGAAAGATTTTTTCCCACTTAAATCAACTTTTTCCTCATAATTTGTGTTTAGTGCTAATTTAGGACTTTTTTCTTGTACATTTGAGACTTTACTCTCATAAATTTGTGAGGTTTTCCTCATAAATTAAAAATCAAAAATAAAATGAGCAAAGATGCAATATTTTCTGTTATATTATAGGCTATTTATAGTCTAATAATAGCCTATTTTCCAACCCCAACCCCAGGTGAAAACCTCGCATACTCTGAAACGTAAATGTTTGTAGGTACAGTATGCATACTCTTACTGAATAAATTCAGACAGTCCCAAAAACTATTCATAACGTTGCAGAATATTCCAGCTGAGGCTGAGGCTGGCGTCATACAGCATTATGTGTTTGTTACCTGTAGAAAAGCTGCAGCAGCCTCCTGCAGTTGGGATAGAGAGAGACCTCTCTGTGTGTGCGCACCAGGGCTGTACAGCGGCACGTGCAGGTACAGGGGCGAGAACGTGTGTGACTGGAGGGATCATACCATTTGCGTGGCGGGGGTGTGATGTGGGGTTTTATTACCTCCGCCAGGCCGAAAAGGCCAGGAGGAGGTTATGTTTTTGCCAGGGTTTGTGTGTTTGTCTGTCTGTCTGTCTGTCTGTCTGTCTGTTGGTTAGCAAGATAACTCAAAAAGTCTTGGACGGATTTGCATGAAACTTTCAGGCGTTGGAGGAAATGGTACAAGGAAGAACTGATTACATTTTGGGGGTGATCCGGTTCACCGTCTGGATACAGGAATTTTTTTAAAGCATTTTTCAACACTGTGACATAGGGCCATTTTCAACATGTGCGCAGGCGCAATGGAGGCCGCTGGGCGTCGTGTCTGACCAACACAAACTCCGCCTTCTTCAACGTTTTTGCCACAAAAGCATGCGGAAAACACTGCTGGCCTCGGACCCCCAGCGTGCCTGTGCCAGCCATAGGCGCTGCGCACATTGCGCTGGTCGTCGTGTCTGCCCAACACAAACTCCGCGTTCTTCAACGTTTTAGGCACAAAAGCACGCGGAAAACACTGCTGCCCTGGGCCCGCCAGCGTGCCTGCTTTTGCGCCACACTGCAAAACCTGACACGGACACCTGTCCGCCGCCCCATTATTTGCCACAAATTCCCCGCCCAGCTATAGGCGCTGCGTAAAAACGACCTCTCTGCCAGGGAAGACTCTAAATTCTGTTTTGCCGCGGACCGCAACCCCTATATAATATAAAATATAATATACCTGAACCCGCCAAGTCTGCGGGTATGGGTGGGCAATATAAGCTGCGGCTTCAGCCATCACCCATTTCGGATAACTCACGTGGAATTGTATAGAAGAAGGAGTCTTTGTCTAATTTGACCTTGTTGTTATATTATACAGTTTCTTTTAACCTGTACTGTATTATCCGAAATAAATTCATTCATTCATTCAAAACCCACGGCAACCTGTCTAACCAATCTGCATCCGTCAGTGGAGGAGATGGACACACCAACACTTCAGTTTATTACCTCCGCCAAGGAGGCAATGCTTTTACAACCGTAAAACGGGACTATAAGGGACGGCGGGGTAATATGGGACACTTTTCTAAATGTAATTCTGCTTTTTTAATTTTGCTTCCGCCTAGATTTGATGAAGGATTCAGGGATATTTGACAATAACAACACAACTCAGCGTCCTGCTCAAAATAAAAAAAGCAGAATTACATTTAAAACATTTCCCACAAAACTGTCCCTTATTAACCCGCCGTCCCTTATAGCCCCATTTTACACTACTGAACCACTAATCCTATCACTATCACATTGATTGTCATTCATTAATTGTCTGTTTATTGCACTGTCCATGTCAAATAAACAAATAATCATTGTGAATCCAATTGCTACTCATATCTTTTCATGCTCAGGGAATCTGAAAACGTACACACGAACACTCTATGGGGGGAACTGTGCCGCTTGGCGGAGGTCTGCGCTCTCCGAGTGCTTTTCTAGTTATGAAGAGTGGTGTAGTGGCAGTCACGCCCTCTTCCGCCACTGCACTGCCCTATAAATACCAGCGGGCATCTTCATCCGGCCTCTTTGCCAATGCCCTGCCTGGTGGCTGTGTTATGTGTAACCAACCCCATAATGAAGTTGAGTTCAACCGTGTGCCTGGCCTCATCATTTAGGAGGTAATTCCATACATAACATTTTGGCGACGAGAATTAAAAATGGAGGCGTGTGTTTCACCGCTTCAGCCCTTCCTGGAGCTCCCGGGCGAGCCACTTGTGCCATGGCCGAGATGGTTTGTCGCATTTCAGGGCTACATCGTGGTGCTCGACCTGGGTAAGATAAATAAACTGAGGGCATGTGCGCTTCTGGTGCGAAGAGGAGTGCCGTGAGAGGGAGGTCCGAGGACGTGCTTCCCCGGCTGTGAGGGTTCCTTCCCCTACGCCTGCTCAACCCCCGGACTCTCCATCGGACGAGGAGTGGGCGAACCTACTCACCGCAGTCAACAGTCGGGTCGAGGAGGAACGTCAGATCACCAGGACTGCAACCACTATCATGCCTGTTGCGGGGATCGCCACAGCAGAGTAATTCCCTGGACCAGACCTCCAGCCGACGGGACCCGGACTGTTGTCGTCGGCAGCGTCAGAGTCCTGGATGGCGGTAGAGCTCGAGCACAGGCAAGTTATCTCTCCTGTAGTTCATTTGCCTGTGATTGAGACATCTTGTCTGGCTCTTGGGGAGGAGAGTCAGGTGCGGCTTCTGGCTGCATCTGGGCTCCCCTCGCCGGGCTCTGCCACTGCCGACGACCATAACCTTTTCTTCTCTCCCATGCCTGTTGAGCCCCTCACTGATGATGACGGGAGGCTGGCGGCCCCAGAGGAGGTCGACAGGGGCACAGCACCAGGCGAGACAATGGAGTCGACGCACCCCAAACAATCACCCTTTATTGTCATTCAACTGTACAACCAATCATGTACAGTAGAACGAGATTGTGTTTTACCTATCTACTGTGTTAATCACACACACCCCAAGTGCAGAATCAGAAGGCCGCTGCCATGCAAGGTGCCGCCACAGATTTCCCTCCTCCATTCCATTATTGCTGAGCACCAAGCTGGATGGCAGGAAGTTCCAATTTTATATGGTCTTCGGCATGACCTGGCCGGGATTTGAACCCCTGCCTCCCGGGTGTGGGGCGGATGCTCTACCAACTGAGCCACCACTCCGGTAAATCGCCAGAGTCCTGGACAGCGGTGGAGACCGAGTTCAGGCAAGTGTGGTCCATTGTGTCAGTACTGAATATGTCAATGTCACACTGCCTGACTCATGGCGAGGAGGACCTGGGGCAGCCCGTAGTAGCCCTGGGGCCACCTCACCAGGCTCTGCTACTGTCGGTGACCCTGACCCAGTCTCTTTTTCTCTCCCTCCGGCTTTGGAGCCCCCTGCCAGGGTAGCTGGAGAGCAGCTGACCTCGCCGGAAGCCACCGAGGATAGGGGTCCAGCGCCAGGTGGCGCGAGGAGCACCACCTCCCTCGCTGGGGAGGCCACTGTGGGAGCAATGAGGCCCCCGATGGGGGTCACCGCTGGTGCAACGGCACTCTAACCGCAGCCCATCACGGGTGCAGCCACGTCCCAGACCGGGACCACCGCAGGTGCTGCCACGTCCCAAACCTTGACTACCGCGGGTGCAGCTGAGCCTCAGCCGGAGGTGACCGCAGGTGCTGCAGAGCCTCAGCCAGAGGTCACCAAGGGTGCAGCAAGGCTCCTGCGGGAGTCCATCGTGGGTGCAGCGGAGCCGTTCCGGCCAGGGTCCATCATGGGTGCAGCGGAGCCGGCCTGGTCGGGGTCCACTGCGGGTGCAGCTGGGCCCCAAGCCAGGGTCACCAAGGGCGCTGCAGGTCACCTTGAGGACGCCATGGTCCCCTTCTCCTCCGGGTCCTACGCCATGGGGATTCCCTCCCTTCGGTGCGGTCACCCACCAGCGAGTTTCCCGGTAGGCAGGCCGCCTCCCGCCTAATCCTGCTGTGGAAAAGCGCATGGGGAGTCTGTGACAATAATATACAGTGGGGCAAAAAAGTATTTAGTCAGCCATCAATTGTGCAACTTCTCCCACTTAAAAGATGAGAGAGGTCTCCAATTTTCATCATAGGTATACCTCAACTATGAGAGACAAAATGAGAAAAAAAATCCAGAAAATCACATTGAAGGATTTTTAATGAATTAATTGGTAAATTCCTCAGTAAAATAAGTATTTGGTCACCTACAAACAAGCAAGATTTCTGGCTCTCACAGACCTGTAACTTCTTCTTTAAGAGGCTCCTCTGTCCTCCACTCGTTACCTGTATTAATGGCACCTGTTTGAACTCATTATCAGTATAAAAGACACCTGTCCACAACCTCAAACAGTCAGACTCCAAACTCCACTATGGCCAAGACCAAAGAGCTGTCAAAGGACACCAGAAACAAAATTGTAGACCTGCACCAGGCTGGGAAGACTGAATCTGCAATAGGTAAGCAGCTTGGTGTGAAGAAATCAACTGTGGGAGCAATTATTAGAAAATGGAAGACATACAAGACCACTGATAATTTCCCTTGATCTGGGGCTCCACTCAAGATCTCACCCCGTGAGGTCAAAATGATCACGAGAATGGTGAGCAAAAATCCCAGAACCACACGGAGGGACCTAGTGAATGACCTGCAGAGAGCTGTGACCAAAGTAACAAAGGCTACATCAGTAACACACTACGCCACCAGGGACTCAAATCCTGCAGTGTCAGATGTGTCCCCCTGCTTAAGCCAGTACATGTCCAGGCCCATCTGAAGTTTGCTAGAGAGCATTTGGATGATCCAGAAGAGGATTGGGAGAATGTCATATGGACAGATGAAACCAAAATAGAACTTTGTGGTAAAAACTCAACTTGTCGTATTTGGAGGAGAAAGAACACCATACCTACTGTGAAGCATGGGGGTGGAAACATCATGCTTTGGGGCTGTTTTTCTGCGAAGGGACAAGGACGACTGATCCGTGTGAAGGAAAGAATGAATGGGGCCATGTATCGTGAGATTTTGAGTGAAAACCTCCTTCCATCAGCAAGGGCATTGAAGATGAAACGTGGCTGGATCTTTCAGCATGACAATGATCGATCCCAAACACACCGCCCGGGCAATGAAGGAGTGGCTTCGTAAGAAGTATTTCAAGGTCCTGGAGTGGCCTAGCCAGTCTCCAGATCTCAACCCCATAGAAAATCTTTGGAGGGAGTTGAAAGTCTGTGTTGCCCAGCGACAGCCCCAAAACATCATTGATCTAGAGGAGATCTGCATGGAGGAATGGGCCAAAATACCAGCAACAGTGTGTGAAAACCTTGTGAAGACTTACAGAAAACGTTTGACCTCTGTCATTGCCAGCAAAGAGTATATAACAAGGTACTGAGATGAACTTTTGTTATTGACCAAATACTTATTTTACCGAGGAATTTACCAATTAATTCATTAAAAAAATCATTCAGTGTGATTTTCTGGATTTTTTTTTCTCATTTTGTCTCTCATAGTTGAGGTATACCTATGATGAAAATTGGAGACCTCTCTCATCTTTTAAGTGGGAGAACTTGCACAATTGGTGGCTGACTAAATACTTTTTTGTCCCACTGTACTATGAGATTCCTGTTTACTTTTGGTGTAAAACTGGTATAAAATAGTATAAGTAAGGTGTAAGTTCAGGGTAACAACTAGGGACGAGCCGATGCCACTTTTTCAAGACCGATATCAATACCGATACTGTGACTTTGAGTATCGGCTGATACCGATCCAAACCTGATACTGTCTCGCTTATTTAAAACAACAAAAGTACAGAACATACTTTGTTAATCACTAGTTGCATTTTGTACACATATAAAAACAGAAATCTAAAAGTCAAAGAATATATTACAAATCTGACTCAGTTCAGCAATGCTGCTGCTTTTTTATTTTAAACTTTGCAACACTGGCAGCATTTCACTGGTCAGAACCATGTAAACGTGCATTCTGAAGTTTTAAGTGCAAGTTTATACAAAACTTTGAAGCTGAGTATTTAAGCAAACATTCAGATGAAATTCCAAGTGCCACTTTATGCATGAAGTAAAAATGCTGTAGATCTGAAAATAAAGGAACTTGTAGGGAGCTTGAAATAAGGAAGCGAAGTGATTTTATAAATCAGGTTTATTGTCGGCTTCCAATCTCCAACATGTCTCATCTCAATGCAGAAGCAGAAAAGAGGCTGAGCGCAGTCAGACCTTCGTACTTATACATCACATAACAAAAGACATCGCATAACAAAAGCCGACATCACACATCCGCGTTATCTCCTTCTATTGTCCTCTCTCTCCTCCACCTGACCCTGGGGGGTCAGAAAGTCCATTCAGGTCTCCACCGCTGAGTCTCCGTCTGCTCGTTGATCTTCGCCGGTAGTCGAGACCTATTGTCCTGCTCTGAGACGTGAGGTCATTCCACATATGCAATCTCTAAACATTCCTCTTGTATCTATACATATGTAGGTATGGATATATGAATAATATAAGCCACAGCATCTAAGAAAACATCTAAGAAAACATCTAAGAAACATCTAAGAAAAGGACAATAAAATTAAGTTCACAGCTTAAGGTAACATCCATGACATATTATACCGTTATTCACATCAACAGGAAAAAGGGAAAAATATCCTCAGCAGCCATGCTAACCTTCAAGCTATACAGCATGTTCATGTTAAAAACTCAGTGGTGACAACAACAGTATAGTCTATGTCATATGTCAGCCCTAACTCTGCAACGGCAAAATTCGACAGCATAGCTTACAACCCCTTGTCAATTTTACATCAGTCTATGTGTCGTCTGGGTTTCAATCTTCTCCCAAATCTGCTGTAGGCCCGCTTTGGCGTCCTGGCGGGGCCGTCCTGAAAGGAATCCGCAGCTTGGGGAGGAGAGTGGTTATTTGGTCCCTGTGGGGGGGGTTGAGGTGTGTCTCTTGGGGGGTCTACCCCGTCGAGGTGCTCTCGCCACCCGTGCAGGTTCGTCGCTCAACATGAAAGCAGGCTTAAGTCTGTCAATAATGACTGTTTCTTTTCTGTCCCCTAAATCAAGCACAAAATGCTTATCACCAGGTTCCAGCACTCTATATGGTCCATCATATGGTGGGCGGAGGGTTGGTTTTAAAGCTTCGTGCCAAACAAAAACGAACTCAGCGTTTTTCAAAGCTTGGGGAACAAAAACCCGCGGAAAAGAGTGATGTACGGGTCCGGGGAGCGTGTCCGGTCCCGTGCTGCTTAGGGGCCTCAGGGCTGGGAGGCGCCTGGGCTCTGGATGTTCTGGTAAGAACTCACCCGGGAGCCTGAGAGGTTGTGCGAAAACTAATTCTGCCGGGGAGGCGTCTAGATCCTCCTTAGGCGCAGAACGCAACCCTAATAAAACCCAGGGAAGTTTATTTACCCAATCTGTATCTGTCAGTGAGGCCCTGAGGGCGGCCTTTAAAGACCTATGAAAACGCTTGCATAACCCGTTAGCCTGAGGGTGATACGCGGTGGTGCGATGAATTGTCGCCCCTAAGCTGCTGGCCATGGCTGACCATAGCTCCGAGACAAATTGAGGCCCCCTATCGGACGTGATGTCCGATGGGACGCCGAAACGCGCCACCCAGGTTGTTAAAAAAATGCGAGCGACTTCCGTGGCCGTGGTTGACGCCAGCGGGACCGCTTCTGGCCAACGTGTGGTCCGGTCTACCATTGTTAAAAGGTGTGTGAACCCCTGAGACGACGGCAGTGGGCCCACGGGGTCGACGTGTACGTGGTCAAACCTCCTGGCCGGGATTCGGAAGGGTTCCAGAGGAGCTTTCGTGTGTTTGTGAATTTTGGCGCGTTGGCAAGACATGCAAGTCCTCGCCCACTCCTTTACATTTTTACCAGGCCTGGCCAAACAAACTTCTCCGCGACCATTTTCACCGAGGCGCGCACCGAGTCAAAAACGCGGCGGCGCCACGCGGCTGGGACTACCGGGCGAGGTCGACCGGTTGACACGTCGCAGATTAGGGGGGGGCACACTGTCACGCAAACCCCTTTCCTCCAGCCTTAACCCTGTTGGTCCAGACTGGAGCGCGAGCACGTCCGCGTCACTGCTTTATTCCGCTGCCATGGCCGCATAATCTGTCCCTACGTGAATTGGGGCCGCGTACGCGTCCGCGTTGGCCATGAGCTCTGCGGCTGTGGTAGTATAATCTGCTTCCTCGTGCCCTGACGATGTCACGGCGCGGGAGAGGCAATCTGCCACCACATTAAGTTTGCCTGCCACGTGTCGAATATCTGTGGTAAACTCTGAAATTGCAGCCAGCTGTCTTTGTTGCCTGCCCGACCACGGTTCTGAAATTTTAGCCATCGCAAAAGTGAGTGGTTTGTGGTCTACAAAAGCCGTGAAACGCCGCCCTTCCAGCCAGAACTGGAAATGGCGGATGGATAAATGAAGCGCTAGCAGCTCTCTGTCAAAAGTGCTGTATTTGCGCTCGGTTTGGTTTAAGGATTTGCTAAAAAATGCTAGCGGTTGCCAGGTTCCGCCGACATGTTGTTCCACAACCGCCCCTATGGCCAGGTCTGAAGCATCTGTGGTCAGCGCTATGCGGGCCGAGGGATCGGGGTGGACTAACAATGCGGCATCCGCTAGTGCTCTTTTTACTTCCGCGAAGGCGCGTTCCCGCTCCGGGGTCCATTCGACCGCGTTGGAGGGCTTTTGTTTTCTGAGCGCGGCATATAGAGGCTGCATGAGTTGAGCTGCGCGAGGGAGGAAACGGTTGTAAAAATTTACCATTCCTAAAAATTCCTGTAGCGATCTGACCGTTTGTGGTCGGGGGAAAGTTGCTACCGCGCGCACTTTGTCCGGCAATGGAACTGCCCCTTCTGGTGAAACTCTGTGTCCCAAAAAATCAATTTGTGACACGCCGAATCGGCATTTGGCCGGGTTAATTATTAACCCGTGCTCTTCTAGCCTCTGAAAAACCGTAGTGAGGTGTTGTTCGTGTTCTTCCTCCGACGTGCTGGCTACCAGAATATCGTCGAGGTAGACGAACACGAAGGGGAGGTCGCGTAATACTGCGTCCATCATACGCTGAAAAGTTTGAGCAGCGCCTTTGAGGCCAAACGGCATTCGCAAAAATTCAGAAAGACCAAAAGGGGTTATTACAGCCGTTTTAGGGACCTCTTCAGGTCGAACCGGAACTTGGTAGTAGACGCGGACCAGGTCTATTTTAGAAAAAATGCCCGCACCCGTCAGATGTAGTGAAAAATCCTGAATGTGAGGGATTGGGTAGCGGTCATGTGCTGTCGCATTGTTTAATCTGCGATAATCACCGCAAGGTCTCCAGGAACCGTCGGTTTTCGGGACCATATGCAGTGGCGATGCCCAAGGGCTTTTCGAGCGCCGAATAATGCCCAGTTTTTCCAGGCTGGCAAACTTGACGCGTGCTATGGCGAGCTTGGTCGCGTCTAAGCGCCGAGCTTTAGCAAAAACAGGTGGGCCCGTTGTGGGAATGAAGTGTTCCACCCCGTGCTTCGCTACTGTTGCCGAAAATTTGGGAACTGTGAGTGCTGGAAATTGGGTGAGGAGTTGGTCAAACTTACCTCCTGCTGTGGCGACGCTGGCCTGCACGGGTGGTGGGGACACTCGAGCTGAACAGGGGATAGAAGAAAATGACAGTGCATTAACTAAGCGTCTGTTTGCAAGATCGACTAACAACCCATGTGCACATAAGAAATCAGCGCCCAACAAGTTAAAACTCACCGCCGCTATAATGAAGGTCCACCTATAGTTGCGGCCGTGAATGGACAGAGGCAGGTTTCTTTCACCAAAAGTGTCGATGATCGAGCCGTTAGCTGCCATCGCTCCGTTTCCATGGGGTCCTGTTGCCCGGTCTGCGTAGGACGGGGTGATGAAGCTCACCTGAGCTCCAGTGTCGATGAGGAACTGTCTCCCGGAGCGTCCGTCAGTCACGTAGAGCAGCTTGTTTGTCTCGCCGAGAGCCGTAGCTGCTAACGGTTCCCGGCTTTGAAGTTTCCCGAGCTCTTGAAACTGCAGGGGGGCACGCATTTGTATGCCCTCTCGGCGAAACGTCGATGGTAGTAGCAGAGGTCATCCCGTTTGCTGCGCCTTGGTCGCGTCGCTGCCATGGTGGGCGGGTTTTGCTCCGTCGCCTGTGATTCTCTGATGCTCTGGGCTTCCACGCCGAGATCTGCCGATGCTGCTGTGGCCATCTGCTCGTCGCAGGAGTTGATGAGCCGCTGCGCTTCTCGGGCAAGCGCGCGGAAGTCCTGCTGGGTCTTACACCGCATGTTGGCCAGGATCCCTCTCATGTGCGTCGGCAGAGTGCTGAGGAAGATGTGTTGAAAGATGAAGTTGTCGTTGTCTGCCTCCCTCAGCTGCAGCATGTCTTCCATGAGGGCCATCGGTCTGCGCCCCTCGTGGCCGTAAATCGCCAGTATCCTCCCAGCCCTTTCCTCGGCCGAGGGGACGAAACTCTCGATGAGGGTCGCCTTCAGTTCCTTGTATTTGTCGTTGGCGGGCGGCTGTTGTATAACGCTCCGCGCGCATCGTGCTGTGGCGGCATCGAGTCTGGCGACGATGTGGTAAAATTTGGTCTCGTCAGCCGTCACTCCCGCGAGTGCAAACTGAGCCTCAGCCTGCTGGAACCACGAGTTTGGGTCATTTTGCCAGAACTCTGGGAGTTTGACGGCGACGGCGCTTGCTTGGGCCGCCTCTGACGAGTCTGCAGCGCGAGAACGCCTTTCCTCCGTTCTCACGACAGGGTTGGGGACGGCGCTTGCTTGGGCCTTCTCCAACGAGTCTGCTGTGGGGGAACGTCTTCCATCTGTTCCCATGTCAGGATTGGCGACGGCGCTTGTTTGGGTCGCCTCTGACGAGCCTGTAGCGGGAGAACGTTTTTCGTCCATTCTCACGTCTGGTCACCAATGTAGGGAGCTTGAAATAAGGAAGCGAAGTGATTTTATAAATCAGGTTTATTGTCGGCTTCCAATCTCCAACATGTCTCATCTCAATGCAGAAGCAGAAAAGAGGCTGAGCGCAGTCAGACCTTCGTACTTATACATCACATAACAAAAGACATCGCATAACAAAAGTCGACATCACACATCCGCGTTATCTCCTTCTATTGTCCTCTCTCTCCTCCACCTGACCCTGGGGGGTCAGGAAGTCCATTCAGGTCTCCACCACTGAGTCTCCGTCTGCTCGTTGATCTTCGCCGGTGGTCGAGACCTATTGTCCTGCTCTGAGACGTGAGGTCATTCCACATATGCAATCTCTAAACATTCCTCTTGTGTCTATACATATGTAGGTATGGATATATGAATAATATAAGACACAGAACTAACCCTTTAAGTTGTATTTTTGTCATCCATTATCATAAGTATTTTCCTGGTCCTCAGTTTATTTAGTAGTGTTTTTTATGATATTATTCTCTGTTCATATTTAGATTTTAGGTTTGCTCTTATTTTTTTTTCTATTTAAGTTTTTGTAAAGGGTATACATGTCATTACAGCATTGCATTGTTTACATTTTCATCATATATTCCTCTTTTTTTGTTTTTTGACAACATTGGAAAAAAATTATTACAACCTTTTTTTTAAGTGAAAGAAAAAGAGAAATTAAAAGAAGAACAAAAAACAAAACAAAACAAAACAAAAAAAACAAACAGAAAAAAAAAACAAAAAAACAAAAGAGCAGAAAAATAAAAGAGAATCTGAGTAGCTTTGGAGCAAAGAGAGGTGCCATTATTGAAATGGTATTTGTCAAAGATTAGATCTGATGGAAGACACATATGCGTTCCAGGGTTGCCAAAAGTTCAAGAACCCATCCATGTCCTGTCTCAGTGCAAATGTCAACTTTTCCATCGAATAAATGTCCTGAATCACGTTAATCCAATCTTCAGGTGTAGGACAGTCTTTCGACATCCATTTTTTTGTTTGAGCTTTTTTACTTGCCAATATTAAAACAGTGAATAAGTATTTTTCCCCTCGTCTTTCCAGTGATTCCGGTAGTAAACCCAAATACAAAGTTACAAAAGAAAAGGGAACTGTTACTTTGGATATTTTCCCCAATATTGTCTGTACATTGGTCCAACATTGGTGGATAACTGGGCATGACCAAAACACATGAAAATGATTTGCAGTCTCTTCACCACACAAGCGCCAACAATTCAACCCCTTACAAGTAAATTTGTTTTGTGCAGGTGTTCTGAAAAATCTTACCAAATTTTTCCATCCAAATTCTCTCCACAGCAGGGATGAAGTACTTTTCCATTGTTGTTTATTTAGCTTTTCCCATATTTCCAGTTGTAAAGTGAAATTCCCCTCTTTTTCCCATCTCTCTTTTATATATGATGTGTTGTCTCCTTTTAAGTCTTGAAGACCAAGGTATATTTTAGAAATGTATCTGATCCCTGGGATCCCTTTATATGCCATTAAGAAAACCTTCAGAACACCTGACTGGGCCCTTTCCAAATCCTCCTTTTTAAGTATTTTGTTTATGTGGTGTCTAAACTGAAAGAACCTGTAAAGGTCTTGATTTACTAGACCTTGTTTTTTCAAATCTTCAAAACTTCTTAAAGTTTTCCCTTTAAAAAAATCGTAATATTTTATCAGACCGTCCTCTTTCCACTTTTTAAATCTAGTGTCTGTTTTATTAGGAGTAAAGTCCTGATCATAGGAAATCCATTGCAATAATCGATAGGGTTCTTTAGTTTGATTCTCTCTGACTATCTTAAACCAAATTTTTAGTGGGGTCTCTATCCACGGTTTAGTGTTATTCAAAAGTTTAGGTAAGGCATTGTTCCCTATTATTGCCTGTAGGGGAATGTCACTTGTTATCTGGCATTCCATCTCCTTCCATTGTGCAGTGTAGACTGGGTTACATATCTCTACTAAAGTTTTAATTTGTGTGGCTTTAAAATAGTCCCTGATATTTGGCAGCGCGAGCCCGCCTTTGTCTTTGTTTAGCTGTAGGGTTCTATACCTGATTCTTGGTCTCTTGCCCTGACATATGAATCTTAAGATCCTTCTGTCCAGTTCTCGCCATGTTTTTTTGGGAGGTTCTACCGGTATTGTTTGGAAAAGGTATAGAAGACATGGAAGTATATTCATTTTGACTGCTTCAATTCTTTGTGCAGTACCCAAGAATGGTATCATATTCCATCTTGCTAGATCAGATTTTATTTTTGTCATCAGTGGATCATGGTTTAGTGTTATAATTTTGTTGAGTTGTTTCGGGATATTGACCCCCAGATATTTCATAGATTCCATCTCCCAGTTAGTTTTGAGTTTGCTTAGTAAATATTGATTTGGGTCATAGTTGAATGTTAAAATTTGGGTTTTATGCATGTTTAATTTGTACCCCGATAACTTTCCATACTCTGAAAAAAACTGAGATCAGTTCTGGAAAAGAGGTGTCCGGCTGCCCCAGGTTTATTAAGATGTCATCGGCAAAGAGTGCTGTTTTGTGTTCCTTCTGACCAAGTGTAATACCTTGAATTTTTTGATTCTGTCTTATCCATTGGCTCAGAGGTTCTATGAAGACTGCAAAGAGCAGTGGAGACAAGGGGCAGCCCTGACGACATCCTCTTTCCAGTTCAAAAGATGATGATAATTTACCGTTAATCCTTATTCTAGCTGTTGGTTTTTTATATAATGCCTGGATAGTTCTAATGAAGTTATTATGAAAATTGAAACTGGATAAGATTCTATATAGGAAAGACCAGTCAACCGAATCAAATGCTTTTTCAGCATCTAATCCCAATATGGCTGCATTTAAATTATATTTTTTTATATGATGAATTATGTGTAAAGTGCGTCTAATGTTATCTTGTGTCTGTCTTTGTCTTATAAAACCTGTTTGGTCTAAATGAATTAAGTCTGTCAGTATATTTTCTAACCTTTTGGCAAGGATAGCGGTAAAAAGTTTATAGTCCTGATTTAACATACTGATTGGTCTGTAGTTGGAGCAGTCAAGTTTATCCTTTTCAGGTTTAGGTATGACTGCAATGACCCCTTCTCTCCAGGAGGGGGGATTTCCCCTGTGTGGAGGACATAGTTAAATGTTTTCAGGAGGAGCGGAGATAGTTGCTGTTTAAAGGTTTTGTACCACTCTGCTGTATAGCCATCTGCTCCTGGGGATTTGTTAGCTTTAAGTTTCATAATTGCTTTTTCTAATTCTTTAGGTTGTATTTCTGACAGTAGTGTTTTATTTTGTGACTCAGTAAGTTGGGGAAGATTTAATGTATTTAGGAAGGCGTCGGATGCGTTTTTGTTTTTTTTGAGGGAGTATAAGTTCTTGTAGTAATTCTCGAAGCTTTTAAGAATTTCCTGAATTCTAAATTTTATTTCCTTTGATATTGGGTCTCTGATTTTGTAGACTGCTCTCTCCGTTTGTTGTTTCCTCAATTTGTAGGCTAGTAATTTTGCCGATTTGCTACCTGTTTCATAGTATTTTTGTTTCAGAAATGTAAGTTTCTTCTGGATTTCTATTGTGTAGATCTCGTTTATTTGTTTTTTAATTTCCTTAATTTTGAGCGAGTCATTAGAATGAGTGTTGTCTATGTGCTCTTTTTCTAGTTTCTTAAGTTCTGACTCTAATGTGATTAGTTTTTCTTGTCTCAGTTTCTTTTGGGTTGCCAGTTTTGCGATAATCTTTCCCCTCAATACAGCTTTGCATGCGTCCCACAGTATTAAAGGGGATACTTCTCCATTATCATTTTCTTCCAAATATCTGAGAATATCTGATTCCAATTCATCTTTCAGTGGTCCTTTCAGCACATTTGAATTTAACCTCCAAGAAACTGTATTATTTGTGTATTTTTGGATATTTAAGTCCATATAGATCGGACTGTGGTCAGAGAGATCCATCAGTCCTATTTTACACATTTTTACTGTTCCAATGTGAATGAATGAATGAATGAATGAATGAATGAATGAATCTTTATTTCGGATAGTACAGGTTAAAAGAAACTGAATAATATATCAAAGGGGGAAAGAAAATCCAACAAGGTCAAATTAGACAATAACTCCTCTGATTATACAATTCAACATAAGTTATCCGAAATGGGTGATGGCTGAAGCCGCAGCTTATATTGCCCACCCATATTCCATCCAAGAATTCAAAAGAAAAACAAGACAAGAGCGATTACAATTCAAAAATGAAGCTAAGACAAAATGTGAAACTAAGCTACAACACAACACAGGCTGGATATGACAATTCTTATGTGATTTTACATGTCATCTTGTATATATGTTTGGAGTATTTCTTCCTTTAGTTTTTGTTTAAATTGTCCAAGCGTTGTACATGATTTTAATTCAGGTCCAAAATCGTTCCATAATCTGACTCCTTGCACTGAAACACAGTGTTGCTTGGTGGTAGTTCTCACTGAAGGTTTTTGAAATATACATCTTCCTCTAAAATGATATTGTTTCTCCCTTATTTGGAACAACTTTTGGATATTTGTGGGCAGTGATAGATTCTTCACTTTAAACATTATTATTGCAGTTTTAAAGTCAACCAGATCTTTCAACCTGAGAGCTTTTAATTTAAGAAAAAGTGGGTTTGTTGGTTCCCTGTAAGCTGCTTTGTTTATTATTCTAATAGCTCTCTTCTGAAGCATAAAGACTGGATATATGTTTCTATGTCTAATATATGTTTCTAATGTCTCTATTAAACATAAAATAAATAGTCAGTCCTTGAGTATGATGAATGTGGTGCTGAGTAAAATGTATAATCTTTTACACTGGAGTTGAGTTCCCTCCACACGTCACAGATTCCCATTTCTTTTAGTAGCATCCGAGTTTTTCTACTTTGAGTGTTATTTTGATGTGGAGAATTACCTGATGCGTCCCAGTATGGGTTCAGTCTTAGACTGAAGTCTCCACCACATATCACTAAACCTTTGGCTTTAGTTATCATTAGGTCAAATACATTTTTATAAAATTTCCAGTTAGCCCCTGGAGGTGCATATACATTCAGCAGGGTGATATCTTCTCCCTCTAGCCGACCAAGTACCATGCTAAATCTTCCTTCTTTATCTTTGTGTTCTGAATTTTTTTCAAACATAATTTTGGTTGAGATCAATGTCGCTACCTCCCTCCTCCTCCCTGACTTATATGAGGATGAAGAGATCAGTTTAAACCCTTGTCTATTAAGTTTAGTGTGCTCCAAGTCTGTTAGGTGGGTTTCCTGTAAAAATATTATTCCTGCTTTGTCTTTTTTCATTTTGCCAAGAATCTTGGATCTTTTAACTGGATTCAGGATCCCTTTTACATTATGAGATTATTTTGGTTACACCCTGTTTCTCCATTGCATTGTCTTATTTAGTATAACAGTGTAGTGGCCCTCTTTTATGCTACTCAGAAACTGAAAGAACATTAAGAACATAAAAAACATTATGAACATAGTATATAAAACTTTAAAACAAAAAACTGTCAAAAGGTCTTCCTGAGCTGAGGTCTTTTTAGTGACCTTAGAAGAGCCTTGCTTGGCTCTGAGGGAAATTCCTCAAACTCTGTTACGTGTTGACGGCCCTCTCTTACCCCTGTAAGTTGTCCCATGTTTTTAACGTGAATTTCAGATCCCAATCCGAACTTGTAATGATTTTTTTTTTTTTTTTTTATGCCTATACCCTATGAAATTGTGCACAACCTCCCACCACCATCACAGCATCGTCGGCCTCCGTCGGTCTATGATGACCATGGAAGAGAATCCTAAACGTCTACTCTGCTGGAACAGCACCGCTTGTGGCTGAACAGGCCGATGCGCGAATGACAGTCCCTGTCACACAGGTTGCACTTGTGGGTGGTCTCCGTGCTGCTGGGTCTGTGGCGGTTCGTCCTGCGGGTCCTTTTTTCATCTGCTGCAGCAGTCAGTCTCTCTTCACCCGCCTTGAGCTGTCTGGTCAGGGTGCCTCTCCATTTGGAGCAGTCCGTTGCAAGGTCCTCCCAGCGCTCTGTGTTGATCTCCAGGGCCTTCATGTCTCTCTTGCAGACGTCTCTAAAACGCAGTTGTGGGCGGCCAACGTCTCTCCTGCCAGTTGCCAGTTCTCCGTAGAGGACGTCTTTGGGGATTCTGCCATCCTCCATACAGTGAACGTAGCCTAGCCAGCGGAGCCTGCGCTGCCTGAGTAGAGTGAACATGGAGGGAAGGCCAGCGCGGGACAGAACTTCTGTGTTGGGCACTTTGTCCTGCCAGGATATGTCCAGGATGTGGCGAATGCAGCGCAAGTGGAAGGAGTTCAGTCTCTTTTCCTGCCGGGCGTATGTTGTCCACGTCTCACTCCCACAGAGCAGTGTGCTGATGACGCAGGCATTGTACACTGCCATCTTCGTCTTGACAGAGAGTTTGGGATTCTCCCACACTCGTGTGGTGAGGCGAGCGAGTGTGATTTTCCAATCCTCTTGTTGATCTCTGTATCAAGGGAGAGGTTGTTGCTGATCGTGTACCCCAGGTACGTGAACTGATTCACGACTTCCAGCTTGTAGTCGTCGATGGTGATGGTTGGTGGTGCTTCCGTGCCTTGCGCCAAGACGTTAGTCTTCTTCAGGCTGATGGTAAGCCCAAAGTCCTTGCATGCCTGGGAGAAGCGGTCCATCAGGGTCTGAAGCTCCTGCTGTGTGTAGGTTGCGACTGCAGCGTCATCTGCGAACAGCATGTCTCTAATTAGAGCCTCGCGTACTTTGGTTCTGGCTTTCAGGCGGGCGAGGTTGAAAAGCCTGCCATCAGATCTTGTGTGCAGGTAGATTCCCTCTGTTGCTGTGCTGAAGGCATGCCTCAGGAGCATAGCAAAGAAAATCCCAAAGAGGGTTGGCGCAAGTACACAGCCCTGTTTCACTCCGCTGCGAATGTTGAATGGCTCTGAGACGTTGCCATCGTGCTGCACTATCCCCTGCATGTTGGTGTGAAACGATTCGATGAGGCTTTGCAACTTTGGTGGGCATCCTATCTTTGGCAGGATCTTGAAAAGGCCCTCTCTGCTGACCAGCTCGAACGCTTTGGTGAGGTCGATGAAGGCGACGTACAGAGGCATGTTCTGTTCTCTGCATTTCTCCTGGAGTTGGCGGATGGAGAATATCATGTCTACCGTCGATCACTCAGTGCGGAAGCCACACTGAGACTCGGGGTAGACACGTTCGGCAAGCTTCTGTAGACGAACGAGAACAACTTGTGCGTAGACTTTGTCAACAACGCTGAGGTGGGAGATGCCCCTGTAGTTGTTGCAGTCGCTTCTCTCTCCTTTGTTTTTGTAGAGGGTGATGATCTTGGCGTCCCTCATGTCCTGTGGTACGGCACCTTCCTTCCAGCACTGGCAGAGGATGTCATGCAATGGCAGCAGTAGGGCGGTCTTGCAGTGCTTGATCAGGTCAGGGGGTATGCCGTCGTTGCCGGGTGCCTTGCCAGCGGCCAAGCTATCAATGACCTTGCTGAGTTCGTAAATGGTTGGCTCGGCATCAAGTTCATCCATGGATGGCAGGCAGTCGATGGCATCAAGGGCTGACGGTATCACGGTGTTCTGTCTGGAGTAGAGGTCGGAGTAGTGTTCCACCCATCTCTCCATCTGCTTGTTCTTTTCTGTGATCATCTCCCCAGTGGAAGATTTGAGGGGGGCCGTCTTGCTCTGAGCCGGACCAAGTGCTTTCTCGATGCCATCGTACATACCACGGATGTTCCCTGTTATGGCAGCGGTTTGAATGTCTTGGCTGAGCTGAGTCCAGTACTCGTTGGCACAGCGCCAAGCAGTCTGCTGAACTTTGCTTCTCGCAGCCCTGAGAATCTGGGGATTCTTCTCGTTTGGGCACTTCTTGTACTCAGCAAGTGCTGAGCGCTTGGCTTCAATGACGGGGGTCATCTCGGTCAACTTGGCATCAAACCAGTCCTGTGACTTCGAGGTCTTCCTCCCAAAGGTAGCCAAGGCTGTGCGGTGGATGGTGTTTCGCAGCTCTTCCCACTTCTGCTTTGCAGATTCTCCTCCTTGTGGTACACCAAGTTCCTTCTCAAAGGTGGAGGCAAACTGCTCAACAAGTTCTGGTTGAGCCATCTTGCTGGTGTCAATCCGTGCCTTTCCAAGCTGTCTAGCACGATGGAATTTCTTCAGCTGCAGCTTGACTTTGCAACACACCAATGAATGGTCTGTGTCGCGATCTGCACTCTGGAACAAACGGGTGATTAGCACGTTCTTCAGTGAGGTGCGCCTGGTCAGGATCAAGTCCAGCTGGTGCCAGTGCTTTGAGCTCGAATGTTGCCAGGAAACCTTGTGTTGGGGCTTGGTCTTGAAGAATGAGTTTGTGATGCTCAGATCGTGATATGTGCAGAACTCGAGCAGCCGCTGTCCGTTGTCGTTTATTCTGCCCATGCCAAAAGGTCCAAGACAGGAGGTCCAGGAGTTGTGGTCAGCACCCACTCTGGCATTGAAGTCTCCAAGGAGAATGAGTTGTTCAGAGTTGGGGATGATCCTGACAGTTGTTGCGAGATTCTCGTAGAACTCGTCTTTTGCCTCTGGTGTGGCTGTCAGTGTTGGGGCATACACACTGACGAGGATGACTGGGCCTTGAGTGGTGTTCAGGCGGAGGGTGAGGAGTCGTGCAGAGCCAGTGCTGCCCGGTTCAACCATCTTCAGTAAGGTGTTCTTCACTGCGAAGCCCACTCCGTGTTCCCTGTGTTCGTCACTGCCCTTTCCCTGCCAGTAGAACGTGTAGCCCTTCTCTCTCAGTGTGCCTGCGTCAGCCAACCGTGTTTCCTGGAGAGTGGTGATATCCACTCCCAGTCTCTTCAGCTCATTATTGATGATGGCAGTCTTCCTGGTGTCGTTGATGTCCTTGAAGTTAGCAGCGAGTCCTGTCATCATAGTGCGGACGTTCCAAGTTCCCAGTTTTAGAGTTGGTCTCTTTTGCTTTATTGTCTTGCCTGGTGCGAAGGTTCTCAGCCTGCTGTTCGGACTTCTCCTCATCCCCATGCACCCAATGAGGAAAGCAAGCTGTGGCGGGACAACACCTTATTGGCTGGGGGCTGCCCAGCTTGAGGCGGGCGGTAGCTGTCCAGTGAGATCTGATGATCCCTCCCACCGTCGGGAACAACCCCTGGTGCCGCGCTCTACGCCAATTGAGCGGTGGCTTATAACCGGTAACTGTCATTCCCCGTGTTTTGTCTACGCCAAAGGCGAAGCTGGAGTGTCTTCTCCAGTGATCCGGTGTTCTACCTTCCAGCGTTGGGCATTGGTAGGATTCAAGCCTGGGCAGGAAGATATGGAGGACAAGATGTTGCTCATGCAGCATGTCCCCCCTCTCCACGTCACTGATGAATCCAAAGGAACAGCAGGGCTGCTACAGTTTGGTACCAGCGCCGTTGCAGGAGCTGCCAGAACGATGTTGAGCACAACATAGAACTGCCTTAGGGGCTCCGACTCCGGATTTTTCCTCAGGGTTGACTCCCGAAGCCTTTCCCGAGACCGGGTATGCCGCAAGGCAGCGGAGGTTTGAAATCAGGGTTTACCTTCCCCTAGATGGGCTACCTTCCCAGGTTGACGAGCCACCATCTACCCGAAGTATCTGGTTTTAAGGCGCCAGAGATCCGCCCTCGCCCCTTCTCCTATCAGTAAAAGCAGTTCCGCCGGGCTTAGAGACTAAACCACATGGGCAGGCTAGGAGTTGGACTTAGTTGTCAGAGGCTTTTCGAGACGCACGCCATAAGGAGCATTTTATGAGCACTGGGAGCTTAACCCCAGTGCCGCTCCTGGCTATGACAACCTTGGAACCTTCACGTTAATACAGTATTTGTTAGTGTGGAGAGTTCATGTGATTCATTGTCACATTTCTGTTTCAACAAGTTTTTTTGTTCTTTTTTTTTTTTTTTAAAGACTTACTTGTTTCTAATATTATGACTGTTCCATGAAATGTTTTACCACTTGCTGATTCTGCATCTCCTTTAATGTGTGTTACCTTGTAAGAGGAGGGTTGGATGCGCAGATTGACTAAAAATATTGTTATTCCCTCCTGAAAGCACCCAGTTTTTCCTTATAGCTCTGGCGCTGGGTTTCCCGCTGCTGGCCCGTGGATTTTGAGGGTCTCTGTGTGCACCATGTTTGAGCCTTGATTCTTTCAATTGGGTCTACTGCGGGTTTATACACCGTTACCGGGAGCCCTCTTCTCGCCATATCCCTGGTTGCTTCTTCCGCCGAGTCGTAGAGACACGTCTCTTCCCCATAAAAAACCCTCAGCTTCACCGGAAATGGAGTTTGAAAGCGCAGTTTCTTCTCTCTTAGTACCTTTTTAGCGTCATTGTATTCCCAACGCTTTTTAAGGACCTCCGGGGTGTAGTCGTGCTCCACAAAAACTTTTCTTTCTTGGTGCATAAATCCTTTTTTCTGCCAAGCCAGTCTCACAACCTCTTCTTTTGTTCTTAAGTTGGAAAACTTCACCACCACCAATCGTGGTGGCGCTTCCGCCGACGGCCTTGGGGCTGATGAACGGTGCGCCCTTTCTATCTTCAAGTCAGTGGATTGGGGAATTTCCAACTTCTCTCTCAGTATGGATTCCACGCATGCAGCCATTGTGGTGAAACCGTCCTCGACTCCTTCTTTCAGACCATGAATTCTTATGTTGGCCCTTCTTAGTCTTCCTTCTTGGTCGGTTAGCTTAGCCTCCAGTCAATTCAATTCAATTCAACTTTATTTATATAGCGCCATTTCACAACAACAGTCATCTCATAGCACTATCAACTGTAGGGGGAACCCCCACATTTGCAGAAAGACCCCAGCAATCAGGCGATCCCCTGTGAGCAAGCACTTGGCGACGGTGGAGAGGAAAAACTCCCTTTTAACAGGAAGAAACCTCCAGCAGAACCAGGCTCAGGGAGGGGCAGTCATCTGCTGCGACTGGCTGGGGGGTGAGGGTCTTGTCTGTCGTTTAAGTAAATCCAGCACGGTTTCTTCCAGCCCTTTTATTCTTTCCTCTGCTTCCATGATTCGGTCCTCAGCCTGGTCCATTCTCCTGTTTGACCTTTTTATTTCGTCTTTAATTTCACGAAATTCGGCCCAACACTCTCGGCGAAATTCTCTTAATTCTTGAATTATTGTTTTTAAGCTAACCGTGTTGCTAGCCTCATTCAGCTCCTCTGTTTCCGAGTGGATGTCCTACAGGTCAGACTCTCCGGCCAATGCGCGTCTTGGCCTGGCAAATGTCGATCTCCTCTGCTTTCCTTTAGGCATAATGACTTTGTCTTTTGATTTTCACTCTTCCAAAAATCCGTTAAATCTGATTTTCAAGGTATTTTCACGGATGGGGTCTTGGAGCTTCAGCGTTAAGCTGCTATCACCATGGTGTCCAGACCGGAAATCAGGTTTGCTCTTATTTTGAAGTCATTCCTGTTCAATTTCGTCTCCATGTAGCCTTGCACCCTCTGGGATTAATAAAGTACACAAAATGCAAGCAAAATACAAAAAAAAATTGCTATTTGTAGAGAGGTGTAGAGACTGGGTGAATCATCTCAGACTGGATGCAGAGGGTAAACAGAGGAGAACAATAGCTAGGGAGATCATGGTGAGCTAGCAGGAAGAACGAGTTGGGGGGGAAAGGATGAATGTATTGTGATGTGAAATGTTATGCAAATGTGAGATAAGCGGTTGGTATAAAAGGAGAACCCATGGTGTATTGAGACATGCTTTTCCTGTGTATGACTGATGAGAGAGTGAATAAAGTCGTCTGCGATATGAATCAGTCTCGTTATTTACACTCTCCACACTGGTGACCCTTTGACGAATTATGGAACACGCGGCAAGCATCCCAGAGTCGGCCCGGACGGAAACCCCCAGCAACGCGTGCGCTGTTTTGGTCAAACTACCGGACTTTTGGCTGCACAACCCGCGCTCTTGGTTCCACCACACCGAGGCTCAGTTTGCCCTCCGAGGAATAACGGCAGACGACACCAAGTATTACTACATGGTCGCAGCGCTGGACGCTCGCACGTCTCAGCAGGTAGCGAGCCTGCTCCAACAGCATCCAGCCCACAACAAATACGAGGCTCTCAAGGCTGCGCTGACCCGGTGCTACACGCTCTTGGACTGTGAGAGAGCAGAGAGGCTCCTGAGGCGCTCTGAGTTAGGAGATGGTTCGGTGGTTGAACTGATGGAGATGTTGGCGTTAATGGGCACGGACGACGGGCATTTTCTGTTTGCCCACCTTTTCCTCCGGAACCTCCCAACAGAGGCAAGAGCGGTTCTTGCCAATTCACCATTGCTGGCCGCGCGTGACTACCGTGCACTAGCCCAGGAGGCAGATCGAATCATCCTCACCACCAGAGCCTTCACAATGAACGTGACGGCGTCGGAACCCAGCGGGACAACCAGAGGAGGCCAGGATCCACCGACGGCAGCAGCAGCGGGGGCCAGGGAGCGCCAGAGAGACACGCTCTGCTTCTACCACCGCCACTTCAGAGAGAATGCACACAGATGTGCACCACCATGCCAATTCAAGCGCTTGGGAAACGCCAAGGCCGGCAGTCGTAGCAGCTGCGACCGCCGGTGAAGAGAACAAGCTGCTTTACGTGACGGACTCGCGCTTGGTGAGGCGCTTCCTCGTCGACACTGGAGCCCAGAAGAGCATCATCCTGCCGTCCTACGCCGACCGGCTGGCAGGACCTAGCAGCCCCGGGCTGGTAGCAGTAAACGGCTCGGACATTAAGACTTTTGGTGAGGACTTCCGGGAAGATGGCGGAGAGACATAACACTTAAACAAAGAGCTCTCCCTAGCCGGATTAAAAATCATCGGTAAATGGCCAACTCGACATAAACGAATCAATAAACTAAGGGATGAAAACACGAAGGAACCGGGCACAAGGACAAAAACAGGGTAAAATTGAAGAATTCCTCTCCAACAACGCAGGAAAAACCGCTGTACGCAAAGCCCAAAAAAACGAGATGTCCACAGCAGAGAAAATGGAGGACACCAGACTCGACAACATGAACGCTGGCATCGCCAGTTTGGGTGAAGAGTTGAGAGAATTCAAGCGACAGCTACAACAGGATTTAGCGGCTCTTAAGGAGGAACTGAAAAAAGAAATTAAGGAGGAAATCATGGACCTCCGAAGAGAAATGGAGCGTAAATTAACGGAAAACATGGAGGAGCTGCGCTCCCAGAGGGCGTGTATGACAGAAGCGCAGACCCGAATTTCGGAACTAGAAGATTGGAAAAGCGAGGCAAACGAACAACTACAGACCCTGACGACGCAAACGCAGAGGATGCAGGAGAAAATAAACGACTTGGAGAGCAGATCCCGACGAAGCAATATGCGCATCTTTGGAATTCCGGAGGGCATTGAAGGCAACTCGATGACAAAATTCATGGATCAGTTCTTAAAAAAAGAACTGGAAATACCCGGAGAAACGGATCTGCAGATTCAACGGGCGCACAGAACACCGGCACAGAACCCGAAAACAAACTCTCCACCCAGGTCAGTTGTGGTAAACTTTGTGAAATATGACATAAAGGAAAGAATCCTGACGCAAGCATGGAAAAAAAAGATACGAATCGGCGACAAACAGGTATTTTTTGACCATGACTACCCGACAGAAATCGTGCAGCAGCGGAAGAAATATGCCAATATTAAAAAAACGCTGAAAGAGAAAAAAATTAGATTCCAAACGCCGCTAACGAAAATGAGGATTCATTGGGAGGAAGGCACAAGAACCTACAACACGGCCGAAGAGGCAGCGCGGGATATGATGGAGCGGGGCCTTGAGGTGAGCGTGCCGAAGGAGACGGCTGGAGCAGCGGCGGCCCTGAACGCACCACGACAGACGGAGTGGAGACGAGTGAACGGCGGAAGAAGGGGGAGAGACGTAGAGCAGCGGGCCCAGGACAAGCTACAAGGCTTTCAACTGAAAGCCTAGATCATAACAAAGATTAAGAAAGGCACAGAAGAAATGAAGGCCAAGAAGACAAGGTAAAAGAGAAACAGACGGCTAGGAGAGGTTTAAGTGATATTTGTTGGACATTTCTAGACTTATGACTATTACTTTGATAGTAATTAGAAGTCTAGGGAGGGCCCTTCACTCTGTGAAGACAAACCCCCCACCCACCAACAGGGACCAGTGGGCAGAAGAAAGGCCCAAAGTACGGAGGTCGAGTTTTTTTAATGTGTTTTTAAATAAATATGTGTTATTTTTGTTGTTAAAGGGGCTAGGAGCACAAGTTAAAAAAATGGAAAAACATGAATATGGGTAAAAATCTTAAGATAATGACACTAAACGTGAATGGTCTGAACTCACCTGTTAAAAGGGAAAGAATAATAAGAAAATTCAAGAAGGAAAAAGCTGAAATTATATTTATGCAAGAGACACATTTGAGCAAGGCAGAACATGTGAAACTAAAGAGATTTGGCTATAAGAACTCCTACTACAGTTCATTTAAGGGAGGAGCAAAAAGGGGGGTTATGATACTAATCTCAAACAAAATACAGTTTGAAAGTGAACAGGAAATCCAGGATAAAGAAGGCAGGTATGTAATAATAAAGGGAAGAATAGATGGTATGCAGATCACATTAGTGAATATCTATGCCCCACCAGAAAGTGACAAGGGTTTTTTTCAACATCTGTTTGATCTCATAGCAACACACAGTGAAGGAGTCCTAATTTGTGGAGGAGACTTAAATGCTGTCATGGATCATGAAGTTGACACAACAAGTGTTAAGAAGACAAAAAACCATGTAACAAAGTTCATAAGAACCTCACTGGCAGAAATGGGTATGGTAGACATATGGAGGGACCTACACCCACTCGAAAAAGACTATACACATTATTCAGCAGCCCATAAAGTACACTCTAGAATAGATTACTTCCTTATGAATGAAGGTGACAGACACAGGGTGAGAAATTGTTGGATTGGAGGGGCAGAAATATCAGATCATAATCCTATATACATGGAAATATATTTAAACAATAGAAAACGACAAACAACATGGAAACTTAACGTAGGACTGTTAAATGATGAGAAAATGAAAGAAAGAATAAAAATAAACATAAACGAATATATCCAAGAGAATGACAATGAAGAAGTGGACCCAACAATACTATGGGACGCACTAAAAGCCGTGTTAAGGGGTAAATTAATTGTTGAAACAGGAAAAGCAAATAAGACTAAACTGGAAGCGTATGAACAAAGATGTGAGAGACTGAGGGAATTAGAACGTAAACATCAAAGCACAAATGATCCAAAAATATATCAAGAAATTAAAGAAGAAAAAACAAAGATAAAAGAAACACAAATGGATGAAATTGAAAGGAAAAATAGACATCTAAAGCAAAAATATTATGAAACGGGGCCAAAAGCCACAAAACTGCTGGCAAAACGGTTAAGAAAACAACAAACAATGAATAATGTATACAAGATTAAAGACCCCACCACAAATAAAACCACAGTTAACCCAGAAAACATCGAAGAAATTTTCCATAATTTCTACCAAGAACTATACTCGCAACCTGAAGAAACAAATACTAAAGATATCAAAAAATTTCTAGACACATTGGACTTGCCATCAATAGGAAATCAACAAAATGAAAAACTAACAGCAGAAATAACAACACAAGAGATCAGAGATGTGATTAAGTCACTTAAAAACGGTAAATCACCAGGTAGTGATGGATACCCGTCTGAGTTTTATAAACTGTTTATAGAAGAACTCACGCCACAACTCCTAAAGTCATTTAATTGGACGCTGAACAACAACAAAATACCTCCAACATGGAACGAAGCAATCATTTCAGTTATTTTAAAACCAGGGAAAGATAAAGAACAATGCGGAAACTATAGACCAATCTCTTTATTAAATGTAGATTATAAAATATACACAACAATTATATGTAAACGAATAAAGACATTCTTGACGGAATTGATAGAAGATGATCAAACTGGATTCATAGAGGGACGCCAAACACATGACAATATCAGGAGAACAATACATATAATTAACCAAATACATAAAGAAAAGAAAAGCGCAGTAATAATGAGTTTAGACGCAGAAAAAGCATTTGACAGGGTTAACTGGAAATTCCTATATAGTGTACTGGAGCGCTTTGGATTTAACGAAAAATCAGTACAATGCATAAGGACGCTATATCAAGAACCTGTGGCAAGAATCAAGATAAACGGTAGCTTAACAGACAAAGTAAATATACAAAGATCAACTAGGCAGGGATGCTGCTTATCGCCCACCTTGTTTGCTCTGTTCATAGAACCATTGGCTCAAGCGATACGACAAAATAAGAAATTAAAAGGTGTAACAATAAAGGGGGCGGAACACAAGATTGGGCTATTTGCAGACGATATTATAGTTTACCTTGAACAACCAGATAAATCAATAATGGAAATGATGAACTTGATAGAAAATTTTGGAAAATTATCAGGATACAAGATAAACATAACAAAAACACAAATACTGACATTCCACTATCCATCCATCCATCCATCTTCTACCGCTTTTCCGGAGGTCCGGGTCGCGGAGGCAGCAGTTCAAGCAGAGAAGCCCAGACTTCCCTCTCCCCAGCCACCTGCTCCAGCTCTTCAGAGGGGATACCAAGGCGTTCCCAGACTAGCTGGGAGACATAGTCTCTCCACCGAGTCCTGGGTCTGCCCCGGGGTCTCCTCCCAGTGGGACGTGCCTGAAACACCTCAAGTGGGAGACGTCCAGGAGGCATCCTAATCAGATGCCCATACCACCTCAACTGACTCCTTTCAATGTGGAGGAGCAGCGGTTCTACTCTGAGCCTCTCCCGGATGACTGAGCTCCTCACCCTATCTCTGAGGGTGAGCCCAGCAATCCTACGGAGAAAGCTCATTTCAGCCGCTTGTATCCGCGATCTCGTTCTTTCGGTCATTACCCAAAGCTCGTGACCATAGGTGAGAGTAGGAACGTAGATTGACTGGTAAATCGACAGCTTTGCCTTAGAACTAAGCTCCCTCTTCACCACAACAGACCGGTACAACGTCCGCATCACTGCAGATGCTGCTCCAATCCGTCTGTCGATCTCTCGCTCCATTTTCCCCTCACTCGTGAACAAGACCCCAAGATACTTAAACTCCTCCACTTGGGGCAGGAGCCTGTCCCCAACCCGGAGAGGACAATCCACCTTTTTCCGGCTGAGGACCATGGACTCGGACTTGGAGGTGCTGATTCTCATCCCAGCCGCTTCACACTCAGCGGCAAACCGTCCCAGCAAGAGCTGTAGGTCATTGCTGGATGAAGCCAACAGGACAACATCATCTGCAAACAACAGAGATGAGATCCTGTGGTCACCAAGTATGACACCCTCCATTCCCTGGCTGCGCCTAGAAATCCTGTCCATAAAAATTATGAACAGGACCGGTGACAAAGGGCAGCCCTGGCGGAGTCCAACTCTCACTGGGAATGACTCCGACCGAGTGTTGGCAATACGAACCAAACTCTCACACCCCCTCATGGATCGTCACCTTATCGTGGTGGGGGGGTTTGCGTGCCCCAGTGATCCCAGGAGCTATGTTGTCCGGGGCAATTTGCCTCTGATAGGGTCTCCCAAGACAAACTGGTCCTGGGTGAAGGGCCAGACTAAGAACGATCCAACAGACTCTCATGATAAATTGTATATCAAGGATTCAGTGTACCCCGCCCGGTATGGGGTTACCGGGGCCCCACCCTGGAGCCAGGCCTGGGGGAGGGGCTCGAAGGCTAGCGTCTGGTGGCCAGGTTTCCACCCATGGGACCCGGCCGGGCTCAGCCCGAAGGAGTTACATGGGTCCGCCCTCCAGTAGGTTCACCACCTGCAGGAGGGATCATGGAAGTCCGGTGCTATGTGGATTAGGTAGCAGTCAAAGGCGGAGACCTTGGCGGACTGATCCCAAGCTTTCTAAACTGGCTTTGGTTTGGTTTGGACATTCCACTATAACCCTCTAAACCAGATAACTGATAAGATCAAACTAAACTGGAAGCAAAAAGAAATAAAATACCTTGGAGTGAACATACCTAAAGACCTAAGCAAAATATATAAAGCAAACTATGATAGGTTGGAACAAGAAATAAAAAAAGATATTGATAGATGGTCAATCTTAAATATGGATCTGAATTCAAAAATTGAGACAGTCAAAATCAGCATACAACCTAGATTACTTTACCTCTTCCAGGCTATACCAACAGAGATTCCAGATGCCCAATTCTCAAAGTGGGACAGGATGATATCGAGATTTGTTTGGGGAGGTAAAAAACCAAGAGTGAAATATAAAACCCTCCAATTACCAAAAGAGAAAGGAGGCATGGGCCTACCGAGTCTAAAGGAATATTACTACTCAGCACAAATAAGATATATCATATGTTGGTGCGACGAGGGATATGAGGCAAAATGGAAAGAAATGGAAAAGGAAATTGAGGGACTCCCAGTACAAAGCATA
Organism: Pholidichthys leucotaenia; assembly: GCA_020510985.1. Lineage (NCBI taxonomy): Eukaryota > Metazoa > Chordata > Actinopteri > Cichliformes > Pholidichthyidae > Pholidichthys > Pholidichthys leucotaenia. The sequence continues at coordinate 298,787,945 of CM035841.1, read as the reverse complement.
ATAGGGGATAAAGATGCATATAAGCAAATCAAACAAATAGACCCAATCACTAAATTTACTTTAGAACTGTGGTATAAAATAGTACAAAAATATAATATAAGGGAAGACATAAAACTATTGAAATGGGTAGCATTTGACAGTCAGTTTGAACCGGCAAAACAAGATAGGGGATACAAAAATCTGGTGAACAAGGGAATCACAGCATGGGGCAATATCGGAAAAAAAGATCTCGGGAGCTTTGTAAATATCAGGAGAAAATTTAAATTAGAAAGATCGGAATTTTTCAGATATCTGCAGATGAGAGATTACTATATGAAGAAGATTAGGCATAACCTCCAAACAGATGTGAACGAGATTATACAACTTATTTTAAGCTCATATGCAGGAAATAAAATAAGAATTATTTCAAAACTATATCAGAAACTTATGACAAACAATCATACAAGTAACTATATAAAGGAGAAATGGGAGAAAGAGCTCAGTTTAAACATAACAGAAGAAAGCTGGCAGGAAATATGGAAAACACAACACACATCAACAAATTCAAGGGCATGGAGGGAATTTGGATGGAAAAACCTGATTCGCTTTTTCATTACACCACAGATTCAAGGAAAATATTCAAATACCCAATCTTTATGCTGGAGGGGATGTGGGGCTCAAAATGCAGACCACTCACATATGTTTTGGAAATGCTACAAAATATCATCATTTTGGAAATCTATGCATGTGACAATACAGAGGATATTAGGATATAATATACCAATGAACTGTAACCTGATGTACTTATGTGATCTTAAAAAAGACAGTGTTATACAGGCTGAGGACAGATATCTAGTTAAAATCTTGTTGATTGCATGTAAAAAAACTATCACAAAAAAATGGCGATCAGAAGTTCTTCCTGACCAAGAACAATGGACTGACATTGTTGAGGACATACGTATGATGGAAAAACTAACATATCGACGAAGAATGCAAGAAGGAATATGGGAGAAAAAATGGCGGAAATGGACACACTACAAAGTGCAACAACGAGGCAGAAATTGAAAGAATAACCAAAGACACTGAAAAAACCAGAAGAATTAAGAGATGGAAACTAAAAACTTGATGCTCCAACATTTGTCCCCCCCCCTTTTATTTTTTATTTTTTATTTTTATTTTGTTTATTTTTTTTTATTTTTCCCTACCCTAACCCCTTTGTTTTTTAAATGTAGAATGTGATCTGAATGCATTATATATGATGAAAAATGAATAAAAATCTAAGTTACAAAAAGACTTTTGGTGAGAGGACACTGACTCTATCCCTACACGGCCGTATGTACAAGTGGACTTTTGTCATAGTGGCACTGAGTTTCCCAATCCTGGGAGCTGATTTTCTGTGTGCACACGGGTTACTAGTTGATGTGACTAACAGGCGCCTGGTTAATGCACTGTCTTTTGATTCTCTCCCCTGTACAGCTCGAGGGGCCGGGCCAATAACACAAGCCAGCGTCACAGCTCCAGGCGGTAAGTTCCACACACTGCTCACTCAGTTTCCAGCACTCACGGTCCCGACATTTTCAGCGGCCATCGCTAAACACGGGGAGGAACACTTTATCACCACTACCGAGCCGCCTGTTTTCGCACGGCCTTGGCGCTTGGACGCAGCTAAACTGGCCATAATGCGCGGGGAGTTTGCCAACCTGGAAAGACTGGGAAACATCAGGCGATCGAACAGCCCATGGGCATCCCCGCTACACATGGTCCCTAAGGCCGAGGGATCGTGGCGACCGTGTGGTGGTTTCCGCAGATTGAATAACGCCACAGCGCACGACCACTACCCGATTCTCCATATTCAGGATTTTTCCGTTCACCTCGCCAGAGCACGCATTTTTTCTAAAATAGACCTAGTCCGCGGTTAGTACCAGGTCCCAGTGCGCGCAGAGGACATACCCAAAACAGCGGTAATAACTCCGTTTGGCTTGAGTTTTTACGCATGCCTTTCGGATTAAAAGGAGCAGCACAGACATTCCAACGCATGATGGATGCGGTGTTGCACCATCTCCCGTTTGTGTTCGTCTACCTGGATGACATCCTGGTGGCCAGTGCGTCCGAGGACGAACACATAACCCACCTCACGATGGTTTTCCGGAGGTTGGAGGAGCACGGGTTAATAATCAACCCGGCGAAACGTCAGTTCGGCGCGACAGAGATTAATTTTTTGGGGCACCGCGTGTCACCGGAGGGAGCGATACCCTTCCCCGACAAAGTGCACGCCGTGGCGAATTTTCCCCGGCCTCAGACGGTCAGGGCGCTGCAAGAATTTTTGGGGGATGGTTAACTTTTATAACCGGTTCCTCCCCCACGCAGCTCAACTCATGCAGTCGTTGCACGCCGCACTCAAGAGACGGAAACCCGCGGATAGAGTCGAATGGACTCCGGAGCGAGAGCAGGCGTTCTCTGAGGTTAAAACAGCCCTGGCAAATGCAGCACTGTTGGCGCACCCGGACCCGGCGGCCCGGATAGCGCTCATTACCGACGCCTCGGACGTGGCCATAGGGGCCGTCGTGGAGCAATGTGTCGCCAGTTCTTGGCAGCCGCTCGATTTTTCAGCAGGGCTTTGCGCGACAGTGAGCGTAAATACAGCACGTTCGACAGAGAGTTGCTGGCTCTCCACCTGGCCATACGCCACTTCCAGTTCTGGCTGGAAGGGCACAGCTTCACCACGTTCGTGGACCACAAGCCGCTGACGTTCGCGATGGCCAAGAGTTCGGAACCATGGTCGGGCTGGCAGCAGAGACAGCTGGCCGCAATCTCGGAGTTTATGACTGATATTCAGCATGTGTCGGGTAAACTGAATGTGGTGGCGGACTGCCTCTCGCACACAGTAGTGGCCCCGGTCTGCGTGGGGATAGATTATACAGCCATGACCGCAGAGCAGATTAGCGATACGGACGTGTGCGCGCTCCAGTCTGGACCAACAGGGTTAAGGCTGGAGAGCAGAGTACTGCAAGACGGCAAGCCCCCCCTAATTTGTGACATCTCCACGGGACGCCCGCGCCCGGTGGTCCCAGTCGCATGGCGCCGCCGCATGTTTGAGTCAGTTCACGCTCTGGCGTACCCAGGAGTGCACGCGTCAGTCAAAATGGTGGGAGCGAAGTTCGTGTGGCCAGGCCTGCGCAAACAAGTGAAAGAGTGGCCTGCAGCCTGCGTAGCGTGCCAACGAGCCAAAGTACACAGACACACGAAGGCTCCTTTGGAACCGTTTCGTATATTGGCTAAGAGGTTCGATCATGTTCACATGGACCTCGTGGGTCCCCTCCCCCCATGGGGTGCACGCACCTTCTGACAGTGGTGGACCGCACCACACGCTGGCCAGAAGCAGTCCTGCTGGTGGCAACCACGTCCGCGGATGTGGCACGCGCTTTTTTGACGACATGGGTGGCGCGTTTTGGAATCCCGTCGGACATCATGTTTGATAGGGGCCCTCAGTTTGTTTCCGACCTCTGGTCCGCGATGGCCCGCAGCCTAGGTGTTGCAATTCCTCGCACAACTGCATACAACCCACAGGCCAATGGGTTATGCAAGCGTTTTCATAGGTCACTGAAAGCAGTGCTCAGGGCTTCGCTGACAGATGCAAATTGGGTAGACCGGTTGCCATGGGTTTTATTGGGGTTGCGTTCCGCACCTAGAGAGGATTTGGAGGCTTCCCCGGCGGAGCTTGTTTTTTCTTAGCCACTGCGGCTGCCCGGGGAATTTTTGCCAGATAATCCCACGCAGGACAGCTGCCCGTCTCAGCGTTTGCAGCATAGTGCAGACACAGGCACGCTGCTGGGCCCGGCCCACCACTGTTTTCCACGCACTTTTGTGCCAAAAACTTTGAAGAAGGCGGCGTTCGCGTTTGTCAGGCACGATGCCCACCGCCCTCCATTGCGCCCACCCTACAATGGCCCGTTCAGAGTGCTGGAAACAGGGGACAAACATTTTTTGTTAGACTTGGGGGGTCGTCGGGAGAAAATATGCAAAGACAGACTTAAGCCCGCCTTTGTAGTGGCGGACGAGCAAGTGCTGTTGGCTTGGGCCCCTCGGCGTGGAAGACCCCCACTGAGAACTCCCCAGGTAAACAATTCATCAGAGCAGCCACACGAGCAAATTGAAGTTTCCTCCCCCCTCACCATGGCCCACCCACAGACAGACACACCCCCAGGAGCCCCCAGCCGGCACAGCAGCGCAGCGGAGGCGGTAAACCCCCGTTACAGCAGATATGGGAGGAGACTGAAGCCAAAAGGACGTGAGGACTGAAACTCTGTCTGAGATTTGGGGGGGGGGGGGGGTAGAGAGGTGTAGAGACTGGGTGAATCATCTCAGACTAGATGCAGAGGGTAAACAGAGGAGAACAATAGCTAGGGAGATCATGGTGACATAGCAGGAAGAACGAGTTGGGGTGAAAAAGGATGAATGTATTGCGATGTGAAATGTTATGCAAATGTGAGATAAGTGGTTGGTATAAAAGGAGAACCCATGGTGTATTGAGACATGGTTTTCCTGTGTATGCCTGATGAGAGAGTGAATAAAGTCGTCTGCTATATGAATCAGTCTCATTATTTACACTCTCCACATATTTATGTTTCTGTCACCTACCTCTCCTCAACTGTACTCACCAATAGTATGCTCCAGTGTGGTTTTTACTTTCTGTTTAAGAAGACGGATGATGGACGGATGGTTTCACTTTTAGCGCCCAGCCTCCTGAGCTGGAAAAGCAGCAGCTGCTGCTGCAGAACTCGCGTCTTTCTGCTCAGTTCTTGACGGAGTTCAGCATAATCCTTTGCCATGATATTTTTGCAAGTGTTTTATGAAGTTAGTGGTGTAAAATTGTAAATGCTGCTACCACACAGCAACATACTGAGGCGAGTCTCACAGACAGACTCCAGTGATGTGACGCTCGTTGCCTCTGATTACAGAAGCACTGCGCAGCGCGGCTGAGAACAGGATCGTGCCTTCATTTTAATATCGGATAGGTAAATTACTTTTATTCCTTAACGATACCGATCCAGCCATTTTGCCTGGATTGGACCCGATACCAATACCGCGTATTGGATCGGCTCATCCCCAGTAACAACCCCTGATTTTACCATAAAAGTATCTTGTTTTTACCATTTAAATACCACATACTTAGCATGCTTACCCTGTAGTGTCCATGCTTCAAACAAATTTAATTGTTCAAGTACTGTAATCTTATGTGTAAGTACCTCAAAAAAATGCACTTACTGGGTTCTAATTTTGTAATTACTCCAACATTTTTTGGTACTTGCTGAGTTCCTGAATCTCACTTTGCTCATTTGTAATTTCTCCTGTGGTGTTATTGTGTCTAATAACAAAATGGAGAGATGACGTGTGACAAGGATGTTATGTAATAAAGCAACGGGGTACAGTTGATTCTCATTTTTTCCTAATCCTAAACCTAACTATTACCGGCTGGGATATCAGCTATCTAGTGGGGTGAATAGATAATATAGAAAATTTTGGTAATCTAAGCCAAGCCAGATAACCTTCAGGGTGTGGAACAAAGGACTCTACACTGACATTTCCAGCAGTCCAAAATGAAACTTTTCTGCTTCCAGGTTTGTCGAGCTCTTTGACTCAATCGAGCTCAACCCCAGCCTGATCTGCTGGGATATCCCAACCATTGGAACAAGTAGTGTAAGTAGAAAACTGAGTTCCACAGACTCACACTGCTGAGCTAAGTACATCTACGAAACAATTTCCTAGGCCAAGTTAGACAAAAATTAACAAAATAAGCCAGAATGATGCAAGATATATTATTGACTGTGATTAAAAACAACACCATGTAAGATTTTCTCCTTAAAATAATGTTTCTCAAATCATTTGATTATGCATCAGCCTTTAACCTGAGTGGACCAGCACTGCCTGCAACAACATAATGTTTCCTGTTCCTGACAGGAATACTGAAAACACTACAACTGGCATATTTTACAGCTTCGGTCTCATTTGCCAGTCACAGGGCTCAACTATAGGCACCAACTACTAAAGCACCCTGTGACTGCTTGTTGGCACTCAGCTCATAAAATGTGCCAATTGTTTTTTTCAGTGCTCCTACCAGAAACAGGAAAGTTACATAGTGCTTCTTAAATGAGCTAGAAGAGAGCTAGAGTTTACACAGAATAACCATAACTCCGGTCTGACAGCTGAGCTAACGCTGTAGCACTGTCATTAGAAGGGCTTAAGGCCTGATCATAATCTCTCTGAAGTGAAAACGTTTGCATTCTGTAGGCTGAGTTTGCATACATGGCAATATTCAGAGTGGTTTTTGAGCCACCACAGCTACCGCTCAGCAACTGCGTTTCATGCCTGCGCAGTAAAAATAATCTGCAGTTCTCATGCCCGTACTGTTGGCGGCAACCAAGAGCCACCAAACATTTGAACAGCTGCAATCCAAACTCAAAAGAAGAGCACATTGGCGGACGTTTTTTAGAAAATGAGGTAAGTGAATATTATGATGACGATGAGGACGAACAGGAGCTTTTGTTGTTGTTATTGTTAGCTGCAGAGGAAAAAAACAGACAGGCAAATAGATGGTGGGTTGCTCAATACATCCCCCTCCAGGATGGTGGGAGTTATCTGGCGCATGCGCAGTTCACCGCGACCACTGTGGTCTTGTATGTGTTTTCACCTTTTTAGGGCTCAGTCAGCACTCACTCTCTGCGTAGGGTTTGTGCATTAATGCATCCACTGCACTCGCTCACATACCAGCGGGTTTTTGCCACCATAAATTTGGCTTATGATGTCCCCAGAGGGGTGCTCCCACCTTCTTGTGGACATTAGCTTCCTGGAAAATATGACCCATCAAATACCAATCAAAGTAGGACATTATAGTCATGTCTTATTTAAAAAAAATATCTTGCAGTGCGAGTATGATATTCTGACAAAATGCATTTATTTTAATAGACATAATAGAATGGCAGCATGGTGATGTAGTGGTTAGCACTAGTGCCTCACAGTAAGAAGTTTGTGGGTTCAGGTCCACCTACCAGCAGGGTCTCTCTGTGTGTAGTTTGCATGTTCTCCCCATACTTGCGTATGTTTACTCCAGATGCTCTGGTTTCCTCCCACATTCCAAAAACATGCAAGTTAGGTTAATTGGAGACTCTAAAGTGGCACTAGGTGTGAATGCGTGTGTGAATGGTGAAGGGATTGGTGCTGCACCGTGGCTGCCTCATCCAGTCGGATACCCTTGAATTTCCCTCTGGGATTAATAAAGTATAAAAATCTCTAAGAATACAAACACCTTGTTTTTTCAGTCTTTGGGCACTTTGAAGATGGTAATTCTTCATTGTAAAATTGAAGATAAGTTAGAGAACATGGAAAAGCATGCCATGAGCCCTCTAAAGTCTACGGATTAGCATGTTTGTATGATTAGAAAGAGCTTGATGTGACAGCATCACAGCCTAGTGGATGACTGATTAGCCTTCAGTCTGGAGTGGAAATGTTAGCATTCTAATGGGTGTGTGTAAGATGCCATCATAAAACATGTTATCGCTGACAATGCTGCCTTTTGAAGGTAATATCAGTGTTAACTTACCCGTTTCTTCCAAGTTACTCATTTAAATGAGGACTAAACACTAGTTTAGAGGGCGTGATGATACTACAGTAATAATTTTACTGTATTAGTGTTACCTCAAATATCATGTGATTTCATACTGTGGTAAATCATTTCATCATAAAAATCTGCCTGAACCCAGACATAAAATGAGGTAAGGTTAAGATGCTCTCCCTTTACAAAATGGCGGCTGCGTCCTGACAGGTTTTCTCTGTAGTTGAAAGTGAAATAAATAAATAAGGAAGCAAATCATGTTTGAAAGGATTTACCCAACGGGCATCAGCTGACTGTCTACAGCTGCTTTTGGCTCATGGAGTAATCTCCATGGCAACAGCTTTTCCAAATCTGGCCGCTGCCCACCTCTCTCCATCACAACAACAAATCCCATTGATGTGTCTCTGGAATGCGTTGGCCTGTTTCTACGGGAGACCTGAGGCCATTTGTGCAGCTGCTCGGTGCTGAGTGAATGTACAGTTTCAGTGTTGACTTCACCTCATTCGGCTGAAAGTAAACCACACAAAAAAAGGAAAACAAAGGTGAGCCTCTGGCAGGCTGAAGCGGGTTTGTGTTCAAAGAGTTAGTCCATCTGCTGCTTTTCAGTTTTAATCTTTTAAACACTTCTCCTCAGTCATTTATAAAACTCACCAATGTCAAACTTCAGTGCCTCCACATAAATCACACTCTCTAGAATCACGTTTGAAGATGAAAATGTGTATTTAGCGCACACACATGTTGTCATATTGGCCTTTCTCCGGGCTTAAAAGCTATTTAGCACCAATCCAGCTGCATCTCAATCATCTGACACTAAGCTTTTCACTCATTAAGATGTAATTGCTGTTGTCAAGCAACTGGCACATCATTAGTCAAAAATTAATTGCTTCTCTGTGTAAAGCAGCTTCTCAATAATAAGTCAGTGAGTAAATAAAGACTGAAGGGAGCCTTGAAGTCAGACTAGTCAGGGTGAGGTACATACTGCCAATCCACCAGAGGATGAGTGACAAATTACAAGAGTCTAATGAGAGAAAACTTGTGCCAAAGCACTTCAAAGATGGTTTGTTTGACGACAGGGACACACAGTCATTTCTGTGCTTGCAGTTAATGAAACCTGCTTGAGATCTCTGGGAAGAACACATTAAGACTGTTGCTCCCTCACTGTGCAAAATATATGATTGGAGCATGAGCCAAAGGTAAATACATGTCACCAGGAACCCCACCGGGGGTGATGAAGTCAGTCCAATGTTGAGGAGCTTATTCATGCTGTGTGGAGCTTGGCAGTGACACCGTCTGCTCACATGAGAAATAAACCGAGAGGGCCTGATATTTCTGCCCTAAAAGCATCTCAGGAAACCTAACTCGCAATATTGAGTTACTCTAATCAGCTACTTCATGCTACTGATGTTGCTTCCCTTTCTATCTGTCTCAGTAGAAAATGAATCTGACCAGAACAGTGTAGTCTTTGTGTGGATGACCCCCCCACACACCTCCCTCCATCCACCGCGGTTAGTAACCCAAGCTTCAAAGTCACAAGCTCCCCCTCTCTGTACTCAGAGCAGGTAACCAGTCCAGCTGTCGCCATGGTTACAAGCCACAACTGATCTCAAGATGGAGGGCGAGAGGACGTGAGGCCATGTGTCCAATCAGGACAACTCAATCACTCCCAGCATCGACACGACTACACACAGCCGCAATATTTTCTCTCTCTCTCTCTCTCTCTCTCTCTTGCAACATTTCTGCAAGACCGAATTTAATCATCTTGTTGCCATTCTGCTAAATGTCGTATATCAGGGGAGAGGGAGGAATGCCTGGCCGAGGCTCAGAATAGCATGATTAACAGCCTGCAGTGCAGAGCAAAGCCGCAGCTACCAGTTACTGTGAGTCAGCTGTAGATGCACACAGACCATCTGGCTACTAATTCACAAGTGATGCTTTCAATCCAATAAAGGAAAATATGTAAAAGGGTGTCGCGACATGATGAATGCTGTTTTCAGAGATATTGGCTCACTGACATTACAGCATTAATCATCTTTCTTCAATTACTGCTTGGTTTCAAGTGTAATTTGGTTTCATTTTAAGTCTCTTTGTTTATCTCATATATGTGTGTGGTTGCATGTAGTAATGTTAAAAGGCTTATTCAGTTTCAATCTTCAGGTTAATTGGTGCAGCAGTAAGCACATTTTCATTTTCCTTGTCGCCTAGTAACGACGACTGACACCTCACCTAAGTGTAGCATTTAGAGTAAAATATGAATAAAGTTTTTGTACCTTCTTTTTACTGATTCAGTAACCATAGTAGCTCCTTATATCTCCATTTCAGCCATAGACTGTAGCTATATAGCGGTGGGCTCACCTCCTCAGGAGGGATCATGAGGATCATGGTGCTGTGTGAACTGGGTAGCAGTCTGGGCTACTCTGCTGGGACTGCTTTACCCCCGCAACCCAGACCCCTGGGTAGAAGATGGATGGATGGATGATGTGCTAACATTCAAATATGAAGCTGTACTTCCTGGATTTTAGGTGCTACCATCTTGCATTTTTGCAGCCAGGGTCTGTGCAGTAGTGTAACAGTTCTCACCAGTAGGAAGCTCCGACAAAAATGACAAATCACAGACATTCTCAGTTGTGACTACATTCCTGTTTTTATAGCATCAGATAACTGATTAAAACTGAACTGGGGTGCATTTCCAAAAAGCATAATTTCTTACTAAGGTAGCAACTTCTGTAGTACAAAGTACGATGGTACTGTGTAGTTGCTACCACAGCTCAGGAGCCGCAGTAGAACCACAGTAGCCAGAGAAGATGTAGGTGGTGGGCCAAGTGGCTCTGTCTGCTTTAGTTTTTGAGTTGATCGATCCCCATCCAGGGAGTACCTGATTTTCACAGATATGCTAACATATATTTTTCAAAACATGAATCTGTTTGTTGGCAGGCTAAGTATGTTCATATTTTTATGAAAATCAAACTTTAGTTATGAAACTTGATAAGGCGGCTGAGACATTACTAAGGACTACTATATGTTTAACCAATCAAAGCAGCACTCCATGGTCACCTGACTTGAATTCGACCAATGAGCTGCGTCACTGTCGGAAGTAAATGTAAAAGAAAGATGGGGTGACAAGGCTGCATTTTCATCAGCTAGGTAAGCATAATAATGTTATATTTATGTCCCTGTGTTTTCTTTTCGTGCTACAGATGTCCATAGTTAATATTAGAACCAAATGGAAGCTCCCCATTGTCCCTTGTCATGTGTAGCATATCGCTAAATAAAGTAACTGCACGTCCTTCACATTGTTATCCAGCTGATATGAAAGAATCCCTGCTGAAAAAACCAACATACACCTGCATCAGACCAGCACCAAAACTGTTCTGTGTTTTATGTTTTGGAGCAGCGTCTTTCTTCCATATTGTTCATCTTTTTCTGCTTTAGTTTTTGTTTTTATAAGCTTAGCAAAAATTGTGTAACTACTAGAATAGGCTTTATTGTCATTGTACTGTTGTACAGTACAAAGCAGTTGTGGACTATAACAATGATCTAACATTTATTACAGATGTGTTCTTAGGTAGACTGGAATTGGGGAATTGTATCTGAAGTATGTGATTGCTCATCTAAAATACTGTAAAGGAGGCAAAATTGGGTGGGAAGCTTAATTTTTGACAACTACACTGTATGAAAGCTCAATTAAGTCAACTGGATTCAATTTTTTTTATACTCTGAAACATTTCACCATTCATCCAATTCACCATTCAAAGTAAAAAAAAAAAATACTTGATTCCAGTTGACTAGACTGAGCTTTCATACTTCATCCACTCACGTGGATGACTGAGAATCTTCATCAAAGTGTGGACCGTGTCATTACCAGTATTGGCCAAGTTATTAAAAAATAGTAACTAATTACAGTTGAGTTACTTCTTTTCCAAAGTAATTGAGTTACTTACCAATTACTGTATGATTAAAGAAACTAGTTACTTGGAAAAGTAACTTTCACATTACTTTTAAATGCATACTTAAATCATCTTGCACACATAGCAAGATAATTTAATTAATGGATTACATTACGGGCTTATTAATAACACTGTTTCAGACAGAGCTTTTAGAACATGTTCAGTCTGCTTTATCCTGCCTTGGGAGCTCTTATTGTGGAAAAAATCTGAAGAAAAGCAACAACATAGTGCCAATAATTTCCTCATTTTGGAGTGAGAGTTGGCAACACTGCATAAAGCTGTCCATGTTTATCTTACCTTTATGATATGGATTTAATCCAATGTGCAGTGATCCTAGAAAATGTCTATTATCCACAGTTCGAATGTCTGCTATGACGGAGACATGATCCAGTCCCTCAAATTTGTTTTGGAGCTCAAAATCCATTTTTGAATAATCTTTATCCAGGTAGCAAGTAAATGTGTTTTACTTAAGTGGATCGCAGTCTCAGCTGTCTGATGGAAAGTGACTGTTTATATTATGTCTTCAGTCTGTAAAGACATATCTGGCAATCAGTTGGTTTAATTCTTGCTGGGTCACAAAAGGCGCTTTTCCTCTAGGGTCAGTACGGTACGGTTTGGTACGGTTCGGCACCCTTTGTCCGCTTTTCCATTAGGCACCAATGTCTTTACAGTTCTGTTTATTTGGAACTGTTCCTATTTTATCGGGACTGATCGAGAGCTGGTCCGAGGTGTACCGGCACTGTTATGTCAACCCACTGCTGGCCACTGATTGGTCCGGGCGTAGCGTCATGAGAGTGGGCGTTACGCTGACGTTCCAGAATCGCTGGCTGGCTGCCATTTGCAATTTTTTGTCCGTGAGCCTGCGAACAAGTGATATTATAAACAACAACGATAGAATGACTTAACAGAAATCATCAGAAATCAACACCGTGGTCCAGCAGAGTTTTCTGTGCATTTCGGCTGATGAGAGAATGCAGGGGGAAGCAGACTGAGTTTGCAGTGGGGAGCACAAGCAGACGCACTAGAAAACAGACAGAGTCGCACCGGGAATTAGACCCAGCCACCCGAACTGAACTGAATGTACAGCCGCAACGCACCCCACTTCAGCAGCTAAAGCCGTGATATTGTGATATACAGGACGGTGAGTGATGTGATATTCATGTTTCCCATGATATTCATGTTTTCCCAACTTGTTTCCCAGCAGTGGAAAGTTCACTGTGGACAGACGAAAACTTAATCGTATTTAAACGATGACCTAGCTCAATGCTACGTCCGACGTCGTATGTTGCCTTGTGTTGACAATATCTGATGAAATAAGCTAGTTGTAATCCTGGTTAAAAAGGTGTTTTTTACATGTTGCACTTTTGTGCTGTGTATGAACTTAAGGTGTGTGTATTTTGATTGTAGAGTCCAAACAGGATCTGCTCGGAATGGTGACGTTTTGACAGCAGTATTGTGACAGGTAAACAACACATCAATCATATTTATAGTCAAATCTTTTGCTTTTTAAGTTAAAGTATAGGTAAACTGCTTGTTTATTTATTTTTATTTATTTATTTATTTATTTATCAGATCATTTCTGTGATCCTTTATGAGTTGTTGTCATAATAGTGTATCTTGCACTTTGGGGAATGGGAGTTGTTCAGTCACCATTAGAATTTATTTTATATGTGGAGTCTATAGTATTTCTAAACTCATCCAGTAAAAGAACACATTACAAATATTTGAGACCCATTGTAGTGCTTCTTTTTATATTTTAGCAATACAAGCACAAAACACCACCCACACTTGAAACCAGGGTGACACAGTGGTGGCTAAATTTTATTGATAACGTTATTTCACACCATCACAACAACTCAGTATCTAAACTCCATGTAAATGGTGTAGAGATTGAAAGGGTATCCAAAATTAAAATCCTTGGCATAATAATTGATAAAAAGCTGTTGGAAGTAACATATTAATTATATTAAAGGTAAAATATGCAAATCAATCGCAGTACTCTACAGAGTGAAATATTTGCTGAATCAACCCACACTATAGACTTTGTATCATTCATTAATACTCCCATACACGATATATTGTGCTGAAGTATGGGGAAATACATATAAAACAAACATATATCCAGTCTTTATGCTTCAGAAGAGAGCTATTAGAATAATAAACAAAGCTGCTTACAGGGAACCAACAAACCCACTTTTTCTTAAATTAAAAGCTCTCAAGTTGAAAGATCTGGTTGCCTTTAAAACTGCAGTAATAATGTTTAAAGCTAAGAATCTATCACTGCCCGCAAATATCCAAAAGTTGTTCCAAATAAGGGAGAAACAATATCATTTCAGAGGAGCATGTACATTTCAAAAACTTTCAGTGAGAACTACCACCAAGCAACACTGTGTCTCAGTGCAAGGAGTGAGATTGTGGAACGATTTTGGACCCGAATTAAAATCATGTACAACGCTTGGACAATTTAAACAAAAACTAAAGGAAGAAATACTCCAAACATATATAAAAAACGACGTGTAAAATCACATAAGGATTATCATATCCACTCTGTGTTGTGCTGTTGCTTAGTTTTTGTCACATTTTGTCTTGGCTTTGTTCTGAATTGTAATCACTCTTATTTTCTTTTCTTTTTGAATTCTTAGATGGAACATGGGTGGGCAATATAAGCTGCGGCTTCAGCCATCACCCATTTCGGATAAGTTATGCTGAATTGTATAATCCGAGGAGTTGCTGTTTAATTTGACCTTATTGGATTTTTTTCCCCTTTGTTCTATTATTCTGTTCCTTTCTTTTAATCTAATCTATCTGAAATAAAGATTCATTCATTTCTCAAATATGTTTTAAACTTGCTTTAATTATCCACCACCCATTTCTGTCTTTCATCTAGGCAAGGGGAAAACGATCCACCCAAACCAGACCTTGCCTCACTATTTACAGAGATGCAGGCTGAAGATCTGCTGAACCAGGACCAGTACGAAGGGCCGACCAGTTGCTTCTCAGTGAGGCAGCGTGGCTGGCATGTGTGGCCTATTCCAGTTTCTTTTTTTTTTTTACAGTTTGAATTTTGCACATTCTAAATAATCTGTAATTTGCTGCTGATTGGAATAAACAATTTAGTGATTTATGTGTTTGCATCATGATTTTCTATTTTGTCTGTTCAGACACCGGTGGGAAAAGAGTCAACAGTACGAACCATTTATCAGTGACTTTGAAATAATGGCTCATTTTTAAGAAGAGTAACCAAAACAATTATTTGCTGAAGACTGTAAAACAAAATAGAGACATCTGCAAAAGTACAAAGGTTTATTGTCAAAATTCCCAGGGCAATACTATATGAATACATGTATAGTTCACTGTTGATGCAGAGAATATATATTTATACAGTATCTACATGTAGTCAGCAATGCTCAATACGATACATTTCCAGTTAATCCACGTATTTCTCCATGTAACCTTGTGACTACATTATTTTAATTACTTTTAATCCTAGATCCATTTGTTCTGGCTTAAAATGCATCATAATTGTTAAATATATCTTATGCCTAATTCAGTACTGTTTACCTGTTGAAATATACACTCACCGGCCACTTTATTAGGTACACCATGCTAGTAACGGGTTGGACCCCCTTTTGCCTTCAGAACTGCCTCAATTCTTCGTGGCATAGATTCAACAAGGTGCTGGAAGCATTCCTCAGAGAGTTTGGTCCATATTGACATGATGGCATCACACAGTTGGCGCAGATTTGTCGGCTGCACATCCATGATGCGAATCTCCCGTTCCACCACATCCCAAAGATGCTCTATTGGATTGAGATCTGGTGACTGTGGAGGCCATTTGAGTACAGTGAACTCATTGTCATGTTCAAGAAACCAGTCTGAGATGATTCCAGCTTTATGACATGGCGCATTATCCTGCTGAAAGTAGCCATCAGAAGTTGGGTACATTGTGGTCATAAAGGGATGGACATGGTCAGCAACAATACTCAGGTAGGCTGTAGCGTTGCAACGATGCTCAATTGGTACCAAGGGGCCCAAAGAGTGCCAAGAAAATATTCCCCACACCATTACACCACCACCACCAGCCTGAACCATTGATACAAGGCAGGATGGATCCATGCTTTCATGTTGTTGACGCCAAATTCTGACCCTACCATCCGAATGTCGCAGCAGAAATCGAGACTCATCAGACCAGGCAACGTTTTTCCAATCTTCTATTGTCCAATTTCCATGAGCTTGTGCAAATTGTAGCCTCAGTTTCCTGTTCTTAGCTGAAAGGAGTGGCACCCGGCGTGGTCTTCTGCTGCTGTAGCCCATCTGCCTCAAAGTTCGACGTACTGTGCGTTCAGAGATGCTCTTCTGCCTACCTTGGTTGTAACGGGTGGTTATTTGAGTCACTGTTGCCTTTCTATCAGCTCGAACCAGTCTGGCCATTCTCCTCTGACCTCTGGCATCAACAAGGCATTTCCGCCCACAGAACTGCCGCTCACTGGATATTTTTTCTTTTTCGGACCATTCTCTGTAAACCCTAGAGATGGTTGTGCGTGAAAATCCCAGTAGATCAGCAGTTTCTGAAATACTCAGACCAGCCCTTCTGGCACCAACAACCATGCCACGTTCAAAGTCACTCAAATCACCTTTCTTCCCCATACTGATGCTCGGTTTGAACTGCAGGAGATTGTCTTGACCATGTCTACATGCCTAAATGCACTGAGTTGCCGCCATGTGATTGGCTGATTAGAAATTAAGTGTTAACGAGCAGTTGGACAGGTGTACCTAATAAAGTGGCCGGTGAGTGTATAGTTAACGGTTCATATGCTACAGTATGGCACCTGATCCATGTTTTGCCACGACACCACTGGCTGGAACAGGTAAATTCCACGTCTCAGCAGTCTCTCCATGATTTTGACACAGATCAGAAGCTAAACATTTCCACAGACATTATAGCCACTTCGAGTTCGTGAAGTTGGGGTCACATCACTGTGTTGAACTTTAACCCCCAACGTTTGAAGCGATATTTTTGCCACAAGAGAGCCATCTGAAACACACACACAGAGGATACATATTTTAGTACCTAATATCGATAACTTGCTGACATTACAATGTTGTACGGTGGACTTAAAAGCAAAGTAGCATTAGCAATCATTAGCTTACCTTGATATGTGATGTTTGTATCCTCATGGCTTCTCCTTTATACTGCTCTATGGATTTCTAAACGCTCAAGTACTTTTCCAGAGTGTGTAGTTTCGCCGCCTCTGATTTCTGTTCTCCTTTTTTGCATTTATTCAGGCAAAAAAAAGACAGAGAAGGCAGACGCCTCGTATCCTGCCAGCTTGTGTTTTGCGTAACGTTACGTTTGTTTTACGCCAGTTACGCTGGTTTTACGTAACGGGAGGGAGAGGGTTGCGCCGCCTCCCTGTAACTATATTCCCACCCACATCAAATGGGACCTAGTGCAGTGGAAAAACAAAGCGGGCTGAACTGTACCGTCCCGTCCCATACCGAACCGTACCATACTGACCCTAGTGGAAAAGCGCCTTTAAATTGTCCAGATGCATACCTGTGCTTGAAATCCAGCCGTGGCTGTTGAGACTGTTCAGATCTCGTAGATCCACTCACACGGTGTTGTTAGCATAGCTAGCCATTACTTAGCACTAGCTTTGTCGGAGCATTGTTGCCGTTTCAAGCACTTCTGAAGATTGCAGTAGGTCTCATCCGGCAGTAGGTCTCATCCATGCAGTAGGTCACTTAGCTTCCAACCCACCAATATGCTTTTGTCCTTAACTGCGACAAAGAAAAAATAATCTATTTCCACAAAAACAAAGAAGCTTCATCTTTTCCTCCACTCGGTAGTGAAGACTCAGCTCTCTGCAACAGGTGACGTTGACCGACAGCTGCATCAGCAACGGTAGGGTCAGTTTTTATATTCATTTACAGTATTTGCACTAACAAATATCTATCCATATTAATAAAACAAGTAACGCATCTGATCAAATTTCAGTAACTGTAATGCATTACTGAATTTTTAAACAGTAATTTCGTTACACAACAGGTTACTGCAAAAGTACTGGCGTTACAGTAATGTGTTACTTTGTAATGCATTACTCCCAACACTGGTCATTACTGCATAAATGTTCATTCTAAAGATAACTAGCTCCATTGTGTTAACATTTTCTCTTCTGGTCTACAGGTAACTACAGACACTCAGACATTTCTCACATCTCCTGGACCTGTCTGGATCACTGTCTCTTCGTCGTGTTTGTCTTAAATTGACTATTAATGTTTACAGTCATGAATGTACAAGGTCAATTCAGGTGGAGTTAATCAGATTAAAGCTGCTTACTCTGTCACAATTGGAGCATGGCCAGGGACCATGCCCACACTTTATATTCATATTGTTGTGCTTCTGTGATTACTGGTGATTATTATTTGCATTTATTGCCCTCTGTGTTCCCCTGAGTCCTCTGTTATTTGTCTACTGTGTCATTCCCTGTTTGGTCCTGGGTCTGTGTGTACTGTATATCTGTTTACCTATTGTTCCAACTCCCCATGTTTTCTATATCTCTAGCCACTGCCCTTTCTGTATTACTGTCTGTATTGTGCCCTGCATGTCCATTGTCATGTCTCTTGTGCATTCCCCGTCTATGAATGTCTGTGCTGCCCCGCCCGTTCTGTTTCCCTCACCTGCTGCCCTTGATTAGTCCCAGCTGTCTCACATTAAGTCTTCTTCTTCTTTTTGTTTTAGATTTGATTGGCAGTTGGCAACCAGGTACAGGTGCATTACCGCCACGTACTTCACTCTATATCATCACTCTACTTCCTCACATTAAGTCATTATCAGTTACCTTATTTATGTGAGTTTTTTCATGTGCTCTGTCTGGCATCATTGTCGTGTTTCCCCAGTGTTCTCCCTGTGTATGGATTGTTTTTGCCCTGACGGTTTGTGTTTCAGCCCCCGTGTTGGTTTGTTATTTTGTATTCTCAGTGTTTTTGTATGCTTTGGAGTTCAGTCCTTATTCCAAACCTTTTTCTGCCCTGTGGGCAGATCATGACAGAATGACGCCAGTATACTTGGACTTAGCAGGCAAAAGGAGGTTGGCAGCGGATGGTCCCAGTCGAGACCCAGTGGGGGTCCGACACGGGTGCACCCGCGAGTGCAGTATCGGTATGGGTCGAGGTCGGTGGAGGAGCTGCAGACCCTTCGCTGCCTGACATCGTGCGGGCTCGTCGCCGTCATCATCACCCCCGTCAGAGTCACCAACCTAGCTCATCATCGCCGGGGGTCGTTAGGGGGCCTCTACGTTCGGCCCGGCTCTCCCACGTCTTTCCCCCACCAGGGAGGCCGCCGCAGGCTGTCTTCCCACGGTTCTGGTGGCTGAGGGATGCGGGTCGGCCACCCGAGGAACTGTTTCGCCAGGTCGGCGCCCTGGGTCGGCCACCCGACATACTGTGTTTGCAACTGGGCGACCTGGTTCGGCCACCGGAGGATTTGACTTTCCGGGCCTGGGACTGGGGTAGGCCGCCCGATCATGTCCTGTCCACTGTAATCACCCGTTGGCCTTTGGAAGCAGGGAGACCACCGGAACTGTCTCTGTTATTCTTGGATTCTGTCTGTCGTCATTTCTGTTGAGTGGTGTGGGTTAAGGGTCAATCGGTGTGACAATTCTGCTCAGTGTTTTTGCCTTGTTAGTATGTTTTTTTTTTCTCCCCTCTTCTGTTTGAGGGACGTAACGTGTTTTTCTGGTTGTTATTTTTTCTCTTGCCCTGTGTGTTAATGTGCTTTATGGAGTATTGTACTTTTTGTTACCGTGCTCTGTATTGCTTCATTTGTATCTGCTTTGATTTTGGTTTGTGCATTATGGAGTATCGTATTTTCCGTTAATCATGCTCTGTAATTGCCTCATTGATGCCCTGTGTTAACTTTGGTTTATGCATTAGGGAGTATTGTGTTTTTTCCTGGGACATTTATTCTGTAATTATCACTGTGCTTCCGGCCATCGTCATGGGGTTTTGTTTTCTGTTGCTGGTCCTCTCCCTCCGGACCTGCTCCCCCATCCGCCCACCCTGGGGGTGGGGGGGGGGCTTGTGTATCATCGGACGTTCGGAGCCCGCCCTTGGGGGGGAGGTACTGTCACGGTCCGAGCGCCGATTTCGTCCGCGCTCGGGCCATGCATCATCTCCACCAGGTTTGACAGCAGTGTTTACCTTCTGGCTCCCCGAGCTCTTATTGTGACAGCACTCGGAGGGGCTTCCTGCTATCAAAGCCTGACAGCTGTGCAGCATTTTCGGCTCATTAGCAGCCCTGTATTTAAGCGGGCACTGGGAGCAGAATGATGCAGCAGTCTCGTCAACAATTCCACGTCAACTATTCCTGGTCTATGATTCCATGTCAACATTTATCCTTGCCAGACGTCGAGCGAGCGTCCCTCGGCTTGGACGTCAACGAGTGTTTCATGTTCATGATCGTGTGCTTCGTGTTAGCCTTATGATCGCCTGTGTCTAGTGTTGTGTGTTTTAGCCCACCGTGGCTCATTGCTTTATGTTATCTTTTGTTCGTTAATAAACATCAATGCAAACTTCACTGGTGACTTTTGGCGTCTTATGGTGGCTCGCGAGGGCCACCGCATGACAATCTGCTGTGTCATGCTGCTGTTACACAGTATTTTCCCAGTTTGGGATCAATAAAGTACATCTATCTGTCTGTCTATCTATCCAGTGATCTGAGATAATGAATCAGGGCTTATTAATAAATACTGTATATTATGTTCTATAATTTTGCACTTGCCTGGTTGTTTACTTCAACGAATGTAATTTTTTTTAGCTAATTATAGACATTCTTATATTTTTAAACTTTATTTAATAACAAAGTACAAAAAATCAGTACATACCTGTACACATAATCAGTTTGTGATGATCAGGCGCGCGTGCTCCCCCTCCTCTCCTGTTCCTGCTTTCCCGGCTCCGGAGGATTAGACACACCTGTGTGATTACACACCTGCTGCATCTGATGAGCAAGCATATTTAAGATCCAGCGTGTGGCGAGTCCATCGCTGGATCGTCTGGGTTTGCAACCACGCCAAACGTCAAGCTTTATCTCGTTACCATTGGGTTACCTGTGCACTCATCTTTGTGTCTTCTGCTCCTCAGGTTGCTGCCACCCGCCGGTGTGTCTCTAGATCTGATCACGCTCGCCTGACCAAGAAGACTCAAGACGTCCACCCAGGTCTCTGCCTTCCCCCTGTCCCCTGGTCCTCGCAGAAGTTCTCTGCTAGACCCTGCTGCTCTCACAGTAAGTGTTCTCTCCCGCAATTATTCTCCCTTTGGAGAATCTGTCCCTATCAATCTGTTTGCTCTCTCCCGTAGGCTACGTGCGCTCCAGGGGGCATCTGTCTTTTCTGCAATTTAAGTTAGTGTTTTGTGTTTCATTTTTCCCTAGTTTGTGCACCTTTATTTTCTGTTAAGTTTGTTTTCAATAAATTTGTGAAACTTTTTATCTGAGTCTGAGTGATCGTTCTAGCAGCTCTGTGTTTGAGTCTAACCCTGTTCTGAATCATGACACAGTTAAGATTATGTACAATGGAATACAGAGAACATAGATTGAAAACAGTTCGGGGGTATAACAAAATAATATTAATAAACCAGAATCAAATAAATCCGTAGAAAGAAGCTGTGAAGTCAAATCAATTCAACAGTTTTAAAGGAAGTACAGATCATTAGTCTTTATTGTTTTGGGTTTTTGAGAAATTAATTCTTATTAATAAATCAGCTGTCAGAAAGACCTGCTATTGTTTACCCTCGGGGTCCTGATGAAGTCAGATGTGATTGGTGTATGCGGTCACCTGGGAGACAAAACCGCAACCTGACTGGTTTGTTAGCTAGTGCTACTCGGAAAGATGCCAGAGAGGACTGACGATTAAAATAAGTAAGTTAATTTAAAAAAATGTGGTCAAACCGAGGCTGCCAACAAATTTTCTCAGATTTACCCAAAATAGAGAAGACTATATTGTGCCCTTCAGAGGTAAAGTGGGCTATCCCACATGTAGGTCAAAAATGAGTTAATTGTACTACACTAATTGTTAAGGGTCTATCACTTTCTTAAACTGCCTAGCTCTGCATAAACCTTGAAGGTATTTATAGGGGGTAACTTTTTAATGATATAGGCACACTGATTTTTTGAGAATATTTCAACTTTAGAGCTCATTTTCTCAAAATAATGGTTTTGTGGGATAGCCCACTTTACCTCTGAAGGGCACATTTAAAAAATGGCCTACTCCCCCATGCAGATCAATCAATGACACAAAAAATGCACTTGGCCCACCACCTAATGGTAAACATTGACAGAAGACGCAGTGGACAGATAATGATATAATTAGTGGTGAGCTTTATGTGGGTGATTCTACAATTTGAGGGTGATTTAGGCTTAAAAAATTGAACAAAATAACCTTTATTTTTATGCATTTCTATTATGTATTATGGAGGAATGAAGTGACGAGACACAAGAGCTGCCAGTTCAGAACATTATTCAACTCTAGCCAAAACATGAATGACACTTGGCGCCAATGCACACACATAAATGCATCATGGCATCATGGCACCCCCCTGAGGCAGATGTGTTTGCTCACTCCATTCTCGAATGCCGGCTTTTTCTTCTTCTTGTTGCATGTTTGCTGCTCCTTCTGCAGTGCATAAATGTCACGCACTGTTAACATACATCCGACAAGCATTGCTGGACATCGCCAAGACAAGCAGCCATACGAATTCATTGGCTTTATACCACCCGAATTATAATGCATTGTCCACTCCCACAGCGATCATCACCACCCCCAGGAAGACCCCAAAGTACCGAGCCCGCGTGAGCATGCTGACCCCAACAAAGCGCTTCGGAAGCAAACGAGGCAAGTGGGGGGAGGCTACATGCTAGGCTAAAAGCTTGCGCTAGCCACCCACTGCTACCTAGCCTCCTGCTAGCCAACGTATGGTCTCTGGAAAACAAACTGAATGAACTAAGAGTAAGGACTGAAGACCAGCAGGAGATAAGAGAGTTCTGTGCTCTAATCTTCTGTGAGACCTGCCTCTCAGACAAAGTCCCTGAGTGCACCATTCAGCTACAGACCCACTCCGTACATCGGGCAGACCAGACATCAGCCACGGGTAAGACGGGGGGGGGGGGGGGTGGCATGTGTGTGTTTATAAACAACTCGTGGTGTGGAGATGTACAGACTGTTTACAAGCACTGTTTGCCTGATGTGGAGTTTTTACTGCTGAAATGCCGTACCTATTGTCTACTAAGGGAATTCACTGCTGTGTTTTTGGCCGCTGTTTACATTCCCCCGCGAACCAACTACACAGCAGCGCTACACAAACTCCATGACGTCATCAGCATATTAGAGACGTCCCATCCTGATGCTGTTTTTATTGTTGCTGGTGACTTTAACCAGTGCAATTTACAGACTGTACTTCCTAAATATTACCAGCATGTGGACATTCCCACCCATGATAAGAACACACTGGACCATGTTTACACAAACATACCCGGTGCATACGGAGTGGCACCCCGCCCCCACTTCGGACAGTCAGATCACATCTTCCTGTTCGTGTACCCGGCCTACAGACAAAGACTGAAACAAACAAACCCTGTTGTTAAACAAATTAAACGCTGGACTCCAGAGGCTGAAAGCACCCTGCAAGACTGTTTTGCCCGGACAAACTGGGATGTGTTTAAAGCTGCAGCCACCCAGGAGAACTCTTCTGTAAACATACAGGACTATGGTGGGTATGTGACTGAGTACATCAGTACTTGTGTTGATACCATTGTACCCACCATACAAGTCAGGAAGTTCCCCAACCAGAAGCCCTGGATCAACAGTCAGGCATAACAGATGCTGCGTGCTCGCTCGCTTGCATTTAAATCAGGCAATGAGGCCAAGTACAAAGCTGCAAAGTATGGACTGAGGAAGGCTATAACAACAGCCAAGAGGCAGTACAGAGAAAAGCTGGACAGCCTCTACTCCACTCCTGACCCTGGGTGCATGTGGCAAGGCCTGCAGCACATCACAGACTACTGTTAGAAAAATACCCGATTCTTTGATTGAAAGGTCCAAGAACAAACCGGAGATTTCTTCAATTTTAAGATGAAACATTTATTTAGAAGTCACATGTAAAGCAAGCAGCGCTGGGTGCAGCGTGACGCAGCTCCCTCTGGAGCTGGTCAGACTGAACCCCGACTTCCGGGTGCAGGTTACAATTATCCCCTCGGGTTGGGCGAGCCAGTACAATGGGATGGGCTTGTACGCGACTATCTGATTGGCTAATCTAATGTTAAAAATAAACAAGAATGTACTCATGTATGAATTATTTGTCTGCAAAGTGAGAGTGAATGAAGGGAAGGAATAAATGTGTTTGTTTATAGTGAGTGACGGAGGGAGGAAGGCCTGAAATAGGCAAATGTGAGTTATGTTATATGTGTTAAATGTGAGTCAGGCTGTTATATTTGTGTATTTATAATATTTATGTTAAAGGTGAGTCAGGCTGTTATATTTGTGTATTTATAATATTTATAATATTTATAATTGTGTATTTATAATTTTTCTGCATTGATGTATGTGGTTATTGTGTATATTTTTATCTTGATTCTTTTTTCTAAAGCCCATCCAGGGACAAGAGTTGCAAATTAGCTAATAGCTATACACTCTATGTGCAACACATCAGATTGATTGTCTTTGATTAATTGTCTATGTTTATTGCACTGTCCCTGTCAAATAAACTAATCTACTACTACTACTACTAATCTACCTATGGCGGGAACAGGCCATCCACTGAACACGCCTCTTCATTCTAGAATGTGCTATCAACAGTGTGCGTGGGTGTTGGGTTTGGGTGTGTATCTAATGTTAAAGACCTGACTTAAAAGAGAGAGAGAAAAGACAGAGAGGGCTCTATACCTTTGTCTCATTCCTGTTATCAATATACCATAACATACTTGTTCATAAGCATGCAAACAGAATTTGTATGGAATATGTGTAGAGCATAATGGGAGATCACCTACAGAATTATTATTCTGGCACTAACTATACATTAACCCTTTCAATCCCCCCTTTGACATGATTTTATCATGTCAACCATGTATGGTGTGAGAGACTCTAGCAATTAACAGATGGTGAATAAGGCAGGTCCCTGCACTGTGTGTCAACCCAAGAGGCTTGCACCATTGATTCTGCTACCCGTGCCTCCCCCCTTGTGGACACCTTAGCACAGTGCAGCGATGTCTCAGAGGTGAACTGTCACCAGGTCCTGTACCCCCTCGAGGTCTCCTCATGATCATTGTTCTTTGTCCAGTGGAGTGGACCATGTAGGGGTCACAGGGTCGAATAGAATCAGTCCACAAAACCTTTGTCCACCGGTTGACCCTTGCCAGGGCTCACATCATTCAGCTGCACTCATCACACGGTTGCGACAGAGGTTTGACCTTCCCCTGTGTCTGCTTCCCATATCTGCAGCTGTGGAGCACAGTTCCATCTTGGTGACACAGGAACGAAACAACTGTGTCCCCGCTCTCAGAGGCACACCTCATCCCATGAGGTCTACAGGACGGTCTGGTGGGTGCAGCAGAGGGTATGTAACATCCAGTCCAGCCAGTGAACAGCTCAGTGATGCTGTCCCAGGGATGTCACCCCCCTGTCGCTGGAAAGAGGTGGACACGCTGGTGTTGGTAAGGCTCGAGCTCCTGGCTCCACCCTGGATGCTGGAGGTGCGGTGGATGCGCTCGGGTACCAGTCCATTCTTCTTCTGGGGACTGAAGTCATACAGTCACTCGCCCTACGACCTTTTCAATGTCACGGGCACACGTCGTGATGGTCTGGTGCTCTCCGGCGTGCATTTTCCCTCTACCCTACACCTTTGGTCAAGTGTCGACACAAAGGGCTCAGCTGGGGCAGGACCAATAATGGTCTGAGGGGTTGCCATCACAATGTATGGAGCCTATACAGTTTTATCCTTATTCACTACAACTGTAGTTATCTATGTGTTGTTGTAAGTTATCTCCCAGTAGCCTTGAGTGTGTGATTGTTGGCTATGTGAAATCTGCATGTGGTGTTTGTGTTGTGGTGTGTGTGTTGGGTGATGGGGCCTATATGTTCAGTGGGTAGGTAGTAAACAATATTATTCAACGTTAGGAGACATCCATGCATTGTTGTATTCAGAGCTTCTAACCTTCTCCCTTATTCAGATTACCTAACCGTAATTAGCATGATGGAGATAAATAACGCAAGAACCCTATAAGTCTCACACCCCTACATCCGTGTGGTGAGCTATGTATGATTTATGTATTATCATTAGCACACTGTGTTTACAAATAATCTGTGATGGCAGAATGGTCTTCCTCGTCATCATCTTTCGTCTTGGGGTCCTCAGCTCTTCCTCTCGACCCAGCAGTTGGTCTAAGACTTGCTGACGACTCCCACTGTGGAAAATTGCATTTGTTAACGCCCTTCTGGGCTTCTGAATATATGGCTTATAGTGTCGTACTCTGCTCCTTTTATTAGATCTGCATTTGGTTATCCCTTTACCATAACCAATTTGGAATTTGATTCAAATTTTCCTCATCCCCTCATTTGTTAATGAGAAAAGATTGGTCATATAGGAGATTTCTGGGCATCTTTGTGCCGCCTTTTGTGCTGATGCTTATGGTTTTATTTTGGGAGAATATTCTATGTTAAGGTCAGGTATTGGTTTTCCATGGATGGCTCTATTCTGCACTAGAGATGACAATATGTCCAACATTTTCCAATCCATGTGTTTGGGTCTAACCAGCGGGATGTGTGGAACCCCCCATTGGTTGAAATGCCTCTTATCCTCTTCAATTAGGACAATGGATGCTTCCACACATTTCCTTGTTTATCAGTCTAATTTTATGACCAATCTAGAGGATGGATTTACAAATGATGGTAGTTCACAATTTGGATCAGATCCATTCAGTTGTCTATAGTACATTGGGTACAATGCTAATTTTACAGATGTTGATAGGTGTTCTACTGGTAGCTTGTCATTTGCAGAATTTGATCATTATTTTTCTGACCCTGAAGCGTCCTGTATGTCATTACCCAGAGTTCTTACTTTACATGCAATAATTTAATTTTGCTAATTTTCTGCATACGTGTAGAAGTGAGTCCACTTATCTGTTCTAGTCTTTAAGTATGCAGTCCAGTTTTCAGTGGTGGACGTGGACCCCTCTCCTGCCAGCAGCGGCCATTGTGGGGCGTGCTCCCTCCTCCTCGCTGTCCTCCCCCCTTGTCCTCCTTGGCCTCCTTTTATAAGAGAAACAGATTCATGGGGAGCCTCAGGCTCCCCTTGTGTCAGCCATTCCATAAATAAGTTCAGTTTTTCTCCAAATTTTCTTTTCCCTTCTTATCTAGATTTCCAACATTGAGTCAAGAAAGGAACTGCTTCAAAGTCTTCATTTAATTTTCCTAATTAATACAAGATGGGATAATAAGATTGACTCTCCACCATGCCAACAGATATTATCTGCACTACTGTTGCGGACCTTTGTCTTCCAACCAATAAGGTTTCAATAGTCACAGCTTAACTAGTTTACAAATTTAACAAAATAACCACCTGTGCATTTTGATATGCTTCAGCATTGATAAATAAGATCAGTTTGTCCAGTTGAATTTAAATAAATGATTAAAAGTTGTCACACTTTCAGTCAACGGAAAGGTGGACGTTTTGCCTAATTAGAATTTGATTTAAATTTTTCCTTGAATGCCTCATTTTATATATTCCTTGGTAAATTGTGGAGTGAATGTAGTTTACCCTGACCCAGCTTGGCCACCGCCGAATCGGGAAAAATCACATTCCTCATTACTGTCATATTCCTGAAATATGACGTATCATATATCACATATCACACCATTATGTGGTGAGTAACATCAAATGCATACCCTCTGTTGGGGAGGAACATAACTGGGGTGTTAGATTGATTTTAAATAACCGAGTATATAGTAAGGCTATAATCTTCGCTGTGAGTGTTTGCTCACTACTAAATAAATGTTAATATTCACAATTAAGGAAATGCACTGAAAGAATGGACACCTAATGTCTCATTGCTGCTTTAAGTACTTGGAAACATCTAAGATGGTTGCCTGCATTTGTGCCTTCTTCCTGACACTCTTAACCAAAAATTTAATTTATTTATTGTTGGTTTTCTGTTTGTTTGGTTTTTTAAAGCTACAACTGCAAATCTTACGTGGATCTTTATTTTCTTTGGTTACACATGCTCTGCTTTAATTTCTTTTTCCATTTCCATCTCAACATCAGAAATATTTTCTACACTTGCTAAATCCACCGTTCTTCTTCTCTTCCCCCAAGTACTTTTTCCCATCAGAAACACTCACTCAATTCTTTTCCAACCACTATCCATCTGTGTACAAGACTTCACCTTTCCCTGGACTAGCTGATGAAACATCTCACATCTATAATCTCTTTCAGTATTGGAACTTCCTTCTGTTCACTGTCCCGTCGTTCATACTACTGACTACTGTCCACAGCTAATGCTCCATGCAAGATCCTACACATAAAAGTGATTGTTTCATTCTGAAAAGTCAGCTTTATAAATAAACCAACATGGCTCAATTCAAAATTCTGTTTTGTGACAACACTCATCTCTTGATTTATACCCTGGCCTTGGATGCCTTTTAATTACTGACCTTTTGAATTTGTTTTGGAATTAAATGATGCCGCTGGGTCTGAACACCTGCCTTTCAAGGAATGTATTACACTAAGACGTCTGCTGATTATTATGAAAACTTAAGTTTAACAGAGTCATCTGTATCTTGGTGTGGTGGAGTCTTCTGTCTTTTTTCTTCTGAACAGATAACCTCCAGATGAACTAACACTATGCCTACAAAACTATAACAATTTTAGATACAAAAATATAGAGCTTTCATTAGCCTCCAAAAACAATTCTAAATAACATTTAAATCAGGACTTAACCATGTGACACACAGACCATGCGGGTGTGAACCGCTGGTTTGTTTGTCAAGCTACACTGGTTGTCTTGTGTGTGCCAGAGCTGCAGATCTATGTGCACAGGACATTAAAGCCTTGTTCATGCTCCACCTCCGCTCTGTGCGTGCTCTATGATGATCCCTTGGATAGGGCTGGTGTGCACACAGCTATATGTATGTATATGCTTCATTCTTGAGTCTATTCGGCCGAGTGTTTGCTGTTTTTTACCCCAAATTATCTTCTTGTTTCTGTAGTCTACTCTGGTTGTGTTTGTTTTAATTCATCGTCTTCCATAATGCTTTTTACTCATCTCTGGATGATCCAAAACCATAACCCTTGTTACGCTGCCATCCCCCATCTCCATACAAAGTGTAAGGAAATCTGTAATGCTCCGCACCGTGTATTTATATTTATGTGTACATATGTACAGTATATTCACTGCTCTTATTTTCTTATCTTTTAAATTATTGCTCTAAGTGTTGTTATCCCTGTGCCATTGCAATCCTAGAATCTCCCCCATTGTGGGACCAATAAAGGCTTACCTTATCTTAATGTGGCTTTCATGTAAGCTTACAGCTTTTCTCAAATTTAAACACTTCCCTTCTAAACTTTGCAACCTTTTCTCTTAATAGTTATTTTCTCCTAACAAATTTTAGATTTTTTCCTTGTAAATTTGCAAGTTCCTTTTCAGGAATTTGTGACATTTTGTAATATTTGGCAAATTTCCTCAATTGTGCAATTTCCTCCAAACCTTGCAGTTTTACCCTTATACCTTTTTGCATAAATTTTCAACCTTTGTCTTAGGCCGTGATTATAAATCAGCGTTTTTATCATATTTTGCACCTCCATGCTCATACCTTATGTTAAGCTTCTTAGATGGAGAATGGGTGGGCAATATAAGCTGCAGCCTCAGCCATCACGCTTTTTGGATAACTTATGTTGAATTGTGCAATCAGAGGAGCCATTGTTTAATTTGACCCCGTTGGATTCCTCTTCCTTGATACGTTGTTCTATTCCTTTAATGGAGCCTTCAAACCTTAGTGGACTAGTAACTTTTCTATCTGTTCCTGTCTTGACCTCTCCCCCCTTGAAACAGAACGGCTTAATATCAAAGCCGGTTCTTTTTCAACATCCTGTAGGGAAGGATACCTGTTGTGTTGCTAATTTTGGGGGACCCCCTGGGGGCCCTTGTGGGTGTTTGAGCTCAGTGGCCAAATTGCTTAACATAGGAAGTATTAGTCCCACGGGGGCCTCTGACTATTCTGACCTCCTGTGGTCATGCAGCCCATACTGACAGGTCAACTTAGATGGGGCATGGGTATGGCTTTTTTGAAGATTGGTCATGTATTGTGTCTGCTCAGTATGTGGTCTTGGCACATCTCTGATATGGAAGGCAACAATACTGTATAGCTAGGTCTCCCTGGTGGGGGGGCTGTTTTCACATCCTTCGAACATTCCTCTGTCCTGCATTTGTTTGACCCATCTGGCAAATTTCTCCCTTCCTTTCTTTTGATCTGTGATTGGGACCTTTGTCAACCATCTAGCCCTTGTCTAGGATAGCGCCGACCCCAGGGAGCCGGGCTTACAGGCTAGAGACATTTCATATAGGTGTTAATCAGTCTCAACTGGCTGATCAATGGAGTGATGAATCACCCCACATTTCACAAATAGAGAACAACAACCTTAATTTTCTACCAGCCTCAGCGGCTTGATACATATACAGGAATACTATACAATATCAGATGTGTGAGGACTCACTCTGCTGGTGTGCTCAATTGTTCCTCTTTTGATCCATTGTGTTGCTTTCTTTGATTGCTGGAGTGGGACAGCGAAGTGGAGGGAGGAGGGGGTCACTGATGGCGTGAAGGAGGAGGCAGCTGCTGGGGGAGGGGTCGTCCACAGCCAACACTGTCTCAAATTTAATGGAGAGAAACAAGCTATTAAACAGCGTGTTTTTGTCCTTTTCTGTTATATCGTGTTTATTGATTATTTTGCATTTGTTCTCACCGTTGCAGCATAAGTCTCTTATTCTTATGTTTTTCTTTCCTCCAATCGTTTCTCCATATTTTTTTTGTCTTGCGTCCTGCACAAAACTTTAACATTTCATCAGTTTTCAATTTTCTTCAAAAACAAATTTCCGTTTCCATATTCTGCCCACTCTCATCTCCACAACAATAACTCCCATTTACTTCATTCATTCATTTTAGTTTATTGTATGTATTCAATTATTTTGTATTTATAATTTAATTCATTTATATATTTCCTTATCTATACCAACCTGCAATTTTTCATTTAAATTCTCTCACCTTTATATAGTGTCCACCTAGGATTTCCTAGTTTTGTTGAGGAATAAATCTCCTTATTCTCCAGTTTTATTGTAAACCTCCTCCTGCCTAATTTAAAATTGAACCTTTCATCTCTCCAAGCCGAACGGGTATGCTTTGCCTCATTATGGGCAAACCTGCATTTTAGCAGGTCCCTGAGGTCTTTGTTTTTTCACCATGCATGGAATTTTTAAAGCCTTCCTTTCAACCAGAGAGATAAAGTTCCAGATTTATTCTTAAGGTTTTAAGTTTTGTTGGCAGTAATTTCGTGAAATAGTGCACTTACTATATTTGGCCACACGATGGAGGCACTGTGCCACAGCTTGAAGGTGATTCAAAATGGCGCCCTCGCATGCGCAGTAAATGGGACACGTGCAAAATGGCCCCTGAGCCTATTGTTCACAAACCATGTGCTTTTTTTTTTTTTTTTTTTTTAAGTTTAAGAAAAATGGAGCACTGCCTCCTTAATCCCAGCTATACACACACTACCACAGCTTTACAACTTTAATTTAGCGCTTCATTTTAATGCCGTTACCTCAAATAATCCTCAGTAACCTGTTTTACCAATTTCACCTCCACTCGGTGGTGGGTCCATTCCTTTGTTCTGACCATGCGGTCCGGAGCCCGCCATTAGTTAAATCATTGTGGGAAAAAATTTTACTAAATATTCTCAGCTCCCGGTATTTCCCAACCCACACGTTTATCCCCTAAGGACACAAAATTTTACAGAAATCAGTTCTATTCTTATGAATGCATTCACTATTGTTGGAATAAAAGAATCTTATGCAATTCTGTAAGCTATTATTTTATACTTATGAGCAGATCCTCACTAAAAGTGGAAAAAAGATTCTTGCGGCTGCTTGTTACGTTACTCACTCATGCTGTAGTCTGAGGTTCTTATAACGTATTAAGAGTACCTTTGTTATTTTTTATACTTATGAGCAGACCCTCACTAAAAGTGGAAAAAAGATTCTTGCGGCTGCTTGTTACGTTACTCACTCATGATGTAGTCTGAGGTTCTTATAACGTATTAAGAGTATCTTTATATAAACTCACTGCTGCAACCGAAATCAGGCTAACCCTGGATTTCAATTTGGAAGACAGGCACGGCCGTTGCCTCCTATTGTCTTATCAATTCTGGGTACAGACTGCAACCCACAATCTCGCCGATCCATTTAATCTTTTGTCAAACAGAGGGTACTTTCGCTGAGGTCTCGGCAGATCCCCCAATGCACAAGCGGTACCGTGATTAACTCTAATCACAGCGGACACTTTCTCTCGTGGCCTCTTTTCAGCTACGAGAACAAGCGGTGTCTTGTGTTTAGCAAATTAAATGACCGCGGCCTCACTCCCAGAGTGGCATCGGGTCGAACACTTCCATGGCTCCCCCCGGCATCAGGTTGCTAAAACCTGGCTCTTTTCATTTGGGAGACGAACCTGGGTGATTATTAGTCACCCTGGTATCCTAAGTCTCGTCATTTTGGCTCAGACTGAATCCAAAACGTTTCAAAATTTGGCGGACCATGCACCCGTCATACATGTCCATTGACCGCGGCCGTTCTATCTCAGACTGAAAATAGAACACGTGCACTCCCTTTAACTTTTCAAACTATTATTTAAACTTTTCAAACTATTATTTAAACTTTACATGTGACTCCCAACCAAATGATAAATTTCGAGATCGGCTATACCCCTTAATCAGACGACTGTAAATTTAGAATGGCCAAA
The DNA here is from genome assembly GCA_020510985.1 of Pholidichthys leucotaenia. Lineage (NCBI taxonomy): Eukaryota > Metazoa > Chordata > Actinopteri > Cichliformes > Pholidichthyidae > Pholidichthys > Pholidichthys leucotaenia. The sequence goes on along the minus strand of CM035841.1, from coordinate 298,755,360 downwards.
CTGCAGAAATTTGCGTAAAAAGGCTTTCTGCTTACCTTTTTGTTTCATTCAGGCGTCGCCACAGTCGACTAAAAAGGGTCCTTCCGATGTAGTTTTTTCAGGCTCGTCTCGGAATACGTGATTCAATCCGGGTCACGGCACCAATTGTTAGAAAAATACCCGATTCTTTGATTGAAAGGTCCAAGAACAAACCGGAGATTTCTTCAATTTTAAGATGAAACATTTATTTAGAAGTCACATGTAAAGCAAGCAGCGCTGGGTGCAGCGTGACGCAGCTCCCTCTGGAGCTGGTCAGACTGAACCCCGACTTCCGGGTGCAGGTTACAATTATCCCCTCGGGTTGGGCGAGCCAGTACAATGGGATGGGCTTGTACGCGACTATCTGATTGGCTAATCTACCTATGGCGGGAACAGGCCATCCACTGAACACGCCTCTTCATTCTAGAATGTGCTATCAACAGTGTGCGTGGGTGTTGGGTTTGGGTGTGTATCTAATGTTAAAGACCTGACTTAAAAGAGAGAGAGAAAAGACAGAGAGGGCTCTATACCTTTGTCTCATTCCTGTTATCAATATACCATAACATACTTGTTCATAAGCATGCAAACAGAATTTGTATGGAATATGTGTAGAGCATAATGGGAGATCACCTACAGAATTATTATTCTGGCACTAACTATACATTAACCCTTTCACTACAAAAGAACCAACAGCAACACCTCTAGCTCCACAGACAGCCTGCCGGATGATCTCAACATCTTTTACACTCGCTTTGAGACCTCCAGCTACAGTGCAGAGAGGAGACACACACGCACCCTCCCCCTCCACTAAAAGTCTCATCAGGCCAGGTAAACAAAGCACTGAGGAATATCAACCCCCGCAAGGCAGCAAGACCAAACAACATCCCTGGGCAGGCTCTCAGAGCATGTACTGCTGAGCTGACTGATGTTCTCACATCCATCTTTAACCTCTCCCTCAACCAAAGCATAGTCCCCTCCTGCTTCAAAACCACAACCATTGTCCCCCTCCCCAAAAAGAGCCCGCCGACCTGCCTGAATGATTACAGGCTGGTAGCACTCACTCCAATCATCATGAATATTGCCAAGATCAGGAGCATCTTGTCTCTGAAGGATGCTGAGAAACTGATTCACGCCTTTGTCAGCTCTCGATTAGATTATTGTAATTCGCTATTATCTGGTTGTCCTAAAGTATCCTTAAAAAATCTTCAGTTGATTCAAAATGCTGCTGCTAGAGTTTTAACTGGTTCTAGAAAAAGAGATCATATCTTCCCGGTTCTGTCCTCCCTTCATTCACTTCCCATAGAATTTAGAATCAACTTTAAAATCCCTCTTCTTACTTTCAAAGCTCTTAACAATCAGCCCCCCCAATATATAAAAGATCTGATATTACCTTACCATCCTAATAGAGCATTACGCTCCCAAAATGCTGGCTCACTTGTGGTGCCCAGAATCTCCAAAAGTACAGTGGGAGGCAGAGTCTTCTGCTACCAAGCCCCTTCTCTCTGGAATCAGTTACCACTCTGGGTCCGGGAGTCAGACTCGGTCTCTGTTTTTAAGAACAGGGTAAAATCCTTCCTTTTTAATATAGCTTACGCTTAAGGAGGGATTTTGTGTCTCTTAACCCCCCTTTTGTTCTGTTGTTATCTGATCCATACTGCTGGTTGATCTCCAATAATGTACTTGGCATCTTACTGTTATGTCTTTTATGTCTGTCCTCGCCATCCTCCCTATCCCCTCACCCCCAGCCAGTCGCAGCAGATGACTGCCCCTCCCTGAGCCTGGTTCTGCTAGAGGTTTCTTCCTGCCAAATGGGAGTTTTTCCTTTCCACTCTCGCCTAGTGCTTGCTCATAGGGGATCGTCTGATTGCTGGGTTTTTCTGAGACTGTGTGTTTTTTTTCTGCACTGTGGCGCCACGAGACGGCTTTTGTTGTGATGTGGCGCAGTATAAATAAAGCTGAATTGAATTGAATGCAGTGCTTTGAGAGAGTGGTGCTGGCCCTCATTCAGGACAGCATACCGGATATCCTGGGCCCCCTGCAGTACGCCTACCAGCCCAACAGGTCCACCTCAGATGCCATTGCTGGAGCACTCCATTATTCTCTTTCCCACCTGGAAGATAAAGACTCCAACATCAGGATGCTCTTTGTCGACTACAGCGCCGCCTTCAACACGGTCATCCCCCACAAACTCACCTACAAACTGTCTTTACTTGGCCTGCACCCCACCCTTTGTGACTGGCTAATGGACTTTCTGACTAGCAGGCCTCAGTCTGTCACGATGGGTAACAGGACCTCAGCCAGCATCATCATGAGCACAGGTGTCCCACAGGGTTGTGTTCTCAGCCCCATCCTCTACAGCCTCTTCACCCATGACTGTGTTGCCTCCCACAAGGACAATGTCATCTTAATGTTTGCGGATGACACAGCAGTGATAGGACGCATCACTGGTGGTGATGAAGCATCCTACAGGAGGGAGGTGGCCAGCCTGGTGTCATGGTGTGAAGACAACAACCTTACTCTGAACACGGACAAGACAAAGGAGATGATAGTGGACATGAGAAAGGGGAGGAGACCTCATCGGCCGTTGTTCATCTGGGAGCTTGAGGTGGAGAGGGTGAACAGCTTTAAATACTTGGGCATCCACATCAGCGAGGACCTTATGTGGGCACTCAACACCACAGAGCTGGTTAAGAGAGCTCAACAGCGGCTGTACTTTCTGAGGAGGCTGATGAAGTTTGGCATGTCCCCCAAGATCCTCAACAACTTCTACAGCTGCATCATCGAGAGCATCTTGACCAACTGCATCACTGCGTGGTACAGCAGCACTACTGCTTTGGACCACAAACGCCTGCAGAGAGTGGTGAAGACAGCGGAGAAGATCATCAGGACTCCACTCCCCTCTCTGCAGAGCATCTATCACCGCAGAGTCCAAAGGAGAGCTGCCTCCATCCTCCAGGACCCCTCCCACCCCCAGCACAGAATGTTCACACTTCTACCCTCAGGCCGGAGGTACAGAACTGTGAAACGCAGGACATCTAGACTAAAAAACTCCTTCTTTCCCACTGCCATCAGGCACCTGAATAAATAAACTCCTGACACAGCTTTGCAAATAGGAATTCACACACTGGTTGCTAAATTTGTGCATTGCTCATTTGCACATTGTACATAGTCTCACCTCGTCTCATGTCCATATCATCTCTGCTGCTAAATTATCATTGTACAGTCTACTGGGTATTATAAGAGTGCACGGCTTTAAACAGAGAAATCCTCACACTGGGTGCTAATTTGTATATTTCTCATTTGCACATTGTACATAGTCTCATGCCATCTCAGATTCGTATCATCTCTGATATTAAAATACCATTGTCCATTACAGTCATCCAGTGAGTTTTCAATTTTCATTCTTCTTGTTTCCTCTAGTTTAATTGCTTTAACTGTCTTAATTGCCTAATGTGTATTTATTAGTATTAGTATTTAGTATTAAGGTGTGTTTATTACCTTTATTAGTATTAATGTGTATCTGTTACCTTGGCATTCGTTTGGAGAGCACAGTAAGAATTTCATTGCTCAGGAAATGTTGCATTTCTTAACTGTGCACATGATAATAACGCCTTTGAATCTTAAATCTTGAATAAATGTTCCCCATCTCTCCACCCTTCCCCCCCAAGACACTGGGTGTGAGTGGAGCCTCCTAGTTGTCCACCACATAGCCCCCCCCCCCCCATCCCCGAAAACCCAGAAGGGGCCTTATCAATCCAGCACCTTGGGCTTGAGCAATCTCCCATAATGGCTGTAACGTGGAGCAGCCGGGCCAACTGAGGGGGTCTGTAGGTCAAGGTGGGGAGGGAATCAACTCAGTCTCCGGACTTGGTAAAAAGTCCTCTGTAGGGGAAAAACCAACCTGTGAACCTACTGCAGGCGGGCGTCCATGCCGGGGAGCCTGGGCCAGCACCACCTGCTTGTCTGCCAACACGTGAGCGGGCTGAAGTCCATCTATGCAGATGGTTTCCTTGCGCACCCCAAAATCCAACACAAAATGTTTTGCACCCGTTTTCAAAACCCTGAAAGGGCCATCGTAAAGAGAACGCAGCAGAGTCCTGTGGGCATTGTGTCTGATGAAAACAAATTTGGCATGCTCCAAACGCTTCAGAACAAAAGTGCGGGGAAACAATGGTGCACCGGCCCAGGAACGCTAACTGACTCAACCCTAGGAAAAAAGTGTGCGGACGAGTCGGTACCAGGCACAAGACCTTCCGGCAGAAATTCACCTGGGATCCATAACGTTTGACCAGAAACAACCTCAGCCGGGGAAGCTGCAAGATCCTCCTTGGGCGCGGAGCGTAATGGACTAATGCACGGGCTACGTCAGCAGAAGTGGTGGAAGCCAACGGGACTGCCTCAGGCCAACGTGTGGTGCGGTCCGCTATCGTTAAAAGGTGCATGAAACCTTGCGACGGCAGAAGGGGGCCCACTAAGTCCACATGGATGTGGTCGAACCTCCTGCTTGGAATCAGGAAAGGTTCAAGGGGGGCATTGCTGTGCCTCTGAACCTTAGCCCATTGGCACGCAATGCAAGCAGCAGCAGCCCACTCTTTCACATCCTTGTGTAAGTGGGGCCAAATGAATTTAGACCCCACCAGCTTAACCAAAGCGCATACACCAGGGTGTGAGAGAGAGTGAATGGACTCAAAAACGTGGTGGCGCCAAGAGATTGGAACAACCGGGAGGGGACAACTGGTGGAAACGTCGCAAAGCGGGGGTGGGGAGACAACCCTCTTGTACCACCTTACTCTCTAGTTTAAGGCCTGTACCCACGGAATGGAGCGCGAGAATGTCTGCATCACCCAGTTGGTTGGCGGCCATGGCGGAAAAATCAATGACCAAGTAAACTGGAGAGACCAGCGCGCATGACAAACAGTCGGCTACGTGCTGAATGTCAGTAGCGATCGCCAATATTGCGGCTAGATGACGTTGCTGCCGTGCTGACCAAGGTTACAAGATTTTGGACATCGCATAGGTTAGGGGTTTGTGGTTGACAAACGCGGTAAATACGCGACCCTCAAGCCAAAACTGGAAGTGGCGTGTGGCCAGGTAGAGAGCCAATAACTCTGTCGAAAGTGCTGTACTTACGCCCATTATCATGCAGTGTGTGGCTGAAAAGGGCAAGAGGTTGCCATGCACCAGAAACATACTGTTGCACCACTGCTCCGACTGCGACATCAGACACACCCGTAGTTAGCTCAATCTGCACCGAGGAGGATGGATGGGCCAACAAAGCTGCATTGGCAAGCGCAGCTTTGGCACCTGAAAAATCCTGGACCCGATTGGGGGTCCAGTCGATGCCATCTGTGGGTTTCTTCTTCTTTAGCGTGTCATAAAGTAGTTGTAGTAGCTGGGCTACCCGGGGAAGGAAATGGTTGTAAAAATTAACCATCCCCAAAAACTCCTGCAGTGCCCTCATGGTCTGCAGATGTGGAAAATCTGACACCGCCCGCATTTTATCTGGTAGTGGAATCGCGCCCTCAGATGAGATGCAATGGCCCAAGAAATCAATCTCCGGCAACCTGAACTGAAATTTAGCTGGATTAACTATCAATCTGTGTGCCTCCAGCCGATGGAAAACTTGCTTCAAATGAGAGAGGTGCTCCTCCTCAGACGAGCTAGCCACCAGAACATCATCCAGGTAGGCGAACACAAATGGCAAATCAAGGAGCACCGTGTCCATCATCCTCTGAAAAGTCTGAGCCGTGCCTTTAAGCCTAAACGGCATGTGAAGAGACTCAAAAAGGCCAAAGGGTGTTATTACCGCCATTTTTGAGACATCTTTAGTGGCACTGGGACCTGGTGGTAGCCGCAGACCAGATCCACCTTAGCAAAAATGGACATTCCAGCCAGGTGCACCAAAAAAACCTGAATGTGAGGGATGGGATAATGGTCATGCTCCGTGATGTTGTTCAAGCAACAGAAATCCCCACACGGCCGCTACAAACCATTGAACTTGGGAACTATGTGCAGCGGGGACACCCAAGGGCTATTGGAGTGCCTAGCCATCCCTAAACATTCCGTTAACAAACTCTTCTCGTGCGATGGCTTGCTTAACTGCGCTGAGGTGGTGTGGGCACGCGAAAACCGGAGGGCCCTTTGTGGTAATAAAATGTTCAACCCCATGTTTGGTCACAGTAGCGGAAAAAGTAGGCACTGTGAGCGCGGGAAAATCAGAAAGCAAGTGCTGGTACACGTCCCCTGAGGCTAAAAGATTAGCATGTGTTAGTGGCCCAGCCCCCCAAGTTATACAAAGCAGTGGAAAAAAAAAGAAACAGCATCAACCAAATGTCTATTAGCAACATCTACAAGGAGACCATAAGCACACAGAAAATCAGCACCTATGATAGGAACCGAGCAGGCAGCTACCACAAAGTCCCACTTGTAGTTGCGTCCATGAAAACATACAGTCACTGACCTTTCTCCAAACATCTTGATAAGGGAGCCATCAGCGGCGGTTAATGACGGGCCACAGCCTTCCACCAGTCCATCAGCACCAGTCGACAAAATAAGACTCTTCTGGGAACCAGAGTCAACTAAAAACCTTCTCCCGGAATGTGTGTCCTTGAGGAAACGCAGTTTCTCCTTGTTGCCAGCAGTCGCAACTGCTGCTGACCACGGGCTAGTCCGTTTACCAGCGTCTTGAAGCACCATGGCGGGAGGTAACGCTGCACGCTGGCACCAAAACGCTGATGGTAGAAGCACACAGTCCTGTTCTGGCGCCTCCAAGTGGCTCTCCTGGCCACAACCGTCATCTCCACAGCCTCCGTGGACTCTACTGAAGGTCCCGGTGTTACCGCCTGGACACCGAAACTCCTATTCGCCAGGATGATGCGGTCCGCTTCTTCCGCCAGCACATGGTAGTCTCTGGCAGCCAGCAGCGGTAAGTTGGCCAAAATTGTCTGTGCCAAAATCGACAGTTTCCTGAGGAAGGGATGGGTGAAGTGAAAAGATCCGTCATCTGTTGCCAGCAAAGCCAGCATACTTTCCATTAACTCCACAACTGAGCCGTCACCTAACTCAGAGTGGGAGAGGAGCTTCTCCACTCTCTCCCCATCAGAGAGGGTGTAACCCCGTAACAGCAGCTGCTTGAGAGTGCCGTATTGGGGGGTCTCGAAGCAGGCTCATGGCACGCTGAGTGGAGTGCGGGTTGAGCGAAGCCACCATGTAATGGTATCTCGTGTCGTCTGCAGAAATCCCACGGAGGGCAAACTGAGCCTCAACGTGGATGAACCAGGCAGCGGGATCATAGAGCCAAAAGTCCGGGAGCTTGACCGCCACGGCAAATGAGGCCAGGATCTCGGAGGGAAACCCTAGCATGGGTGTTCCCAAAGAGGAGCTCACTTCGTCTTCCATTTTGAGCATTATCAACGTCGTAGGTCACCAGTGTGGAGGAATGAAGTGACGAGACATGTGCTGTATTCATTTGTGGTTTAAAAAATTGTGTAAACTGGAGGAAAGCCTGCACCTGAGTCCTTTAATCCTTGCCAGCCGGAGGTCGGCTCTGACACCACTACCAAGCAGATTAAAAAAATATTGCTTAAAAATATTTGACTATTATCCATCCATCCATCTTCTACTACTTGTCCGGGGTCCGGATTACAGGGGCTGTAGTCTAAGCAGAGAAGCTCAGACTGCCACCCAGTTCACACTGCACTGTGATCCCATGATCCCTACTGCAGGTGATGAGCCCATAGGAGGGCGGACCCATGTGGATCCTTTGGTTCACTGAATCCTTAATGTTACTTTTTTCATAGGGATCCACTGGACCACTCTTGGTCTGCTTGTAATAATTATACCGCTCATATTTTACCCATTTGCAATTTGCACTACACATAGTGAATTAGTGTTTAAATACACTACACTGTGACAGTTGTTCATCAGATATGACCAGAGTATTCTCTGAATGGTTGAAACCAACGTGTTTTTAACTAACATAATCCGATGTTGTTCTGGAGGCTTTGGGAAACAGTTGTAAGTCTGATGTTAGCTGAAGGAAGTACTATGTTGGTTGAACATAGTACCATCCATCGTAGTTTGGGAAATGTACCTCTGGTCAGAAAAAATTAACACTTGAATGTGCATCGGCATGATAAGAGCTACTAACTATTAAAAACAGTAAGGCTCTTTGGGAAAAGTAATGTTATCTCATTAAGCGTTTCATTTTGGCAAAGTACTGTACCATATACAACAATGAGCATGGTTGACCTTATCATCTTCCTACAACCAGCCTCCTATTTTAGTTATGTAAGTACTAACGTGTTTTAACCCTTGGGAAAAAGCAGCTTCTGCTCTTCCTCTCCAATCACCTGAAGCTGTAGCAGGTGCCTCTCAGCTCAAGGACATCAAACTCATTAAGAAAAGAGAGTCTGAAGCACACTGTCCAAAATTCCCACATTTGTTTAACCAATAGGCTCTATGAAAAAAAGGCCTGTGAGACGCACAATTCACACATGCTGTCACAGGGCCAGCGATGGTGTCATGTGACATATATCAACCTACAGCTTTATATATGCATTTATTTACATTAATTAAGTGAATACACGTGGCTCATAAATGTTAAATGGAGGGGATTAAAATCAAGTGTCACCAGCATCTGTAGTAAATGTTCTTTCTGTCCACCCATCCATTCATCTGACTGAAGCCCTGTTAGACTGTTGCTATGGAAACTGCAAGTGCGATATGGCTTTGAAATGTGAGTCCTCCATAAAATTACAATGAATCTTATTCATATGAATTCCTCATCACCTCCACACCATGTGACGAGAATATACATCCATCTGTAGGAAGGATCCAGATAAACTGAGGGTGTAATATAAGAGCTAATCATCCAGGTTCCTGTTTTAGCAGCTTCTGTCCAATAACAGTGAGCTGCTCTTTCACAGATATTACCAACATTTAAAAAAAGGAATCACAGCAAAAACAGATGAGGTATTATAAAATATTAATCAACTCTAAAAAGCCATCCTTCTGTTTATAGTTTATTCAATAACACAAGCATTTGCATTGGTTAATTAGCATCGGTAACATTCTTGCATCAATCCTAATAACAACAATACAGAAGTCTCTTTGAAATGCAAAAATGTCTGGAAATGCTTTGTCTTAAACATGAAAGACATTTAGACAGCAGAATAATAAATTCCCCACTATGCTTGTCTCATCAGTATTATCATCATTCTTGTGAATAAGGATCTCGAGCAGTCTCTTGCCAGCATGTATGAGGAATGAATCACTTCCATTCCCAGCCCACGCTTCCTTGTGCATAAATTCTCATTTGTTCCTGTATTAGGGTCATTCTGCAGTAATTGTTTGTTTTACTTCTGATGATTGAATAACAACCTTGCAGCGCTGCCATGCTGTGTTTACCACATGTTGCTATGGTTCATGTGCTCCTTTAATTGGATTTTGTTGTTTCCTGGGAAACAAGGTAACCCACTGTATTGCTCAGCAACCTTTACCAATTTACCTAGCGTGTACTAAGATGCACGCTGATGGGTTTGCATTTCAGATCCGTCTGGATGTGAATTAGGCAGTGGAGTGCAAATTTCAGAGGCGATAGGGAAATGGAGACCAATATTTGTGACACTGAGCCGCAAATATGAGGCGGCATCCGTGCATTTCCATTTAGCCGCAGCGCTCACCCATGTGCAGGGAGACAGAGGAGTGCTGTGTTCATGTGAACCGATGGGTGAATCATTACAAAGATAACACACAAGCTGTTAGCTTTTTGCTGGCGATGGTCAGGGCAGAGAGAGAAAGCACTGTGACAAGTGGCATGTAATTACCACGGCTCGCTGCCTCGGCTCACCACCCCCCCAGGAGCTGGACACTCACGCAGTCGTCCCCATAAACAACTGCAAATAAAAAGCAGCAGTAACACTAAAATGTCCTTGAGTTTGTCACTTGAGCTGCAAGCGCTCCTCTATCGGAAGCTTCCAGATTCTTGGTCCACTCGATGCCTGAGTGACTAATCGTTTAGTGGACAGGGAACCGAGCAAAGCCCGGGGGAGGCACAGGACGAAACTGCAGCTTTACTGATGGAGAAGAACACAAGGATAGTGTAGAGTGCATGAGTTACTCTGAGGCTTTCAAAGATGAAGGGCTGGCAAGAGGAGATGGGGGAAGATGAGTAGGATATAAAAGGAGGGACTGTTTAGGCCGACAGCGACCTATCAACGTCCCGCACAAGGTGATGTCTGGTGCTCACTTCCTCCTCGCTTTTTTCCCATAGTATCCAGGTGCCTACATTTGACATTGGTAAATAAGTCTCAGGAACAAAATATGCCTGCAGATTCGATGAATCATGCAGGATGAGCAGAATGCAATATTGATGCAGCTTCCTGCAAAACTCCACAATTATATAAGCTTGCCCACATCCATGTATCCAAGAACGTGTCTGCAGTGTTTACAGCTCCAAGTGCATGTGTGGATGTCTCACAGCTCTGCACAGCTGGTGTTTTGAGAGATGAAGAGGAGTCTGTCTCGCCCCTTTATCTGATATAGGAGATGATTGGAATATTAATGGACTGAAGCACAAGCAATGCCCAGGCTGATTTATTCAGCAATCAAGGGGATGAATGCAAAATAAGTGAAACACTGCCTGTTGTCAGTAATGTTCTGAACTGGTTAAACTGGGTTTGGTGTGTTTATTTTAGCATCTTTTCACAACTTTTTACTTTAGAAAACATTGGAAATCAGTGAAAGACAAAATGAAAAAATTCTATTATTTAGGATCCACAATTTTTTATGTTCTGTCTTTAAACGGAACCTCAAAAACAAAAAGCAAATAAAGTACACTTTGTGTAGAGTGTAGCTTCTTTTAAAGGTGTACTGTGTATAATTTTTGGTGATCTTTTATCAAAAATCAAGATATCATGTATAAACATGTTTTTAATAGTGTACAGTCTTTAAAAAAAGGCTGATTTGCGTTACCTTAGAATAAGTTATTTTCATCAACATGGTGCTGGACCCACGCCGTTATGGATGTCGCCATTTAGCACCGCCATGTTTCTACAGTAGCTCCGAAGGGACAAACATAAAGCCGGCTGTAGAAGAAACCGTTTATGTTGTAGTGACGAACTGGCCTTTAAAATTTGGGGGCGCTGTAATGTTAGTTGACCAATGGCTGATGTAAAACAGGCTACAAAGAAGAAACACACGGAAAGAGCATTTTTTAAAACCAAACTTTATTTAGTTCAAGCAAGGCAGAGACATAAAAAACATCAGCTCAAACTGTAAACATACTACAATGGTAGGAATGATACAAAGACAAATAAGTAATACTTATGAAATGAAATACCAGTAGTCTGAGGATAATAATTTTAAGATAAATTTAATAAAGTAAGTAAGATAAAATTATATCAACAGAGAAACAAACAAAACAAAAAAGCAAAAGGAGCATCAATGAATCAAATAAGAGACATTAAAAGAGCAAGGACTGGGAGATTGATTTTTTAGCTTTTCTATTCTTTTTTCCATAATTTTTAGGGATCTGAAGTAGGCAAAATTGTGCATAAATGCTGTAAAGGATGGAGAGGCTTTACTCCACTTACAAGTATGATTCAAAGATTTTATTTGTCAATACTACTATACATACAAAACATACAGCAGAATTTAAATGGCGTTTCTCTCGCTCTTCAGTGATGTGTGTTATGTCAATAGTGTAGCAGACACAAAATGCATATTGTAGAAGGCTAGGAGAGTCAAACAGCGTCTCAGTCAGGATGCAGTGGTTAAACATAAGAGTGTGGAGAATGTGGAAATGACAAGGCTGAGTTTATTTCACAAGTCAGGTTTATTCACATTCTCCAACATCATCCAAAAACAGAAAGAGAAAGAATCCCCCAACATCTGTCCCTTTTATACCCCAGGACATCAAAGCACACAGTCACATTGTCTTTTAATCCCAAGTCACAATGGGTCTTCTTCCAGGTCTTCTCACCTCCACCTGAAGTCACTGGTGGTCAGGAAATCCCTCAAGGTCATCTCTTTGCATACAAAAGGCCGCATTTCACATCCTCCTGTTATCTCCTAGGAGGTTCAGTCCTTTTGTTCCTCTGAGACGTGAAGCATACAATAAGCATACAGTAATATACATGTGAAGCATATGAAACCCACATATGTGTCCCACATGACCCCCCCAAACGTCTAAGATGGAACAACGTAATAACAGTTTGCATGTCATAATAAAATCACTACACATCAGTCCACATGCTGCTTGGGCCGCAGTCTTCTCCCGTATCTGCTGTAAGCAGGTTTTACCACTTCCGCGGCGCCCTCCTGCTGGGGAGCTGCTGTCTGAGGATGAGAACTGTTAGTCAATCTCTGTGGGTGTTCTGGGGAATGCTCTCTAGGGGGTCTGCTGCGCCGAGGAGCCTTAGCCAACTGCACACCTTCGTCAGCCACCACAAAAGCGGGTTTGAGCCTGTTTATGCCAATCATTTCTTTTCTGCCCCCCAAATCTAGCAAAAAATGCTTATCCCCTGTTTCCAGCACTCTATATGGTCCATCATAAGGTGGTCGTAACGGTGGGCGATGGGCATCGTGTCTGACAAAAGCAAACTCCGCATTTTTTAAAGCCTTAGGCACAAAAACACGCGGAAAACTGTGGTGAATGGGGCCAGGTAGCGTGCTCGAGTCCGTGCTACTCTGTAACCACTGAGCTGGGGAGCACTCTGGTGCCGGATTATCTGGGAGAAATTCCCCGGGCAGCCGAAGTGGCTGTGCGAAAACTAGCTCAGCTGGGGAGGCTTCTAAATCCTCTTTAGGTGCAGAACGCAACCCCAATAAAACCCATGGTAGCCTGTCCACCCAATTTGCATCCGTAAGCGACGCTCTGAGGGCCGCCTTCAATGACCTGTGAAAACGTTCGCATAACCCGTTAGCCTGCGGATTGTACGCGGTCGTGTGGTGGATCGTTGCCCCCAGGCTGCGGGCCATCCCTGACCAAAGTTCGGAAACAAATTGAGGGCCTCTGTCGGACGTAATGTCCGACAGGACTCCAAAACGCGCTACCCATGCCATTAAAAACGCGCGCGCCACCTCCTCGGCTGTGGTTGACGACAGTGGGACCACTTCCGGCCAGCGCGTGGTGCGGTCAACCATTGTCAGAAGATGTGTGCATCCCTGTGAGGGCGGGAGGGGGCCTACGAGGTCCACGTGAACATGATCAAACCTCTTAGCTGGAATGTGAAACGGCTCCAAGGGAGCTCTCGTGTGTCTGTGTACCTTGGCTCGTTGACAAGCCATGCAGGCTGCCGCCCACTCTCTAACTTGTTTGCGCAGGCTCGGCCATACAAATTTCTCTCCCACCATTTTGACCGACGCGCGCACTCCCGGGTGCACCAGAGAATGGATCGAGTCAAAAACGCGGCGGCACCACGCAGCCGGTACCACGGGACGTGGTCGCCCAGTGGAGACATCGCAGATTAGGGGGGGCATACCGTCTTGCAGCACCCTGTTCTCCAGCCTTAACCCTGTTGGTCCAGACTGGAGCGCGCGCACTTCTGCGTCGCTAACCCGATCCGCGGCCATGGCTGCAAAATCTACCCCTACGCGGGCTGGAGCCGCCACGACGCGCGAGAGGCAGTCTGCCACTACATTAAGTTTACCCGCCACATGCTGGATATCGGTAGTAAACTCCGAGATCGCGGCCAGCTGTCTCTGCTGCTGGCCCGAGCAAGGTTCTGAAATCTTGGCCATCGCGAAAGTCAGCGGCTTGTGGTCAACGAACGCGGTGAAACGGCGTCCCTCCAGCCAGAACTGGAAGTGGCGAATGGCCAAGTGGAGAGCTAACAACGCCCTGTCGAATGCGCTGCATTTTCGTTCACTATCGCGCAAGGTCCTGCTGAAAAAGGCGAGCGGTTGCCAGGCTCCGGCTACATACTGTTCCACGACCGCCCCTATGGCCACATCTGACGCGTCAGTAGTGAGCGCCATGCGGGCCGTTGGGACTGGATGTGCTAACAACGCAGCGTTTGCCAGGGCTGTTTTGACTTCAGAGAATGCGCGCTCTCACTCCGGAGACCATTCGATTTTATTTGTGGGTTTTTGTTTTTTTAGTGCAGCATACAATGGTTGCATGAGCTGCGCTGCGCGGGGGAGGAAACGGTTATAAAAATTCACCATTCCCAAAAACTCCTGTAACGCTTTGACCGTTTGTGGCTGGGGAAAATTTGTTACTGCGCGCACTTTGTCAGGCAGAGGAACCGCTCCTTCTGGAGAGACGCGATGCCCCAAAAAATCAATCTGCGTCACCCCGAACTGACACTTCGCTGGGTTGATTATTAACCCGTGCTCTGCCAACCTCCGGAAAACTGCCGTGAGGTGGTTTTCGTGTTCGTCTTCGGACGCGCTCGCTACCAATATGTCGTCCAGGTAGACAAACACGAAGGGGAGATCATGTGGAAATGACGAGGCTGAGTTTATTTCACAAGTCAGGTTTATTCACATTCTCCAACATCATCCAAAAACAGAAAGAGAAAGAATCCCCCAACATCTGTCCCTTTTATACCTCAGGACATCAAAGCACACAGTCACATTGTCTTTTAATCCCAAGTCACAATGCGTCTTCTTCCAGGTCTTCTCACCTCCACCTGAAGTCACTGGTGGTCAGGAAATCCCTCAAGGTCATCTCTTTGCATACAAAAGGCCGCATTTCACATCCTCCTGTTATCTCCTAGGAGGTTCAGTCCTTTTGTTCCTCTGAGACGTGAAGCATACAATAAGCATACAGTAATATACATGTGAAGTATATGAAACTCACATATGTGTCCCACAAGAGGACAATAGTCAGGGGCATCATGGGGAGTTGGCAAGAAGAGGGAGACGGGGGTTCAAGGGGAATATATTGTGTTGTTAGATGTCATGCAGTGTGATGTGAAATGTCATGCAGAGGTGAGATGATCTGTTGGAATATAAGGAGAGACTGTGCTTGGCTGTATCATGTTTTTTCTGCGTATGACTGATGTGGGAGTGTTAATAAACTTCGTCTGTTCATAAGCCTGCCTCCTCATTTCCCACACTCTCCACACTGGTGACCCTGGACGTATTATGGAACATGTGGCAAGAACCCCGGAGTCAGCCCGGATGGGAAGGCCCAGCAACGCGGCAAGCATCCCACAGACGGCCCGGACGGGAACCGACGGGGCCGGACGGGGGTTCAAGGGGAATATATTGTGTTGTTAGATGTCATGCAGTGTGATGTGAAATGTCATGCAGAGGTGAGATGATCTGTTGGAATATAAGGAGAGACTGTGCTTGGCTGTATCATGTTTTTTCTGCGTATGACTGATGTGGGAGTGTTAATAAACTTCGTCTGTTCATAAGCCTGCCTCCTCATTTCCCACACTCTCCACACTGGTGACCCTGGACGTATTATGGAACATGTGGCAAGAACCCCGGAGTCAGCCCGGATGGGAAGGCCCAGCAACGCGGCAAGCATCCCACAGACGGCCCGGACGGGAACCCCCAGCAACGCGTGCGCTGTTTCAGTCAAGCTACCGGACTTTTGGCAGCACAACCCGCGCTCTTGGTTCCACCACACCGAGGCCTAGTTCGCCATCCGGGGAATAACGGCAGACGACACCAAATTTTACTATGTGGTTGCAGCGCTGGATGCTCGCACAGCTCAGCAGGTAGCGAGCCTGCTCGACCAACCCCCAGCCCACGAGAGATACGAGGCTCTCAAAGCTGCGCTGACCCAGCGCTACACGCTCTCGGACTGTGAGAGAGCAGAGAGGCATTCCGAGTTAGGAGATGGTTTGGCTGTTGATTTGATGGAGAAGATGTTGGTGTTAATGGGCACGGACGACGGGCATTTTCTGTTTGCCCACCTTTTCCTCCGGAACCTTCCAACAGAGGCGAGAGCGGTTCTGGCCAATTCGCCGTTGCTGGCCGCGTGTGACTACCGGGCGCTAGCCCAGGAGGCAGACCGGATCATCCTCACCACCAGAGCGCTCACAGTCAACACGGCCGCGTCGGAGCCCAGCGAGACGACCAGAGGAGGCGAGGAGCCACCAACGGTAGCGGCAGCGGGGGCCAAGGAGCACCAGAGAGACAAGCGGCTTCTACCACCGCCGCTTCGGAGAGAACGCACGCAGATGTGCACCACCGTGCCAATTCAAGCGCTCGGGAAACACCGAGGCCGGCAGTCGGTAGCAGCTGCGACCGCCGGTGAAGAAAACAAGCTGCTCTACGTGACGGACTCGCGCTCAGGGAGGCGTTTCCTCGTAGACACCGGAGCCCAGAAGAGCATCATCCTGCCGACCTACACCGACCGGCTGGCAGGACCTAGTGGCCCCGGGCTGATGGCAGTAAACGGCTCAGGCATTAAGACCTTTGGTGAGAGAACGCTGGCTTTATCTCTACACAGCCATACATACGAGTGGACTTTTGTCATAGCAGCACTGAGTTTCCCAATCCTGGGAGCTGATTTTCTGTGTGCGCATGGTTTACTAGTTGATGTTGCTAACAGACGCCTGGTTAATGCACTGTCTTTTGATTCTCTCCCCTGTACAGCTCGAGGGGCCGGGCCAGTAACACAAGCCAACGTCACAGCTCCAGGCGGTAAGTTCCACACACTGCTGACTCAGTTCCCAGCACTCACGGTCCTGACGTTTTCGGCGGCCATTGCTAAACACGGGGTGGAGCATTTTATCACCACCACTGGGCCGCCCGTTTTCGCACGACCTCAGCACTTGGACACAGCTAAACTGGCCATAGCGTGCGAGGAGTTTGCCAACCTGGAAAGGTTGGGCATCATCAGGCGATCGAACAGCCCATAGGCATCCTCGCTACACATGGTCCCTAAGGCTGAGGGGTCATGGCGACCGTGCGGTGATTTCCGCAGGTTGAATAACGCCACAGCACACGACCACTACCCGATTCCCCACATTCAGGATTTTTCCATTCACCTCGCCGGAGCACGCATTTTTTCTAAAATAGACCTGGTCCGCGGTTACCACCAGGTCCCAGTGCGCGCGGAGGACATACCCAAAACAGCGGTAATAACTCCGTTTGGCTTGTTCGAGTTTCTGCGCATGCTATTCGGATTAAAAGGAGCAGCACAGACGTTCCAGCGCATGATGGACGCGGTGCTGCGCGATCTCCCGTTTGTGTTCGTCTACCTGGATGATATCCTGGTAGCCAGTGCGTCCGAAGACGAACACGTAACCCACCTCAGGACGGTTTTCCAGAGGTTGGAGGAGCACAGGTTAATAATCAACCCGGCGAAGTGCCAGTTCGGCGTGACGGGGATTGATTTTTTGGGGCACCGCGTATCACCGGAGGGAGCGATACCCTTGCCCGACAAAGTGCGCGCCGTGGCGAACTTTCCCCCTACCTCAGACGGTCAGGGCGCTGCAGGAATTTTTGGGGATGGTTAAATTTTATAACCGTTTCCTCCCCCATGCAGCTCAACTCATGCAGCCATTGTACACTGCGCTCAAGAAACGGAAACCCTCGGATGGAGTCGAATGGACTCCGGAGCGAGAGCAGGCGTTCTCTGAGGTTAAAACAGCCCTGGCAAACGCAGCACTGTTGGTGCACCCAGACCCGGCGGCCCGGAGAGCGCTCACTACTGACGCCTCAGACGTGGCCATAGGGGCCGTCGTGGAGCAACGTGTCGCCAGTTCTTGGCAGCCGCTCGCTTTTTTCAGCAGGGCGTTGCGCAACAGTGAGCATAAATACAGCACGTTCGACAGGGAGTTGCTGGCTCTCCACCTGGCCATACGCCACTTCCAGTTCTGGCTGGAAAGGCACAGCTTCACTGCGTTCGTGGACCACAAGCTGCTGACGTTCGCGATGGCCAAGGTTTCGGAACCATGGTCGTGCCGGCAGCAGAGACAGCTGGCCGCGATCTCAGAGTTTACGACCGATATTCAGCATGTGGCCAGTAAACTGAATGTGGTGGCGGACTGCCTCTCGCGCGCGGTTGTGGCCCCAGTCTGCGTAGGGATAGATTATACAGCCATGGCCGCAGAGCAGATTAGCGATACGGACATGCGCGCACTCCAGTCTGAACCAAGAGGGTTAAGGCTTGAGAGCAGAGTACTGCAAGACGGCATGCCCCCCCCCCCAATCTGCGAGGTCTCCACGGGACGCCCGCGCCCAGTGGTCCCGGTCGCGTGGCGCCGCCGCGTGTTTGAGTCAGTTCACGCTCTGGCGCACCCAGGAGTGCTCGCGTCAGTCAAAATGGTGGGAGCGAAATTCGTGTGGCCAGGCCTGCGCAAACAAGTGAAAGAGTGGGCGGCAGCCTGCGTAGCGTGCCAACAAGCCAAAGTGCACAGACACACGAAGGCTCCTTTGGAGTCGTTTAGTATACCGGCTAAAAGATTCAACCATGTTCACATGGACCTCGTGGGCCTTCTCCCGCCGTCGCAGGGGTGCACGCACCTTCTGACAGTGGTGGACTGCACCACACACTGGCCAGAAGCAGTCCCGCTGGCGGCAACCACGTCCGCGGGCATGGCGCGTGCTTTTTTGACAACATGGGTGGCGCGTTTTGGAATCCTGTCAGACATCACGTCCGATAGGGGCCCTCAGTTTGTTTCTGAACTTTGGTCCGCGATGGCCTGCAGCCTGGGTGTCGCAGTTCACCGCACAACCGCGTACAACCCACAGGCAAATGGGTTATGCGAGCATTTTCACAGGTCACTGAAAGCAGCACTCAGGGCTTCGTTGACGGATGCAAATTGGGTTGACCAGTTGCCGTGGGTTTTATTGGGGTTGCGTTCTGCACCAAAAGAGGATTTGGAGGCTTCCCCGGCTGAGCTGTTTTTTTCCTAGCCACTGTGGCTGCCCGGGGAATTTTTGCCAGATAATCCCGCGCTGGACAACTGCCCATCTCAGCGTTTGCAGCGTAGTGCGGACACAGGCACGCTGCCCGGCCCGGCCCACCACTGTTTTCCATGCGCTTTCGTGCCAAAAACTTTGAAGAACGCGGAGTTCGTGTTCGTCAGACACGATGCCCACCGCCCTCCATTGCGCCCACCCTATGATGGCCCGTTCAGAGTGCTGGAAACAGGGGACAAGCATTTTTTGTTAGACTTGGGGGGGCGTCGGGAGAAAATATGCATAGACAGACTTAAGGCCCGCCTTTGTAGGGCGGACGAGCAAGTGCTGCTGGCTCGGGCCTCTCGGCGTGGAAGAACCCCCCACTGAGAACTCCCCAGGCAAACAATTCATCAGGAACAGCCACACTGGGCAAAGCGTATCCCCCCACCCCCACCCGCCATGGCCCACCCGCAGTCAGACACACATCCAGCAGCCCCCCACCGGCACAGAGAGCCCCGTTACAGCAGATATGGGAGGAGACTGAAGCCCAAAAGACGTGCGGACTGAAACTCTGTCTGGGGGTGGAGGGTGTAGAGCAGACACAAAATGATATTGTAGAAGGCTAGGAGAGTCAGACAGCATCTCATTCAGGATGCAGTGGTTAAAACATAAGAGGACAATAGTCAGGGGCGTCATGGGAGTTGGCAAGAAGAGGGAGACAGGGGGGTTCAAGGGAAATATATTGTGTTGTTAGATGTCATGCAGTGTGATAATGAAATGTCATGCAGAGGTGAGATGATCTGTTGGAATATAAGGAGAGACAGTGCTTGGCTGTATTCATGTTTTTTTCTGCGTATGACTGATCGTGGACCACAAGCCGCTGACTGTTCGCGATGGCCAAGGTTTTGGAACCATGGTCGGGCCGGCAGCAGAGACAACTGGCCACTGATCTAGAGTTACGACTGATATTCAACATGTGATGGGTAAACTGAATGTGGTGGCGGACTGCCTTTCGTGCGCGGTAGTGGCCCCGGTCTGTGTAGGGATAGATTATACAGCCATGGCCGCAGAGCAGATTAGCGATACGGACGTGTGCGCGCTCCAGTCTGGACCAACAGGGTTAAGGCTGGAGAGCAGAGTGCTGCACGAAGTTTATTAACACTCCCACATTAGTAGGAGCCAAGGACGAGACTGAGTGCTGAACTGGACACAGGTTTATTAGTGACGCCTCCTCACCATATATGCGCACCCACCAGGCAGAGAGGAGGCCAAGAGACTACCCCTCTCTCTCACTGCCCTCTTATGCCCCGGATGGTGGCGGAACCAGAAAGGTGGACCCACCACCCGTGTCACACAATCAAGGTCCCTGAAACCCAACACAACATTCTCCCTCCCCTTCAAAAAGGTCCAAAACACACACATGCAATCGAGGCCCTCTCCAATTTGGAACCAGAATCATGCACTAAGAAAACTAAACAGAAATTCCTAAAAGGGGCCTATCACGGTTACTCAAAATAACTAAAACTAGGGGAGGACAGATGGACTCCTGTCCCACCCCCCCACATGGCAAGACGGATTATTCTCCATCTGTACTAAAGAAACAGTCCCCAACTAACAAATAAAACTGCCGTGTTCCTAAATTAACAGAAAAACACTAAAAATCCCCATGAACAAGAACAATAAGAGCACAACGATTGTCCCCCTTTCTTACACATGCTTAAACATACTGTCCAACCATCAGTGTGCCCCAGGAGAAGAACCACCCCCCGGACAACCGTTGGTTGATTCAGCTCCGGTGCACCTCCTCTTCCTCACCACCAGGGACAACCCATATTCAGGCCCAAGCACCTCCATCTTCTCCCGGATGCACCGCAGCTCATTAGGATGCCTCCACGAGCCATCTGATAGCTGGAGGTAGGCATCCTCCAGAACAGCCACCACCTGCAGCCGCTCCTGGTTGTCTTCTCTCAATTCAATTCAATTCATCTTTATTTATATGGCGCCATTTCTCACAACAACTGTCATCTCATAGCACTTTCAACTGTAGGGGAAACCCCACAGTTGCAGAAAACCCCAGCAATCAGGCGATCCCCTGTGAGCAAGTGCTTGGCGACGGTGGAGAGGTAAAACTCCCTTTTAACAGGAAGAAACCTCCAGCAGAACCAGGCTCAGGGAGGGGCAGTCATCTGCTGCGACTGGCTGGGGGGGTGAGGGGATAGAGAAGATGAAAAGAATCAGACATGTAGAGAGCAAACAGCACGATAGGGACTCAATCTATGGGAGAGAACAAACAGATGTTAATGACCAGCAAAAACAAAAAAAAAAAAAAAAAATTCATTGAGAGTGAAGAAAGGAGTGAAGCCCAGTGCATTATTGGAGGTCCCCCCCGGCTGTCTAAACCTATTAGCAGCATAACTAAGGGAGGGTTCAGAGACACATGACCCCTCCCTAATTGTAGGCTTTTATCAAAAAGGAAGGTTTTAAAACCCTATTCTTGAAAACCGAGATTGAGTCTGACTCCCAAATCCAGATTGGCAGCCGGGTTCCACAGCAGAGGAGCTTGACACCAGAAGGCTCTGCTCCCATTGTACTTCTGGAGATTGTAGGTATTACAGGGTGAATCCAGCATTTGGGGAGGGTAGTGCTCTGTTAGGATAATACAGTAGTATCAGATCTTTTAAATAAAAAGGGGCCTGATTGTTTAGGAGCTTTGTAAGTAAGAAGAAGGATTTTAAACTTAATTCTAAACTCTATGGGAAGCCAATGAAGGGAGGCCAGAACCAGAGAGATATGATCTCTCTTTCTAGTACATGTTAAAACTCTTGCTGCAGCACTTTGGATCAACTGAAGACTTTTTAAAGATGTTTTGGGACAACCTGATAATAAAGAGTTACAATAATCTAATCTAGAGCTAACAAAAGCGTGGATCAGTTTCTCAGCATCACTCTGAGACAAGATGCCCCTAATCTTGGCAATATTACGCAAATGATAGAAGGCAGTCTTAGAAACAAATTTAATATGTGAATTGAAAGACAGATCTTGATCAAAAATAACTCCAAGGTTCCTCACAGAGCTATTAAGAGAAAGAGTAACGCATCCAAACTAAAAGTTTGATTTGGAAAGGTATTTCTAAGGTTTTTTTGGACCAACAAGAATGACTTCAGTCTTATCTGAATTTAATAGCAGGAAATTGCAAGTCATATAAGCTTTGATTTCCTTAAGACAGGCTTCTAACTTGGCTAATTGATTATCTATCATCTGGTTTCACTGACAGGTATAATTGTGTGTTCTCTGCATAACAATGACACTGTCAACAATGTCACTGTGTACATTTGTACACAGTGCTTCTAATAATGTTGCCTAAGGGAAGCATATGTAAACTAAAAAGAGTGGGGCCTAGCACAGATCCTTGTGGAACTCCATGACCAAGCTTTGAGTTGGAAGAAAACTCATTACTGACATGAACAAACTGGATCCTATCAGAAAAAAAAGATCTAAAACCACTGTAACGAAGGTTCCATTAAGTCCCACATAGTGTTCTCATCTATCAAGTAGAATATTATGATCGATAGTATCAAAAGCTGCACTAAGGTCTAAAAGTACAAGAAACAGAAACAAGTCCATTATCAGATGTGATAAGAGAGGTCATTAGTGACCTCACTAAGGCGTTTCAGTACTATGATGGATTCTAAACCCAGATTGAAAACTCTTCAAGTAAACTATTCCCTGCAAGGTGGTCAAATAACTGCATAGCAACAACTCTTTCTAAGATTTTTGAAATGTAAGGGAGATGAGAGATGGTCTAATAGTTAGCTAAAACTCCTGGATCTAGCGTTGGCTTTTTGAGTAAGGGTTTAATTACAGCCGTTTTAAAAGCCTGCGGTACATGGCCTAAAGTTAATGAAGAATTGATTATTTGAAGAATAAAGCTACCAATAAGTGGGAAGACCTTCTTTAAATAATCTGGTAGGAATAGGGTCTAAATGACAAGTTGAAGGCTTGGATGAGGAAATTTATTTTGTCTAAACTCTAAAAGGTCAATGGAATAAACTCATCCAAACAATATCAATTCAATTCAATTCAATTCAATTCAACTTTATTTATATAGCGCCATTTCACAACAACAGTCATCTCATAGCACTATCAACTGTAGGGGGGAACCCCCACAGTTGCAGAAAGACCCCAGCAATATCAATTGAAGGAGTTGTATGTAGTTACCATATTTAAGTTAACGATGAGAAGAATCTGATTGATTTTAGCTCTGATTGATAAAATTTTATTATTGAAAAAGTTCATAACATCCTGACTATTAAGCTCTAAGGGAATGCTAGGATTGACAGAGTCCTGACTCTTTGTCAGCCTGGCTACAGTGCTGAAAAGAAACCTAGGATTATTCTTGTTGTCTTCTATTAATGCAGAATAATAACTCGTTCTAGCTTTTCTAAGAGATTTTTTATAAATTAAAAGATGATTTCTCCAAGCTAAAAAGATTTCATCTAAATTAGAGGAGCACCATTTTCTTTCAAATTGACGACTCTTCTGTTTTAAGCTACGAGTTTCTGTGTTGAACCAAGGGTTAGAAATCTCTGATTAGACTTTTTCTTTTTTAAAGGGGCCACCAACTCTAGAGCCTGATGCAGAGAAGCTGTAACACTATCTATCATGCTATTACAGAAGGCGCAAGCTGTCTATAGCTTATTTCCATTGTGTTGACACATGGCATAGAGGAAACAATCTGCATAAATTTGGTAACAACATCATCTGAGAGGCATCTACTGTAGTAATATTTTTCTTTAGGAGCCAAATAGTCACAAATAGTAAAATCAAAGGTTAACAATGGTCTGACAGTACAGAGTTATGAGGAGACACTACCAGATTTTCTGTTTCTATGCCATATGTCAAAACAAGGTCCAACGTATGGTGGAGATAACGGGTAGAATTTCCTACTTTCTGAGAAAACCCCATTGAGTCTAATATTGAATTAAATGCCATATTAAGGCAATCACTATCTACATCTACGTGTATAT
Source organism: Pholidichthys leucotaenia (assembly GCA_020510985.1). NCBI lineage: Eukaryota > Metazoa > Chordata > Actinopteri > Cichliformes > Pholidichthyidae > Pholidichthys > Pholidichthys leucotaenia. Next base: position 298,731,499 of record CM035841.1, on the reverse strand, counting down.
TAAAGTCCCCTACTATAATTATTCTATCTGATTTCAGCACTAAATCAGCTAAGAATTCGGCAAATTCGGATAAAAACTCTGAGTAGGTTGATGGAGGACAATAAACTATGGCAAATAAAATTGGGTTTAGCCTAAAATTGCTAAAATGTCCAATACTGAGGACCAGGCCCTCAAAGGATTGATAACGTGTTTTTTGCTTTACATTAACTAGTAATTTGGAATGGTAAATTGTTGCTACTCCTTCTCCACAACCAGAACTTCTGGGATTTTGACAGTTTAAATAACCAGAGGGAGTTGATTCATTCAAACCTACATAATCCTCTTGCCCTAACCAAGTCTCTGTAAGAGATATTAAATCAATCTGATGATCAATTAACAGCTCATGGACTAGCAGAGACTTGGGAGTTAGGGACCTAATATTTAACAAACCGCATTTAATTTTTAAATTATGAGGAGGAACAGAGGCCAAACCATTCAATTTAGAGGCTTCATGTTTAATTTGAGTTTTACCAACTTTTTGTTTAATCACTTTGGGATGCTTATACATTATATTTTTATTTACTTTGGAAGAAGCAGACAATGATTCTCTGATGGGGAAGATGGGCTAAGTTCTCTCCGATGCCTGACCCGAACTCCTCTCAGCCGGGCTTCCTCCCGGGGCCGGACTACGTCCGCAACCCCCAGAGGCACCCTACTTGGCTTCCAGTGTTTCTGTTTGGCATGTCGTCTCACCGTGCCACCCGGTCCTGTCCCGCTCGCTTTCATTTCCGCTGCCGGCATCACCATTGTGACCCCCTGCTCTCCGGCCCCTCCCAGCCGAAATCCGGGAGCAGATGGAGCCAGCCACTCGGTGCCACCCGCCGTCACGAGCGTCCCACCATGCCGTCCAGTTCCCTCAGCTAGGGCTACTTGGGCACTGGCACTGGAACCCTCCCGCGATGGCCCTGGGTGGGATTGGTTCTGCTCTTCCTCCAGAGTCCCAGGCAAGTTCTTATCCCACACAGCTCTGGCCACCGTTCGTGGGACCGACTGTTCCCACAAACCACAACCCGACCACTCTTCTCCAACGCTGCTCGTGATGGTGAGGCCCAGGCCATAAAACAAATCACATCCCATTATGTTCTCTCCACTGGCAGTCACGATGAACCTCAGGTTGCACACCTCCGCGGACTTGTACCTAGCCGTCAGTCCCACCGATCCCACTGTGACCAATCTTCCTCCACATAACCACACAGCGGCGTTGAATCACCTCTAATACGACAATGTGGGAAACAACTCTTCACGGTTGCCCAATTCAACACGGAGCTCACTGCTCCTGTGTCAATCAGCAATGGCACTGTTACCCCGTCCAGTTCCACCATACAGTAGGAACAACCGTTGGTACTCAGGGATGCAGTGTGAATAACCGTGGGAGCGGGAGGGTTCTCCTAACATCTCGGATCCCCTCGCTTGAACTTGTGACATGCCCTGGCGAAATGATGCAAAAGTCCACACTTGCTGCAGCATTTCCCTCTTGCTGGACACTCCCTGGCCTTGTAGCGGTGCTTCGTGGACCCACAACCCAAACACCTGGGCGTTCCCAGGACGGATCTCATCTTCACAGCATTAGTGTAGCTTCCCTCATCTTCCACACTGTCGTCACTGTCCGGGTCCACTGCCTGCACTGTCGACTGTGGTTCAAACTGGTGATGTGGTGCTCTCTCGCCGAGCTCCTGTGATAGCTTGTCTGCAGCCTCCAACTGCTGAACTAACTCAATGGCCTTGGATAACGTCAGTTCACCCGAGAATGTAAGGAGCTTCAATTCAATTCAATTCAATTCAGCTTTATTTATAATGCGCCACATCACAACAAAAGCCGTCTCGTGGTGCCACAGTGCAGATAAAAAAATCACACAGTCACAGAAAGACCCAGCAATCAGACGATCCCCTATGAGCAAGCACTAGGCGACAGTGGAGAGGAAAAACTCCCATTTGTAAGGAAGAAACCTCTAGCAGAACCAGGCTCAGGGAGGGGCAGTCGTCTGCTGTGACTGGCTGGGGATGAGGGGATAGGGAGGATGGAAAGGACAGACATAAAGAACATAGCAGTAAGATGCCAAGTACAATATTGGAGGTCAACCAGCAGTATGGATCAGATATCAATAGAACAAGAGTGGGGTTAAAAGACACAAATACCCTCCTTAAACGAAAGCTATATTAAAAAGGAAGGATTTTACCCTGTTCTTAAAGACAGAGACCGAGTCTGACTCCCGGACCCAGAGTGGTAACTGGTTCCAGAGAGAAGGGGCTTGGTAGCAGAAGGCTCTGCCTCCCACCATACTTTTGGAGATTCTGGGCACCACAAGTAAGCCAGCATTTTGGGAGCTTAATGCTCTGTTAGGATGGTAAGGTAATATCAGATCTTTTATATATTGGGGGGCCAGATTGTTAACAGCTTTGAAAGTAAGAAGAAGGATTTTAAACTTGATTCTGAATTCAATGGGAAGCCAATGGAGGGAGGACAGAACCGGGGAAATATGATCTCTTTTTCTAGAACCAGTTAAAACTCTAGCAGCAGCATTTTGAATCAATTGAAGACTTTTTAAAGATACTCTAGGACAACCAGATAATATCGATTTACAATAATCTAATCGCGAACTGGCAAAGGCGTGAATCAGTTTCTCAGCATCACCCAGAGACAAGATGCTCCTGATCTTAGCAATATTGCGCAGATGATATAAGGCGGTCCTAGAAACAGTTTTAATATGCGAATTAAAGGACAAATCCTGGTCAAAAATCACTCCAAGGTTCCTCACACAACTGTTCAGAGTGAGAGTGGCAGCATCTAAATTAAGGGCATAATCTGAAAAGGAATTTCTAAGATGTTTTGGGCCAACAACAATGACTTCAGTCTTATCAGAGTTCAATAGTAAAAAATTACAAGCCATCCAAGCTTTGATGTCCTTAAGACAGGCATCTAGCTTGGCCAACTGATCACAATCATCGGGCTTCATTGACAGGTATAGTTGTGTGTCATCAGCGTAACAATGAAAATGTATACAGTGCTTTCTGATGATATTGCCCAGCGGGAGCATATATAGACTAAAAAGAGTAGGGCCCAACACAGATCCCTGTGGAACTCCGTGAGTGAGCTTAGAGCTGGAAGAAAATCCATCATTGACATGGACAAACTGAAATCTATCAGACAAATAAGATCTAAACCACTGCAACGGAGTTCCACTGAGTCCAACAAAGTGTTCCAATCTATCAAGTAGAATGGCATGATCGATAGTGTCAAAGGCTGCACTGAGATCTAAAAGAACAAGAACAGAGACAAGTCCATTATCAGATGCAGTCAGGAGGTCATTAGAGACCTTCACTAAGGCAGTTTCAGTGCTGTGATGAGCTCTGAACCCAGATTGAAACACCTCAAACAAACCAACTCCCTGCAAATGGTCAGATAATTGCACAGCAACAACTCTTTCCAGGATTTTTGAAATGAAAGGCAAATTGGAGATTGGTCGATAATTGGCCAAAACTCCAGGATCGAGCGTTGGTTTTTTAAGTAAAGGTTTAATTACAGCAGTTTTAAAAGCCAGTGGAACATAACCCAGAGTTAAAGAAGAATTAATGATAAGAAGAATACGGCTACTAATAATTGGGAAAATAATTTTAAATAACCTGGAAGGAATAGGGTCCAGAAGGCAAGATGAAGGCTTAGAAGAGGAAACTACCCTATCCAACTCCAAGAGGTCGATTGGAGTAAATCTATCCAAGCAGATATCAATTGAGGGAGCTGCAGTAGTTAATGTACTAGAGTTTACGGTAGGAAGAATCTGACTAATTTCATCTCTAATAGATAAAATTTTAAGATTGAAATAGTTCAGAAAGTCCTGACTAGAAAGCTCAGGGGGGATGCGAGGATTGACCGAGTCATGGCTCTTTGTAAGCCTGGCTACAGTGTTGAAGAGAAACCTGGTGTTATTCTTGTTTGCAACCTCGTAGCCGGGCAAATAGTATGTTCCACCAACTGGTCGCGGACCATCTCCTCCTCCAACGCTCCAAACTGACAGTCTTTGGCCAGCTGGCACAGGTCTGCCACAAACCATTGCACTGACTCACCAGTCTGTTGGTGGTGCTGTCGAAACTGTATCCTACGGATGATGACGTTTTCCAGGGTGCAAAAATGTCGCGCCATTAGCTCCACCACTTCCTCAAAGCTATCACACTCGCCTAAAATGCTTAAAATACGCTGTCCCTCCATTCCTAAATTATGAACCAGCAGTGCTCGTGCCCTCATCTTTTCCAGTCTTCCAAGGTCCAGTGCCACCAAGTATGTTTGAAAAGCGGCGAACCATCTCGCCCAAGAGTCCATACCTTTTATCCTCTTCACCAAATGTTATGTTGGTAGTTGGAGCCAAGGGCGAGACTGAGTGTTGAACTGGACACAAGTGTATTAGTGATGCCTTCTCACCATACATGCGCACCCGCCAGGCAGAGAGGAGGCCAAGAGACCGCCCCTCTCTGTCACTGCCCTCTTATACCCTGGGTGGTGGTGGAACCGGAAAGGTGGAGCCACCACCGGTGTCACACAATAAAGGTCTCTGAAACCCAGCACAACAGTGTGCACAGTATAAAAATAGAAAAAGCAATAAGGCTGGAAAAACAACAACAGCACTCTATGTACAATAATGCATCCCATAGTGCACATGGCGACAAAAGATAGATCCAGACCTCCCATAGTGCAAATAAAGATAAACAATTAATGATGATGAAACCCAGCAAACCTATATACAGAAAAGTAGAGATGTAATACCCGTAGTTGCAAGTTCAATGCAGTAGTGTAGGTTCAGACAGGAACAGATAGGACTGCACATGATCAGTATTGCAATGACAAACAGCAGCAGATATGGCATTTGTGCAAATGGTTGCAGTTAAAGTGCAGAGACATACAACAGCAAATGTATTGCTGTTAGTATGCCAGTCTTTCTGTGCCAGCAGCTGAGGCTGTTATTGTGCAGGTGAGTGTGTTATGGCCCAGGGGGGCGGGGGTGGTCAGAGTTTACATCAGGCCAGATGGCCTGATGAACAATGCTGTTTAGCAGTCTTGTGGAACGGGCCCGGAGGCTCCAGTACTTTTTCCCTGAGGGCAGGGGGCTGAAAAGGGAGTGGGAGGGGTGGGAGGTGTCGCCTGCAATGTTGATGGCTCTATGGGTGAGGCAGGTGAGATAGATGTCGGAGAGGGGGGTAGAGGGGCATGAAGCGGTTATAATATAAACATTTTTGTTAGGAGTTGGACTTTCTTGGCTTGCACTTCCAAAAATGGTGGATCATACATATTCTCATCAAGAAGAGAAAAACAAACGTGAATCATCTTTATCAAAGAAAAAAAGAAAATAGGATGAGATGACAAGACATCTTTTTTTTTGACAAGACGTTGGGACAGGCAAAGACACAAGACTTGCGTAAACATCGGTGTTGCCTTTTCCTGATGGAAACAGCTGATGAGGGACAAAAGTTTTTAAAGTAACGCTGAAGTCGCCTGCTTTCTCCTGGACAGGTAATGTACCCTACCAAAATTAATGCAAATTATAACATATTTTTTCACCAATAAAGAAATGTTTAGCATTATAAAATGTAATTTTGTTGATCACGACAGCTGTAGTTTAATTATGAAAACACCAAGGTGCTGATGCCTTGGTGCCAGAGCCTTGGTGGAGGTATGCATTCTCGGATCATCACCAAAATCTTATGGGTTCCTCTTTAGCCCAAGAACCATCTCTGGTAAAAAAAAAAAAAAAAAAAATCATCCAAATCCATCCAGCAGTTTTGGAGTACATATGCATACGCAGTGAAAATAGTCTGCAGTTCACATGCTCATAGTGTTGGTGGTAGCCAAGAGCCACCAACCTGATTTGAATAGCTGCAATCCAAACACAAAGAAGAGCATGGTGGCAGATATTTTAAATGGCGGAACCGATGGAGGTACGTGAACACAATGACAGTCAAGATAAACAGGAACTTTGCCGTTTAGTGGCAGAGGAGGAAAACAGACGGGCAAAAGGATGGACATTTGTTCACCCAGTATTGGCGGAGTACTTTCCTCTGGCGAGAGTTTCCGAGCGCATGCGCAGTACCATTCCATTGACGGTAAAGGTGAGCTATTTTTGTGTGTATTTAAAAAACAAAGCGTTATTTCAAAATTCTGGCAAACTAAAAGTCGAGAAAATAGGGTGATACAATGATACAAGCCTTTAGTTCCGCTTAATTTTGACTGGGCGAACTGAAACAGAGAAGTGGACAGATACCCAGCCACAAACAGATGCAATAACCAGTTACTGTATGCCTCCGTTTCACAGAGGCGTAATAACATGCTCATGCGTTACAATTGCTGCATAAACATTATCCCTGTTGTAACGTTTCATTTTCAGATGCAAATATGTGAAATAACCTGTGATTTCAACGAAAAGCAACTGTTTAGTTAACTGGAATCAAGACATTAATATGTTTAAAAGTTGTTTTTGAAGACACATAATGCAGCAAAACTATACTATTTGTCATGTTCAGGTGAGCGCACCCCCCTGCCTTCCTGTTAAGGATTCCCCGACTCCTCAGGCAATCAATGCACCTGCGTGATTGGACACACCTGCCGCTCCTTCCTCGCTAGCGCATAAAAGGACCATCAAGCAGAGGCTTCAGCGCTGGCTCGTTGGGTATACTGCCTACAGCACAAGCAAGAGAGAGAGCAGTCGCATTTTTCTTCCCTCCTCCCGTCTGCCTTCCTGACCTATTCCCAGCTTTGCAATGTTGCGTTTTTGTCTGTGTTTAGTCGCTCTTCTTCTGCTGAATCTTAATCTAAACGGAAATTATGGATTTGGAAGCGGCTTAAATGTGCTATTGTCACTATTTTTCAACAAGAATCGGGCCAAGGGGGAGCCCAAGAATTGGAACCTGCGAGGAGACTCATGGACATTGGAATTCATGCGTCTGTGGAAACATTATTGGTTATGATCTCAGGACTTCTATTTTTGGCTGTGAAGTTCCCTGATGTATAAGAAATTGAAGGAAGGTGAGAGAGCTGATCAAAGCGGACCCGGCAAGCTCCTTCATCAAATTCGACCAGTTGGGGAGGGCACGAGTAGCGGCAAACGGTGAACTGAATGACAGTGATTCAGTGGAGGAATACATCTGGAGCCCTGTGCTCTCCATGGAAAAAAGTTTAAGCCTGCACATGGAAATTATGAAAGCACAGAATTGCACGGGTGAGGAAAAATTCTATTCTCTGAGTGCACTGTGCAGATTTGATTTGACCTTGTTGGTGCCCTGTGTTTACCTTCCTCCTGATGAAGATAAGCGGAAGGAGCGGCTCTGCCTGCTAACCCAAACAACGGCACAGTTGTTATTGTTTCAGCAGATGAACGCTCAAGGACAGTGCACCATGTGACAATACCATCTGCAAGCAAGAGCGAGAGACTCTAGACTGCTTAGATCACATGACTTTAACATCTATCCACTGCCAGGAGGCGCCCTCTGCTGTTCACTAGCAATTGACACACCTACACTTGCATTCAACATTACACTACTGACACAATTACTGATATATATTCACAATACACTGACTCTCCCAACTACTGCTTTGTCATTGTGTGATCTATTGTCTGCTAATTGTGCATTTGAGTTTTTTTCTTGTAATCAAAATTTTGGTCATAAAATGAGCTCTATTTTGATCAACAATGCTTTTTTCTCTCTCCTATTGTGTTTTTCCCTATCCTTCCCCCCTCCCCCCTCTTCACCCCCCCCCCCCCATATGACAGGCGGTTCGTCATGGCTGCCGCCTCATTGGGATGCGCCTTTCGTGCGCGCCCAATGTCAAGTCAAATTCCTCGTATGTTTACTTGTAAATGTGCTTGGCAATAAATCTGATTCTGATTCTGATTCTGAAGTGAACTAACATTGCATTTCAGAGGATTTATATCTAATTCCTCTCTTTTCTCTCCTTCCCAGGTTGCTGCCATCGATGCGGTGCGTCTTCAGGGATTGTTGTGCGCTCACCCCCTCCATCATCCTCACTCCGCTTCAGCTACCTGTCTCCACCCAGTCAGACACCACCCAGCTCCTTCCCTCTCCTACTCCCTGCCAGCTTCATCCTGCTGGTTTGTCTATTCCTGCTGGGTCTCTCTGTTGGGCTCTCTGCTTCACTCACGTAAGTGGCAGATTTGCCTTTTCACTTCCCTTCCTCCCTTCTCATATTAATCAGCTCTCGTCTCTCCCCACAGGCTGAGTCTTCCTCTGGCGAGGGCCGTTTTCCTTAACAGCCCTCCATATTTTGAAATTAATAAACTGTTTAAACATTGCTTCTCTGTGTCCTGTGAGTTTTCTCTGGCATGGCACCCTGCACGTGAGCTGACCATTCTATCAATATGACACTATTATGTTGTAATGTTGTGTTTTTAGCTTTGCTTACAGTGCTTACATGGTTATTTTGCTAATTAACTTGTATTTGTATAGAAAAGAGTTAACTGACGTTTACAATAACACTACTCAACTGCTGAACATTTATTGACTGGCATTGTCTGTGATAGTTTTGCACATTATATTTACTAAATTTCTTTCTTACCAATTGAGATATCGGTAGAGTTGCTAGGAGACATCATCTTAGCAAAAACGTGTTTGGGAATTGTAAAGATTTTGACATGACGGCCTCCGTGGAGAGTCACTTGCGTTCTGAAGAGGACGGGTGAGAATAGATTTTCAGTCTGTTGCAATATGGAACCTCACCACTAGATACTGCCAAAAATTTTACACAGTGCACCTTTAAAGGGCCTATATCATGCTATTTTAAGCCTTTCAGAGTAAACTATATGCATGTATGTGATAGTATATTACCTTTGGTATAGTGGAGAATGAATTTCTTATGAAATATGAGTTACTTTCGCGAGCTACTTTTCCAACCCGGAAGTAAGATGCCTCGATCTCTGAGGCTCGGCCTCTCCTTCTTATGGCTGCCGCCCATTTCATGACGTAACCCCTGAGCCGGCTGCTGCAGCGTGTCGCTGGGTTCTGCCCACGAAAACTTAGAAGACATTGTCTTACGTAAAAAAACAAACAGTTGTTGTCACTGAGCAGATTAGGTGCGAGAGGAACTACTTCTTCACAGCGTCAATGCTAAACTGAAAGAGTTTTGCCGATCACCGCTCCGTTAGCTGCGCGGAGGAAGTGGGTGTGTGCATTAGCTTGGGGGCGGTGCTGGCAGCACAGGCACTTCCTGGAGTGGGCGGCTCACCCACGTTCATACGTATGAACGTGGGGACCCAGTCATTATCAGGGACAGGGCGAAGCAGCAGCTCAGAGAGCAGGGTTGAGGAGGAATACTCAGAGATGCGTGAATGGAGCAAAATACCACTTTGGGGGTGTTTTTGGTAAGGAATTAACATTATAACATGCTTTAAAGCTCAAAAAAAGTCGATTTTGCATGATATAGGCCCTTTAAAATATTTTTTTCATCACCTATTTTTATTTGTCATGTGCCACTGTTATCATCTCACAGCATCCTGCTCCACGCTGTACCAGCCTGACGGCCCCACGATATCAATCATTCACCCTCCCACACTCTCCTCATCAATGTTAACCCACCCAGCATGGAAACCCTGGGACTGCTGTCATAACGGGGGTGAGATGAAATGAAAGGGAAGGAAAAAATAAAACCCTCAAAAGAAGTGATGTGGACAAGCCAGACAAATGACACTACTGACGTGGACAGCAGGGTAAACCTCAGCCGTGCTGACAGTTTTGTCATGGTTGAGACCCTCCGGGGCAGAAGACAGGACCCCAAAGCTGTGACTTTGGTTTGTGAAGATTTATTAATAAACATAAAATAACTCTCAGCTCGTGGGCTGGAAAATAAAAGCTAAGGCAAAACTTGGCAGGGAAAACACACAAGGCTCGGGATATCAAACAAGGTGGGATACAGGCAAGACCGAAGTGTGTGTGAAACACCGACATAGACATAAGAACGCCGCCCCTTACCTGGGGGCAGCGTTCCTTAAATAAAGCAGGACTAATGGAACTAAATGACAAACAGACATGGACAATCAAGAACTTAACAAGACAAGAAACAAGCTAGACAAAAATGTAAATAAACAAAAAGTGCTGTCAAAATAAAAGCCCAAACCAACACTACAGATAATTACAGGAATAAAACTACAAGATGTAACCATGATGATCATAATGCTAATGCTAATAATAATAATGATAACCAGAACTAAGGACGTGGCAGGAATAAATATAAAACAAGAACATGATAATAAGGATACACAAAACAGGAACGGAGCGAAGATGATAATCAAAACAGAGAATAATATCAAAACCAAACTCAAAGCGAGGATGTGGGCTGAGCCCAAGTCTCCTGAGCAATGCCTGCACCTAGTTTTTCAATACAGGAGGTGACTGGAAGCTGTTATTACCAACAAAGGCTTTTCTACTAAATATTAAATGAATTTCACCAAGTGTGTTCAATACTTATTCCCTGTGTCATTCCACTTCATTAAATATAACTTGTTTTGTGAACACAGTTGCCTTGGTTTCTTTGTATGTATGGATTACTTGGGCTATTACTGATATCTGGTGAAAATCTCAGGTCAATGACTCCATCAGTGTCCCGATCTGAGTGCGGGGGGATTCCACTGGGCTCAGTCTTTTTGCCTTTTTTTCATATTTGTACAGTGTTGTTGTTTTGAGTTGCAATTCCTGTTATTTTATCCTTGGTTGATTTGTCACATATTCTGTATTGTTTCTTAGTATGATTTATTTTCCTGTTTACCTTCATCATAGTTTGTTATTCACATTTTTGAGGTTACTTGTCTTCATTTTGCCATCTCTTTATATTTTTATTCTGTTGTGTTCTTCCTCTGGGTTGACAGCTGTCAGTGATGTTTCCAGGGTTGTTGCTCCGCGTAGGCGGGGTCCCTGTCAGCTGTCAGCTCGCTCTCTCCCTTCTCATTACTCCCAGCTGGTCTAAATTGTACTGTGGGGGACCTAGATAATGCAATTCTCCACTCAGACTGAATAGCACAGGAGGAGATGCGTTAAAGCTGTTAATTGGATATGCAAGACAGCCTGTGGTTTTCTCCAAAAGAAAGCATGATAATATGCATTCTCCTCCGGGTTGCATAATAATGTGCTGACAGGTTGGGTGACGAAGGGAATTGTTATTGTAAGTCTATGTGTTGTAATGTCAACCCCCCAGGCCGTGGGGTGAGTTGTATGGTATAAAAGAGAGATGCCAGTGACCTGGGTTTATTCTTCTTGTTAACTGAATGAATGAATGAATGAATCTTTATTTTGGATAGATAAAAGTACAGATTAAAAGAAACAGAATAATATAACAAAGGGGGAAGAAAATCCAACAAGGTCAAATTAGACAATAACTCCTCTGATTATACAGTTCAACAAAAGTTATCCGAAATGGGTGATGGCTGAAGCCGCAGCTTATATTGCCCACCCATATTCCATCCAAGAATTCAAAAGAAAAACAAAACAAGAGCGATTACAATTCAGAACATAGCTAAGACAAAATGTGACAAAAACAACTAAGCTACAACACAACACAGACTGGATATGACAATCCTAATGTGATTTTACATGTCATCTTGTATATATGTTTGAAGTATTTCTTCCTTTAGTTTTTGTTTAAATTGTCCAAGCGTTGTACATGATTTTAATTCAGGTCCAAAATCGTTCCATAATCTGTCTCCTTGCACTTAAACACAGTGTTGCTTGGTGGTAGTTCTCACTGAAGGTTTTTGAAATATACATGTTCCTCTGAAATGATATTGTTTCTCCCTTATTTGGAACAACTTTTGGATATTTGCGGGCAGTGATAGATTCTTCACTTTAAACATTATTACTGCAGTTTTAAAGTCAACCAGATCTTTCAACTTGAGAGCTTTTAATTTAAGAAAAAGTGGGTTTGTTGGTTCCCTGTAAGCAACTAACTGTTGTTAGAGAGAGATTAATAAAGTCTGCTCTGCCCACTGCCTCGCCTGCTCATTCCTCTCTCTACAGTATCTTTGTTTTCTCCTGCCCACTCAGGGGACCCACACCTGCAATCACTAGTTTCATTTGTTTTTAGCCTTATTTATTGGCTGTTATTTTCATTTCTTGTTGCCGGAGTGTTGAAGTTTCTTCCCCCTCGTCCTCACCTGAACCCTGCCCTTGTTCTGGTGAGCATACTCGTAAGTTTGTTTGTTTGTTTGACAGTTTGGATTTTTGTGTTGGTGCACTTTTGTGTTCTTGTTTCTTAATAAATTTCACAAACTAGCAGTTCAGCATCTGGGTCTTTCTCTCTGCCCTGAGGGGCAATACCTGACAGAACACTCGAGCCAGTAAGAGACCCAGCTGCTGCTAGTTTGTAGTCTGTTTTGTTTTCTTGTTTTTTTTTCTTTTCTTCCTCCTTCCACCCGGGGCTAACCATGTCTGTCACCCCAGATTTGTCAACCCTGGGACTGGATGAAGCAGAACAGTGGTCTGTGTGCGTGTTGGAGGACATCACCACACCGGCTCGTGCCTCACATACCCCTGAGGCAGCCCAAGAGTGTCTGGAGGGCGTGGCACAGGTACTCAAAGCATGCCCCAGCCTGTGGGACCACCCGGAGCTCACAGATCTACTCCTCTCTATAATCCTCCCACAATCTATGACTCACTGCTGAAGCTTTAGACTGTTTACCTGCTCTCTCCGTGTCTCCTCCTTTCCCCCTTGAGTGTCCGCCAGCCCAAGTACTGAGCCGCCAAGCTATGGAGGAGCCTGCGGCCCTGGAAAACCTAGTCCTAGCCCCTCAGCCATGGTTTGGATGGAGGGAGAGTGCTACGACTGAGTTGAAGCCTGTGCCGACGACGGAGCATCTCCTGGCCTCGGCTGAACAGGATCCAGTGCCAGCAGGAAGCCAACCTCCTGTGTCCACGTTGGGCAAGTCACCGGCGTAGGTCACATCAATGGGGTGACCTGGGACTGCATCCACCACCATGCCTGCTGCTGGGGCCACCACAACAGAGTCCGAGCTGGACCTCCAGAGGGCCGGGCCCAAGACGTTATCATCTGGATTGACAGAGTCCTGGACAGCAGTGGAGCTCGAGCTCAGGTAAGTGCTCTCCTTGGTTTCTGTTGTTTCTATATCGGAGAGATCTTGTCTGGCTCTTGCTGGGGAGAGCCGGATGCAGTTGTCAGCTGCAGCTAAGCTCACCTCGCCAGGCTCCACTGCCGCTAGTGACCCTGACCCTGTTTCTCTGCATCTCCTGTCTGAGCTTTTCCCCAGGGTCACCAAGGATCGTCCAGCTTTTCCAGAAGTCTCCGTGGGTCCAGCCTCACCGCCCGAGATCACAGTGTCCCCAGCTCCTCCTGTTGCGGTTGCTCCGTCTCAGCCCGGGACCTCCATGGGTGCTGTTCTCCCTCTGGCTTAGGTCTTCGCGGGTGCTCTGTCCCAGCCCAGGACCTCCGTGGGTGCTGCTCCCCCTCCGGTAGAGATCTTCGCGGGTGCTCCGTCACAACCCGGGGCCTCCAAGGGTGCTGCTTCCCCATTAGTTGAGGTCATCGCGGGTGCACCGTCCCAGCTCGGGGCCTCCGAGGGTGCAGCTCTGGCCCAGTCCAGGTCTAACGAGGGTGTAGCTCTGGCCCAGTCCGGGTCAACCGAGGGTGCTGCTTTCCCATCAGTTGAGGTCGTCGTGGGTGCTCTGTCCCAGCCCAGGGCCTCTGTGGGTGCAGCTTTTCCTCAGTCCGGGTACACTAAGGGTGCAGCTCTGTCCTGGTCCGGGTCCACTGAGATGCAGTTCTGTTCCAGTCCAGGTCCACTGAGGGTGCAGCTCTGCTCCAGCCCGGAGCCACCGCGGTTGCAGCCTTGCTCCAGCCTGGAGCCACCGCGAGTGCAGCTTTGCTCCAGCCCAGAGCCACTGTGGGTGCAGCTTTGCTCCAGCCCGGAGCCACCACGGGTGCTGCTTTGCTCCAGCCCGGAGCCACCGCGGATGCAACCTCGCTCCAGGCTGGAGCCACCGTGGGTGCTGCTATGTCCCCGTCTGGGACCACCGAGGGTGCTGCAGATCAGTCCCAGGGCGTCGTGGCCCTCCATTTTGTCAGATGCTGTTGTGGTTCCCCCTCCTCTGCCAGACGCGGTCATGGTTCCCCCTCCACTGCCAGACACCATCGTGGTTCCCCCTCCTCCGCCTGACGTTGTCAAGGTTCCCCCTATTGCTTTATCCTTATCATTTCTTGTTGTCCCGGTTGGGTGGCCACCCCCTGGACCACCTTCTCTGTGTTGGTGGTTAAAGAACTCTGGCCGACCGCCTGACAGACTGTGCCGCTGGGTTGGGTGGCTCATATTCTCTGGCAGGCCACCCGATTCTTACCACCTCACCGTCTGCCAGGCCTGGGACTTCGGCCAGCCACCGGAATAGTCTAGTTCTTTGGTCCAGGGGGCCAAGGAGCCCGGTTCTGTGTGGGTCCTGAGCGTGGCTTTTGTTTTTGTTGTTTCCTCTTCGTCTGGGCTTTTCTGGGATGTTAATTCTGAGAGTTTTTCTTATTTTTTCTTGTTTGGTTCGGTCCCTCCGTGCCTGGGTCCCCCTCCTCCCACACGGGATGGGGTTGTTTTCTTGTTGGGGTGGGTTTTTTGTGGGAGGGGGGTTATTTCTTGTTATGTTGCCGGGGTGTCTGGTTTCCACCCCTTGAGAGGGGGGCTCTGTCACAGTCTGAGCACGGGGGGATTCCACTGGGCTCAGTCTTTTTGCTTTTTTCATATTTGTATTCTGTATTGTTTCTTAGTATGATTTATTTTCCTGTTTACGTTCATCATAGTTTATTATTCACATTTTTGAGGTTACTTGTCTTTTTTTGCCATCTGTTTATATTTTTATTCTGTTGTGTTCTCCCTCTGGGTAGACAGCTGTCAGTGACGTTTCCAGGGTTGTTGCTCCATGTAGGCGGGGTCCCTGTCAGCTGTCAGCCAGCTCTCTCCCTTCTCATTACTCCCAGCTGGTCTAAATTGTATTTTTGTTTTCTCCTGCCTGCTCAAGGGACCCACACCTGCTATCACGTGTTTCATTTGTTTCTATCCTTATTTGAGGGCCGTTATTTTTATTTCTTGTTGCCGGAGTATTGAAGTTTCTTCCCCTTCATCCACAGCTGAACCCTGCCCTTGTTCTGGTGAGCATACTCGTAAGTTTGTTTGTTCGTTTGTTTGACAGTTTGGATTTTTGTGTTGGTGCACTTTTGTGTTCTTGTTTCTTAATAAATTTCACAAACTAGCAGTTCAGCATCTGGGTCTTTCTCTCTGCCCTGAGGGGCAATTCCTGACAATTAGGAATGTGTTTAATAAGAAAATGTTGACATGTTCATTACTTATTTTTCCCGCTGTATATAAAGTAAAAGAAAAAAATAGAATAGAACACATGTGGAACCCCATGAATTGAACTGAATTGTATGAATGAATTGAATTTGAAGAAACCTCATTATTGACATGAACAAACTGGAACCTATCAGATAAATATCATTTAAACCACTGCAAAGAAGTTCCTTTAAGTCCAACAAAGTGTTCTAATCTGTCAAGTAAAATTTTATGATTGATTGTATCAAAAACTGCTCTAAGGTGTAAAAGGACAAGTACAGAAGCAAGTCCATTATCAAATGCTATAACTAGTCTTGTGGTATTCGAGATTGGTCTTAGTCTTGAGACCTGTCTTAATTTGAGCTATTTTTACTTGGTTTTGTCTCAGTCTCAGACAAAATGGACTCATGGTTTTAAATCAAGACGATTTTGTTCTCAGCCCCATCCTCAACAGCCTCTTCACCCATGACTGTGTCGCCTCCCACAAGAACAATGTCATCTTAAAGTTTACGGATGACACAGCAGTGATAGGGCACATCACTGATAGTGATGAAGCATCCTACAGGAGGGAGGTGGCCAGCCTGGTGTCATAGTGTGAGGACAACAACCTCACCCTCAATATGGACAAGACGAAGGAGATGATAGTGGGCATGAAGAAGGGGAGGAGACCTCATCGGCCGCTGTTCATCCGGGAGCTTGAGGTGGAGAGGGTGAGCAGCTTTAAATGCCTGGGCATCCACATCAGCGAGGACTTTATGTGGGCACTCAATACCACAGAGCTGGTTAAGAGAGCTCAACAGCGGCTGTACTTTCTGAGGAGGCTGAGGAAGTTTGGCATGTCCCCCAAGATCCTCAACAACTTCTACAGCTGCATCATCGAGAGCATCTTGACCAACTGCATCACTGCGTGGTAAGGCAGCACTACTGCTTTGGACCGCATACGCCTGCGGAGAGTGGTGAAGACAGCGGAGAAGATCATTAGAACTCCACTCCCCTCTCTGCGGAGCATCTATCACCGCAGAGTCCAAAGGAGACCTGCCTCCATCCTCCAGGACCCCACCCACCCCAGCACAGAATGTTCACACTTCTACCCTCACGCCGGAGGTACAGAACTGTGAAATGCAGGACATCTAGATTAAAAAACTCCTTTTTTCCCACTGCCATCAGACTCCTGAATAAATAACAAAACTCCGGACACAGCTTTGCAAATAGGAATTCACACACTGGTTGCTAAATTTGCACATTGCTCATTTGCACATTGTACATAGTCTCACCCCGTCTGATGTCCATATCATCTCTGCTGCTAAATTATCATTGTACAGTCTACTGGGTATTATCAAGGCACACGGCTTTACACAGTGTTATGAATTGGCCCCTCCGGGGCAGAAAGACAGACTCAAACGCTGAACTGCAGTGTGACATTTATTAACAAAAATACCAAAACAGTGCAGACAACACAAAAATACAAACTAAGATAACTTACAGAGGATACACTCCAGAGCTTGAACAGCTCTGGGGGAGATGAGGAGAAACACGGAGGGGATGAAGTCCAAACAAGTCCAAACTATGCATAACAATGCAATGCTACAGCAGTGAAACAGTGAACTCCTTAAATATTTGGACAAACAAATGAGCAGCAGGTGTGGGCTAAGCAGGCAGGTGACCTAATTACCCACTGCTCACAGCTGGGAAGAGACTGTGAGCAGTGAGTGGGGATGTCTGAGAGAGGAGGGCACATAAGTGACAATAAACCAAAATATATACAGAAAACTGACAACATAATAGTAATAGACAAGCAAAACTCAGAAATAAATTGAGTCTGAGCTCAGAGGGAATAATTGAGGTCAGACTCATGACAGAGCCCCCCCCCCCCCTCCAAGTGGTTGAGACCAGACACCCCCAAGTAACACCAGAAAGGGACCCCCCTCCCCCCCACCTTCCCTCAAGGGAAAGGGTACAGCAAAAAACTACCCCGGGTGGGAGGTGGGGGAAAACAGGTTAGGAGGGAACTAAAGTCTGGAGCCTGCTCAGGACCCACACCCACGCTACGCCAGGCCCCTGGGCCCCCTAGGCCAAAGAACTAAGCTGTTCAGGAGGCCAGCTGAAGTCCCAGGCTAGACAGATGAGAGAGCTCAGACTCATGACACACAGAGGAATTCTCACACTGGGCGCTAATTTGTACATTGCTCATTTGCACATTGAACATAGTTTTATGCCATCTTAGGTTCATATCATCTCTGATATTAAAATTACTATTGTACAGTCTATTGGGTATTATCAGAGGCAAGTCATACTCATTAAGTGAATTTTTAATTACTCAGGGTCATGTTACAGTCATCCAGTGGATTTTCAATTTTCATTCTTCTTGTATCCTCTAGTTTTAACTGCTTTAACTGTCCTAATTGCTTTTTCTTCTCCCCCTTGTCCTGTCAGGCAGCTAGGCAAGCAGAACAGGGATCTGTCACCCTTATTGTGCCAAAACAGATTTACTTTGCAAAGAGGAGCTTTTACAATACCTAACTATGTATTGTATATTGTTGTAAACTCCTCCTATAATAACTTTTAATACTTTATTTTAATTATTTTATCCATGGAAGACCCGACAGGATGGGGAAGGGGGAAAGTGTGTGGAGGGGGAAAGAAAAGGGAGGGGAACAGACAAAAAGACAAACAAACCAAAAACTAAAACAAACAAAAGACAAACTGTTTCTTCCACAGAAGCTGTCTCAACACAAGTCTGTTTTCTGCACCTGTTAAAGGAGAGACACTTGTGCATGTACGTCTGTGTGCATATATATGAGAGCGCATGCAAAATAAGTGTGTGCATGTGAGTGGTTTGTCAGGAAGCATACAAAGCAGGGGGCCGGTTGCAGCAGCTCTCCCCCCGGGGAACCCGAGCAGGCAAGGCAGCACCACCAACCCCCACAGGGTACAAATGTCTGAGGTCAGTAAGCCCCAGGAAAGCCAGGCATCTGCCCCTGGAGGGACGATCGAGGGAGGCCAGGTGCCCAGCACGGCGAGCCCACACCCCCAGACCCACACCTCTGGACACCACCTGCCCCCCACCCCCTCAGCGGGGTCAATGCCTGCCCCCGGGCCCCAGGCGCCAGGAGGCCAGTGACCCCACCCCCGGGTTGGAGACCGGCCCACGCCCCCCGGCGCGAGCCCCCCGCACACTCCCACAGCAGCCCCCCCCCCCCCCCAGTGCCACTGCCACACACCCCGGGGACCCCTATGCCCAAAGAAGTCCCCCCACCCAGGGGAGCCCACATTGCCGAGAGGCACTACCCCCTTAATCCAGCACCTCCCGACTCGCAGATACACCCTTCCCCACACCTTCACACCCACATGCTCCCATGCGCACCCATATGTACTTACTCACTGTCACTCACCCAGACCAACCCATTCTCCCTCACTCCTGTACCCATTCAAACTCACCCCTCATTCACCCTTGTCTCATAAAGCGGCTGCGAAGCAGATGCAGCGAACCTGAACGTGTACCAGGTACCACCATGTTTTGTGTACCCACAAAACATGGTGGGTGTATGTCGGTTATATGATGTAATTGTGTGTAAATGTGTGGACTACCAAAGTTCAATTAAAATTGGGGGGGATGGTGATTGGAGCACCGCTAGCCACTGCGATGGGCAGCAGGGCCCTCATCCCCCTCAAAGCTCTCAGTGTCTAAAATGCAATTAAAATTGAGGTGAGGGCAGCCCCACCGCACAACAAAGGTGTCCCCTTCACCAACACAGTACAGCACACCCCCACCCTAAAGCCCTAAATGTGTCCAAGAGGATGTATATTCCACCCAGAGACAGGGGGAGGACGGGAAAAATGACCGGGAGGGAGGCGGTCCAAAAGCGAGGCTGTCCCCCCACCCCAGAAGCCAGCTTGCAAACTGGTTCATGAGGCCACCCACTGCCCCCAAATCCCAACCCAGGGTGAGGGCCACCAGTGCGAGCAGCCCAGGACCCACCAGCATCGCGCCCTGGCGCTCCCAGCACCACAAACATGATGGGGCAGCCATACTCATTCCCACTCATTTTACACACACAAACATGGACAACAATAGTCACAATAGTGAACAATGGGCCGGACCCACACAGCGCCCCACATGCCAAGTGACACCCCTGAGCACCCACGCAAGCCCACTGACCACTCACCCCAGACGCACACCAACAGTGGCAGGCCACTCTGCAGCCACAGCCACCCCGGAGCAACCTGTTGGAAACACGGCCACCAACCCGCACCAACGGCGCCCCCCAACCACCCCACGAGCACCAACACACACCCGCCGCCAATGATGCCAGGGGCAATACGACAAAGCGCCCCACCCCGCAACACAACAGCAGGGTGGCCGGGACAAGCAAGCCCCGAAACGCCAACCCCCATGCCACTAGATGGACTGCCCCACCCCCGCCACCCAACGAAGTTCTCCTACCCATACACACATCCTCCACCCCCAGACATCCACCCACAGGAAACTGCACCCATACACACACGTACCCCCACCCACCATCACTCATGCCCACCTACACCCACACACAGCCTCACCTGCCCACTCACAACACACATACCCACTTCTGCACCCGCTCATACACCAACCCCCACTCACACCCACTCTTACACATACACACACACACACACACACATACATGCATACCCACACCTGCAGACCCCAGTGGACGGGGAGGGTGACCCAGGATGCAGGCATCTGCCCCAGGGTGTTGCCAGAGCCCCAGGGAGAACACGACCCTGCCGCGCAAGGATGCACCGGGGCCAACCCGCACCACAGGCGCACACCCGACCCCAGCCCAGGGAGGGAACGCCCTCCCTAGCACCAGGGGTCCAGGGCCAGACCCAGACCCCCCCCCCCCCACCCCGCCCGGGAGGCGAGACCAGCTGGCCGGGGGCCACAGCCTACTCCCCCGGCCCCCCCCGCAGCCCCCCCAGGCCAAACACACGGCCACTTCGCCAGCCAGCCGCCAGAGACGCCAAAGAGAGCGAGCCACCGCCCACCACCCCTCAGGTTATAGAATTAATAAGCGGGGACCAGAGAGAATTGAATTCTGCCAATTGATTATTTGAGGAGGCTGACAATCTCTCCAGGCTAATATAATCTAATAGTAAGTTACTGTAATAAGTCATGCATAAGTTATTTCTTGATTTCCAATTCATGAGGATAGTTTTCTTTGCGATGCATAAGGCGGTGAGAACTATGTGTGACATCCTTGCATCTATATTTATTTCACTTAAATCACCGAATATGCAAAGTGCAGGTGAGGACGGGACACTATATCCTTCAACTTGTCTTTTAGACCCTATTCCTACCAGGTTATTTAAAGAAGTCTTCCCACTTATTGGTAGCTTTATTCTTCATATAATCAATTCTTCATTAACTTTAGGCCATGTACCGCAGGCTTTTAAAACGGCTGTAATTAAACCCTTACTCAAAAAGCCAACGCTAGTTCCAGGAGCTTTAGCTAACTATAGACCAATCTCTAATCTCCCTTTCATTTCAAAAATCTTAGAAAGAGTTGTTGCTACGCAATTATTTGACCACCTGCAGGGAAATGGTTTACTTGAAGAGTTTCAATCTGGGTTTAGAATCCATCATAGTACTGAAACAGCCTTAGCGAAGGTCACTAACGACCTCCTCATTGCATCTGATAATGGACTAGTTTCTGTACTTGTCCTTTTAGACCTTAGTGCAGCTTTTGATACTATCGATCATAATATTCTACTTGATAGATTAGAACACTATGTTGGACTTAATGGAACTTCATTGCAATGGTTTAGATCTTATTCATCTGATAGGTTCCAGTTTGTTCATGTAAATAATGAGTTTTCTTTCAACTCAAAGCTTAGTCATGGAGTTCCACAGGGATCTGTGCTAGGCCCTACTCTTTTTAGTTTATATATGCTTCCGTTAGGCAACATTATTAGAAAGCACTGTATACATTTTCATTGTTATGCAGATGACACACAATTATACCTGTCAATGAAGCCAGATGATAGTAATCAATTAGCCAAGTTAGAAGCCTGTCTTAAGGAAATCAAAGCTTGGATGACTTGTAATTTCCTGCTATTAAATTCAGATAAGACTGAAGTCATTCTTGTTGGTCCAAAAAACCTTAGAAATTCCTTTCCAAATCAAACTTTCAGTTTGGATGTGGTTACTCTTTCTCTTAATAGCTCTGTGAGGAACCTTGGAGTTATTTTTGATCAGGATTTGTCCTTCAATTCACATATTAAATTTGTTTCTAAGACTGCCTTCTATCATTTGCGTAATATTGCCAAGATTAGGAGCATCTTGTCTCAGAGTGATGCTGAGAAACTGATCCACGCTTTTGTTAGCTCGAGATTAGATTATTGTAATTCTTTATTATCAGGCTGTCCTAAAACATCTTTAAAAAGTCTTCAGCTGATCCAAAATGCTGCGGCAAGAGTTTTAACAGGTACTAGAAAGAGAGATCATATCTCTCCGGTTCTGGCCTCCCTTCATTGGCTTCCCATAGAGTTTAGAATTAAGTTTAAAATCCTTCTTCTTACTTACAAAGCTCTAAACAATCAGGCTCCTTTTTATTTAAAAGATCTGATACTACCGTATTATCCTAACAGAGCACTACGCTCCCAAAATGCAGGATTACTTGTAATACCTAGAATCTCCAAAAGTACAATGGGAGGCAGAGCCTTCAGTTATCAAGCTCCTCTCCTGTGGAATCAGCTGCCAATCTGGATTCGGGAGTCAGACTCGATCTCTGTTTTTAAGAATAGGGCTAAAACCTACCTTTTTGATATAGCCTACAATTAGGGAGGGATCATGTGTTTCTGAACCCTCCCTTAGTTATGCTGCTAATAGGTTTGGTCAGCCGGGGGACCTCCAGTAATGCACTGGGCCTCACTCCTTTCCTCACTCTCTATGAAATATTTTTTTTTTGATGGTCATTAACATCTGTTTGTTCTCTCCCATAGATTGAGTCCCCATCATGCTGTTTGCTCTCTACATGTCTGTTCTTTTCTTCTTCTCTATCCCCTCACCCCCCAGCCAGTCGCAGCAGATGACTGCCCCTCCCTGAGCCTGGTTCTGCTGGAGGTTTCTTCCTGTTAAAAGGGAGTTTTTCCTCTCCACCGTCGCCAAGTGCTTGCTCACAGGGGATCGCCTGATGGCTGGGGTCTTTCTGCAACTGTGGGGGTTCCCCCCTACAGTTGATAGTGCTATGAGATGACTGTTGTTGTGAAATGGCGCTATATAAATAAAGTTGAATTGAATTGAATTGAATTATATCCAAGCCATGCTGACAAGTCCTCACATGTCTTCTGCCAGAACTTTTGAACCGGTGCACAGGACCACATAGCATGCATATAGCTATCCAGGACATTGCTGCTGCAGTGAGAGCAGATAGTTGTGTGACTCAGGCCCATTTTGAACATCCTTTTTCCTGTGTAATGAATTCTATGTAGAACTTTATACTGTATAAGTTGTAAGTTAGAGTTTTTAGTCATCTGAAAAGTGTTTAAACATATTTGTGTTCCAGATACTTTCCTCCTTATTGATCGATAGGTTTGTCTCCCATTTTGATATTGGAAGAGATATGGACTAATCCAGTTTTGATAATAATTCATGTATTTGAAATATCAATTTAGGGGAACGAAGATTTAGAAACTCTGCCACGTTAACTGGTACCTCTAAATCTGTCTGATTAAGATTAAATCTTGCTTTTATTATGGATTTAAGCTGTTGGTATTCAAAATACTTTTTATCACTGATGTCGTACTGTGACACTAGTTTCTGAAATTGGATAAAGTTTCCACCTTGAATAAGATGTTGTAAGTTATTTATTCCCTTCTCTTGTCATAGTGGAAATTTTAATGTCCTCTTTTGTTGCAAGATATCAGGATTATTCCAAATGGACGTGAGTTTACAGGGGACAAGTGAAGACCCCATTATTTTTAAAAATTTCCACCAAGCCGTCAGAGAGGAGCTGATATTAATGCTTTTAAAACAGTCATGGTGTTTAATACAGGGACTTATAAAAGGTAAGTCAAAAATATTTAGCGACCCACAGAGAGCCTGTTCAGCATCTGACCATGGGTTTCCTAATGGGGTTGATTTTGTCCATTTTGAAACAAACTGCAGTCTATTGGCTAAAAAGTAATTTAAAAAAAATTTGGTAAATCTAAGCCTCCGCACTCTTTTGCTTTTTGAAGAGTTTTTAAACTAATCCGTGATGATTTAGCCTTCCATAAAAATTTACTTATATTTGAATCTAGAGACTTAAACCAGGCCATTGATGGTTGGGTAGGAATCACTGAGAACAAATAGTTGATTTTAGGAAGGACTATCATTTTAACGGTTGCGACTCTTCCCATTAGTGATATAGGTAGTGTCCTCCGGCGTGTAAGGTCGTCTTGTATTCTTTTTTAAAAGGGGAATGTGATTTAGTCGCAATAACTCTGAGAGCCTGGGGGAAATATCTATTCCTAAATATTTAATATTCCCTGATTGTATTGGAATAATAGATGTATTTGAGAAATTACAATTTATAGGTAGAACTATTGATTTACCCCAGTTAATAGAGTATTCTGATAATGATGAAAATTTATCAATGAACGCCACTGTCTGAAGAAGAGATCTTTGTGGGTTTTCAAGGAAAATCAATACATCATCAGCATAAAGACATATCTTGTGTTCTTTTTCTCCAGTTTAGATACCTCTGATATCAGTATTTTGTCGTATGGCTGTTGCTAATGGTTAGATAGATAGGTTAGTTTATTTGACAGGGACAGTGCAATAAACATAGACAATTAATCAAAGACAATCAATCTGATGTGTTGCACATAGAGTGTATAGCTATTAGCTAATTTGCAACTCTTGTCCCTGGATGGGCTTTAGAAAAGAGAATCAAGTAAAGAAAAAAAAAATACACAATAACCACATACATCAATGCAGAAAGATTATAAATACACAATTATAAATATTATAAATATTATAAATACACAAATATAACAGCCTGACTCACATTTAACATAAATATTATAAATATTATAAATACACAAATATAACAGCCTGACTCACATTTAACACATATAACATAACTCACATTTGCCTATTTCAGGCCTCCCTCCCTTCGTCACTTACTATAAACAAACACATTCATTCCTTCCCTTCATTCGCTCTCACTTTGCAGACAATTAATTCATACATGAGTTCAATAAAGATGGTAAAAAGTGAGGGAAGAGGAGTGACAACCCTGACCTAGTTCCTCTCTGGAGATGAAAGCTTCGAGAAGTCTGATCATTTGTTCAGACAGACGCAGCTGGACAGCTATATAGTGTTTTAATCCAGTTTATGAAAGATGAACCAAACCCAAACTTGTTTAGCACCATAAAAAGAAATTTCCAGTTAACAAGGTCAAAGGTTTTTCTGCATCCAAGGACAAGATTGTAGTTTCTAAGTTATTAATCTTGCAGTAGTCTGTTAAATTAAATAGCCTGCGTGTATTATCAGCCGAGTGCCTACCCTTGAAACCTGTTTGATCTGGGTGTATAATAATCTTATTATTCCTTTCCAGTCTTTTGGCGAGAGCTTTGCAAATTATTTTAAGATCGACATTCATAAGTGAGATGGGACAATAGCTGGATGGAAAGCGTAGGTTCTTTTCCAGGTTTAAGGAGCAGGCTAAAACTAACCAATTCATATTTGGAGGGATTACATTATCTTCTTTAATTTGGTTCCATCACAGGCCAAAATTCTTTATTAAATTCTACTGGAAAACCATCTGGTCCCTGAGCTTTGTTGTTTGGGATGTGCTTAAGTGCCTCCTGGAATTCAGACACCAGAAGAGGTGCATCCAGAGCTGCAATCTGTTCATTATTTAATCGTGGTAAGTTAATATCATCCAAAAATTTATTTATCTCTGAGTCAGATGGGTTAATTTGAGATGAGTAGAGGTTTTCATAAAACTTTCTGAAGGAGTTATTTATTTCTTCAAGCTCGTGGGTAATATTTCCAGTCATATCCTTAATAGAGTGGATAGTTGTTTTTTCTTTATTCAATCTAAGTTGGTTCGCAAGATATCGCCCCGATTTATTACTGTGTTCAAACTTCTCAAGATGCAGTCTTTGTATTAAAAACTGTGCTCTTTTTTTTGTAATTTCTTTAATTCCAGCTTTAATTTTCTCAGATCATTAAGTGTCTGTTCCGGTGGAGAAACGGCACAGGTCGTCTCTGTCATGCGGTGACCCTCGCGGATCACCATAAGACGCCAAGGGTCCACCAGTGAGTTTTGCGATGATGGTGATTTATTAAACAACGTGACAAGACAAGACTGTGAGCTGCTCAGGGGGCAAAAACACACAAATCAATACAAGGGCTCGCAGGGCTAACCCCAGCCACTACGAGCTAAACTGTGACATGGCATGAAACACGAACCTGACATGAAGGTCAAACGACGCTCTGACGAGGATAGTTGACAATAATCCTGCAACCTTACTGCCGCTAGTGCCCGCTTTATGAAGGCGAACACTAACGAGCAGTAATGACACACAACTGACCAGCCTTGACAGGCGGAAGCCCCACTGAGCACCTTCACAATAAAAGCCCGGTGAGGCCAGAATACAACCCACAGCTGTCAAGGCCGGCAGCGAGTTGAGCTTAGGCCCAAGCAAAGATCAGAACCCAGCGCTCGGGTCATAACAGCTCCAGTGGATTTAATTTTCAGTTCTAACTCCAGTACGAGTGCTTTTTCTTTTTTTTTCTTATATGAACAGTAAGAGATTATTTTACCTCGCATGACCGCTTTTGCTGCTTCCCAAAGAACACATGGGGATATTCCTGGCACATCATTATATTCCAGATATGATTCCCACTCTTTATTAAAGTAGTTAATAAAGTCTTTGTCTTTTAGTAGTGCTATATTAAATTTCCAGCTCCTAGTTTCCCTTGTAGCTTTCCTATTTACTAGTGTAAGAGATACTGGATGGTGATTGCTAATAGCTTGATTTGAACATATTTCAGTGTCTGTGATGTCCCTCACAATAGAGTTACTGGCTAAAAAGAAATCTAGATGTGAATGTGAACTATGAACTGATGGAAAAAAAAGTGTATTCCCAAAGAGTTGGGTGAAGAGAACGCCATTCATTGCAAAGACCAAAATCATTCAATGTATTTCTGAGAGTAATAATAGGGGAGTAATAAGGGAGTAATAATTGATATAAACTGTGTTGGAAGTCACATATTAACTATATCAAAGTAAAGTATCCAAATCAATTGCAATATTACACAGAGTGAAATATTTGCTGAGTCAGCCCACACTATACACCTTGTATCATTCATTAATACTCCCATACATGACATATTGTAATGAAGTATGGGGAAATACATATAAAACAAACATATATCCACTCTTTATGCTTCAAAAGAGAGCTATTAGAATAATAAACAAAGCAGCTTACAGGGAACCAACAAATCCACTTTTTCTTAAACTAAAAGCTCTCAAGTTGAAAGATCTGGTAGACTTTAAAACTGCAATAATAATGTTTAAAGTGAAGAATTTATCACTGCCCGCAAATATCCAAAAGTTGTTCCAAATAAGGGAGAAACGATATCACTTCAGAGGAACATGTATATTTCAAAAGCCTACAGTGAGAACTACCACCAAGCAACACTGTGTTTCAGTGCAAGGAGTCAGATTATGGAACGATTTGGACCTGAATTAAAATCATGTACAACGCTTGGACAATTTAAGCAAAAACTAAAGGAAGAAATACTCCAAACATATATACAAGATGACATGTAAAATCACATAAGGATTGTCATATCCAGCCTGTGCTGTGTTGTTGCCTAGTTTTTTTTTGGGGGGGGGGTTTCTACTTTTTTTTGTCACACTTGGTCTTAGCTTTGTTCTGAATTGTAATCGCTCTTGTTTTGTTTTTTCTTTTGAATTCTTGGATGGAATATGGGTGGGCAATATAAGCTGCGGCTTCAGCCATCACCCATTTCGGATAACTTTTGTTGAACTGTATAATCAGAGGAGTTATTGCCTAATTTGACCTTGTTGGATTTTATTTCCCCCTTTTGCTATACTATTCAGTTCCTTTTAACCTGTACTATCCGAAATAAAGATTCATTCATTCATTCAGAGTGTCAGTAGCCTGCCATTTTTGGTAATTTCCCGATGCACTGAGCCTGTCGATTGCAGGGTTTAATACCAGGTTGAAGTCTCCTCCTATTACGAGTGTAGTGTCCAAGTGCTCAGAAAGGGAAATGAAAAAAGTGTGAAAATAGGATGAGTCATCAACATTTGAGTCATAAACGCTTGCAATACATAGATCCAAATTTTGAACTGAGATTTTTAGTATTATAAATCTACCTTCCAGATCTGTTATGGTATTATTCACAACAAAGTGTATTCTTCTGTTTACCAGTATAGCTACCCCCCTTTGTTTAGAATTAAAGCCAGCTGAGTACATGTGGGGGAATTCCGGGGAGGTGAGCGCATCTACAGACGACTCAGAGACATGTGTCTCCTGCAATAAGACAAAGTCTGCCTGTAGATCGTTCAGTCGATTAAAAACTTTTAGCCTGTTCTCCCTGGTTCCAATTCCACGTATGTTCCACGTGACAAACTTAAATGTGGACATGTTTTCACTAACTGGTTATGTACTAAAGGCTAACTAAATGTGCCTATGTGATTATATGTCTGTAATGTATGCATATGTGTGTATATATATATGTTGTGTGTATAATATACACCTACACATATATGATTGGCTGTGTGTGCATGATGTCTCTGTTCCATTTGCCTGCAATTGCAAGCAAATGGGGTGCATGTACTTAAAGTTATTTTCTATAAGCCAGAAGTATGAGAGAAAACAGACATAAAGGTTAGTAAATGGTGAAAAAATGCAGATAATATACAACAATGACCTAACAATTTCAACAAAATTAACTACAACAGAC
Organism: Pholidichthys leucotaenia; assembly: GCA_020510985.1. Taxonomy (NCBI): domain Eukaryota; kingdom Metazoa; phylum Chordata; class Actinopteri; order Cichliformes; family Pholidichthyidae; genus Pholidichthys; species Pholidichthys leucotaenia. The sequence goes on along the minus strand of CM035841.1, from coordinate 298,703,185 downwards.
AAACAAACAACAACCTCAGCAACAAAGAAAAAAAATCATACTGAGATCATACTGAGAAAAAAATAAATAAATAAATAATTGGTGTTTTTAAGCTGCCTGCCCTGCCTCTGTGCCAAAATTTTTGCTTGAAATGCTCAAATTTGGCAACAATGGGTCTGGGACGTTTATTCTGGGAATTTTTTTGCCCAATTTGGTGGACTCGGTGGAAGGTAATTGAATTTGTGACTTCAGGGGATAGTTTCAGTTGTGTTGACATAAATTCACGGACCAGCTGTTCTGGATTTTCATTATTTTTTTCAACGATTCCAGAAAAAAACAGGTTGTCTCTCATGCTGCGTGACTGCAAATTGAAAACTGTTTCCTTCATTTTTCGTTTTTCTCTCTCAACAATGCCAAGCCGCGTGGTTAGTGTGTTTACTGACTTTTTTAGGCTATTATTTTCCTCTACGAGAGAGACAAGCTGTGCTTGAGACTCTCAAGACTGCTCCAGACTCTCATGCAAACCCTGGAATTCCTTATGAAGCAGCTCAGCCAGCGCCAGTCTACCATCCATGCTGGCAAATTTATTCTCAATAGAGAAAAGGATGTCACTAACCTCGGTGCCCTCCCGTAATTTCTCGGGTGTTATTTTTGGCGAGTCTGTGGGTCTCGGTCATTTAGACTGAGAAGCAGGGACAGGACACACACTCGCCTGCTCCATGACACAGCAACGGTAATAAAACTCGTCGATATAGTGCTCTAGTTCCTCCAACTCCGTACGAAAAAAGAAAGATAGACACAGAGAGTCAGTTAATGAATTAATTACAAAAAGCAAAAAAAAAAAAAAAAAACTATCTGCGGAAGAGTTTGTTTAAGCTTGGTCAACAGGAGTCGCCATTTTGGATTATTGTGCAATAGTCTTGAGATGGCTCGCGATCACAGCATCGGCCCCCACTGTCCTAATTGCTTATAATGTGTATTTATTAGTATTTATTAGTATTAGTATTTAGTATTAAGATGTGTTTATTACCTTATTAGTATTGATGTGTATTTATTACCTTGGCATTCGTTCGGAGAGCAGAATAAGAATTTCATTGCTCAGGAAATGTTGCATTTCTTAACTGTGCACATGATAATAAAGCCTTTGAATCTTGAATCAAGACCATGACTTATTTGTCCACATAATTAGTATGATTGTGAAGAAATATTTCCCTTAAATGTAACAATAAAGTCATTTGCAGGTTTAATTTGATGTCACTGGTAACCTCACCCCGTTACACAAGTGGGAGAAGATGAGAGAAAACAGAGGAGGGGAGGGTTGCAACCAAATTCTTGTTTAAACATTTTTCTATTGATGGGACTTTTGAGAACATGTGGACATCTTATGTATGTTTGCATTAATTGCAAGCGGTTGAGCATGTCTGAGTCAATTAAAGATGGTTGTTTTAAGTTTTTGTATTTACTCAGAGAAGGAGCTAATATGTATAATATATGGTATGGTGGGGCAAAAAAGTATTTAGTCAGCCACCAACTGTGCAAGTTCTCCCACTTAAAAGATGAGAGAGGTCTCCAATTTTCATCATAGGTATACCTCAACTATGAGAGACAAAATGAGAAAGAAAAAAAATCCAGAAAATCACATTGAAGGATTTTTAATGAATCAATTGGTAAATTCCTTGGTAAAATAAGTATTTGGTCACCTACAAACAAGCAAGATTTCTGGCTCTCACAGACCTGTAACTTCTTCTTTAAGAGGCTCCTCTGTCCTCCACTCGTTACCTGTATTAATGGCACCTGTTTGAACTCATTATCAGTATAAACGACACCTGTCCACAACCTCAAACAGTCAGACTCCAAACTCCACTATGGCCAAGACCAAAGAGCTGTCAAAGGACACCAGAAACAAAATTGTAGACCTGCACCAGGCTGGGAAGACTGAATGTGCAATAGGTAAGCAGCTTGGTGTGAAGAAATCAACTGTGGGAGCAATTATTAGAAAATGGAAGACATACAAGACCACTGATAATCTCCCTCGATCTGGGGCTCCACGCAAGATCTCACCCCGTGAGGTCAAAATGATCATGAGAACGGTGAGCAAAAATCCCAGAACCACACGAGGGGACCTAGTGAATGACCTGCAGAGAGCTGGGACCAAAGTAACAAAGGCTACATCAGTAACACACTACGCCACCAGGGACTCAAATCCTGCAGTGCCAGACGTGTCCCCCTGCTTAAGCCAGTACATGTCCAGGCCCATCTGAAGTTTGCTAGAGAGCATTTGGATGATCCAGAAGAGGATTGGGAGAATGTCATTTGGTCAGATGAAACCAAAATAGAACTTTTTTTTTTTTTTTCCACAATATCTTTATTGAACCTTTTTTTTTTTTTAACAAACATGATACAAGCAATCAAACACTAACACTAAAGTACTACAAAAAAAAAAAAATGCACTAAAAACACCAACAACCACCAACAAAATCAAGTCTTCAACAATGCTCCTCTGTTTAGTCTAGACAATCCAATACATAAGTATACATATTATGTTCACCAGTTTGGAATTTACAAGGTCCACACACATCATTCACCTTCTTCTTCAAGAGTTATGTTTAAATTTTTTACATAATCAATAAAAGGTCTCCATATATTCTCAAACACAATTTCCTTTGATTTCAGTATATATGTTATTCTTTCTAATGGAAGGTTTGTTAACATCTGTCTTAACCACTGAGTCACATCTGGTCTATGAGTCTTTTTCCATAATAGTGCAATACATTTTTTGGCATTAAGCAAACTGAGGTCTATGAATGTTCTTTCACTTTTATTAAAATTATGCTTTTCTGGGTACAGACCCAACAAAAACAGTTTAGGATTCAGTATGATTTGTTTTGAGATTATTTTTTCAATTGTTACCCTCACCTCTTCCCAAAACATTCTAATTAATCTACATTCCCATAAACAATGAAATAGGGTTCCTTTACTTTCCATGCATTTTGTGCATGTATCTGGTATATTTTTGTTATATCTATTTAACTCCTCCGGTGTAACATACATCCGCATTAACCATTTGAAATGTATCAATTTAAGGCGTGCATTTATTGATTTGGTTTGAGCTTCTGTACAAGCCAATTCCCATTGTTCCTCTGAAATTTCAATTTGCAGATCTTCTTTCCAGTAGTTTAATCTTTTCAGTGAATTTTCACTTGAAGATAGTGTCAATGAGTTATAAAACTCTGAAATAATACCCTTTCTTTTACTATCTTTCATCATCATTTTTTCCAAGGATGAATAAATAGGTCGAGTGAGAGCTTTATTTTGATTTGATCGAATAAAGTTTCTAAGTTGAAGATATTTAAAAAAATGTGTTCTATTGAGATTAAATTTGATCCTCAGCTCTTCAAAAGACATTATGTTGTCTGCACATGGCAAATATAAATCCTGAATCTTTTGTATCCCTTTTAAATTCCATACTTTAAATACAGCGTCCGCTCTCCCTGGTTTAAAATATTGATTACCCCATATTGGACTAAATTGTGACAATAACTGTGGTTCTTTTAAATAGTTTTTAGCTTCACACCATATTTTGATCATATGCTTTACAAATGGATTTTTAACTTGTTTTTGTAATTTTTTTGCCGAATCTGAGTATATGAATATGGGAAGAGGTAAAGGTAAATTGTATGATTCCATTTCAGTCCAGTGAGGGAGATCATTTGATGAAAAATAATATGTCATAGACCTCAGTTGTGCCGACCAATAATACAACATAAAATTTGGACATTTCAGACCTCCACGATCAAATGGTAAATATAATAAAGACAAACGTAATCTAGCCCTCCTGTTGTTCCATATAAATTCCACTAACTTTTTTTTTATTCTTGAGAATAGATCTAAAGGTGGTGATAAGGGAATGTATTGAAATAAATAAAGTATTTTAGGTAAAATATTACTTTTAAGTATATTGATTCTCCCGATCATCGACATTGGTAGTGACATCCATCTCTGAGTTAACTCATTGATATCTGACATTAAGGCTTCATAGTTGACGCTGGCGACTGATTCTAGCTTAGGCATAATTTGGATTCCTAAATATTTAAACTGATTTACAACATTGAATTGATTTACCTCAGGGGCTGGGTAATTTCTCTGGGTCTCATTTAGCATTAATATTGAAGATTTAGTTTTATTTATTTTATATCCTGATATTTCCCCAAAATTCTTTATTAAATTCAACAAGGTTGGAATTGATTTTTTTAGATTCGACATAAACAAAATTATATCATCGGCGTACAGGGAGATTTTATGTTCTGTTGGTCCAACTTTAATTCCATATATTTGTGAATGTAAACGTATCGCTATCGCTAAAGGTTCAATTGCCATAGTAAACAGTAAAGGTGAAAGTGGACAGCCTTGTCGACATCCTCTATTGATTTTTATTGGTTTTGAAATATTGTTATTTGTTAGGATTTCTGCTGTAGCATTATTGTATATTATTTGAACCCATTTTATGAAATTATTTCCAAGTCCAAACCTTTGTAGGACTTCAAAAAGAAAGGGCCATTCAACTCTATCAAAGGCCTTTTCGGCGTCCAATGATAGGAGAGCTGTATCCGGCGCTTCTTTATTAAAATAAATAATATTAAATAGTCTTCTTACATTATGGAAGCCTTGTCTACCCTTTATAAAGCCATTCTGATCTCGATTAATAATATTTGGTAAAATTTCTTGTATTCGTCTTGCTAAAATTTTACAGATTATCTTAAGGTCGGCGTTTAATAGGCTTATTGGTCTCATATTTTCACATTTATTAGAGGGCTTACCTGGTTTTGGCAGCAGTATAATTAAGGCATTATTTATGTATGATGGTAAATTATTATTTTGAAATGCTTCTAAAACCATTTCCAAAAAAGGTTTTATTAATTTATTCTTAAATTTTTTATAAAGGTCAACTGGAAGACCATCTGGTCCTGCACTTTTTCCTGATTTCATATTATCAATGGCTAGCCCAACTTCTTCTTGACTAATTTTAGACTCCAATATCTCCCTGTTTTCATTTGGAATACACGGTATAGATAGTTTGTTCAAAAACCCATTTAGTTTTGTTAAATCAGGTTCATTTTTGGTATCATATATTTTTCATAGTAATCTCTAAAGGCTCTATTAATTTCTAAAGGATCTATAACTACCTGTCCGTTACTTATAATACTGGTAATTGGTGTTTTAATTTCCAATTGTTTAATCTGCCATGCTAATAATTTTCATGATTTTTCACCTTGTTCATAAAAAGATTGTTTCAATCTTAGAAGACTCGAGGCAGCTCTATTCGCTGATTTTTTGTCGTATTCAGCTCTCAAAATCAGTAATTCATTCTCCAACCTTGGGTCACTTCCTGCATACACTTTTTCCTGAAGACTTTTTATTTTATGTTCCAATTTAGCTCTCTCCTCTCGAGTCTTCTTAGATTTTGATCCTGTATAACTAATAATATGTCCCCTAATAAAAGCTTTGAAAGCCTCCCACTTTACACATGCTGATGTTTGTGTAGTATTGATGTCAAAGAACTCGTCTATCTGTTTTTCTATATACTTGACAAATTCCTCATCCTGAAGCCATTTATGCTGAAATTGCCATCTACCTGATTCCTTTGTCAATTTTTTATCTACATATATTAGACAACAGGGTGCATGATCAGAGATCACGATGTTATCATAAAAGCAGTTTTGAATCTTGGACCTTAATTCTGTGGAAATCAAAAAATAATCAATACGTGAGAATGTCTTGTAGGTACTGGAATAACAAGAATAGGCTTTAACTTGTGGTTTCATTTCTCTCCATATATCTAACAATCTCAATTCTTTCATAAAATGATTAATAGTCATCCTACATCCAATGTGCGTACAATCCAGTCCTGTTGATCTATCCACACCTGGATTCAATGTACAATTAAAATCCCCTGCTATTATATGTTGCCCTGTAAGTGATGATAAGATGAGAAATAAATTAGCAAAGAACTTCTGATCATCTATATTGGGACCATATAAGTTCACAAGATTTATATTTTCTAATAGCAAAGAACCTTGAATGATTACATATCTTCCAAATTTGTCTCCAATTACATTTTTCACTTGAAAAGGAACTGATTTATGTATGAGAGTCATAACTCCCCTGGCTCGGGATGAAAATGAAGAGGTGAATACACTTCCCTGCCATCTACTCCTAATTCTTTTAACATCCTCCTCTATCAGATGAGTTTCTTGTAAAAACACAATTCTTGAACCCATGTCCTTTATTTTATTCATAACTTGTTTAAGTTTTTTTAAATTTTGTAGACCTCTGCAATTCCATGAAGTTAAATTAAGATTAACACTTTGGTCCATGATCAATAGAGAGTTTGGGATTACCTTGCAGTGTAAACATGCTCATACAGAGAAGCAAAAACATGAGTGGTTGAACATTCATCCTACAAACTACACACAAACAAATTTCCCCTTCCCACACTTGTGGCAAACCCCCCAAAATCAAAAGAAAAATTCTGTCTCCCGATATAGCCATCGACCGTTCCACACCCACGGGGAACAGCCTAAGCCACTCCTTCTTCATCCTCCCTATCACCCTAACTCTACTGCTTTTAATGACGTAACATTAACTCTCCTCTGTAGTTTTCCAACTTAACTCCAAAATTTTTAACAACTTTGTACATCATAGTTGTTTTTTTTTGTTTGTTTTGTTTTTGTTTTGTTTTTTTAATATATAATACAATCTATATTTTGTAAACTTACTATTTACTTCAAGTCAGTCAGATGCCTGTGCAAATGCTTAATTATTCTACCTTATATTTTGTTCATGCTTAGCTCCCACCAGTCTCTTCTTCTTCTTTGATCTTCTTGATGAACTCCTGCGCCTCCTCTGGGGTCTTGAAGATGTGGGTTCTGCCCTCATACGTGGTCAGCAGTCTCGCAGGATAGATTACACCATGACGGATCCCAAGGTTGCGCAGCTCCTTACGTACGGGATCAAACTGCTTCCTCAATTGCTGGATTCCTGTGGCCAAATCTGGGTAGAACCGCACCTGCTGGTCCTGGTGTTTAATCTCTCCTTTTTTAGCTCGTGCAGCGTTGAAGATCTTCATCCTGTCTCTGTTGCTAAGAAACTTCATAATTAAGGTCCTCGGCGGTCCCTTATCTCTCCGTGGGCCAATACGATGTGCTTTTTCCAGAATCACTGCTGATTGCAACTCCTCGCTGCCCAGCACCTCCGGAATCCACTTTTCCAGAAAGGAGCATACGTCCCGACCTTCTGATTCCTCTGGAAGACCCACCAGCCTCAAATTATTCTGTCTCGACCGAGATTCCAAATCCAAAATATTATCTTCCAGAGATTTATTTTTTTTTTCCAAAGTGCGCACCTTTAATTGAAGACGGGTGACGTCATCTTCAGCACTAGCGAGACGGAGCTCCATCTGCGCCGTTCGTTCTACACAGTCACCCAATTCCTTTCTTATTCCTTCCAACGCTGTCATAATCCCATCAAATCTAGAGGAAAAGTCCGCTCTCATTGAACTCATGGCAGCCATCAGCGCATCTGCGCCATTCCCCGCAAATATCGCACCGTTGCCAGCCTCCTCCGCCATATATGGAGTTTTGTTTGCTGCGTCACAGACCTGAAAGTCCGTTAATTTGGACTGTTTCGGCGGCTCGCTTTTTCCTTTTCCTGGTTTTCCAGCCTTAGGCTTCGCCGACATATCCTCGCCCAAATGCTGGGATACGTTCTGTCCCAAATGAGAGAGTTATTTGCCGATTTTTTTTTTTCCAGGAGCAGAGCAGAGCGAGACACGTCCGTCCTACGTGGCAGCCATAACCGGAAGTCCCAAAATAGAACTTTTTGGTAAAAACTCAACTTGTCGTGTTTGGAGGAGAAAGAACACCATACCTACTGTGAAGCATGGGGGTGAAAACATCATACTTTGGGGCTGTTTTTCTGCAGAGGGACCAGAACAGATCCGTGTAAAGCAAAGAATGAATGGGGCCATGTATCGTGAGATTTTGAGTGAAAACCTCCTTCCATCAGCAAGGGCATTGAAGATGAAACGTGGCTGGGTCTTTCAGCATGACAATGATCCCAAACACACCGCCCGGGCAACGAAGGAGTGGCTTTGTAAGAAGCATTTCAAGGTCCTGGAGTGGCCTAGCCAGTCTCCAGATCTCAACCCCATAGAAAATCTTTGGAGGGAGTTGAAAGTCCGTGTTGCCCAGTGACAGCTCCAAAAAATCACTGCTCTAGAGGAGATCGGCATGGAGGAATGGGCCAAAATACCAGCAACAGTGTGTGAAAACCTTGTGAAGACTTACAGAAAACGTAAGTCTTCACAGGAAAGGGTATATAAAAAGAGGGTATATAACAAAGTATTGAGATGAACTTTTGTTATTGACCAAATACTTATTTTACCGCGGAATTTAGCAATTAATTCATTAAAAATCCTTCAATGTGATTTTCTGGATTTTTTTTTCTCATTTTGTCTGTCATAGTTGAGGTATACCTATGATGAAAATTGGAGACCTCTCTCATCTTTTAAGTGGGAGAACTTGCACAATTGGTGGCTGACTAAATACTTTTTTCCTCACTGTATATATGGCTTGGCCTCGACTCGATCTCTCTTATTCTTGGTCTTGACTTGGTTTCAGACCCTTAAAGTCTTGGTATTGTCTTGATCTCAGTTAGTGGTGTCTTGTCTACAACACAAGCTATAACTAAACAGACAGCATGTTAAATGTCAAACTGTTTCCAGTGTATACATTCCAATAAACATTACCCAACAGATACTAGACACATATGGTTTAAATCAGTGGGCTTATTTTTAGTCCATTCCAGTAAAGGTGAAGTGAGTTAATGCCATGGCGTTCCATCTGTCCTCCGTCTGTCCATCCACATTGCAAAAATTGCTACTTTTCCTAGGCAATTGTCAGGATGGTCACCAAACTCACACAAAATTATCCTCAGGTGGCTGTGCTCAAGATCAAGTTCATGGTTGAAAGGTCACACAACATAAATACTTGCACTTTCAAGATTCAGTAGAACTAGGCTACATCGGTGATGTGCAGTGAGGTTCATGTCCGGTGAGGCTATGATGCTTTCAGCGTCAGATTTGCAAATTGGATTTCATAAATAATTTTAACAAAACAAGTGCAAGGTATTTTATTGTATTACATCTGTCATGTCTTTGGGTAAAAGGCAGTGATAAATTTATAAAGTTAATAAATTGGTTAAAAGGAATAAATAAGTTAAAATGAGTGATAAAATTGTCAAAAACCTGTGTTTAAAAAGTTATCGAAGTGAGACATCTTTTCCTTAAAGGATGGTTTTTTGTTACTGCAGAGTGTGTGCTCTTCCGTATATAGATGATCTTTGATGTGTTTTTTCCTCGGCTACAGTCAGCTAGCCGCACAGAAACGAAGTGAAAAAGTTCATTGAGTACGCTGTGTTGTTCTTCTTCGTTTGAGTCTTGGGAAACTTTTGTCTTTGTGAGTATTTTTATGTACAAGCACTTGATAGAGATCGCTGATGTTCTAAAGTATTACGTGAATGAGTTTTGTTAAAGCGATGTTTCTGTTAGTTATTTACGTGTATTAGCTCTTTGTGTTAGCATACCGCATGTTAATATGTAGATAGTAATTGCATTGTTCTGTATGTTTCAGTTACCACGCCCCATGCTACACACGCATGCAAGAAAACTTTATAAAGACAAGAAAAGCAAGCCTTGTGTGCAAAGTTTTCTTCAATGGTTCACTGGCTGTCTAGCAGCACAGAGAAACGTGCTGTGAGGGCAGCACAGTAAAAAGACATTAAAGACGTCCGGGGCGGGACGTTTTCTTGGCGGATTCAAGCAACACAGAGCAACATTAAGCAGACATGAGCTTACGTTCAGGAAAAAACTATTTGAAAAACTATGAGCTGCGAAACGAAGCAGAACAACGACCAGACGTGGACGTGGAGAAGCCAGATGCCGCAGACCAAACGTCGGACATGCAGCCACCATCACCGCCATTCAACACCAGGTCCAGGGTTACCAGCAGGCAGTCTCACACATCATCTACAGGGTCTTCAGCCATAAAGGCCTATGCCAGGGCGCAAGCGGCTAAAGCTCAACTAGCCTTTGCTGAAAAAGAGGCTAATATGATGAAACAAAAGGCTGACTTAGATGCTAGCCTCCACATTCTAAAATGTCATAAAATTATAGCAGCAGCTGAAGCAGAAGTTGTGGCCTACGAAGAAGCAGAGAATCAGAGTGGGGAGAGAAGCATAGGGCCCCCTACTGAAACTGAGCCTCTTGATACAGTATGGCGCACCAGCGAATATGTTGCACAACAATGTGAGTTACTCTCTTCAGAAGCTTCCAAAAGGCCACAGCAGCCCCTTGAAATGAGAGACAATGCAGTAGAAGTGCAAGCCACCAATCAGTCAGTTGATCAGCTAACAACTACAACCCAGTATGTACCTCCTCCAATGAATACAGGCATAAAACAAGAGCAAAAGGTAACCAAGGGTCTGACAAACACCCACCTGTTAAACCCTCTAGCTCACACCTTTCAACCTCTTAACAGTAACTCGGCTGAGTTTAATGGAGGACAAGATTTTGCAAAATATCTCATCCGCAAAGAACTAGTCAGTGCTGGTTTACTGCATTTCGATGACAAGCCTGAAAACTATTGGGCATGGAAAGCCTCATTTGTTAGTGTGAAGAAGAGCTTGAAATAACGAAGCGATGTGATTTTATAAATCAAAGTTTAATTTCAGCTTCACTCCTCTAACAAGTCTCATCTCGGTGCAGAAGCAGAATAAGAGAGTGAACATGGGTTACCGTGCAGTATATATACCCAACTACAACAATACATAAAAGAGCATTCCCCCAGCAGTTGGTATCATCAAAGAGATAACAGAACAGGCATGAGACATTTGCATTTGAGAGACATATTGATCTCGGTATCTAGGTCACAGTAAGGACAGGACGCATGAACACAATGCATGAAAGGCAACATTAACATCACAGAAGTGAGCCAGAAGAAGCGGGGCTGCCTGTAGACATTAATACACATTTCACTGTTCTGTTAATTGCTCTAGCCGAGCGCTGTGTCTGTCCAGTCTGTTTGTGGGGGTTTACACCAAACCGCCACAAGTGCAACTAAAGACTTAAATCTGTCAGCAAGAGAGGAACTAGACTTGCTCACAAAGTGGTTAGGGCCAAAATCCTCAGAGCAGGCCAAAAGGATCCATGCAGTACATGTCCTTAATGCCTCTGCAGGTTTGATAATGGTCTGGCAGCGCCTTGAGGAGTGTTATGGCTCCTCAGAGGCCATTGAAGACGCACTCTTAAAAAAGGTAGAGGACTTTCCAAGGCTAACAAACAAAGACAATGCCAGGTTAAGAGAACTCGGTGACCTCCTTTTAGAGTTACAGTGTGCCAAAGTAGATGGTGCACTACCAGGGCTAGCATACCTAGACACAGCTAGAGGGGTAAGACAAATAGTTGAAAAACTTCCCTTCAACCTACAGGAAAAGTGGACAACTGTGGGGACGAAATACAAAGAGACTCATAGTGTGTCATTTCCCCCTTTCTTTGTTTTTGTGCAGTTTGTTCAGCAACAAGCTAAAATGAGAAATGATCCAAGCTTTGCTACATCTAGCTGTAACAGTCAAGCTTCCACGCGCTCAGAAAAGCCCACTCCATACAATCGCAAAGCCACTGTCAGTACACAAAACAGATGTCGCAGAGAAAAGTGGTTCTGAGACTAAGAAAGTAGAAGAACCAGATCGGCAGTGCCCGATTCACAAGAAGCCACATCCACTCAAAAAATGTAAGCTGTTCAGAGATAAACCTATAGAAGAACGTCAAGCTTTTCTCAAAGAGCATCGCATTTGTTATAGGTGTTGTGGTTCAATTCAGCACATCGCAAAAGATTGTAAAGTGGCAGTCATGTGTAGTGAGTGCAACAGTCCCAAGCACATATCAGCACTTCATCCAGGTCCTGCTCCTGTCTTGAAAAGTGCCACATCAGGAAGTGATGAACAAAACAAAGGTGAAGAGCAAACGGAGAGCTCTCCTTCAGTCATCTCCAAGTGCACAGAGGTGTGTGGTCAAAGTAATAGTCCACGCTCTTGCTCTAAGATCTGCTTAGTGAAAGCCTATCCAGAAGGTCAGAAAGACAGAGCAATGAACATGTATGCAGTAATTGACGAACAAAGTAATAAGTCCCTGGCTAAGACAGAGTTCTTCAACCTGTTTGACATTAAAGCTACACCTGCACCGTACACATTAAAAACCTGCTCTGGCAAAGCTGAAACCGCAGGCAGGAGAGCTGTGAACTTCTTCATACAATCCATGGATGGAAAAACAGATATCCGGCTGCCTCCCTTGATCGAATGTGATTCAGTGCCGGACGACAGAACTGAAATACCCTCACCTGAGATTGCTCAGCACCATCCCCATCTGCTCCCTATCGCAAACAAAATCCAACCTGTCGACCACCACGCTCCAATCCTCTTACTCCTGGGAAGGGACATCCTCAGGGTACATAAGGTACGCGAGCAGATTAATGGGCCAAATAACGCTCCTTATGCACAAAGACTGGACTTGGGTTGGGTTATTGTAGGAGAGGTGTGTGTAGGAAAGACTCATAGCGCATCAGAGGTGAATGTTTACAAGACACACACATTAGACAGTGGTCACACATCTTATTTTGAGCCATGCCCAAACGTCATTACAGTTAAAGAAAACTATGGCATTCTGTCAGAGCAAAACAGTCAGTCATAAGGTGTAAAGACACAATTGACTTTGCTCACAACACAGACAAGCTAGGTCACTCTGTGTTTGACAGATCTGAATCAGATGATAAAGTTGCACTGTCCATAGATGACAAAACTTTCCTAACTCTTATGGACAATACGGTTAGCCAGAACAAAGAGAACAGTTGGGTTGCTCCTCTGCCCTTCCGCTTCCCAAGAAGGAGACTCCCAAGCAATAGAGAGCAAGCCCTGAAACGCCTGTACTCACTCAAAAAGACTCTGGAAAGGAAACCAGAAATGAAGAGTCACTACATCCAATTCATGCAGAAAATGTTAAATCTTCTTCTTCTTCTTCGTCGATCACTAGATGGTCACACCAGCTGCCCTGACGAATGCTGCCGTCCTGCGGAGGTCCCCGAGGTCCCTGTGTAATGATCAAGCTGAAATTGCACCACCCCTGCCAAAAGGTAAAGAACACTGGTACCTGCCTACATTTGGTGTATACCACCCACAGAAACCAGATCAAATACGAGTTGTTTTTGATTCTAGTGCAGAGTATGACGGCATATCGCTAAATTAAGTGCTCCTTAGTGGACCTGATCTCAACAACTCTTTGATAGGGGTGCTATTGAGGTTTAGAAAAGAGCCCGTAGCCCTGACAGCAGACGTACAGCAAATGTTTTATTGCTTTGAGGTGTGCGAAGAACACAGAGACTATCTTCACTATCTGTGGTTTGAGGATAATGACATCACTAAGGGTGTAGTTGAATATAGAATGAAAGTTCATGTTTTTGGTAACAGCCCGTCACCCGCTGTAGCCATTTACTGTATGAGACGGGCAGCACAAGAGGGTGAGAAAGAACATGGCACTGACGCAAGACAGTTTGTTGAGAAACAGTTCTATGTCGATGATGGACTCACGTCAGTTGCCACACCAGAGAATGCTGTTGATCTGTTAACAAGAACCAAAAACATGTTAGCTGAATCTAATGTGAAACTTCACAAGGTTGCATCCAACTATAGCCTAGTTATGGAAGCGTTTCCTGTGGAGGACCGTGCAAATGATTTAAAAGATTTGGACCTTGGAGTAGATCCTCTCCCAGTTCAGAGGAGTCTGGGACTTTGTTGGAATCTACAGACAGACAGCTTCACTTACCTCGTAACCAATGAGACCAAACCATTCACACGCAGGGGAGTGCTGTCAACAGTCAATAGCCTGTATGACCCTTTGGGCTTTGTTGCTCCCATAATCATGCAGGGCAAAGCGCTACTCAGAGAACTGTCATCTGAAGAGAGAGACTGGGACGCTCCACTTCCTCCAGAAAAGGAGGAGATGTGGGTCACATGGAAAGACTCTTTAAAAGCCCTTGAAGATCTGCAAATCAAAAGGTGCTACAGTCCAGGTTCATTAAGTACTATGAAAAGTAATGAACTGTATATCTTCTCTGATGCGTCTACTGTAGCAATAGGAGCTGTAGCTTACTTGCGCTCTTTAGACAGTGACGGTCAGTACCATGTGGGTTTTGTGATGGGGAAGTCTAAACTTGCCCCTCGTCCCACACACACTGTACCACGGCTCGAACTTTGTGCTGCTGTACTTGCGGTTGAGATGTATGAGCTAATCACAGGCGAGTTAGACATAAAACTAGACAATGTGAAGTTTTTCACTGACAGTCGTATTGTGTTGGGGTACATACACAATACCTCCAAAAGATTCTACATGTATGTAGCCAACCGTGTCGCACGCATTAGGCTATCCACACAACTGGACCAATGGCATTATGTTGCAACTGAGCTAAATCCAGCTGACCAGGCAACTAGACCTGTTGCAGCCGCCGAACTCAAAAACAGTAAATGGTTCACAGGCCCAAACTTTTTGTATACAGACTATCCTGATAAGTCACACAAAGACAATCTGTATGCACTAGTAGAACCTGAAGAGGACAAAGAAATACGTCCGGAAGTAAAAACACTGTTAACAGCAGTATCAGTGTCACAGTTGAGCTCTGAGCGGTTTAAAAGATTTTCAAGCTGGACGACGCTATGCAGGGCAGTAGCCAAACTTATTCATGTTACTGCATCTTTCAAACAAAAGTCCAGTGGACAGAAAGGATGGAAAAGTCTCAAAGAATGTACAAACATGAAAGAACTCACTCAAGCCGAGAACGTTATCATTCACTCAGTCCAGCAGGAAGCATACAAAGAGACATTCGAAAAGATAAAAGAAGGAAAACAGGTAAACTCCAAAAACGACACACTCAAGAAGCTCAATCCAATTGTAGACAAAGATGGACTACTACGAGTCGGTGGACGTCTCTCCTCTGCCGATCTCACAGACAATGAAAAGCACCCTCTGATCATCCCTTCTGCCAGCCATGTTGCCACACTTCTTGTAAGACACTTCCATGAATGCTCAGCTCATCAGGGACGACACATTACTGAAGGAGCTGTCCGTGGTGCTGGTTTCTGGATAGTTGGAGGTAAATGACTTGTGTCTTCTATCATATATAATTGTGTTACTTGCCGTAAACTCCGAGGCAAACTGCAAGCCCAGAAAATGGAAGACTTGCCTGCAGACCGTGTAAATCCTGAACCTCCCTTTACTACTGTGGGCTTGGATGTGTTTGGGCCCTGGACTGTTGTTACGCGTCGTACTAGAGGGGATAGTGCTCAGAGCAAAAGATGGGCTGTCCTCTTTACATGCATGTCAACTAGGGCTGTACACATCGAAATGATTGAAACCATGTCCACAGATAGTTTTATAAATGCATTAAGAAGGTTTTTCTCTGTTCGTGGCCCAGCTAAGCTCTTGCGCTCAGACAGAGGCACTAATTTTGTAGGAGCTTGTAAGGAACTGGGTTTAGACACTGACGACACAGCAGTGGGAAAGTACCACCGGGACAAGAGGTGCTCTTGGACATTTAACCCTCCGCACGCATCACATATGGGAGGGTCCTGGGAACGTCTCATAGGGGTGGCAAGGCGTATCCTAGATGCAATGTTGTTAAAAAACACTCAGACATGTCTCACTCACGAGGTTTTAAGCACATTCATGGCCGAGGTAATGGCTATTATAAACGCAAGGCCTCTTGTTCCAATATCTGCTGACCCAGACTGTCCAGTAATACTCACTCCAGCAATGTTACTCACGCAGAAGTCAAGCATGGTTTCTGCCCCTTCCGGAAATTTCTCCTCAGGACAGTTGTTTGGAAAACAGTGGAAACAAGTACAGCATCTTGCAGATACGTTTTGGAAGAGGTGGAAAGGAGAATATTTGTCTACCTTGCAGAAACGCACAAAATGGAATGACAGCAAACCAAATGTCAAAGAAGGAGACATTGTTCTGTTGAAGGACATACAAGTAAACAGAAATGAATGGCCCATGGGACTTGTTGTAAAAACTTTGCCCAGCAGTGACAAAATGGTCCGCAAAGTGGAAGTGCGGATCGTAAAAGAAGGGACTGCAAAAGTATTCCTGAAACCCATCTCAGAGGTCATAGTCTTACTTTCAAAGACTGAGTGATACTGTAATTTTGATGTCATGTAACACTGGAAATGTTTATTGTGTTTGGTGTTTGTGATGATATAATGTGATTATATCAAGCGGGGAGTGTCATGTCTTTGGGTAAAAGACACTGATAAATTTGTAAAGTTGATAAACTGGTTAAAAGGAATAAATAAGTTAAAATGAGTGATAAAATTGTCAAAAACCTGTGTTTAAAAAGTTATCGAAGTGAGACATCTTTTCCTTAAAGGAGTGGTTTTTGTTACTGCAGAGTGTGTGCTCTTCCGTATATAGATGATCTTTGATGCGTTTTTTCCTCGGCTACAGTCAGCTAGCCACACAGAAACTAAGTTAAAAAGTTCATTGAGTACGCTGTGTTGTTCTTCTTCGTTTGAGTCTTGGGAAACTTTTGTCTTTGTGAGTATTTTTATGTACAAGCACTTGATAGAGATCGCTGATGTTCTAAAGTAGTATGTGAATGAGTTTTGTTAAAGCGATGTTTCTGTTAGTTATTTACGTGCATTAGCTCTTTGTGTTAGCATACCACATGTTAATATGTAGATAGTAATTGCATTGTTCTGTATGTTTCAGTTACCGCGCCCCATGCTACACACGCATGCAAGAAAACTTTATAAAGACAAGAAAAGCAAGCCTTGTGTGCGAAGTTTTCTTCAATGGTTCGCTGGCTGTCTAGCAGCACAGAGAAACGTGCTGTGAGGGCAGCACAACATCTTAATGGAATACACAGAAAAAGCAGTAATAAAAGTCAATGTTTTCATTTTATAACTCTCTTAGAATATGTTGTAAATAACATGGCGGCCGGGATGGTCACACTTTTTCAGTGCTGAGACAAAGTTGCTTATTTTGCCACTAAAATAACTAACCAACAGCGAATATCTGATCGGCATTTGTGATGCACACGCACGGGCTGAATTTCCACCTTGGTTGAAATACCGCTTTATTCGCCTTTCACTGGGCTCTGTGAGTAAACTGATTAGCGTTTCTTTTCGTGGTTCGCTGCTACGCTTTACCCGAAGCATTTGCTAAGCTAACGCTAGTTGTAGCACCTAACACGACACGAAGCAACTCTGTCCCCGGTGATTGGGGCTCGCCGGAGGAACTAACCGAGGCAACAGTTGGACGGGAGCCGGATCGGAGTTCGGGTGCAGTGGTGGTGGGAGACAGGGACCAGTGGAAGAGCACCGGGGCCCCAGCCAGATAAGAGCCTGAGTCGGAGCCCAGTTACAGCGGCGGGGCTCAGCGGAGGATCTACTGAGGAAGATGGCAGTAGGTGGCAGGGCTCAGCGGAGGAACTACCGGGACCCCAGCTGGACAGGAGCAGGATCGGAGTTCAACTACAGTGGCAGCGGGCAGCGGGACTCGGTGGAGGAGCGGCCAGTACCCCGGCTGGACAGGAGCTCGGTTGCGGCGGCGGTAAGCAGCGGGACTAGCAGCGGAGGGGGCTAGATGAGGCCCAGCTGGATTCGAGGTCGGTCGGATCAGATACCGGTGACACCAACAGAGATTGTTTTTACTATTAACAGGTCAGTAAAAATGCCACCAAAGAAGGAGGAAATGGAAGAGATCAAAAAATCTCTGAACTTCTTGTCAGAAGAACTGACCAAAGTGGCTAGTCAGCAGGCTAAAATAATAGGGCTAGTGGAAGAAGTCCGAGAATTAAAATTAACAATTAAGGAAAAAGACAAAAAAACTGCGGACTTGGAGCGACGCGTCGAGGATCTTGAACAATGTTCTTGTATGGATGATCTAATTATAAGTGGACTAGACATTAAATACCAATCATATGCTCATGCTACAGCAGGATTGAGAGGTGAGGAGGCTCCCGCAAGTGAATCAGTCTCCCTGGAAAACCAGGTGCTTCAGTTCCTTGATAGTAGAAATATAAAGGTCGAAGCAAATGCAATTTCAGCCTGTCATGCTTTACCCAGAAAGGATAATAAAACAAAAGAAATCAATTGTGATGCGCTTTGTGAACAGAAGGGTAAAGAATGACATACTGAGGCAGGCCAGAAAGCTACGGGGAACAGAAGTTTACCTAAATGAACATCTAACAAAAACTAATGCTGAAATAGCACGGCAAGCACAGATGCTGAAAAGACAAAATAAGATACAGGCAACATGGACAAGAAATTGTAGAGTTTGGATCAAACTAAATGGAACACCTGAGGAAGCAAAGAGTATAATAATCAGAGATCTTACTGACTTAAATAAATATAGATGAACACTGATTAAGAAAATTAAGAGACTATGATAATCCATATCCACACACACGGCAAGAATAGTTCTTCTGTGACACCATGTCAATGTACTTTAAAAAAACAAAAACTAAAAACAAACAAAACTTATGACTGACTTGAGTAGACATCAATTATCCCCAGTTGGAGGAAGTCATTTGACACAGAGTGAGGAAATTCAAACTCTGAAAATATGCCATTATGCTGAACATAAACTACAAGAGATGGAGAATGATATTGATCCTGATAACCACTTTTTCAACAATATTCATAATCATTGTGAATATTACACTGAAAAGCAATTCAAAAGTCAAGTGCAACTAGATGGTAAACTATCAATAATACACTTCAACAGCAGAAGTCTTAACAAAAACTTTCCACAGATTCAGGACTATTTAAAACAGCTGGACAGAAAATTTACAGCTATCGCAGTCTCTGAAACTTGGCTTAATGAAGAGCAGGCTCCTCTGATGGCAATAGAGGGATATCAGATGTTTCATATTAACAGATCTCAAAAAAAGGGTGGTGGTGTTGCACTGTATATTGATGACCTGTATAGGTGTAAGCTTGTAAATGGAATGTCCTTTCAGGGATTTTGGAATGTGTTACTGTTGAGATTGACCAAGATAAAACAAAAAATCTAATTATAAGTTGTATATATAGAACACCGGGAACTTGCATTGAGACATTCAGAGATAAATTAGTCGAGTTGTACAATAATATTACTAGTAAGAAAATGATAGTAATTTGTGGAGATTTCAATATTGATCTCCTAAATCCATATCAACAAAATGTACTTACAGAGTTCATGAATTCTATGTACAGCATGAGTCTATATCCCACAATAACACATCCCAGTAGAATCACAGTTCACACTGCTACACTTATTGACAACCTGTTTGTTAATATTATTGATAAGAAAATAGAAAGTGGATTATTGATAAATAAGTGACCATTTGCCAACCTTTGCACTTATCCATGGCCACATAGGGGCCAATACAGAAAAAAATTTAAAATCGTTCAGATACAAATCACAAAATGCAATCAGTTCTTTTAAAGAGGACTTGCTGAAGCAAGACTGGACAAAAGTCTATGTATCAGATGTAAATGAAGCCTATGGCACATTTATAAACATTGTAACCACTCTTTATGAAAAAAATTGTCCATTAGTAAAGAAAAAGCCTAAACATAAATTTGTCGATAAGCCATGGTTAACCAAAGGATTACAAAAGGCGTGTAAAAAGAAAAATTTATTATATAAAGCTTTTCTAAAGAAAAGGACAAAAGAAGCAGAGCAGCGGTATAAAACATACAAAAATAAGTTAACATATATAATAAGATGTAGTAAAAGAGACTATTACAGTAAAGAACTGGAGAAAAACAGAGACAATATTAAAAATACATGGACAATACTTAACAATATTCTTGGAAATAAAAACAGAAATACAAGCTACCCAACCGATTTTTCAAAAAATAAAACGATCAGAGTGTGAATGCAGTTTCACCTGCAGATGAATTTAATAACTTTTTTGTTAACATTGGTCCTAATTTGGCTCAAGAAATACCCATTACGGCACCTACAGGTGAAACAATAAGCAAAAACACTGCTATAAAAGACTCTTTTTTCATAAAGAACACAGACGAGAGAGAGGTCATTGAAATTGTTAAATCGTTTAAAAGTAAAACATCTACGGACTGTGATGGTATTGACATGCTCTTAGTCAAAACTATTATTGAATGCTTAGTGAAACCACTGACGTATATCTGTAACCTCTCTCTCCAAACAGGTATATTTCCCAATGCAATGAAAATAGCTAAAGTAATTCCGATATACAAGACGGGTGACAGAGGGGAATTCTCAAACTATAGACCATTTTCACCTATTGCCGCAATTTTCCAAGATACTTGAAAAAATATTCTATGAGAGAATTGACAACTTCATACTGAAGAATAATTTGTTGTGTGAGCAGCAATATGGGTTCAGACACAAGAGGACAACTGCATTTGCTCTAATGGAATTTATAGAAAAAATATCAACTGCCATTGAAAATAAAGAGTATTCAGTTGGGGTATTCCTGGATCTTAAAAAAACATTTGATACAGTGGATCATAATTTATTATTAAAGAAACTACAAAATTGTGGTATTAGGGGGGTAGCACTGTCCTGGTTATGTAGTCACTTAAAGAATAGATATCAGTATGTATGTGTTGGTAACAAAAACTCACAGTTACTGAAGGTTACTTGTGGAGTCCCACAGGGTTCAGTTTTGGGGCCATTGTTATTCAACATGTATATAAATGATATATGTAAAGTTTCAGAAAAAATGCATTTAATATTGTTTGCTGATGACACTAATTTATTATGCAGTGGAAGCAATATGGAACAACTTTTGGATACACTCGGAAAGGAATTAGGAAAGCTCAAACTGTGGTTTGATTCAAACAAATTAACGCTCAGTTTAAGTAAGACAAAATTTATAGTTTTTAACAACCATCACAACAACTTAGTATCTAAACTCAGTGTAAATGGTGTAGAGATTGAAATGGTATCCGAAACTAAATTTCTTGGAGTAATAATTGATAATAAACTGTGTTGGAAGTCACATATTAATTATATTAAAGGTAAAATATCCAAATCAATTGCAATACTACACAGAGTGAAATATTTGCTGAATCAACCCACACTATATACCTTATATCATTCATTAATACTCCCATACATGACATATTGTACTGAAGTATGGGGAAATACATATAAAACAAACATATATCCAGTCTTTATGCTTCAGAAGAGAGCTATTAGAATAATAAACAAAGCTGCTTACAGGGAACCAACAAACCCACTTTTTCTTAAATTAAAAGCTCTCAAGTTGAAAGATCTGGTTGACTTTAAAACTGCAGTAATAATGTTTAAAGTGAAGAATCTATCACTGCCCGCAAATATCCAAAAGTTGTTCCAAATAAGGGAGAAACAATATCATTTCAGAGGAACATGTATATTTCAAAAACCTTCAGTGAGAACTACCACCAAGCAACACTGTGTTTCAGTGCAAGGAGTCAGATTATGGAACGATTTTGGACCTGAATTAAAATCATGTACAACGCTTGGACAATTTAAACAAAAACTAAAGGAAGAAATACTCCAAACATATATACAAGATGACATATAAAATCACATAAGGATTGTCATATCCAGTCTGCGTTGTGTTGCTGCCTAGTTTTTTTTTTTTTTGTCACATTTTGTCTTAGCTTTGTTCTGAATTGTAATCGCTCTTGTTTTGTTTTTCTTTTGAATTCTTGGATGGAATATGGGTGGGCAATATAAGCTGCGGCTTCAGCCATCACCCATTTTGGATAACTTATGTTGAACTGTATAATCAGAGGAGTTATTGTCTAATTTGACCTTGTTGGATTTTCTTCCCCCTTTGTTATATTATTCTGTTTCTTTTAATCTGTACTTTTATCTATCCGAAATAAAGATTCATTCATTCATTCATTCATTCATTCATTCATTCATATAGATAAAATGCAAAGACCCTCGGTTACACAAGTATAAGTTATTTTACAAAAAAGGTTTTTGGGCACAAAATTTATTATACTTTGTTTTTGGCCAAGGAATAATGTAAGTTACAGTGGTTCAGAGAACTGCATCTCTCTCTCTGTGTTGCAGCTCCACAAATTACACTCACTGTTTCAAATTATTATTAGTATTTACAACTACTGCAGTATGTATGCATGGTCTTACCTTTACTTGTAAATGAAGTAAATTTTCCTATCCTTTCTGGACATAAATCGCTGTGACTTTGTGAAAAATTGTCTTTATCTTCTTTTATTTTTAAAAACCCTGTGCTTACGGCACTCAAGCATGCCCCCTCTCGTTGGGGCAACAGCATTGCACAGCATCTAACCCTGATTTTCAGCCTCATCTGCCTCCCCTGACTGCACGTCACTGGGCTACATGTATATACAGAGGAAAGTAAGAGCTATTTATGGCTTCAGGGGGGAATTGTCATGTCAGAATGAGCTACTCCATCACTGACAGTCTGCTCTGTTATGTTAACACATTGAACCTGTGTGTATCTGACTGTTAAGTGGGTCAGTGTTTTTGGCCCCATGGCTTCAGGAAATGTATTTAATACATTTGTTACAAAGCCAGATAACTATCTTGCAAGACCTGCAGAGTCTAGCAGGTTGGAGAAGTATGCCATTTTATCAGAGGAGATGGTGGTTTATACTTTTTTTTGTGTGTGTGTGTTTACTTAACATCATTTCTCAACCTCTGCTGAACCCAATAGCTAAATAAGGTCTTCCAGCAAGTTTATGTGTTGAAAATTCATGTCAGCACAATTTCCCTTTTGAGAATGGATAAAGGCTGTTATACCAAAAGTCTTTCACACAAATTTTCCATTTACCACCTCATCATGTCGCCTCTCAAAACAAGATCCATGAAACCAAACCAGAGAATATATTCAGGTCAATTTTCAGGTGATTTTGGAGAAAATATTTCCATGCAATCTCAGCCTGCTTCATATTCACAGCACAAAGACTTTACCAAGTTAACATTCGAAGTGTGCTTTCCAAATTCATAGCACAAATCTATGAAGCAATCAGCTCATATTATTTGACAAGTTCAGCCTCACATTTGACACCAATTAGTGAGCTCCTGTCAGCGTTATTTTTAGCAGTGGCAGACAGTGACCGCTTCGGAACATTAACAGCTGTGAAATGGCACCGAATGGCAGCATTTAGGCGAAACACAATACTGGGCTGCGGACAGGGACTACAGAGTATTGCACTGAGTGATTGAGCGTGTGTGTGTGTGGTGGGGGGGGGGGGATGCAGAGTGAGCCAGCTTCAGGCGTCCTAGCTACTGCTCTTTACTGGAGCTGGGCCAATGTCATTTCACAGTGCTAAGCCTTGTAAGATAAGATGGGGGACATCAGACCCTGACCAGCTCAAATGAATGGGATGTCACTTCTGCTTAGAAGCACAAGCCTTGTCCTCTATACCGGTGAGCGTCTGTGTGTGTGTGTGTGTGTGTGTGTGTGTGTGTGTGTGTGTGTGTGTGTGTGTGTGTGTGTGTGTGTGTGTGTGTGTGGACTCTAAACAGAGCGGACACATCCAATCCCAAGGAAAGGGTTCCACTGCCCCTACTGCGCCTTGCAAGATGTAATACGATTTCCCCCTACCATGCTCTGAGAAAGAGTCAGGGCAGCTGCTCAGTGATAGTTGATTTTTAATCTGGTCTCTGTAATACCTCTCAAATAATAGCACTGCTCAAATCATCCAGGACTGTGGTGCAGGGTCAGGCAGACGTAGACAACCAGGTGACTTTGGTCATGTATAAACTGTGTGTGTGTTGGGGGGGGGGGTCATTTTTTTCAGAGCAAATATACCTATTTTCATTGTTATAAAACAGGAACAGTGTGAGCCCGGCGGTGGTGTAATTAGTGGTGTCAGCGGTGCCAGCACAACTTCAGCCTGGCCACAGATCACGTAAAGGTTACCCTCCTTAGATGAGGTTGAAAGGTTGTTTATTTCAGACTGGAATGGGGATGTCGCCTTGGCAACCTTTCATGCGTCTGGCACCAGCGAGCACTAGGGTGGAGCTTGGCGTCAGCATGTGAGGCGGCAGGCACACAGGTGCCCCGGTCCGGGCAGCTGCCTCCCCTGTCAGATAAAGAGCGTTTTGTTGTCTACTCCCTTTCCCCCCAACATGCACGTCAATCTCTCTCGCCCTTTTCGCTTCTCTGTCTCTACCCCTCTTCTCTGCTCCTCTTTTCTCCTTGGCCTTTGATCAGGGGATTGGATTTGCTGGTAGAATGACAGGGACAGGAAGTGCTCGGAGGCAGGGACCAGTGCTGTCCACAGTGCTTTCTGTTTCCTGGGGCCTGCGTCATCCCTGGCCTGGCCTGGCCCTGGAGTCACAGAGCCTGGCTTTCAGCCTTGACTCTCATCATGGCCTATCTGTCAGACTGGCCTAGTCACAACAGCCCAGGCCCACTCATCACGGGGGGGAGGGAGTTTCTAACGACTGTTTGAATAAAGCTGAGTGCACATTAAATCAGATATTTATGTAGATTTGCTAAAAAGGAGCCGACTACACTTTACTAGTGTCAAACGTAAAACAATTTCAATAAATTTCCTCTTCAGTAATTGTTTTTTTGAATCTGAAATATAACATCTTATCATCCCATGATGATATTTTAAGCTGAGTAAGCCAAACTGAACACAAGAATAAAGTACTAAAATTTCACACTGGCAGAATGTTATTAGCTCAAGTAACCACACACCAATCCACACTCATTGATAACTGTATAAACAATACTGTAGTGGGCCCAAAAACCCACAACCAAGACATTTACTTCAATTTGCTAAGAAAAATCCCAGCATACAGCTATTTCACTTTAAGTATTTGTCCCTATTAATGCATAATTTAATTCCTTATAGGCTACACAGACAATACCTGTAAATTGTATTTAAATAAATACAACCTCAATTCTGGTAAAGTTAGAACATTATTTAATATATTACTATATATATTTAGAATTAGATATCATTTTTGTTAACAACTGTATGGGCAAATAGTCCAGCAGTTTAAGAACAATGTTTCTCAACATACAATTGCAAGGAATTTAAGGATTTCATCATCTACAGTCCATAATATCCTCAAAAGATTCAGAGAATCTGGAGAAATTTCTGCAAGTAAGAAGCAAGGCCGAAAACCAACAGTGAATGCCTGTGACCTTTGATCTCTCTGGCAGCACTGCATTAAAAACTGACATCACGTTGTGATCTCCCTGTGTGCTTTTACGCAACACACGGAGGAAAGGAGATAAATCCACTCGCAGGAGATCATTGTGCTTATTTATTGACAAACTTAATAATACAGTCCAAAAACAACAGATGAGAGGCACATGATACACAAGGAATACTTAAAGGATGCTCTACAGAACACGGGTGAGTACTAACCAGGAGAAATTGTTCCAAAGCACAGGTAGACGGCGTAGCAAAATCAAAGAGTTATAAATAAAGAGCAAAGAGCTGCTTAAGTACAAGCACTAATGGCAGAGGGAGACTGGGTGCACCTGGACGAGGAGCGGGAAAAGTAATTACCGGGAGTGGAACCAGCTGACTGTCAAGAGAGAGGGGGCGTGGTCGGACCGGCAAGCTGTCAGACAGCGCCCACATAAGTGTAGGCCAAAGAAGGCTGCCTCACAGCTGCCGGCCAGAAAACAGTGGGTATAGGTACGGGAAAAAACTAGGAAACATAGACACTACAATAACACTCAAAAGATAACACAATACACAAAACACACAGATGAACCTAACACACAGAACGGTCAGAACCGAGCCCAAAGGACAACCCGGCTTGGTTCATGACACATCATTCTGTAAAGAATATTACCATATGGGCTCAGGAATACTTTGGAAAACTATTGTGAGTTAATGGTTTGTCGCAACATCTACAAGTACAAGTTAAAACTCTACCATGTAAAGCGAAAGCCATATAGCAACAAAACCCAGAAATGCTGCCAGTTGCTCTTGGCATGTACTCATCTGAGATGGACTAACGCAAAGTGGAAGTGTTTTGTGGTCTGACAAATCCACATTTCAAACTGTTTTTGGAAATCATGGATGTCATGTCTGTTATGTCTGTATATGGAGCCAAGGACGAGGCCATGTGTCGAACTGAACACACGTTTATTAGAAAGGTACACTACAGCATGGGCACAGCCGTCAGGCAGAAGAGGTGGCAAAAGAGACTGCCCCTCCTGCCCACTGCCCTCTTATAGCCATGGGTGATAGTGGAACCGGAAGGTGGAGCCACCACCCATACCACACAAATAAGAGCCCAGACTCCAACACAACATTCTCCCCCCCTTCACAAAAATCAAAACACACACACAATGCAGACCCATCCCAATTTGGAACCCGAATCACGCACTAAGATTATTGAATGTCACAAAACAAATGGCTTAACTCATTCACTCCAAAACAACTAAAACTAGGGGAAACAGGTGGACTGCTGTCCCACCCTACACGGCAAAGCGGATTATTCTGCCACTTAAACTAAATAAAAGTCCATCTATAACTAAAAATACTGCTGTGTTCCTCAAACTAAAACAAAATACACAAAACAATCCCCAAAAATATATACAAACAACAAACTACTCTGAACACATGCACCATAATTAACCTATGTACATACAGCTGGAGAACACAAGTCCCTGGGCCCCCCTGGGCTGCTCTGTCATCAGTCCGCCCCTGGAGGCAGTCAGCCTCCCCGGTCACAGCAGGTTGCTTCAGCACCGATGCGCCTTTTCATCATCACCACCAGCCACTCCGCTCATCCAGGCCCACGCCCCTCAGTTCCCTCTTGGGCATGCCGCAGCTCATTCAGGTGCTCCCACGAACCATCTAACAGGTGGAGATGAGCGTCCTCCCGTCTGGCCACGACGCGTGACCACTCCTGATGCTCCTCCGACCACTGACCGGTCCGTACCTGCCATGGTCGCCTCTCCTCCCGAATCCAGTCCATGACTCCTAGAGGAGTCATGCTCAGCTTGCAGGGTCTCTGCTTGGCATGTCGTCCTACCGTGCCAGATGGTCCGGCCCCGTCCTCTTTTAACTTGGCCGCCGCCGTCGCCATCGTGGCCCCCTGCTCACCAGCCAATTTCAGCTGAGATCCGGGAACAAATGAGACCAGTCTCTCGACGTCGCCCGTCATCACAGATGTCCCACTGTGCTGCCTAGTACCCTCATCGAGGGCGACTTGAGCGCTGGCACAGGTACCCTCCTGTGATGACCCTGAGCGATATTAGTCTTGCTCACTCTACAGGGTGCCAGGTAGTTACTCATCCCACACCACGCCGTCTACTACTCTCAGGGTTGGGCAGTCCCACGTCTCAGCCAATTGGCACCGAGCTGGCGGTTCGAACATTCCCACCGTGGCCAGCCGACCTCCTCCACAACCACAAAGTGGCGCCAGGTCACTCTCAATCCTGACGTGTGGGGAAAAACATCTCACGGTCGTCCAGTCCAGCACAGAGCCCACCGTTCCCGTGTTGATCCATAAAACCACTTCCACCTCATCCAACTCCATCATACCATATGCATGTCCGTTGGTGCTCAGAAACACACTATGAACAACCATGAGGGCGCAAGAGTCCTCTTTTTGCCATGGACCTCCACGCTCGGATCTGTGGCATGCCCTGGTGATATAAAGCAAATGGCCACACATGCTGCAGCACTCCACTCTTGCCGAACAATCTTTGGCTCTGAAACGGTGCTTCGTGGACCCACAGTCCTCACCTTTGGGCTTTCCCAGGGCAGACCTCACAGTCACAGCACTAGCGTTGCCCTCCACACTTTCCACGCTGACCGGGTCCAGTGCATACGCGGTCGGTGGTGATCCCAGATGTAGGTGTGATAAGCACTCACTCAGCTCCCGTGGCAGTTTATCCGCAGCTTCCAGCTGTCGAGCCAACTCGATGGCTGTGTGCAGCACCAGCTCATCCGAAAACGCCAGCAGCCCGGGCCCCATCGGAGCGCCGTTGGCACACTCCTCCAGCTAGCCACGAATCATTCCTTTCTCTAATAGTCCAAGCTGGCACCTGCTGACCAACAGCTCCAAGTCTGTCACGAACCGCTGAATAGGCTCGCCTACCTGTTGGTGGCAATGTTGAAACCAAATCTTGCAAACCATGATGTTTTCTAGGGTGCGAAAATAGCACGCCACCAGCTCAACCACTTCAACAAACCTATCACAGTCACTCAGTGTGCTTATAACACGTTATTCCTCCATTCCAGGATTGTGCATCAACCACTCACGTGTCCCAAGCAGTTGTGGGCACATGAGGAAACAAACCAGAGAAAATAGGAAAAACTCTCATAACTCACACCCCAGCGAAACCCAGGCTAGGAGGGAACAAAAAAAACAAAAAAACCCGCTCAGGACCCACACCCACGCAGAACCAGGCACCTAGACCCCCTGGACTAAAGAGCTAGACAGTTCAGGTGGCTGGCTAAAGTCCAAGGCTTGGCAGACAGCATGATAGTAAGAGTCGGGCGGCCTGCTGGAGAATGTGGGCCACCCAACCCAGCGGCACAATCTGTCAGGTGGTCGGCCAGAGTTCTTTAACCACCTAAACAGAAAAGGTGGTCCAGGGGGTGGCTGCCCAACAGGGACAACCAGCAGTGAGGAAGATGGAGGTATAGTGGAACCCCCGATGGCCTCGGGCAGAGGAGAGGGAACCACGACCGCCTCAGGCAGAGGAGAGGGAACCATGACAGCCTCGGGCAGAGGAGAGGGAACCACAACGGCCTTGGGCAGAGGAGAGGGAACCACGATGGTGTCTGGCATAGGAGAGGGGACCATGACGGTGTCTGGTAGAGGAGAGGGGACCACAATGGCATCTGGCAGAGGAGAGGGGACCACAATCCTTTCGGACTGCTGCACAGCACCCTCGGTGGTCCCGGACTGGGACATCGCAGCCCCTGCGGTGGCTCCAATCTGGAGCAAAGCTGCACCTGCGGTGGTTCCAATCTGGAGCAAAACAGCACCTGCGGTGGCTCCAATCTGGAGCAAAGCAGCACCTGTGGTGGCTCCAGGCTGGAACAAACCAGCACCTGCGGTGGCTCCAGGCTGGAGCAAACCAGCACCTGTGGTGGCTCCAGGCTGAAGCAAAGCAGCACCCGCAGCGGCTCTGGGCTGAACCAAAGCAGCACCCGTGGTGGCTCCGGACTGGAGCAAAGCCACACCCGTGGCAGCTCTGGGCTGGTGCAAAGCCGCACTCGCTGTGGCTCCGGGCTAGAACAAAGCCGCACCCGCGCCGGCTCCGGGCTGGAGCAAGGTTGCACTTACGGTGGACCCAGACTGAGTCAGAGCTGCACCCTCGGTGGACCCAGACTGGGTCAGAGCTGCACCCTCGGTGTTCCTGGACTGAAGCGTAATGCCCATGGCGGACCCAGGCTGGAGTGCAGCACCCACGACGGTCCCTAACTGGGACATAGCACCCACGAAGACTTGGACTGAGGAGAAGCTGCACCCACGGAGGTCCCGGGCTGGGACGGAGCACCCGCAACGACCTCAGCTGACAGGGAAGCAGCACCTTCAGAGGCCCCGGGCTGGGATGGAGCACCCACGAAGACCTCATCCGAAGGGGAAGCAGCACCCACTGAGGTCCTGGGCTGGGAAGGGCACCTGCGACAACCTCAGCTAGCTGGGGAGCAGCACCCTCAGAGGCCCCGGGCTGGGACGGAGCACCTGTGACGACCTCAACTGGAGGAGCTGGACCCACGGAGATCTCATGTGGCAAGGCTGGACCCACAGAGACCTCTGGCAAAGTTGGACGCTCCTCAGTGACCCTGGGATAAGTCTCAGAAAAGAGGTACAAAGACACAGGGTCACCGGCGGCAGTGGAGCCAGGCGAGGTGAGCTCAGGTGCAGCTGATGGCTGCACTTGGCTCTCCCCACCAAGAGCCAGACAAGATCTCTCCAAAATGGAAGCAATGAAAACGAAGGAGAGCACTTGCCTGAGCTCAAGCTCCACCGCTGTCCAGGACTACATCAATCCAGACAACGACGTCCTGGGCCTGGCCCTCTGGAGGTCCAGCTCTGACTCTGCTGCGGTGGCCCCAGCAGCAGGTATGGTGGTCGATGCAGTCCCGGGACCCCCCAGCGAAGTGACCCACGCAGGTGGCTCACCCGGCATGGCAAAAGGAGGTCGGTTCCCTGCTGGCGCTGGATTCTGTGCAGCTGGAGCCTGGGGACGCCCAATCGTCGGCGCAGGCTCAGGATCGCTGGTAACGCTCTCCCTCTGTTCCGAATGGCTGTGGGGTTGGAACCAGGACCTCCAGGGCCACAAGCTCCTCTATTGTCCGGCAGCTCAATCCAGGAATCGGCAGACACCCCGAGGGAACAGGAAGAGACACGGAAGTAGCAGGAGGAAAAATTAATGTCTGCAGCAGGCAGTGAGGGCTCAGTGGACTGCATAAGCTGAGCCCCACCACCAGGAATCAGGCAAGGTAATTCATCTTTAGGTAACTGAGAATGAATAAACACTTGCCTGTATTCCCGGGGCTTGATGGTTTCTGCTGCAGTAGGCCCAAAGTCCTCCCTCTCAGTGGCTGCAGTGGTAACGGGCCCCCCCTGAAAAACATGGAGGAGCCACCCCTGCAAACTCAATGGCGGGCAGAGCTGGGGATGAGGAAGCCGGATTTCCAGCAGCGGTAGGGAACACCATGGAGGAGAGGTGAGAAGCAGCGATGGGTGAGAAGGAGAAGGCTGACGGGACAGCCGGCGAAGAAAAACGAGAGGCGGAAGCTGCTGCAGGAATTCCTCGATATGGCGGGGAGGTTGCTGCTGGCTGGGAAGCGGAGGAGTTCCTCCAGTGGCCTGTTGCTGAAGATGAGGGAGCCGGAGCCGGAGCTAGTGAGCAGAGGGAGGAGGAAGACGCCTGTCATGGGGAACTCCTCCTCGTTGGCTTTGGTCCCGCCGAGAACAAACCCATCCTCAGCCCTGGAAAGGACAGCTGGAGGGCGGAGACGGTGGATAACAGCTCTGCGAACTGGGGATACTTCCTCAGTCCGGGGTGTGCCTCAACAATCACCACCGCTCCATTAACGCTCTCCCAGGTCATCTTAGGACTTCGGGAGGCGAGCGCTTTATCCACGAAGCTCTGGATGAATTCCACGGCCCATTCTTCCTCCAGGCTCAGGGCCCCAGCTGCCGATCTTCCTTTGTTTGCTGAAGGCCAGCGGGCTGGGGACATGATGATGCTCGGGATAAAACAGGTGAGTGGAAACAAAAACACAAACTAGCAGCAGCTGGGTCTCAACTGGCTGGAGTCTACGGTCGTGGATTGGCTTGTGCGGGGCAGAGAGGAAGACCCAGATGCTGGACTGCTAGTTTGTGATATTTATTGAAAACACAAAAAGTCCAACTGTGCACAAAACAAACCTTACGAGCAGAAACGGCGAGAAGAGAACAGAATATACGTAGAAATGAGCGTCAGAATGGGGACAGGGTTCCAACGCCAAATGACCTTTTAGACTCCAGCAAAAAGTGAAAGAAACAATCGCCTTAAATAGGACACAAAACCAGTAGACACAAATAGTTGCAGGTGTGGATCACATGAGCGGGCAGGAGATGACAATCATGACCAACTGGGGTCAGCTGGGAGTAATGAGAGGGAGAAGATGGGACTGGCAGCTGACAGGAGCACCGCCCATGACAGAGCAACAAACCCGGAAGTGCCACTGATAGCTGCAGCCCCGGAGAGGGAGAGAAAGAACACAACAGAATACGAATGTAATGTGATGACAAAATAAAGATAAGTAAACCCAAATATGTAAATAAAACTTCAATGAACGTAAACAGGAAAATCAATCATACTAAGAAACAATACAGAATATGAAAAAAACAAGCAAAGATAAAATAACAGGAATTAGAACTCAGATCTACAACACAATACAAATATGGGGGGAAAAAAAAGGCAAAGAGACTGAGCATGGTGGAATCCCCTCGGATCGTGACACCGGCCACTACCAGGAGCTCCTCACAAGATTTCTAACAGAAGAGTCAAAAGAATTATCAGAAGAGTTATCCAAGAGCCAAAGATCACTCATGGAGAGCTCCAGAAAGACCTGGAGTTAGCAGGTGCTGCTGTTTCAAAGAAAACAATAAGTAATGCACTCAACTGACATGGGCTGCATGCCTGCTCACCTTGCAAGACTCCATTGCTGAAGAAAAAGCATGTTGAAGATCATTTAAAGTTTGCTACACAACTTGTGGGCAAGCTAGTAAAATACTGGGAGAATATAGTCTGGTCTGATGAGATCAAAACTGAACTTTTTGGATGCCACAACACACAGCATGTTTGGAGGAGAAATGGCATTGAACATCAGTCCAAAAACACCATACCAACAGTGAAGTTTGGAGGTGGGAGCATCGTGGTGTGGGAGTGTTTTTCAGCACATGGTCCAGGCAGACTTAATATAATTGAAGGAAAGATAAATGGACAAATGTACAGAGACATCCTTGATAAGAACCTGTTGCCATCTGCCAAGATGCTGAAGATGAAATGAGGGTGGACATGACAATGACAAGACATTGACAATGACAAGACATTGACAATGGCAAGACAATGATCCCAAACACACAGCCAAGGAAACTCTCAGCTGGCTCAAGCAAAGGAAAATAAAGCTGCTTGAATGGCCTAGTCAGTCACCTGACCTGAATCCAATTGAAAATCTATGGAATGAACTGAAGATCAGAGTTCATAGAAGACACCCACAGAACCTTCAAGATTTGAAGACAGTTTGTGTGGAAGAATGGGCTAAAATCACTCCTGAGCAATGCCTCTGCCTAGTTTCTCCATACAGGAGGTGACTGGAAGCTGTTCGGTGGCGCAGTGGTTTAGCACTGTGGCAGCACAGTTTTACCCTTGGCCGGGGGATCGCGGGGATCATGAGATCGTGGGTTCAATCCCAGCCCCTGACCAACAGTGAGCTGTGTGGAGTTTGCATGTTCTCCCCGTGTTGCGCGGGTTTACTCCGGGATTTCTCCGGTTTCCTCCCGCACACCAAAAACATGTAGGTTTAGGGCGCTCGCGCACGCAGCGACCAACAGCCGGTGG
This sequence comes from Pholidichthys leucotaenia, assembly GCA_020510985.1. Taxonomy (NCBI): domain Eukaryota; kingdom Metazoa; phylum Chordata; class Actinopteri; order Cichliformes; family Pholidichthyidae; genus Pholidichthys; species Pholidichthys leucotaenia. The sequence goes on along the minus strand of CM035841.1, from coordinate 298,670,030 downwards.
CTTGTCACCAGACTGCAAACCAAGTCTACCTACGGGTACAAATAAGTAACAAAAAAAAAAAAAAGCTTTGCTACTAAATATCAAATGAATTTCACCAAGCATGTTCAATACTTATTTCCTGTGTCATTCCACTTTATTAAATATAACTTGTTTTGTGAATACAGTTGCCTTGATTTGTTTGTATGTATGGATTACTTGAGTTGTCACTGATATCTGGTGAAAATCTCAGGTCAATGGCTCTGTCAGTAATATGTTTGATGAGAAAAATGTTGATGTGTTCAATAATTGTTTTCCCTGCTGTATGTGGATATGTGTCTAACACCATACTGCTTATTTAGCTTGTGTACATAAGAGTACCAGTGCTTGGGGCTGCTGGCAGGGTAGCAGACCTAAACAAACCCTGCCTGGACAGTGTGGGCGGAGCAGCACCTGAGACGCCTGGGATCTCCTGCAACACCATGCCCTCCTTCCACTGTTTACTGTCTAGCTTATCCTGTTTATTTTATTCAATTACAAAACACACTCTGTGAGCGATATGTTTAGCATGGCCCACTGCCAGGGAAAAAGTCATGTTCCCAGTGATTCTAAGAAGGCTGCCACAGTGGTCATGGAGGCCATGATGATGACATGTCAGCACAAGGCTAACACAAGCATGGCCCTTATAGTCACAACTCAGCACAAACTGCAGCCTTGACAGTTCACACAGGCTGAGCTCACATGTGGCTTCACTGATTCAAGTCAATAAGAGATAAGAGTCAGAACGGAATTGTTGGATTACAATGAAACACTTGAATAAATGAGTAACCCCCAGGAGGATACATGACCATTTAACCCCTCTCTCTCTCTTTTTTAAACAATTCTAAATTTATTTGAGCCTCACAGACTCGGGCAGCAGTGGAGTCTCTTTTTCTCTTCCCTTCCTCTGAGAGAGGGTAAAGTTCACTTGATCTCCCCTCAGATCATTCCAAATATCTTTGGAGCCACTTCAAAATAAGCATGAAGCATTCTTGCTCCAACATTGTAAAAATCCAAGGCAGATGTTTTGTGCTTTTAAGGCTTATCTTCCCCATGTAAAGACATCTCTGGGCTCCTGGCAAACACAAAAGCAGGGTGAGAGAGAAAGCAGCAATTTCAGGCTCACAAAATGACCTTTTCTCTCTCCCAAAAAAGTCTTTCCGACATAGTGAGGAGAGAACACTCTAGTTTATAAAAATGTAACACTATAACTGTGCAGTAATTTCTTTGGCAGCAGACCGAGCTGGCGTGTTTTTGAGAGTCATCTAGCTGCTGAGGGATTACAAGCTGTTCAAAGGCTCTGAAGGTATGTGGGTTTGGACGGCTGATGTTTTTCCACAGTGCTAAATGGCATTGCAGTTAATTCTGTATTTTGGCATCGATCTACAGCTGGGAAACAACCTTGCTGCGCCAGAAGCTGTTTATTATTGCAGAGTGCTTTTACCCAAAATGGCCATTCAGCTACTGCGGTGTCCATGTTGTTCTGACCCGGTTCCATGGTAACCAAGTGGGAACGTGGCAGACTGGAGGATACATAATATGCACCCACACATGCACGCATTGTTGTGTGCACAGCGTACAAGTGCAGCGTGTCATATGTATTCAAGAAAGCATGGCAAAGGGAGGGTTATTACTTTTGCCTTTATCTTTAGCTAGACACTGCCACAGCACTTTTCCAATGAAGTCACACATGCATGAATATCCCAAGCTGCACATTAAGCAGGCCACAGTTATTATCTTCCACTGTGGTGCACCCACCCCCCTCCACATTGTATTTAGAGCAGCAGTGAATTTCAAGTATTTTTAGCTGAATCTTGAGGCAGACTCTCTTTTTTTGTACCCAAACCAGGTTACTGTGTCCTGCTATAGATACAAATCATGATCAAAGCATCAGGGAGCGGGGGTAAAAAATAGCAGAGACTGCACACAATAATGGAGGAAAGACTCAGGCGTGGGTTAACAGCAGACTCGGTGCTTTCATTTCCTCTTCTGTTCCATCTGAACAAACAAGACGGGTGACCTGACAGCACAGGGAGGTGGGGCAGGGAGAGGGAGAAGGGGAGAATGAGGTGGTGGTGGTGGTGGTGGTGGGTTGCCGTGACTGGAATATAACCAAAAGAGGGAGGGAGAGGCCAAGCAAACCACGTGACTGTGAAAAGCCTGCAGGCCTGCTGTGCTGGGAAAGGCAGACAGAGACATCCCCCCATATTGACGCTGCCGTTTCACCACAACAACAGTTCTGGGAAATGGCCGCCGTCTGTACTGTAGCTGCTATTTACACGGGACTGATTCAGCCCTGCTCATCGCTTTCATCATCAGCTGCAGCGGCTCATCTGACCGTCAAGCATCCCTCCTCCCTCCGATTCCCCTCTTCTGGGTCTAGTCACTGTTCCTCTGGAAGCTCCTGCAGCATGAATGAAAGGCAGGCTGAATTTTAAAGAAATACAAAATAAAGCAGGGAAATTAAGAAATGTGAGAGAAATATAAAAAAAAAAAGGGAGAAAAGACAGTGATGCTTGGGGATGGGTAGGAGGAGGAGGAGGGGGGGTTCAGTCTGGGCCAGAAGCTTTAGAGACATGAGTCATGGCAAGCAATCTCCCAGGGGGCTCGTTGGTGCAGTCTATAAATGGAAATAGCAGAAAAACAGCGGCTTCCCTCGCCCACCCAGGACTAGGTTATGCCTTATTAGAATTTGATGGCTTATGACAGCGGCTGTGTTGTTTAGCCCAAGCTGCCCTATCCTTTCTTTGACCTGTCAAACACAATGGAAAGATGCACAGAAATATCAAATTAAACTGCTTAGTGCCCCAAAAAGTCTCATCCTTGGAAGTGAGGGTGTGATAAACAAAACAGTTTTACATAGAAACTCTCGGTGTAGCCTATTTTTTTTTCTTTTCCACAGCATATGCAACCATTATCTGTTAAAATAAGTCAATGAGTGACATGATCGAGTTAACTTGGCTCCTTGGTTTCCCCTTGGCTCCCCTGCTGTTGAGCTGGCCTAGATCAAATATTGACATATATTTGGGTCAACGTTCAAAAAAAGGAAAAAAGTGACCAAGTTGGAAGTACTGGCTTTAGTCAAACAGATTTTATGTATGGCACTATATTTACTGCATGCTTGAATTCAGACATATTTTCAGTGTGATACTGGGGTCGTTTTAATGTTGGAACCAACCGACTGAACTACAGTACCGTACAAATGGCCCTCACAGACTTTATTTTTAATGACCATCCAATGGGACTGTCACACCAATATGTTCCATTTTAGCAGACAGAAGCTGGTTTTTTTTTCTGGAAAATTTCTGTTTTTTTTATTCAGCAATTTTTCCACCTAATATGTAAAAGATGATAGTAACTTCTTCACCTCAGCATATGCCTATTTGTATTGTCTCCACTGAGTTTCCTCATTTCACAGCACTTTAAATCTGAGCATGAACAAGGCAGGTGGGAGGGAGACTGGTGTTTAAACATTTGCTAAATTCTCCATGTTGCCACCTCCATCTGTGTTAACTTTCACCTCCTTGTTCAAGATTTGCTTTCAGTTTTTATGAAACCTCTTGTGTGCATTAAATGCATATTCAGGCACTAAAAATATTTGTGTTAGGTGTAGGGAAATGCTTAGGGATCAGGTAAGGAAAAGGTGAGGGATTAGTTTACACAAATTGCACCTGCAACCCTTCACCATGCTTGTTCGTGTCATTTTAAATCCCTTAGAGGTTTCTTTATGTCAATGCATACTGTAGCAAACTCAATATGAGCACCCTACTTGGCTTGCCAAGTGGGTTGACCCTATTGGCGACACAGGTAGAGTGCGGGACTCCGGAGCGGGAGGCGTGAGTTCGAACCTCCCGGTGGGACGTCGTCAGTTGGGCGCGCACGTTACATTGGTGTCAGAAGTGGGATCTCCTGTCCAAAGCAGTAATGGGGTGCTGACATCGGGACGATGTCGAGAACCAGAGGGGAGTAGTGTAGCGAACTCAATATGAGCACCCTACTTGGCTTGCCAAGTGGGTTGACCCTATTGGCGACACAGGTAGAGCGCGGGACTCCGGAGCGGGAGGCGTGAGTTCGAACCTCCCGGTGGGACGTCGCCATGTCGAGCAGCACGTTACAATACATACCGTGTACTACAATATCCTCAGCTGATAAAAACATTTTTCTGTTGGAGGACAGCCTTCTTTATAAGATTACATGTGTATTTCCTGTATTATAAGTGGTTGAGGAACAAACCATGGAGCTACAACAGTTACAGCCTGTCACCATGATGGCATCAAACGTCTAAAACAGTTGCTGTTTTCACCAAGCTTAACTGAAACCTTTCTAATCATATGTGTAAATGTTGATAAGGTGTCACATGGTGTATTTGTATTCATGAGAAAGAGAATCTCCATTCTCTCCATTACAGAAGCAGATGGTTTTAAGAGTAGCTCAGAGAAGACATATTTGCACTGCTGACCTTCTGCATTCACCTGCCCTGTCTTTGTCTCTCTCATTGAAAAGGTGACTGGCTACATTGCATGTCAGCATGGTGTCATCGGGTTCAGGTTGAAGTTGTCAGGGTAGCATCACGTCACGCTGGCACTCCATGGTGGCTGGTGAGGAGCCTGTGGTACCGCACCACCTGCTCTACTTTCCTCCCACCCTCCTTCTTACTTCCTTTTTTTCCTACCTCTGAATGAAGTCAGCTCACCTGCTTCCATGGCAAACAGACACACCCTGTCCACAGTTCCTCCCTCCTAGCCTGCAGCTAAAGTGAAGCTAGTCCGCACAGGAGCGCAGATGCAGACAGGGCTCCAGCATGCCTGGCCGCCATACCAGAGGAGGGAGGGTTCTACGTGTAGCTGTGAGCCTTTTGTTTAGTTACCGCCACTGAAAACTCCCTGTCAGGTCGTGTTTGCTCTTGTGTATGTGTATGTTTCTCTTTCTTCGTTCACCTGTCGTCACACCGCTCTCTTTCATCTGCAGGGTTCATCGTAGAGATCATCCCTCGAGGCACTGAAGACATTATCTCAGTGGAGTAAAAAGAGCGGTAAAGTGACAGAAGTAGTTTTAAGCTCCTTGTTGAAAGCACCACTAACAAAAAAAACAAAACTCTGGCTGCTATTTTTTAGCCTTCAGGTTGGATTAAAATGAACAGAAGGGGATTGCAGGTGCGGGGTCATGGCTCCATGCTGAAGGCTACCCCTGTACTGATTGTTGGGATTGTTCTCATTGTCCTGATATTGTGTGTTTATTTGGAGATGATGCTGACGTTCACTTGGTGACTATTTAGCTCTACTGCTCCATCAGAGGATGATGTTACATACTGGGTAGAAAATGAATAAATCTAAAAAAAAAAAAATTTAAAAAAATGTATGTGTGAATTTGTGCTGTGTGTCTTTTATCACAGTTGTTTCATTTTACACACACTGTACATGTATTGGCACTAATTTATGGTTTGACTGTAGTTGTTACTAAATAAATTCAGAAAATTATTTTAATTTCTAAAAACTGGAATTCAAAGGAATCGGTGCATTTCATTTCATGCTGGAAAAACACTTAAAATTTTAAGAACATCAGATCACATGAGCTCTAGAGTTTCCCTAACTGAATTGTAATTAATCTAAATTTAGGAAATCAGCAATATCAATGAAGACTTCAACAAGAAATACCAATGAATGTCCTCATTCTTGTCCCCTCACTTTGGAAACCCACTAGATACAAAGAGGTGTAGTCAGTTCCGTATAGTATGATGCAACCTGATGGCAACTAGTAATAATACAGCCGAACAGCACTAATGATGTGTTTTTAGTTTCAGTTTATAGGCTTTATTTGTTTTTCCTGCAGCTAGATGAGAGTAATGCTGGTTCAGCATGGTGTAAACAGCCCACAGGGGCTCATTCTTAAACATAGTCCTCCTCCATAAACTGATTTCACCGCAGGGCTTTGGCTCTGCATCCCAGTAGCCCTCTGGCCCGCATGACAACGGGCGGCCTGTTTTTCCCTGCAACATAGCAACCCGCTGCCCTGAGCTAACTCTGACCCTTGACAGTCAAAACATATTATTGGGCCAGGTGACAGGAGATTTACTTTAAGCAGCATAAATACTCCAGGGGCAGCTTTTTGCAAGTGTTCACACAGGCTGTTGTACTAACATGGAGAAGATTTGAATATACAAGGTGAGCAGATACCACATATTTGTTTTGTTAAACACCAATTTTTCCAAAGAGGAGTTGTAAACAAAAGAGCTGAGAGTGCAAGTTCAGGGTCATGAAGGGAGCTGCAGACCCAGACGATGGACTCACAGAGTCCTTAGCCTGGCTGTAGCCACTAAATCTGATTCATCTTTACAAGGTTAAAGACTTGGGGAAAACAAATGTACAGCCTCTGGTAGCCAAGCCTTATCTAGCCAATCTGTAGCTGCAGGAAGATGGAGTTGTTCTTTTCCATTATCGCCACAGGGGTTTGAGTCATTGCAGAAGACTTGTAGTCTGCTGCGGCGCTGCAGCAGCAGCATAAGTCACAAAGCAGGGTGGGTAATTCGCTACCATGTCCCTACTCTTCCAGAGTCTGTTGTTTGTCCTCAAAGACAGTGTGCTTGTGTTTATATGTCCTCATACATATCAATTACTTACAACTTGCCCGTTGTCATCCTCAAGGTGCTTGAAAATTAGGTTTCAATGTCAGCTGAGAGACACTTTCCAGACAAAAATAAGGGTACTTTCACCTCCAAGCTGTTCAGCCTCTGCCAGTACGCAGTGACTGAATGTGAAACCATCCTATCTAAACTCTAAAATCCAGGCTTGCACAAGCAAAATATTCCTCTTGCATCAGCAAATGAACTTCTTTCCACACATTTGAGCTGTCAGCAAATATGGTGAGTGTTAATGGGTAGAAGAGGAGGGGAAGTGAAACCTCTGTGTGCCATGTTGTTGCTAGAGCACATGGAGGGTTGGATTCCTGAAAACTCAGACAACAAAAATGGCATCACCCTCGCTGTGAGTCAGACGCACAGTGTGCCCTGGATGAACTTCCTGCTTCAGTCTGCCACAGATATAGGGTTTCTCCAGCCCAGCCATACACAGGAAGTGAGTCACACTTATTCACCAGTCATCTGCAGGCTGCAGACTCTTCAAGCCCTGGAGTGACAGGCCGTGGAGGGGACCAAATTAGCTTCTGAAACTTTAATCTCCTACAACTCAATTATTTAATATCTGAGCCACCCACTTCAAAGGAATACCTCAGCTCCCTCCTCTCTGGCTGCCTTGATCGAGGCTTTCAATCCCTCTCCTGGAGGACTCGCCCATTTTATATCTCTACCCTGCGGTTGGAGTGAGGCTCTGCTGAAATCTTGCAGTGCTCCCTGAAATCTGAGATATACTGCACCAATAAACCACACTGCATTAAGAGCTTTGGCAGCTGAAGGGGAAATTATAGTGTGAAACTTAAGTTTTGTCAGTATGTATTTATCCATTCTAATTTTGGATCGCCTTTCCTATTGTAAAACAAAACAATCTGCAGCTGCAGAGAGCAATCTCGTCACACTGAAAACAGCAGGAGAAGGAAGCAATTACTGTTATTTGGAATGAAAAACAGAATGGAAATATTCAAAATCAGCTTACATAATGAATGGGAGATTAATTTTAATGCCAGCAACAGTGAGGTACTCAATGGATGAGTGTGCTATGTTGAAAGCAGCCATTTTTGTGCCATAAACTATAAACATCCCCTGAATACAAATGATGTCCTTGTTTACGGTAAAATTCATAAAGGAGATGAGGTCACTCAGACAAATAGGGAGCAATGAGAAAAAATAAAAAGTAACCTTGAGACAGAGGTTGTAAATTATTTTGGAAATGGCCTTGATTTTTGTCTCACACAGCCACATAACACATTTCCAGACCTGCGTAGCTACTGGCTCTGTGGAAAAGTGGATCAGAGAAGTGGAAAGTTAATCCCCCAGACCCCAAGACGAGAAAAGGAGGGCTGCTAGCAACTGCCAAAAAGGCATGGGGGCTTTCTGTCTCTGTGGATTCACATCCCAGCTCACAGACCCCACTGCAGCGATGCACATACAGCCGCAAAAACACATGAAACACCTCTTGATATACTAACCAAACACAGCTGGATGTTTGAATCCCATCATTGACTTCTGTGAAAATACAGATGGCTGATCACTGAAGCTAAACCAGTTGCAGAATGCACAGTCCTCTGTGTTTTCACAGCATTTATAGTTTAGAATTTCACATATATGCTTTAAAGTAGAGCTAGCCACACATTTTTCTTTTGTTTGATTTTGTAACAATATAGTTACTTTAGTGCAGAGGGAGATAGGCCACATAGCTTTTATCTGTGCTTGCTCACCAGTATGGTTCATGTTGTTCAGCAGTAATGTGAACAAAGGTTCTTTAAAAGTATGCAGATCAGACTATATACAGAAGGGTCAAATACAGGCATGTGTGAAAGTTAAGAAGTAATGTTTTGCCATATTTCATGTATTTATTTTGTGTGTTAACCCCATAACTTAAAAAGTTATTAACAGATTTTGATTTAAAAAACATCAGGACAGGTTAGAAATGGACCAATGACCAATCAATTGGATTTTGAGGGTGATTTCTTCTTTTAAATCTCTATCTGCCTCCAGAAATTTTTCAAAAAGTCCAAAGGAGCCAACGAATCCATTGCCTTGCCATATATTTTGATGGCCACCAGCATTATGCAATGTCTGCTGACAGCTAAGAGACTTCTGGGAGAAATTAAAATATGAGTGCTTTCTAGTTAAAAAATATAAACATCTGATTTTTCAAATTAAATGTACAGATGAGCATGGAGGTGGAGATGTCATGGTTTGGGGCTGCTTTGCTGTCACAAACTTTTTATTCTCCACATACCTAGAGAATGCAACCAGACATAAGTCAACATGCTATTGTAGTGCTGCTGTCAAGATGAACAAAAATGCAGGACTGTTTACATAGGATGATAAACTACTGATTCATTTAAAAAGTGCATTCTCCATATCTTCATCCCAGCACTGTGCATGGTGGCACCTTTAAAGGTTGCCAGGCAGGAATATGGACCCAAATGCAAGTGAGATTGTTATATTTGCCTGTCGAGGAGGCAGAGAGAACAGACCCAAATGCAGGGATGAGTTTCAGTATTAATAAACAAAGGCCGCAGCACTGGGGCTGGAAAACGCTAAACTAAACACAAGACACAAACAAGAAAATAAAGAACAAACCAGACTGGAGCATGGTGAGAAGCAGAGGAGTGAAGAACACAACATGGACTTATTTCATGACAGGGAACAGAGGAATGGGGGGAACTAGTAGATACAAACTAATGAGGGCAGATGAGAAACAGCTGAGGAGAGTTATGGAACAAATCGTAAACAGCAAATCACCACGGCAAACCAGAAGGGGAATTACAACAGTAACCCAGGATTTACACTGACTCCGGACACAGTCCATTGCAGATACAGTGCGGACGTTCCCTTGCGTACATCCTTACCAACTTCATTTGTGCTTTGCAGCGGCATGGATAAGAACTGAGTTTGAAATACAAGATCACACGAGAATTATACAAAATAATGCAAGATCTCGAGAAAGATCCAAGAGTAACCAAGATGAACTGATCGCAATCATGTGATAACAACAAAGAAGTGTAATGTGGCAGCTCTCCGCCTGGATTTTTGGGCTGTAAATAAAACTTAAGTAGCTTGTTAATTTTAATTCTATGAAGTGTTTGTATGTTAAGTCAAGTTTTTACCTTCTCTGACACAGATGTGGAAGAGCAGACCTCAGAAAATAATGGACAATCCTTAAATCGTTTTTACATGATCAAATGCCAAAAACATGCAAGTTAGGTTAACTGGCATCAAACTGGTGATTCTAAATTGTCCTTAGGTATGACTGTGAGAGTGAATGGTTGTGTGTCTCTCTGTGTTGGCCCTGCGATGGACTGGTGATCTGTCCAGGGTGTACCCTGCCTCTCGCCCAAAGATGCTGGGATAGGCTCCAGCCCCCCCGCGACCCGAAAAGGATTAAGCAGAAGAGGATGAATGGATGGATGGATGGATGATCAAATGGCTATTAAATACTAAGAGATACCACAGCATTTCCTTGCCGCTTGGATCCAGCATGGTTGGTTGGATGGATGGATGGATGGATGGATGCTACCCAGCCTAGAGATTTGATTAAAAGAAAGTGGCAAGAAAAAAATAGTGTAGCATTACACTGGGCGGTGAAAGCTTGCTACTAGTTGGAGATAAAAAATTATTTGTGTGTATTACATGAATATTGCACAAATGTCACAGGAATGAGTTTGCATATGTGTCGCACATACAGTATGTTGCATGACAAAATTGTGCATTTTTTTGTACTTACAACTGTCCTACAGCAGCCGTGCAAATCCTGTGCAACACTTGCATGACAGTTACCCGTGACAATTGCAAAATTAGGACCATATCGTCCCTTTCCAGCAGTCATTTCATTATCAGATGTCAAGCAAGATTGACCACAGAGAAGTGCAGAGACTGCTGGATGAGAAGGCTGCCTCCGAGTCCTCTGCAACAGACACAGCATTTGGACTGGCTCTACTTCCTCTGTAGGGGCCCATGAGGCAGGGACAGCAGCCCCCTTATCCCCACCTTTGGTTTTCTTGCCTTCGGTTGGCATGATGACACTGTCAGTTGCAGTTGTGTCAGCGTGTACTTGAAAATGACCGGGCTGTTCATGCCTGTCTCATGCGTGGAATGTTTTGGCCTTTTTGTCGCCAATCAGTCACAATTTAGTTTCATAGGTCCCCAACCCATCACAAGTCCTCGTGCAGAGGCTCTTCTGATCTGTTTGGCCGCACCTCGGACACAGTCCAAGGACGGATAAATTTTTCACACATAAGGAGTTGTTCAGAACTCCTTATACAAAGATATAGAGTGATGATAATCAAGTCAGTGGCAGTAATGCACTTGTAAGCTGGTTGCCAACTGCCAATCAATTCTAAAAGAAGAAGAAAAAGAAGTTATCTAACTTTTCTCACACTTTCTGACTCATGGAAACTATGAGAGAGATTCAGAATGGTTTGAGACATATTTGAGACACCCACGATAACTCTGTGACTATATGGTGCGAAAATTTGTCACACACATTTTTTGAACATGTTGAAAATTCCTGCGACACAACAGCGAGGCCCTGCGGCTCATGAGAGGAAATTGCAAATCCCCACAAACATTTGGAGAGATTTTCAAAAATATGTCACGAATGCCATACTAGTCACACCCCAGTGAGCCGCTATCTTTAAAGTAGTAGCTCACTGGGCTGAAATAGCTTGCAAGTAGTTGAAAATAAAAAAAAGTGAGACAAATATGAGAATTTGCAACAATTTTCATTTGGAATTACACTGTCTCACGAAGTTGCAATAATGCTGCATAAACTCCCAATGCATTTTTGGCCAAAGCCCTCCAGGTGTTTGCATACATGTTATGCAAGTGTTGTGGGACATTCTCACAACATACATGAGACAAAATGTAGTGTTTTTTGCACTCACGACAGTCCCACAATGGCTGCCCAACACTCAAGGTCGAGATAGGTTTGAGACACCTGCGATGACTCTGACACTATTTTGAGAGAAAGGTGTCACACAAATTTTGTGAAAAAGTTCAAAATTCCTGTGATACAAGTGTAAGACCCTGTGACTCAGGAGAGGAAAATAAGAACCGCCCAGAATGTTTGGAGACACTGTGGAAACTCACTGGAGAATGTCATTCTCCAACTAGTCTCAAGCTGTTTCAGCCCAGTGAGATACTACCCTTTGGAGGCTGTTCTTATGTGATACCTGGTGACTAATAGTAGTTTTGTGAGTGGAAAGAGATTTGACCTTAACCATTAAAATATTGTCAGGATTCCCAGTTAGTAATGTACTTGGGAGGTGCTGTCAATGGGATTTGTTGCATCTTAAAGCACCTGGGTGTAGACTTCAGCAAATGGTTTTGGTAGGGTTGTCTTTTCTCAAGTATTTTTTTCCCTCTTTCTGCAGCATACATCAATTATATAAACTTTTTTCCTGGTAAATAGTTTCTTTTGAGAATTTGGTTTGTTATTGAATCATTTTATAATTTGATTTTTAAGAGTCTTAAGTCTAGCCTACAACTCATCCATCTTTCAAAATGGTAAACAGGACCAATGATGGCTGCCAGCATCATATCATATCTGGCACCATTCATTTGGAACAGATGGCTTTTCAGGCAGACTGTATTAAATGCACCTAATGAGCCAGAGCACACATGATCTCATGCTAGCCTACTTCCATTCTTAATCTCCCTATATCGTGCACGTGTGTGTGTGTGTGTGTGTGTGTGTGTGTGTGTGTGTGTGTGTGTGTGTGTGTATCTGTGGGTGTGGGCAAGTGCTCCCGCCAATTTGGAGGGAACATTCATACAAATGCAGATGTGTCTGTGCGGGTGTAGGATGCTTGATATTCTTCACTCTCTCTAAAGCCTTTTTCAAAGTGGAATGACTCTATCGGGGGAACAATGGGTATTCTGAGCCCAGCAATGTGACAAAGGTTCACACTGACACGCTTTCCTAAATTAGGCTGTTCATGCGCACAAGGGAAGTGAGTCCTGCTCCTATTCTTCTCCTCCACTCGAGGGTCATTGTGTAGACAGGAAAGGCCGCAGAGACATATGACTTGACATGCTCTCTAAAGTAGGTTAAGGGCACTCTACTTGCAACTGTAATGCAGACAAAATTGTGCATAAAAACAAAAGAGGCAGATTAGAGCTAAATAGTTTCTTTATAAGCAGAGATGAGCTCATTAGGTGTGACGTGAGGTTTGGATAAAGTGAAGTTTATTGTTATAGATGGATCTATTGTCACACTTATGCACTGACATTTTGGCACAGACTTTAATCAGCGATGAGATAATAATTCTTCAGTCATCAATAATACCACCTTCTCACCTCCAAACACACAGTGGGTGAAGACAGTGACTGTAACTGATGTCATTATGATGTAACTTGCATTACATCAAACTGTTTCCCTACAAACATGTTTTCCCCTTCACATAAACACACAATACTCATGAAGATGTTGCTGCACCGTTACCACCACAGATGTGAGCTGAAAGGCCTTTTGAAAGAGTCAAGGTCTCCTTGATTCCACCCCCTTCCATCCTCAGGCCCAAACTCACACCACACATGTCTGCTTCCAGGAAACCAGCTGTTGGACTAGGGAGGGGGAGGAGGTGATATTCTATATCAGAGCTGTGAATCACAGTTCCATGCTCTGTATTTTCCCCTATGGTGGTTTGGCTAGCTGGCTTAGGCGGCTGGCAGAGTGTATGAAGAGGAATGTGCTGTGGAGCGGGCCCCAGTGCTCAGGAACAGTCTAGAGACCAGGACAGGGGGCTGCTGTGTTATTACTTGGCCTCAGGAGTGCTTATTTAAACCAAAGTCCTGTCTGGACTATTGCACTCAACCACTGTTATTGTATTGCAGCTGCATGAGACACAAAAGCAGAGAACTGGAAAAATAAAGTAGGAAGAAAAGAGGGAGGAAGAAGGAGAAAGACAGCATTAGCATGGGGGGGGGCAGGAAGAGAGAAAGGAGAGAGGAGGTCTGGAAAATGTCCTCCCTCATTCTCAGGAAATGGTGCAGACAAACAATGTGGAAAAAATATGAGTGAAGCCAGTGGAGCTAAAGTAGCAACTGTTGTGTTCGTGTTCGTTGAGGAGAGAAGAGACTTGCAGTTGAACCAACGTAACTTTATTTTTTTTAGCGGCAGCTCACACAGACACTTTCACATCGGCTCCCATGTTGGCCGTTTCTTATTCTACTGGGTGCATCATTCCAACAAGCGGTAACAAGGTAGCAGCGACGCCTAGTGGTAAACACTGATCATTACATCCCCCTTTCTTTGAGGTGAATAAACATTAATAAACATTGATGCAAAACAGTGTATATGTATTCAGTATGAATGGACTAATACAAAACACAAATTTCAGTTCTCCCTGAATCAACATGCCCAAAGAAATTAACATCTGTTACATTTTTCTTATTCTTTGCTTTTTGCTTTTTTTTTTTTCTTATAAGTCCAACCTATCTGGTTTCTTTATTTCTCGTTTTGATCTTCTCGGTTCATCTTTGTCAGGTGGAACATTTGCTTCACAGTTCATAAGAGGTGTGGTTGTGGGAGATTCTGGGTGAGCATTATTGGGCCCACCAGGTGCTTGTGGAGTCTTGAGGAGACTGCGGCGATTGCGCCTGAGCACCTGTCCATCCTCGGTTCTCACTGTGAATGATCTTGGAGCAACTTCCTGTAATACAACTCCTTTAGTGTTCCAGCCAGATGCATCCTCGATCCTAACTGGGTCGTTGTTGGCCAGTGGAGAGAGCGGTTTGGCTGAAATGTCATAGAATGTCTTTTGTTTCAGTTTCTGCTTCTCAAGCTTGTTGCTGAGTTTTGTATCTTTCCTTTGTGAAGTAGCATTTGGGTAGCTGGGAAGCGTTGTACGCAGTTTTCTGTTCATTAGTAGCTCAGCAGGTGACAGTCCGCACTGAAGTGGAGAGGCGCGGTAACTGAGTAGAGCCAAGTATGGATCCGAGTTGCTGTCTGCAGCTTTCTTAAGCAGTTGCTTCAGAATGTGGACGCCTTTTTCTGCTTGTCCATTTGATTGTGCATAGTGTGGGCTTGACGTCACATGCCGAAATTCATACTGTTCTGCAAACTGCTGCCATTCCCTGCTACTGAAACATGGTCCATTATCTGTCACCACAAGGTGTGGGATGCCATGCCGAGCAAATGTGGATTTGGTATGAGTGATCACACAGGCTGATGTAGTGCTTGAGAGTAGTGCCATTTCTGGAAAGTTGGAAAAGTAGTCCATGACTACTAAGTAGTCTTTGCCTTTAAGGTGAAACAGGTCTATCCCTACTTTGTGCCAAGGGGATGCAGGACTTTCAGATATCACCATTGGCTCTTTGCTTTGTTTACTTTGGTGTTTCTGGCACGTTTCACAACTACTCACAAGCGTCTCGATGTCTTTGTTTAGTCCAGGCCAGTACACTGACTCCCTTGCTCTCCTTTTACATTTTTCAATCCCAAGGTGTCCTTCATGTATCCTGTTTAACAAATCTGGTCTTAGAGCCTCAGGGATGACTATTCTTCCTTTCTTCAGTAATAGTCCATCAACAAAACTGAGATCTCCTCTGACATGGTAATAGCGAGGGCAAGATCCTGCAGGCCATCCCTCGTCCATGTTCTGAATGACACGCTGTAGCTCGGTGTCCTGTGATGTCACCTCAGCTATTTGTTTCGACTTTGTGTCAGATACTGGCAGAGCACACGACACCATGTTGATGTGATTTTCAATATCCTCATCTGTGGAACTCAGACACTTTTCAGCAGGTGCCCTGGACAAGGCATCTGCGAGTATCAGGTGCTTTCCCGGTGTATAAACCAGTTCAAAATCGTACCTTTGCATTTTCATCATTAGGCGTTGGATCCGTGGGGACATTTCGTTAAGATTCTTCTTGATAATGGAGACGAGTGGGCGGTGGTCAGTTTCCACAGTAAAAGACGGCAGTCCATAGACATAACTGTGAAACCGCTCCAGCCCGTAGGAAACGCCTAAACACTCCTTTTCAATCTGGGCATATTTGCATTCAGACTTTGTCATAGCCCTTGACGCATAGGCTACTGGTTTCCAGTACTCTCCTTCTGCCTGTAGGAGCACTGCTCCGATGCCATCTTTGGACGCGTCAGTTGACACTTTGAGCTTTTTCCGGTGGTCATAGTAGGCTAATGCTGGTGCTCTGGTAAGAGTTTGCTTAAGTCTTTGCCACTCTTGCTCATGTTTTTCGGCCCATTTAAAGTCACAGTCATTGTGTAAGAGCTCTCGGATGCATGACGTCTTTGCTGTGAGGTTGGGAATAAATTTGCCTATGAAATTTACCATTCCCATGATGCGTAACACGCCCGTTTTGTCTGTTGGTCTTGGCATGTTCAGTATTGCTTTCACCTTATCGCCATCTGGTTGTATGCCTTGAGCTGTGAGTTTGTCTCCGAGGAAGAGAATCTCATGTACTGCAAACTCACACTTGGCTCTATTGAGTTTCAGCCCGTACTTCTGAATGCGCTCCATCACTTTGTTAAGTCTCTGGTTGTGCTCTTGGAGAGTCGAGCCCCATACAATAATGTCATCTATGTAAACTCTGACTCCCTCTAGGCCTTCAATGATCTGTTCCATCGCTCTGTGGAATATTTCTGGTGCAGATTTTATTCCAAATGGCAGCCTAAGAAAACAGTATCTACCGAAAGGTGTGTTAAAAGTACAGTACTTAGTGCTGCTCTCATCCAGTTTTAACTGCCAGAAACCCTGAGAAGCGTCGAGCTTTGTGAAGTAGTTAGCTCCTGCCATCTCACTAACTATTTCCTCACGTGTGGGGATTTGGTAGTACTCGCGCTTAATGTTCTCATTTAGATCTTTTGGGTCCATGCACATTCTCAACTCACCATTCTTTTTCTTTGTGACGACAATCGAGTTGACCCAGTCTGTGGGCTCCTGCACCTTTTTGATCACGCCCATGTTGGTCATCCTGTCCAGTTCTCGTTTGAGGGCTTCACGCAGTGGAGCTGGGACCCTACGTGGTGCGTGCACAACTGGTTGGGCGCCTTCTTTTAGCTGGATTTTATATGTAAAGGGCAGTGTGCCAAAACCTTTGAACACATCAGAAAAGTTTTGCACAATAGCATTAGTGTCACACTTGGAATCTGATTCAATGCAGTACACTCTTTTCACTAACCCTAGCTCTTCACAGCTTTTATCACCCAACAGTGATTCACATTTCTCATTCACAACAGAAAAGTTTACATTGTGCACTTTACCTTTAACAACAACATTCAGTTTACAGGTACCAAAACACTGTATGGGTTGCCCATTGTAATCTTTCAACCCTGATTTCTTTCCGTATATGTGTGGCTTAACCTGCATTTCCTTTACATCAGACATGCTAATGAGGTTGGCTTTTGCACCAGTGTCCAGTCTCATAGTAACGATAGTCCCGTTAACCAGCAGAGGAGTGGTCCACTTGTCCTCATTGGTAATGCTGTTGACTTTTTCTTCTTCATTTTCACAGTCAACGATGCCCACAAAGAAAGTGTCACTTAAGTCTGTGTCTTCGACTACATTCACGTTTTTGCCTTTCTTTCCTTCCTTTCTTTTGGTGAAGCATTGCTTTGCAAAATGATTCTTTCCATGGCAGTTGGAGCATACTTTACCAAACGCTGGGCATTGCTTTGGCTTGTGCTGTAATCCGCAACGCTTGCAGAAGAACGTGGGATCCTCGGTCCGCTGTGCAGCCCGTGAGCGACGCCTCCCGCTCTGAGATGACACGGCGCCGACCGCTGCTCCTTCACTCGGAGGTGTGGCGCCTGGCATGCCGCAGAACGTTTTCATGTGCTTCTGGGACAGTTCGCTTGCCTGGCAGAGTTTAACAGCCATCTCCAGCGTCAACTCCGTCTCACGAAGCAGTCTCTCTCTTAACTTTTTGTCCTCAACACCAAAAACAATTTGATCTCTGATCATTGAGTCCTTCAATGTCCCAAAATTGCAGGATTGTGCTTTCAAACGGAGAGCTGTCAAAAAACTGTCAAAGGGCTCACTCTGTTGCTGCATACGAGATCTAAACATGTATCTTTCATATGTCTCGTTTTTCTTAGGAGTGCAGTGAGCATCAAACTTAGCGAGCACGACATCCAGCTTATTTGGGTCTTCACCCGTTCCGAACACGAACGTGTTGTACACTTCAATGGCCTGTGGCCCCGCTAAGTTCAGCAAAAGTGCTACCTTTCTCGAGTCCGGCTTCGTGTCCAGTCCCATGGCCGTGACATACAAGTTGAACTGCTGCTTGAATGCCCGCCATTTTTCATCCACGTTACCTGACAATTTCAGGTTTTCCGGTGGCTTCAACTCCATGACGACTTCTCACGTGGTCGCTCAGTTCATGCAGTTTACTCCTGGTACCATGTTGTGTTCGTGTTCGTTGAGGAGAGAAGAGACTTGCAGTTGAACCAACGTAACTTTATTTTTTTTAGCGGCAGCTCACACAGACACTTTCACATCGGCTCCCATGTTGGCCGTTTCTTATTCTACTGGGTGCATCATTCCAACAAGCGGTAACAAGGTAGCAGCGACGCCTAGTGGTAAACACTGATCATTACAGCAACAGTGCAGGGGTATGCCATAATTAGCCACTCTATGACAAAAGGCGTAGTATTAGCCTTCCTGCACTAGGTGGCGCATGAACAAGCAGTGGCCTCAATTCTCTCTTCGTGTTTTGTGTTTTGTTAGTGTTGTTTAAATTACGCCTAAGTGTATATTCATGTGTTTAATGTCCACATATGATGCTACGCACAAGTTACAGTCACCACAGCCTTCTGGAGATAGGGAATATGACCAAACATTACGCCCTGGACCACAGCGTTACAGAGGAACTCCATGGCCTAGAACTTCTCTGCCAGGCCTCCACACCCCCAGCCTCGACTGCTGTGTCCCATCCCAAATGGAGATGCTGCAGATGGTGTGAGCAAAGACAGAAGAGAGAGGTAAACGTGGAGGTATCTGAACAAAGCTAGCCGCTAATTCACACAGACTCCCCATTCCTTCCCTCATTCTGGCCAACGTACGCTCACAAGACCACAAAATAGATCGCATGCAGCTCCTGAGATCTACGCAAGGTAATGTGCGGAACTGCTGTGTTTTTATCTTTACGGAAACATGGCTAAATGACAATATCCCGGACTCTGCTGTTCAGGTAGCAGCGCTAACATGCCTCCATGCTGATCAGGTGTTCATGGAAGGAGGGAAGACCGGCGGGGGAGGCATGTGTGTTTACATCAATGATGCTTGGTGCCAAGATGCAACTGTTGTACATAAACACTGTTCTCCATTGGTGAAATTTATGATCATCAAGTGCCGACCCTTCTACTTACCGAGAGAAATTACATCTATCCTGCTAGTTGCCATGTATGTCCCGCCCACCACCATTGGTGAGAGTAGTAAAGCATTTAATGAACTCTATCAGGCCATCAGTGAGATACAAACAGCACATCCAGATGGATTCCTCATCACAGCAGGAGACTTCAACCATGCAGATTTAAAGGTCTTCCTACCAAAACTATACCAACATGCAGACTTTCCAACAAGAGGAGACAGCTTGCTGGACCTGGTGTACACAACTCACAAGAGAGCATACAGAGCCTCCCCCCTTCCCCACCTGGGTCTTTCTGATCACATCACCATCTTGCTAAGGCCAGCATACAAATCCAGAGTGAAAGCCATCAGACCAACAAAAAAGCAGGTACGTGTGTGGCCAGAGGGGGTCTCCTATATGCTCTGAAAGACTGCTTTATCACTACAGAGTGGGACACTTTCAAGCATGCAGACACTCACGATGGATACGCAAACACAGATGAGTACACTGAGATTGTTGTAGCATACATAGCTAAATGCATTGATGATGTCACTCACTGCAAAACTGTCACTGTTCGTGCCAACCAGAAGCCATGGATGACAGCAGAGGTCCACAGGCTCCTGGGGGCTCGGGACGCAACCTTCAGGGCCAGTGACACTGCAGGTTTAACAACAGCTAGGGCCAACCTGTCCCGTGGTATCAAGTAGGCAAAACAACAGTACAGCAAGAAAATATCTGGCCACTGCAGCAACACCAGAGATGCACGTTCCCTCTGGCGTGGCATACAGACTCTCACCAACTACAAACCTCCACCTCAGACCTATGCGAGTGACGTCACACTGCTTAACAACTTAAATGACTTCTTTGGCCATTTTGAAGCACAAAATAGTACATCAGCACAGAAGACCACTCCTCCTCTAGATGAGCAGGCCATAAGTCTGGATCCAG
The DNA here is from genome assembly GCA_020510985.1 of Pholidichthys leucotaenia. NCBI lineage: Eukaryota > Metazoa > Chordata > Actinopteri > Cichliformes > Pholidichthyidae > Pholidichthys > Pholidichthys leucotaenia. The sequence continues at coordinate 298,650,118 of CM035841.1, read as the reverse complement.
CTAGCATGAAGAGGACCCTCTCGAGGATCAACCCATGCAAGGCAGCTGGACCAGACAACATACCAGGTCGCACTCTGAAGGACTGTGTGGAGGAGCTCAAGAATGTCCTGGCTGACATCTTCAACATCTCCCTGAGTCAAGCTGTTGTCCCCACATGTTTCAAAACTGCTACCATAATACCAGTCCCAAAGAAGCCCGTACCATCTAGCTACAATGATTACCAGCCTGTAGCACTGACCCCATCATAATGAAGTACTTTGAGTGGCTGATAATGCAGAACATCAAGTCCACCCTCCCTTCCTCCCATGACCCATCTCAGTTTGCATATAGGTCAAACAGATCCACAGAATGTCATATTGATAGAAGGAACAGCTCACGTGCAAGGAGCAACACCAGAGAAAACACTCAAAACACAGAGAAGCAAGTTTAAACGGTTTATTAATAAATTTCAAACAAGACACTCTAGTTGAGAAATCGTCGCTCGCCAGAGGGAGACACAGCCTGTGGGGAGGACAAGAGAAATTACTGAGAGCAGGGAAATGGTAGCGTGGGAAAGTCTAATTGGCTACTTACATGAACCAAGCAGAAAACCCGACAGAGCACCAATAATAATAGACGAACCCGCGGGATGAGGCTGGTCGGGGGGCAGGTTGAGTGTGGTCTGATCGCGTGGAGTGAGGAAGCTGAGGCGGAAAGAGGATGATGGAGTAGGTGAGCGCACAACAATCCTCAGGAGCACACTGCACCGATGGCAGCAACCTGAAAGAGAAAAAAGGAGAGGAAACGTGAGTGAATATTTCTCTCTCAAAAAACATCAACACTTACTCGCAGGAGCAGGCAGTCTGCCCAACGAGCCAGCACCGAGGCGTTAAAGAGATGGTCTATTTAAGCACTGGCAGGGAAGAGGTGACAGGTGTGTCCAATCCCACAGGTGAGCTGATTGCCTGCACTACTAGGGGAAAGTTCAACAGGACGGGAGGGGCGAGTGCTCACCTGTACATGACACAGAAGATGCCACCACTGCTGCTCTCCATCCAGCCCTCACCCACCTGGACTCAAAGAACTCCTATGTGCGAATGCTATTCTAGGACTTCAGTTCAGCATTCAACACAATTATCCCACAGCACCTAATACAAAAACTCAGACACTTGGAATTCAAAACCTCTCTCTGTAACTGGATACTGGACTTTCTCACAGGATGGCCACATAACATGCGGGTCGGCAGCAACAACTCCAAGACCATCACACTGAGCACAGGGGCTCCACAAGGGTGCATGCTCAGCCTGCTACTCTTCACCCTGCAAACCCATGACTGCATACCAGCCTGTAGCACCAACTACATCAAGTTTGCGGATGACACAACGGTGGTGGGCCTCATCACAAACAATGAAAAGGCCAACTACAGAAATGAGGTGAGCCAACTGGTCCAGTGATGGAAAGACAATAATATCTTCCTGAAAATGGGAAAAACCAAGAAGATTGTGGTCGACTTTAGGAGAGGACACACACAACATCCCCCTCTGATTATTGATGGAGCAGCTATGGAGAGGGTGAGCAGCACCAAGTTCCTGGGGGTGCACATCTCTGAGGACCTCTCCTGGTCCTACAACACTACATCACTGGCCATGAAGGCTCAAACTCACCTCCATTTCCTCCGCAAACTTAGGAGAGAAGGAGTCCCACCCCCCATCATGTGCTCATTCTACCGGGGCACCATTGAGAGCATCCTCACCAGCTGCATCACGGTGTAGTACAGAAGTTGCACCGCCTCCTGCCAGAAGACACTACAACATAGTGAAAGCAGCCAGCAAGCTCATCTGTGTTCCTCTGCCCCCCCTCTCAGGCATCTACCACACCTGCCTCACCCGCAGAGCCATCAACATTGCAGGCAATATCTCCCACCCCTTACACTCCCTCTTCAACCCTCTGCCCTTGGAAAAAAGGTACCAGAACCTCCGGGTCCACTTCACAAGACTGCTAAACAGCTTTGTTCACCAGGCTATCAGGACCCTGAACTCTGCCCACTTTCCTTCCCCACCCCTGGAACATAACACACTCACCCACATAGTAACTACCTCAGCTGTCTGCACAGAAAGACTTGGCACACCAACAGTAATACATCTGCTGCTGTATGTCTCTGTACCTTAACGCAACCATTTGCACAAATGCCATACCTGCTGCTGTCTGTCTGTTATTGAAATATTGATCATGTGCAGTCCAATCTGTCACTGTCTGCACCTACACTGCCACACTGAACTTGCAATTACGGGTATTACGGCTCCACTTTTTCTGTATATAAGATTGCTGGGTTTTATCATTTATCTTTATTTGCTCTATGGGATTGCTGGGTTTTATCTTTAATCTTCATTTGCTCTATGGGTAGCATTACTGTACATAGATTGCTGTTGTTGTTTTTCATCCTTACTGCCTTTTTTATATATTGTGCACACCACTAAGAGAGAGAGAAATGGCATTTTAATTCTCCTGTATGTCCTGTACATATAGAAGTATTGACAAATAAAAATTTTTGAATCTTGACTCTTACTGAGATTTAACTGAAGCTGTAAAAATAACTTCAAAGATTGTTAAAGAAATGCATTAAGAAAAACAAATCTGCAGCGAACCAGGAGGCATGAGCATGAGCGTAGATTTGTGCAAAGTGAGAGGGAAAAGTCGAAGTCTGGCCTACACTGTGGAATGGCGGAAATCCTGGTGTGATTGTTCAGCAGTGTTTGCTTGTGCTCAGACAGCTCCTTGGAAAGGAATGTGTGGCCTACATTCTCTCTCTCGCTCCCACCTCCTCTTCTCCAGCACCAGCACTCACCGTCAGCACAACCAACTTTAAGAGGCAGCATACCAAGAACAACAAAGGAAACACCCGGTTCTGATTTAGTGGTAATTTCTACCGAGTGACAGAGACAGAGGAAGGAAAAAAAACACACATGGCCGTGAGACGGTGTCTGCTTTGAAAGCATCGTTCGGGCCTGACACAGGAAGCAGGAACGGGTTAAGTCTGCTGCAGAGGAAGAAGGGGAGAAGAGTGGAGGCATGGGCAGACAGAAGGGGTGAGGGTGGGGGTAGGATGGGGAGGGGGGGGGGGGGTCAGGGCTGCGTTCAGATGAAATTAAATGGAGGCTAAAGTGCTGACTCATTGCATTCAAGCCCTTTATTACCTGCTTCGTCACCCGGGGGAGGGGGGGCAGCCCTCATTTACAGGAACCCTTCTGGATGCACTGCAGTCTCCCAGCACATCAGCCCCTCAGCTCACCTGCTCTTTGAACAAATACCCTTTAGGGCACCCACCTCTTCCGAAAAACACACACATACCCACCCCTCTCATTTTTTGGCTTAACAGGAGGAAGCCTGCTTTTGCTGCTAATGAGACATCAAGGCGAGCTAGGGACTCCGGGTCTAGTAAGCCGGTCTGCCTGTCTGTGGGTAAAAAGCCTGTACTTGCCTTTCTGCATTCGTTTTTGATGGAGTAATGTTACAGCTTGCACAACAAGCAACATTAAAGAATAATATGCTGTGCACGCATTCATCTTTTGTTCCTAAAAAGAAAGAAAAGAAAAGTTGGCTGCAGCTGAACTTGTGTGAGTCATTGCCCCGAGGCTCCAATCACGTTCTTACACTGATGGATGTGAAAGGTATCATGGCAGCGTCATTTGCATTCCAGCTAGCGTTCACAGAGAAAGGTGATAGAGTTGGAAGTGGTGTGAAAACAAAACATGAGACATTTTGGGCTGCAGACAACAATTATTTTTGCTCCTAGAATTTTTTTGTGCTCTAAAGGGAAGAAAAGGCTTCTCTAATTTGTACAATTTACAGTATTTCGTTGCTGACTTTCACATTTGAAAGATAATATGTGTATGCTTGAAGTCACATGAGTCCCCCGTGTTGAGGGCAAGCAAACAGACATAATTTGTGTGGTTATATACAATGTGTATGATGTATGGGCTACACCCAGGCTGGAGCACACACTGGCTGAGGAAAGCGCTTATTGCTGCTGATCAGACGAAACAGACTCCAGCACCGTGTCAGGCTCCAGTTTGTCTCAAATGGTCTGGGCAATCAGAGCATACAGCCAATAAATGGATGCATTCTCTCTGTCCTGGCGCTGCTTCTCCATCTCCCTCATTACTCTCATTACTCTGCAGCTTGTGGGTTATCTAATGCTCTCCCCACGGCTTACATTTTGGCTGGGGATTAGACTCATTTTTCCAAGGGCATTTTTATAAACAACCCAGTGTGCCTGCCTTTCTCTCGGGCAGGAGCTGAATTTATGACCTCGGAGGCCTTGTGGCCCTCACTCCCGTTGCAATGCATTATTCAAATTCATTCTCTCTCTCACACGGCACAGAGGGCAATTATTTAAATATCCGCAGGAGTGCAGCTGGAGTGTTACTGCTCATCTCCAACAGCAAAGATGGTGAAATTGCCTCACTGTGGAAGATCAAGGTTGTAGGCAATCAAACCCTATAATTTATGAGTTTGATGTTTCAGTGAAGACATTGATTCCCTTACTCTCTTGGGGGCGGCTGTGGCGCATGTGTAGTGTGGCCGACTACTGATCGGAGGGTCAGGGGTTCGATTCCCGCTCAGTCTGCATGTCAAAGTGTCCTTTAGTAAGACACTGAACCCCCAGTTGCTCCTGGTGGCCAGGCTAGCATCTGTGTGTGTATGGCAGCTCTGCCACCATCAGTGTGTGAATGGGTGGATCTGTAATGCACTCTGGTTATCCAGAGATGAGAAAAAGCACTATATAAGTGAACACCATTTATGTCAGACCTTGGCAAGGACAACTCCAGAATTCACAGATTGTAATTCCAATTCTGTCTCAATATTTTTTACAGCCCTAATTGGACACTTGGCTGGCTGCATATGTTGTAAAACAGATTTTCCCCTGAATCATCAGTAACAGCCCTCAGGAATTCAGCATCATGCCACTGTTGCAGAAATGACTTGTGGCAAAGGAGAAGGTTGCACCAAAACAGAATTTGTCCTGCCTGAGGAGAAAAATCACGGACTGATGTCTCACATGCAGTGAGTTATTGAAGTTGTCCCACTTTCAGCAGAGAACAGATGCAGTGTCCTCATTTCTCGTGTAGCCGAGCTCTTCTTCGCTGTCACACACCTACATCATGATGCAAGTGTGGTTCACACCACGACAACACATGCACTTATACCATTCACAGTTTCCATTGTAGCACCTCACAAAGAAAGACTATCACACTGGATTCCTCTTCCTGCATGTGTAACTGAGGTCATCCTGCGCAGTTCGCCCCACTCGGGACACGAACCCGCGACCTACCAGTCAACTACACAGTTCGAGCATGGGAGACACAGCACGATCGCGCTGAGCTAAAGGTCCGACCGATAGCTCAGCGCTACCGATACTGTATGAGGCTTTTCGGGAGGGAGGTTTACTAACGTTCTACGCCGAACAGTACTAGTTGGCATCCGTTACACTCTCCCCCTTAAACCTCACTCCCATCCCGGGTTCACGGCACCAGTGTAACTGAGGTCATCCTGCGCAGTTCGCCCCACTCGGGACACGAACCCGCGACCTACCAGTCAACTACACAGTTCGAGCATGGGAGACACAGCACGATCGCGCTGAGCTAAAGGTCCGACCGATAGCTCAGCGCTACCGATACTGTATGAGGCTTTTCGGGAGGGAGGTTTACTAACGTTCTACGCCGAACAGTACTAGTTGGCATCCGTTACACATGCTCATTTACTAATACTGTTCTCTATGAGTGCCAAGAAAACAATTTTGCCGGCTCCCTATTTGGGGTCAAAAACAGTGGGTTATGGGTCTGCACATCTGCATATTTGACTTGGCAGGGATTTTACGCTGGATGCCCTTCCTGATGCCTCCCCCGCCATTTACCCCAGCTTGGGACCAGCACTAGTTTTAAATGTAAAACCTTCCCCCTGTGGCTGGGTAACCAACTTTCTCCATTCTATTTATGCTGAGCACCAGGCTAGAAGGCAGAAAATACCATTTTAAGGTCTTTGGAATGACCTGGCTATGGCTTGAACCAACAACCTCCCGGCTGTGGTGCAGATGTTCTACCCCTAGGTCACCAATCCGATGCAAAAAACAGTATTTTACATTTACACACATGGACAAAATTGTTGGTACCCCTCTGTTAATGAAAGAAAAACTCACAATGGCCACAGAAATAACTTGAATCTGACAAAAGTGGTAATAAATAAAAATTCTATGAAAATTAACCAATGAAAATCAGACAATGCTTTTGAATTGTGGTTCAACAGAATTATTTTAAAAAAACAAACTCATGACTTCCGGTCTGGACGCCATGGTGATAGCAGCTTAACGCTGAAGCTCCCAGACCCAATCCAGGAAAACATCTTCAAAATCAGACTTAACGGATTTTTGGAAGAATAAAAATCAAAAGACAAAAACACCATGCCTAACCAAAAACAGAAGAAACTGACATTCTCCAGGCCAGGACGCGCAGCGGCCGCAGAATTTGATCCGGAGGACCTCCGTTCAGAAGACGAGGAGCTGAACGTAGCTAACAAGAAGGTTAGCTTGAAATCGCTATTTGAAGAATTACGAGGATTTCGGGCCGAATTTCATGAATTCAGAGAGGAATTAAAAAGGACGAACAGCAGAGTGGACCAGGCCGAGAACCGAATCTTGGAAGCTGAAGAAAGAATAAAAGTGCTTGAAGATTCCATGCTGGATTTACACAAAAAACAGTCAAGGCTGGAGGCTAAGCTAACCGACCAAGAAGGAAGACAGAGACGAGACAACATTAGAATTCACGGTCTGAAAGAAGGAGCTGAAGATAGTTTCAACACAATGGCGGAATGCGTGGAATCCTTACTGAGAGAGAAGTTGGATATTCCACAAACCACTGATTTGAAGATAGAAAAGGCCCATTGTACATTAGCCGCAAAGCCAGCGGCAGAAGCGCCCCCATGTTCGGTGGTGGTAAGATTCGCCAATTTCATAATAAAACAAGAGGTTGTAAGACGGGCTTGGCAGAAAAAAGGATTTATGCATCAAGAGAGAAAAGTCTTCGTGGAGCACGATTACGCCCCGGAGGTTCTTAAAAAGCGACGGGAATATAACAACGCCAAAAAGGTACTACGGGAACAGAATCTACGCTTTCAGACGCCATTTCCTGCGAAGTTAAGGGTCTTTTACGGTGAAGAGTCATGTCTCTATAATTCGGCAGAAGAAGCAACAATTGACATGGCGAGAAGAGGGCTCCCGGTATTGGTGTTTAAACCCGCAGCAGACCTGAGCGATAGGATCAAGGCTCAAACGTGGTCCACTCAGAGACCTTCAAAATCCACGGGCCAGCAGCGGGAAACCCAGCCCCAGAGCTACAAAGATAAGCTTTCCAGTTCCAGGAAGGAATAGCGACCTTTTTTTTTTTTTTTTTAATTTTCAGTCATTCTGCACTTCCATCCCCCCTCCTACAAGGTAACAAACATTAAAGGAGATGCAGAATCAGCATGTGGTAAAACCTTTCACGGAGCAGTTATAGCATTAGAAACAAATGTCTTCTTAATTTAAAGGAAAAAAAAAATCTTGTTAAAATAGAAATGTGACAATGACCCACATGTTCTCCCCACACTAACAAATACTGTATTAGAGTGAATGTTTGCTGTGATGGGGGTGGGAGGGTGCACACAATCTCATAGGGTATAGGCATAAAAAAAAAAAAAATCATTACAAATTCGGATTGGGATCTGAAATTCACGTTAAAAACATGGGACAACTTACAGGGGTAAGAGAGGGCCCTCAACACGTAACAGAGTTTGAGGAATTTCCCTCAGAGCCTACACTCCATCAGGGCTCTTACAGGGTCTTTAAAGAGACCACAGCTCAGGAAGTTTTTTTGACAGTTTTTTGTTTTAAAGTTTCGTACACTATGTTGTTAATGTTTTTTATGTTCTTAATGTTCTTTCAGTTTCTGAGTAGCAAAAAAGAGGGCCACCACACTGTTATACTAAATAAGAAAATACAATGGAGAAACAGGGTGTAACCAAAATAGCCTCATATAATGTAAAAGGGATCCTGAATCCAGTTAAAAGATCCAAGATTCTACGCAAAATGAAAAAAGACAAAGCAGAAATAATGTTTTTACAAGAAACCCACCTAACAGACGTGGAACACACTAAACTCAATAGACAAGGGTTTAAAATGATCTCTTCATCTTCATATAAGTCAGGGAGGAGGAGGGGAGTAGCGACATTGATATCAACCAAAATTACATTTGAAAAAAAATCAGAACACAAAGATAAAGAAGGGAGGTACAGTTTGGTAATTGGGCGGCTAGAGGGAGAAGATATCACCCTGCTGAATGTATATGCACCACCAGGGGCTAAATGGAAATTTTATAAACATGTATTCGACCTAATGATAACTAAAGCCCAAGGTTTAGTGATATGTGGTGGAGACTTCAATCTAAGACTGAATCCATACTGGGATGCAACAGGTAATTCTTCACATCAAAATAACACTCAAAGTAGGAAAACTCGGATGCTATTAAAAGAAATGGGAATCTGTGACGTGTGGAGGGAATTCAACCCCAATGTAAAAGATTATACTTTTTATTCAACGCCACATTCATCTTACTCAAGGATTGATTACTTTTTTATGTTTAATAGAGACATTGGAAGAGTAAAAACATGTAAAATAGGACTGATGGATCTCTCTGACCACAGTCCGATCTATATGGACTTAAACATCTAAAAATACACAAATAATACATTTTCCTGGAGGTTGAATTCAAATGTCCTGAAAGGACCACTGAAAGATGAATTGGAATCAGATATTCTCAGATATTTGGAAGAAAACGATAATGGAGAAGTATCCCCTTTAATACTGTGGGATACATGCAAAGCTGTAATAAGGGGAAAAATTATTGCAAAACTGGCAACCCAAAAGAAACTGAGACAAGAAAAACTAACCACATTAGAGTCAGAACTCAAGAACCTAGAAAAAGAACACAAAGGCAACACTCATTCTAATGACTCGCTCAAGATTAAAGAAATTAAAAATCAAATAAATGAGATCTACACAATAGAAATCCAGAAGAAACTTACATTTCTGAAACAAAAACACTATGAAGCAGGCAGTAAATCGGCAAAACTACTAGCCTATAAATTGAGGAAACAACAAACAGAAAGAGCAGTCTACAAAATCAGAGACCCAGTATCAAAGGAAATAAAATTCAGAATTCAGGATATTCTTAAAAGCTTCGAGAATTACTATAAGAACTTATACTCCCACAAAAAACATAAAAACGCATCCGAGACATTCCTAAACACATTAAACCTTCCCCAACTTACGGAGTCACAAAATAAAACACTACTGTCAGAAATACAACCTAAAGAATTGGAAAAAGCAATTATGAAACTTAAAGCTAACAAATCCCCAGGAGCAGATGGCTATACAGCAGAGTGGTACAAAACCTTTAAACAGCAACTATCTCCTCTCCTCCTGAAAACATTTAACTATGTCCTCCACACAGGGGAAATCCCCCCCTCCTGGAGAGAAGGGGTCATTGCAGTTATACCTAAACCTGAAAAGGATAAACTAGAATGCTCCAACTACAGACCAATCAGTGTATTAAATCAGGACTATAAGCTTTTCACCATTATCCTTGCCAAAAGGTTAGAAAACATACTGACAGACTTAATTCACTTAGACCAAACAGGTTTTATAAGACAAAGACAGACACAAGACAACATTAGACGCACTTTACCCATAATTCATCATATAAAAAAATATAACTTAAATGCAGTCATATTGGGATTAGATGCTGAAAAAGCATTCGATTCGGTTGACTGGTCTTTCCTATATAGAATCTTATCCAGTTTCAATTTTCATAACAACTTCATTAGAACTATACAGGCATTATATAAAAAACCAACAGCTAAAATAAGGATTAACGGTAATTTATCATCATCTTTTGAGCTGGAAAGAGGATGTCGTCAGGGCTGCCCCCTGTCTCCACTGCTCTTTGAAATCTTCATAGAACCTCTGAGCCAATGGATAAGACAAAATCAAGAAATTCAAGGTATTACACTTGGTCAGAAGGAACATAAAATAGCACTCTTTGCTGATGACATTTTAATATACCTAGGGCAGCCGGACACTTCTTTACCAGAACTAATCTCAGTTTTTTCAGACTATGGAGATTTATCGGGGTACAAATTAAACATGCATAAAACCCAAGTTTTAACATTCAACTATGACCCAAATCATTATTCACTAAGTGAACTCAAAACTAACTGGGAGATGGAATCTATGAAATATCTGGGGGTCAATATCCCGAAACAACTCAACAAAATTATAACACTAAACTATGATCCACTGGTGACAAAAATAAAATCTGACCTTGCAAGATGGAATATGATACCATTCTTAGGTACTGCACAAAGAATTGAAGCAGTCAAAATGAATATACTTCCACGTCTTCTATACCTTTTCCAAACAATACCGGTAGAACCTCCCAAAAAAACATGGCAGGAGCTGGACAGAAGGATCTCAAGATTCATATGGCAGGGCAAGAGACCTAGAATCAGATATAGAACCTTACAGCTAAACAAAGACAAAGGTGGGCTCGTGCTGCCAAATATCAGGGACTATTTTAAAGCCGCACAAATTAAAACTTTAATAGAGATATGTAACCCAGTCTACACTGCACAATGGAAGGAGATCGAATGCCAAATAACAAGTGACATCCCCCTACAGGCGATAATAGGGAACAATGCCTTACCTAAACTCTTGAATAACACTAACCCGTGGATAGAGACCCCGCTAAAAATTTGGTTTAAGATAGTCAGAGAGAATCAAGCTAAAGAGCCCTATCGACTTCTGCAATGGATTGCCTATGATCAAGACTTTACCCCCAATAAAACAGACACTAGATTTAAAGAGTGGAAAGAGAAAGGGCTGATAAAATATTACGATTTTTTTAAGGGGCAAACTTTAAGAAGTTTTGAAGATTTGAAAAAACAAGGTCTAATAAATCAAGGTCTTTACAGGTTCTTTCAGCTTAGACACCACATAAACAATATACTGTACTTAAAAAGGAGGATTTGGAAAGGGCCCAGTCAGGTGTTCTGAAGGTCTTCTTAATGGCATATAAAGGGATCCCAGGGATCAGATACATTTCTAAAATATACCAAGGTCTTCAAGACTTAAAAGGAGACAACACATCATATATAAAAGAGAGATGGGAAAAAGAGGGGAATTTCACTTTACAACTGGAAATATGGGAAAAGCTAAATAAACAGCAATGGAAAAGTACCTCATCCCTGCAGTGGAGAGAATTTGGATGGAAAAATTTGGTAAGATTTTTCAGAACACCTGCACAAAACAAATTTACCCATAAGGGGTTGAACTGTTGGCGCTTGTGTGGTGAAAAGACTGCAAATCATTTTCATGTGTTTTGGTCATGCCCAGTTATCCACCAATACTGGACCAATGTACAGACAATATTGGGGAAAATATTCAAAATAACAGTTCCCTTTTCTTTTGTAACTTTGTATTTGGGTTTACTACCAGACTCACTGGAAAGACGAGGAGAAAAATACTTATTCAATGTTTTAATATTGGCAAGTAAAAAAGCCCTAACTAAAAAATGGATGCTGAAGGACTGTCCTACACCTGAAGATTGGATTAACGTGACTCAAGACATTTACTCGATGGAAAAGTTGACATTCGCACTGAGACAGGACATGGATGGGTTCATGAACTTTTGGCAACCCTGGATCGCATATGTGTCTTCCATTAGATCTAATCTTTGACAAATACCATTTCAATAATGGTCCCGCTCTTTGTTCCAACACTACTCAGATGCTCTTTTACTTTTAATTACTTAATTTTCTGTTTGTTTGTTTTTTGCTGTCCTGTTCTGTTTGTTTGTTTGTTTGTTTGTTTTTATTCTCTTTAATTTCACTTTTTCTTTCACTTTAAAAAAAAAAGGGGGTGTTGTAATAATTATTCTACCAATGTTGTCAAATAGCAAAAAATAAGGGAACATGTGATGAAAATGTAAACAATGCAATGCTGTAATGACCTGTATACCCTTTACAAAAACTTAAATAAAATTAAAAAAAAAAAAAAAACTCATGAAACAGGCCTGGACAAAAATGATGGTACCCTTAACTTAATATTTTGTTGCACAACCTTTTGAGGCAATCACTGCAATCAAACGATGCTTCATTTTTGCATCTGTGAACATAGAGCTGATGTGCCTTGCCAAAAAGTTCCAGTTTTGTCTCGTCTGTCCATAAGACATTCTTCCAGAAGCTTTGTGGCTTGTCAACATGCAGTTTGGCAAATTCCAGTCTGGCTTTTTTACAATTCGTTTTCAACAGTGGTGTCCTCCTTGGTTGTCTCCCATGAAGTCCACTTTGGCTCAAACAACGATGGATGGTGTGATCTGACACTGATGTACCTTGACATTGGAGTTCACCATGAATGTATTTAGAGGTTGTTCTGGGCTCTTTTGTTACCATTCGTATTATCCGTCTCCTCCTGCGGCCACGTCCAGGGAGGTTGGCTACAATCCCGTGGATCTTAAATTTCTGAATAATATGTGCAACTGTAGTCACAGGAACATCAAGCTGCTTGGAGATGGTCTTATAGCCTTTACCTTTAACATGCTTGTCTATAATTTTCTTTCTAATCTCCTGAGACAACTCTCTCCTTTGCTTCCTCTGGTCCATGTTTAGTGTGGTACACACCATGTCACCAAACAGCACAGTGACTACTTGTCACCCTTTAAATAGGCCGACTGACTGATTATAAGTTTGTAGACACCTGTAACATTAATTAGAGGACACATCTTGGTTGAACATGTCCCTATGGTCACATTATTTTCAATCTTTTCTAGGGGTACCATCATTTTTGTCCAGGCCTGTTTCATGAGTTTGTTTTTTAAAATAATTCTGTTGAACCACAATTCAGAAGCACTGTCTGATTTTCATTGGTTAATTTTCATAGAATTTTTATTTATTACCACTTTTGTCAGATTCCAGTTATTTCTGTGACCATTGTGGGTTTTTCTTTCATTAACAGAGGGCTACCAACAATTTTGTCGATGGTTCTTTTCAGGAAAAGTGTAAAACTGTATGATTAATGTTTCTGACTATGACCAATCCAGAATGGCAGGAGCAGCAGAATGCACCTGCAGACAAAAAATTGCAGATGTAGCCAAATCTTTGTTTGCACCATGTATATTGACCATCATTTCATAAGCTGAATGATTTGTAAGCAGTTGTCCAAATACATCTTTTATTTGAATTTGAAGTCTAATCGTCTTTTTAATACTGACATTAGTAAAGTCAAAAAAATGTAAGGAATTTTTACATGTTGCTGGCTTATTTGAATCAGTGATGTTAGTGTGACCGAGGGGATGGGTCAAGCCCAACTGGTGACATCTAGACAGGGATTGAGTCCATGAGCTCCTACGTTGGAGTCACACATTCTACCTGTGTCACCAAGATAATCGACCCACTCCGCAAGCCAAGTAGGAATGTTTTATTGACTCCGTCACATTAGCATTAACTTTAGGAAAGGCTAATTTGACACAATATTTTTCATATATTACATGTTCAGTTGACATGTAACATTTGGTCTTGAATGAAATTTGGCGTGTTTTTTCCCCAGTTAAATGAATGAGTACTACCAACCCAAGTTAAAGTTAAATGAATATAAGTACTACCAACCAGAGTTAGTTTAAATTTGATTAGCCTTAACGTGGCCTCTTTGTGTGTTAACTTTTAAAATATTAAAAATATACAGTATAGCATTGTTAGCCTGGTTGACCAATATTCACTGGTTGGTTCAATGCAGTGTAAATGGATATACAGTCTAATTTCAGCCATATAATATACTGGTGTTCATTCAGAGCCTTTCTACATATGTCACAAGTCTCACATGGAAAGTACCTTTTTTCTTCACATAGTGCACCAGGCAGTGTCATAACTATATAATCGAAAGGTTTCACAAGATAAGGCAGAGGGTTTCAGCTGCAAAAGGGTGTATTTCATGTAAAGCGGTATCATTTTCCAAGCCCTAACTAAGGAGATTTGTTTTAACCACTACCATTACGTAACAGAAGTGCAAAAGGTTGTATGACATTTGAGACACAGCAAGTCACCGTGAAACCAAACGCTTACACGTTTACAATTCAGTAACAAGCTAGGGTGTAATAGAGACTATATATGAAAAAATAGTAGTTATATTAAACGTGATTATTTTGGTGGCATATTCAAGAATGTGCATTGGTGCATGAAATTCAACATCTTATTTTTTATAAACGTTTTTACAGCCACATGCTATTAAAAGATGGGCAGCCTTAAGGCCCTTCTGAACTGGCTGCACCACATGCATGGGGCAATGCTTGCCAATGAAAAACATAAAGTGGCATTAACAAATTCTCTCACACACTTGGAGGCTGCAAAAAAAAAAGACAAATGGTGACAGTAACTTTTTGACAGCTTTATTTAGCTAATCTTTCTGGATACCTTAAAATCAGCCCAGTCTCACAAAAAAACATTGTAAAATTGCACATTTTTTTCACTCCGAGAAAACGTGTATAGACACAGAAGAAAACTTTTTTTTGTTTTTTTTTTAACGTGCAGTGGATATGTGGTGTTTACAGCTTTAAAAAACGTGTCTCCTGGCATCCTAACCTTTGTCTGGCACTTTTTCTTTAGCTACGTTCTTCCCTATTCAGTTCTCAGTCACCTTTTAACTGAACACCCTTCACTCCCTTCAGTTTGGAATCTCACTTAATATGGTGGAATACCCATTGCAGTCCACTTCGGAGTACACTACTGGGAGATCGGAATGCACCTTTTGTTTCTCTTTCATTCTCTTTAACCATCAGAGGTGACACTTCACCAAAACATTTTTTCCTAGCCTTAACCCTTAGTGAAGTGAAAAACAAACAAAGAAAAAAAAACCCAAACAACTAACAGTCTCAGATCAGCATGAGACTCGAACTCGCAAGTAAGTAACTGTCAACCATCCCCTGCCCACCAACCAAATAAGATAAGATAAGAGATAAGATAAGCCTTTATTAGTCCCACAATGGGGAAATTCCAGGATTGCAACAGCACAGGGATAGCAACACTCAGAGCAACGATCAAGAAGACAAGAAAAACAAGAGCAGCGAATATACAGTACATATGTACACATAAATATATAAATATATATACACACAGTGCGGAGCATTGTAGCTAGATGGAATAAACAGCATAACTGTCTACTTAGTTATCCTACATAGTATGAATATGTACCCATACATATTGTCGCCCTCCGTAGCGACTGTTATTGTCCTAGTTGTATACTGGAGGGGACCATTGTGTAAGTCTACTGCATCTTTTGCATTCAATACTATTAGGTCGTCACGTTTTTGTGCTATCTCTGCGAGCAGCCCTGCTTAGGTTATACAGTCTGACAGCCGTAGGTAGGAAGGACCTGTGAAACCTCTCGGTTGCGCACCTAGGATGATGTAGTCTGCTGCTAAATGAGCTCCTCAGTGCGTTCAGTATGTCCTGCATAGGGTGTGACTCGGACTCCAGCAGAGATGACAGTTTAGCCACCATCCTTCTCTCTCCTATCTCCTCCACTGGGTCAAGGCGTTGCCCCAGGACAGAGCTAGGTTTCTTGATCAGTTTGTTCAGTCTCTTCCTATTGGCTGCTGCAATGCCACTGCCCCAGCAGACCACTCCAAAAGTGATGGCTGATGCCACCACCGTGTCGTAGAATGTCTTCAGCAGCGCCCCTTGTACACCAAAAGACCTGAGTCTCCTCAGCAGGAACAGCTTACACTGTCCCTTCTTGTAGAGTGCGTTGGTATTGTGTGACCAGTCTAGTTTATTGTTCAGATGAACACCCAGGTACTTGTAGGATGTCACCATCTCAATGTCTGCTCCCTGTATGTTTACTGGTGCTGTGAGGGGTTGTCCTTGCCTGCGGCAGTCCACCACCAGCTCCTTAGTTTTCCTCGCGTTGATCTGGAGGCAGTTCCGATGACACCAGTCCACGAAGTCCTGGATAAGTCCTCTGTACTCAGCTTCATCTCCGTTGGAGATGAGGCCGACAATTGCAGAGTCATCAGAGAACTTCTGTAGATGGCAGTGTGTTGTGTTGTGTGAGAAGTCCGCAGTATAAAGGGTGAACAGGAAGGGAGCCAAAACCATTCCCTGGGGGGGCCCCGTGCTACCGATGATCGTGTCGGACACACAGTCCCGGGTTGTCACAAACTGTGGCCAGTTAGTGAGGTAGTCCAGGATCCATGATGACAGGTGCTGGTCCACCCCTGTGCACAGCAGCTTGTCCTTCAGGATCATCGGTTGGATGGTGTTGAAAGCACTGGATAAGTCAAAGAACATGATCCTCACCGCATTCCCGGGCTTCTCCAGGTGGGACAGAGAACGCTGAAGGAGGAAGATCACTGCATCCTCCACCCCAACACCATGCTGGTAGGCGAACTGGAGTGGATCCATCGCTGGTACCACCAGGGGGCGGAGGTGAGCAAGGAGCAGTCTCTCCAGGGTCTTCATCATGTGAGACATCAGGGCCACTGGTCTGTAGCTGTTCAGGTTTTTGGGGTGGGAAGTCTTTGGTACAGGTACCACACAAGATGTTTTCCACAACTGTGGTACCCTCCCCAGCTTCAGGCTCAGGTTGAAGATGTGCTCCACAATCCCACACAGCTGGTCTGTGCAGGACTTGAGGAGCTTTGCGCTGATGCCGTCCGGTCCCGGGGCCTTCCTCGCCTTGATCTTCCTCAGCTCCGTCCTCACCTGAGTCTTAGTGAGGGTCAGATTGGGGGGCTGTGTGCTGGGAGTGGGGGGGGGGGGTGTTGGTGGAGTGGGGTGTGGGCAGCAGGACTCGATGTCTTTAGAGGCAGCAGTGGTTGCTGTGCAGTCGGGGGGGGGGGCAGTTGGTCAAACCTATTAAAAAACAGGTTCAGATTGTTTGCCCACTCCCTGCCCCCCGTGGCCTGGGAGGAGGTATTCTGGAGCCCAGAGATGGTTTTAAGGTTTCTCCAGACCCCGCCGATGTCGCTCTGTTGCAGCTTGTCCTCCATCTTCTTCCTGAAGCTGTCCTTGCCTTCTCTGATCTTCCTCCTCAGCTCCCTCTGTACGGACTTCAGCATCTCCCTGCTCCCCGACCTGAAGATCCTCTTCTTCTCCCTCAGAAGTGTTTTTATCTCAGGGTTGATCCAGGGTTTGTTGTTCGAGCAACACCGTATGGTCTTGGTGGGTACGGTGTTGTCCACACAGAAGCTGATGTAGTCCGTGATGGTGTGAATGAGGCCATCGATGTCCTCACCATGTAGATCGCAGAGCTGCTCCCAGGCAGTGGTTTCAAAACAGTCCTTTAGAGCGTCCATTGCCTCCTCAGACCATAACTTCACTGTGCGCATGACCGGAGGTTGTCTGTGTACTAGGGGTTTGTACACCGGCAGGAGATGAACCAAGTTGTGATCTCCCGAGTGGGGGGAGTGGTGATGAGGTGTTGGAAGACTGCCTAAAACAGGTGTTGTTCTGCTCATGCTCGGTGATGACTTTTTTTTTCTTGTGTGCATTTGCACATGAGCAGTGAAACATATCCCGGTGTGGCTTATATTAATCATATATTCCATACCTACATATGTATAGACATATTGGAATGTTTAGTGATTACATATGTGGAATGACCTCACGCCTATGAACAGGACAAAGAGGTCTCAACCGCCAGCGAGGATCAAAGAGCAGACAGAGTCGCAGCGGTGGAGACCGGATCGATCTCCCTGACCACCCAGGGTCAGGTGGAGGAGACGAAGGACAATGGAGGGGGGATTACGTTAATGCGGGATGTCAGCTTTAATATGCAATGTCTTTTGTTGAGTGTGGGTATAAGTATGAAGGTCTGACTGCGCTCGATCTCTTATTCTGCTTCTGCACCGAGATGAGACATGTTAGGGAGGTGAAGCTGATATTAAACTTTGATTTATAAAGTCACATCGCTTCTTCATTTCTAACTCCCTACACTGGTGACCCTGACGTGATGATGGAACAGAGACGTTCTCCCGTGATTAACTCATCAGAGGCGACCCAGGCAAGCGCCGGCGCCCATGCAGACAGGGGAACGGATGGAAGACGTTCCCCCACGGGAGAAGCTACAGAGAGGGCTCAACCGAGCACCATCCCCAGCCCCGCCGTGAGAGCAGAAGAAAGGCGCTCTCACCCGGCGGACACATCAGGGACGGCCCACACAAGCGCCGTCACCGTCAAGCTGCCAGAATTCTGGCAAGAAGACCCGAGCTCGTGGTTCCAGCAAGCTGAGGCTCAGTTTGCACTGGCGGGCATAACGGCGGACGAGACGAAGTTTTATCACATCGTCGCCAAACTCGACGCTGCCACGTCAAGATGTGCGCGGAGCATAATCCAACAGCCGCCCGCCCATGACAAATACAGAGAACTTAAGGTGACCATCGTCGAGAACTTCGTCCCCTCAGCCGAGGAGCGAGCAGAGCCCGCCCACCATGGTGGCAACACGACCAAGGCGCAGCAAGCGGAACGACATCTGCTATTACCACCACCGTTTCGCCGAGAGGGCATACAAATGCGTGCCCCCCTGCAAATTCAAAAGTTCGGGAAACGCCAAAGCCGAGAACCGTTAACAGCTGCGGCTCTCGGCAAAAAAAATAAGCTGCTTTATGTGACTGATGGACACACCGGGAGACAGTTCCTGATCGACAACGGAGCTCAGCTGAGTTTTATCACCCCTTCCCACGCAGACCGGGCCATGGGTCCCCGGGGAAATGGAGCGATGGCAGCCAACGGCTCGATCATCGACACCTTCGGTGAAAGGAACCTGCCTCTTTGCATCCACGGCCGCAACTATAGATGGACATTTATTGTAGCGGCGGTGAGTTTTAACTTGTTGGGCGCTGATTTTTTGTGTGCACATGGGTTGTTAGTCGATCTAGCAAATAGGCGCTTGGTTAATGCATTGTCATTTTCTTCTATCCCCTGCTCAGCTCGAGTTTCTCCACCACCCGTGCAGGCCAGTGTCACAACAGCAGGAGGTAAGTTTGACCAACTCCTCACCCAATTTCCAGCACTCACAATTCCAAAATTTTCAGCGACAGTAGCGAAACACGGGGTTGAACACTTCATCCCCACTACAGGCCCACCCGTGTTCGCCAAAGCTCGGCGCTTAGACGCGACCAAGCTCGCCATAGCACGGGACGAGTTTGCCACCCTTGAGAAATTAGGCATTATTAGACGCTCGAAGAGCCCCTGGGCATCGCCACTCCACATGGTCCCGAAAACTGACGGTTCTTGGAGACCTTGCGGCGATTACCGCAGACTAAACAATGCGACAGCGCATGACCGCTACCCAATTCCCCACATCCAGGATTTTTCACTACATCTGGCGGGTGCGCGCATTTTTTCTAAAATAGACCTGGTCTGCGGCTACCACCAAGTCCCCGTTCGAGCGGAAGACATTCCTAAAACGGCTGTAATAACTCCTTTCGGTCTTTTTGAATTTTTGCGGATGCCGTTCGGCCTCAAAGGCGCTGCTCAAACCTTTCAGCGGATGATGGACGCGGTATTACGCGATCTCCCCTTCGTGTTCGTCTACCTCGACGATATGCTGGTAGCCAGCCCGTCAGAGGAAGAGCACGAACAACACCTCACTACAGTTTTTCAGAGACTAGAAGAGCACGGGTTAATAATCAACCGAGCCAAATGCAAATTCGGCGTGTCACAAATTGATTTTTTGGGACACAGAGTTTTACCGAAGGGGGCAGTCCCATTGCCAGACAAAGTCCGTGCGGTAAAAAATTTTCCACGACCACAAACGGTCAAATCGCTGCAAGAATTTTTGGGAATGATGAATTTTTACAACCGTTTCCTCCCCCGCGCAGCTCAACTCATGCAGCCCCTGTATGCAGCGCTCAGAAAACAAAAGCCTTCCAACACGGTCGAATGGACCCCGGAGCGCGAACACGCCTTCGCGGAAGTAAAAAGTGCTCTAGCGAATGCCACATTGTTGGTTCACCCCGATCCCTCGGCCCGCATAGCGTTAACCACAGACGCTTCAGACCTGGCCATAGGGGCAGTCGTGGAGCAACATGTTGGCGGAACCTGGCAACTTTTAGCATTTTTTAGCAAATCTTTAAACCAAACCGAGCGTAAATACAGCACTTTTGACAGGGAGCTGCTAGCGCTTCATTTATCCATCCGCCACTTCCAATTCTGGTTAGAAGGGCGGCGCTTCACGGCTTTTGTAGACCACAAACCGCTCACTTTTGTGATGGCTAAAATTTCAGAACCATGGTCAGGCAGGCAACAAAGACAGCTAGCAGCAATTTCAGAGTTCACCACAGACATTCGACATGTGGCAGGCAAACTTAACGTGGTAGCAGACTGCCTCTCTCGCGCTGTGACATCGCCAGAGCACGAGAAGACAGATTATACTACCTCAGCCGCAGAACTCTTCGCCAACGCGGACGCGTACGCGGCCCCAATTCACGTAGGGATAGATTACGCAGCCATGGCAGAGGAACAAAGCAGCGGCGCGTACGTGCGCGTGCTCCTGTCTGGACCAACAGGGTTAAGACTGAAGGAGAGGGGTTTACGGGACGGTGTACCCCCCCAATCTGCGACGTTTCAACCGGCCGACCTCGCCCGGTAGTCCCAGCTGCATGGCGCCGCCGCATTTTCGACTCGGTTCACTCCCTCGCGCACCCAGGGGTGCGCGCCTCGGTTAAAATGGTCGCAGAAAAGTTTGTTTGGCCGGGCCTGTGCAAAAATGTAAAGGAATGGTCAAAAACTTGCATGTCTTGTCAGCGCGCCAAAATACACAAACACACAAAAGCTCCTCTAGAGCCCTTTCGAATCCCAGCCAGAAGGTTTGACCACGTTCATGTCGACCTCGTGGGACCACTACCTTGGTCTCAGGGTTTCACACACCTGTTAACGATGATAGACCGTACTACGCGCTGGCCTGAGGCGGTCCCTTTGGCGTCAACCACAGCTGCGGAAGTCGCTCGCATTTTTTTAACAAACTGGGTGGCACGTTTTGGCGTCCCATCAGACATCACGTCCGATAGGGGACCTCAATTTGTCTCAGAGCTTTGGTCAGCCTTGGCTAGCAGCTTAGGGGCGACAATTCACCGCACCACCGCATATCACCCTCAGGCTAATGGGTTATGCGAGCGTTTTCACAGATCTTTAAAGGCCGCTCTCAGGGCCTCACTAACGGATACAAATTGGGTGAATAAACTTCCCTGGGTTTTATTAGGGCTGCGTTCTGCACCTAAGGAGGATCTAGACGCCTCCCCAGCAGAATTAGTTTTTGCACAACCTCTCAGACTCCCAGGTGAGTTTTTACCAGAAAATCCAGAGCCTGGGCATTTTCCAGCCCTGAGGCTTTTAGGCAGCACCGGACTGGACACTCTCCCCGGACCGGCACATCACTCTTTCCCACGGGTTTTTGTCCCCCAAGCTTTAAAAAACGCCGAGTTCGTTTTTGTTAGACACGAAGCTTTAAAATCAACCCTCCGTCCACCATACGATGGACAATTCAGAGTGCTGGAACCTGGTGATAAGCATTTTGTGCTTGATTTAGGGGACAGAAAAGAAACAGTCAGCATTGACAGGCTTAAACCTGCCTTCTTGTTGAGAGACGAACCTGCACGGGTGGCGAGAGCACCTCGGTGGGGTAGACCCCCCAAGAAAAAAACCTCAGCCCCCCTGCAGGGAACAAATAACCACTCTCCTCCCCAAGCTGCAGATTCCTTACAGGAGGGTCCCACCACGACGCCAAAGCGGACCCACAGCAGATTCGGGAGAAGATTAAAACCCAGACGGCACAGGGACTGATACAAATTGACCAAGAGTTGTTAACTGTGTTATCAGATTGTGCTGTGACAGTTCTAAGGATGATTTGTGACATTACTATACTGTTGTTGTTACCACTGAATTCTCTACAGGAGCATGACTGCTGGAAAGATTTTTCCTCGTTTTCCCTGTCAAGAGGTTAACAGTATAATATGTCATAGAGATTATCTTAAACTGTAAACTTAATTTGATTGTCCTTTTCTTAGTCGTTTGGGGGGGGGGCTGTGGCTTATATTAATCATATAGTCCATACCTACATATGTATAGACATATTGGAATGTTTAGTGATTACATATGTGGAATGACCTCACGCCTATGAACAGGACAAAGAGGTCTCAACTACCAGCGAGGATCAAAGAGCAGACAAAGTCGCAGCGGTGGAGACCGGATCGATCTCCCTGACCACCCAGGGTCAGGTGGAGGAGACGGAGGACAATGGAGGGGGGATTACGTTAATGCGGGATGTCAGCTTTGATATGCAATGTCTTTTGTTGAGTGTGGGTATAAGTATGAAGGTCTGACTGCGCTCGATCTCTTATTCTGCTTCTGCACCGAGATGAGACATGTTAGGGAGGTGAAGCTGATATTAAACTTTGATTTATAAAGTCACATTGCTTCTTCATTTCTAACTCCCTACACCCGGCATGTTTTTTTTGTTTTTTTTTACTGTTTTATGTACAGATGCATGTTTTTTGAGGAGTGGAAAACATTCAGTTACGTTTTTTCAGTGAGATCAGGTTGTTTAAAATATAGTGGAAAACGTCAATCAGTAGGCAGCACTGACTGGTATAACTAATGACTGAAAGAGTGATTTTTTATTTATTTATTTATTTATTTTTACCATTCACTGTCAGGCTACAAGTAGTGGAGTTAAGTTTACAATCGCTGTTTTTTTTTTTTAAGTTATCCTTTAAAAAAACATTAACATACCACAACAAAACATGCAATAATAATAATAACGTGCAACAAATCAACCAGTAAAAAAAAAAAAAAAAAAACCCTGCAAGCTCAATTAAAACCAATAAAATGCATAAATCCCCAAGTACTAAAATTAAAGAGTTAAATATACTGTTAAATAATCTGTTACATCTGTTTAAACGCACAGCACAAATCCAAGCCGCCTTGTCCAGCTGCTGCTTCGTTCAGCAGCCTCCCGCATGTCCTCAACATGAACGTGTAGAGGAGCAGCGACACACCAGCTGCTGATTCGTATAGTTGTCTCCCTGTCCCGTACCTGGGACGCTGTCCTCCACAGGATACCAGACAGCAGGGGGCGTAGTCGTCCTCTGCTGTCTGGTAAACCTGGGTAAAACAGCCGATGAAACAGCTGATCGCACAACATCATGTGACCCTTGTGACGAAGGCTGCAAGAAGCGGCCGAAACATGTTAAGGTAAAAACAACCTTTTTCACTGTCTGATAGAAAAGAAAATATTTTTATAATTATCTCCCCCACGTTCTCATCAGTTCAGCAGTGAAGGAGCGAGCCCTGCCTGCTCAGTTCAGACGCGTTTTCCAGCTCAGTGAGTGGCAGGCAGTTAGACCTCCAGTAATACTGAGGGATTCGGTGTACGAATCTTTAGAACCGATTTTTTTAGTGAACGAACCGAAGTGATTCAGTACATCTTAGTGAACTGTGGATCCCATCACTAGTGTGATGTACAATCATGCCCCATCTTCTTAGTTCAGGTTCTGTTTTCTTGGACTAAATGATATGATTTGCTCTTGCTTAATACTAGTTTTACTTTTAAAGTATTTGCTGTCATTCTTGTTTAGTCCAGTTTAACTTTGTGCTTGTTTTAGTTTGAAAGTATTTCTTGTGAATCCTTAGTTATAATAATAATAATTATGGATAGATTTATATTGTACTTTACGGATCGGAGCAGCATCTGCAGTGATGCGGACGTTGTACCGGTCTGTTGTGGTGAAGAGGGAGCTTAGTTCTAAAGCAAGGCTGTCGATTTACCAGTCAATCTACGTTCCTACTCTCACCTATGGTCACGAGCTTTGGGTAATGACCGAAAGAACAAGATTGCGGATACGAGCGGCTGAAATGAGCTTTCTCCGTAGGATTGCTGGACTCACCCTCAGAGATAGGGTGAGGAGCAAGGTCATCCAGGAGAGGCTCAGAGTAGAACCACTGCTCCTCCACATTGAAAGGAGTCAGTTGAGGTGGTATGGGCATCTGATTAGGATGCCTCCTGGACGCCTCCCACTTGAGGTGTTTCAGGCACGTCCCACTGGGAGGAGACCCCGGGGCAGACCCAGGACTCGGTGGAGAGACTATGTCTCCCAGCTGGTCTGGGAACGCCTTGGTATCCTCTCTGGAGAGCTGGAGCAGGTAGCTGGGAAGAGGGAAGTCTGGGCTTCTCTGCTTGAACTGCTGCCTCCGTGACCCGGACCTCCGGAAGAGCGGTAGAAGATGGATGGATGTAGTAGTAGTAGTAGATTAGTTTATTTGACGTACTTTACATGTCAAGTGATATCTCAAAGCACTTACAGTCCATTATTCATTCACTCCAGACAGACATTGATAGTGGTAAGCTACTACTGTAGCCACAGCTGCCCTGGGGCAGACTGATGGAAACGTGGCTGCCAATCCATGCCAATGGCCTCTTCAACCACTACCGAACATTTATATGCATTCACACCTAGTGGCATGGGCACTGGAGGCAAGGTGGGTGAAGTGTCTTGCCCAGGAACACAATGGCAGGCTGACTGGGGAGAGCAGGATTTGAACTGCCAACCCTCCGGTTATTGGATGACCCGCTCTACCTCCTGAGCCACTGCCACCTCTTAATAATGATTTTCAGTTTAATATTAGGGTTAGTGCAGGTTTATTTATATAGTTACTCCCTTTTCTTGTCTGGTTTGGTCAAGTGTTTCAGTATCATGCTCCCTTAGTTCTGTTAACATGTACTGTAGGCTGCTAATCCCCGGTTCTGTTGTGTGTTTCTATTTCCTCGCTTTTGTATTTGGCTCCCTCATTAGTGTAATTGATTCCTGCTGTGTGTTTCCCTCTCAGCTGCCTGTGATCGATTCTCCTGATTGTCTCTTACCTTTCGATGTTGTCTGTTCTCCTGGGGCCTGTACTTCGAACCAGGATTTAGGCTTAACGAGGTAACTTTGGGGTTAACCCAGGGTTTTCGGTACTACAAAACTGGTTCACTTCTTACCACAGTAGATCACCATGGTAACTTATGCTGTGAAGCTAAACTGCTTAGGAGCAAGTTAAGATCCAGATCAGAGCTTAGTGGGTGTATCATCAGAGGCGATTCTAGAGTCCCTAGGCAAAAATTCACAGGGGGCATCTCCAATAAGCTCAGCAGCACCCTCACCCCTCTCCTGGAAAAGTGTGGAGGAAACCTCTGTGGTTAAACATGATTATTTTTTTTAGAGCCAAAAGCTCCTATTTATTCTGCTGCCGTTGTCTAGTCTCATGACTTAAGAGCACCGCACGAATAAATAGAACGAATTTACCTGTTTAGCAGATGTCTGGCTTTGCAGCGTCCAGGACGCTGCCTCGACAAACTGGCCTCTGACGGTCTGCTTTCCTCTGCCCAGAAGCCGTTAACCTCACTGTGGTGCCATTGAGCAAGGGCCTGAATGCCAACTGCTCCAGTGGAGCTGCTCAGTGGCCACAGGTCAGTCTGTAGCTGTACTGGGCAGGTTCCAGGTGTGAATGTGTAACTGTGTGAGTGTGAACAGGGTATCCTTGAAACGGAGAGGTTATCTCTCAATGGACCTTCCCTGTAAAAATAAAGATTAAATAAATAAGGAGAAAAGACTAAAATAATAACCTAATAAATACTGTAGATGCAGTAATAACCTGAAATAAGTAGAATCAAATAATTTATTTTAAAAAATAATAATTCAGAGCAGCAGTCTTCTAATCAGTTCACATTCTCTTGTAAGGTCTGATTGCTGTGGTAAAAAAATAAGATTGAAGACAGCATCTGAACAGTTCTTGATCTGATGCTTCTGTATCTTTTCCTGTATATTATTTGACTGTATATTAATATTTATTATTGTTTATTTTGTATACTATTGTGTGAAAAAGTGTTTGCCCCCTTCCTGATTTCTTAATTTTTTGTATGTTTGTCACACTTCATCATAGCAGTCTGTCATGGGCGACAATGAATGTTTCATTTAGGTCTGATCAGATTCCTCCACACAGCTCTGTCCTTAGCCTTCCGCTGCCAGGA
Organism: Pholidichthys leucotaenia; assembly: GCA_020510985.1. NCBI lineage: Eukaryota > Metazoa > Chordata > Actinopteri > Cichliformes > Pholidichthyidae > Pholidichthys > Pholidichthys leucotaenia. The sequence continues at coordinate 298,623,996 of CM035841.1, read as the reverse complement.
ACTCCTGTCTATGTCCAACTTCTTTAAGTTTCTTTTTACAGTGTCTTTAAATCTGAGCCTTGGTCTACCCTGATTGCGTTTGCCCTCACATAACTGTGAGTAGAGTAACTGCCAAGGGAGACGCTGGTGGTCCATCCTCTCAACATGTCCGAGCCATCTCAGGTTCATCTGTATTCGCATGTCCTCCATTGATGGTAGACCAGCTCGTTTCAACACTTCTATGTTGGTTATCTTGTCTTTCCATGAAATGTTCATTATGGCTCGAAGGTGTCTCATCATGTACGCGTGGAGTTTCTTCACCTGCCCTCTGTAGACAGTCCCAAGTTTCAGCACCGTACAATAGAGTAGCCAGTATTGTCACTCTGTACACTTTGCATTTCACACGGATAGAGACATGTTGATTGTTCCACAGTCTCTCCCTCAAGTTTCCAAACACAGCGCTCGCTCTTCCCATTCTGAGAGATAGTTCATCCTCCAGCCTAGCATTCTCTGAAACAGTACTCCCTAGATACTTGAAAGTCTTGCACTTGACTAGTGGCTCTGTACCAGTGCTGATCTCTTCCAGTAGTGATGTTGATAACTGGAACTTTGGTGGTTGATAAAGGCACTCTGTCTTCTTGATGTTGATTTGGAGGCTGAATTGGCTAGCTGCTCTTGCAAATTTCTCCACTAAAGATTGCATATTTTCCACGCTGTGTGCAACTAGAGCACTGTTGTCGGCAAAGAGCATTTCTCTTACTACCTTTATCAATGTCTTACTCTTGGCTTTAAACTGTACCACATTGAACAAGTCTGCTTCTTTTCTTGTTTGAATGTATATTCCTTCTGAAGTGTCTTTGACGGCCACCTCAAGCATGGCTGCCAGATATAGCGAGAAGAGTGTAGGTGCCAGCACACACCCTTGTTTCACCCCGTTGCTTACTGAAAAGTCTTCAGATACTGAACCACTCATTGCCACGTTTGCTTGCATACCTGTATGGAGTACCTTGATCAGGCTGACAAACTTCTCTGTACAACCATATTTCTTGTGTACCTGCCAAAGTCCTTGTCGCAAAACAGTATCGAAGGCTTTACTGAAGTCTATGAAGACTACATAAAGGGGCATGTTCTGTTCGATACACTTTTCTTGAACCTGTTTCAAGCAGAAAATCATGTCCATTGTGCTTCTTCCACTTCTAAAGCCGCACTGGGTTTCCAGTAGTACATTCTGCAAGATGTGTTCATTGAGTCTGTTAAGTAGTACACGTGAGAGAATCTTACCAACAGTAGCTAGCAGTGATATACCTCGATAATTTCCACAATCTTTCCTGTCACCTTTCTTGAACAAAGGCACAATACTTGCATCCTTCCAGTCTTGAGGTACTTCCTGGGCATCCCATATCTCTTGGATGAGCTTGTGCAGGCAGTTGGTCAGCTGAACACCACCAAATTTCCACACTTCTGCTGGAATTCCATCCCTTCCTGGAGCTTTACCATCCTGTGTTGTCCTGATAGCTGCCATTAGTTCATCAAAATTTGGTGGTTCATCCAGACTTGATACAGCTGGTCGCTGCACTAGAGCTTCTTTAGCCTCTTCAGTGAGATCTCCAGGGTTGTTTAGTAGCTGGTCAAAGTGGTCTGCAAATCTGTCCAGGATCTTGTCTTTCTCCTGCAAAACCGTTTCACCATCAATAGCCTTTAGTTGGATCACACTTAAATGTTTCAGATCATCAAACAAATTTAAATATTAGACAAAGATGACACAAGTAAACACAAAATGCAATCTTTAAATGAAGGTGTTTATTATTAAGTGTAAAAAAAAAATCCAAACCTACGTAGCCCTGTGTGAAAAAGTGATTCTCACCCCCCACCCCCCCTTCCCCGGTTAAAACATAAATTAACTGTGGTTTATCACATCTTTGGAAAGCTCACTTCAATTTCTCAAGCCACACCAAGGCCTGATTACTGCCACACCTGCTCTCAATCAAGAAATCACTTAAATAGGACCTGCCTGACAAAGTGAAGTAGATCAAAAGCTGGACAACATGCTGCGATCCATTGAAATTCAGGAACAAATGAGAAACAAAGTAACTGAGACCTATCAGTCTGGAAAAGGTTATAAAGCCATTTCTAAAGCTTTGGGACTTCAGCAAACCACAGTGAGAGGAATTATCCACAAATACCGAAAACGTGGAACAGTGGGGAACCTTCCCAGAAGTAGCCGGCCGACCAAAATTACCCCAAGAGCACAGCGACGACTCATCCATGAGGTCACAAAAGACCTCACAACAACATCCAAAGAACTGCAGGCCTCACTTGCCTCAGTTAAGGTCAGTGTTCATTACTCCACCATAAGAAAGAGGCTGGGCAAAAATGGCTTGCATGGCAGAGTTCCAAGACGGAAACCACTGCTGAGCAAAAAGAGCATAAAGGCTCATCTCACTTTTGCCAGAAAACATCTTGATGATCCCCCACACTTTTGGGAAAAATACTCTGTGGACTGATGAGACAAAAGTTGAACTTTTTGGAAGGTGTGTGTCCCATTACATCTGGCGTAAAAGTAACACAGCATTTGAGAAAAGGAACATCATACCAACAGTAAAATATGGTGGTGGTAGTGTGATGGTCTGGGGCTGTTTTGCTGCTTCAGGACCTGGAAGACTTGCTGTGGTAAATGGAACCATGAATTCTGCTGTCTACCAAAAACTCCTGAAGGAGAATGTCCGGCCATCTGTTTGTGACCTCACGCTGAAGCGCACTTGGGTTCTGCAGAACTTACCAGCATGTCCACCTCTGAATGGCTTAAGGAAAACTTTGGAGTGGCCTAGTCAAAGTCCTGACCTGAATCCAATTGAGATGCTGTGGCATGACCTTAAAAAGGCGGTTCATGCTCGAAAACCCTCCAATGTGGCTGAATTACAACAATTCTGCAAAGATGAGTGGGCCAAAATTCCTCCACAGCGCTGTAAAAGACTCATTGCCAGTTATCACAAATGCTTGATTGCAGTTGTTGCTGCTAAGGGTGGCCCAACCAGTTATTAGGTTTAGGGGGCAATCACTTTTTTACACAGGGCCATATAAGTTTGGATTTTTTTCCCTTAATAATAAACACCTTCATTTAAAAACTGCATGCTGTGCTTACTTGTTATCTTTGTCTCATATTTAAATTTGTTTGATAATCTGAAACATTTAAGTGTGACAAGCATATAAAAAAATGAGAAATCAGGAAGGGGGCAAACACTTTTTCACACCACTGTATAATATTTGGAAGACATTCACTGACACTGTTGGGGCTGCAGGTTTAAAGTTATTAATTGCCTTTATTAATGAAATAGGAAAAAAATTACATTATTAAGTTTGTGATCAATAGCCACCGCAGCGATGGACAATAGTTTTTAAAGCAGTCACTTAATTTAAGCATTCACGTCAGCTTTTTTTTGCGTGTGTGCTTCTTTCCTACGTTGGCTGCTGTAGCGCTTTTGTTTTTTCCTACCAGTACTCTTCATATGTATTTAATTTCACACTTAGGTCTCCATCAGTGATGTACTCCACTCTGCTGCCTGTTCATTCTTCTGTTGGTCATCTGCTGCGATCACTGCCTCTTTAATGTGAACGTGCACACAGCCAGATAGATTAACCCAGGGTCCACTTACCAAGTTGATAACTGCGTTCGTAGCACAGATAATCCTGATCCAGAATGTCTGGGTTAGTGAAGCCAGGTAACTGAAAGATGCCCTGGGTATGTTGAACCTGTTTTGTAGTACAGGCCTCTGGTATGGCATCACTGATGTTGTAGTTATCCTCCTTGAACTCTCAGGTTTATTCTCCATGTCTTCTGGCGTCTCATTTCCTTCCTGGTTTGTTTGTATTTAATCATTCCTTGCCTTCTGTCTAGTTACCTCCACCAAGGAGGTAATGTAATCAGGGTGGTTTGTCTGTCTGTCTTTTTGTTAGCAGGATTACGTAAAAACTACTGGATGGACTTTGTTGAAAATTTCACCAGAGGTAGCCTTGGGCCAAGGATGAACCCCTTAAATTTTGGTGATGATCTGAAAGTGCATACCTCCACCAAGGACCTTGTTTTTATTTGTGCAGCAGAATTACACAATAACTACTGGATGGATTTGGATGAACTTTTCACCAGAAGTGGTCCTTGGCGTAGAGAGGAACACATACAGACGTGGACAAAATTGTTGGTACCCCTCTGTTAATAAAAGAAAAACCCACAATGGTCACAGAAATAACTTGAATCTGACAAAAGTGGTAATAAATAAAAATTCTATGAAAATTAACCAATGAAATTCAGACAATGCTTTTGAATTGTGGTTCAACAGAATTATTTTAAAAAACAAACTCGTGAAACAGGCCTGGACAAAAATGATGGTACCCCTAGAAAAGATTGAAAATAATGTGACCATAGGGACATGTTCAACCAAGATGTGTCCTCTAATTAACATCACAGGTGTCTACAAACTTGTAATCAGTCAGTCGGCCTATTTAAAGGGTGACAAGTAGTCACTGTGCTGTTTGGTGACATGGTGTGTACCACACTAAACATGGACCAGAGGAAGCAAAGGAGAGAGTTGTCTCAGGAGATTAGAAAGAAAATTATAAACAAGCATGATAAAGGTAAAGGCTATAAAACCATCTCCAAGCAGCTTGATGTTCCTGCGACTACAGTTGCACATATTATTCAGAAATTTAAGATCCACGGGACTGTAGCCAACCTCCCTGGACGTGGCTGCAGGAGGAGATGGGTAATACGAATGGTAATGGTAACCGGTTCCGGTTCCGCCGGACCGGCGGCGCCACACGAGTGGGCTGCCTGTTGCAACAGCCTTTTTTTTTATCTTCCTTCTTCTTTCTACACCTTTCACACTGTATATATGTATATCACGGACGCACGGATCGCCCCGGGGGTCTCCCGGGTCGGCGGATGGAGCCACGGTTTGCAGCGGGAGACGTTACAGCGGGGAGGAGCTAGTGCTAGCTAGCACTTGGCCGCCGCCCGGTGCTAATGGGAAACTCGACATACCGGGAGCTGTAGCGAAAACGACGCGGTGCCGGGCTGGAGTTTAGGCGGCGTGAAAGAAATATAAGACAGAATAATAAAGAGCGATGGCAAGAACCAAGCAGACCGCCCGTAAAATCTACTGGAGGAAGAAGCGCCCCCCCTTCCCCACCAGGGCTGCTCGGAGAGGCGCTCCGGCCACCGGCAGAGTGAAGAAGCCTCGCCGTTACAGGCCCGTGGCTCTGAGAGAGATCCGTCGCTGCCAGAGATCCAAGGAGCTGCTCATCCGCAAGCTGCCCGTCCAGCGCCTGGTGAGGGAGATCGCTCAGGACTTCAAGACCGTCCTGCGTTTCCTGAGCTTCGCCGTCGTGGCTCTGCAGGAGACCAGCGAGGCCCACCTGATGGTCTCTTCTTCGCTAAGGGGGTCACCATCATGCCCAAAGACTTCCAGCTGGCCCGCTGCATCCGCGGAGAGAGACCTTAGACTTTCTGCTGCACATTCACCAGCCATAATGCTCTGCACTGTGTGTCTATATATATACATTTATAGTAATATGGACATATGTTTACTAGATGTTGTTTTTTCTTGCCTTCTGATTGTTGCTCTGAGTGTTGCTATCCCTATGCTGTTGCAATCCTGGAATTTCCCCATTGTGGGACTAATAAAGGCTTATCTTATCTTATCTTATCTTAACAAAAGAGACCAGAACATCCTCTAAACACATTCATGGTGAACTCCAATGTCAAGGTACATCAGTGTCAGATCGCACCATCCGTCGTTGTTTGAGCCAAAGTGGACTTCATGGGAGACGACCAAGGAGGACACCACTGTTAAAAACAAATCATAAAAAAGCCAGACTGGAATTTGCCAAACTGCATGTTGACAAGCCACAAAGCTTCTGGGAGAATGTCCAATGGACAGACGAGACAAAACTGGAACTTTTTGGCAAGGCACATCAGCTCCATGTTCACAGACGCAAAAATGAAGCATACCAAGAAAAGAACACTGTCCCTACTGTGAAACATGGAGGAGTTTCTGTTATGTTCTGGGGCTGCTTTGCTGCATCTGGCACAGGGTGTCTTGAATCTGTGCAGGGTACAATGAAATCTCAAGACTATCAAGGTATTCTAGAGAGAAATGTGCTGCCCAGTGTCAGACAGCTTGGTCTCAGTCGCAGGTGATGGGTCTTGCAACAGGATAATGACCCAAAACACAGCTTAAAAACTCCCAAGAATGGCTAAGAGCGAAACATTGGACTATTCTAAAGTGACCTTCTATGAGCCCTGATCTAAATCCTATTGAAGACCTGTGGAAGGAGCTGAGACATGCCGTCTGGAGAAGGCACCCTTCAAACCTGAGACAACTGGAGCAGTTTGCTCATGAGGAGTGGGCCAAAATACCTGCTGAGAGGTGCAGAAATCTCATTGACAGTTACAGAAATCGTTTGATTGCAGTGATTGCCTCAAAAGGTTGTTTAACAAAATATTAAGTTAAGGGTACCATCATTTTTGTCCAGACCTGTTTCATGAGTTTGTTTTTTAAAATAATTCTGTTGAACCACAATTCAAAAGCATTGTCTGATTTTCATTGATTAACTTTCATAGAATTTTTATTTATTACCACTTTTGTCAGATTCAAGTTATTTCTGTGACCATTGTGGGTTTTTCTTTCATTAACAGAGGGGTACCAACAATTTTGTCGACGTGTGTAGCATTTTGGTGATGATCCAAGAGCACATACCTCCAAGGCTCTTATCTTCTCACAGGGTGTTAGCAAGAGTACAACAAAACTACTGCATGGATTTGGATGAAATTTTCACAAGAGGTGGTTCTTGAGCTAGAGAGGAAGCCATTACATTTTGGAGGGGATCCATGAGGGACGGAAGGAGGCTTGGCAGCGGTATGCACTCTCTGAGTGTTTTTCTAGTTTTTATTTTCCCAGCGTTTGAGTTTAGAATGTTTTCCAGCCCCCGTGCCACGGTTTTGTTTTCAAAATCAATCAGTATTTCAGTTTAGTTATTTTTTCCCAGTTCGTACGTTGGTCTTATGTTTTTTTAAAATCTTAATAAAGTCTTGTCGACTTGAACCCTGCCTCCATCTGGGTCCTATTCCTTTCCTGCTCCTGAGTACAATTCCCGACACTGTTTAGGTTGCAGTGTACTGTGGGATAAGTCAAGTGATAAATTCAGTAAATGAATAAATATGTGTGATATTCTGTTAAAACAAATTTCTCTCACCCCTTGCCTTTTGTCTCAACAAAGCATGAAATTTTGTGTGAGAAACCTAAATGAAAACAGAAACGTTTCAGCCCTCCCACATTGTCTTTATCTGTCCGCTGCCCTTTTCCTTCCTCACCTGTCAGCAGTGTCAGCGCACATTTAGTTCAAAGGTCAAGTTTAACACAGGAAGTGATATACTGTCACACTGTTGAGTCTTTGTTCATTGAGCTCTGACATTCCTTTTCTTTGTTAATTGTGTGTGTGTGTGTGTGTGTGTGTGTGTGTGTGTGTGTGTGTGTGTGTGTGTGTTAGAGACAGGGATAGCGTTTCCAGTGGCACATCTGCCTCAGAGGAGCTCACGTCGCTGTATCCAGTTCCTGTCACTGATACCATGAAAGCAATCGCAGAGATAACAAAACCTCATTCAGACACTAAAAGCGGGACAAGGACAGGTAAGAGCCTGTTCGCTGCCTTTCCCACAAGTGCAGGTTTTAAACCCCCTTTTGGGTGTGCCTTTGGTGTTAACTGATGAAAACCACCGTGATGCAACGGCATCTTTATTCATGACAGTACACACTGGGAGGGTTTGGCTACGAATGCCTCCCGGCCTCGTAAATAAATCATCTAAAGTCACAGAGGAGAAAAGCTCCAACAATAAAAGATTTTTCTTTCCCGACGGGTGAGTCACCATTCAAAAGCAAAAAAAAAAAAAAAAAAAAAAAAAAAGAGGCCCAGATTCTCTGCCACCAAGCTTTCGGGCATCAATTTCACTAGTGTGAAAAGCCAGCTGACAATGGAGCTAATTGATGAGGATTATACGGCAGAAAAAGGAGGAAGCCTTGTGACGTGACTCATCATGGCCATCTGTGCGAGTACACTGTATTTTCACAACCGTGCTTTTGCAGAGCAGAAGTTCCTCTTTGGCACAAAGCACCAACAAACATCATCCTACCCTGACTGGTTCTGCCTCTGCCTGCAGAATACTTTCACTTGCACTTGTGTATTAAAATCCTCCCTCAGTGTCTGACAGACTGTTGGTGAGGGAAGACAAGTACCCCCGCTGAGTGTGAGATATTGAGGGCAATGTGAGTCACTTACCTCAAAATGCTGAAACCTGAAGTCGCACATTCATACACACACACACAGATACACACAGTCATACTCTGTGAATTCCCAGTGAGTCGACTGGTTAATGACATTTCTCCATTACAAACTAATCCAGACACAAAGGCATGGAGGATGGCTTCCAGGAAATATTTTTTTTAATCAGGAAAAACTGTCTCAGCTGCACTATTAAAACTTCAAAACCTAATAATCACGTCTTTGCAGAGAAGCGAGGCGTCCTAAAATCGGGGACATATCAGTTGAGCAGGGCAGCGCTGAGTGCTCCCTTCTACCAGACGTTCTTAATGAAAGTCGGACTCAGCGAGTGTGTGGTCAAGATCTACAGCCGAGCTTAATCACATCTTTTGTCTCAGTGGGTCGATGTTCTCATCCGTACATTCTCAGATTTCTTTGTCTTTCTTTTTTCTCCCTCTCCTTTCATTCTGTCTATGGGTTGTATGTTTTTAGTCTCCGTCACAATGTGTTACCACAAACCGGTAACGTCTGTGTCACTGTGGTTAGATCTTTTGACTTTGTGAGAGTGAGGCATCTCAGTTTCAGAAACATAAGGCCAAATAGATGTGAGCCTGCACAGCAGTACTAGATATGCCGCAGATGGCTTTCCTTACAAGGGGAAATTACAGTGAGCAGAGGGTTATTTTCTGATTCAGTCAAAGCGAAAGTAGTGTTTTACTTCAAAGTTATCCAGACCAAATTGGAACATTGGAGGAGGACTTCGTGTTTCTGTTCATAAATATAACACACACATATATTTCCATCTATGTTAATATGGTTGAGTGATTAAATAACACACTATAGCTGTTCTGGCCTTTCCCGTACACAAACGGATCTCCCCTCCTCCCCAGCCAGTTCCCTTCTGAGTCATGGGGGATTACTTGTCTGATCACTTTGATCTGCTTGCAGGTGCCAGACTATTTTCTTCATCCAACAGGCAGGCTGCATTAGCCTACAGACAGGAACCACATATTCAGGTTAGCTCTGCCTACTGACATCCAGACTGAACCTGTAAACCCATGCTGCATAGTTTACGGCGAGCAGAAGGCAGAGTCCATTCTGAGCCAATTTCAGTTAGGGTTGCCAAGAACAGTATCTGGTTATTCGAGGATGTTGCACAACAGTGATGTATAACAGTCATCTCTAACCACAAACTGTTTGCTTCTGATGCAACAGGATCTCACATGATTGCTGCTCTGATATGAAGGGGGGGTCAAAACGCTGACACTGAGTTGCTAAGAAAAATAAGGGTTGAGCTGCCACTGTTGCATGATTGCAGAGCAAACGGCATGAATGCAAAGGATTAGATAAGATACTTTTGGCATTTATCTGTGTGAAGGAGCAGACAAAGAGTGCAGCAAACAGTAGTGGATGAACCTCTTTTCGAAAATCCTCTCACGCCCAGCCGAGGCACAAAAAAATGTAATATGACAGTTTTTTAAGGACACATGAATCAACATGAGGGATGTGAATCATGCCAGCCCTGATGTGGCTGAGAGCTGTGTCTGCTACGCCTCATCTGGTTCACGATGTTCCTGTCACTGCCTGCTTCGGCGCCAGGTAAACCTCTCCAGCAGGAAAAAAGATGCGAGCTGTGCTGTGGCTACATGACTCAGTTTCTGCGAGAAATATTTGTCCTTTCTCCTTCTCCATAATTTCTCCCCATAGCCCCTCCACCCACCCACCCATCCATCACTCCATCCATCCTCCATCTCAGGCACTCGGAGGAGCCAGTGCTATCAGCGGGTGTCATTTCATGAGAGCCATCATCAAAGGCAGCTGCCTGGTTTCCATGGGAACAGCCCACTTCAGGGGAGGTAGATCGGAGGAGGCATGTGTTCAAATGCTGCGGGTTACTATGGAGACTGGAGCGACAGCTTACATAAGTATTCATTGTGTGTGTCTGTTGCACCGAGGCACATTCCTCCATATAATTAATACTCGGAGTGTTTGCTTGCTGCTGTCAAAAATTACAACAATGTCATTTCAAGTGGCAGGCAGTGGCAGCTCATCGGCCGCAGTCAAGGTCAGGCTAATTTTCCTGCCAATTAAACCCAGCTTGTGCACGGAACAGCTGTCAACTGCCATCTCCAAGGTGGCACATCAAATTATAATTTTTTTCCCTTTCCAAAAGCCATTCAACACTTTACCCATACTCCCAAATGTTCACTTTAAAGCCTAAAAAAAACTCCACAGAAGGCATACCTTGGGTAGAAATATGTAATGGGGGAACATGAACCATAAAAGAGCTCAGACAGGAAACGAGACAGGATGTAAAGGTAGAAGCCAACATGTTTTATTGGCTCTGAGATATTCTGCCAATAACTAATGGAAATCTTTTGAAGTCAAACACTGCAGTCAAATTGCCTTGAGTGCCTGGACTCCAAATGGAAGCAGACAAATGATGTCCGTCTTATCTGAACTATGCATAATGCATTTAGTCTATCTCTGATTTATGCACTCATCACATCATATATTCCGCCTTCTCAGAGCTGCAGCCTTTTAAGTCCTGATTGCAATTAGGTGCTGTATGTATGCTTCACTTTCATCTCGGGTGTATATAACTAACCAATGTTCTGCTGCAGCAGTTGTGATAGAACAGGGAAACAGGAGGATTGTTTGTACAGCAAAGCAAAACAACATGAGTAGAAGTTGCTGCTGTCTATGAAATGAAATGATGCCTTAAATGTCTCTTATGCGCACTACCCCGCTGTTTTACCAACAGCTATCACTATAATTATTCCATAATTATTTGTGTATTAACCATAGTACAATAGCACTTGTGCAGTAATCACTTCAACTCGGTAACACTCATATAATCTTTGTACTATTACTGTGTATCATTACTTTCAAAACAATGCATATATCCACAGTGAATGTGTATTTGTGTGTGTATACCACTGCAAAATTATCACTTTCTTATTTTGCTATTTGTTCAGTTGAATACAGAAGTTTACATATACTGTATAGAAACCTTTTTTTTTATCTCTGTCTGACATTAAATCAGACTAAATTTTTCCTGTTTTAGATCAATTAGGATTACCAAAATTATTTCTATTTGCTGAATAATATATATACACAGTATATGTCCCGTCTGTGTGGATATACAGTGTGTATATATATATATATATATATATATATACACAGTATATACAGTATATATATATACACTCACCGGCCACTTTATTAGGTACACCTGTCCAACTGCTCGTTAACACTTAATTTCTAATCAGCCAATCACATGGCGGCAACTCAGTGCATTTAGGCATGTAGACATGGTCAAGACAATCTCCTGCAGTTCAAACCGAGCATCAGTATGGGGAAGAAAGGTGATTTGAGTGACTTTGAACGTGGCATGGTTGTTGGTGCCAGAAGGGCTGGTCTGAGTATTTCAGAAACTGCTGATCTACTGGGATTTTCACGCACAACCATCTCTAGGGTTTACAGGGAATGGTCCGAAAAAGAAAAAATATCCAGTGAGCGGCAGTTCTGTGGGCGGAAATGCCTTGTTGATGCCAGAGGTCAGAGGAGAATGGCCAGACTGGTTCGAGCTGATAGAAAGGCAACAGTGACTCAAATAACCACCCGTTACAACCAAGGTAGGCAGAAGAGCATCTCTGAACGCACAGTACGTCGAACTTTGCGGCAGATGGGCTACAGCAGCAGAAGACCACGCCGGGTGCCACTCCTTTCAGCTAAGAACAGGAAACTGAGGCTACAATTTGCACAAGCTCATCGAAATTGGACAATAGAAGATTGGAAAAACGTTGCCTGGTCTGATGAGTCTCGATTTCTGCTGCGACATTCGGATGGTAGGGTCAGAATTTGGCGTCAACAACATGAAAGCATGGATCCATCCTGCCTTGTATCAATGGTTCAGGCTGGTGGTGGTGGTGTAATGGTGTGGGGAATATTTTCTTGGCACTCTTTGGGCCCCTTGGTACCAATTGAGCATCGTTGCAACGCTACAGCCTACCTGAGTATTGTTGCTGACCATGTCCATCCCTTTATGACCACAATGTACCCAACTTCTGATGGCTACTTTCAGCAGGAAATGCGCCATGTCATAAAGCTGGAATCATCTCAGACTGGTTTCTTGAACATGACAATGAGTTCACTGTACTCAAATGGCCTCCACAGTCACCAGATCTCAATCCAATAGAGCATCTTTGGGATGTGGTGGAACGGGAGATTCGCATCATGGATGTGCAGCCGACAAATCTGTGCCAACTGTGTGATGCCATCATGTCAATATGGACCAAACTCTCTGAGGAATGCTTCCAGCACCTTGTTGAATCTATGCCACGAAGAATTGAGGCAGTTCTGAAGGCAAAAGGGGGTCCAACCCGTTACTAGCATGGTGTACCTAATAAAGTGGCCGGTGAGTGTATATATACATACATACACACAGACGTGGACAAAATTGTTGGTACCCCTCTGTTAATGAAAGAAAAACCCACAATGGTCACAGAAACATGCATGTTAGGTTAATTGGCTGTTCTAAATTGTCCCTAGATATTTGTTTCCTATAGGCCCTTAGAATAGAGGGTTAGTATTAATGAAAGCGCTTTGAGTGGTCTTTGTGACTAGAAAAGCGCTATATAAGTGCAGGTTAGTTAGTTAGTTAGTTAGAAATAACTTGAATCTGACAAAAGTGGTAATAAATAAAAATTCTATGAAAATTAACCAATGAAAATCAGACAATGCTTTTGAATTGTGGTTCAACAGAATTACTTTAAAAAACAAACTCATGAAACAGGCCTGGACAAAAATGATGGTACCCCTAGAAAAGATTGAAAATAATGTGACCATAGGGAAATGTTCAACCAAGATGTGTCCTCTAATTAACATCACAGGTGTCTACAAACTTGTAATCAGTCAGTCGGCCTATTTAAAGGGTGACAAGTAGTCACTGTGCTGTTTGATGACATGGTGTGTACCACACTAAACATGGACCAGAGGAAGCAAAGGAGAGAGTTGTCTCAGGAGATTAGAAAGAAAATTATAGACAAGCATGTTAAAGGTAAAGACTATAATGTAGCGCCCATAATGGTAACCTTATGTAGCTCTCATATTTGACTGCATAGGCTCAAACACAGAGAGACTTTAAGCTTGCAGTGTGTATTGACATCACGCCTCAGATGGACAATGGGTCTGGACCACCTGCGGACTTGGAAGGAAGACGGAGGATCGGGGGCGAGATCCTGAAAGGGTTGTCTGACCCCCAGGGGTCAGACGGAAGAGCAAAGAGGACTCTGAAGTGATTAATTGTAAATAGAAGGATTTGACTTGAGTGTGTGATTCTGTTTTTGATGTGCTGGTATAAAGGTGTGGGGTTTACCGCAGCTCTCCCTCTTTTTTCCTGATTGAGAGAGAGAGCTGGGGACGTGAGATGCAATAAACCAATACTGAGAAATAATCCAGTCTCATCATTTCATGATCCCCACATTGGTGACCAAGACGTAAGATGCCGGGGGAACGTTACCCTGACCCGGATTCACTGGAGACCGCCCGCACGAGTGCAGGCTCGATTAAGCTCCCCGAGTTCTGGCAAGACGACCCGCACTCATGGTTCCAACACGCAGAATCGCGGTTCGTGCTTGGGGGAATATCAGCAGATGACACCAAGTTTCATAATGTCATCGCAAGACTCGACAGCCGCACAGCTCGATGTGTGCGGAGCCTGGTGCAGCAGCCGCCCGCTGCTGGCAAGTACGACGCGCTGAAAGCCGCCCTCATCGAGAGTTTCGTGCCATCAGCCGAGGTGAGGGCCAGGCGGCTTCTGGACCTGTGCGACAGAGGAGGTCGCAGGCCGACCGACCTCATGGAGGACATGCTGCAGCTGATCGGGACAGACAACGATGCGTTTCTGTTCAAACACATCTTCTTGAGGACCCTCCCAGCACACATGAGGGGTACCCTGTCCGTCATGAGGTGTGTGACCCAGCAAGACTTCCGCACGCTGGCCAAGGAAGCGCAGCGGCTCCTCGACGCCTGCGACGAGCAGGAGCCTTCCGTGGCAGCAGCAGACCTCGGCGCGGCGGCCGGGGGCAGTGAGGAGCCGGAGGCAGCAGCGGCAACCCCAGCGACGACGGCAGTGGCGCGGTCCCGAAGCAGAGGAGGGGACGGCCTCTGTTTTTACCATCGACACTTCGCTGAGAAGGCGTATAGATGCATCCCGCCGTTCAGTTTCAAGAAACAGGGAAACGCCCGGGCCGGGAGTCGTTAGCAGCTTCGACTCTCGGTGAACAGAACAAGCTGCTTTGTCTGACAGATGCGGGCTCCGGGCGGCAATTCCTCGTGGACACCGGAGCCCAGAGGAGTTTCATCACCGTGACCTATGCGGACCGTGTGGCTGGGCCCCGCGGAGACGGGGCAACGGCGGCGAATGGCTCATCTATCAAAACTTTCGGTGAAAGGACTCTGCACCTGTCCTTGCACGGCCGCACCTATGAATGGACTTTCATAGTAGCGGCGGTGAGTTTCAACATGTTAGGCGCTGACTTTTTGTGCTCACATGGCTTGTTAGTGGATCTGGTTAATAGATGCCTAGTTAATGCACTCTCTTTTAGTTCTATCCCTTGTGCAGCTCAAGTGTCCCCGCCGCCAGTACAGACCAACGTCGCCACAGCAGGTGGTAAGTTTCACACTCTTCTAACCCAGTTCCCAGCACTCACAGTTCCCACGTTTTCAGCTAAGGTTGCGAAGCACGGGGTGGAGCACTTTATCACCACAGTTGGCCCACCAGTTTTTGCGAAAGCTCGGCGCTTGGATGCAACTAAGCTTTCCATTGCGCGCGAGTAGTTCGCCAACCTGGAAAGGTTGGGCATAATTCGCCGCTTGAAGAGCCCATGGGCATCACCACTACATATGGTTCCTAAGGCCGACGGCTCGTGGAGACCTTGTGGTGATTACCGCAGGTTAAACAATGCCACAGCGCAGGACCGCTACCCAATTCCGCACATCAAGGATTTTTCGGTGCATTTAGCGAAAGCGAGCATTTTTTCTAAAATAGACCTGGTCTGCGGTTATCATCAGGTCCCGGTCTGACCAGAGGACATTCCCAAAACAGCGGTAATAACCCCGTTCGGACTTTTTGAATTTTTACGCATGCCTTTTGGCCTTAAAGGCGCCACGCAAACCTTCCAACGAATGATGGATGCCGTGTTGCGCGACCTCCCTTTTGTTTTTGTCTACTTGGACGACATTTTAGTCGCCAGTGCCTCCGAGGAGGAACACGAAAAACACCTCACGACGGTTTTTCAGAGGTTGGGAGTGCACGGGTTGATAATTAACCCGGCCAAGTGCCATTTTGGCGTAGCGCAAATCGATTTTTTGGGACACCGCGTCTCCCCAGAGGGAGCAGTCCCGCTACCGGCCAAAGTACGCGCAGTGGCAGAGTTTCCCCAGCCACAAACGGTCAAAGCGTTGCAAGAATTTTTAGGAATGGTAAATTTTTATAACCGTTTCATACCCCACACAGCGCAGCTTATGCAACCGTTATACGCTGCGCTGAAAAAGCAGATGCCCTCCAATGTGATCGAGTGGTCCCCGGAGCGGGAGCGCGCATTCACGGAGGTTAAAAAAGCACTTGCAGACGCAGCACTGCTGGCTCACCCAGACCCATCAGCCCGCATAGCACTAACCACCGACGCGTCAGATGTGGCCATAGGGGCCGTTGTAGAGCAGCAGGTCGCCGGGGTTTGGCAGCCGCTCGCTTTTTTCAGCAGATCCTTGTGCGATGCTGAGCGGAAATACAGCGCGTTTGACAGGGAGCTGCTAGCGCTCCACCTGGCCATTCGCCATTTCCAGTTCTGGCTGGAAGGGCGGCGTTTCACCGCGTTTGTCGACCACAAACCGCTCACTTTTGCAATGTCCAAAATTTCAGAACCGTGGTCAGGACGGCAGCAGAGACAGCTGGCCGCAATTTCGGAATTTACCACTGATATTCAGCACGTAGCTGGTAAGCTCAATGTAGTAGCTGACTGCCTCTCACGCGCGGTAACAGCGCCTGTCCGCGCGGATGCGGATTGTACTACCGCAGCCGCGGGGCGGAGTAACAGCGCGGACGCGCACGTGGCCCCTGTTCACGTGGGGATAGATTATGCAGCCATGGCGGCGGAGCAGAGTGGAGACGCAGACGTGCGCGCGCTCCTGTCTGGACCAGCAGGGTTAAGGCTGGAGAGCAGGAGTTTACAAACCGGTTCGCCCCCCCTAATCTGCAACGTATCCACCGGGCGGCTGCGCCCGGTGGTACCGGCCACGTGGCGCCGTCGCGTTTTTGACGCGGTGCACTCCCTGGCACACCCGGGAGTACACGCTTCTGTGAAAAAGGTAGCGGAGAAGTTTGCTTGGCCGAGCCTGCGCAAGCACGTGAAAGAGTGGGCGAAAGCCCGCATGGCTTGCCAGCGGGCCAAAGTCCACAGGCACACGAAAGCCCCCTTAGAACCGTTCCACATTCCGGCTAAGAGGTTCGATCATGTGCACGTGGACCTAGTGGGCCCCCTACCGCCGTCACAAGGGTTCACACATCTCTTGACAATGGTGGACCGAACCATACGTTGGCCAGAAGTGGTCCCGTTAACATCGACCACAGCGGCAGAGGTGGCTCGCGCTTTTTTGACAGCCTCGGTTGCACGGTTCGGGGTTCCGTCGGATATTACGTCCGATAGGGGACCTCAATTTGTGTCGGAACTGTGGTCAGCAATGGCAAGCAGCTTAGGAGCGGCAGTCCACCGCACTACCGCTTATCACCCACAGGCCAATGGTTTATGCGAGCGTTTTCACAGGTCTTTGAAGGCAGCCCTCAGAGCATCGCTCACGGATGCAGATTGGGTAAACAAACTGCCATGGGTTTTATTGGGGTTGCGTTCGGCGCCCAAAGAGGACTTAGATGCCTCACCCGCGGAATTAGTTTGTGCACAACCTCTCAGGCTGCCCGGCGAGTTCCTACCAGCCCATGCAGCACCAGGCCCCCCCCCCCCCCGGCATGGGGACCTCTGATTGGCACGGGAGCAGAAATGCTCCCGGGCCCCGCTCATCACACTTTTCCGCGTGTTTTTGTTCCCAAGGCTTTACAAAACGCTGAATTTGTTTTTGTCAGGCACGACGCTCAGCGACACAGTCTCCGCCCACCCTATGACGGTCCATTTCGAGTGCTGGAAACCGGGGATAAATATTTTGTGCTAGATTTGGGGGGCAGGAAAGAAACAATCAGTATTGATAGATTAAAGCCCGCCTTTGTGTTGCACGACGAGTCTGTACGACCGGCGAGGGCGCCTCGACGTGGCAGACCCCCCAGGGAATGGCCCCTGGAGCCCCCACAGGGGGCAAATAACCTTTCTCCCCCTCATTCCACAGATTCGCCGCAGGACGGCACAACACAGACTGTGAAACCTGCGTACAGCAGGTTCGGGAGGAGGTTGAAGCCCAGACTACGTGCAGAGTGATGTGTGTTTTGATCAAACTGTGTAGGTTGTGCTGTAGATTCTGCAGGTAGGGGGCGACATATGCTGTATTGCCTTTAGGATACTGTTATTGTGTGTCCATTCTTTGGCGTTTGGGGGGGGGAGTGATGTAGCGCCCATAAGGGTAACCTTATGTAGCTCACATATTTGACTGCATAGGCTCAAACACAGAGAGACTTTAAGTTTGCAGTGTGTATTGACATCACGCCTCAGATGGACAATGGGTCTGGACCACCTGCGGACTTGGAAGGAAGACGGAGGATCGGGGGCGAGATCCTGAAAGGGTTGTCTGACCCCCTGGGGTCAGACGGAAGAGCAAAGAGGACTCTGAAGTGATTAATTGTAAATAGAAGGATTTGACTTGAGTGTGTGATTCTGTTTTTGATGTGCTGGTATAAAGGTGTGGGGTTTACCGCAGCTCTCCCTCTTTTTTCCTGACTGAGAGAGAGAGCTGGGGACGTGAGATGCAATAAACCAATACTGAGAAATAATCCAGTCTCATCATTTCATGATCCCCACAATAAGACCATTACCAAGCAGCTTGATGATCCTGTGACTACAGTTGCACATATTATTCAGAAATTTAAGATCCACAGGACTGTAGCCAACCTCCCTGGACGAGGCCACAGGAGGAGACGGATAATACGAATGGTAACAAAAGAGCCCAGAACAACCTCTAAACACATTCATGGTGAACTCCAAGGTCAAGGTACATCAGTGTCAGATCGCATCATCCGTCGTTGTTTGAGCCAAAGTGGACTTCATGGGAGATGACCAAGGAGGACACCACTGTTGAAAACAAATCATAAAAAAGCCAGACTGGAATTTGCCAAACTGCGTGTTGACAAGCCCCAAAGCTTCTGGGAGAATGTCCTACGGACAGACGAGACAAAACTGCAACTTTTTGGCAAGGCACATCAGCTCTATATTCACAGACGCAAAAATGAAGTATACCAAGAAAAGAACACTGTCCCTACTGTGAAACATGGAGGAGTTTCTGTTATGTTCTGGGGCTGCTTTGCTGCATCTGGCACAGGGTGTCTTGAATCTGTGCATGGTACAATGAAATCTCAAGATTATCAAGGTATTCTAGAGAGAAATGTGCTGCCCTGTGTCAGACAGCTTGGTTTCAGTCGCAGGTGATGGGTCTTGCAACAGGATAATGACCAAAAAAACAGCTAAAAACACCCAAGAATGGCTAAGAGCGAAACATTGGACTATTCTAAAGTGGCCTTCTATGAGCCCTGATCTAAATCCTATTGAAGATCTGTGGAAGGAGCTGAAACATGCCGTCTGGAGAAGGCACCCTTCAAACCTGAGACAACTGGAGCAGTTTGCTCATGAGGAGTGGGCCAAAATACCTGCTGAGAGGTGCAGAAGTTTCAGTGACAGTTACAGAAATTGTCTGATTGCAGTGATTGCCTCAAAAGGTTGTGCAACAAAATATTAAGTTAAGGGTACCATCATTTTTGTCCAGGCCTTTTTCATGAGTTTGTTTTTTAAAATAATTCTGTTGAACCACAATTCAAAAGCACTGTCTGATTTTCAATGGTTAATTTTCATAGAATTTTTATTTATTACCACTTTTGTCAGATTCAAGTTATTTGTGTGACTATTGTGGGTTTTTCTTTCATTAACAGAGGGGTACCAACAATTTTGTCCACGTCTGTATACAGTATATACTGTATATATATATATATATATATATATATATATATATATATATATATATATATAATATGTACATACTGTATATTAGATATTTTTTATTACTTTCTTCAAGGTCAGAAGTTTACATATACAAATATCAGGAAGAGAATTGTGGCTCTCCACACATCTGGTTTATCCTTTGGTACAATTTCCAGATACCTGAAGGTGCTGCGTTCATCTGTTCAAACAATTATATGCAAGTATAAACACCATGGGAATGTCCAGCCATCATACTGTTAAGGAAGGAGATGGGTTCTGTGTATCAGAAATGAACGTGTTTTGGTGTGAAATGTGCATATCAACCGCAGAACAAAAGCAAAAGACTTTGTGAAGATGCTGCCTGAAGCTGGTAAAAGAGTGTCATTATCGACAGTAAAACGAATGAAGAAGCTATTACTCTATAAAAGCAACATTAAAAAAAATCCAGATTACTCTCTGCAAATGCACACAGAGACAAAGACCTTAAATTTTTGGAGACATGTCCTGTGGTCAATACCAAAGAGTGACAGTTTTCAAGACTGATGTAGTGTTGCTTACTAAACTGCTCATGCCAATTTGATTCTAACGTGCTGATAATCTAAAATCATAAACTTTAAACATCGTAGCTCAGAAGCGATACATACCACGGTAACACCATGGTGATGCTAGCACTTGTTGCTAACTTTCGGGAACTATTTCTTGCTCCATGATCTGTCAATGATGTAATAAAAAGTGGTCCATTGGAGTGAACTGAGCTGGTGCCACTTTGTTAATTGCACTTTACATACCCACAGGCAGTTTAAAAAGCAAACACTTGTGGTGTGTTCAAAATGTTCACTCACTCCCTACTCCCTATATAGTGAAATCAAATGTAATAGACTACAGTATACTGTATAGTAAACTCAAAATAATAAAAAAATAGCTTTTGGACATGACTCTGCTTATTTTCTCAGTACCATTAATGATGTCATCATGGGGAGACAGTAAGCAGAGTAACAGATTAATGGTGTTAAAATGTGAATACCAACATGCTGCAGCTAGCCTTGCGATAATTTGCGGTTAGCTGGCCACTTGCTGAAGATTCATTGTCGGCAGTCACTTGTTTTAATGCCTGATTAAATGTAATCTACAGTCTCAGTGTCCACATAGTATACTCCAGCAAACTGATTTGAACACCCAGAATTAAAATGATGAATTTGATTGCAGACTTTATTGCATGTCACACCAAGACTGTTTCGGTAGAACAGCTATTGCATGTTTTAAGTTTTGCTATAATAGGAAGGGGCGTGGGGGCATTAATTTGTGTTAACATGTTTTATTCCCTTAATTGAACTACCACAATAATTAATTTAATTTCAAAAACTATAACCATGATCATCATCATCAAATTAAATAAAAAAATGCTTGAAATATTTCACCGTGTGCTATGAATCTTGAATATATGAAAGTATATATTTCTGAATTACTGTATATGGCAAAAAACTCCTTTCTCACAATGTTCTGATTTACTGAAATACACTGGTACTTTCAGTTTACTTTTTGAATACTTATCAAAGATAAAAAGATTTGGCTGATACTGACAAGTACTGTATATATAAAAGTTTATTTGGGCTTGTACTTTATATGCCTATATTCATTTGATCATGATATACTCATATGCGTAGATATAAACCAGCAAGATTTTCAACCTTTGTGCCTGGTGTGCCACGAAAAATTGTCTGGTTCAGGAGGGTTGTCTGGTTTCTTTTTTTTTTTTTTTTTTACCAATCAGGTGAAGTTGGACAGTTTTATTTTTGGCATATCTGGGGTCCCACGGAACTCTAGTTAAAATTCATAGCCGTATACTTTCATGAAGCAAAAAAGTGGGCTAGAAGTATACTATTAGATGATTAGCTGTACTAGTACATGCCCGTGCATACTCGTCCATGCCTTGTAGAAACCAAGTATAAGCAAGTATTTCTGCATGCCCATTGCTGAAGGGTCTGCTGTGTTGTTCACAGTCATGCCTGCGGCGTACCGCTCGAACCTGAGGTGTTTCATCTTCACGACATCTTTTCTGATGTGCAGCAGTTCTTCTTCTTCTTCTTCTTCTTCTTCTTCTTCTTCTTCTTCTTCTTCTTCTTCTTCTTCTTCTTCTTCTTCTTCTTCTTCTTCTTCTTCTTCTTCTTCTTCTTCTTCTTCTTCTTCTTCTTCTTCTTCTTCTTCTTCTTCTTCTTCTTCTTCTTCTTCTTCTTCTTCTTCTTCTTCTTCTTCTTCTTCTTCTTCTTCTTCTTCTTCTTCTTCTTCTTCTTCTTCTTCTTCTTCTTCTTCTTCTTCTTCTTCTTCTTCTTCTTCTTCTTCTTCTTCTTCTTCTTCTTCTTGATGACTGGTTGAGGGATAGGTGCGTTGTAATTCCAGTTCATGGACAGGATCATGCAAATAGATCTGAGCAAAAAGTGGCTTTCGGCCCTGTTCAGGAAGACCCGTGCATGCCCATCAAAACCCAGAAACTGGAACACCTGGAGAAAATCAGCGCTTTGCAAGGCATTTTACACATTTGTAGTGTAGACTGCCATTCTTCATGGGTACTACTTCGAATGGGTGTGGTTTAAAGTAGGGTGTCCTATTCTTAATGGGGTAACAGACTGACACACTGATAGAAATTTGTTGAATTTATAGAGTGCCTTCAATTCAATTCAACTTTATTTATGTAGAGCCATTTCACAACAACAGTCATCTCATAGCACTTTCAACTGTAGGGGTAACCCCCACAATTGGAGAAAGACCCCAGCAATCAGGCGATCCCCTGTGAGCAAGCGCTTGGCGACGGTGGAGGGGAAAAACTCCCTTTTAACAGGAAGAAACCTCCAGCAGAGCCAGGCTCGGGGAGGGGCAGTCATCTGCTGTGACTAGCTGGGGGGTGAGGGGATAGAGAAGACGAAAAGAACAGACATGTAGAGAGCAAACAGCATGATGGGGACCAATCTATGGGAGAGAACAAACAGATGTTAATGACCAGCAAAAATATTTCATTCATTCATTCATTCATTCATCTTCTTCTTCCACTTAATCCTTTTTGGGTCGCGGGGGGCTGGATCCTATCCCAGCATCTTTGGGCGAGAGGCAGGGTACACCCTGCGATGAACTGGCTAAACTTATTTCATTGAGAGTAAAGAAAGGAGTGAAGCCCAGTGCATTATTGGAGGTCCCCGGCTGTCTAAACCTATTAGCAGCATAACTAACGGAGGGTTCAGAGACACATGATCCCTCCCTAATTGTAGGCTATATCAAAAAGGAAGGTTTTAACCTTATTCTTAAAAACAGAGAGAGAGTCTGACTCCCGAATCCAGATTGGCAGCTGGTTCCACAGGAGAGGAGCTTGATAACTGAAGGCTCTGCCTCCCATTGTACTTTTGGAGATTCTAGGTATTACAAGTAATCCAGCATTTTGGGAGCATAGTGCTCTGTTAGGATAATAGGGTAGTATCATATCTTTTAAATAAAAAGGGGCCTGATTATTTAGAGCCTTGAAAGTGAGAAGAAGAATTTTAAACTTAATTCTAAACTCTATGGGAAGCCAATGAAGGGAGGCCAGAACCAGAGAGATATGATCTCTCTTTCTAGTACCTGTTAAAACTCTTCCTGCAGCATTTTGGATCAAGTGAAGACTTTTTAAAGATGTTTTAGAACAACCTGATAATAAAGAGTGACAATAATCTAATCTAGAGCTAACAAAAGCGTGGATCAGTTTCTCAGCATCACTCTGAGACAAGATGCTTCTAATCTTGGCAAATTATGCAAATGATAGAAGGCAGTCTTAGAAACAAATTTAATATGTGAATTGAAAAAACAGATCTTGATCAAAAATAACTCCAAAGTTCCTCACAGAACTATTTAGAGAAAGAGTAACTGCATCCAAACTAAGAGTTTGATTTGGAAAGGTATTTGCAAGGTTTTTTGGCCCAACAAGAATGACTTCAGTCTTATCTGAATTTAATAGCAGGAAATTACAAGTCATCCAAGCTTTGATTTCCTTAAGACAGGCTTCTAACTTGGCTAATTGATTACTGTCATCTGGCTTAATTGACAGGTATAATTGCGTGTCATCTGCATAACAATGAAAATGTTTATTGTGCTTTCTAATAATGTTGCCTAACTGAAGCATATATAAACTAAAAAGAGTTGGGCCAAGCACAGATCCCTGTGGAACTCCATGACTGAGCTTTGAGTTGGAAGAAAACTCATTATTGACATGAACAAACTGGAGCCTATCAGATAAATAAGATCTAAACCACTTCAACAAAGTTCCATTAAGTCCAACATAGTGTTCTAATCTATCAAGTAGAATATTATGATTGATAGTATCAAAAGCTGCACTAAGGTCTAAAAGGACAAGTACAGAAACAAGTCCATTATCAGATGCAATAAGGAGGTCATTAGTGACCTTCACTAAGGCTGTTTCAGTACTATGATGGATTCTAAACCCAGATTGAAACTCTTCAAATAAACCATTTCCCTGCAAGTGGTCAAATAATTGTGTAGCAACAACTCTTTCTAAGATTTTCGAAATGAAAGGGGAGATTAGAGATTGGTCGATAGTTAGCTAAAACTCCTGGATCCAGTGTTGGCTTTTTGAGTAAAGGTTTAATTACAGCAGTTTTAAAAGCCTGTGGTACATGGCCTAATGTTAATGAAGAATTGATTATTTGAAGAATAGAGCTACCAATAAATGGGAAGACTTCTTTAAATAACCTGGTAGGAATAGGGTCTAAAAGACAAGTTGAAGGGTTGAATGAGGAAATTATTTTATCTAACTCTAAAAGGTCAATTGGAGTAAACTCGTCCAAACAGATATCAGTTGAAGGAGTTGTAGTAGTTACTGTATTTAAGTTAACGGTGGGAAGAATCTGATTGATTTTATCTCTGATAGATGAAATTTTATTATTGAAAAAGTTCATAAAGTCCTGACTAGTTAGCTCTAAGGGAATGCTAGGACTGACAAAGTCCTGACTTTTTGTCAGCCTGGCTACAGTGCTGAAAAGAAACCTGGGATTATTCTTGTTCTCTTCTATTAATGTAGAATAATAACTTGTTCTAGCTTTTCTAAGAGATTTTTTTATAAATTAAAAGATGATTTCTCCAAGCTAAATAGATTTCATCTAAATTAGTGGAGCGCCATTTTCTTTCTAATTGACGAGTCTTCTATTTTAAGCTACGAGTTTCTGTGTTGAACCAAGGAGTTAGAAATCTCTGATTAGACTTTTTCTTTTTTAAAGGGGCCACCATGTCTACAGTCTGATGCAGAGAAGCTGTAACACTATCTACCATGCTATCAATTACAGAAGGAGCAAGCTCTCCATAGCTTATCTCCGTTGTGTTCACACATGGCATTGAGGAAACAATTGCATAAATTTGGTAACAACATCATCTGAGAGGCATCTACTGTAGTAATATTTTTCTTTAGGCGCGAAATAGTCAGAAATAGTAAAATCAAAGGTTAACAGACAGTGGTCTGACAGTACAGGGTTATGAGGAGACACTACCAGATTTTCTATTTCTATGCCATATGTCAGAACATGGTCCAACGTATGGTGGAGATAATGGGTAGAATTTCCTACTTTCTGAGAAAACCCCATTGAGTCTAATATTGAATTAAATGCCATATTAAGACAATCACTAGCTACATCTCCATGTATATTAAAGTCCCCTACTCTAATTATTCTATCTGATTTCAGCACCAAATCAGCTAAGAATTCGGCAAATTCGGATAAAAACTCTTGGGTAGGCTGATGAAGGACGATGAAACTATGTCAAATAAAATTGGGTTTAGCCTAAAATTGCTAAAATGCCCAATACTGAGGACCAGGCCCTCAAAGGAATTATAATGTGTTTTTTACTTTACATTAACTAGTAATTTGGAATGGTAAATTGTTGCTACTCCTCCTCCATGACCAGAACTTCTGAGATTTTGACAGTTTAAATAACCAGAGGGCGTTGATTCATTTAAACCAACATAATTGTCTTGCCCTTACCAAGTCTCTGTAAGAGATACACACATGGACAAAATTGTTGGTACCCCTCTGTTAATGAAAGAAAAACCCACAATGGTCACAGAAATAACTTGAATCTGACAAAAGTGGTAATAAATAAAAAGTCTATGAATCTCAACATTTTTAAATTTTGAGATTTTTAAATTATGAGGAGGAACAGAGGCCAAATCATTCAATTTAGAGGCTTAATGTTTAATTTGAGTTTTACCAACTTTTTGTTTAATCACTTTGGGATGCTGATATATTATATATATATATTTTTTTTTACTTTAGAGGGAGCAGACAATGATTCTGTGATAAGGAAGTCAGGGGCTAAGTTGAGGGGTGGCAGATGAAGAGGAGCTGCAGAGAGGCGTGTAAGACTCTGCTTCCTGATCCCAACTCTGAGTTGTCAAGTTTTTGGAAATTTGCATAAAAATTATGCCAGATTGTTAGATAAATGAGACACACCATCCAAAGTGGGATGGACGCCGTCTCGTCTAATAAGACCAGGTTTTCCCCAAAATGGGTTCCAATTGTCTATGTAGCCCACATCGTTTGCAGGACACCACACAGACAGTCAGCGGTTGAAGGATGACAAGCGGCTAAACATGTTATCACTGGTCAGATTGGGGATGGGCCAGAGAATTCTACAGAAGTAGACATTGTTTTTGCAAAGTCACACACCGATTCCACATTAAGTTTTGTGACTTCCGCCTGCCGGAGTCGGATGTCGTTAATGCCGGCGTGGATAACAGTTGTGGAGTATTTACAGTTACTTTTAGCCAGCATTTTCAAATTTGACTCGATGTCATCTGCTCTGGCCCCAGGAATGCATTTGACTACGGCCGCTGGAGTCTCTAGGTTCACGTTTCTGACTACAGGGTCGCCAATGATCAGAGTTTTTTCCTCAGCGGGTGTGTCGCTGAGCGGGGAAAAGCGATTAGAAACATGAACAGGTTGGTGGTGTACCAGGGGCTTGCGGCTAAGCTTCCTTCTCACCGTCACCCACCCATTCTCTCCCAGCTGCTCAGGAGAGGTCGGAACCGGAGGACCGCTAGCAGGCCGCCCTATGCTAGGGAGCTCTGCTGCAGCTAAAGGGCGTCTGTCATTATTAACTGGCACAGACGATTGTTCCAATGCAGCGGAGCCGGGATTCCAAGTCAGACAACCTCGCCTCGAGCGCCTCAAAAACACATTTATTACATTTACCATTATCACTAAAACAGGCAGAGGTGTAGCTAAACATCTGACAGAGAGAGCACACCAGAGGAGAAGGGGAAGGAGAGCTAGTAGCCATAGCTAGTGGCTAACCTGAAGCTAACACAAACACCAATGAAAGGTGAATAGTCCGGTCCCTTAGGGGGGATTTTAAGAAGGATCGTGCATATTTGTCTAAAAGCATGAAAATTGGTACACTAGTAGTTTTTGATGTGCTGAATCCAATTCTGCCGGGCGCCAGAGCGAATTCTCAATGGGGCCGCCATATTGGACAATTCAAAATGGCCACCGTCAAGAAAATGATTTATCCATATCTCCGCTAAAAAAAGTGACACATTTGCAAACAAAAGCACTTTTCCAACACACGCTTGTAAGACACAGACATGCCAAAGGCATTGGCATTATTTATCTGCTTCTTCTGCCTGCCCTCACCATGTAGCTTGAGACCCAGGTACAATGGGAATGGCGTTTCCCGGTCTTTGCTGTGACAAATGTTGCTGGTCTTTGTGGCATGGTGTGACCCAATTCGTGCATTGTATATGATTTGTTGGGCAATAGCACTTGCGACCCTTGCCCTGCCATGTACCTGCTCCTGCAAGTCTTTGTCACCTTCGTGCAAGACTGAGGGACCCTGAAGCAGGATGTTGATGAAACTTCTAAGCTGTCCAGGAACAGGAGATGTTAGGGCATCAGAAGCAAAAGAACCAGTAAATGGTTCTTGCTGTTCAAGACAGAATTTCCTAAGCTTCACTGCAGCACGCATCAATAGCAAGGCATCATCCTGCCCTATCTGGTTCTTATGTGCGTCAGCTAGAAGATCACCAACCTTCTTGTTGCTGGAGATATACACCTCCTTGCCCTGAAAGAAGTCTGTACACTCAGGAAGCAGCTGCAGAAGGTACTCTTTGAACCGTGTGGCATGTGGTTCCCTTATATCTGCACATGGAGTTCCTTGTTCCTCCATGAGTGTCCTGTAAAACTGCCTCAATGCAGACAGCTTGAAGACATCTTCAGAGTCTTCAACCAAAGCCACAATTTGTGCAATAGCAACCGGGTTGAATTGTGGGACAGAAGGACCTGCAGATGCCTTGTGTTCCTTAGCACGAGCTGAGTCCCTTAAGTGCAGGTAACATGGCAGGTGGTAGAAAGTGTCACCTGCGTGGGCATCTGCTGCTTGGGCAATCAGCTTTCCTAGAAGCTTGAAGTTTTTTGTGCTCTGAGCCCAGCTTTTCAAGTTTTTGTCCACATTGTCTGTGGCAACTTTATGAAGGTTCTTACCTTCGTGTCCCTCACATATGATGCAGAAGGAGGATTTCTGCAGATCAGAAGGCATTGGATTGCTGGACCGCAGTTTCTTTGGTGAAATTTGATCATCCACATCCCCCTTTTCAGCAATTCTTTTCAAGCGAGAGGAACTGCAGTAGCTTCTACAAAGTTTGTGATATTTTGCCTTGTTTGTTTTGAGTGTCACAGCAATGCCTTGGCCCTCATCAAGTTGAGCCCATGACACTTTCATGCATGAAGGTACAACACCAATGGCCTTAAACCCATTGAGATCTTTCTCAATTGAAGCTAGACCCTCTTCTTTTGGAGACTGCAATCGCTCATCTTTTTCCTCCTGACATAGACAGCACAGGTTCCAATTTATAGACTCCATACTTGCTACAAGTAATCACTAGATATACCTGCTGTGACTAAATAGATCCAGTATACAACAAAGTGAAAAAAACTGATCAAGGCTGAGGGGCTACCCTTTTACCACCTTGATGAAATACAAGTAAAGTGCACATTCTGGTATGGGATACAACTAGGTTTGGTTGCCCTACACCTAGCCCGATCGTTCATCTAGTGTCATTTCAGTCCCATGCGATCTGTAGGCCTTCCGGGTAACTTGAGCCCCGTTACCCTTGGCTCGGCTGTCCCGCGCTGGCACATCCTGTCAATTCAGGCGCAGCTGTCTAACTACAACTACACTACAACTAACTATACTAGTTGGGATGTGCACTGGGGCTAATTAGACAACATTTGGGACACTAACAGAATACTACAGTCTAAAGTAAGTACACAACTACGAGAGTCAGTAAACTACAACTACAGTTAGTAAACTACTAGCTGACACTAAACCCCATGCTGAGCCTCACAGCAGTGATGTCACCAGTGTGCCCTGGTTGTGCCCTGACATCACTCTAATTTATTTTTAAGATTTTTCTAGGAAATTATTCTCTACTACAGGATAAAATGATATTACAGGATGCATCAAGCACAAATATGTCAAAGGTACATATACATATATGGATATCTTACTTTCAGCTAGCTACCTCGTGACACAAAGTCTTAGAAAGGATTTTTAAGACACTTGAAAATGTTTTTTGTCAAAAGTAAGTTCAAATTTGAAATCTTTGATGCCAAAAACCTATGAAAAGAGTTTTTGTTTGTCATTTTATGTCAAGAAGTGTGAAAGTTATGCAGAGTTCAATTTTGACTGGCGGCCATATTGAATCTTGCAATATGGCGACCAATATTGATTTTACTGAAAAACAGATGTCAGATTTGAATTCCTTGAGGTCAAAGACCTTGAAAAAGTGTGTCTATTTGTAATTGTGGGACTGTTTGTTCAAGAGAAATGCAAAAACAGGTTTTCGGGTGGCGGCCATTTTGAATTGTCCAATATAACTGACCCCATTGAGATTTGGCTCTGGCGCCCGGCAGATTTGAAATCAGCAGGTCAAAATCTATAGGTGTGGAAAGTTTCATGCTTTTAGAAGAATTTGCACAATCCTTCCCCTAAGGGACCGGACTAGAACAGAGGCTAAAGAGGGTGATTAGATGGCACTGAGTGCGCACACAGGTGCAAGAGGCTTGATAGATAGATAGATAGATTAGTTTATTTGACAGGGACAGTGCAATAAACATAGACAATAAACAGAAGTAAGAGCTCACGGTAGATGGAAAAAAGTGATTTAACTACGCCTTCTGCCTTACTGAATGAGATTTCCAGATTTATTGCTTCGAATGGGTGTGGTTTAAAGTAGTGTGTCCTATTCGGTCTCAGCTTCTCTGTGCCTTGCCTGGCGTGCAGCGTTGGCGGCCAGCTGACTATTCTGCATCTCCTGGGTCTCAGCTTGTCTGTGCCTTGCCTGGCATGCAGCGTTGCTCGCTTTGAGGGTATTTCAGGCTTCAAGTGACTCAACACGTGCGTGGTGCACTGCCACATGTTTCCTGTCTGTCTGTGCATCCCTTGTCTGTTGTACCCTATGCTGGTGAAGGGTCTCCTCCTGTGGCAGGCATCATAGGACACTACATCATAGGTAGGCAGGCATCGTGAGTGATGGTCTATATGACATCATAAAGACATCAAGGCAGGCATCATAGGACACTACATCATAGGTAGCCAGTGCTTGATCGTCACTTCCTTGTGGTAACGTATCGTCACTTCCTGTTTTGCTGTCTGCCTGTGTGGTTTGCTCTCCAGCCACTAGCTATGGCTACTAGCTCTCCTTCCTCTCCTCCTCTGGTGTGCTCTCTCTGTCAGATGTTTAGCTACACCTCTGCCTTTTTTAGTGATAACGATAAATGTAATAAATGTTGTCTTTTTGAGGCGCTCGAGGCGAGGTTGTCTGATTTGGAATCCCGGCTCCGCTGCATTGAAACACCGTCTGCGCCAGTTACTCTTGACGGACGCCCCTTAGCTGCAGCAGAGCTAGCTAGCTTAGGCCCCCCTGTCAGCGGTCCCCTGGCTCTCCTCAGCAGCGAGGAGACTGGGTGGGTGACGGTGAGAAGGAAGCCTAGTCGCAAAGCCCCGGTACACCACCAACCTGTTCATGTTTCTAATCGTTTTTCCCCGCTCAGCGACACACCCGCTGAGGAAAAAACTCTGATCATTGGCGACTCTGTAGTCAGAAACGTGAACCTAGAGACTCCAGCGGCCATAGTCAAATGCATTCCTGGGGCCAGAGCAGGCGACATCGAGTCAAATTTGAAAATGCTGGCTAAAAGTAACTGTAAATATTCCACAATTGTTATTCACGCCGGCATTAATGACATCTGTCTCCGGCAGTCGGAAGTCACAAAACTTAATGTAGAATCGGTGTGTGACTTTGCAAAAACGATGTCTGCCACTGTAGTATTCTCTGGGGCCCTCCCCAATCTGACCAGTGATGACATGTTTAGCCGCTCGTCATCCTTGAACCGCTGTCTGTCTGTGTGGTGTCCTGCAAACAATGTGGGCTACACTGACAATTGGGAGCTCATTTTGGGGAAAACCTGGTCTTATGAGATGAGACAGCATTCATCCCACTTTGGATGGTGCTTCTCTTTTATCTAACAATCTGGCATCTTTTTTATCCAAATTTCCAAAACCCTGACTACTCAGAATTGGGACCAGGAAGCAGAGTCGCAGTCTTACACGCCTCTCTGCAGCTCCTCTTTATCCACCACCCCTCAGCTTAGCCCCTGTCTTCCCCATCAGAGAATCGTTGTCTGCTCCCTCCAAAGTAAATAAAAATATAATGTATAAGCATCCCAAAGTGATAAAGCAAAATATAATGTATAAGCATCCCAAAGTGATAAAGCAAAATATTGGTAAAACTCAAATTAAACATAAAGCCTCTAAAATGAATGATTTGGCCTCTGTTCCTCCTCATAATTTAAAAATTAAATGTGGTTTATTAAATATTAGGTCTCTAACTCCCAAGTCTCTGTTAGTCCATGCTCTGTTAATTGATCATCAGATTGATTTAATTTCCCTTACAGAGACTTGGTTAGGGCAAGAGGATTATGTTGGTTTAAATGAATCAACTCCCTCTGGTTATTTAAACTGTCAAAATCCCAGAAGTTCTGGTCGTGGAGGAGGAGTAGCAACAATTTACCATTCCAAATTACTAGTTAATGTAAAGCAAAAAACATGTTATAATTCCTTTGAGGGCCTGGTCCTCAGTATTGGGCACTTTAGCAATTTTACGTTAAACCCAATTTTATTTGCCATAGTTTATCGTCCCCCATCAACCTACTCAGAATTTTTATCCGAATTTGCTGATTTCTTAGCTGATTTAGTGCTGAAATCTGATAGAATAATTATAGTAGGGGACTTTAATATACATGTGGATGTAGATAGTGACTGCCTTAATGTGGCATTCAATTCAATATTAGACTCGATTGGGTTTTCTCAGAAAGTAGGAAATTCTACTCATTACACCATACATTGGACCTTGTTCTGACATATGGCATAAAAATTGAAAATCTTGTAGTGTCTCCTCATAACCCTGTACTATCAGACCATTGTCTGTTAACCTTTGATTTTACTATTTCTGACTATTTGGCTCCTAAAGAAAAATATTATTACAGTAGATGCCTCTCAGATGATGCTGTTACCAAATTTATGCAGATTGTTTCCTCTATGCCATGTGTCAACACAACGGAAATAAGCTATAGACAGCTTGCTCCTTCTGTAATTGATAACATGGTGGATAGTGTTACAGCTTCTCTGCATCAGACTCTAGACTTGGTGGCCCCCTTAAAAAAGAAAAAGTCTAATCACAGATTTCTAACTCCTTGGTTCAACACAGAAACTCGTAGCTTAAAACGGAAGACTCGTCAATTAGAAAGAAAATGGCGCTCCACTAATTTAGATGAAATCTATTTAGCTTGGAGAAATCATCTTTTAATTTATAAAAAATCTCTTAGAAAAGCTAGAACGAGTTATTACTCTGCATTAATAGAAGAGAACAAGAATACTCCCAGGCTTCTTTTCAGTACTGTAGCCAGGTTGACAAAGAGTCAGGACTCTGTCAATCTTAGCATTCCCTTAGAGCTTACTAGTCAGGACTTTATGAACTTTTTCAATAATAAAATTTCATCCATCAGAGATAAAATCAATCAGATTCTTCCCACAGTTAACTTAAATACTGTAACTACTACAACTCCTTCTATTGATGTCTGTCTTGATGAGTTTACTCCAATCGACCTTTGTGAGTTAGACAAAATAGTTTCCTCATCCAAAGCTTCAACTTGTCTTTTAGATCCTATTCCTACCAGGTTATTTAAAGAAGTCTTCCCACTTATTGGTAGCTTTATTCTTCATATAATCAATTCTTCATTAACTTTAGGCCATGTACCACAGGCTTTTAAAATGGCTGTAATTAAACCCTTACTCAAAAAGCCAACGCTAGATCCAGGAGCTTTAGCTAACTATCGACCAATCTCTAATCTCCCTTTCATTTCAAAAATCTTAGAAAGAGTTGTTGGCTACGCAATTATTTGACCACCTGCAGGGAAATGGTTTACTTGAAGAGTTTCAGTCTGGGTTTAGAATCCATCATAGTACTGAAACAGCCTTAGCGAAGGTCACTAATGACCTCCTCATTGCATCTGTTAATGGACTAGTTTCTGTACTTGTCCTTTTAGACCTTAGTGCAGCTTTTGATACTATCGATCATAATATTCTACTTGATAGATTAGAACACTATGTTGGACTTAATGGAACTTCGTTGCAGTGGTTTAGATCTTATTTATCTGATAGGTTCCAGTTTGTTCATGTAAATAATGAGTTTTCTTTCAACTCAAAGCTTAGTCATGGAGTTCCACAGGGATCTGTGCTAGGCCCTACTCTTTTTAGTTTATATATGCTTCCGTTAGGCAACATTATTAGAAAGCACTGTATACATTTTCATTGTTATGCAGATGACACACAGTTTTACCTGTCAATGAAGCCAGATGATAGTAATCAATTAGCCAAGTTAGAAGCCTGTCTTAAGGAAATCAAAGCTTGGATGACTTGTAATTTCCTGCTATTAAATTCAGATAAGACTGAAGTCATTCTTGTTGGTCCAAAAAACCTTAGAAATTACTTTCCAAATCAAACTTTCAGTTTGGATGCGGTTACTCTTTCTCTTAATAGCTCTGTGAGGAACCTTGGAATTATTTTTGATCAGGATCTGTCCTTCAATTCACATATTAAATTTGTTTCTAAGACTGCCTTCTATCATTTGCGTAATATTGCCAAGATTAGGAGCATCTTGTCTCAGAGTGATGCTGAGAAACTGATCCACGCTTTTGTTAGCTCTAGATTAGATTATTGTAATTCTTTATTATCAGGCTGTCCTAAAACATCTTTAAAAAGTCTTCAGCTGATCCAAAATGCTGCAGCAAGAGTTTTAACAGGTACTAGAAAGAGAGATCATATCTCTCCGGTTCTGGCCTCCCTTCATTGGCTTCCCATAGAGTTTAGAATTAAGTTTAAAATCCTCCTTCTTACCTACAAAGCTCTAAACAATCAGGCTCCTTTTTATTTAACAGATCTGATACTACCGTATTATCCTAACAGAGCACTACGCTCCCAAAATGCAGGATTACTTGTAATACCTAGCATCTCCAAAAGTACAATGGGAGGCAGAGCCTTCAGTTATCAAGCTCCTCTCCTGTGGAACCAGCTGCCAATCTGGATTCGGGAGTCAGACTCGATCTCTGTTTTTAAGAATAGGGCTAAAACCTACCTTTTTGATATAGCCTACAATTAGGGAGGGATCATGTGTTTCTGAACCCTCCCTTAGTTATGCTGCTAATAGGTTCAGTCAGCCGGGGGACCTCCAGTAATGCACTGGGCCTCACTCTTTTCCTCACTCTCAATGAAATATTTTTTTTTGCTGGTCATTAACATTTGTTTGTTCTCTCCCATAGATTGAGTCCCCATCGTGCTGTTTGCTCTCTACATGTCTGTTCTTTTCTTCTTCTCTATCCCCTCACCCCCCAGCCAGTCGCAGCAGATGACTGCCCCTCCCTGAGCCTGGTTCTGCTGGAGGTTTCTTCCTGTTAAAAGGGAGTTTTTCCTCTCCACCGTCGCCAAGTGCTTGCTCACAGGGGATCGCCTGATTGCTGGGGTCTTTCTGCAACTGTGGGGGTTCCCCCTACAGTTGATAGTGCTATGAGATGACTGTTGTTGTGAAATGGCGCTATATAAATAAAGTTGAATTGAATTGAATGACGGCATCGCCTATATGACGGCATCACGAGTCCTATGTAGCCTGAGATCATAGGATCATCATAGGACATCAGGCAGACATCATCCTATGATGTCCTATGATCGTGACAGACACAGACAGACACACACACACACAGATTTCTTAAATTGATAGAGTGATATGTTGGCTTGTATTATATAGTGGTGTGAAAAAATGTTTGCCCCCTTCCTGATTTGTCATTTTTTTATATGTTTGTCACACTTAAGACAAGCCTTTATTAGTCCCACAATGGGGAAATTAAATGTTTCAGATCATCATTAAATGTTTCAGATCATCAAACAAATTTAAATATGAGACAAAGATAACACAAGTAAACACAAAATGCAGTTTTTAAATGAAGGTGTTTATTATTAAGGGGGAAAAAATCCAAACCTACATGGCCCTGTGTGAAAAAGTGACACCCCCCCCCCCCGTTAATACATAACTGTGGTTTATCACATCTTTGGAAAGCTGAGTTCAATTTCTCTAGCCACTCCCAGGCCTGATTACTGCCACACCTGTTCTCAATCAAGAAATCACTTAAATAGGACCTGACTGACAAGTGAAGTAGACCAAAAGATCTTCAAAAGCTAGACATTGTGCTGCGAGCCAAAGAAATTCAGGAACAAATGAAAAACAAAATAAATGAGATCTGTCAGTCTGGAAAAGGTTGTAAAGCCATTTCTAAAGCTTTGGGACTCCAGCAAACCACAGTGACAGCCACTATCCACAAATGGCAAAAACATGGAGCAGTGGTGAACCTTACCAGCAGTGGCCGGCCGACCAAAATTACCCCAAGAGTGCAGCGACGACTCATCCAAAAGGTCACAAAAGACCCCACAACAACATCCAAAGAACTGCAGGCCTCACTTGCCTCAGTTAAGGTCAGTGTTCATGACTCCACCATAAGAAACAGATTGGGCAAAAATGGCTTGCATGGCAGAGTTCCAAGACGAAAACCACTGCTGAGCAAAAAGAACATAAAGGCTTGTCTCAGCTGGAAGGTGTGTGTCCCATTACATCTGGTGTAAAAGTAACACAGCATTTCAGAAAAGGAACATCATACCAACAGTAAAATATGGTGGTGGTAATGTGATGGTCTGGGGCTGTTTTGCTGCTTCAGGACCTGGAAGACTTGCTGTGGTAAATGGAACCATGAATTCTGCTGTCTACCAAAAACTCCTGAAGGAGAATGTCCGGCCATCTGCTTGTGACCTCAAGCTGAAGTGCACTTGAGTTCTGCTGCAGGACAATGATACAGAACATACCAGCAAGTCCACCTCTGAACGGCTTAAGGAAAACAAAATGAAGACTTTGGAGTGGCCTAGTCAAAGTTCTGACCTGAATCCAATTGAGATGCTGTGGCATGACCTTAAAAAGGCGGTTCATGCTCAAAAACCCTCCATTGTGGCTGAATTACAACAATTCTGCAAAGATGAGTGGGCCAAAATTCCTCCACAGTGCTGAAAAAGACTCATTGCCAGTTATCACAAATGCTTGATTGCAGTTGTTGCTGCTAATGGTGGCCCAACCCGTTATTAGGTTTAGGGGGCAATCATTTTTTCACACAGGGCCATGTAGGTTTGGATTTTTTTCCCTTAATAATAAACACCTTCATTTAAAAGCTACATTTTGTGTTTACTTGTGTTATCTTTGTCTAATATTTAAATGTGTTTGATGATCTGAAACATATGGGCAGCACGGTGGTGGAGTGGTTAGCACCGTGGCAGCACAGTAACTCACCCTTGGCCGGGGGATCCTGTATTCGATCCCAGCCCCCGACCAACAGTGATCTGTGTGGAGTTTGCATGTTCTCCCCGTGTCTGCGTGGGTTTACTCCGGGATTTCTGCGGTTTCCTCCCACATGCCAAAAACATGCAAGTTAGGTTAATTGGCATCAAAGTGGGGATTCTAAATTGTCCTTTGGTATGACTGTGAGAGTGAATGGTTGTCTGTCTCTCTGTGTTGGCCCTGCGATGGACTGGCGATCTGTCCAGGGTGTACCCTGCCTCTCGCCCAAAGATGCTGGGATAGGCTCCAGCCCCCCTGCAACCCGAAAAGGATTAAGCAGAAGAAGATGGATGGATGAATGGATGGATCTGAAACATTTAAGTTTGATAAACATAACAAAAAAAATGAGAAATCAGGAGGGGGCAAACACTTTTTCACACCACTGTATATGCAGTACAAATTAAAACTCAGGTGGAAACTAGTTGTGTTCTTCAAGTTTACAGCTTTAAGAACTAAAGTGCATTTCAAGTATGACCAAGGGGATGGGCAGTGAAGCCCAACTAAGGGTTTGAACTCACAACTTCCTGGTCCAGCTTATATTGACTCCATTACACTGACTCCAGATTTTGACATTGTCTCAATGTCAGTGGTGCATTCAAGCTTTAAGGATGTCTGCTTTCTGGCAATGTGACCACCTGTGAGTCTTAACAGCAACGCCTCTTGTCATGGGGACCAAGTTCCAGTTGCAGGTCTGACACACTGGTGGTATCTGGGGAATGGGACTAATATGCCACCACTAAGTCC
Source organism: Pholidichthys leucotaenia (assembly GCA_020510985.1). Lineage (NCBI taxonomy): Eukaryota > Metazoa > Chordata > Actinopteri > Cichliformes > Pholidichthyidae > Pholidichthys > Pholidichthys leucotaenia. The sequence goes on along the minus strand of CM035841.1, from coordinate 298,586,754 downwards.
TGCCAACAAACACCAGTTGTGACCAAGGCGACAGGTGGTGAGGCCCAACTGGTGATGCTGAAACAGGGGTTTGAACTGGCAACCTCCCGCACCAGAGTCCACTCTACCTGTGTCACCATGAGGATCGACACATTTGGCAAGCCAAGTAGGAATGCTTTTATTGACTCAGCTCACTTTCGGTCGGTTCACTCGGTACAACATATCAGTATGGGGTTTGCTTCCCTCACATTACCAGCCTGAAGAGTATTTATCAACATGTCTGTCAAGGCCAATGAGACTGCGGCATACCCGGGGAGCTCTGCCTTCCTGCTGTCCAGTCTCATATCCTCATTCTACTTGCACTTCACCTGGCTAACTTGTGTAGTAGGACCCCTGTCAGTGACTTAACTGTCTGCCTTGGAGGTGAGCTAGCTCCCTGCCCAGGGCGCCACTGTGAGGCTGTTCCTACTTGGTGCTTGTTTAACTTGCTAACTTGTCGCATCCTCCAATGTTTAGCTTGCTAATGTTACATTATTGTTTAGCCTAGCTAACAATTTCCCATCCATTTAGCATGCTTATGGCTCTCCCCTTTTTCTCATCGAGTGTTTAGCTTGCTAGCATTCCCACCATCCAAAATGGCTTTGAGAAAAGGAGTTAAAATCAATACAACTGCCAGGTTGTCTAGCAAGACTTACAGGTCTGGTAGCCCTGGTTCTTGACTGTGCCCCAGAGGTTGTAGCTTCTCCATCTCTGAGACAGACAGCCATGAGGCCTGCCCAGTGTGTCTTGGCATGTTGCATGCAAAAGCTGCACTTGTTAATCCTGAGACATGTGTGCATTGCTGCCGTCTCAGGAAATCAACCTGGAGAAGTTGCAAGAGCTGCATGATGCTTTGTACATGGACAACCCGGCTAGACTTCTGTATGAGGTTTGCAGAACAGCTGACTTTATTCTGAGGTTGTCAAGCTCTATGGCCACAGCCTTGGGGAAAGCAATGGCAGAGACCATGATAGCCCATCGGCACCTATGGCTCACTCTCCCGGAGCTGCTGGAAGCACAGCAATCGGAGTTCCTCCACTAGTCCATTGATCCCTTAGGGCTCTTCGGACAGGCTCTGCAGAAGATTCAGTCCCACTGTGACCAGAGCGTAGCGGCTCTCTGTCTCTCTATATCATAGAGCCTCTCAACCCACAGGGCAAAACGGGAGGTCTCTCTCTTTCCAGCTGGCACCTAAGTCAAAGAGACCTTGGTTAAGTGAGCAGTTGCACTTAAGCACAAAACAGTTCCACTCACTGGTACACAAAATAAAGGGAAAGCATTCCCCTGGTGTGGATTTCTTAAAAGGTGTTTTTTTTTTTAACCCATTGTAAAACCTCACTCAGCCACATTAGATGGGGGAAAATCACAGCATGTTCGGAATATCGCTGTTTCAGGCTCCAGTTGTGTAGTAGATGGTGCCCTTGGCCAGCAAATGCCCATGCTCGGCAGGCTTTCTGTCAGGGAGGCGATGTGGCGAGCATGCGTGGTGCCCCTATGGATGATGGGAATTATAGTCAACGGCTACAGTCTCCAATTCAAAAGATGGCCGCCTATGTTCACAGGCATTACAACATCAATTGTACCGCCAGCTTCCACTCCAGTTATGAGAGAAGAGATTCGCTGTCTCTTGGAGCAACAAGCAACAAGAGTTGTACCTCTAAGAGATGCCCACAGAGGTTACTACAGTTGCTACTTTGTCATTCCAAAGAGAGGCGGGGGTCTCCGTCCTATTTTGGATTTGAGCAAATGCCTGAGGTCATTCAAATTCAGAATGCTTACACTGCATCAGGTCATTCAGGTGGTACTATCAAAGTGGGGTTCGCTACAGTGGACCTAAAGGAGACTTATTTCCACATCACAATCCAGCCCAAGCGTAGGCAGTTTCTGCACTTTGCGCATGAGGGAATGACATTCAAGTATCAGGTACTTCCCTTCGGCCTGTCACTTGCCCCTTGGGTGTTCACCAAATGTCTGGAGGCAGCTTTAAGTCCCCTCAGATGCCAGGGCATTCAGGTCTTCGATTACCTGGATGATTTATTAATTCTGGCAAACTCTGTTCATCAGGCCAAAGCACACACAGCGCTCCTGGTGACACACCTACAGTCCTTAGGCTTTATCATAAACACAGAAAAGAGTCTCCTCACACCCACCCAGAAAATCTGCTTTCCGGGTCTGGAGTTGGATTCGGTGCAAAACCAGGCTCAGTTATCCAAGCAGAGGATAACAGCCTTTTATCAATGCCTTTCATGCTTCCAGACGGACCACGCTGTATCTCTACACCAGTGCCAGTGTCTGCTGGGATACATGGCTTTTATGATAGCAGCGGGCCCATTAGACCTACATATGATGAGGTATTTTTAGAGATTGTTTCTCTTGAAACAGAAATGCTTCCCGAACCTGACAGGTCTGGTTCGAGTCTCCCCAGCTTGTGTGCACATGCTGCTCCCCTGGACAGACGCAGCGCGTCTCTGTTCCGGGATGCCCATAGAGCAAGACTCATCATGCATAATGGTCACCACAGGGGCCTTGAAATGGAGCTAGAGTGGCATTTGCAACAACATGCCAACGAACGGGGTGTGGTCAGACGAGCAGAGACGGACATCAACCTGCTGGAACTGCTAGCAGTTTTTCTTTCACTGAAATATTTCTACAGTGTGGGTCTTTTAGCCCACAAGCATGTTCTGGTGCACTGCGACAATACATGTGTGGTAGCCCATATAAACAGACAGGGAGAAACACATTCCCTCTCCCTTTTGTCCTTCACTCACAGAATATTGGAGTGGTGCGGCCCCCGGTTGCAGTCATTCAGGGCAATGCCTGTCCTGGGGTTTTTGAACCATAGAGCAGATTTGCTCTCCAAGGGCTTTCCCTTGGCAAGAAAATGGAAGCTGCACCCAGAGGTGGTTTAGCAGATTTTGGGATTGGTTTGACAAGGCCGATGTTGATCTTTTCGCCTCCAGAGAAAACACACACTGTCCTATGTTCTTCTCGCTACGGGACGAGAGCGCACCGCTAGGGCTGGACGTGCTGTCCAACAGCTGGCCACGGACGCGCTTGTATGCATTTCCCCCAGTGGCGCTAATAGGAGCCACGCTGGAGCAGGTGCGTGTAGCGGGACACTCGATGATCCTGATCATGCCTCGTTGGCCCAAGAAGACATGGTTTGCAGAAACAGTGTCACTGTTGGACAGAGAGCCCTGGCATCTCCCAGCACGCAAAGGCCTGCTGACCCAGGCACAAGGCCAGATATGGCACCCGCGTCCCAAGATCTGTGATCTGTGGACTTGGCCCCTGAAAGGAAGAGGCTGATGTCTCACAGGGTTACCCAATAATGTTAGTGATACCATCCAAGGTGCCAGAGCGTCATCTACTCGGAGCATTTACATGCTTAAAGGGTACCTGTAGTGAATATTTAATAAATAGCCATTTCAAAGGATCAAGTATAATACTAGTGGTTCCGTTCGGTAATGTTGGTCATGAGTCCATGCCAAATATGTGCAAGTTTCAAGTCACTGCTCTGTCAGTTAGTCATGGTCAGCAACATCTTGCCTCCTACAAGGGCTGTTGTAGCACCCATAGTGACGCACAGTCGTTGCTTTGTGCGATTGGCTGGGCTGGTCACTGACCCTGTGCTGCATCCCTAGGACAATGGCGGAGTGCAAGGCTTACGGCTGCACCAACAATAAGCAAAGAAATCCCAGAAAACATTTCTTTTGTGTGCCAAAACCAACTGATGACACGAAGTCAGAGCTGGTAAAACGTTGGCTCCATAACCTCAGCACAGGTCACACACTAAAAACCTTTCCGTTCAGACAGAATTCGGTGGTATGTGAGGACCATTTCACGTAGAGCTGCTATCTGTGTGATCTGCAGGCTGAATTGCTGGGCATGAAGCCCAAGTATTTACGTCTAAAACCAGACGCCGCTCCCACAAAATTCAGTCACAGAAGGTCCAAGAATGACGACGGTTTAAACCTACTTCATCAGAGTGACAAGCCATTGTTTACTCATCTGCGGTAAGCCAGAATCAACGAGTGTACATCACTTCCGGCCGGCAGTGGCTGCTCCCCAGTGGTTTTGTCCAAGTGGGCTTCATGGGATAAAATTATTCAGTATACTGCCTCTCAGGTGTTATTTTTTACTGAATAAGTGCATTTTTGGTTTATAAGTAATATCTAAAGCACAGTTAATGTTGTTATAATGGCCAGTACCGGTTTCCTTTAAGTGGCGTGTTTTCAAGCACTTTTGCCAAAGAAGATGGGTGATTCCTTTCCAAAGCGCTTTAATAGAGATATTCAGAATCAGAATCAGAATCAGATTTATTGCCATTGTTCATGTAGTACACAAACTAGGAATTTGTCTCGGTGCAATGCTACAACATTAAAACATGATAAGATAAAGAGATAAACTAAAAAAAAAAAAAAAAATTAAAGACTAAAACCATGCAATAAGTGTAGAATAATAAATAATAATAATAATAATAATAATAATGAGTAATACTAGTCACAGCAGTTTTAAATAAATTAGCAAGTAGCAGATGATGTGCAGTCGATAATGCAACAGAAAAACAGTGATGAATGACATGAGTCCGGTTGAGCTGCTGTACATAGTGCACAAGAGTCAATAAGTCACTTAATGTTCAGCAGTCTGATGGCAGAGGGGAAAAAGCTGTTCATGTGCCGGGAGGTTTTAGTCTGAATGGACCAAAGTCTTCTACCTGAGGGGAGGGGGGCAAACAGTACGTGATCAGGGTGTGAAGGATCAGCCATGATCTGGCCTGCACGCCTCCGGGTCCTGGAGATGTACAGATCCTGGAGAGATGGGAGCTTGCAGCCGATCACCTTCTCAGCAGTGCGCACGACGCGCTGCAGCCTTAGTCTGTCCCTCGCAGTAGCTCCTGCGTACCACACGATTATGGAGGAGGTGAGGATGGACTCGATGATGGCCATGTAGAACTGCACTAACATCTTGGTGGGTAGCTTGAGCTTCCTCAGCTGCCGCAGAAAGAACATCCTCTGCTGGGCCTTTTTGATGAGGGAGCTGATGGTTGGCTCCCACTTGAGGTCCCGGGTGATGGTGGTGCCCAAGAAGCGGAAGGAATCTGCAATGGTGATGGGAGAGCCTGTGATGGTGAGGGGGGGCAGGGGGGTTGTGACTTTCCTGAAGTCCACAATCATCTCCGCTGTCTTCAGAGCGTTCAGCTGCAGGTTGTTGTGGCTGCACCAGGACACCAGCTGGGCCACCTCTGTCCTGTAGACGGACTCATCGCCGTTGGAGATGAGCCCGATGAGGGTGGTGTCGTCCGCAAACTTGATCAGCTTAACAGACTGGTGGGTGGAGGTGCAGGAGTTGGTATAAAGGGAGAAGAGTAGGGGGGAAAGTACACAGCCCTGGGGTGATCCGATGCTGATGCTAACAGAGTCTGAGACAGACTTCCCCAGCCACACATGCTGCCTCCGGTCCGTCAGGAAGTCGGTGATCCACCTGCAGAGGGAGTCAGGCACGCCGAGCAGGGACAGCTTGTCCTGGAGCAGAGCGGGGCGGATGGTGTTGAATGCAGAGCTGAAGTCCACAAACAGGATCCTGGCGTAGGTTCCCGGGGACTCCAGGTGCTGCAGGATGGAGTGGAGGGCCAGGTTGACTGCGTCGTCCACAGACCTGTTGGCTCGGTAGGCAAACTGCAGCGGGTCCAGGAGGGGAGTGGTGATGGACTTGAGGTGGGACAGGACCAGGCGCTCAAAGGACTTCATGACTACAGAGGTGAGCGCTACAGGTCTGTAGTCGTTAAGTCCAGTAATCCGTGGCTTCTTGGGGACAGGGATGATGGTGGAGGATTTGAGGCAGGTCGGCACGTGGCATTGCTTAAGGGAGGTGTTAAAAATGTCTGTGAAGACAGGAGCCAGCTCTTTCGCACAGTGTCTCAGGGTGGAGGGAGACACGCCGTCTGGACCGGGGGCCTTGCGTGGGTTCAGTCTGGAGAACTGTCTGTGCACGTCCTGCACACTGATGACAAGGGCAGGGGGGGAGGAGGAGGAGGGGGGGACCGCTTTTGATGAATTAGCGGCCAAGGAGGCAGTGGAGCTGGGTGGAGGGGGGGGGAGTTGGACACAGTTGACGAGGTGTCAAAATGGGCGTAATGTTGGGACAGTTTTTGACAAAGGGCTTTGTCATCCTGACCTTTAGAAGCCTGAGGCCGATAGTTGGTGATTTGCCTCAGTCCTCTCCACACAGAAGCCGAGTCATTAGCAGTGAACTGCTGCTGGAGTCTCTCAGAATACACAGATTTAGCTCTCTTTAGCTCTCTGTTAAACCGATATTTAACCTCCCTGTAGCAGTCCCTGTCTCCACTTTTCAACGCTGCTTCCTTCTCCTTCCTGATCTGTCTGAGCTTGGCAGTGAACCAGGGCTTATCATTAGAGTATCTCACCCTGGTGCGCGATGGAAGAATGTTCTCCTCACAAAAGTTGATGTATGAGTTCACAGTGACTGTGTACTCATTAAGATCATGTGTGGCTCCTTTAAACATGTCCCAGTCAGTTATTTCCATGGCTGTGTTCAGTTTCTCTCCAGCTTCACTGGTCAATTTCTTCCTGGTGGTCACAACAGGTTTAGTGAGCTTCAGTCTCTGTCTGTATGTGGGAATGAGGTGGACCATCACGTGATCAGATAATCCGAGCGCAGCGAGGGGAACAACGCGATATGCGTCCTTCACTGTGGTGTAACAGTGATCTAGTGTGTTCTCACCTCTGGTTGGACATTTAATAAACTATTTGTATCGGGGGAGCTCGTGACTCAGATTGCTCTGGTTAAAGTCGCCAACCACAATAACCAGGGAGTCCGGGAAAGTCCGCTCCGCATGTTGGATGTGATCTGCGAGCGCGCGCTGAGCCACGCGCGCGTCCGCGTCGGGAGGGGCGTACACAGCAATCAATATGAATGAAGCAAACTCCCGCGGGGAATAAAATGGCTTGCAGTTAATGGAGAAAAATTCTAGGTCGGGAGAACAGTGCCGGGAAATCACGGTTACATCAGAGCACCAGCTGCTGTTAATGTAAAAGCATACTCCTCCTCCTTTAGACTTACCGAAGAGCTCTGTGACGCGATCAGCACGAAACAGCTGAAATCCCTCAAGGCTTGATCGCGCTGTCCTGAGTAGAATCATTAAGCCAAGTCTCAGTAAAACAGAGGGCGGACGAATTAGCGAGGTCCTTAAATCGCATCAGCAGTCTCAGTTCGTCTACCTTGTTAGAGAGAGAGTTGGTATTGGTCAGAAATATTCCAGGCAAGGCTGTGCGCGTGCCCCTCTTCCGAAGCCGTTCGAGAGCTCCCGCACGTTTTCCTCTCTTCCGCCGTCTCACTTTTTGGGCTAGAAAGTGGACCAGATCGGCGACAGGAGCCAAAAAAACCGGGAGAAGGTCCGTGGGAGTGAAAGACCTGATATTTAGAAGGTCTTCTCGGGTATAAGAGCAGGCAGACACACAACTGATGAACAGAAACAAACAAATTAAAGGGCAGCGAAGCACCATGGCGGCCACTGTGGGCGCCATCTTGGATCGAAAAAAAAAAAAAAAAAAAAAAAAAGATATTGACCTTCCTGCAGGAACTACTGGATAAAGGCCACGCTTTCTCTACTCTCAAGGTCTACTTATCCGCTATTTTGGCGTGCCATGTTCGATGGGACGGGAAATATCCCGGCTCTCACCCTCTCGTTAGGCGCTTTATGAAAGGCGCCCTCCAAAAGACCTCCATCTAAGGAGATAGTTCCCCCTTGGAACTTATCCCTGGTCCTGGAATCCCTATGTGAAGCACCTTTTGAACCAATCAAGTCTATCAGCTCTGATATGCTCTCATATAAAACCACGCTTCTGTTGGCTTTATGCTCGGCCAAGCGTGTGGGCGACATTCATGCACTCTCGATTCACCCTTCATGCATCCAATTCACCTCGGATGATTCCAAGGTAGTCCTGCGCACAAACCCTGCGTATGTACCCAAGGTGTCAGCCGTATATAAATCCATGCCATTCGAACTGACAGCATTTTCGCCTCCTCCCTTCACATCACTGGCACAAGAGTGATCGAATTGTCTCTGCCTTGTGTGCACTTTACGCACATACATTGACCGGACCCAGGCAGTGTAGATCAGCTGTTTGTCTGCTTCACAAGCCTGGTGGCGGGGAATGCCCTGTCAAAGCAGCGTCTCTGTCACTGGATTGTAGAGGCTATCTCGTGGGCTTACGCCAATAAGGGGGTTGACATCCCAGGTAGAGTACGGGCCTAGTCTACCCAGAGCATGACTGTGTCTTGGGTGCTGTTTAGAGGGGTTCCTGTTGGGGAGATATGCTCAGTGGCTACCTTGACTTCCCCCAGTATGTTTGTGAAATTTTACTCCCTGAATGTGACGGCACAGAGCCTAACCCACACGGCGTTGTCAGTGTAAATTTGATGTTCTCATCATCCCTATTGCTGCTGTGCTATTGTCACATTTCCTTGCACTATCTGCACTAGTGGCTCGGGGCATGTTCCATGTCCCCATACTGATGTGTTGTACCGAGTGAACCGACTGGAAGGTAACGGAAGGCTATTTACATAGCCAGTGTTCCCTGAAGAAGGGAAACGAGGTACAGCACAAGTTGGCCCCTCACCACCTAAGGGCTTGGTGAAGTGTAGTTTAGAATGAGGATATGAGACTGGATGACATAAGTTATACACTCAGAGGAGGGCAGAGCTCCCCGGGTATGCCGCAGTGTCATTGGCCTTGACAGACGTGTTGATAAATACTCTTCGGGTTGGTAACGCGAGGGGAGCAATCCCCATACTGATGTGTTGTACCTTGTTTCCCTTCCTCAAGGAACACTGAGGAATCATACCTTTCATTTACTAGAAATGATCCAATTTAGTCCCAAGAGGTATTGAAAGAGGACACTTACTAATACAATGAAATTATTCTGCTACTACATGAAGTATACTTGTTATATACGTGTTATATATGCTTGAACTGTACTTAAGTATACTTAATAAAATTAACTAAATGTCTGTTTTGTTTATTCAATCAGGGCTTTTTTGTTCATAGTTGAAGCAATGATGGAATCCAGTTTTCTTCTGGTATCAATTAGGGATGAGCCGATCCGATCTGCCGTATCGGTATTGGGTTCGATCCAGGCAAAATGGTTGGATCGGTACTGGTAAGGAATAAAAATAATTTACTGATCCGATATATTAATAATATTAAAATGATGGCGCACTCAAATTCTCAAACAGAAGCAACGAGTGTCACGTGTCACTGGAGCCTCACTGTGGGACTCGCCTCGGTATGTTTGCTGTGTGGTACCAGTGTTTACAATTTTAACACCACCAATTTGATAAAACACTTGAAAAGTATCATGGGAAAGGAGCATGCCAAATTCTGTCAAGAACCAAGCAGAAGGAAGTGTGTTGTGCATCAGCAACCACTGCTTTTCCAGCTTGGAGGCTGGAATATACTAAAAGTGAAACTTAAACAAAAGAACAAAACTTAAAGTACAAACCAGACACGAAAGTGGAAAATGAGAGAAATTAAGACATAACATGGGTTTACCTTTCAGTGGAGAGTTACAGCTGATGAGAGTTGGGTAACAGAAATGTAAATAGCAAATCATAACGGTGAACTGGAAGTAGGACTACAGCAACAAGGCTACAGGAAATGTAACAGGTATGACTTCAAAATAAGAGCAAACCTAAAAACTAAGAATGGACAGAGAATAATATCAGAAACACTAGCTACTAAATAAACCGGGGACCAGGAGAAAACTTATGACAATAAGGCTGCGTGTTCACCAAACGCATATTTTCCAGCTGTGGGCAACTATTTACTATTCATTCTCTGCTGTAGTCCAGTGTTTACAGCGCTGAGCGCCCTTGGCACTAAAATGCTGTTGGTGGTGGCCACTTTTTATTGCAGCACTCAGGGTGCTCAGAGTTGAAAAAGTTTCAACTTTTCAGACTACAGCTGAGCTTGTCAATGTCAGACCTTTCTAAGCAGCCAATCAGAATAAGGAAGGGCTGGACATAGGACGCCGGTACAGTCTGTACTCAGACTCCTGTTTTCCATGTCATTATATTTTGCATCCAGAGCTGTTACCAATGCTAGAATACGTTTCTTGTCCATTGTTATTCAGAGACTGCTATTAAAAAATAAGTAGAAAGTCTGACCATAGGGAAAGCAGAAGTGCTGAGCTGTGAGTGACAAGCTGTTGCCGCGATACAGGGCACAGACTTTTTTTTCCAGAGCGCAGCGCACAATGCTGAAAAAAAAAGGCATTCAGGGCAGTCAGGTGACAAAAAACGCATTTGGTGGACATGCAGCTTAATAATAATGGATGACAAAAATACAACGTAAAGGGTTAGTTCCTTTATTTTCAGATCATTTTTTACCTCATGCATAAAGTGGCACTTTGAATTTCATCTGAATGTTTTCTTAAATACTCAGCTTTAAAGTTTTGAATAAACTTGCACTTAAAACTTCAGAATGCATGTTTACATGGTCCTGACCAGTGAAATACTCCCAATGTTACAAAGTTTTAAAAAAGCATCAGCGTTGCTGAACTGAGTCAAATTTGTAATATATTCTTTGACTTTTAGATTTATGTTTTTATGTGTGTGCAAAATGCAACCAGTCATTACCAAAGTATGTTCTGTACTTTTATTGTTTTAAATAAGAGCAACATATCGGGTTTGGATTGGTATCGGCCCATACTCAAAGCACAGTATTGGCGTCGGACTTGAAAAAGTGGCATCGTCTCATCCCTAGTATCAATAAAGTATTTCTGATTTTGTTAAGTCTAAAATTTAACTGTTATTTATCTGTAACTTGAATGACAGACAGTACCAGATAAGTGGGGGTTTGCTTTTGTTTGAAATGTTAAACAACAACAGGTAATTACTGGATTACATGCAGTACTAGTATAGATTGTTTAGGAATTTTGTGCTTTCTTGATGCTGACAGTAACCCTCAAGCTGTGCACAGTCTAGTGAAACCATGTGCTCAGGCTGTCAGAGGACAGGAGGGTGGGGGTTGGGTTTAGGAAACCAGAATGTGACAAATATTGCACTAAACATTATCGCACTAACCAGTGCCAGTTGTGGAACAGCCGGTTATTGTGGGGTAGCAGCTTGGCACATAAAATACTGAGTTCCTCTTTGAGTTTGTGACGTTAACTTCCCTGTATATTTTGAGAGCTGCTCTAGGTTGGTATTTCCCATCATTAACCATTTTGATCATCTTAACTGGATTAAGTTAAATCAAAAGTGTCTTGGACACATGGATCTGCTTTAACTGTCACACACATTCAAGATTAATTAGCAGATTGTTTTTGTGGCATCAGCATAACACAGCGAAGCATGTAGCCACACGTCAGATAAAGGCTTGAACCAAGGTGATCTGAGTAACTACTGCATGTTGCTATAATACCAGAGACAGATGGCGGGAGAGGAATGCCGTCTGACTACGGCAGCCCAGAGTGTGACAGGGACAGGCTCTACTAAGTGAGAAGAATGCGTTGTGACACTCCTCCAGGGCACCTTGTGAACAGCGTGACAGTGGCATGAAAGCGTCAACATGCCAGTTTTCACAGCACACCCCTCTCTGTGCAGGACTGCCAAGACTACAGACACTTCAGTTATACTTGCACAGCACACAAGAGACTTGCAGCCTACTGATGCTACAACATTTTACCATCAGGAAGTGGATTTGTTTCAGCCAGCATTTGGGGGAAAAATACGAACAGTGGGATGTAGGGCTGCAACTAATGACTATTTCAATAGTCGACTAGTCACAGACTATTATAACAACTAGTCAACTAGTCATTAAGAACTGCACAAAAAACTAATCTCTCATTTCTTTTATTACGAAAAATAAAAATTTTCCTTTTAAAAAAACTAGAGCATTTGGTGAACAACAAGAACAAGAATTGCAATCAGCAATAAAATAGAATTTTTTTTCTTAAAGTGCATTTTGTGCATAACAAACAATGCATAGCATTGAACATTTGTCAAGTGTGTGCGTGAGTGTGCGCGTGTGCGAGGGAGAAAATCACTTAAATTTGTAAGGGTTGGCTCATACTTCTTCTTCATCAAGTGGGTGAAATGGGCTCTGGATGGCAGCGCATATTCAGGGTTGAACTGGTGAATCATTTATTGAAATCCTTCCCCGTCAACCATGGAAAGTGGCCTCATGTCTTTGACCATCATGTTTAGAATTGACTTTGTGAGAGCAGTAGCTTGTTGCTGAGTACACATCTACTTTTTCTGCAAAAGGCCATCCATGGTCCCTGTCCTCTTCTTTACCCTGCATAAATTTTATAATGAAATTGTCAGACAAAATGACATTACTCTTTAAAATGTCATGATCCTCTACACATGCACCTACAGTAATAGGCTAGCTATCTTACAGAGGGGCGTCTGACTCTTCCAGAACATGTTTCCTCTTCAAATGCTCATGCATCACCATAGTGGCCCCATGGTACGCAAGGCTCACTTTACAGAGCTTGCATTGAACAGTTTTGTTGTCTGAGTCACGTATAAAATGTTCTCAAACTTTGGAACGTTTGTTTCACGTGAGCTCTGCTTCAGCCTCCGTCATGGTGCTGCTTCCCCTGCTCTTTTCCCGGTCACTAGCGTGAATGCTCTGTCAGCACACCAAAGAGCTGGGAAAAGCATGATGTCTCACTCTGAGCTACTTCAGTTGGCTATGGTGAAATCCTGTTTAGCGTGGCATTGCATTCCATGGGATACACACGATGATGTCACTAGCAACGCGTCGACTACTAAACTAATTGTCGACGAATTTTGCCGTCAGCTATCTGTCGACTAGCTGACGAGTCGTTGCAGACCTAGTGGGATGGTAGATGAACTCAACAGTTGCCTGAGGCTGCTGTCATCACTGAGGGCTGTAAATAGCATTTATAATTCAATCAAACTCCGCCTTTGCTGCCCAGCGATTTCACTCAGTACCGTACACAATCAGCTGTTGTGCCACATGTTTCTGATGGTAACTTAAAAGCTGCGGTGAATATGTGACTGCCATACAAAGGTATTTTGATGTTGTGCACCAGCTAAACGAAGATGACTGTGCTGGGTTGACCTGAAAACCAAATCACTTGTACACTAGTGACAGAGCATTGGTAGCTTTCCAAGCCCAACCCATGGGAGTTTCAGATTGCTGGTTTGGCAGTGAGACAGTATTTTTGTAGATAATCACAAACGTTAACCCAACAGAGCCAATACCTTCATTTGAATTTATTTCTCCTTCTATCTAATAGCTGCTGATCACAATGAAAGCAGACACAATTTCCAGCACTGCCTATCTAAGGTAGGGAAACTGAACAACCTTCGGTGCTATTTGTAAAACCATGAGACTGGTAATTTTTTCATCTTTACTTTGAGGGGAGAGGCTCGGAAATATATGCCTCATTCTTTACAGATGAATTATTACCACTCGTTCTGATGCCCAACGGCAGGGTTACGCATCATACAGGCCCATATTTCTTGGCAGCAAACATATTAGAGTTTGAACCCCTGTCATGCCTACTCTGCAACCTTACTGATACCCTGGAACCACCTCCAGTTATAATCAGAATGTCAGATTGGGGGTGGGGGGGATAATTAATGCTGTGTCTTCTGGGTTTGCTTATTTCACCGGGCAAAAAAGAAGTTTTCGTGCCTTCATCGCCTACAGCCAAATACTTAGCTTGCCTTGGCACCGTGTTCAGCTTCTAAAGGGGATGATACATTGCTCAGTAAGCTTTTTTTGCCAAACCATCGCATAAGATTCAAAACAGGCAAACAAACTTGTGCAGGAAAAAAAAATACTCCGGATTAACTCAAATAGCATTAAAGACACGAGACAGGAGGAAGACATCAAAGTAATTTTTATGAGGCAGGAGAACATTAATAACTGCAAGGCTAAATCGTGTCTTAAGCATGTGAGATGTCGGGAGAAAACACAGTTTAATAGGTGGAGATGGCAAACAGACATCAGATAGCAGAGCAGAGAAATGCAGTATCCTGATGTTTCCATGCAGTCAGAAAACTTTGACCTGTCATCTGTCTTTGCTTGCTGAAAAAAAAAAAAAAAGATTTTCACACTAACACACTGAAACACAAGATTACACAGGACATGGTTATACTCACTTCCTCTCAAATGATGGAAATGTTGCATCAGGCTATTTAGAAAACCCTCACATGGTATCATTACGTCAATGTCCAAGTTTCATTTCACAAACAACAATTCAGTGTCTGATTATAGGCTCTCGAGCAAAAGTTTTCAGTAGTTTTAAAATCAAATTGATAGATCTTCAAAGCTTTTTTCACAGCATCCATTTTGAATTAAAATAGGAGGACATCTTAAAGTGACACTCCGGCAAAAATCAAGTATTTTCTGTTGTTAGCATGTCTGTAACGTTTTTTTGTGACTTACAAGACATATCAAGAGCAAAATTTCACCACAGTCCCAAGTCTGTGTTTTTCTGCTGTGAATTTCCACTTTGTTAATGCTCTCCTTCAACGGGTGAGTTTGGACAGACCGTTTCTAGCTACATAATAATAATGGATTAGATTTATATGACACTTTACATGCCAGGTGACATCTCAAAGCATTTACAGTGAGTCCATTATTCATTCACTCCAGACAGACATTGATAGTGATAAGCTACTACTGTAGCCACAGCTGCCCTGGGGCAGACTGACGGAAACGTGGTTGACAATCCACCCCAACGGCCTCTCCGACCACTACCGAACATTTACTGTATACACATCCGTACCCAGTGTCATGGACACTGGAGGCAAGGTAAAATGGTAAATGGCGTTCACTTATATAGCATTTTTTTCTCATCTCTAGATGACCAAAGCGCTTTACAGATCCTGCTATCCACCTATTCACACACACATTCACACACTGATGGCGGTGGAGCTGCCATGCACAGGTGCTGGCCTGATCCACCAGGAGCAACTGGGGGTTCAGTGTCTTGCGCAAGGACACTTTGACATGCAGACTGCAGACAGAGCGGGAATCGAACCCCTGACCCTCCGATCAGTAGTCGGCCACACTACACCTGCGCCACAGCCGCACAGGTGGGTAAAGTGTCTTGCCCAGGGATACAATGGCAGAATGGCTGGGGAGAGTGGGATTCGAGCCGCCAATCCTCTGGTTATTGAATGACCCGCTGTACTGTACCTCCTGAGCCACTGCCACTCACATTTCCCTCCTCCGTTCCATTTTTGCTGAACACCAAGCTGGATGGCAGGAAGTTCCATTTTTATATGGTCTTTGCCATGACCCAGCCGGGTACATAAGTATTCCTGTGTAGCCTGGTTGTTTATAACATTAACCAATCAGACGGCTACTCTTGGCTACCTTGGGGGAAGAGGGAGGAGCCAAGGAGCAGCAGGATTGAGGGGATTGAAAGCGTCCCGTTTTGCATAGCGATTAGCAAAGTAGTGGAAGAGAAGGGAGGAGGGGAGTGGGGACACGGCTTGAATGTTGCTCAGCGAGACTGCTGCTCTCAGCTCACTTCACTGGCAGCCAGGGGACCAAGCTGCGGAATGTGAGCCGCCCAGTGGGCCACTTTTCTTAAGCAGAACTGGCGCTGGCTTGTTGCGCTCGGCGAGACCGCTTTCAAAAAATTGTTTTGCTGTTTACTTTTAAAAATATAGGCAAAACTTTAACATCCGGAAGCATCGTGAACAAACTAGCAGCCCACCCTCCAGGAGTCGCAGCGACCAATCATGTGTAAGCCCTGCAGGCTGCTAATTAGAATAGTCATAGATCCATGCATACTTAAAGTGCTGATGACATGTTTTTGACTTCCTCTAATTTTTTCAGCACATAATACAGTATGACAAAATAGGTTGGTCTGTGCAGTTCTAAGTCAAACAGGCTTTTTTCACGCGAATATCCAATGTTTTCATGAGCGCCACGTCACCAATTACATTGGTGGCTGGAAAACCCCGCTGCCATGTAGTCACTTCATCGACAGAACACAGTGCTTGGCTGCTCATTGTACACACAGGATGGAAGTGGTTGAAAACATCGACGATGATTCCAGCACATGTAGTCTGGAATTGGTTTGTGTTGTCCAATCTTCAGATGATTATAGTTCCGAAGAATTGGATGGCAGTGAAGAATCTGGGGGCATCAGACCATATAGGTTTGAGCCGTGCCAAGTGGGCATCATGCCAAGCGAATCATACTCAGAGAGTCACGGTGGAGAGGCACACATGCCCACCGCAGCCGTAGCGACAAACACATGGCACGGGAACACCAAGTGTTATTGTTTTGTTACAGATATTGCAACAAATTATTTGTTTATAAATATAATTTATTTAAATCCGATTTTTCAATAAAATCATAGCAGTGTATTCTCTGTGGCTCAGGCATCGGTTTTATTATGGATTATATTTTGAGTTCTTGTTGTTTTTGTTTTGGACATGTGTTTTATGTGCGTTTTGAGCCACTTTCAGGTGGGCACTGTCCAAGATTCGCCAGTCCGAACACACGCCCCCTCTCTCTTTGGCAGTCAGCTGTTCATGGTTTGTGTGCATCATCTGCCATGTTGTCAGCCAGTCAATGTTGCCAACATGACGTGTTAGCCACTCCACACAGCCGTGGTTCTGTTGCGCCCCTTGTAGCGATGTCGGCCCTGGGGTGCAACCGTGGTTAACAGGTGTCCTCTCCATGTTCACTGGGCAATGTCAGCCCCAAATTCCAACTGTGGGTGTTTCTGTTTATTTTTGTAAGTCTTCACCTTTTTGGGAACTGTTGTCATCATTCTTATGTTCAATACATGTGCTGTGGTGAATTCTGCATGTAAATCCATTCATCATGACCCTCCGTGTGCTCTTACGCAGGGCCAACATCGCTTCAAGGACGCACAAGAACCACAGCAAACATGGACTGACTAACATATCGTGAGAGTGCTGAAAATACTGGCAGACAAACAGCACAGATGACGGCCGCAAACGGCCGCGAAGTACACGCACTGCTGGTGATGGTGTGATGAGAAGCACCTGGGCGAGGACTCGGAAACATGATCAGCGGGAGGGGAATCAGCTGGTGATAATGAGAGAGGGGACGTGCCCGGATCAGCGTGCGATCAGAGAAAGTAGGTCAAAGCTGCATGTAAATCCATTAATCCTTCCGCTCCTCGTGCGCTTTTATGCAGGAGGAGCGCACGAGGAGCACACAGGAGGCTTATGACAGTTGGAGCTGAAGCGTGTGATGTGGTCTTTCACGCCTGCTGTTTATCTAAGCCTGCCACACAACGCGAAGGCATAGCCGTAAATTTAAAACAAGAAACCAGAGAAACTGTGAGCTACAAAGCTGCTGTCATTCAAGTTAACAACACCGGAGTCCGTTCTGTCGATTACATCATTGGAGTGCCGCCCTTAATTCGGTGGGTGGCACCACAGTCCATTCAGCGGCTGCGGTTTTTTGATGATAACTAGTTTATGTAGGCGCTGTTGTAAATATTATATTGATCATAGACAATGACTTTTGGGTTTACATAACATGCTAAAAAATGTCAAAAACGTGTCATCAGCACTTTAAGGAGGTGAAAGATTTAAAAGCTCTTTCCAATCAATTCTAAGGCAATGAAAGTATTTTTTGTGGGTAAAAAGCCACAATATACTATCTTGGGCAATACGTATTTGTTTTTGAGGTGGTTTTAGACCCGCTGGTGTGCATCTTTAAGTGTTAAAGGTGGTGGAGACAACATTCTGACCTCCTGGTCAGTAGGTTTCACACTTAGTTTTGCCCCAACTACTTGGCAGAGACACATCCCATCAACCCAGTTTTGCTATTGGCTGTGACCAGCTGTGACGTCTTTACTGGCTATACAGTGGTGTGAAAAAGTGTTTGCCCCGTTCTTGATTTCTTTTTTTTGTATGTCACACTTAAATGTTTCAGATCAACAAACATATTTAAATATTTGACAAAGATAACGCAAGTAAACACAAAATGCAGTTTTTAAATGAGGGTGTTTATTATTAAGGATTAAAAAAAAATCCAAACCCACATGGCCCAATGTGAAAAAGTTATTGCCCCCCCCATTAACTGTGGTTTATTACATCTTTGGAAAGCTGAGTTCAATTTCTCAAGCCACACCCAGGCCTGATTACTGCCACACCCGTTCTCAATCAAGAAATCAATTAAATAGGACCTGCCTGATAAAGTGCAGTAGACCAAAAGATCCTCAAAAGCTCGACATCATGCTGTGATCCAAAAAAATTCAGGAACAAAAGAGAAACAAAGTAATTGAGATCCATCAGTCTGGAAAAGGATATAAAGCCATTTCTAAAGCTTTGGGACTCCAGCAAACCACAGGGAGAGCCGTTAGCCACAAATGGAGAAAACATGGAACAGTGGTGAACCTTCCCAGGAGTGGCCGGCCGACCAAAATTACCCCAAGAGCGCAGCAACAACTCATCCAAGAGGTCACAAAAGGCCCCACAACAACATCCAAAGAACTGCAGGCCTCACTTATGACTCCACCATAAGAAAGAGACTGGGCAAAAATGGCCTGCATGGCAGAGTTCCAAGATGAAAACCACTGCTGAGCAAAAAGACCATAAAGGCTCATCTCAGTTTTGCCAGAAAACATCTTGATGATCCCCAAGACTATTGGGAAAATACTCTGTGGACTGATGAGACAAAAGTTGAACTTTTTAGAATGTGTGTGTCCCATTACATCTGGCGTAAAAGTAACACAGCATCTCAGAAAAGGAACATCATACCAACAGTAAAATATGGTGGTGGTAGTGTGATGTCTGTAGCTGTTTTGCTGCTTCAGGACCTGGAAGACTTGCTGTGGTAAATGGAACCATGAATTCTGCTGTCTACCATAAAATCCTGAAGGAGAATGTCCAGCCATCTGTTCGTGACCTTAAGCTGAAGCACACTTGGGTTCTGCTGCAGGGCAGTGATCCAAAACACACCAGCAAGTCCACCTCTGAATGGCTTAAGAAAAACAAAATGAAGACTTTGGAGTGGCCTAGTCAAAGCAGAACAAGCAGTCTACAAACTTGTAATCAGTCAGTCGGCCTATTTAAAGGGTGACAAGTAGTCACTGTGCTGTTTGGTGACATGGTGTGTACCACACTAAACATGGACCAGAGGAAGCAAAGGAGAGAGTTGTCTCAGGAGATTAGAAAGAAAATTATAGACAAGCATGTTAAAGGTAAAGGCTGTAAGACCATCTCCAAGCAGCTTGATGTTCCTATGACTACAGTTGCACATATTATTCAGAAATTTAAGATCCACAGGACTGTAGCCAACCTCCCTGGACGTGGCTGCAGGAGGAGACGGATAATACGACTGGTAACAAAAGAGCCCAGAACAACCTCTAAACACATTCAAGGTGAACTCCAAGGTCAAGGTACTGTACATGAGTGTCAGATCGCACCATCCGTTGTTGTTTGAGCCAAAGTGGACTTCATGGGAGACGACCAAGGAGGACACCACTGTTAAAAACAAATCATAAAAAAGCCAGACTGGAATTTGCCAAACTGCATGTTGACAAGCCACAAAGCTTCTGGGAGAATGTCCTATGGACAGACGAGACAAAACTGCAACTTTTTGGCAAGGCACATCAGCTCTATGTTCACAGACGCAAAAATGAAGCATACCAAGAAAAGAACACTGTCCCTACTGTGAAACATGGAGGAGTTTCTGTTATGTTCTGGGGCTGCCTTGCTGCATCTGGCACAGGGTGTCTTGAATCTGTGCAGGGTACAATGAAATCTCAAGACTATCAGGGTATTCTAGAGAGAAATGTGCTGCCCAGTATCAGACAGCTTGGTCTCAGTCGCAGGTCATGGGTCTTGCGACAGGATAATGACCCAAAACACACAGCTAAAAACACCCAAGAATGGCTAAGAGCGAAACATTGGACTATTCTAAAGTGGCCTTCTATGAGTCCTGATCTAAATCCTATTGAAAATCTGTGGAAGGAGCTGAAACGTGCCATCTGGAGAAGGCACCCTTCAAACCTGAGACAACTGGAGCAGTTTGCTCACGAGGAGTGGGCCAAAATACCCGCTGAGAGGTACAGAAGTCTCATTGACAGTTACAGAAATCATTTGATTGCAGTGATTGCCTCAAAAGGTTGTGCAACAAAATATTAAGTTAAGGGTACCATCATTTTTGTCCAGGCCTGTTTCTTGAGTTTGTTTTTTTTTTTTTAAATAATTCTGTTGAACCACAATTCAAAAGCATTGTCTGATTTTCATTGGTTAATTTTCATAGAATTTTTATTTATTACCGCTTTTGTCAGATTCAAGTTATTTCTGTGACCATTGTGGGTTTTTCTTTCATTAACAAAGGGGTACCAACAATTTTGTCCACGTGTGCATATATCACATCTGTAATAATAATCACATTTTTCCTGTTTTTCTTTCCTCTTTGTTTCTCTGAGGTCCACGGTGGGGAACCTGAGGGTCTGCAGTCACAGCAGCTGTGAAGATAACAGGCTGGAAGTTAAATAAGAATATTACCATGTTTACTGTTTATACCAGAAACAGAAACTGCTACTGTATTTCAATAAATTAATGTTTGGGAAAAACTGTTTTGTTTTGTTTTTTTTCAAGACTTTGCAAGATTTAAGAAACTCTCAATATTCAATACACATAAGTGTGAAACATTCCGAACTGTTCTGATTTAATATTCTTAATTATGCTTTTACTTCTGGAAAATTTTGATACATTTACCTACTATTGCAGCCTGTTATCTTCACAGCTGCTCTGACTGCTGACTCTCAGGTTCACCACCGTGGACCTCAGAGACAAAGAGGAAAGAAAAACAGCAAAAAAATGTGATTATTGTTACAGATGTGATGTATATAAAAAATATAGATGTCATGTTTCTCCTCAGCTTAATAAATTTCTTGGTTTAGTGAGTGAATCGTTTTAAATTGAGTGAATGAAGCATGTCACACTGTGGTGTTTTTATATTACTGCCATCGTGTAACTATACCTGCATTCAATTAATAAAATCTGTTACGCCAGCATTTTTTCTTTGTGCTCCTAGTTTTATTATTGTGCTTCTGTATTTTTATGCCTCGACACAAAGGCAACGTAGGCATACGGTAATCACTCCATGTGTCTGTGTATGTTTCTGTCTGTCAGTCTGGTACCAGCTTTTCAGCTAACCTGCTCAAAATCAACTGGAACTAAAGGTTTGTATCATTGTATTGCCATATTTTCTTGACTTATAATTTGCCACAATTTCCAGATCAGGCTTTGTTTTCAAAATAAACATAAATTTAATTCACCTCACCATCAATGCAGCTGCAAAAAAAAAGGTATTGTAATAACTATGCGTGCCCACTAGAAGTGGCAGTGGGACTTTTTTACAGCCTTCCCCCCATGCCACAGGTACCAAGGCCTCAGCACCTTGGTGCTTTCACTTCCTAAGCATTTTACCTCCATTCAAATGCTGACACATATCCAGAGAGGATTTGTTTCAGAAATCATTCCCATCTCCACAGATTTCTTTTCCACTTTTCTTTCCTCATGTCAGATGCTAAAGTTAGCCTCAGTAGCATTATCTGCAAACAGCACTAAACCTGACCACCTTTAGCCAGTGTTATCTCCATCTCTACATGATGTACAGCACCAGCTGCCTGTCACAGATAGGTTCAGCCAGAAATAAATCCAGCCAGGATGCCCACATTAACACAGAGTTCAGCAATGTTATATGTTGTGGCAGCGAAATCGATGATAAATTGTCTTCATTATGAAAGATGTTCAGGGAAGTACTTACTGTGGAGCAATAATCCTGAGGATGCGTTATTGTATTTTCTTCTATTGATCCTGCAGATTTATGCACCTACACTATTGCTCAAAACAAATAAAATGTGTCTGGCATAGTGAGAGAAATATTTACTCAAAGCCTCTTTATGGGCTGAATATTAGCTCCTAAAATGAAACATAAATTCACAAACATCACATCACTGTCACTGTCCATCAGATAGATCCATCTGCTTACACAGAATCTGTGTTGGGTTTGTCGCTGCTATAGTAAAAAAACAACCACCACCTCAGCTTCAATTTGTCAGCTTGTCTCGAAGGATCTTAAAATGGTGCCATTATCACAGCGGGCACAAATCCTCTCTCAAATTGCCTGAGGTTGCACTGCTTTCCAGCCAGCTCCTTCCAAAGCCATAAACTTGGATTCAACAGGTTCATAATGCACATCAGTGATGAGCTTAGGGATCAATCTGTTGCTTTCTGTGTCAAGGTCAGCTAGTGACTTCTACATTTGGTACAGTCAGCAGTTTTAAAGGTTACATTCGATAATTAGAAAAACAAAGTTTGTTCATGGGTATTAAACTTCTGAAGTGCTTTCTTGGGTCATATGATCACTGTAAAAATCTAAAAACATTTCTTTACCTAGAAATATTCATATTTATACTAGTGGTGTTGGACGATTAAAATTTCTAATTGTGATTAATCTTGTGGAACGTTGAGTTAGTCGTAATTAATAACACGTTAATCATGTGTTTTTCCATTCAGATACAGTGTACCTGTTAAGGAGTGAGGCGTGTGACCCAAACGCAAACAAGGGAGGAAGCAATAATAAGTGTAACAATAATCTTTATTACAATAATGGTGTAAGATAATGTGCAAAGGAGACATTCTCGAGGATCTGGCAACCCTATGAGGAGAGAACAGAGGGACAGGTAAGTATAACTGAAGCGCTGGATAATGACGTTTTAATATTAGTTTTTGTGCTTACACGTTCACAGGAGGGAGAGCGTCTGGGAGCAAGTGAAGGAGTTCCACGCTGGGAGAGTAGGTTGGCAGGGGGAGAAGTGCTGTGGTGCTGCAGGGGAGTTTCCTGAGGGGTTGTTGGAGACAGGCTGGCTAGACCTGAGCACTGGGGAGTGAGAGTCAAGAGCAGTGATGACAAACGTTGGTAAGTCAGCTTACGTGGAGAAGTGAGGGTGTGCACAGTCCAAGACATCCAAATCCTATCTGAGAGGCTATTTCCAAAATCCAGAGGCAGGCCAGGGTCAGAAGACAGTGGATAGATAACGGCAGGCAGAAAATTCCAATCCAGAAGGCAGGCTCTGGGTCGAGGACAAGCAAAAGATCAAAAGCACACCAAATCAAGATAAAACATAGATTCTGAGCTCAGAGAGGATATGGCTGTGGGCAGGATAACGTCACTTGGCAGAGTGAGGGGAGAGCACCCAATTTAAAGGGCCTCCTTTGATTAACAGCAAGTGATGAACAAGGCTGCAGGGCGTGAGCCTAATCAGAGGGGGAGAGAGGCAGGGCGACAAAGCACACACAGAGACCATTATGTACCTTACAGTCATGTGAAAAAATTTGGATACCCCTTTAAATATTCAGTTCTTTAATAAGAAATGTTCATATATCTATGTCTAACCTTGTTTTTATTTGCATTTTTAACATTTATTTTAGCCATTTTAAGTGGGAATGAATGTGGGGGTGTCCTAATTTATTCCTCACTATTTGTTTAGGATTACATTTTACAGAAAATTTGAAAAAAGTCTTTAATTCATTTTTAATTGTTTAGTTGTATTGCATGAATCTCCCAGTATTTTTAACGTTGATATTAATTCAAACTTTATTTCAAACAAAAACATAATGGGCTCAGTATAAAATGGAACGCCACCACTTCCAAATGCTGGAATGAAGTGTGAGTGACGAGTTGACAATTGCTGATATAAGATGATTGTTACATTCCAGCAGTCTTCTCAAAAAACTGTAAACATTCTTACGTATCAATTCTCCAAAAGACGGAATGTTCACAGACACAAACAACTGGCTTGCACTCGACCTTCGTGGTACATCTAACAACCTTCTTAGGGAGTTATTATATGCAATGCGGATTTTGTTCCTAACAGCAACATTGCTATTAAACCATAAAGGCGAGCAGTACATTGAGGTACAGAAGGTCTTGAACAACATACATTTGACATCAGGAGAACATCTATGGAAATTACGCAACAGTAAATTGGTTTGAGCGTACAGTTTCCTGAGATGCCTGTTGCAATCAGCATTGGTCTTATCAGATTCAATCCACACACCTAGGTATTTGACTTTTTCAACAAAGTTCAAGCTATTACCACAAAGTGATATAACAGGATTCGACGTATTGACACCCTTTGGTTTGAAAGCCATACACATAGATTTAGTACAGTTGAACAGGATGTCATTTTTTTTACCAAATTTTTCACATACAGAAAGGAGATGTTGCATCGCTGCGGTAGACAAACTTAACAAACAGAGGTCATCAGCGTAGAAAATGGGATTTAACAGTGCACCGTTAAAGGAGCCGCCCACATTAGTATTGTTCAACAGTACACTGAGATCATCAACATAGACATTAAACAACAAGGGTGACAGTATACCACCTTGTTTAACACCGTTGGTCACATGAAATTTGGATGAGGTGACATTGCCCCATCTAACAACCATAGACTGCCTTCTGTACCAGTATAGCAGGATGCTAACAATGTAAATACCTCGATCGATCAATTTTCTGAACAAACCCCAGTGGTTAATCCTGTCAAAAGCTTTGCTAGCATCTAGGAACGTAGCATAAACACTAGTGGAGTGGCTTCTGAAGTAGTCAACAAATTCATGGAGTAGGTAAACAGCCTTGTCAGTTGAAAGAGCTGATTTGAAACCAAACTGATTGTCGTTTGTCCACAGATAATCCTCAATTCTGTTCAGGAATAAACCCTCTAACAGTTTAGATATAACATTAGCAATAGCTATAGGTCTGTAGTTGTTCATGTCAGAAAGACTGGCACACTTGTTTTTCACCAAAGGAATAATAACAGAGTCCATCAACATGTCTGGCATGTAACCATGAACAAACATACAGTTAAAACACAATGACAACAAAATACACAAGTTGAAATCGGCGTTGATGAGGCATTCACTGGTGAGACAGTCAGGGCCAGCTGATTTGCCTTTCTTGAGAACTTTGATCAGTGAATCAACTTCAACAGGAGTAACAGCAGAAATATCAGAGGCATCAAACATGTCGTTATACAGACGGATATCATGCATAACAGAATCCTTCATTGAAACATTCTTGACTGAGTTGAAAATAGCTTCATAATGACTTTTCCACTTTTCAGCAATATTAACGTCACCAGTCACACCATCAATAGTGTTTGATCTGACAGACCGGTGGGAGCTCATTGCCTTCATTTGTTTCCAGAATTCTACCATGTTCAGTTCACTCATGTGATTAGCTAGCTGGTCACATTTGATACTTTCTTCATTGCGCCTGCATGCTCGTAGAGCATATTTGAACCTAGCCCCGCAATTTTTCATGTTTTCAAATATTGGACCAGAACGTGGTTTGCTATTACTCCTCCACCACAAAAAAGCATCCCGAGCAGCTGTGTGAGCCTTGCTAACTACATCATTCCAGCCTGGGACGTTATATTGGGTGGCCACACTGTGACTAGGAATGCATTCACTCACACAGTAATTTAGAGCATCAACAATATCACTGTAGAACCTGTCAATATCGTCCCTGTGTGCCACACAATTACGGTCGTGACACCTGATGGCGTCCATAGGAGCACGGATGTTACAGAGTTTCCTACGAGTAAGTTTCTTATATCTGGACAGGTCTGACGCTGTGGCATCACGCCATTTGTATGTTCTACTGCTCGTTGTGGCTGAGGGAGCTTCCCGGGGGCCACTTACAGCACTAGATACCTCAATATCTATGGATAAAGGTACATGATCAGAACTCACATAGTCAAGCAGAACTTTGATATTGGATACGTTATCATGGCCTGAGGATGTAGTCACACAGTGATCAAGCCATGATGTAGAGCCATGAGCCAAGCTAACATGAGTAAAGGTATCACCTGGTAAGATAATCCTGTCCGAGATGTGTAGGGAGTAACTCTCACAAAAAGACACCAGTTTGTCTCCAAAACAACTTGAACGTGCTGTATTAGCGTTGAAGTCACCAATTGTGAACACATATGGAGTTGGAAAGTCCTCGGTGATACGTTTAACAAGACTCAGGCAGTGCAAGTATTCATCCAAGTTTTCAACATTGTCATAGGGGAAATATACACATAATATAAGACAGTGAAAGTCACCCAGGTTGACTTCAATACCTATAACTCTTAAGCAATCATAAGTTTTCACAACACAACTGTTCGCAAGTGACTTCCGCCATAGGATACCGACGCCGCCATAGGGGTGACCTAAAATATATTAATATATTATAATATTAAATATCCATATGTCCAAATATGTTTAAAAACACACAGACTTATACAGGGTGTCCTAATTTTTTCACATGACTGTAAGTTGGTAATTTTTCAAGTTTCTCATACTGTTATAAACATGGGTGTGGACAAATATACTTGCTTTCTTCACCTGCAGGTTTATTAGCACTCTCAGCATATCCAAAATGATAAAAACTATCCAGAATATTCTCCTGAAAATCCTCAAAAGTACTACTGCATGTGCGAAAAACAAGACTCATTAACATCACTGCAACACAACTCGGCATCTACACTCCCATAGCAAACATCCACCGCTTTTAAGCAGCTCAACACAAAACAATGGATCTTGTGTGTCACAACAGACACAATTTCCCTTTTAATAGAAAAGTTGTAAACATAAACAAACAACTATCTCACCTGTGACGTCACCAACCAGGCAGCAAAAACATGGTGTTGTAGTGGGTGGACATCACGAACACAGCTTGAGAATTTTAGACTGGTACTCACCTACTGACAGTTGGACCCAAAGCGATGAAGATGAAACAGATGAGTGTCTGTACGTGTCAGCTGCTGGCAGCCACTACATCCGTAGCACGTAGCTGTTTATACTGCGAGCTGGGTAGCGGGCTGCCAAAGAAGAACAACTGACATCCGGGTGAAGTTTTGGAGGAGGCTGTGACAATTATCCATGTGAGAACTCCGACAGATAACATTGTAAACTTAAACATGGCAGCATTTTGGGGATTTCCATGGCTGTGATTCAGCTTGTTTGACATTACAATGTCTACATGGTGCACACAGTGTCTGTATGGCCAGAGCGGCTTCCGTACAGGGAACAGCTACACCAAGAAAGAACTGTTTGCGCTTTCTGCCGTTAACTGCAGTTAACCGCAATCACAAAATTTGTTGCCATTAACATTAGCGTTAGCCATTAACATTAACCATTAGCGTTAACACGTGATTAGCGCAATAAGTAGTGGTGGCCAGATCGATCCAAATATTGATAATATCACTACCAACATTGGTATTGATATTGATCAATACCACTGTAATGAGATCGATACTCTGTGTCCATGTTGCCGCTCCCGTCACAGCACGGAGCAAGCACACGTGGCTCCTTTTCTTCTTCTTGTGGTTTTACCTACTCCCTCCTTGTCCCTCTTGTACCATCATGTTACTCAGCAGTGCCAGGTAAACAAGCTAGCAAGCAGCAGCCACCAGCTGCCGGCAACACGCACACACAGCACAGAGAGAGCAGAAGAATGGCAGAGAGGAAGATGAGCGCCGTGTGGCCAGGGGCACCTCCAGAAATTTTTCATGGGGCGGCCACATGGGGGCAACTGAAAGTCTTGGGGTGGCACATCAAACTCAATTTAAAATGTAATCATGCTGGGCGCTTGTTCGCGTTTGGTCTGAACGCACCTTGACAGTGTGATCTGTCCTACTTTGCTGTATTTTGTTAATATTTGCTAATAATATACAGCACACATCAATTTTTCTTAAACATCTACTATATGTAAACGATAATATAAGATAAGCATTTATTAGTCCCACAATGGGGAAATTCCAGGATTACAGCAGGGATAGCAGCACTCAGAGCAATAGTAAATAAGCTAAGAACTGGTTAGCCAAAGCAGTAAATGAATATACAGTGGGGTAAAAAAGTATTTAGTCAGCCACCAACTGTGCAAGTTCTCCCACTTAAAAGATGAGAGATGTCTCCAATTTTCATTATAGGTATACCTCAACTATGAGAGACAAAATAAGAAAAAAAAAAATCCAGAAAATCATATTGAAGGATTTTTAATGAATTAATTGGTAAATTCCTCAGTAAAATAAGTATTTGGTCAATAACAAAAGTTCATCTCAATACTTTGTTCTATACCCTTTGTTGGCAATGACAGAGGTCAAACGTTTTCTGTAAGTTTTCACACACTGTTGCTGGTATTTTGGCCCATTCCTCCATGCAGATCTCCTCTAGAGCAGTGATGTTTTGGGGCTGCTGTCGCTGGGCAACACAGACTTTCAACTCCCTCCAAAGATTTTCTATGGGGTTGAGATCTGGAGACTGGCTAGGCCACTCCAGGACCTTGAAATGCTTCTTATGAAGCCACTCTTTCGTTGCCCGGGCAGTGTGTTTGGGATCATTGTCATGCTGAAAGACCCAGCCACGTTTCATCTTCAATGCCCTTGCTGGTGGAAGGAGGTTTTCACTCAAAATCTCACGATACATGGCCCCATTCATTCTTTCCTTTACACGGATCAGTTGTCCTGGTCCCTTTGCAGAAAAACAGCCCCAAAGTATGATGTTTCCACTCCCATGCTTCACAGTAGATATGGTGTTCTTTCTCCTCCAAACACGACAAGTTGAGTTTTTACCAAAAAGTTCTATTTTGGTTTCATCTGACCATATGACATTCTCCCAATCCTCTTCTGGATCATCCAAATGCTCTCTAGCAAACTTCAGACGGGCCTGGACATGTACTGGCTTAAGCAGGGGGACACGTCTGGCACTGCAGGATTTGAGTCCCTGGCGGCGTAGTGTGTTTCTAATGTAGCCTTTGTTACTTTGGTCCCAGCTCTCTGCAGGTCATTCACTAGGTCCTCCCATGTGGTTCTGGGATTTTTGCTCACCGTTCTCGTGAAAATTTTGACCCCACGGGGTGAGATCTTGCGTGGAGCCCCAGATCGAGGGAGATTATCAGTGGTCTTGTATGCTTTGAGTGGTCTTTGTGACTAGAAAAGCGCTATATAAGTGTAGGTTAGTTAGTTAGTTAGTTGTATGTCTTCCATTTTCTAATAATTGCTCCCACAGTTGATTTCTTCACACCAAGCTGCTTACCTATTGCAGATTCAGTCTTCCCAGCCTGGTGCAGGTCTACAGTTTTGTTTCTGGTGTCCTTTGACAGCTCTTTGGTCTTGGCCATAGTGGAGTTTGGAGTCTGACTGTTTGAGGTTGTGGACAGGTGTCTTTTATACTGATAACAAGTTCAAACAGGTGCCATTAATACAAGTAACGAGTGGAGGACAGAGGAGCCTCTTAAAGAAGAAGTTACAGGTCTGTGAGAGCCAGAAATCTTGCTTGTTTGTAGGTGACCAAATACTTATTTTACTGAGGAATTTACCAATTAATTCATTAATAATCCTTCAATGTGATTTTCTGGATTTTTTTTTTCCTCATTTTGTCTCTCATAGTTGAGGTATACCTATGATGAAAATTGGAGACCTCTCTCATCTTTTAAGTGGGAGAACTTGCAGAATTGGTGGCTGACTAAATACTTTTTTGCCCCACTGTATGTACACAGATATATACACAGTGCAGGAGCATTGCAGCTAGATGGAATAAACAGCACTACAGTTTGTTAAATTACCCTGCAGAATATGAATATGTACCCAGACAGTATATTTCGCATTTGAATCAGCAGTGTTGTTGCCACCCTCAGTAATGATTGTTATTGTCCTAGTTGTGTATTTGAGGGGACGATCTCTGTTGTGCAAAGTTGTTACATTTAGTACATTTAATACGACTTCTACGAGCAGCCCTGATTAGGTTATAAAGTCTGACAGCCGTAGGTAGGAATGCCCTGCGGAACCTCTCCGTCGTGCACCTAGGATGGCACAGCCCTACCGCTAAATGAGCTCCTCAGTGCATTCAGCGTGTCCTGCATGGGGTGGGACTCGGACTCCACCGGAGATGACAGCCTTGCCACCATCCTCCTCTCTCCTATCTCCTCGACTGGGTCGAGGAGTCGCCCCAGAACAGAGCTAGCTTTTTTGATCAGCCTGTTCAGTCTCTTCCTGTCGGGTGCCGTGATGCCACTGCCCCAGCAGACCACTCCAAATGCGATGGCTGATGCCACCACCGAATCATAGAAAGTCTTCAGGAGTGCCACTTGCACTCCAAAAGACCTGAGTCTCCTCAGGAGAAACAGCCTGTGCTGCCCCTTCTTGTAGAGCGTGTTGGTGTTGTGTGACAATGTAATGTATGCCGAGCGGTCTAGGCATACCAGACCAGAAATGGAGGCTTTGAGGCAGTTTGCAATCAGCAAATTTTCCGTTTATTCCAAAACTTCACAGGCAATAACTCCAAAAACATCCGACACCAGACACGATTTGTCTCCACACGACTTGACTTTTCATCAACCATAAACCAAATAACAAACACCTGTTATATGCTGTGTGAGATAATTAAAGTCATGGCCCCATTCATTCTTTCCTTTACACGGATCAGTCGTCCTGGTCCCTTTGCAGAAAAACAGCCCCAAAGTATGATGTTTCCACTCCCATGCTTCACAGTAGGTATGGTGTTCTTTCTCCTCCAAACACGACAAGTTGAGTTTTTACCAAAAAGTTCTATTTTGGTTTCATCTGACCATATGACATTCTCCCAATCCTCTTCTGGATCATCCAAATGCTCTCTAGCAAACTTCAGACGGGCCTGGACATGTACTGGCTTAAGCAGGGGGACACGTCTGGCACTGCAGGATTTGAGTCCCTGGCGGCGTAGTGTGTTTCTGATGTAGCCTTTGTTACTTTGGTCCCAGCTCTCTGCAGGTCATTCACTAGGTCCCCCCATGTGGTTCTGGGATTTTTGCTCACCGTTCTCGTGAAAATTTTGACCCCACGGGGTGAGATCTTGCGTGGAGCCCCAGATCGAGGGAGATTATCAGTGGTCTTGTATGTCTTCCATTTTCTAATAATTGCTCCCACAGTTGATTTCTTCACACCAAGCTGCTTACCTATTGCAGATTCAGTCTTCCCAGCCTGGTGCAGGTCTACAATTTTGTTTCTGGTGTCCTTTGACAGCTCTTTGGTCTTGGCCATAGTGGAGTTTGGAGTCTGACTGTTTGAGGTTGTGGACAGGTGTCTTTTATACTGATAACAAGTTCAAACAGGTGCCATTAATACAAGTAACGAGTGGAGGACAGAGGAGCCTCTTAAAGAAGAAGTTACAGGTCTGTGAGAGCCAGAAATCTTGCTTGTTTGTAGGTGACCAAATACTTATTTTACTGAGGAATTTACCAATTAATTCATTAATAATCCTTCAATGTGATTTTCTGGATTTTTTTTTCCTCATTTTGTCTCTCATAGTTGAGGTATACCTATGATGAAAATTGGAGACCTCTCTCATCTTTTAAGTGGGAGAACTTGCAGAATTGGTGGCTGACTAAATACTTTTTTGCCCCACTGTATGTACACAGATATATACACAGTGCAGGAGCATTGCAGCTAGATGGAATAAACAGCACTACAGTTTGTTAAATTACCCTGCAGAGTATGAATATGTACCCAGACAGTATATTTCGCATTTGAATCAGCAGTGTTGTTGCCACCCTCAGTAATGATTGTTATTGTCCTAGTTGTGTATTTGAGGGGACGATCTCTGTTGTGCAAAGTTGTTACATTTAGTACATTTAATACGACTTCTACGAGCAGCCCTGATTAGGTTATAAAGTCTGACAGCCGTAGGTAGGAATGCCCTGCGGAACCTCTCCGTCGTGCACCTAGGATGGCACAGCCCTACCGCTAAATGAGCTCCTCAGTGCATTCAGCGTGTCCTGCATGGGGTGGGACTCGGACTCCACCAGAGATGACAGCCTTGCCACCATCCTCCTCTCTCCTATCTCCTCGACTGGGTCGAGGAGTCGCCCCAGAACAGAGCTAGCTTTTTTGATCAGCCTGTTCAGTCTCTTCCTGTCAGGTGCCGTGATGCCACTGCCCCAGCAGACCACTCCAAATGCGATGGCTGATGCCACCACCGAATCATAGAAAGTCTTCAGGAGTGCCACTTGCACTCCAAAAGACCTGAGTCTCCTCAGGAGAAACAGCCTGTGCTGCCCCTTCTTGTAGAGCGTGTTGGTGTTGTGTGACAATGTAACGTATGCCGAGCGGTCTAGGCATACCAGACCAGAAATGGAGGCTTTGAGGCAGTTTGCAATCAGCAAATTTTCCGTTTATTCCAAAACTTCACAGGCAATAACTCCAAAAACATCCGACACCAGACACGATTTGTCTCCACACGACTTGACTTTTCATCAACCATAAACCAAATAACAAACACCTGTTATATGCTGTGTGAGATAATTAAAGTCAATTAGAACATACCATAACCCCAGGTAAGACAATAACATTTTCCATTTCCCACACATACCCAATAACATCTAAAAGAGTCATAAATAATTCCCCACCTATTTACAGAATAAATAACACACCATAAATATTACAATAAATAATTTAAACCCCTATTTACATATTTAAATCACCCCTAAACTTACCATCACATGCTTCCTTCCTGCTGGTATCCTTTAAAAAGGCATTCAACCCCTAAAGAGTCTTTTGCCCGGACACCATCAGGAAGCATGTTGGCAAAGGTACGTGGTTTAAGCTTCACCAATTGCCTTACCCAATTAACATAAGAATTATCTCACAAAAGGCATTCAAATTAGTCAAAAACAGATCCTCAAACATTATGTGCACTTTAACAAACAATCATATTAACATTTACAAATACTACACATACAATATAATCACAAATACAGGAAACCATAGCAGTGGCGACACTCCATCTTCACATTTCCTCCCCCCTTTCCCAAGAGTACAGTATTCTAAGAGTCATGTACTCTGGAGAGACTATCTGCCTCAAGGTTGGTTTTCTCTGCCACATACCGAACAGTAAAGTTATACGGTTGAAGGGACACATACCACCCTGTGAGATGACTGTTCATGTCCTTCATCCTGTTCAGCCACTGTAGGGCCAGATGATCTGTCTCCAACATAAAATGACGCCCCAGTAAATAGTACTTAAGAGACCCTATTGCCCATTTCATGGCAAGACATTCCTTCTCTACCATAGAGTATCTCGTCTCCCGGTCCAACAACTTACGGCTCAAGAACAGTCTCTCTCCCTTCTCCTCCTGGAGAAGTACTGCTCCAATGCCAACTCCTGAAGCATCTGTCTGTAAAATGAATGGGCGAGCAAAATCTGGACTGTAAAGAACCTTCTCACCAGAAATAGCACTCTTCAGATCGTCAAAAGCTCTATCACACTCCTCTGTCCATTTTACCCTATTCGGTGCTGAAGCCTTAGTGAGATCAGTCAGAATTGCTGCTCTTTCAGCAAAAGGGGAATGAACCTACTATACCATCCTACCATTCCCATAAATGATCATACCTTCTTCTTAGTAGTGGGCACAGGATAGGTCCAGATAGCATCCACTTTACCTACTCGTGGTCTAATGACCCCCTGACCAACCACATGTCCCAGGTACTCCACCTGCTGCTATCCAAATGCACATTTGCGTGGATTGATCGTCAGTCCTGCCCTCTTAGCCCCTTGCACTCTGGTCAATTTCCCTAAAAACACCAAAAAATAACATACCCAAAGTAAATCAAAAGCTGTTCTTCAACCCTTTGCAGCATCTTCATGGGGTTGGTCTCATTTAAAAGAAAACACTTTGAATTTTTTGGCAAAACAGTCATAATCTCTCTAAGTGCTCCTGCCACTGAGTAACAGTCATCTAAACATACTGAACTTGAAGAAAATAAATTTCGCCTGGGTGTTTTTTTGGATACAAATGCTTGCAAATAACACACAGCTTCAGATACTGGCTGGAAAATGCAACAGAAATGTAGAACCAAGTGTTATCCAGCTGAGGTCAAAATTTTGTAACAATACCACAAAAAAATGAATATATTACACAGCTTTTTTCTTAGGTTGTTCCCAGGCATTTTTGAACTGTGCCAAATTGTGCCAAATGGCACAGTTTGGAAAAACGTCTGTAACTTTTGAATGATTCAATATAGAAGCTTCATCTTGGGCTCTAATGAAAGGTGAAGGGCTGTGTGTGTGGGGGGGGGGGTTGTTTTTTCATTCATGAATGAATGAATGATCAAACAAGTCCCCACAGACAAAGAAGCATGCCACGTAAAAAATGTGTGGCTTTTTTTTACAAGAAAAAATAACCTACAGTGCACTAAAAATTACACTAAAATATCTGTAATGTAGAAGATAACAACTCCCACCCACCCCCCGCTACAGAGGACGGACATCGCCCATCGCTACATGATGGAAAGCGGTGACGGTGCACCGCGGTCTACTACGCACAGTTGTACTAAAATATCTGCAATATATCTGCAATCCGCTACAGAAGAGCAGCGGGGGGGGGGGGCGTTCACAACATGACGGACCCGGACCGGAGCGGTCCGGGTCCGACATGTTGCGATAACGCACAGTTGTAATTTACCGATCGGTCAAAAGTCATTTGGATTACAATTTTCAGGGATAAAGAATAATTTAGCTTATAACACTTACCTGTCCACAACAGCAGTGTCCTGGCGAACTTCTCTTCCTCATTGTCAGACGAACATGACACTGGTCCGCTTGTTACGGACTCGTGGTTCTGGTCACGCGACCCGGTCAAACCATAATTCCATTATTGCGGTTTTGCGCTTCCATGATTGCGGTTTTGGCGAACGATTTTTCAAAACAAATAAGAACAGTAGTAAGAAAAAAAGACTGGCGAACGCCTGTGTGTCACCCAGCCTTACACAAAACAGCTTTCGAACTTCTGTGCTTCAATTGGCTGGCTGTATTCGCAGCCGTTGGTAGGCGGGTCCTTCTTGCTAGGTTTTCAGTCATTGGTTCTTCAAGGTTCAGAAACCCAATTCAAGGCTCTTATTAGTCAAATGAGAGGTCAATCACATCTAAACCAATCAAAGCACTCCTTTGGCTTTCTGTTCGCGGCTGTGTCTGTAGTGGAAGAACGGAAATGCCGCTTTTTTTTTCAGTGCGCTCTAGGACGCAGCGCCCTCGTGCGCCCTAGGATGCAGAGACGTGTCCGCCCGCGGTACACCAGAGTGCAAGAGGTTAATCAACTGAAGGACCTGCCTAAGGTGTACCAAATGTTCTTCCCAGGTCTGACTGTAGATGACTACGTCATCCAAATAGGCAGCTGCAAAGTTTGATACCCTTCTCAATACCTGGTCCATGAGCCGCTGAAAAGTTGCAGGCGCCCCCTGGAGGCCAAATGGCATAACCTTAAATTGGAAACTGCCATAAGGTGTTTTAAAGGCTGTAATGACATGTTTCGGGACCCAGGAGACAGACACTGACACGGGTAAATTAGTGAACAATAATCTTTATTATAGTGAAAGGGTGTGTAGTGCAAATGTGAGAGCGTGGATAGTATCCTGGTCACTGGAGCTGAGCACTCTGGACGGAGACCCGGCAACCCTGGAACATATAAGCACAGACAATTACTTTTGTCCCACACTAATGACAGGCTATCAGTAGGGGTGGGTTCAAAAGATCAATATATCGATATGTATCGATACATGTTTGACTGAGCCGATATCGATCCACAAAATCCGCGGATCGATCTTTTAATATTAATATGTTTTAATATAATATTTTTACGTTTGTGAACGTCTGCTGAGTATAATCGGGTCGAAACCGGGTCAGTCAGCCAGGAACAACGGCCGAGAACCATAAACAACTGACGCGCTAACGGAGCTAGCAAGCTAACGGATATGCTAGTTCTTCTTCTGTGGTGTTAAAACGGTTCTCATCCGGCAAGAGTTTCCTGCCGCGCGTGCTCTTTCGTGTTTACACGAGCGGCGATATTAACGTGCGTCTCTTAATTTAGCAAGTAAAGTCACCATAAAGATTGTCCTCAACAGCTTCTGAATATTTTTCATAAATAAAACTTCTGTGTTCCCTGCGGCACGTGCACACGTCTTTTGTGTTTACATGACGCGGAGTTAATAACGTGCGTCTCTTTATTTAGCAGCAAAAGTCACCGTAAAGACTGTCCTCAACAGCTTCTGAATATTTTTCATAAAGCGGGGATAAACGGACTTTTACTCCATGCAGCGCTGTGTTGGAACATCAAGTTGACGACTGATAAAGGGAAAATGCGGAGACTGAAACCCGTGAAGCAGAGGGAGACTTGGAGCTGCTGAGACTGTAAGTATAATATTTGTTTGTTTTAACGTTTATGTCGTCAATTAATAATTTATCTGGCATGATGGTGGTTTCTTTTACAAACTATGGACACAGAGAGAACTGTTGGTTAAGCGCTGTGAATAAATGCAGAATTAAGGTATATTTTATGAGATTATGGACTTCTGCCACTTAAGCGATGTGAAGAGAATAAATCACAATAAAATTAATAAAGGCTGCAGTACAACAAGCTATTTTTACTCAGTAGAACTAAACTGAAATGAACAAACCTTCTCAGGAAATGAACTGAAACCCTTTTCCAACATTGAAAGTTAATTTGTAGTTAAAATATTAAAAAAAAAAACCTAAATTATTAAACCCTACTGTGGTGTGGCGATCTAAAAATATGAATGTTAATTTTACTGTGAAATCTATTCTTTTTATCTCCCTTCAGATGTGTGAAGACTGGAAGCTTCATTCTCAATGAGACCTTCTGAAGGTCAGAGGTCGTCAGTGGAGGAGCAGCCCTGCTTCATGTGGATTTCAGCATAGAAGAAGACCTTCAACTTCAAGATTCAAGGAGGTGCTGCCATCATTTTCTCCACACTAACATGCATTCAATGCAATTTAGTTGTTGTAATGACAAATTCTTTTATTTCTTTTTTTAAAGTTCTCAGCAAGAACACAATACAGTGGTACCTCTACTTACGAACGTCTCTACATACGAAATTTTCAGGTTACGAGACGCCTCAACGGGCAAATATTGCCTCTAGTTACGAACAAAATTTCAGGATACGAAAGGCAAAAAAAGTACGCGCTCCTCGCAGCTCCCGTATTTTACCGAACGTAAACATACCTGTAGCTGCTCTGCCATTGGCTATCGCCTAGCATCTTCCTGGTATCCCATTGGCCACGAATGGGTGCGTTTGGTTGATCTCGCTTTATCTTATTATTATTTACTATTCTTACTACTTTATTTTATCCTTCTTACCTCTTGTAAGACTGTTGACTGAACTACACAATTTAGAGAAAAAAAAATTGTTAACTGCCATGTTTCTCACCATCTACGTTATAACTCTGTACTTTCACCTTGTTCTTAATAAAGTTTTGGGAAAAAAAAACCAACATCAACGATCAGCACGGTATTAAAACAAAAGGAAGCCCTTACAAGCCGATAAAAGCAAACGTCCTTGGATCGTTTCATCACAAAACGTCAGGCAAAAACCACTGATGAGACAGAACATGAACCAAAGAAGGCAAAAGGTGACGCCGACGCCAACGATCGCAGTTAAAAGGTAAATGAACATAATTTTTATTATTCTTTCTCTTTTATTATTCTTTCTCTCATTTTAAACTCTCATTTTATGTTTATTGTGCAGTAATCTAATTGTAACATGTATTTGTTACATGTTTTGATGCATTTTTACGATTTATAAAAAATTTATGCCCGAATTTTGGGGGCTTGGAACGGATTACGGCATTTACATGTAAAACGCGCCTCTACTTACGAATTTTTCACGTTACGAGAATTCTTCCGGAACGAATTAAATTCGTAAGTAGAGGTACCACTGTATTGGTCTTTTTTTTTTTTTTTTTACAATTTTACTGAGCATTTTAATTCTAAATAAATCACTGTTTAACAAGAAATTTTTGGCAATCCTGTACTTTTCTTGTGGTGTTACATAGAACAGCATCACTGTAAACTATGGAAAAAGCAGCTGCTTTAAAATCTGTACTTCCTCACACAACTTTGAGTGCAAAAAAACTCTAAAAGTGCCATAACTTTTTGGAAAAGCTCCCACAAATCCAGGCTTTTTGGGCCACAACAATCACAAAAACAGCTGACAAAATCCTGGAGGGACTGAAATACAATGAGATTATGAATGTATGGTTCATGCATTGAATTTGTTTACTTACTCTGGGTGGTTAACTTGACACGACACACCCTTTGCACTAAAGAAAGCACCTGTGAGCACTTTATGAAATGATAAGTTAAATAATAAAAAGTGCATTATTGTAACTGATTTTGGGTCAGTTCTATATGTGATAATTTATGAATTAACAAAGTTAGAAGATTCTTGGTACAATTTGCAGCATTAGGTCTCGAAGATTTTTGTTTCATGGGAAGTAAAATGGCTATTAAAATGGTAATTCCCCAGATCGAATCGGGATTGAATCGGAATCGAATCGAATCGATTCAGAATCTCAAGAATCGGAATTGAATCGATTCTGGAAATTAGGGATCGTTCCCAGCCCTAGCTATCAGTAGTGAGGCTTACTTGGGAGAAGCACAGGTTACATCCTGCTGAGAATCAGCGGCCGTGCAACGTGGAGGTGAAGGCGTCCGTGAACGTGCTGAGGCTTCCACCTGTGACTGTGGCGAGGACAGGTCTTCCAGAGACTCCGGCTGTGACACCACAGACCGGGACGATGACAAACCAGCTGATGACAAGACCAGTGATTCCACAGAATGTGGTGACAATGATAATCCAGCTGATGACAAGACGAGCGACTCCACTGAGCGTGGTGACCATGACAATCCAGATGATGACGAGGTGAGTGATTCCACAGAACGTGGTGACGATGACACGACAGATGACGATGACACAAACTCCACCGGTAACGGTGGCCAGTACTCCTGTAACTGATACAGTAACAGTTCAGGAATTTGTGGAGCAAGACGTACCGGTAGTCGTGGTGGTAGCGAACCGCTACGTGAGCGTGTTGGCGTTACCCCGTCAGCTGGGGACGCAGGTCCGCCGCCAAGGGGGTCCACCTGCGCACAGGGATAGAGGTTGGGTGTAGAGTAACAAACAGCTCTCTTACGTGCTTGACTTTGAACAGAAGTCCTAGGCGAGGCAGGAGAGGTCCTTGACGAGGCCAGAGAGGTTCCTGACGAGACAGATCCTGACGAGGCAGCTTCTGACGAGACAGACTCTGACGAGGCAGTTTTTGACAAGACAGTTCTTGACGAGACAGACTCTGACGAGTCAGAGTTAGACAAGACAGTTCTTGACGAGATAGTTTCTGACGAGACAAGAGAATACCTTGACGAGGCCAGAGAGCGGAGTTCTGGTTCTTTCTCTGACGAGGAGGACAGACGACTCCGTACTGAGCTGTCAGCAACGCTGGCTTTTAACAGCTGCTGATTAACACCTGTGGATCTGTGCGCAGCTGGAGATAATGATGCCAATGACGGCCCAGAGGCCGCCATGACAGTACTCCCCCCTCTAGCAGTGCCTCCAGGCACCTGCCCAATCCTACCTGGATTCGCCCGGTGGAAGTCACGAATCAGCTGCTTATCCAAGATCAACGCTGGGCGAA
Source organism: Pholidichthys leucotaenia (assembly GCA_020510985.1). NCBI lineage: Eukaryota > Metazoa > Chordata > Actinopteri > Cichliformes > Pholidichthyidae > Pholidichthys > Pholidichthys leucotaenia. The sequence goes on along the minus strand of CM035841.1, from coordinate 298,547,202 downwards.
TCCAAGACCGATCCTCCGGTCCAAAGCCCTCCCAGTCCACCAAATACTGAAGGCCCCGACCCCGCCTGCGAACATCCAAGATGGCAGTCACCCCCCAGGCCGGATGGCCATCGATCATCCTTGGGGGTGGGGGTGCCGCGGGAGCAGGGCACAGGGGGTCAGAGACGTACGGCTTGACCTGGGAGACATGAAAAGTGGGGCAGATACGCATCGAAGAGCGCACAGACACAGGGTTAACAATCCGATTAATGGTGTAGGGACCAATAAAGCATTTAGTTAACTTAAGCTTTTCAGCCGGCACACCAATATTCCGAGTAGATAACCAAACCTTCTGACCCACCTTATAGTCCGGGGCGGGTCTCCTATGCCGGTTGGCCACCTGGATATTACGTTCAGTGGTCTTCAACAAAGCTTGGCGAGCGAGGAGCCACACACGCCGGCAGCGCTTAATGTGTGCCTGGACTGAAGGAACCGCTACCTCCTTCTCCTCCTCAGGAAACAACGGAGGATCAAACCCACACGAGGCTTTAAACGGGGAGACGCCCGTGGCCGTGGAGATCGTGGCATTGTGAGCGTACTCAATCCAGGGCAGGAACTTGCTCCAGGAGGATGAGCAGGAGGAGATGACACAACGGAGGGCGGCCTCCAGCTCCTGATTAGCCCTCTCACACTGACCATTACTTTGGGGATGATAGCCAGAGGAGAGGCTGGCAGTGGCTCCAAGTGCCGTGCAGAAGGCCTTCCAAACTTGAGATACAAACTGGGGTCCTCGATCAGACACAATATCCGCAGGGATGCCATGAAGACGTACCACATGTTGCACCAGGAGGTCCGCAGTCTCCTGGGCCGAAGGCAGACCCCGAAGTGGCACAAAATGGGCCGCCTTCGAGAACCGGTCAACAATGGTTAACACTGTGGTGTAGTCATCTGAAGTGGGTAACCCAGTCACAAAGTCCATAGCTACATGAGACCAGGGGCGTGAAGGAACAGGTAATTGATGAAGTAAGCCCGCCGGGGGAGATGACGTCGTCTTCCCGGTGGCGCACTGAGGGCAGGCCCGGATATAGCCAACAACGTCCTTCCGCAACCCTGGCCACCAGAAGGTCCTTTGGAGGAGATCCACAGTCCGACCCACTCCAGGATGACAAGCCAACTTGGAAGCGTGACCCCACTCAATCACCTTGCCTCGGACAGCGCGTGGAACAAACAAGCGGCCCGGGGGCCCCCCCCCAGGGTCCGGCTCAGTCTTCTGGGCCTGGCAAACCGTCTTGCAGATTCCCCAGGACAGGGCGCCCACGACGCAGGAAGGCGGCAGGATAGGGGTCTCCTGGTCCTCGGAGGATGGGGGATCAAACTGCCGGGAGAGAGCGTCCGGCTTACCGTTCTTGCTTCCCGGCCAGTACGTGATGGTAAAATTAAACCGGCCGAAGAAAAGGGACCAGCGAGCCTGGCGTGCATTCAGGCGCTTAGCCGTCCTGAGGTACTCCAGATTACGGTGATCAGTCCAAACCACGAACGGCTGAGCGGCCCCCTCCAGCCAATGTCTCCATTCCTCCAAGGCCAATTTCACAGCCAGTAACTCCCTGTCCCCGATGCTGTAATTCCTCTCTGCAGGGGAAAGACGATGAGAGAAAAAAGCACAAGGGCGAATCTTACCATCCACAGGAGATCGTTGGGAGAGTACTGCTCCAACTCCCGCATCAGACGCGTCCACCTCCACCAAGCACTGAAGCTTCGAGTCCACCTGGGTAAGGACTCGGGTCGAGGCGAACTCCCTCTTGAGCTTCTCAAAAGCATCGGCTGCTTCCTTACTCCAGCAGAATGAAATCTTAGGGGAGGTGAGAGCAGTCAAAGGACGAGCAATATTACCAAAGTTAGGCACGAACCTCCTATAAAAATTAGCAAACCCCAGGAACCCTTGAAGCTGCTTTCTGGAGGTGGGTGCAGGCCATTCCACCACTGCCTTGACCTTGGCAGGGTCAGGAATCACCTGGTTACGAGCAATAATAAATCCTAAGAAGGAGGTCTGATCAGTGTGAAACTCACACTTTTCGGCCTTGACGAACAACTGGTTCTTCAGGAGGCGCTGTAATACCCTACGGACATGCACTCGATGTTCCTCTAGTGAGCGGGAGAAGATGAGGATATCATCAAGATAAAACGAAAACAAATGACTTCAAAAAATCCCGTAGTACATCGTTAATCAAACGCTGGAAAACGGCTGGGGCGTTAGTCAACCCAAACGGCATTACCAGGTACTCAAAATGACCGCTGGGGGTCCGAAAAGCCGTCTTCCACTCATCTCCTTCTCTAATGCGCACTAGATGGTAGGCATTCCTGAGGTCCAGTTTAGTAAACCATGATGCCCCCTGGAGGGAGTCAAACGCAGTGTTCATCAAGGGCAGTGTATATTTATCCTTGACCGTTATTTCATTCAGCCCCCGGAAGTCAATACAGGGGCGTAGTGAACCGTCCTTCTTACCAACAAAGAAAAAACCGGCCCCCACGGCCGAAGATGACGGGCGGATGATACCAGAGGCCAAGGATTCCTTAATGTATGTATCCATGGCCTCGCGCTCCGGGGCTGACAGGCTGTAAAGGCGGCTAGCAGGTAGTGGGGCCCCAGCCTTCAGATTAATGGCGCAGTCATACGGACGATGGGGGGGTAAAGACAACGCCCGAGATTTGCTGAACACTTGCCCCAAATCGTGATAAACCTCAGGTACCTTAGATAAATCTGGTGGAGATGAATCGGGCAGAGGCACTTTCACGGATGGGGCGCACGCCGCTGATTGGAGACAGGCACTAAGGCAGAACGTACTCCATGCCGTTATTCTCCCAGTTTGCCAATCAATAGTGGGGTTATGTAGGCGCAGCCAGGGATATCCCAGAATAACGGGCGAAGAGGAAACGGGGAGCACTAGGAACTGAATCTCCTCCCTGTGATTTCCTGAAACAATAACGGACACAGGCGCTGTCTGAAGGTTAATGGTAGTCAACGACGCCTTGGACAGGGTAATCAATCTGACAGGGGGTTCTAAAGTCTGACAGCTAAGACCCATCCGGATTGCCAGGTCTCTAGAAATGAAATTTTGCTCAGCTCCAGAATCGACTAACGCTAATGTGGAGTGTTCTGTGTGAGTATGAATGAGTCTGAGGGGTAAATGACAACAAGTAAGGGGTTCCTCTGTATTCTTGCCCGTGAATCCCCCTACTGCGATCCACGGGCCTTCCCTTTTTAACTTACTAGGACATTCAGAAACCTCATGTGACTCCTTCCCACAATAAAAACACAGGCCTTGATCCCTACGGCGTTGTTTCTCAGCTGCAGACACCTTAGAATGACCAACAATCATGACTTCCTGATCCGGGGCCTTCTCTGACGCGGGTAAAGCAAGAGGAAGAGAGTCAGTGACACGAGGGCGGGGTTTAACCGGACGGGAAGTAACTCGCCGACCAGCCGCCCGTTCCTTTAACCTACTATCGATACTAACTGCTAAAGCAATTAAATCGTGCAAGTTATCTGGTTTATCCCGTGCCGCTAACTCATCCTTTAGCTCGTCGTTAAGGCTGCGTAGAAAAATACCACAAAGAGATGGCTCCCCCCACCCAATCTCTGCGGCTAAGACCCGGAAGTCAATGGCGTAATCTGCAGCTGATCTCTTTCCCTGCTGTAGGCTTAAAAAACGTTCTGTCAACACCTCTCCCCTATCCGTGTGATCAAATACAGACAGAAACTCAGTCACAAACTCCTGGTAGGTAAGCAAAGAATAGCTAGGTCTAGCCATGATCGAATAAGCCCAATCCAAGGCTCTACCAGCCAGCAAATTTATGACAGCCTATCCGGCTAGAGTCGAGGGAAAAATCCCCAGGCACACGCAGAAAAACTGATTCACACTGTAAAATGAATCCTCGAGCTTCCCCGAGTTTTCCGCTGAACCGGGCAGGTGTTGGAATAGGAGTGAGGCGAGAGGACGAGGAGGTGTTAGCTAGTCCTGACGCCAAGCCTGCAGGGGTTGAAGTACTTGCGGTCGGGGGAAACGTTTGGTGTCCCTCCAAACGGTCCAGTCGACCATTAATTTGAGTCAATTGATTCAAGATTACTGTCTGCTGGTGGGCTAGCAAATCTACCCGGGCACTAAGAGTGTTAATTAAGCGCAACAGTGAGCTGTCCGCTGGGTCAACGTGACGGAGTCGTACTGACATGTTTCGGGACCCAGGAGACAGACACTGACATGGGTAAATTAGTGAACAATAATCTTTATTATAGTGAAAGGGTGTGTAGTGCAAATGTGAGAGCGTGGATAGTATCCTGGTCACTGGAGCTGAGCACTCTGGACGGAGACCCGGCAACCCTGGAACATATAAGCACAGACAATTACTTTTGTCCCACACTAATGACAGGCTATCAGTAGTGAGGCTTACTTGGGAGAAGCACAGGTTACATCCTGCTGAGAACCAGCGGCCGTGCAACGTGGAGGTGAAGGCGTCCGTGAACGTGCTGAGGCTTCCACCTGTGACTGTGGCGAGGACAGGTCTTCCAGAGACTCCGGCTGTGACACCACAGACCGGGACGATGACAAACCAGCTGATGACAAGACCAGTGATTCCACAGAATGTGGTGACGATGATAATCCAGCTGATGACAAGACGAGCGACTCCACTGAGCGTGGTGACCATGACAATCTAGATGATGACGAGGTGAGTGATTCCACAGAACGTGGTGACGATGACACGACAGATGACGATGACACAAACTCCACCGGTAACGGGGGCCAGTACTCCTGTAACTGATACAGTAACAGTTCAGGAATTTGTGGAGCAAGACGTACCGGTAGTCGTGGTGGTAGCGAACCGCTACGTGAGTGTGTTGGCGTTACCCCGTCAGCTGGGGACGCAGGTCCGCCGCCAAGGGGGTCCACCTGTGCACAGGGATAGAGGTTGGGTGTAGAGTAACAAACAGCTCTCTTACGTGCTTGACTTTGAACAGAAGTCCTAGGCGAGGCAGGAGAGGTCCTTGACGAGGCCAGAGAGGTTCCTGACGAGACAGATCCTGACGAGGCAGCTTCTGACGAGACAGACTCTGACGAGGCAGTTTTTGACAAGACAGTTCTTGACGAGACAGACTCTGACGAGTCAGAGTTAGACAAGACAGTTCTTGACGAGATAGTTTCTGACGAGACAAGAGAATACCTTGATGAGGCCAGAGAGCGGAGTTCTGGTTCTTTCTCTGACGAGGAGGACAGACGACTCTGTACTGAGCTGTCAGCAACGCTGGCTTTTAACAGCTGCTGATTAACACCTGTGGATCTGTGCGCAGCTGGAGATAATGATGCCAATGACGGCCCAGAGGCCGCCATGACATGTAAGTTCTTTTGTTTCCGGTGCCAGTGCCACCTGCCAATACCCCTTGCATAGGTCCAGTGTAGAAATAAACCTAGCCCTGCCCACTTTCTCTAATAATTCATCAATCCGGGGCATGGGGTACGACTCAAACTTAGACACTGAATTAAGGTATCTGAAATCAATTACAGAACCTCAAAGAGCCATCCTTTTTGGGGACCAGCACAATCGGGCTACACCACTCACTGACTGACTCCTCAATCACTCCCAGCTGCAACATCAAATCAATCTCTTGCTTCAGTTTTGGGACCAATCGCTCAGGGATCCTATAAGATTTCCTACGTGGAACAGCCTCTTCTTTCAAATGAACTTTATGATGCACAAGCGTGGTGAAACCAGGTCTCTCCTGAAACAACTCTGGATCTAACAGTGCCTCTAACTCTCTCTGCTGATCAACCTGCAAATGAGACACTTGAAGTAAACACGGCTCTGACACATTTGTGGGAAAAGACTGTTCTCTCTCCTCATCCACTTCCGTCTCACAAATGAAGAGCTGATGTGTCTCCTGAAGGACAGGCTGCTGTTGCTGATGACCAAGCTGCTGAAACTCCTTCAACAAGTTAATATGGAATCACTGATGTTTTGACTTCCTGTCAGGCATATACAGTTCGTATGTCACTGAACTTAGTTTCTTAGAGATTTCATACGGCCCTTGCCATTGAGCCAACAGCTTACTGTCACACGAAGGCAGCAGTAACAAAACCTGCTGACCTGGGTGAAAAACCCTCTTTCTGGCCTTCTTGTCATACCACGTTTTTTGTTTGGCCTGCGACGTCCTCATGTGCTCCTGAGCCAAAGCAGTCATTCGATCCAGTTTCTCTCTCATCTTAATAACGTATGAGACCACATTGTCCTGATCACTCGGTGGACTCTCCCAGTGCTCCTTTAATAAGTCCAGTGGGCCCCTCACCTGACGACCATACAGCAGTTCAAAAGGTGAGAACCCTGTTGAAGCCTGGGGCACCTCCCGATAAGCAAATAATAAGTATGGCACCCATTGGTCCCAATCCGAGCTCGTATCAGAAACAAATTTCCGCAGCATGTTTTTCAGAGTCTGGTTAAATCGCTCAACTAGTCCATCTGTCTGAGGGTAATATGGGGTGGCCTTAATACCCTTAATACCCAACAGCTTGTATACCTGCTGCAACAGTTTTGACAAAAAATTTGTTCCACAGTCTGTTAGAATCTCTCTGGGTATGCCTACCCTCGAAAATAACTGGATAAGGCAGTTGGCAACCTGCCTAGCCTTAATAGATTTTAGGGGGAAGGCTTCTGGGTACCGAGTAGCGTAGTCACAAGTTACCAAAATGTATCTATTACCAGAGGAGCTTCTCTCTAGGGGGCCAACTACATCCATCCCTATTCTGTCAAAAGGTGTTCCAATAATTGGTAATGGCTGCAGATGGGCACGGGCTACTCCCTTAGGTGATGTAATCTGACATATTGGACATGTTGTGCAAAACTCCTTTATCTGGGTATACATTCCCGGCCACACAAACCTTCTAGCAATTCTCTGTAAAGTTTTCTGAAATGCTAGATGACCTGCCCAAGGGATAACATGTCCCAGTTCCATAATCTTTGGTGTGAGGTCCTGTGGCAAAGCTATGGCCATAACTTCACCTTGCTGCTGGTACAGAATGCCCTTTTTAATGACATACAAGGCCTCAGCCAAACAATCCATTCTGCCCTGTTTCACACCCTCAATCTCCGAGACTTTATCAAACCAAGGTCCTAATGCTGAGTCAGCTTTCTGCAGTGCAGCTATGTCAGGAGGAATATCAAAATCTACTACCTGGGTTAGCTGAGATGTTTCTTCACCCACGTTCTTTACTGAAGCTAACACCTTGTTTCTTCTCCTCTGAGCCTTAGATTTAGACTGCTTAATAGGGCCTGCCTCTATCCCAGAATCATAGAACGGCAACTCCTGGAGAACCCCTCTGCGCCCTGGTTGTCACCATATTACAAATTTTCCCCACAAGTGCATCAAGCCTCTGCTCAATAGCGCCACCTGCCTGTCCCCTCAGTTTGTTCATCTCTAACCTGTTGTATGATGTCCAACAACGTTGGAACATCATTGCCAAGAATAATTGGATAAGGCAAATCCAGGCACAAGAGCTACAGGAAGGAGATAAGTTTGACCCCCCACTGTTAAATAAACCTCAGCGGTCGGGTACAATTTCTTATCCCCATGAACACAACTGATATTTACTGCAGTCTCACTCCATGACTCTCTCGGGACTAAACTGGGCAAAACAACAGTCTGGAAACAACCGGAGTCTAACAAGGCCTCTTCACACTGACCATTAAGCAGAACGGTAGTTTTATATATTTCACTATGAATTGGTGCTGACAGAGTAGGTCTTGGAACTGAGCAAAATAATGAAGGTTTATCATTTTTTGTGGCAGGACATGAATATTGAGTGTGACCGATCTTATTACACTGATAACAGCATATATCCTTATTTGAAACAAAACGTGACTTTTTGCTACTATCATATCTGCTATTTGTGATCTGAGTGGACCTGGAATACAGCCTATTTTGAACTGGACCACCCCTTTAACCCTCATTAGACTTACTCCGTGTGGTGAAAGAGCTGTCACGGCCGAGAGTAGGTCTCCTGCTCCCAGACCTGGCTGACAGAAAGACCTCCGCAAGACGAGCAGCGCCCTCTGCAGTCTTCGGGTCCCGCTCTTGTATCCAGATTCCCAGTTCTGGGTTCACCATCTGCAGAAACTGCTCCAAAATCAATAGTTCCGTAATGTCTTTCACAGTTGAGGTCTCTGGTTTAACCCATTTACAGAACAGGTCCTTTAAACGTACATACAATTCACGAGGGGTTTCCTCCTGATGAACGTCCAGGGACCGAAACCTCCTCCTATAAGTGTTGGATGTAATCTCATATTTGCTTAAAATTGCTTTCTTCACTTTTTCATAATTGTTCGTGTCTGCAATGTCCATCAGCACATATGCACTCCGTGCTTTACCTGTGAGCAAAGGAACCAACTGAATAGCCCACTCTTCTTCAGGCCAGCGGCAGACCGTAGCGATCCTCTCAAACGTTGACAGATAGTGCTCGATGTCATCCTCGGGAGAGAGCGGATTCAGCCTGGGCTCGTGGTGCGTTCGCATCGTCCTCGGCTGCACCTGCAGCGGTAAATTATCCTCCTGCGGGCCGACCCGACTGGCCGTCACCCTGGGGCCTTCCCCTGAAGCGCCGTCGTCACCACTGCGTTCAGCCCGGCTCCCATACTCCTCTCTCAGCTCCGCAACTTGCGACTCTATCTGACGAATTTGATTATTCATAGTCTGCCACCTTTGATCTTGAAGAGCGGCTTCTTCCTCCCTCTGACGGTCTCTGACAGTCAGTGAACGTACCAAGGACTTCACCAAGCACGTTACTTCTTCCAGCTCGTGTAGTCCACTGGCTCCCTGCTCCTCAGTTGCCATACCTGCGTCCAAGTCCTCGAATTGTTCTTCTTGCCTCGTTATCTTCCTTCTGGACATCGCTCCTTTCGTCCCGTGTTGTCACTCCTTCTTTGACAGCACCAACGTCACCAATTGTCCGCATTCATCAGGGAACGGACCACCGCTGCCACCAAATGTAACGTACAGGCAAGCGGTCTAGGCATACCAGACCAGAAATGAGGCAGTTTGCAATCAGCAAATTTTCCGTTTATTCCAAAACTTCACAGGCAATAACTCCAAAAACATCCGACACCAGACACGATTTGTCTCCACACGACATGACTTTTCATCAACCATAAACCAAATAACCAACACCTGTTATATGCTGTGTGAGATAATTAAAGTCAATTAGAACATACCATAACCCCAGGTAAGACAATAACATTTTCCATTTCCCACACATACCCAATAACATCTAAAAGAGTCATAAATAATTCCCCACCTATTTACAGAATAAATATAAATAATACAGAATAAATAACACACCATAAATATTACAATAAATAATTTAAACCCCTATTTACATATTTAAATCACCCCTAAACTTACCATCACATGTTTCCTTCCTGCTGGTATCCTTTAAAAAGGCATTCAACCCCTAAAGAGTCTTTTGCCCGGACACCATCAGGAAGCATATTGGCAAAGGTACGTGGTTTAAGCTTCACCAATTGCCTTACCCAATTAACATAAGAATTATCTCACAAAAGGCATTCAAATTAGTCAAAAACAGATCCTCAAACAATATGTGCACTTTAACAAACAATCATATTAACATTTAAAAATACTACACATACAATATAATCACAAATACAGGAAACCATAGCAGTGGCGACACTCCGTCGACACAGACCAGTCCAGTTTATTGTTCAGGTGAACACCCAGGTAGTCGTAAGATGTTACTATCTCAATGTCTATTCTCTGGATGTTTACCAGTGCTGTGGGGGGTTGTCCTCGCCTGCGGCAGTCCAATACCAGTTCCTTAGCTTTCCTTGCATTGATCTGGAGGCAGTTCCGTAGGCACCAGTCCACGAAGTCCTGGAGAAGTCCTTTGTACTTTGCATCATCCCCATCAGAGATGAGGCCGACAATCACAGAGTTGTCAGAGAACTTCTGTAGATGACATTGAGTTGTGTTGTGTGAAAAGTCAGCAGTGTAGAGGGTGAACAGGAAGGGAGTCACAACTGCTCCCTGGGGGGGCTTCCCTGCTGCAGATGATGGTATCAGACACACAGTCCTGGGTTCTCACAAACTGTAATCGGTTTGTAAGGTAGTCCAGGATCCACGATGACAGGTGCTGGCCCACCCCTGCGCACAGCAGCTCGTCTCTCAGGATCACTGGTTGGATGGTGTTGAAAGCACTAGAGAAATCAAAGAACATGATCCTCACAGTGCTCCCAGGCTTCTCCAGGTGGGACAATGATCACTGTAGGAGGAAGATCACTGCGTCCTCCACCCCGATGCCATGCTGGTAGGCAAACTGAAGTGGATCCATCGCTAGTCCCACCAGGGGGCAGAGGTGGGTGAGGAGCAGCCTCTACGGGGTCTTCATTAGGTGTGATCTGAGGGCCACTGGTCTGTAGCTGTTCAGGTCCTTGGGGTGCAGGATCTTTGGTACAGGTACCGCACAGGATGTTTTCCACAGCTGTGGTACCCTCCCTAGCTTCAGGCTCAGACTGAAGATGTGCTCCACGATCCCGCACAGCTGATCTGCGCAGGACTTGAGGAGCCTCGAGCTGATGCCCTTTGGACCTGATATGACATAGAAAAACAAGTTATAAAATTATGTTAGACTTCCAGTGGCATGGACCAGGGGTAGCCACTGGGAAGGCCCAAGTGGTAGCAGTGGGGCCATGCCCCCCCCACCCCCCCAAGCGGGGAACCCCTGCATGTGGCTATGTTTCCAGGCCAAAAATGAAACAATGGCAAGCTGTACAATTTGTAAAAAGGATGTGAAATACAGTGGTAACACAACTAATTTATACAAGCATATGAAAAATCATCCAAAAGACAATGCCGAGCTACAGAAACAGAGAAAGGAGAAGAGAAATCCCCAACCCCCTGGCCCCGATAGACCCAGACCCCCAACCCAGAGGCAGAGATCATTGGCAGAGGCCTTTCAGTATGGCAGAGAATATCCAGGTATATTAGTCATCTTCGGTATTAGTTAATACTCATTTTCAAAGTGCAACTGGTTGTTTGTTACTTTAGTCAACTCAAAAAGTATAAATTATGCTAAGACCGTGGTATAATACATTTATCCCATTGAAACGTTTTATTTAAATGAATACATTTATTGGAACTGAAACAAATATCCATCGATCCATCTTCTACCACTTTTCCGGAGGTCTGGGTCGCGGAGCCAGCAGTTTAAGCAGAGAAGCCCAGACTTCCCTCTTCCTAGCCACCTGCTCCAGCTCTTCAGAGAGGATATCAAGGCGTTTCCAGATCAGCTGGGAGACATAGTCTCTCTAGTGAGTTCTGGGTCTGCCCCGGGGTCTCCTTCTAGTGGGACATGCCCAAAACACCTCAAGTGGGAGGCATCCAGGAGGCATCCTGATCAGATGCCCATACCACCAGCGTACCACTAAATGAGTTCCTCAGTGCATTCAGCATGTCCCGCATGGGGTGGGGCTCGGACTCCACCAGAGATGACAGCCTTGCCACCATCCTCCTCTTTCCTATCACCTCGACTGGCTCCTTTCAATGTGGAGGAGCAGCGGTTCTACTCTGAGCCTCTCCCGGATGAATGAGCTCCTCACCCTATCTCTGAGGGTGAGTCCAGCGATCCTACGGCGAAAGCTCATTTCAGCCGCTTGTATCCGCGATCTCATTCTTTCAGTCATTACCCAAAGCTTGTGACCATAGGTGAGAGTAGGAACATAGATTGACTGGTAAATCGACAGCTTTGCCTTAGAACTCAGCTCCCTCTTCACCACAACAGACCGGTGCAACGTCCGCATTACTGCAGATGCTGCGCCGATCCGTCTGTCAATCTCTCGCTCCATTCTCCCCTCACTCGTGAATAAGACCCCAAGATACTTAAACTCCTCCACTTGGGGCAGGAGCCTGTCCCCAACCCGGAGAGGAGAATGCACCTTTTTTCGGCTGAGGACCATGGACTCGGACTTGGAGGTGCTGATTCTCATCCCAGCCACTTCACACTCAGCGGAAAACCGTCCCAGCAAGAACTGTAGGTTATTGCTGGATGAAGCCAGCGGGACAACATCATCTGCAAACAACAGAGATGAGATCCTGTGGTCACCAAGCATGACACCCTCCGTTCCCTGGCTGCGCCTAGAAATCCTGTCCATAAAAATTATGAACAGAATCGGTGACAATGGGCAGCCCTGGCGGAATCCAACTCTCACTTGGAATGAGTCCGATCGAGTGTTGGCAATATGAACCAAACTCTCACAACGGTGGTACAGAGACCAAATAGCTTGTAACAACAAGCCCAATAGCCCATACTCCCGAAGCACCCCCCACAAAAAACCATGAGGGACGCAGTCGAATGCCTTCTCCAAGTCCACAAAACACAAGTAAACTGGTTGGGCAAACTCCCACGAACCCTTGAGGATTCTCGAGAGGGTAAAGAGCTGGTCCGATGTGTCACGGCCAGGACAAAAACCACATTGCTCCTCCTGAATCCAAGGTTCGACCAACGGCCAGACTCTCCTCTCCAGTACCTTGGCATAGACCTTTCCCAGGGAGGCTGAGGAGTGTGATCTCTCTAAAGTTGGAGCACACCCTCCGGTCCCCTTTTTTGAAGAGAGGAGCCACCACCCCGGTTTGCCATGCCAATGGCACTGCCCCCAACCTCCATGCAGTGTTGCAGAGGTGTGTCGACCAAGACAGCCCTGCAACATCCAGGGCCTTGAGGTACTCAGGGTGAATCTCGTCCACCCCCGGGGCTCAGCCACCAAAGAGATTTTTAACCACCTTGGCGACCTCAGCCCCTGTGATAGGCGAGTCGTCCCCCTCGTCCACAAGCCCTGCTTCCTCTGTGGAAGGCGTATGAGTGGGATTGAGGAGATCCTCAAAGTATTCCTTCCTCCGCTCGACGATATCCCCAGTCGAAGTCAACAGCGCCCCATCCGCACCATACACAGTGTGGACAGGGAGCTGCTTCCCCCTCCCGAGCCGCCGGACAGTTTGCCAGAATCTCTTCGAGGCCAACCGAAAGTCTTGTTCCATGGCCTCACCAAACTCCTCCCATACCCGAGTTTTTGCTTCAGCAACCACCCAAGCTGCACTCCGCTTGGCCTGCTGGTACACCTCAGCTGCTTCAGGAGTCCCACAAACCAACCAAGCTTGATAGGACTCCTTTTTCAGCTTAATGGCCCCCCTTAACATTGGTGTCCACCACTTGGTTTGGGGGTTGCCACCACGAGATGACCCGACCACCTTGCGGCCGCAGCTCTGGGCCACTGCTTCAGCAATAGAGGTGGAGAACATGGCCCATTCAGACTCCATGTCTCCAGACTCCCTCTGAATGTGGTTGATGTTCTTCCGGAGGTGGGAGTTGAAGACCTCCCGGACAGGGGCCTCAGCCAAACATTCCCAGCACACCCTCACTATACGTTTAGGTCTCCCAGGTCTGAATGGCATCCTCCCCTGCCATCGGATCCAACTCACCACAAGGTGGTGATCAGTTGACAACTTTGCGCCTCTCTTTACCCGAGTGTCCAAGACATACGGTCGCAGGTCTGATGACACAATAACAAAATCAGTCATTGACCTGTGACCTAGGGTGTCCTGGTGCCAGGTGCACATATGGACACCCTTATGCTTGAACATGGTGTTTGTTATGGACAAACTGTGGTTAGCACGGAAATCCAATAACTGAACACCACTCGGGTTCAGATCGGGCAGGCCGTTCCTCCCCGTCACCCCCTTCCAGGTTTCACTGTCGTTGGCCACGTGCGCATTGAAGTCCCCCAGTAGGACAATGGAGTCTCCAAGAGGAGCACTCTCCAGCACCCCAGTCAGAGACTCCAAAAAGGATGGGTACTCTGAAACATCATTTGGTGCATAGGCACAAATGATGGTCAGGACCCGTTTCCCAACCCGAAGGCGCAGGGAAACAACCCTTTCGTCCACCGGGGAAAACTCCAATATAGAAGCAGCAAGGTGGGGGGGGATGCAAGAATACCCATCCCTGCTCGTCGCCTCTCGTCTGGGGCAACTCCAGAATAGGCCAAGCTCCAGCCTCTCTCCAGGAGACTGGTTCCAGAACTGGAGCTGTGTGTTGAGGTGAGGCCGACTATATCTAGCCGGTATCTCTCAACCTCATGCACCAGCTCAGGCTCTTTCCCCACCAGAGAGGTGACATTCCACGTACCAAAAGCCAGTTTAGGAAGCTTGGGATCAGTCTGCCAAGGTCTCCGCCTTTGACCACCACCTAATCCACATAGCACCGGACCCCCGTGATCCCTCCTGCAGGTGGTGAGCCCACTGGAGGGCGGACCCATGTAACTCCTTCAGGCTGAGCCCGGCCGGGTCCCATGGGTGGAAACCCGGCCACCAGACGCTAGCCATCGAGCCCCTCCCCCAGGCCTGGCTCCAGGGTGGGGCCCCGGTAACCCCATACCGGGCGGGGTACACTGAATCCTTGTTCTCGAATTTATCATGAGTCTGTTGGATCGTGCTGAAACAAATATATTGAATATAATATGACTCAGATTTGATTGAATATAATTTCCCTTTTGTGTTAACTGTGAAAGTGATACTATATGTATTTACCTCTAAACTTTGCCCAAATTCTGTCCTGGGTTTTTAACACAAAACACTTAAAGGTCATGAAAATTCATTCAGATTTAGTAATTTAATGATGCCATCCACATTAATGATTAAAAGGTATCGTTATCATATCGGTGATACTGGCCTTGTATTTACTTGGTATCAGATCGATACCAAATCTTGCAGTATCACACACCATTAGTGATAACGTCAACACCACTAATTTATACACTCTGGCAGAAGCTAGTATAGCTTTCTTAGGTTACATTTCCTTACATCACAACATCTAAACTTGCCTTAAGTTACTTTCCATTATTGTGCTATTATATCTACAAGTCGGATCTGCAGCAATCATTTCATCAAGGGTAAGTACAAGTATAACACATGGGCCTAGGCTATGAATGATGACCCGGGCATAGCGCTGGTTGGTCTCAGACTTATAGTTGGTGTTTGTCTGTTTTTTAATGCAGGGAAATGCACTGTCTCTTGACTACGTTCCCTTGCAGTTTAAACATTCAGATTCACCTCAAAAAAGAAAAGACTGGCCATGGATGTTTTTCATAGAGGTACATCAACAAAACGGAGGCGGAGATTAGACAGGTTATTTTATTATTTTGGAAATTTGGTACCAGATAATTGTTTAGGTCGAGAGGGAGGAGATCTTACCCTCCTCGTGGCCAGGTTAACATTTATGTGCCTGTATTTTTCAACTAAAAAGTTGGCAGAATTTTTTTCAACTGTTCTCTGCCTCTCCCTGGCTGAAGCTGCTTGTTGCCTCTGTTCATTAAATTTAGGATATTTTCCTATTGAATAGTTGAAACAATAGAGCCTGAAGAGTGTGGGTTAAAAGGTTTTATTTATTTATTTATTTATTGTCCTGTCCAGCAGCTTGGCAAGCAGAACAAATATCTACTTGCCTTATTGTGCCAAACACATTTATTCTGCTAAAAGTAGCGCTGCTCATTTTTGATATGTGCTATACAGTGGCGTAAAAAAGTGTTTGCCCCCTTCCTGATTTCTCTTTTTTTTGTGTTTGTCACACTTAAATGTTTCAGATCATCAAACAAATTTAAATATTAGAGAAAGATAACACAAGTAAGCGCAAAATGCAGTTTTTAAATGAAGGTGTTTATGATTAAGGGAAAAAAATCCAAACCTACAAGGCCCTGTGTGAAAAAGTGATTGCCCCCTAAACCTAATACAGTAACTGGTTGGGTCACCCTTAGCAGCAACAACTGCAATCAAGCATTTGCGATAACTGGCAATGAGTCTTTTACAGCACTGTAGAGGAATTTTGGCCTGTTCATCTTTGCAGAATTGTTGTAATTAAGCCACATTGGAGGGTTTTAGATAATGAGCCGGCTTTTTAAGCTCATGCCACAACATCTCAATCAGATTCAGGTCAGGATGATTAGGCCACTCCAAAGTCTTCATTTTGTTTTTCTTAAGCCATTCAGAGGTGGACTTGCTGGTTTGTTTTGGCTCATTGTCCTGCTGCAGAACACAAGTGTGCTTCAGCTTGAGGTCACGAACAGATGGTTCTCCTTCAGGATTTTGTGGTAGACAGCAGAATTCATGGTTCCATTTACCACAGCAAGTCTTGTAGGTCCTGAAGCAGCAAAACAGCCCCAGACCGTCACACTACCACCACCATATTTTACTGTTGGTATGATGTTCCTTTTCTGAAATGCTGTGTTACTTTTACTCCGGATGTAATGGGACACACACCTTCCAACTGAGACGAGCGTTTATGTTCTTTTTGCTCAGCAGTGGTTTTCATCTTGGAACTCTGCCATGCAAGCCATTTTTGCCCAGTCTGTTTCTTATGGTGGAGTCATGAACACTGACCTTAACTGAGGCAAGTGAGGCCTGCAGTTCTTTGGATGTTGTTGTGGGTTTTTTTGTGACCTCTTGGATGAGTCATCGCTGCACTCTTGGGGTAATTTTGGTCGGCCCGCCACTCCTGGGAAGGTTCACCACTATTCCATGTTTTTGCCATTTGTGGATAATGGCTCTCACTGTGGTTTACTGGAGTCCCAAAGCTTTAGAAATGGCTACAAAATTGAACTCAGCTGTCCAAAGATATGATAAACCACAGTTAATCTGTTTTAACAGGGGGGCAATCACTTTTTCACACAGGGTCATGTAGGCTTGGATTTTTTTTTACCCTTAATAATAAACACCGTCAATTAAAAACTGCAGTTTGTTTTTACTTGTGTTATCTTTGTCTAATATTTAAATTTGTTTGATGATCTGAAACATTTAAAGTGTGACAAACACAAAAAAATTGAGAAATCAGGAAGGGGCAAACACTTTTTCCCACCACTGTATATAGACTCTAGGTGTGAATGGTGAAGGGATTGGTGCTGCACCGTGGCCGCTTCGTCCATCCAGGTGGATGCCCTGTAATTTCCCTCTGGGACTACAAAAGTATACAAAATTTAATATATATATATATATATATATATATATATATATATATATATATATATATATATATATATATATATATATATACTGTATATATACAGTGGGATAAAAAAGTATTTAGTCAGCTACCAGTTGTGCAAGTTCTGCCACTTAAAAGATGAGAGAGGTCTCCAATTTTCATCATAGGTATACCTCAACTATGAGAGACAAAATAAGAAAAAAAAAAAATCCAGAAAATCACATTGAAGGATTTTTAATGAATTAACTGGTAAATTCCTCGGTAAAATAAGGATTTGGTCAATAACAAAAGTTCATCTCAGTACTTTGTTATATACCCTTTGTTGGCAATGACAGAGGTCAAACGTTTTCTGTAAGTTTTCACAAGGTTTTCACACACTGTTGCTGGTATTTTGGCCCATTCCTCCATGCAGATCTCCTCTAGAGCAGTGATGTTTGGGGGCTGTCGCCGGGCAACACAGACTTTCAACCCCCTCCAAAGATTTTCTATGGGGTTGAGATCTGGAGACTGGCTAGGCCACTCCAGGACCTTGAAATGCTTCTTACAAAGCCACTCCTTCGTTGCCCGGGCAGTGTGTTTGGGATCATTGTCATGCTGAAAGACCCAGCCACGTTTCATCTTCAATGCCCTTGCTGGTGGAAGGAGGTTTTCACTCAAAATTTCACGATACATGGCCCCATTCATTCTTTCCTTTACACGGATCAGTCGTCCTGGTCCCTTTGCAGAGAAAACAGCCCCAAAGTATGATGTTTCCACCCCCATGCTTCACAGTAGGTATGGTGTTCTTTCTCCTCCAAACACGACAAGTTGAGTTTTTACCAAAAAGTTCTATTTTGGTTTCATCTGACCATATGGCGTTCTCCCAATCCTCTTCTGGATCATCCAAATGCTCTCTAGCAAACTTCAGAAGGGCCTGGACATGTACTGGCTTAAGCAGGGGGACGCGTCTGGCACTGCAGGGTTTGAGTCCCTGGCGGCGTAGTGTGTTACTGATGTAGCTTTTGTTACTTTGGTCCCAGCTCTCTGCAGATCATTCACTAGGTCCTCCCACGTGGTTCTGGGATTTTTACTCACCGTTCTCGTGATCATTTTGACCCCACGGGGTGAGATCTTGCGTGGAGTCCCAGATCGAGGGAGATTATCAGTGGTCTTGTATGTCTTCCATTTTCTAATAATTGCTCCCACAGTTGATTTCTTCACACCAAGCTGCTTACCTATTGCAGATTCAGTCTTCCCAGCCTGGTGCAGGTCTACAATTTTGTTTCTGGTGTCCTTTGACAGCTCTTTGGTCTTGGCCATAGTGGAGTTTGGAGTCTGACTGTTTGAGGTTGTGGACAGGTGTCTTTTATACTGATAACGAGTTCAAACAAGTGCCATTAATACAGGTAACGAGTGGAGGACAGAGGAGCCTCTTAAAGAAGAAGTTACAGGTCTGTGAGAGCCAGAAATCTTGCTTGTTTGTAGGTGACCAAATACTTGTTTTACTGAGAAATTTACCAATTAATTCATTAAAAATCCTTCATTGTGATTTTCTGGATTTTTTTTTCTCATTTTGTCTCTCATAGTTGAAATATACCTATGATGAAAATTGGAGACCTCTCTCATCTTTTAAGTGGGAGAACTTGCACAATTGGTGGCTGACTAAATACTTTTTTGCCCCACTGTGTGTGTGTATATATATATATATATATATATATATATATAGACACCTCTTGCTGTATAATAACTTTGTTGCTGTCCTGCTTTTAGTACAAATGCCATTTGTAGTGAGAGTGGCTGTTACCGAGCCAAGTATAACAAAGTTAGCGCTAGCTTAGTCAGGTGTTGTTATTTCTGACCTTTCCTACACTTCACCCAGAAAAAAAAAACTTTACCCAATAAGGTAGGGGGCTCATGAATGTTAATTAGTAGATAGAAATGTGAATAAGATGAGATAAAATGAGTGACACAAAAGGTTCTTTTAATGAGCTGTAAAACAGTTTGTTTTTCTTTTATAAAGCCACATATCACTGAGGATGTAAAATTAAAATGTATTACAATTTATCCCTGTAAATGGCAGAAATTAGCAACTTTGTTACTTTACGACAGGGATGGGTAACTGCTGGTAGTGAGGGCCAATTTTTTTCCTCACTTCCTGAGGGCCAGATTTACACGGTGGGGGGTATTTTCTTCCAAGTCAAAAGTTTCACAGTTAAAACTGAAAGGGCAAATGAAAATAAAAGCTACTCAGTGTTTTATCATATTACAATTAAAATTAAAATTACTGATCAAATTATATCATGACCTAATTTTTAAAACACTCTCCATCAAAATGATGAGCAAAGACAAATTCCAGTCGATAATTAACAAAAAAAGCCAATAAGAAAAGGAAGTATGATGAGGCTTAGTTTGCTCTTGGATTCATTGTGGGTGTGGAGGGGCAGAGAAATAGCTGTGTGTGTAGGTGGGCTTGGTAATCATCTGCCTCCCCAAAATCAGGGGGAAAAAAGTTTAAGAACCACTGGTATAAATGAACAAAAAAATCAGAAGATGAAACAACCACAGTCTTTGAACTTTTACTGCTGACATGGGATTGAAACTGTGTCAGTGCTTCAGTCGTACTCTTTAGAATGAAGCCTCCAAGCTTTGAATCTTTATCTGCACAATTAGGAGGAAAGTCTCAGAGCTTCATTGAGGCTTCACCTGCCATCACTATGAGCTGTAGCATTTATTCTTGTTCTAAAAGCAGCCCACTTTGTACATTTACTGCTGTTTACAGCCAATTAATGCGGTCTCAGTATGCAGCATATACTGACATTTAACATAACATAACATAACATTTCTGATTCTGAATTCTGAACATATATCTTACAGCATGTACTCTGGTGCACACTGCTCCTTCTATCTCTCTGTGGTTCCCTCACTCTCATTCACTTGCTCAACCACTCGCACAGAGCAGCACCAAGGTTTTGATTAGATCTCTCTCTGCTGGAGGACTCTATAATTGCATTTAAGATTACACTTCCAAATATGGTCAAATGTGATATGAATAAATTGATTTTTGGAAATGGGCTGGTGGGCTGCAGTGAATGAGTGTGGGGTCCACATGCGGCCCGCCAGTTACCCATCCCTGCTTTAGGACATCTCATTGCATAGTTATACTTGCACAGTTCACTCTGCGTGATGGAATCAACATGTAACTCAATGGAAACCAGGTCGGAAGCCCAGTGTGATTTTTAAAACTGCAACTTAGAAAAAAATTACAATAGCAAAATGTTTTATAGGCTTTCTGGTGATTGGCTGTCACTGAGCTAAGAAAATACAGCTCAGCTGTATCCTCCAGAGTGCAACTACTCCAGTAGCAACAGAAAATTTATGGAGGTCCAAGCTCACGTAAGGATGAAAGATTGGGAAGTACACAAACCGTGCTTTATTTTGCAACTTCTTCTTTTGCACGACTGGCTACTGAGCATCACACAACTGGTCATCTGTTGAGATGACGCCCATTACAGCTTGTTTGAAAACGAAAGTGAGTCATCCAGAAAGCACATCCAAGCCTTCAACTCTGAGTTTTACTTTGTATTCTGCCGAGACTATGGGTTTAGACTGCAAAGCTGCTTTTTAAAGTTACCACGAGGTCATGAAAAAACCTTGATATTTTTAATTGGTTCACTGTGGATCACAAAGAATAGCAGAATAACCCTACTTGAAAAAAATATGGTCATGCCAAGGAAAAAGTGAGCTTTCTTTATAATTTTCAAATAAAATACACCTTTCTGAACCACAGTTTGAGACCATCTACTCCCTATTTTGTATATATTTGATGAATATTTACCAGAGCATGCCAGCTTTTCTGCAGGGCACTGTTGCTGTTCAAGACGAGGGTAGGGTGTGAACCTTTGGCTTGTGTGTGGGTGCCTGCTAGTTTAATGTCTGAATGAAACAGCACGACTGAATTGGAGGGAGGGGAGCCTGGATAACTTGTCGGGCTTTTTAGTTAAGAGACTTCTTGTGTTGCTGAATAATTGAGCTGTAGTCAGGCAGATAGCTCTGTCTCGAAGATAAAATTAGACCCTTCTCTCTATGTAGACAGTCTCTTTGAACTGCTACTGTCTCAAAGCATCACTCAGCTCTCTCTCCTCTGTCTCCATGCAGCCCACAGTTGCCTTTTAGAGCAATATGCCTCAGTAGATAAGAGGAGAGGCACAAATATGCTTGGTGGACAAGGGGAAAATCTGTGTAATGCAAGTCAGCTAGCAGAATTAGCAGCACGAAAGGGGGAATTCTGACTTTGTGGGTTAAAGGTATATCGGAAAGAAAGATATAAAAGTACAAATATAGTTCTTGTGCTGTTCTGGGACATTAATTTGATATTCTGAGCCCCTTCCGTGCAGCAGTTATAATGAAGTTCTGCCTCTCTTCTGTCTACCTGTCATACCAAGATCCCCCAGGCTTTCCTGTCTTTGCCCGGCCGCTGAATACCCACAGCCCATCTCAATCTGTCACTCCTGTCAGGCCCACAACGCCACCAAAGAACCCAGAAAGTAGGACACTGAGAACTCACGGCACACTCACACACACACACACACAGACACTGAGAGAAATGCTTTACAAACTGTGGCAAGAAAGTACACATTTTGCGACAGAGGCCTGAGAGTCCGTCAGCGTAATATCTGCTGTTATCTGTGGACAGGCAGCTCTAAATGGGGCATTCAGTGACTCTTCAAAGCCCACATTTCTGCGGGGCAACCCAGGCTGCATTGTTACTGTTTTAATTAGAACTGCTTCGCGTCTGCTCCCCGAGATTCATCTAGCCTCAACATCAAAGCGCCGCTCTGAATAATGATGCACTCCTCCATGCCTCAGGTACAGCCTGAATCTCAGACACCACCACTGCCACCACCCTCCTCCTCCTCTCCACATCTTTACACCTCTCCATCCTTACCTCTTTGTACCTCCTTGCTTCACAATTTGCAGTCATTTCTCAGCATGCTGACATGACACTATTTTGTCATGTTTGAGGCAGCAAGTCGATGTTGAACTCTGTGTTTGTGTTGCTTCAGTGGTGAGGTGGGTTCCTTTTACCTGTTGTGGGTGTTATAGCAATTTAAAATTTGTACAAGAAGTAATAAATTAGCAATCCCAGACCATAGCTGATTTTACACATTTTTTATTACTACTTTGGCCAAACAGGTTATGTGATCACTGGCTTTTTTTGTCTACAGGATTAAGCAAAATTAATTGAATGGATTTGTGAGAGGTTTCTACCAGAATAGCAGTTTGCCTCAATTTAGAATTCGAAATTTGAAAGGAGGGATATGTAGTGTTCTATCGGAGGTGTTTTGATGGTCACCAGCAGAAGGCGTGGTCTGTTACTAGTCCAGCAGCTATCTATTACACTCATCCCTATCTACATGCACACAGGTGTAGCTGGGGGGCAGTAGGGCTCAAAAATGATACAATTTTTTTTTTTTATTTTTACAATAATTATTAACAATATCCTAAACCCAATTATTTCTTTTTAATTTATTCAAAGAATGATTTCACAGGTCACCATGAGATCATTTGCCTTCATCATATTCAGAAAAAAAACAAAATTCTATTGCTGTAGGTCAGGGTTCTGCAACATTTGCCAACCGAAGAGCCATTTTGCCCATCTCTGACTAAAATAGAAGTGGCTGAGGGCTGCAACAGCAATTTGACCTTAAAAATAAAGATTATGCTGTTTATGAAGTTTTTTATATACATACTGTAACTCTGAATATTATCTGGCATTAATGAATTCATACTACAACAGTGAAAAAAACTGTCCAGCTTTATATATAGCTTCATTCATGGAAAAAAAAAGTGTCACAAATATATTACAAATTGTTTTGTGCTGAAAAAGCTATGGGCCCTATTAGGACGATCATCTGCGGACTTTTCTGCCAGACTTTCCGCCATACGCCAGTGTTTTTGTTAGTTTCTGTCAGCCCATTATCTATTTTTTACGCTTTGCATCACGCCATCAAATTACCAGTAGACATTGTGCTTGCTATGTGTTAGAAGGAGGAGGCTTATTTCAAAGCAGTGTGGCAGTGAACAATCTAGTGTTAAAATCTAGTGTTAAAATTAGTGCACAATCTAGTGCACTAATTTTAACAACACTAGAACATTTAACTAGAACATTTAACTAGTGCACACTAGGTGCACACTAGATTGTGCGTAATGCACAATCTAGTGTGCACTAAATTATGACGTGGGGGACAGAGAGCTGCTGGCCATTAAGTTGGCACTGGAGGAGTGGAGACACTGGTTGGAGGGTGCCATTCACCTCATCATCGTGTGGACCGACCACAAGAATCTGGAATACTTGCGGTCAGCCCACCGATTAAACGCCAGGCAGGCCTGCTGGTCCTTATTTTTCCAGCGGTTCAATTTTACCATCACTTACCGGCCTGGCACCCGGAATGTCAAACCGGACGCGCTATTGCGCCAGTTTGATTCCAAAGAGGTAGACCCCCCCTTCCCCCCCAAACCATCATCCCGCCTTCGTGTGTCCTTGGTGCCCTTACTTGGGACACCGTCAGGCCCAGTCCCGGGAGCCCGTGCCAGTAGGGTGCCCCCAGAATCGCCTCTACGTCCCGGTCGCCCTCCACAATGATGTTCTCCAGTGGGCCCATACCAGCCGTTTCGCCTGCCATCCTGGCATCGCCTGCACTGTGGACTTCGTTCGGCGGGCATTCTGGTGGCCCACGGTGCGGCGGGATGCACGGGACTATGTCAGGGCTTGCCAGACCTGCATCAGGGGGAAATCGGACTCCTCTCTCCCCTCAGGACTCCTCCACTCCCTTCCCACCCCGGGTCATCCTTGGTTTCATATCGCCGTGGACTTTGTGACCAGACGCCCCCCCCCCCCCCCCCCGTGGGAAAACTGTAATCATGACTATCGTGGAGACGCTTCTCCAAGGTGGTGCATTTGGTGGCCCTCCCAAAGCTCCCCTCAGCCTTGGAGATGGTGATCCTATTAACTGACCACATGATCAAGGTCCACGGCATCCCCATTGACATCGTGTCTGACCGGGGTCCACAATTTACGTCCCAGGTCTGGAGGGCCTTTTGTCGGACACTGGGCACCACAGTGAGTCTGCCTTCCGGGAATCATCCTCAGAGCAATGGGCAGGCAGAGCACGCCAATCAGTCCCTGGAGGCCACCCTGCGGTGCGTAGCAGCCGAGAACCTGGCTTCGTGGAGCTCGCACCTGACCTGGGTGGAGTATTCTCTCAACTCGGCCGTTTCGGCGGCCATAGGACTCACTCCGTTCGAGGCATCCCTCGGTTACACCCTGCCACTTCTTCCCATGCTCATCGCTGCCGGCACGTCTGGAGGTCTACCCAGGCTGCCCTGACGCGCACCACGGAACGCACCTGGGCCACCGTGGACAAGAAGTGGGTCCTGGCTCCCAAATACACCGTGGGACAGTAAGTCTGGTTGGCGGCGAGTCAGGTCCTGCTGAAGGAGAAATCTAAGAAGCTGTCTCCCCACTTTTTGGGCCCGTTTCCCATCGCCCGGATTATTAATGACGTGTCGGTTCAGCTGAGGCCCCCTCCTGCACTACGGGTGAACCCCACTTTCCACATGTCCCACATTAAACCCTTCTCAGTCAGTCCTCTCTGTCCCCCCCCAAGCCGCCTCCTCCTCCCCGAATCATCGACGGCCACCCCACCTACACGGTCCGCTGGATTCTGGATGTTCGCCATCGGGGCCGGGGACTGCAGTACCTGGTGGACTGGGAGAGCTATGGCCCAGAGGAACGATCCTGGACCCCTTCATCATGGGTTCTGGACAAGGAGATGCTCCGGGTCTTCCACCGAACCCACCCGGAGAAGCCCTCTGGACCGCCAGGAGGCGCTCCTAGAAGGGGGGTGCCCTGTCATGGGCAGCGAGAGCGCGCCCCTCCCCTCCTGCCGCATGTTCACAAAGTCATCACTGCACCTGAGGCAGAGAACACACCTGTGCCCGCTCATCAGCTAGCGTACTTAAGAAGGCCTCCTCCGCGCAGTCAACGCTGGCTCGTCTGGGTATACTGCCCTAATTCAGGCAAGCAGGTCGTGTGAACTTGGCTTAGACACGTTGTCTAACTGTTCTCTCTTCTGTTGTTACAGGTTGCTGCTATCGTGTGGGTGTGTCTTGGGACTGCATGCGCTCTCCTGCCACCTCATCACTTTCCCAGCAACAGATCTTCACCCGGTCAGGCACTTCAAGCTCATTCCCCCTTCCCTACTGGTTCGTCTGTTCCCCGCTGGAGTCCTGCCGGTCCTCTCTCTGAGTCCAGATTAAGTGGCAGTTTGGCTCGCCCAGATTCCCTTCTCTGCTTCTCCGCTGACAGCTCTCGCTTTTCTCTCTGCAGGTGGATTGATTCTTCTGGCGAGTGGCTGTTTCTCTAACGTAGCACTGTTTTCTACATTTAATAAACTATTGAATGTTACCCCCTTGTGTGGTTCCGTCTTGTGCTAGCATCGTGCACGTGAGCTGTCAGCTAATCATGACAGGAAGTATTGAGCTGCGATGGTGAAAACAAATTCACACTACTTCAGACTTTGGTCATGTCTGTGAATCCAGCATTTATAGCACAGGCTGCTAATTTTAAGGTTACTGAGCAGGAGTTCAAGGATTGTTTCTCATTTTTAAGGATAATTAAGGCATTGAATTTACATTGGTGTGAAAAAGTGTTTGCCCCCTTCCTGATTTCTCTTTTTTTTTTGTATGTTTGTCACACTTAAATGTTTCAGATCATCAAATTTAAATATTAGACAAAGATAACACAAGTAAACACAAAATGCAGTTTTTAAATAAAGGTGTTTATTATTAAGAGGGGGAAAAAATCCAAACCTACATGACCCTGTGTAAAAAAGTGATTATCACCCCCACTGTTAAAACATAAGTTAACTGTGGTTTATCACATCTTTGGAAAGCTGAGTTCAATTTCTCTAGCCACACCCAGCCCTGATTACCACCACACCTGTTCTCAATCAAGAAATCACTTAAATAGGACCTGCCTGACAAAGTGAAGTAGACTAAAAGATCCTCAAAAGCTAGATATCATGCTGTGATCCAAAGAAATTCAGGAACAAATGAGAAACAAAGTAATTGAGGTCTATCAGTCTGAAAAAGGTTATAAAGCTATTTCTAAAGCTTTGAGACTCCAGCGAGAGCCATTATCCACAAATGGTGAAAACATGGAACAGTGGTGAACCTTCCTAGGAGTGACTGGCCAACCAAAATTACCCCAAGAGCACAGCGACGACTCATCCAGGAGGTCACAAAAGACCCCACAACAACATCCAAAGAACTGCAGGCCTCACTTTCCTCAGATAAGGTCAGTGTTCATGACTCCACCATAAGAAAGAGACTGGGCAAAAATGGCCTGCATGGCAGAGTTCCAAGATGAAAACCACTGCTGAGCATAAAGAACATTAAAGCTCGTCTCAGTTTTGCCAGAAAACAACTTGATGGTCCCCAAGACTTTTGGGAAGATACTCTGTGGACTGACGAGGCAAAAGTTGAACTTTTTGGAAGGTGTGTGTCCCATTACATCCGGTATAAAAGTAACACAGCATTTGAGAAAAGGAACATCATACCAACAGTAAAATATGGTGGTGGTAGTGTGATGGTCTGGGGCTGTTTTGCTGCTTCAGGACCTGAAAGACTTAGATAGATGTACTTCATTGAGCCCAAACTGGGAAATTACAGTTTTTCTACCAAAAACTCCTGAAGAAGAATGTCCGGCCATCTGTTTGTGACCTCAAGCTGAAGCGCACTTGGGTTCTGCAGCAGGACAATGATCCAAAACACACCAGCAAATCCGCCTCTGAATGGCTTAAGAAAAACAAAATGAAGACTTTGGAGTGGCCTAGTCAAAGTCCTGACCTGAATCCGATTGAGATGCTGTGGCTTCACCTTAAAAAGGTGGTTCATGCTGAAAAACTCTCCAATGTGGCTGAATTGCAACAATTCTGCAAAGATGAGTGGGCCAAAATTCCTCCACAGCGCTGTAAAAGACTCATTGCCAGTTATCGCAAATGCTTGATTGCAGTTGTTGCTGCTAAGGGTGGCCCAACCAGTTATTAGGTTTAGGGGGCAATCACTTTTTCACACAGGGCCATGTAGGTTTGGATCTTTTTCCCCCTTAATAATAAACACCTTTATTTTAAAAACTGCATTTTGTGTTTACTTGTGTTATCTTTGTCTAATATTTAAATGTGTTTGAAACATTTAAGTGTGACAAACATACAAAAAAATGAGAAATCAGGAAGGGGGCATACACTTTTTCACACCACTGTAGATGATCACATTTTTGACTTATAGACCTCCAGACACTAATGAGGAGGCTGGTTTTTGTTTGTTTGTTTTTCATTGTTTGTGTTCTTGTTGAGAAATTCTCTCTACATAACAAGCATACATGAATGCAAATGAATCTTTCCACACAGAATTAAACTCTATATTTTCCTCTGTGATTTAACTTTTTCCGGATTTGTCCACTTCTTACCGAGGGTGGCTGTTCTCTGTGCTCTCCACATGCACTAAGGAGAGGCTGAGCAGCTCTCCGTGCATGTGAGCCGCTGTTAGATGTGACGCAGTCACGCATGGTTGACAACATAATAAACTAGAAAAGCACTCGAAGAGCGCAGACCTCCACCAAGCGCCACAGTTCCCCCCATACAGTGTTTGTGTGTACGTTTTCAGATTCCTTGACCATGAAAACATATGACTAGCAATTGGATTGACAATGATAGGATTAGTGGTTCAGTAGTTATTCACGAAAATGACATTTTCCGTAATGGCGGCCACAGTTCCCCCCATACAGTGTTTGTGTGTACGTTTTCAGATTCCTTGACCACGAAAACATATGACTAGCAATTGGATTGACAATGATAGGATTAGTGGTTCCGTGGTTATTCACGAAAATGGCATTTTCCGTAATGGCGGCCACAGTTTCCCCCATACAGTGTTTGTGTGTACATTTTCAGATTCCTTGACCATGAAAACATATGACTAGCAATTGGATTGACAATGATAGGATTAGTGGTTCAGTAGTTATTCACGAAAATGGCATTTTCCGTAATGGCGGTTTTCTTCTGGATGGTGATCCGGATCACCACCAAAATGTAATCATCTGTAGGATACTTCATTTCTGACAATCTGTGAAAATTTCATGAAAATCCGTCCATAAGTTTTTGAGTTATCTTGCTAACAAACAAACAAACAGACAGACAAACCAACGCCGATGATCACATAACCTCCTTGGCGGAGGTAACTAGAAAAGCATTCGGAGGGCGCAGACCTCCGCCAAGCGCCACAGTTCCCCCATACAGTGTTTTACATCATAAATATTAATCCTACATTTATTGTGTGTACGTTTTCAGATTCCTTGACCATGAAAACATATGAGTAGCAATTGGATTCACATGGATAGGATTAGTGGTTCAGTAGTTATTCAGGAAAATCGTATTTCGCATAATGGCGGTTTTCCGGATCACCACCTAAATGTAATCATCTGTAGGATACCCCATTTCTGACAATCTGTGAAAATTTCATGAAAATCCGTCCATAACTTTTTGAATTATCTTGCTAACAAACAAACAAACAAACCAACACCAATGAAAACATAACCTCCTTGGCGGAGGTAATAATTTTAAAAATGTATATTTTACGCCTGTAAAAGTATGCGTTTCCTTTGAAAAATGTATCCAATTGCAATAACAATAATTTGATAAATAAAATAATTAAAATGAACTTAATTTCCATGGGTTTTGAGATATAACAGCAGGGAACTACAGCATGGGGGCTGAAGAGCCACGGGTTGTCAACCCCTGCTCTAGGTCATCAGCGGTAGCTCAGATTGAGTATGCTTGTGTCAGTAAATATCCGCCATATCTAAAGTGCAGCATTAGATGTTGTGGTTTATATTGTATGCTGAACCAGTTTGCTTACTTTAGAAGCTACCATTGCTGACGCAACCCCGTTGTTATGTCTGAGAATCAGGGACCAGCGGACACGTTGACTGTGCTGAACTGTGGCATTTGTTGAACAGTTAGCCAACACGTGGATCATACAGATATAGTATGTTAACTGTAAGGGAGTACAGGCTGGTGTCGTGGTAGAGGCAGATATCCAAAGAACCCAGGCTGCCGCCAACAGTCTCCTATTATAGGCACGGCGTGATGATGTCATCTGTGCCTGTGCCGTCACATCCGTGCTGCTTGTTGTTAATATGGCGATATATAACATTCACCTCCCCCCTGGGAAAACCAAAACCATTATTAACATTAAGGCAGGCATATGAACTCACAACAATTCAAACCTGAACCTGGGCCACTGGGTGGACTGCCTGTAGACCCTGCACGGTTGAGTGGGTTATTCTGCCACTGTAGTCAACCATGCTCTGCCTAAACATTTTAAAACAGAGTCATTGTGAGAGTTCAACTTGAGTGGCCTTAGGTGAGCCTGTGGTGGGTGTGTCCCTGGAGGCGCCAGCTGCAGCGGACCTAGCTGTGCTGTCTTGTCGGCGAAGTCCCAGTCCGGGTCCCACACTGGCTGGGTCTGCTCCAGTGTCACGACTTGGTCTGGGGCAGCTGCTCTTACCTTTCACAGATGGCTGGTGTGCCATCTCGAACCACCAGTCATCTGGAAGGTGGCTGGCCCCAACTGCACGGTGATCTGCATCGGCTGTGACAGGAACATCTGCAGGTCATCTAGGCGTTCGGATCGGCGTACCCAAATCCAATGAAGCACTGTGAGCAGCAATCTTTTTGGTTGCACTTGGCGCTGCTGCTCTCTCGTCCCGGATGCTGGTTGCTCTTGTGGCGGCTTGCTGTTCTTGCCGGCAGCAGGACACGCTCTGGATTGGCGTTGCTCTGCTGGGTCCTGCTCGGCAATGAACTCTCTCTCCTGCAGCGCTGCAGTGGCTCCCTGAGGCTGATGCCAGGCAAGGATCTGAGACGAGTACGGTTTCTGCCCTCTCTCCTCTGGTGCTGGTTGCGGTCGCAGCGGTGTGTTGCTCTTGCTGGTGACAGGATGCGCGCCGGGTTGTCGTCGTTCACTGGGGTCCTTCTTGGCCATGAACTCCCTCTCCTGCAGCTCTGTGGCGACTCCCTGAGGCTTATTCTGGGCAAGGATCTGAGGCGAGTCCGGATTATGCTGTCTCTCCTGCAATGAGGCAGCAGCTCGAGAACGTTTATGCTGTGTGAGGGCCAGCTTTGGGTCCCATGTGGCTGTGGTCTGGAGCTCCTGTGGTGGCTTTGGGTTCTTCATGGATGTGGTCTGGGCTCCTACAGCTGCTCCAGTTCTACTGGGTTATCCTCGGCGTGCAGTGCGAGGCAGGGAGCAGCTGCGTCCACGTCTGAGTGCAGCAGACTTGAGCTGTCGTTGGCCATACTGAGTTACTGCTGGGTCAGTGTGCTGTGGTGCCCTGCTGTCCCGTGGCGTCTACCTTAGGGCCCTCCTGAGAAGACGTGGGGTCGACGGGCTCAGTAGCCAGGGCCACCGTCTGTACCAACGGAGCTGACTGTGGGGAACATGGGCCGGGACCCACTAGCTGCGATGCTACCTGGGCCATTATCTCTATCTGAGATGCTAATTCCATTGCCTCCGTCTCTGACAGGACGCCCAGCGCCATCAGCATCGACTCCCCTAGCATTTCCACCGAGTCTGCCACTGGCAGGTTGTCCGGCACCATCTGTAGCAAATCCCGTATCAGCACATCCTGTATAATTCGTGGCATACGTCTTCAACTGTTCTCGCACCAGCTCGTCTTCCAAGTGTCCAAACTCGCACGTGTTAACCAAACAGCGGAGGGCGGCTACATGCTGTAGGACTGACTCATCTGGTCACTGTTGGCGCTGGTAAAACACAAATCTCTGGGCCATTACGATCTGTGGAGCAGTGAAATGTCCAGTTAATAAGGCAGCACATTCACTGTAGGTGTCCGCAGGGCCCAGTGCTTCAAACACACGCTGTCCCTTCGCTGCCCAGGTTATAAATCAGCAAAGCACGTACACGACGCTTGCTAACGTTAGCTAGGTCCATAGCCGACACCTATGACTGAAATGACTCAAACCAATGAGGCCATGGGATGGGCGGCTCGCCTGTGATCACAAGGAACAGTGGTGGAGGTGCCAAACACGCTTCCATCTTTAGGAAAATATCTTGTTTTCCTCCAGAAGAATAATTTTTTCTCCTTGTCACCATTGTTATGTCTGAGAATCAGGGACCAGCGGACACGTTGACTGTGCTGAACTGTGGCTTTTATTGAACAGTTAGTCAACACATGGAACATGTAGATATAGCTAGTATGCTAACTATAAGGGAGTACAGGCTGGTGTCATGGTAGAGGCGGAGTGCTAAAGAGCCCAGGCTGCCACCAACATTCACCTATTATAGGCACGGTGTGATGACATCATCCATGCCTGTGCCATCACATCCGTGCTGCTTGTTGTTAATGTGGCGAGATATAACACCTGTATGGCTGTGTTGTGAGACATGTATATGTTGGACACTGCATATGTGATTTAACCACGATGAAGGAGAGCCAGCCCCCTGCGGTGCAGAGCCACAGAGCCTGGACCCCCTGCGGAGGACAGGGGACAGAAGACTTCCTGACCACTGAGGCTCGGGAAGAGAGAAGGGGGAGTTGTGTAAATAAAAGGCTAATGAATGTGAATAAAGAGACTTTGATATAGATGTGTGATTTCCCCCGCGAGGGAAATGGTTTGATGTGAGAAGGTTTAAATGAGAGAACTTTGGTGTGTTCGGGCTCTTTGTTCGCTGCTCAAGAATAAGAGCAGACAGTGGAATGATTTCTTGAATAAAACTGAAATGAAAGACAATTCGGTTTCGTTATTCAAGTCTCCCCACATTGGTGACTGACGACGTTGAGAATGAACGAAGAAATTCTCAGGGTCCCGGACTCACAGCGCTCAGAGCTGGCGAGCGCAGTGGCCGTTAAGCTGCCTGATTTCTGGCAGGATAACCCACGGTCGTGGTTTCTGCAAGCAGAGTCGCAGTTCGCGCTCGCAGGAGTAACGGTGGAT
This sequence comes from Pholidichthys leucotaenia, assembly GCA_020510985.1. Lineage (NCBI taxonomy): Eukaryota > Metazoa > Chordata > Actinopteri > Cichliformes > Pholidichthyidae > Pholidichthys > Pholidichthys leucotaenia. The sequence continues at coordinate 298,515,095 of CM035841.1, read as the reverse complement.
GACACTAAGTTCCACCATGCCATCGCTAAACTGGACAACAGCACAGCTCGGTGCGTGCAAAGCTTGGTGGAGCAGCCACCCGCGACCGACAGGTACAGCAAGCTGAAATCCACCCTCATCAAGTTTTTCACCCCCTCGGCTGAAGTGAGGGCGAGGAGGATACTGTCTTTGCTAGACCAAGGTGGACACAGGCCGAGCGCCCTGATGGAGGAGATGATACAGCTGAGAGGGTTGGACAACGATGATTTCATTTTTCAGTTCATCTTCCTCTCCAACCTCCCGGCGCATGCGAGAAGCACGCTGGCCGGCAAAAAGTGTCACACCCTGGAGGAGTTCCGGGAGCTGGCCCAGGAGGCAGACGGGATCCTGGACGCCTGCGGCGGGCAAGCAACCACATCAGCGACCCGAGACAGCGGGGAGCCAGAGGCGGCAGAACCAGACTGGCCGACGATGGCGGCAACACGGCCGCGACGAGGGGGAGCCAATAGCCCGGCGACAGAGGCGCGGGCACGACACAGCGGAGGAGAAGATCTCTGCTTTTACCATCGGAGGTTCGCAGAGAAGGCACGCAGGTGTGTGCCGCCCTGCATCTTCAGGAGTTCGGGAAACGGCAAGACCGGGGGTCGCTAGCAGCTTCGACCCTCGGAGAACGCAACAAGCTGCTCTACATCACGGATGCGCGCTCCGGACGAGTGTTCCTCATTGACACCGGAGCACAAGTGAGCTTCATCACCCCAACATACGCGGACCGGGTAGCTGGACCCCACGGTGACGGAGCTACAGCGGCAAATGGCTCGAACATCAACACCTACGGGAGAAGGACCTTGCCTTTATGCTTACATGGCCGCACATATGAATGGACTTTTGTAGTAGCGGCGGTGAGTTTCAACATGTTGGGCGCGGATTTTTTGTGTTCACACAATCTGTTAGTTGATCTTGCTAATAGACGGCTGGTAAATGCACTCTCTTTTTACTCTCTCCCCTGTTCAGCTCGAGTGTCCCCGCCACCAGTACAGACCCACGTCGCTACAGCAGGTGGTAAGTTTCACACACTCCTCACCCAATTTCCAGCGCTCACTGTGCCCACTTTTTCAGCGACGGTCGCGAAGCACGGGGTGAAACACTTCATCCCCACTTCTGGTCCTCCCGTGTTTGCAAAAGCTCGGCGCTTGGATGCAGTTAAGCTCGCCATTGCGCGCGAGGAGTTCGCCAGCCTGGAGAGGCTGGGCATCGTTCGTAGGTCGAAGAGCCCGTGGGCTTCGCCGCTGCACATGGTACCGAAAGCCGATGGCTCCTGGAGACCGTGCGGGGATTACCGCAGGCTAAACAACGCTACGGCACACGATCGTTATCCCATCCCGCACATTCAGGATTTTTCGGTGCACCTGGCGGGGGCGCGCATTTTTTTCAAAGATTGATCTAGTTCGCGGCTATCACCAAGTCCCGGTCCAACCGGAGGACATTCCTAAAACAGCGGTAATAACCCCGTTCGGACTTTTCGAATTTTTACGCATGCCGTTTGGTCTCAAAGGGGCGGCGCAAACATTTCAGCGGATGATGGATGCCGTGTTACGCGATCTCCCTTTCGTGTTTGTGTACCTCGACGACATTTTGGTCGCGAGTACTTCAGAGGACGAACACGAAATGCACCTCACAGCAGTTTTTAGGAGGCTGGGAGAGCACGGCTTAATAGTTAACCCAGCCAAGTGCCAGTTCGGCGTTGAGCGGATTGATTTTTTGGGTCACCGCGTCTCCCCGGAGGGAGCGGTTCCGTTACCAGAGAAAGTACGCGCGGTAGCGGATTTTCCCCGTCCACAAACGGTCAAATCACTACAGGAATTCTTGGGGATGGTGAATTTTTATAACCGGTTCCTGCCCCACGCAGCTCAAATCATGCAACCGTTATATGCCGCGCTCAAAAAACAAAAGCCGACCCAGGCGGTCGAATGGTCCCCGGAGCGGGAGCGCGCGTTCACAGAGGTTAAAAAAGCCTTGGCTGACGCTGCGCTCCTGGCCCACCCAGACCCTGCAGCACGTATCGCGCTGACGACAGACGCTTCAGATTTAGCCATAGGGGCCGTTATTGAGCAACAGGTAGCCGGAGTTTGGCAGCCTTTGGCTTTCTTTAGCAAATCTTTAAGCGCGGCTGAGCGAAAATACAGCGCGTTTGACAGAGAACTGTTGGCGCTGCATTTGGCTATTCGTCATTTCCAGTTCTGGCTGGAAGGACGGTGCTTCACCGCTTATGTGGACCACAAGCCGCTCACATACGCCATGGCCAAAATTTCAGATCCGTGGTCCGGCAGGCAGCAGAGGCAGCTGGCCGCAATCTCGGAATTTACCACTGACATTAGGCACGTCGCGGGCAAATTCAATGTAGTAGCGGATTGTCTCTCACGCGCGTTCACGACCCCGACACGCGCAGAGGCAGAACGGGCCACCGTGACCGCGCCGCAGGAGAGCGGCACGGTGGCGCGCGCAGCCCCGGTGCACGTGGGTATAGATTACGCAGCCATGGCAGCGGACCAGGGGGCGGACGCAGACGTGCGCGCGCTCCAGTCTGGACCAACAGGGTTGAGGCTGGAGAGCAAGTGTTTACAAACCGGTATGCCCCCCCTGATCTGCGACATGTCGACGGGGCGCCCGCGTCCGGTGGTTCCGGCCACGTGGCGCCGCCGTGTTTTTGACTCGGTCCACTCACTGGCGCACCCGGGGGTGCGCGCGTCGGTGAAACTAGTGGCGGAAAAGTTTGTTTGGCCGTGCCTGCGCAAGCACGTGAAGGAATGGGCAAAAACCTGCATTTCCTGTCAACGGGCCAAAATTCACAGGCACACAAGAGCCCCGTTAGAACCGTTCCGCATTCCGGCCAGAAGGTTCGACCATGTGCACGTCGACCTTGTGGGCCCCCTACCGGCATCACAGGGGTTCACGTATCTTTTGACAATGGTGGACCGCACCACACGTTGGCCGGAAGTGGTCCCACTTGCGACGACCACGGCCGCGGAGGTGGCTCGCGTTTTTTTAACGGCTTGGGTGGCGCGCTTCGGGGTTCCGTCGGACATTACGTCCGATAGAGGACCGCAATTCATCTCTGAGCTGTGGTCAGCGATGGCCAACGGCTTAGGAGCCAAAATTCACCGCACTACGGCTTACCACCCTCAGGCTAATGGTTTATGCGAGCGTTTTCATAGGTCTTTGAAGGCAGCACTCAGAGCGTCGCTCACGGATGCAGATTGGGTAAATAAACTCCCTTGGGTTTTATTAGGGTTGCGTTCTGCGCCTAAGGAGGACTTAGACGCCTCCCCAGCGGAGCTGGTATTCGCACAAACTCTGAGGCTGCCGGGCGAGTTTTTACCAGAGCACCCAGAGCCCCCACCTCTCTCTGCTCTGGGACCGTTAGTTGGCACGGGGGCAGACACGCTCCCGGGTCCGGTTCATCACGCTTTTCCACGAGTTTTCGTCCCCAAGGCTTTGAAAAATGCCGATTTCGTTTTTGTCAGGCGCGAAGCCCTTAAAGCAACGCTCAAACCACCTTACGAAGGGCCATTTCGAGTGCTGGAGGCAGGTGATAAGCAATTTGTGCTAGATTTTGGGGACAGAAAAGAGACAGTCAGTATTGACAGACTAAAACCTGCTTTTGTCATGAAGGACGTGTCTGTACCGGTCGCGGTGGCGCCTCGACGAGGCAGGCCCCCGCAGAGGGCAATTAACCACTCTCTTCCTCAGTCAACAGACCCGGAGCAGAACAGCACCGCAGGCAAGGCGGGGCCAACGCACAGCAGATTCGGCAGACGGCTGAAGCCCAAGCGGCGCACAGACTGAATGTTGGTGTTGATTATTCAGTAGTGAGTAAGGTGCTATTAAATTTTGGGAATTAGTCTGTTCTTCATCGTTTGGGGGGGGGTTATATGGCTGTGTTGTGAGACATGTATATGTTGGACACTGCATATGTGATTTAACCACGATGAAGGAGAGCCAGCCCCCTGCGGTGCGGAGCCACAGAGCCTGGACCCCCTGCGGAGGACAGGGGACAGAAGACTTCCTGACCACTGAGGCTCGGGAAGAGAGAAGGGGGAGTTGTGTAAATAAAAGGCTAATGAATGTGAATAAAGAGACTTTGATATAGATGTGTGATTTCCCCCGCGAGGGAAATGGTTTGATGTGAGAAGGTTTAAATGAGAGAACTTTGGTGTGTTCGGGCTCTTTGTTCGCTGCTCAAGAATAAGAGCAGACAGTGGAATGATTTCTTGAATAAAACTGAAATGAAAGACAATTCGGTTTCGTTATTCAAGTCTCCCCACACCTGCAGGATTTTTGTCTCTCCTCATATTGAACAACATGTTCGTTCTTCGTGGGGCTGAATTTTTCCACTTTTGGTTGTCACACGCTGGTAGCAAGTCTTACATATGATTGAGGTCCCCATATGCTCTTTAAAAGGCCATTTCACACCAAATGCAGATTTTCATCCAAATTTTAAAAAGACACATACAGAAATTAATTTGAACAGATTCTTTGGTTCTTATTCCCAACACTGCAGGACATTCATGACGGTGAAAAAATATTTCCATGAACCTTGTTCTCAGCAAACATTGCCAGGTCATATTGAGGTGGGTGTGGAGATGTTTTATATGATCTCATCACAACAAGTACTTGAATTATTGAATCATGGATGGCATGTGGGTCAAGATCGGCAAGAAGCTGTGCTGCAATAATAGTATGCTAGTGGATGTTCACTGAATGTTATGTGCTGGTAAAGAAAGGAGCTAACGGCTAACAACAACAGTGGTAGTAAGCATCTTATCTGATGTTCATATAAAACTTAAAGCAGTTTATAACATTGTTAGGGGCCTCATTTATAAAATGTACAGTAAATCCAGGTTCATACCACCACCAAAATCTAATGGATTGTTGTTGTTGTGTTGTTGTTGGGGTTTTTTTTTAGCCCAAAACCCTAGCCTCCCTCAAAAAAAATCTCAAAAGAATCAGTTCTGTAGTTCTTGAGTAATCCTGGGAACAGAAAAACTGACAATGAAAAAAAATAACCTCCTTGATAGACTTGATTAATGTAGCACAGCTAAGTATTAGCAAATATGGATAAAGCCATATACCTATATTCCCATACATTAATTTTATTTAATGTATTTAATTCATCAGTAAATCAGCACCACTTCTCCTCTTGACATTAGAACAAAGACACCATAATAGCAGCTAACTAAGCTCTTGAAAAGTTTCAGTCACAAGTTCAGAGACTTAAGTAATCCACAAAGAATGTATCCGAGCATATGGCCTGATGACTCTTTTTCACCTTGTTTAATCCAGCCTCTGTCTCGTACTGACTTTCTCTGCCATTCCTGACTGCCGACTCACAGCAGCATTCCTCATACACTCTTTCTGTAAACACACACACTCAAGTATGAAGCAACACCAAAAGAAGTGTCATAAAGTACACAGGTTATGCAATCTCTTGAATTACGGTGCACTCAGCTGATTATTTGTTAGATGTGGCGCCCAGTACAGCAAATTTTAATGGGTTGAAAACACAGTAGCCTCTGAATCTAACAAACAATGCATAATTATGCAACTCTTAACCTCCTTTTTACTGCATTGTGCGTTGTACTCAAAGCAGGTCACGGCTCATGCTCCAGTCAGATGAAGGCTCATTGTAAGAGCTTAATTTATAAATCTGGTTTACATAAAACTGAAAAGGGGTGTTTAAAATTGCGAAACCTCTTTGGTTTGTGTGACTTTTCAAAGTCATGTTCTCATACAAAATAACACTGCTTTGTTTGTATACATGGTAGGCAAGGTAAGTTTATTTGTATAGCACATTTCATGTACAAGACAATTCAAAGTGCTTTACATAAAAAGATTAAAGCATTACAAGAAGTTGTGAAATGAATACATAAGAATTTAAAGGCAAACTAACAAGTAAATTAAATGGAAACAAAAACAAAATAGAATAAGACAGAAAATGTGCAAGAAATAAAAAGTTACAGTATATTATGGGAGATTAACAATTGTTCTACTGAAAGGCCGCGGAAAATAGGAGAGTTTTTAACCTGGATTTAAAGCAGCTGAGAGTTTCAGCAGCCCTGATGCTTTTTGGGAGTTTGTTCCATATGTGAGAAGCATAAAAACTGAACGCTGCCTCACCATGTTTGGTTCTAACTCTGGGCACACACAGTAGGCCTGACCCTGATCACCTGAGGGCTCTGGGTGGTTCGTAATGGACCAGCAGATCTGAGATCTGTATTTTGGCCCTAAACCATTCATAGCTTTATAAACCAACAGCAGTATTTTGAAATCTGTTCTTTGACGGACAGAAAGCCAGTCTAAATATCTGAGAAATGGAGTTATATGATCTACTTTCTTGGTCTTAGTGAGGACTCGAGCTGCAGCGTTCTGACCCAACTGCAGCTGTCTGATGGACTTTTTAAGGAGACCTGTGAGGACAGCATTACAGTAGTACAGTTTACTGAAGATAAATACATGGACAAGTTTTTCTAGATCCTGCTGAGGCATCAGACCTTTAATCCTTGCTATGTTCTTTATGTGATAATAGGTTCACTTTACTACTGTCTTAAAGGTGCAATAGATAACATTGTCATGAAAACTAAGATTTTTTTTAAAAATAATACACCAACAAAGTGTTCAGAAATGTGCACAATGTAAGTCTTAGTGTTCTTCTAAAAATTAGTATATTGATGAAAAAAAATCTGTAATTGTTGGCGGGTCAACAGTAATATAAATATTTACATCCAGCAGCTGGAGGAAGACACACGGAAGTCCAGTGAGGATGTCACAGCCAATAACATCGCTAGCTTGATGTTACATGCCATCGTCTCGTTTTGGGTTGTTGGGTTGCCAGCTAGTGAATTATTCAGCTAAATACCTGAGTCTCAAGGCAGACGTCAGTTTCCCAATCATTCTCAAGTATTGCACAACAAAGGAGCAGGATAAATATGGGTTCTGCTTTTGATGGCTAATGTCTGCTGAAGAGTCGCAAAGGGCTGAAAAGTCACGCAAAGGTGACCACTTTTCTTCTGACAGGTAAGCTAACCAGTGCTAGCTATGATGCTAACTAGCGCATTCATCTTCTGCTGCTAATCTGGTGGTTAGGGGTGGGAGGGGGGCAGCAGTCTAAAGTCTATGTAACCAACTAAATTTTTATTTCTGACATGTTCATATTATTATGAGTGTATGATAATATCAGCCAGTATATGATGTGGAACACACACCACTAACTGCTCCTTACCAAGCTGACATGTATGACAGGTTCATGAGGTTCATGATATGATCAACATTTGCATCTATGAATGTAATAGCACATACTAATTGTGCAGTAGTCATATTTTACATAAAGATTTTTTTTTTAATTGTCAGCTTTGATGTGCAGCTGCTCAGTCTTATAATGTTAAACTTTATTGATCACCATGGTGGAAATTGAGGTTAAAATAGTTCAAGTTCTAATAGTAGAATAAACAGGTCTTAATAAATAATAGTAATAATAATATAAATAAACAGGCTTATTTTCTTACTAACTAATGTTACTGCACAGCATTAGCCACGGGATTTCTTGAGTACTTGAAGTAGCTGTAATTATGTATATGTAGAAATTTATGTCAGATTTTTGACTATCAAGTAATAAACCACAACATTTTTTCACCCTCTGTGAGGAGTTCCTCCATCATGAGGTGAATAAGGACAGATGGGTGTTTGGACAATGTAATCATGATGCAGCAGAGAAGAGCTCCACCAAACACTGACTGGAGAGAGGGTCAACAGCTTCTGAAGCCCTCACCGATGTGATGGACCAGTAGGGGTTAAGGACAGAACATCAATATCTGAACTTTAGGTGAGTATGATGCAAAGTTTTACATGTAAAGTCACAAAAAGGACTATTAATACAACTGTGTTCTCATAGATCAACATTTAAAAAACAACATTCTGATGTTGTCAGTAGAAGCTTCTCCTCCACCCCACCTGTGTATGAGGCCTGAACTCCATTAGCAGCTCAGGACCACAACCACCAGAGGGACCATCCAGTGAGGAAGACAGTCGGCAGCACACCAATGTAAGTTTAGTCTTATCAAAACATTTTACATACAGTAATGTATAAAGCCAAATCCTTTTTTTTTTTGAATTTTTAAATGTGTTTGCTTAGGAAATTTTTTTTAAGTGTTTTTGAAATGTTAAGGAGTGGGGGGGGGTATATTCATTGAGTAATCTGGTCAAACCAATCATATTTATGGATTATTTTGCCAAAAGTAGATGCAACAGATATTTGTTTCTTTCCTTTTTGAATAACTTCTCAAGACAACAGTCAAAATTTGACAGCTAAAATGTCTTGGACTTTTCATTTTTTTAAAACCACAACCTGCCTGTGCAGTTGGTGTTCCAAGAATGTGGAATTAGAAAAAAAAAATGTTGTTCGTCTTATTTAATCAGGTCCAGTCTTGCAGCAGGAATGAATATACAACACAGCCATCCATCCATCTTCTACGGCTTTTCTGGGGTTCCAGGTTGTGGAGGCAGCGGTCTAATCAGAGAAGCTCAGACTTCCCTCTCACCAGCGACCTCCTCCAGCTCTTCAGAGAGGACACCAAGACGTTCTCAGACCAGCTGGGAGACATAGTCTTTTTAACATGTCCTGGATCTGTCCTGGGGTCTCCTCCCTCCTCCCACAACACACACATAAAAAGTAATTCCATTTCTGTACCTGGTCTTTCCTTCACCTACAGTATATTGTCATTCACATTATGTAGACCAAGCAAAAAAATTGCAGCACTGCTGTAGTCCTAAAACTGTCTAGTAGTTCACATGCTGTCATGTTTTAATGCTGTTAGTCTGTGATGACACTTTCTTAGAGACTGTCCTTTTTCATATCAGCAAATTGTACCTGACTATAGTAACAAAGGTCAACACTGACTATGGGGACAACAGAAGCTTTCCAGAGTGTGTCCTAATCCTGATTTAATTAATTTCTCTATTGCTCTCCCAGATCTGCCCCATGGACCCTGCATCTGGACTGTTTATTTTTTCATAAATATTTTCCCCCAAATAAATTCCTGTTTGTTATATGTTGACTGACTTGATTGGAGGTGGATTTTCTTTTACATTCTACTCATGCACCTCCAAAAGCTGAATATTGTGGTGGATTTATTTTTTAGAAATAACTCAAATCTAAAAAGTAAAACTTTCATATTTTACAATAATCCCATATAAATTTAGCCATTTTAAGATTTTTTTTTTTTTTTTTAAATTTGGATGAATATGATCGATTCCACCCTTGACCATCGTGGGTTCGATCCCACCCCCAGACCATCGGTGACCCTTCTGTGTGGAGTTTGCATGTTCTCCCCGTGTCTGCGTGGGTTTACTCCGGGCACTCCGGTTTCCTCCCACATGCCAAAAACATGCAAGTTAGGTTAATTGGCATCAAAACTGGGGATTCTAAATTGTCCTTAGGTATGGATGCGAGAGTGAATGGTTGTCTGTCTCTCTGTGTTGGCCCTGCGATGGACTGGCGATCTGTCCAGGGTGTACCCTGCCTCTCGCCCAAAAGATGCTGGGATAGGCTCCAGCCCCCCCGCGACCCGAAAGGATTAAGCGGTAGAAGATGGATGGATGGATGGATGTCTGAGCTATTTGATATAGATCTGAATGGTGATGTGCTAATTTTTGGAGATGCTGTTCTGTTTTTACAAAATATTATTTGAAAAAAGATTATTATTCCACCATAAATCATTTCCAACTTCACTAAGGATTATTGATTACAACGTTATGTATATATGTAATATATACAGTGTATTTTAGGTTCTTGTTTATCACTACATTATAAAAAGGTTGAAAATACTTTAGTTTTGCAGAGGGGAGGTAAACCATTACTTTGTGAATCTGTCACACTGAATCAACATAGATTTCTTCTTCTACAGGTAACTGAAAGGGCACAAATGAATTCAGACATCCAAAGTTTCACAATATTGATTTATATATTTTAAAACAATAAAAACAAAACACATTTACAACCTAAAATGAACTGGAACATGACATAAATGACTGCTGGAGCTTAATAGCAACAGCCATTTTTTTAAGCATGCGTAGCTAAAACGGATGAACTTAAACAGACCATAAAAGTGTGATTCAGCATCCATCCATCCATCCATCCATCTTCTACCACTTTTCCGGAGGTCTGGGTTGCAGAGGCAGCAGTTCAAGCAGAGAAGCCCAGACTTCTCTCTCCCCAGCCACCTGCTCCAGCTCTTCAGAGAGGATACCAAGGCGTTCCCAGACCAGCTGGGAGACATAGTCTCTCCACTGAGTCCTGGGTCTGCCCCGGGGTCTCCTCCCAGTGGGACGTGCCTGAAACACCTCAAGTGGGAGGCGTCCAGGAGGCATCCTAATCAGATGCCCATACCACCTCAACTGACTCCTTTCAATGTGGAGGAGCAGCAGTTCTACTCTGAGCCTCTCCTGGATGACTGAGCTCCTCACCCTATCTCTGAGGGTGAGTCCAGCAATCCTACGGAGAAAGCTCATTTCAGCTGCTTGTATCCGCTATCTTGTTCTTTCGGTCATTACCCAAAGCTTGTGACCATAGGTGAGAGTAGGAATGTACGTAGATTGACTGGTAAATCGACAGCTTTGCCTTAGAACTAAGCTCCCTCTTCACCACAACAGACCGGTACAACGTCCACATCACTGCAGATGCTGCTCTAATCCATCTGTCAATCTCTCGCTCCATTTCCCCCTCACTCGTGAACAAGACCCCAAGATACTTAAACTCCTCCACTTGGGGCAGGAGCCTGTCCCCAACCCAGAGAGGACAATCCACCTTTTTCCGGCTGAGGACCATAAACTCGGACTTGGAGGTGCTGATTCTCATCCCAGCCACTTCACACTCAGCGGCAAACCGTCCCAGCAAGAGCTGTAGGTCATTGCTGGATGAAGCCAACAGGACAACATCATCTGCAAACAACAGAGATGAGATCCTGTGGTCACCAAGCATGACACCCTCCATTCCTTGGCTGCGCCTAGAAATCCTGTCCATAAAAATTATGAACAGGATCAGTGACAAAGGGCAGCCCTGGCAGAGTCCAGCTCTCACTGGGAATGACTCCGACCGAGTGTTGGCAATACGAACCAAACTCTCACAACGGTCGTACAGAGACCGAATAGCTCGTAACAACAAGCCCGATACCCCATACTCCCGAAGCACCCCCCACAAAAAACCACGAGGGATGCGGTCAAATGCCTTCTCCAAGTCCACAAAACACATGTAAACTGGTTGGGCAAACTCCCATGAACCCTCAAGAATTCTCGAGAGGGTAAAGAGCTAGTCCGATGTGCCACGGCCAGGACGAAAACCACATTGCTCCTCCTGAATCCGAGGTTCGACCAACAGCCGGACTCTCCTCTCCAGTACCTTGGCATAGACCTTCCCAGGGAGGCTGAGGAGTGTGATCCCTCTAAAGTTGGAGCACACCCTCCGGTCCCCTTTTTTGAAGAGAGGAACCACCACCCCTGTTTGCCATGCCAAAGGCACTGCCCCCGACCTCCACGCAATGTTGCAGAGGCGTGTCAACCATGACAGCCCTACAACATCCAGGGCCTTGAGGTACTCAGGGTGAATCTCGTCCACCCCTGGGGCCCAGCCACCAAGGACATTTTTAACCACCTTGGTGACCTCAGCCCCTGTGATAGGTGAGTCATCCCCCTCATCCCCAAACCCTGCTTCCTCTGTGGAAGGCGTATCAGTGGGATTGAGGAGATCCTCGAAGTATTCCTTCCACTGCTCGACGATATCCCCAGTTGAAGTCAACAGTGTCCCATCTGCACCATACACAGTGTGGACAGGGAGCTGCTTTCCCCTCCTGAGCCACCGGACAGTTTGCCAGAATCTCTTCGAGGCTGACCGAAAGTCTTGTTCCATGGCCTCACCGAACTCCTCCCATACCCGGGTTTTTGCTTCAGCAACCACCCGAGCTGCACTCCGCTTGGCCTGCCGGTACACCTCAGCTGCTTCGGGAGTCCCACAAGCCAACCAAGCTTGATAGGACTCCTTCTTCAGCTTAGTGGCCCCCCTCACCACTGGTGTCCACCACTTTGTTCGGGGGTTGCCAGCACGAGATGCACTGACCACCTTGCGGCCGCAGCTCTGGGCCGCCGCTTCAATAACAGAGGTGGAGAACATGGCCCATTCAGATTCCATGTCTCCAGACTCCCTCGGAATGTGGTTGAAGTTCTTCCGGAGGTGGGAGGTGAAGACCTCCCGGACAGGGGCCTCAGCCAAACGTTCCCAGCACACCCTCACTATACGTTTGGGTCTACCAGGTCTGAATGGCTTCCTCCCCTGCCATCGGATCCAACTCACCACCAGGTGGTGATCAGTTGACAGCTCTGCACCTCTTTTTACCCGGGTGTCCAAGACATATGGTTGCAGGTCTGATGACACGATAACAAAATCGATCATCGACCTGCGACCTAGGGTGTCCTGGTGCCAGTTGCACATATGGACACCCTTATGCTTGAACATGGTGTTCGTTATGGACAAACTGTGGTTAGCACAGAAGTCCAATAAATGAACACCACTCGGGTTCAGATCGGGCAGGCCGTTCCTCCCAATCACCCCCCTCCAGGTTTCACTGTCGTTGGCCACGTGCGCATTGAAGTCCCCCAGTAGGACAATGGAGTCTCCAAGAGGAGCACCCTCCAGCACCCCAGTCAGAGACTCCAAAAAGGGTGGGTACTCTGAAACATCATTTGGTGCATAGGCACAAATGATGGTCAGGACCCATTTCCCAACCCGAAGGTGCAGGGAAGCAACCCTTTCGTCCACCGGGGAAAACTCCAATATAGAGGCAGCAAGGTGGGGGGATACAAGAATACCCACCCTTCTCGTCGCCTCTCGCCCAGGGCAACTCCAGAAAAGGCCAAGCTCCAGCCCCTCTCCAGGAGACTGGTTCCGGGAACCAGAGTTGTGTGTTGAGATGAGGCCGACTATATCTAGCCAGTATCTCTCAACCCCGTACACCAGCTCAGGCTCCTTCCCCACCAGAGAGGTGACATTCCACGTACCAAAAGCCAGTTTAGAAAGCTTGGGATCAGTCCGCCAAGGTCTCCGCCTTTGACCGCCACCTAATCCACATAGCACTGGACCCCCATGATCCCTCCTGCAGGTGGTGAGCCCACTGGAGGGTGGACCCATGTAACCCCTTCGGGTTGAGCCTGGCCGGGTCCCATGGGTGGAAACCCGGCCACCAGACGCTAGCCTTCGAGCCCCTCCCCCAGGCCTGGCTCCAGGGTGGGGCCCCGGTAACCCCATACCGGGCAGGGTACACTGAATTGTGATTCAGCATATTTACAAAAACCACAGAACAACTAACAGCAGTCAAAGTCCTTACAATCTGAACTAAAGTGTTGTCATAATTATGTTGTCAAAACTAGAGCACTGTCTGGTTTGATCACAGCTGTTCTACATTAGCATAACTGTCAATTAAACTGTAAGATATAATTATTGAAAAAATGTTTACCGGAGATGCGCATCAGAGAGGATTATGTTAAATTCACAATTCTATACCACAAGAGTCCTCGCTTGGCATGCTGTCAGGCTGATAATAACCAAAAGTCTGAGGTGTTGGCAGTCTGCAGTATATTGATGTTAGTACCAGTAAGTGCTGTTTATCTCTCTACCTGGCAACCGGTATGAGATTGTAGTGAGTCAACAGTGCGTGCGACACCTACTGGCCAGGAGGTCAGAATCTGTGACTGTTAAAACTCAGGTCTGGTAAAGTAAAGAAACACTGTCGGCTATATGGTATACTAGCTACAGAAAGTCAGCCAGGGATTTTCCCTACTATATGACATTCCAACAGGGGTAGGGCTGTAAGGCGCAGGTCTGCATCTCTGTTGAGTGCAATTCTAGTTTATCATAAATTTGCATTTTTTTACGTAAATTTGCATATTCTTTTAAATAACTTTTTTCATGAATTTTGCTTGCATTTATTTATTTATTTTTGCAAATTTGCAACTTGTTAGCCCTTGTTTTTTTAAAGCCAGGAAGCAACTGGTTATGGGCAAAAGGGATGTCAAAAGCTGCCAACCGCCAACCCCGAGGTTCAGTAACTCACAGTATACCTTTACAATATTTATTCTTTATTCCTTTTAACTCTAATGCTTACATTTTTGGCCCAGTGGGGTCAGACAGATCATTTGAAAAAGTGAACACAAACTGGTTTCACAGCAGCCATTTTAACATAAAGAAACAGACCTTCATTATTAGGGTCATTCGTGTCTCCCTTAAGTTGGGCTGTACTCATTATATAGTGGACTGTATTGATCTGTCACATTGTAACTGTCCGGTGCTGGGGTAATTAATGGTGCAGAGAAAATGAGCCTCAGCAGTGCCAAGAAGGATTAGTTCACTTTATAGTGCTCTATAGTGAATTATATAGTGAGCAGATGGTAGTAAATGAGTGAGTCATTTCAGACATGTCAAAATTTCAGTGAATTAACTTGCTAGCCAGCTAGTTACTGTAGTTACTTTAGATTAATTTGAGAAAGGTTGAAATTAAAGATGCTGCATCTACTCAATCCTCATTAAATCTGTCCTGTTATCTATAACCACAGGTTTTGGTCAGCAGTGCTTGGTCAGTACTACACTGTATTTAATCATTGTTAACTAGGTTTGAAATTTTTTGAAAAATAAAATGGTCTTTGTGAAAATATGTTGCTCTTTTTTCAGGAGGCGTAAATTTCAAAATCTGCAAAGTATTTGTCATTATTCTATATTTTAAATGCTGAAAACAGTGTGTGATAACCAAAAATACAAAAAGTGAAATTGAATTTTCATCAGTTTTCTTGCTAAATATTTCAAATGTACATGAACAATAGTTTTGACATAGCAAAAATGAAACTGAACCTCTTATACATCTTCTCAAATATTTATGTTTGCTCAGAACTTACAGTGTCCAATTTACAGGCTGTTCTGTGCGTCCTTGTCTAGGCGTTTTCTTAGCTCTTTAGTAGTCCAGGAATCAGTTCCTCTCCAGCTGTCCCTGTGCCACTGGTGGTCCTGATGGATGGCTCTTCATCTGAAGAATCTATAAAAATGTAAAGATATAACATAAGATTAGACAAGATTTATCTAAAAGAAACTTGTTTCTCAAAAAAAATGTTCAACAGTATAGGAATATGTAAAGTAATAAATATAACACAGGAAAAGCAATAAATAGCAATGATAAAGCAATTTGAAACAAAGCTGATAAGAAAACAATACGCTAGATATTAAAATAAATAAATACATAAATAAATAGAAAGAATATAAATAAATAGATATTGAAAAAAATTATTGTAACAAAGCTGGGAATAAATATCCAGTAATGCAAAATATATTATTCTGTTTGAGGTTGGGACACTTCTCCTGAGAATCCTCTTCATCCACGGGTCTTTCTCCTTTCTAGGTTGATCTCAACATTTTTTGCTAAGCTATTTATAAATTATTACTCAAAAAATCTATGAAATCTCTAAAAACACGGAGTTGACTGGACAAAGGCGAACAAGCGAGAACAATAGGACAAAAGACGCTTCTTGAAAACACGGACACAACACGTTACAAAAACAATAAAAAACACTCCAAAACTCTCACATAAAATACTAAAACTACTACTTACAAGGCTAAACTATTATTTACACTATAAACACAGCTAAAACACCACAAAAAGCTTACTTATGCCACACAACTGCTCCATGACGGTCCGTTTATTCTGCATGCTATTCCCATTAGCTTCACTTTTTTCCTGAGCTGTAAACTTCCAGTGTAACATATGATGTCATTTCCAGGATTACCATAAAGACCGACTTCTCAGCTTTCAGGAGCACTTGGAATGAAATCTCTAGGCTGAATAGTCGCAGAGTTACGATCAATTGAATGATTGCGTTGTCGGTGAGCGACGCCAGCACCCACCAGCGGCATAGCCGGTCACAGAGTAATATAACATTTTATAAGCAGTTTCCAGAGCTAAATAAAATGACCCATTTGAAAGTGAAGCGCAACAGCTTACAGAAATGTATTTTTAGCCAAACAACTGATACAAATTAAAAGAGCAGAATTGAACAAAAAAGAAAAAGTGCAAAAATGAATGAAAATGACCAAAAGAATGAGACTGTGGATAGCTGTATGAGCTTTCTCCACAGAATTGCTGGACTCACCCTTAGAGATAGGGTGAGGAGCTCAGTCATTTGGGAGAGGCTAAGAGTAGAACCACTGCTCCTCCACATCGAAAGGAGCCAATTGAGGTGGTTTGGATATTTGATCAGGATGCCTCCCACTTGAGGTGTTTCGGGCACGTCAAACTGGGGGGAGACCCCGGGGCAGCCCATGTCTCCCAGCTGGCCTGGGAACGTCTTGGTATCCCCTCTGAAGAGCTGGACCAGGTGGCTGGAGAGAGGGAAGTCTGGGCTTTTCTGGTTGAGCTGCTGCTTCCGCGACCCGGACCTCCTGAAAGGTGGTAAAAAATGGGTGGATGGATGGATGGATGGATGGATGGGTGGATATATACAGTGGTGTGAAAAACTACAAGTACAACTTTGCAACTACAGGCCGATTGCCATATTGCCCGTAGTTTCAAAAATTTTGGAGAAGATTATTGCTGATCAATTGATAGAACATTTAGAGTCCAACCAATTACTTTATTCACAGCAATTTGGGTTTAGACCTAAGTATTCCACAGAAACAGCTAACTGTTATTTTATTGAGAAGGTCAAGGCTTTATTGGTTAAGGGGCATGTTGTGGGGACCGTGTTTCTGGATCTAAAAAAGGCCTTTGACACGGTAAACCACACTGTCCTATTGTCGAAGTTAAAAGACCTCAAGATTTCAACTGAGGCAATACAGTGGTTTAGGTCATACCTGGAGGGGAGAGAACAATGTGTCAAGGTCAATGGGGAGAAATCTGGGTTGCTCACCAATAACATGGGAGTACCACAAGGATCTATACTAGGGCCATTGTTGTTCACAATATACATCAACGACTTGCCCAATAGTTGCTCAGGTGCCAACTGCCAGATGTATGCTGATGACACCGTAATCTATCTGTCTGCCAAAACGGCTAGCATGGCAGCTGAGCACCTGACCCAGGTTTTACAGAACATCTCTAAATGGCTTGTGTTGTCGCATTTAACCTTGAATGTCAAAAAAACTGTTGCTATGTGTATCTCTATTAGAAACAGGCCCATGAATGATGTTTTTGATGTTAAAATTGGAAATGAGGTGCTTACTGAAGTGAATGCGGTCAAGTATTTAGGGATCATTCTAGACAGGAACCTGCGATTCGACAAGCGGGTGCATTACATTTGTAAAAAGGTCAAACCCAATTTAAATTGCTTCCGTCTCATTAGAAGGGATTTGTCATTCAGAACTGCTCATACATATATGCACGCGATGATTCTTTCACATCTGTCATACTGTATCACATCTTGGTCACAAACATCTCAAATTACACTAAAACCCATAACTGCAATATATAAACAGGCTATAAAAATCTTGGACCGCAAACCAATGCGGTGGCATCACTGTGGTATTTTAGTCAAGCACAATCTTTTTACTTTTGAAAAATTTATTATCTTCTGTAATATCAGACTGGTTTTTAAATGTCTATACAATCTTGTTTCACCTCCTTTTTCTGGTTTGGTGGCTAGATGCTCGAGCTCTAGCAGAGCATGCACACGAGCTTCCATCAACGGTGACTGCATTGGCACCATGTCTAGAACTTCATTTGGTCAGTCTGCTTTCTCCATAAAAGGGGCAAACTTATGGAACTCTCTGCCAACTCACTTAAAATTGGAAGACAAATGCCAACCTCTTCAACAGAGGCGTTAAAGATTGGCTAAAATCCCATCAGCAATGTGTGCATGTCTAGTCTGAATTGTTGTTTGTTGTGATCATGGATCTCTTGCTCTATTTATAATTTGTAATGTATTTCTAATTTTAATTAGCTTATAAATTTTGTATGTACAGCCTAATTTATGACCTATATAAGCCACCTATGGACTGGTGTTGAGAATTAGCACTTGTGCTATATACACCTATGCAAAACATCTGGTCTCTCCTTGTGATTGTACTAATGTAATTTGTTATGTCCATATTAAATAAATAAATTAAAAAAAAGTGTTTGCCCCCTTCCTGATTTCTCATTTTTTTGAATGTTTGTCATGCTGACATCCTACAAGTACCTGGGTGTTCATCTGAACAATAAACTAGACTGGTCACACAATACCGACGCACTCTACAAGAAGGGACAGCGCAGGCTGTTCCTACTGAGGAGGCTCAGGTCTTTTGGTGTACAAGGGGCGCTGCTGAAGACATTCTACGACACGGTTGTGGCATCAGCCATCACTTTTGGAGTGGTCTGCTGGGGCAGTGGCATTACAGCAGCCGATAGGAAGAGACTGAACAAACTGATCAAGAAAGCTAGCTCTGTCCTGGGGCAGCGCCCTGACCCAGTGGAGGAGATAGGAGAGAGAAGGATAGTGGCTAAACTGTCATCTCTGCTGGAGTCCGAGTCCCACCCTATGCAGGACATACTGAACGCACTGAGGAGCTCATTTAGCAGCAGACTACATCATCCTAGGTGCGCAACCGAGAGGTTTCGCAGGTCCTTCCTACCTACGGCAGTCAGACTGTATAACCTAAGCAGGGCTGCTTGCAGAGATAGCAAAAAAACGTGTAGACCTAATAGTATTGAACGCAAAAGACGCAATAGACTTACACAATGGTCCCCTCCAGTATATACAACTAGGACAGTATCGGTCGCTACGGAGGGTGACAATATGTATGGGTACATATTCATACTATGTAGGATAACTAAGTAGATGGTTATGCTGTTTATTCCATTTTGCTACAATGCTCCGCACTTTGTATATATATTTATATATTGATGTGTATGTATGTATGTATGTATGTATATCCACTGCTCTTATTTATATCTTCCATATCTTCTTAATTATTGCTCTGAGTGTTGCTATCCCTGTGCTGTTGCAATCCTGGAATTTCCCCATTGTGGGACTAATAAAGGCTTATCTTATCTTATCTTATCTTATGCTTAAATGTTTCAGATCATCAAACAAATTTAAATATTAGACAAAGATAACACAAAATGCAATTTTTAAATGAAGGTGTTTATTATTAAGGGTAAAAAAAATCCAAACCTACATGGCCCTGTGTGAAAAAGTGATTGCCCCTCCTGTTACCACATATATTAACTAAGGTTTATCACATCTTTGGAAAGCTGAGTTCAATTTCTCTAGCCACACCCAGGCCTGATTACTGCTACACTTGTTCTCAATCAAGAAATCACTTAAATAGGTACCGCCTGACAAAGTGAAGTAGACCAAAAGATCCTCAAAAGCTAGACATCATGCTGCTATCCAAAGAAATTCAGGAACAAATGAGAAACAAAGTAATTGAGATCTAGCAGTCTGAAAAAGGTTATAAAGCCATTTCTAAAGCTTTGGGACTCCAGTGAGAGCCATTATCCACAAATGGTGAAAACATGGAACAGTGGTGAACCTTCCTAGGAGTGACTGGCTGACCAAAATTACCCCAAGAGCACAGTGACGACTCATCCAAGAGGTCACAAAAGACCCCACAACATCCAGAGAACTGCAGGCCTCACTTTCCTCAGATAAGGTCAGTGTTCATGACTCCACCATAAGAAAGAGACTGGGCAAAAATGGCCTGCATGGCAGAGTTCCAAGATGAAAACCACTGCTGAGCATAAAGAACATTAAAGCTCGTCTCAGTTTTGCCAGAAAACAACTTTAAGATAAGATAAGATAAGCCTTTATTAGTCCCACAATGGGGAAATTCCAGGATTGCAACAGCACAGGGATAGCAACACTCGGAGCAACAATCAGAAGGCAAGAGAAAAAAAAAACAAACAAGAGCAGCAAGTATACATATGTACATATCTAACTACTAACTAACCTGCACTTATATAGCGCTTTTCTAGTCACAAAGACCACTCAAAGCGCTTTCATTAATACTAGCCCTCTATTCTAAGGGCCTATAGGAAACAGATATCTAGGGACAATTTAAAACAGCCAATTAACCTAACATGCATGTTTTTGGCATGTGGGAGGAAACCGGAGAAATCCCGGAGTAAACCCACGCAACACGGGGAGAACATGCAAACTCCACACAGATCACTGTTGGTCGGGGGCTGGGATCGAACCCACGATCCCACGATCCCCACAATCCCCCGGCCAAGGGTAAACTGTGCTGCCGCAGTGCTAACCACTGCGCCACCGTGCAGCCCTATATATATATATATATATATATATATATATATATATATATATATACTGTATATATATATATATATATATATATAGAGAGAGAGAGAGAGAGAGAGAGAGAGAGAGAGAGAGAGACACACACACACAGTGCAGAGCATTGTACCTGAATGGAATAAATATATGAGTATATAAACACACAGTGACTTTTGGGAAGATACTCTGTGGACTGACGAGGCAAAAGTTGAACTTTTTGGAAGGTGTGTGTCCCATTACATCCGGCATAAAAGTAACAGCATTTGAGAAAAGGAACATCACCAACAGTAAAGTATGGTGGTGGTGGTGGTGGTGGTGGTAGTAGTGTGATGTCTATAGCTGTTTTGCAGCTTCAGGACCTGGAAGACTTGCTGTGGTAAATGGAACCATGAATTCTGCTGTCTACCAAAAGTTCCTGAAGAAAAATGTCAGGCCATCTGTTCGTGACCACAAGCTGAAACGCACTTGGGTTCTACAGCAGGACAATGATCCAAAACACACCAGCAAGTCCACCTCTGAATGGCTTAAGAAAAGCAAAATGAAGACTTTGGAGTGGCCTTGTCAAAGTCCTGACCTGAATTTGATTGAGATGCTGTGGCATGACCTTAACAAGGTGGTTCATACTTGAAAACCCTCCAGTGTGGCTGAATTACAACAATTCTACAAAGATGAGTGGGCCAAAATTCCTCCACAGCACTGTAAAAGACTCATTGCCAGTTATCACAAATGCTTGATTGTAGTTGTTGCTGCTAGGGATGGCCCGACCAGTTATTAAGTTTAGGGGGCAATCACTTTTTCACACAGGGTCATGTAGGTTTGGATTTTTTTCCCCTTAGTAATAAACACCTTCATTTAAAAACTGCATTTTGTGTTTACTTGTGGAGAAAGGAGGCAGGCAAGGCAACGAGTTGGACGACACAGAAACTTTATTCCATTCTCCAACATACAGTACAGTAAAAAGAGCTCCCGGATCTCTGTGCATTCCTCTTTTATACCTTTAATACCATGCATTGAGACCCGGAACTTCCGACCATCATACATTGTGTTTAGAACAAAGCCTGTGGGGCACATTGACTTGACGTAACATCGGTGCCGCCCTCACACCCTTCTTCTTCCAGTGGCTCCGGCATTTACTCCTCTTCCCGGGGGGCGCATAGTCCTTACTGTCCAGTCTGATACCCCCGGTGACACCTCCTCTTTTGGTCCATTGTTCCCTGGGTGGAGAAGTGCCACACCATGCCCCCACACAGCCCCCCCCCCGAACACCCAGAAAGGGCACTAACCCCCCCCCCCCCATCCTTTGGGCTTGAGCGAGCACCCATAGTGGCTGTAGCAGGGTGTCGCCAATCCAGTCGAACCGCCCTACTGGCGGGGTGTATAGGAGAACACGTCAGTCTGTGGAGGGAAAAAGGGAGGGGGAGAAAACACATCCACTTCGTGAGCGCAGGTCCCTGCCGAGGGATCACCAACTTGCGGAGCCACCAATGGTGGGCGTCCACACCGGGGAGCTTGGGCCAACACCACCTGCTCGTCTGCCAACACAAAAGCGGGCTTCAGCCTGTCGATGCAGACGGTCTCCCTACGTCCCCCCAAGTCTAACACAAAATGCTTCGCCGCAGGTTCCAGCACCCTGAACGGTCCGTCGTACAGTGGGCGCAGCGGGGTCCGGTGTGCATCGTGCCTTACAAAAACAAAACTGGCTTTCTTTCTGCAAGCTTTTGAAGGTGAGGGGAAAACAATGGTGGGCTGGGCCCGGTACGTTAAAAGCCTCCGTACTGTGCAAAAATTGCGCTGGTGGATCAGCCTCGGGTGCGGGGTTTTCTGGTAAAAACTCTCCAGGGATCCGCAGCGGCTGAGAAAAAAACGACTTC
Organism: Pholidichthys leucotaenia; assembly: GCA_020510985.1. Taxonomy (NCBI): domain Eukaryota; kingdom Metazoa; phylum Chordata; class Actinopteri; order Cichliformes; family Pholidichthyidae; genus Pholidichthys; species Pholidichthys leucotaenia. Next base: position 298,492,896 of record CM035841.1, on the reverse strand, counting down.
TGCCAGGGAGGCTGCCAAATCCTCCTCAGGTGCGGAGCACAACCCTGAAAGAACCCAGGGCAGGCAGTCGACCCAATTTGCACCCGTAAGCAAAGCTCTGAGCGCTACTTTAAACAACCAATGAAAATGCTTGCATAATCCATTAGCCTGGGGGTTGTATGCGGTAGTGCGGTGAATTTTGACCCCCAGGCTCTGGGCCATCACGGACCAGAGTTCTGAAACGAATTGTGGACCCCTGTCAGAAGTGATGTCCGACAGGGATTTGAACCGTGCAACCCAAGCCGACAAAAAAGCACGAGCCACTTCTGCAGACGTGGTAGAAGCCAGCGGGACCACTTCAGGCCAGCACGTGGTGCGGTCCACGATTGTTAAAAGGTGCGTGAAACCTTATGACGGCGGGACGGGTCCCACCAAATCCACATGGACGTGGTCGAACCTCCTGGCCGGGATTTGGAACGGCTCGAGGGGGGCTCTGGTGTGCTTGTGCACTTTGGCCCGCTGGCACGCGACACAAGCTGCAATCCACTCTTTCACGTCCTTGCGCAAGCGCAGCCAAACGAATTTCTTCCCCACTAGCTTCACCGAAGCACGCACTCCCAGATGTGAAAGGGAGTGGACCGACTGAAAAACGCAACGGCGCCAAGAACTCAGAACCACCGGGCACGGGCAGCCAGTGGAGACGTCGCAAAGCAAGGGAGGGCACCCTTCTTGCGCCACCCTGCTCTTCAGCCTTAACCCAGTAGGCGCAGACTGGAGCGCGCAAATGTCCACATCCCTGGCTTGCTCCGCGGCCATCGCGGGGGAAGTCCATTCCCATGTAGATCCGGGAAATTATTGAGCGCGACAGACAATCGGCCACAACATTGAGCTTACCGGTGACGTGTTGAATGTCGGTAGTAAACTCCGAAATCGCGGCCAAATGCCATTGCTGCCGGGCCAACCACGGTTCCCATACCTTGGCAATTGCATACGTCAGTGGCTTATGGTCCACTAATGCGGTGAACTCACGCCCCTCTATCCAAAACTGGAAATGGTGCATCACCAGGTGGGGAGCCAGCAATTCTCTATCGAATGTGCTGAATTTGCGTTTGTTGCCGCACAAAGTTCGGCTGAAAAATGCGAGTGGCTGCCACAAACCTGAGACATACTGCTCCACTACTGCCCCTATGGCAACATCATACATGTCCGTAGTGAGTGCTATCCATGTAGACGGATCCGGGTGGGCTAACAATGCGGCATCTGCAAGCGCTGTTTTGGCGTTAGTAAAAGCCTGAACTCGCTAGGGAGTCCAGCTGATGGCTTCCGCGGGCTTCTTTTTTTTAAGCGCGGCTTACAATGGCTGCATCAGCTGGGCTGCCCGGGGAAGGAAACAGTTATAAAAATTAACCATTCCCAAAAACTTCTGTAGTGCTCTCATGGTCTGCGGACGCGGAAAGACCAACATAGCACGCACCTTTTCCAGTAACAGAGTCACACCCTTCAGCGAAATGCGATGGCCCAAAAAATCAATCTCTGGCACACCGAACTGGCACTTCGCCGGGTTCACTATCAGCCTGTGTTTCATCAACCTCTGGAAAACCATCTTGAGATGGGTGATGTGCTCCTCCTCGGACGCGCTAGCTACCAGAATGTCGTCTAAGTAGACAAAAACAAAGGACAAGTCGCAAAGCACTGCGGCCATCATCCTCTGGACAGTCTGTGCCGCACCTTTTAATCTGAACGGCATATGTAAAAACTCGAAAAGGCCGAAAGGAGTTATTCCCGCTGTTTTTGGAACGTCTTCCATGTGCACCGGGACCTGATGGTATCCGTAGACGAGATCCACTTTTGAAAAAACACACGCCCCAGCCAGGTGCACGGAGAAAACTTGGATGTGTGGAATGGGATAACGATCGTGTTCCATGGCATTATTCAAGTGCTGGAAATTGCCGCACGGTCGCCACGACCTGTCAGCTTTAGGCACCTTGTGTAGCGGGGATACCCACAGCCTGTTGGAGCCTGACGATGCCCAACTGCTCTAAGTTGGCAAACTCCTCTCATTTGCTGGCCAGTTTAGCTGCATCCAAATGCTGAGGTAGTGTGAACACCGGTGGGCCTTTTGTTGTTATAAAGTGTTTGACCCCGTGTTTCGTTACCGTAGCCGAAAAAGTCGGGACCGTGAGTGCTGGGAATTGTGCAAGCAAATGTTGATACTTAACCCCTGGAGCTATAACGTTAGCCAATGTTGTCAACCCAGCTCCCTGAGCTGGACAGGGCAGTGAGGTAAAAGAGACAGCATCCACTAATCTCCTTTTAGCAACATCGACTAACAACCCATAAGCACATAAAAAATCTGCGTCTAAAATGGGGCCGGAACATGCAGCTATCACAAAGTCCCACTGAAAGCTGTGTCTGTGTAAGCATCAGTGTCCACTCGCCAAATGTCCTGATGGTGGATCCGTTGGCGGCTGTGAGCTTGGGACCGCTGCGTCCTGCCACCCAGCAGGATGAGGCTCTTCTGGGAGCTGGAGTCCACCAAAAACCGTCTCCCTGAACGTGTGTCCGTGACATAAAGCAGTCTGTTCCTGTCACCACCGGTTGCAGCTGCCACTGAATTCCCAACATGCCATCTTCCCAGCTTCTTGAATTGGCATGGCAACAGGCAGCGTTGGGCATTCGAGCCGAAACGGCGATGATAAAAACAGATCACCCCGTTCCTTTGTCTCCTGGTGTCCATCCCGGCTACCACAAACAGCTTCTCGACCTCGCTGGAGTCCCTCATGGATACCGGTGCCACTGTCTGCACATTGAGAGTTCTGGTCGCTAAAAATGATGTGGTCCGCTTCCTGCGCCAGGGCTCAGTAGTCCTCAGCAACCAGCAGCGGCAAGTTGGCCAGGACCACCCTCGCTGTAGCCAGTAGGTTCCTGAGGAACAAGTGGGCGAACAGGAAAGATTCCAGCGCCAACATGCTCTCCATGAGCTCCACTGATGATCTGTCCCCTAACTCTGAGCGCGTTAAGAGTCTCTCTGCCTTCTCACTGTCAGAAAGGGTATAGCGCTGGAGAAGCATCCTCTTGAGCATTTCATACTTTCCTTGGGCCGGTGACTCCTGGAGCAGGCTCGTCATCAGTTGTGTGGCGCACGCATCCAGTGCAGCGACCACATAGTAGTACTTGGTATCGTCCACTGTTATCCCATGGAGTGCGAACTGGGCTTCTATGTGCAAGAACCACGCGGTCGGGTTGTGAAGCCAGAAGTCTGGGAGCTTGACTGAGACCACGCATGCGGCGCTGGTGCTTGCCCTCCAGGCAGTCTCCGGGGCGGTGCTCAGCTCGCTTTCCATGGCACTTCTTAGAGCAGGGGTGGGCAGTGAGGGCCATTCCAGCGCAGATTTTCTGTTCCACCCAGTGTCTTCAGCAGGTGTTTTCAATTATTAGCGATCCTTGAAGCTGATCAGAGCAAACACCTGCTGAAGACACTGGGTGGAACAGAAAATCTGCAGTGGAATGGCCCTCCATGGCACATGATTGCCCACCCCTGTCTTAGAGTCACCAATGTGGAGAAAGGAGGCAGGCGAGGCAATAAGCTGGACGACACAGAAACTTTATTCCATTCTCCAACATACAGTACCGTAAAAAGAGCTCCCGGGTCTCTGTGCATTCCTCTTTTAATGTCTTTAATACCATGCATTGAGACCCGGAACTTCCGACCATCATACATTGTGTTTAGAACAAAGCCTGTGTGGCACATTAACATGACATAACACCAGCACCGCTCTCACACCCTTCTTCTTCCAGCAGCTCCGGCATTGACTCCTCTTCCTGGGGGGCACGTAGTCCTTACTGTCCAGTCTGATACTCCCCGGTGACACCTCCTCTTTTGGTCCATTGTTCCCTGGGTGGAGAAGTCCCACACCATGCCCCCACAGTGTTATCTTTGTCTAATATTTAAATTTGTTTGATGATCTGAAACATTTAAGTGTGACAAACGTACAAAAAAATGAGAAACCAGGAAGTGGGCAGACACATTTTCACACCACTGTGTGTGTGTGTGTGTGTGTGTGTGTGTGTGTGTGTGTGTGTGTGTTTAAATGTATGTATGTATATGTAGCTAGCTGAAGAAGGAGTCCTATCAAGCTTGATTGGCTTGTGGGACTCCCAAAGCAGCTGAGGTGTCCCGGCAGGCCAAGCGGAGTGCAGCTCGGGTGGTTGCTAAAGCAAAAACTCAGGTGTGGGAGGAGTTTGGTGAGGCCATGGAACAAGACTTTCAGTCAGCCTCACAGAGATTCTGGCAAACTGTCTGACGGCTCAGGAGGGGGAAGCAGCTCCCTGTCCACACTGTGTATGGTGCAGATGAGGTGCTGCTGACTTCGACTGGGGACATCGTCGGGCAGTGAAAGGAATACTTTGAGGATCTCCTCAATCCCACTGACACGCCTTCCACAGAGGAAGCAAGGCTTGAGGACAAGGGGAACGACTCTCCCCTTCACAGGGGCTGAGGTTGCCGAAGTGGTTTAAAAAGTCTTTGGTGGCTGGGCCCCAGGAGTGGACGAGATTTGCCCTGAGTACCTCAAGGCCCTGGATGTTGTAGAGCTGTCATGGCTGACACACCTCTGCAATATTGCATGGAGGTCGGGGACAGTGCCTTTGGCATGGCAAACCGGAGTGGTGGTTCCTGTTTTTAAAAAGGGGGGCCGGAGGGTGTGTTCCAACTTTAGGGGGATCACACTTCTCAGCCTCCCTGGGAAGGTCTATGCCAGGGTACTGGAGAGGAGAGTCCAACTGCTGGTCGAACCTCGGATTCAGGAGGAGCAATGTGGTTTTCATCCTGGCCGTGGCACATCAGACAAGCTCTTTACCCTCTTGAGAATCCTCAAGGGATCATGGGAGTTTGCTCAAACAGTCCACATGTGTTTGTGGACTTGGAGAATAGCATTTGACCGTGTCCCTCATGGTTTCTTGTGGAGGGTGCTGTCGGAGTATGAGGTGTCGGGCTCGTTGTTACGAACTATCCGGTCCCTATACGACCATTGCAAGAGTTTGGTTCATATTGCCAACATCCAGTCAAACTCATTCCCAGTGAGAGTTGGACTCCACCAGGGCTGCCCTTTGTCACTGATCCTGTTCATAATTTTTATGGATAGGCACAGCCAAGGATCGGAGGGTGTCATGTTTGATGACCACAGGATCTTAACTCTGCTGTTTGCAGATGATGTCATCCTGTTGGCTTCATCCAGCAATGACCTACAGTTCTTGCTGGGACGGTTTGCTACTGCGTGTGAAGTGGCTGGGATGAGAATCAGCACCTCCAAGTCCGAGTCCATGGTCCTCAGCCGGAAAAAGGTGGATTGCCCTCTCCGGGTTGGAGACAAGCTCCTGCCCCAAGTGGAGGAGTTTAAGTATCTTGAGGTGTCATTCACAAGTGAGGGGAGAATGCAGCGAGAGACTGACAGACGGATCGGAGCAACCTCTGCAGTGATGCAGATGTTGTACCAGTCTGTTGTGGTGTGGTGTACCCCATTCCCATGGATCATCACCTTATCCCCTCATGGATCGTCACCTTATCGTGGTGGGGGTTTTGCATGCCCCAGTGATCCCAGGAGCTATGTTGTCCGGGGCAATTTGCCTCTGATAGGGTCACCCAAGACAAACTGGTCCTGGGTGAAGGTCCAGACTAAGAACGATCCAACAGACTCTCATGATAAATTCTATATCAAGGATTCAGTGTACCCCGCCCGGTATGGGGTTACCAGGGCCCCACCCTGGAGCCAGGCCTGGGGGAGGGGCTCGAAGGCTAGCGTCTGGTGGCCGGGTTTCCACCCATGGGACCCGGCCGGGCTCAGCTCGAAGGAGTTACATGGTTACAGGAAGGATCATGGGGGTCCGGTGCTATGTGGATTAGGTGGCGGTCAAAGGCGGAGACCTTGGCGGACTAATCCCAAGCTTTCTAAACTTTTCATGGAAGTAAAACCTCTAATTATGTATTTTTAATGTGCTGGTCCAGGGGTGTCAAACATATGGCCCGCGGGCCAAAAACGGTCCGCCAGGGAGTCCAAGTTTTTCTCTGAATTTACAGCTTTCATTCTAGTTAATTTTTTACTCTTTCTATTGATTAGAATTGTTCATGTAAATGTGAGACATTTTTCTTCTTAAGATGAGATTTTTTTCCTCATCAGTTTTCTTTTTTCTGGTGAAAACAGGTAGTGTCGATGTAGATTAAATCCATCAGCATCTACTAATGACCTTGTGCAGCCCTGAACGATTGTCCCAGGTCATGGGGTAATTTTCAACCCCTACCCCTTGGCCTTTGATTTCAAGGGCCAAGGGGGGTAGGCAAAGAAGAAGGGGTAGGGATACAAATGAGAATTGGGACAGACCCCAAATCTACCTGTACTTTACTCTCATATTGCAAATATTTTTCTAGACTGTTTTACAGCATTTACTGCTGTTAATAAATAATTCAGCCGTCTTTCTCTTGCTATTTTTATGTATCTATCCACCTTATCCCTGAGGGTGCTGCTGTAGAAATGATTACACTGGTCAACACCAAATTTATTGTCTTAGTTTTTTTAGCTGATTTAGGACAATTTTGATGTGCTGAATCCAAAAATCACATTGTTTCACTCAATCAGGTCAACTTTTTGAACTATGGCCACATGTTTTTTATGTTTTTGTTTACATGTATGGGTATTTTCGCTTTATATGATGCAAAATTCTTTTTTATTTCTTGAAATTCTCTGAATTTTGAACAATGATGATGTAGCATTCAATTTACATGTACTGTACTTACCTTTATCAATGTCTACTATTCAATTTACAGTACAACTGTACAACTGCTGTACAACTGCTTACAACTTAGCATAAAAACCTGACCTGATCGAGAGAAACCGATGTCATTTTCGGATTCAGTGGTGCAAAATTGTCTTAAATCAGTTGAAAAAAACACAGACAACGTACAAAAAAATTATTTTTGTTATATTGTGTTATGTGTGCAACTTCCGCTTTCGCCTGGAAGTAGTGTTGTCAGTCAGCAATAGTGGAGTAGTGCGGCATTTAAAATAGGGTTTTTTTTAAATTCAAATTCGTTCTAATGTATAGTCCACATACAGTGGGGCAAAAAAGTATTTAGTCAGCCACCAATTGTGCAAGTTCTCCCACTTAAAAGATGAGAGAGGTCTCCAATTTTCATCATAGGTATACCTCAACTATGAGAGACAAAATGAGAAAAAAAAATCCAGAAAATCACATAGTCTGATTTTTAAAGAATTTATTTGCAAATTATTGTGGAAAATAAGTATTTGGTCAAAAACAAAAGTTCATCTCAATACTTTGTTATATACCCTTTGTTGGCAATGACAGAGGTCAAACGTTTTTTCTAAGTCTTCACAAGGTTTTCACACACTGTTGCTGGTATTTTGGCCCATTCCTCCATGCAGATCTCCTCTAGAGCAGTGATGTTTTGGGGCTGTCGCTGTGCAACACGGACTTTCAACTCCCTCCAAAGATTTTCTATGGGGTTGAGATCCGGAGACTGGCTAGGCCACTCCAGGACCTTGAAATGCTTCTTACAAAGCCACTCCTTTGTTGCCCGGGCGGTGTGTTTGGGATCATTGTCATGCTGAAAGACCCAGCCATGTTTCATCTTCAATGCCCTTGCTGATGGAAGGAGGTTTTCACTCAAAATCTCACGATACATGGCCCCATTCATTCTTTCCTTTACACGGATCAGTCGTCCTGGTCCCTTTGCAGAAAAACAGCCCCAAAGCATGATGTTTCCACCCCCATGCTTCACAGTAGGTATGGTGTTCTTTGGATGCAACTCAGCATTCTTTCTCCTCCAAACACGACAAGTTGAGTTTTTACCAAAAAGTTCTATTTTGTTTTCATCTGACCATATGACATTCTCCCAATCCTCTTCTGGATCATCCAAATGCTCTCTAGTAAACTTCAGATGGGCCTGGACATGTACTGGCTTAACCAGGGGGACACATCTGGCACTGCAGGATTTAAGTCCCTGGAGGCGTAGTGTGTTACTGATGGTAGCCTTTGTTACTTTGGTCCCAGCTCTCTGCAGGTCATTCACTAGGTCCCCCCGTGTGGTTCTGGGATTTTTGCTCACCGTTCTCGTGATCATTTTGACCCCACGGGGTGAGATCTTGCGTGGAGCCCCAGATCGAGGGAGATTATCAGTGGTCTTATATGTCTTCCATTTTCTAATAATTGCTCCCACAGTTGATTTCTTCACACCAAGCTGCTTACCTATTGCAGATTCAGTCTTCCCAGCCTGGTGCAGGTCTACAATTTTGTTTCTGGTGTCCTTTGACAGCTCTTTGGTCTTGGCCATAGTGGATTTTGGAGTCTGACTGTTTGAGGTTGTGGACAGGTGTCTTTTATACTGATAACAAGTTCAAACCGGTGCCATTAATACAGATAACGAGTGGAGGACAGAGGAGCCTCTTAAAGAAGAAGTTACAGGTCTGTAAGAGCCAGAAATCGTGCTTGCTTGTAGGTTACCAAATACTTATTTTCCACCATAATTTGCAAATAAATTCTTTAAAAATCAGACAATGTGATCTTCTGGATTTTTTTTTTCTCATTTTGTCTCTCATAGTTGAGGTATACCTATGATGAAAATTGGAGACCTCGCTCATCTTTTAAGTGGGAGAACTTGCACAATTGGTGGCTGACTAAATACTTTTTTGCCCCACTGTATGTGTTTTGCAGTCAGATAACAGCTAATTTCCATGCTTGTCGTTTTTGTATTTTTGAATGTTTTTGTGTAGTTCTGGTACTTGTTGCTGCTGCTCGTGGTTGTGCCATAGACTGGATAAATGGAAGCTCCTGACAAACAAGCACAGCTAAATCTGTGGCTTCAATAGCAATGCATAGATCATGCACCAAAAATTAAAAAGGACTGTTCGTTCGTAGTGATCGGTAGTACAGACACAGGACAAACACAAGAGCACCAGGTATGTTTTCACTTGTATGAATATCACAGATTGTACAGATATTTTACTTCATGCAAGGCTGCATGAAGTAAAATAATAAATAAATAAATAAATAAATAAATAAATAAATAAAAATAGTTATCAGTTTGCTTCCTAAGGCTTAATGATTAAGGAACGATATCAAATAGTTTTTGTTGCACTCGTTGCACTGCTCAATTTTACAGTGCAACGATGTAGACTTCATATTAGCTGCTTCGGCATGCATTAGTTAATTTTTAAATTATCACAAAATATAGATCAATAAAAATTTTCAACAACTGGCCTGTACGTGTTAAGTAACAAGCATTCACGGAATGACATCAGCATGAGCATTTTAATGTCATGGTAAAATGGACAGCTACCACAACATCCAAACACAGTGTTGTGGTTCTTTGTGGCTCTGACTAGATTCTACGTCTGCTGCTGATTATGTCCAACATCTTTTAACAAAATGTGACCAACTTTATTGCATTGGAGATATTAATATATCTCAGAACTTTTATTCGTTTACAGTGTTAGCATCTAACAGCGGAGCTAACTAATGGAGCTACAGTCTGCCAGGCCACTTTTTAAGGTCATCTTCCCATCCCCCAATAGTCGTGGAAAGCGGTATGATTATATTACTGTTTCTGAGATGTAAAAGATCGTGTTCCCCCATTTCTGATGCCAAAGTCATTGTTTTTTAGCAAGGAAAAGAGTCCCATTTCAATGACAAATCCATGTTCTAAACTAGTACCAGAAGTTGCGCACATAATTCACGCAAGGCACCATGGGGGCTAGGAATAAGGTGGATAAGGGTCATTTGCATTTAAAATGATTGTAAATTTCGTTCAAGTAAGTTTTAGCATGCAATACTCAAATTTGATCATATTAAACATAATTTTTGGGGTCCAAAGGTCAAGGTTAGCATTTCTTATGCCTTATTACAGTACAACAAAAAAAGCTAGGGCCACCAAACTTGGTACACAGGTTCACCCTGTGACCCTGAAGTGTGACTGTGGTTTTGGGATTGCAAGGTCAAAGGTCAACATCAAAATGCCTTATAAAGTATATCTCAACAACAAAGAAAGCTAGGGCCACCAAACCTGGAACACAGGTTCACTGTGAGACCTTAACCCCTGACAACAGGTTTGGGGTCAAAAGGTCAGAAACTCAGAATCTCAGAAAAGATTTATTGCCAAGTACATTCACAGTAAATAACTGATAAATATACGAGGGATTTGACTTGACACTGAGAACGACATAGTTGACATTTTCAGTGACACGGCAGTGTCAGTGACACGCCTGTCAGCAGAATGGGAACAGGAAGCAATGGGGGAGAAAAAGGGATAAACACAATAGGAGAGAGAAAAAAGCATTGTTTGTCAGAATACAGTTCATATATATGATCAATATTATGATGACAAGAAAAAAACTCTCAATGCACAATTAGCAGACGATAGAATCCATACAATGATATAAAGAGAGCAGTGAATGAGTAATCTTCACGTCAGTATAGTGAGTCAGTGTGAGTGAAGGTGTTGAGTGAGGGTGTTGATATCAGTTAAGGACAACAAAGTCTCTTCAGCAGCAGATGTTTTGTCTACTGTCTGGGCAAAGGCGCGTGTCCTTGGCACGGCAGATGGAATGGTTTGTCAGACAGCTGGCTGTCCTTGAGAGTCAAATGCTGCCCGCCATGTTATGAAAACAAGTAAAACTGAAGATAATCTGGAGGACTGTGAGCTGAGGACAGGTCGAATCAGGTCGAATAGCACTGACTTCAGAGAAAAAACTTTATATTCTCTTACAGATTCACTGCTCAAATCCTTCATGGCTGGACGTTGAAATTATCATGGACGGCTCTCAGCGTGATCGTGATGTAATCCATTTTCCTAGACAGTTCTCCATTAGCCGCTGTCAGAGTCCTGCCCAGTTGGTCAATTTGATGGTTAAGCCTCGCCGGGTCCGCTTTTTGATAGGCTCCATCCATCTTCTTCAATTTGCGGTACACCAGAACAATCCCAGATCCAATCAGTAGAATTCCGATGACCATTGCTACGAAGAGGTATAAATCTTCAACATCTTCGATAGAGAGATCACACAGGCACAAGAGTTTCCAATTACTTGTGTCCTTCAAATAACCCGCGGCAGCTGTACCTGTGGGACAAATCGGCTCCCCCGGGCCAGAATTTCTCGTTGAAAAAACAGTGTCAATTGCGTTCAAAGCCCAGCTTATTAAATCCATAATTTCGTTTGATAATCAGCAGTAGAGACACGCAGACAGAAAATAGCAAGCTGGGATCCAGTCAGTTAGGGGAGGAGAGAGATAAGGAGCCGGAGCTGGAAGAAAAAGCGTCTGCTCTCTTTGGAGGGCGGAAGTGAGTTCAAAGGTGAAGGTTGGCACTCCATATGATTTTTTACTATAGAACGTGAAAATCTCTCTAGGTTCACCATACTTGCTACATGGGTTCACCCTGGGATCCTGCCCTACACCTATGGATTGCATACTTTGTTGTATATTTGTGGATGATGGGCTTATCATAATTTGATTCTGCCACGGTAATGAGACTGAAAAGTTGAAAACTGCTCTCTGTCAGTAAGTATTGGGATCGTCAAAGAAAATGGAGGAGGACAATATTGGGCTCACCTCAGAGTGCTGTTGTTTTAAACAGATGTGAAATAGCTTCACGATGCTTATACAAGGCCAGACTGTAATCTGAATAAAGCTTTATTCAAAAGGGTGGGACTTCCGAGTCAGGTAAGAAATCTTTTCAAACAGCACCTCACTGTGGAAAGTAAGGTATTCAACATAGTAATGCAGTTGTCACTGAGAGTTAGTTGACAGTAAATTAGTGTTACTAATTAATGGTTACATGAATGCCTTTGAAGCGGAGTGATACATATCCAGTGAAACATTAGAGTGCAATTATCATGGATTTTAGTAACTCCTGAAATCCCTACTGTTCAATCAAATTGCTTGGTCAGAACTAACTGTTGTATAATTTTTCATATTTAACTCTGTTCAGTATCTAAGTAAGGCATATGCCAACTTTTCCCTCCAGTTTTTAAGTGTTCAAAAAAGTATTCGTAAGAAAAAAACTCCCCAGTAGTTTGCTAAATATAGAGTTTTACTGAAACAGATTGAGAACTGAAAGCAGACACAATCATGTCTAGCATGCTTTTTTCTGCTTTTCAAGAGTCCTGCCCACTCCAGTTTTGAGTGATTAGAACTCCTTTCCTTTCTTTTGATCATCAAGAACTGTATCTAAAATTTTCAAATTTGAGATGCCCATATTATAGCTTTTATTTTAACCTATTAACTACTAGCGTTGAGTCAAATATGGCATGCAGTGTTTAAGGGTGGTGGTACTACAATAGCAATAGCAAGCACGTTTTGTCCATATACAGTGAATATAAAAAGTCTACACACCCCTGTTCAAATGCCAGGCTTTTGTGATGAAAAAAAAATTAAACCAAGATAAATCATTTCAAAACTTTTTCCACCATTAATGTAACTTATAATCTGTACAACCCAAGTGAAAAACAAAATGAAATCTTTTAAGGGGAAAAATAAAAAACTTACAGTCACTTCAGTCATTCCCATCATAATCAATTACCCTGCAGAATGGTCCATGAAATCCTTTTTCTGTTGTTGGATCAGTGATTTTATAACATTGTGTTCTGAGTTTTGGACACCAACATTTTGGAAAGGTGAAGTTAAAAAAAAGAAACTAAAGCTGGGAAATGTGGCATTTATCAATTATATAGTACAATCCATCATAACAGTAGGTCAAAAGGGAAAATTATGTAAAACAGTAATAAAATACTAACAGTATGTAAGTGCATGCATGATGGCCACTAGATGTCATTGCTCCTAGAATGAAGCCTCAAAGCTTTGAATGTTTTTCTTCACAATTAGAAGGAAAGCTTCAGAGCTTCATTGAGGCTTCACCTGCCCGTCACTACCGAAGAGTTGTAGCATTTATTGTTGTTTAAAAGCAGCCTACCATGTACATTTACTGCTGTTTCCAGTCTGTTAATACTTACTTTACTCCTGCTCCAATCAACACGGACTCTGGACTCTGGTGCACACTGCTCAAGTAGCTCGCTATCTTGCTCGACCACTCGCACAGAGCAACACCAATGATTAGAGCTCTCTCTGCTGGTGGACACTACAATTGCATTTAAGAATGCAGTTTCAAATATGATCAAATGTGATATAAATAAATAATAGATTTTTGGAAAGTTGCCCATCACCGGCCTGTTTGCACAATATGCTTTGCTGAGCACAGGGAACATAAGCTCCACAGACGGTCTTAAATCAGGCTTTACCTGCTGTCCACTCAGCTGCTGTCCAGTCAGGGTACACACGATTCATCCAGCACCATACACATCCATTTCTCCATCCAACGACACTCCACAGTGAGTGTATTATGGAGAGTAAGCAGCGCAGTCTGTGTCCATTTCCCCATCCGACAACCCTCCAGCACCAGTTGTGGAGAGAGCAGCGGAGTGCACCCCATTGGCTCTGGGGTGCACTTGATTCCTCACCCGGCGTACACCTCTAGGGGGTTATATGAGCAGATTAATAAAGAAAAGTGAACATAGGTACATGTGAATATAGTTTCGGTGTCCCAGCACCCAGTGGTAACCGGTACCTACGTCTCCCCGTCAATCCACAACACCTGTATTATGGAGTGAGACCTGTGGCTCTTAAACTCCGCCAACCTTGTCATGTGTGCTTGATTCCTTCCCGGGTGTACACCTCCGCTGGTAAAGGTCAGTTAAAAAAGGGTACCTTTGACCTCTTTTATGGTCAAGTGGTCAGTGAAACCATGTCAGGTGCACTCTTCAGGTATTGTGGCATCACCATACAAGAGATGAGAGGTCAAGTGGCCCCTGAGTTAGCAGAGGGGCAAAGTTTGTGACATACTTACCCACATCACAGAATCTGTTTTATATATATATATAGATGTCCTGCTGCATCTTGATATTTAAAGACACCAGAGTTGTGCCATCTTCTCATCTCTCTGCGGTTCAAAAACTATATCACAGACTGATCCATTTAAAAAAGAAGTGGTAATTTCATATCATGAACAAGGTTACAGCCATGTTCTGCAGCTTTTACCCCAAATAAGATTTAAATTCAAACTGACAAGCGTGGTAATAAGGTCAGCTTTTTAAAAAATCACCTTAATGAGTATTACAGAAGCAATGAAAATACATATTTTTTGCCATATTTATATTTCACCTTTTCTTTTGTCGAAGCAAGCTTAGCGCAGTAATCCCACTTTGATCACGCTGTATTTGAATTTTTAATCTCAGGTAAATGCGGTGTGCAGATGCGCCTGTTAGGGTGAGAACAAGCAGAGGTACATCCAAATTAACATCTGGCCCCTGCCATCATCATCAGGCAGCACAGTGCCTGTTTTGTTTGTTGTTTGGATAAAAGCCTGTCAACTGGTTACAAGGCCAAGATTAATTGCAGCAGTTGAGGTGATCTTGTGCTTTGGTTGGGCTTGTATTGATGGGGGCTGCTTTGGCCCGTTTAACCTGCCAGGCCTACAGGGACTAGTAGACCATTCGGAGCAATAAGGCCAAAGACTGATGCATCTGTCATGAGGATTACGTCACTTGCACTATCAAAGAAAGGTCAGCCACATTAGGCGTTTCCTGTGTAGAAGTGTTAGGGCTGTTTTGGGGTATGCGGTGACTTACAGTAAGTGTGAAATGTCAGTGTGCTTCCTTGAAATTTTATAATTTGAATGCCATCAGCTTTTGTTCTCCATGATACTCAGACTAAATGGCACAAAACTGAATACAGTTTTGAGGCGCTCCTGCACAGTCTTTGTGGCGCAGCCTCCCCACTGGGACAATCCACCAGAATGGGAAAACAGTGAACTGAGTGTTTATTTTGTGTTATTAGAAGAATTCATGAAAGTTTATGTTTGTGCTGGGGGTGTGGGTGTGCCAGAGGAAAAAAAAAAAATCAATGCTCTATTTGGTGTGCACCTCTTGATAAAGCTATTTGAGAAGCCTCGTCCCCCAGAGGTCATTGTGAGGCTGAACCATGACGATGACATCATATCCCCAAGCACAACAACAAATGCAGTCTTGTTGCAGCAAAAACAAAGAATGCTTGTGTGAGGCCCTTTTATCTTTTTCAAAATCCGTCCTGTGAGCTGAAAATGTGACGACACAGGACACTGACCTTTGTTTGTCTCCCAACAGACTTTCGCTGTTGGCCTGAAAAGCACTCAGGACTTTGGTGTTGAGACTGGATCATATGAGAGGCTAAAATAACAAAGCATACTGATTTGGATCTTTGTCCACACACCGTGACTGAAATATTCACTGAATGGAACCAACAATTATGTATACATGATAAAATATAGCCTCAGGCAGTGCTCATTGGGTTTAAGCAGCCTTCAAGGTGTTGTACTGCTTACTAGCAGCATTTAAAGCAAAGTATGTGGCACAGGAGAAGCATGATCTAGTTCAGTTGTCACTCAGAAGAATAAGACTTTCTAGGGATTTGAACCCAGGCCTTCAAACACACCAAATTAACCTTTTATACCACAGGACACTTATAGTTTACAATCTTACTTTCTCAACACAAATTGTTCAATTTACAAGACGCACTCTATGAACAGAATTGTTTGAAAATTGGAGTGCTTCCAAAAAAAAGTACTTGTGAATGTTTGCGTGAACTTTGCTTTAAAAGTTTGATTATCAGATATAAATCAGTACTCCATAAATTGAAGTTGGGTGAAGAAAATGGCATCATGAATTTAATTCTGAACTGTAACATAACTGCCTTTTTAATGCCCCACATATCAAGGACAAGAACGTCAGTGAGTCAGCACAGTTGTTCATCCTTCTAAGGTTATTGACAAAAGTGAGGGAAAACGTGCCATAAGGCTGCTGAAGTCTCCTGCCTCTTCACTGATGTGTACACTGTTATGAGGGGAACAAGATGCAAATTGCAATGTTACACCAAGCATGAAAATGTGAGAAAAAATGATTTATGGTGCAATCTGTGAGTATCTCTCTTAATTAATACCGTGTCATATTGTTCATGGATGAGGCTTCTCTGATGAAGTGCAGGACGAGAGGACACTGGGAATCCTGGACAGTTTGAAGTAAGAGGCAAGCCAATAAATCAACGATAGTTTTTTAAAGTGTGAGCCACGGGGGATGTGTAATTAAGTAAATGACATGACATCTTTGTC
Organism: Pholidichthys leucotaenia; assembly: GCA_020510985.1. Taxonomy (NCBI): domain Eukaryota; kingdom Metazoa; phylum Chordata; class Actinopteri; order Cichliformes; family Pholidichthyidae; genus Pholidichthys; species Pholidichthys leucotaenia. The sequence continues at coordinate 298,476,719 of CM035841.1, read as the reverse complement.
TCACATGTCCACAGGGCTCCAATATTACTTGAACATGTGAGTTGAATAGAAATGGTGGTGTGAAGTCTGTGAAAAGATCCACAATAACCTCTACAGCCATCAGACTTTGATGGTAGTGGTATTTGCTGATACTGACATTACCGACATGAGGCGGTTGCTGGCATGCAGACGGGCTTCTAGCAGAAGCACAGCAAATTAACATTAAGCAGAAGGAGCCAAAATTCATGGCACCAGAGCCAACATTGCAAGTCAAAGTCAGTATTATATATCATGGTGGTGGACAGATCAGCAAAGATCAAAAGTGATTTTCCTAAAGGTTGTGTATATGATATTTTGCATTTTTCTGTCAAAATAAATGAACAGTGCAAATCTTTAGCAGTAGCTGAGTGCTGTCAGCTACTCCTGGCCTTCAGGAGTTTGCTTGTGGAGGCCATCTTTATCCCAATGTAAGTATGCCAGACAGAAATATAATCCACTTCTTTGGGTGGTGACTACCTGTGTTAGGAGGTGTGATCAAGCTACAGCTTTGTTTTGGTTTGAGAGCTGTACTGTGACACAGTGGTGGAGAAAAATCAAGACTGCTTATTTAAGTAGCTATGAGTCATGGGCTCAAAAAATCTTGAGCAAAATCTGCTATAAATACCATGTCTGTGTTTTTCTGCATTGAAAGTTCAGTGCCCCACCGCCACCCTCAAATGGGCAAGTTTGGACAGACTGTTCTAATGACATCACTAAAAGGGGAAACCAATCAGGACTAAGTGCTGGGTGTGGCTATACATCTCAGTTCAGAAGAAGAGGGTGGAACTGAGGAGCCACTGTAGCCTCCAGGGCCAGTTAGTATTTTTGGACAGCTGTTTTGAAAAGAGTCAAATTAAGATGGGTTTTACCACTAAAGTGCTTTTAAGGACCAATGCAGTTCCAACAACAATACTTCTTCCTTATGTGAATATGGTCATTTTGGACCCTCGCAACAAAGTTGGTAACAGAAATGAAGCCAAATTAGAGGTTTCAAAATGGTCCTTAAACTAAAGGATGATGTCCGTGAGCTCTCATCTATCTTTTGTCATTATGCCTTGTGTATGACATGTCTGCTAAAGAAAATACATTTATCTTGAAAGTATTCAAGTATAAAGTACTCATATGCTGTAAGACTATTTCATTATGCCATTAAAGTTATAGAGACACAGTGCAGTTTAGAAAATAATCTCCCCTCAATTGTCCTTTCAGAAAAAGATGCTGCCTGGGGCTCTCAGCAACTTTATTTTGGAAGTTCATATCCCATCTGCTGGTGAAGATAATGTGCTAAATGAACAACTACACTCCCCTCCAAAAGTATTGGAACAGTGACACAAGTTTTGTTATTTTAACTATTTACCAAAACATATTCAAGATACACCCCCTCATGGATCGTCACCTTATCGTGGTGGGGGGGTTTGCGTGCCCCAGTGATCCCAGGAGCTATGTTGTCCGGGGCAATTTGCCTCTGATAGGGTCTCCCAAGACAAACTGGTCCTGGGTGAAGGGCCAGACGAAGAACGATCCAACAGACTCTCATGATAAATTGTATATCAAGGATTCAGTGTACCCCGCCCGGTATGGGGTTACCGGGGCCCCACCCTGGAGCCAGGCCTGGGGGAGGGGCTCGAAGGCTAGCGTCTGGTGGCCGGGTTTCCACCCATGGGACCCGGCCGGGCTCAGCCCGAAGGAGTTACATGGGTCCGCCCTCCAGTAGGTTCACCACCTGCAGGAGGGATCATGGAAGTCCGGTGCTATGTGGATTAGGTGGCAGTCAAAGGCGGAGACCTTGGCGGACTGATCCCAAGCTTTCTAAACTGGCTTTTGGTACGTGGAATGTCACCTCTCTGGTGGGGAAGGAGCCTGAGCTGGTGTACGAGATTGAGCGATACCGGCTAGATATAGTCGGCCTCACCTCAACACACAGCTCCGGTTCCGGAACCAGTCTCCTGGAGAGGGGCTGGAGCTTGGCCTTTTCTGGAGTTGCCCCGGGCGAGAGGCGACGAGCAGGGGTAGGTATTCTTGTATCGCCCCACCTTGCTGCCTCTATATTGGAGTTTTCCCCGGTGGACGAAAGGGTTGCTTCCCTGCGCCTTCGGGTTGGGAAACGGGTCCTGACCATCATTTGTGCCTATGCACCAAATGATGTTTCAGAGTACCCACCCTTTTTGGAGTCTGTGACTGGGGTGCTGGAGGGTGCTCCTCCTGGAGACTCCATTGTCCTACTGGGGGACTTCAATGCGCACGTGGGCAACGACAGTGAAACCTGGAGGGGGGTGATTGGGAGGAACGGCCTGCCCGATCTGAACCCAAGTGGTGTTCAGTTATTGGACTTCTGTGCTAACCACAGTCTGTCTATAACGAACACCATGTTCAAGCATAAGGGTGTCCATATGTGCACCTGGCACCAGGACACCCTAGGCCGCAGGTCGATGATCGATTTTGTTATCGTATCATCAGACCTGCGACCGTATGTCTTGGACACCCGAGTAAAGAGAGGTGCAGAGCTGTCAACTGATCACCACCTGGTGGTGAGTTGGATCCGATGGCAGGGGAGGAAGCCATTCAGACCTGGTAGACCCAAACGTATAGTGAGGGTGTGCTGGGAGCGTCTGGCTGAGGCCCCTGTCCGGGAGGTCTTCAACTCCCACCTCCGGAAGAACTTCAACCACATTCCGAGGGAGTCTGGAGACATGGAGTCTGAATGGGCCATGTTCTCCACCTCTGTTGTTGAAGCGGCAGCCCAGAGCTGCGGCCGCAAGGTGGTCGGTGCATCTCGTGGTGGCAACCCCCGAACCAAGTGGTGGACACCAGTGGTGAGGGGGGCCATTAAGCTGAAGAAGGAGTCCTATCAAGCTTGGTTGGCTTGTGGGACTCCCGAAGCAGCTGAGGTGTACCGGCAGGCCAAGCGGAGTGCAGCTCGGGTGGTTGCTGAAGCAAAAACCCGGGTATGGGAGGAGTTCGGTGAGGCCATGGAACAAGACTTTCGGTCGGCTTCAAAGAGATTCTGGCAAACTGTTCGGCGGCTCAGGAGGGGAAAGCAGCTCCCCGTCCACACTGTGTATGGTGCGGATGGGACACTGTTGACTTCAACTGGGGATATCGTCGGGCGGTGGAAGGAATACTTCGAGGATCTCCTCAATCCCACTGATACGCCTTCCACAGAGGAAGCAGGGTTTGGGGACGAGGGGGATGACTCGCCTATCACAGGGGCTGAGGTCGCCAAGGTGGTTAAAAATCTCCTTGGTGGCCGGGCCCCGGGGGTGGACGAGATTCGCCCCGAGTACCTCAAGGCCCTGGATGTTGTTGGGTTGTCATGGTTGACAAGCCTCTGCAACATTGCGTGGAGGTCGGGGGCAGTGCCTTTGGCATGGCAAACCGGGGTGGTGGTTCCTCTCTTCAAAAAAGGGGACCGGAGGGTGTGCTCCAACTTTAGAGGGATCACACTCCTCAGCCTCCCTGGGAAGGTCTATGCCAAGGTACTGGAGAGGAGAGTCCGGCCGTTGGTCGAACCTCGGATTCAGGAGGAGTAATGTGGTTTTCGTCCTGGCCGTGGCACATCGGACCAGCTCTTTACCCTCTCGAGAATTCTTGAGGGTTCGTGGGAGTTTGCCCAACCAGTTTACATGTGTTTTGTGGACTTGGAGAAGGCATTTGACCGCGTCCCTCGTGGATTTTTGTGGGGGGTGCTTCGGGAGTATGGGGTATCGGGCTTGTTGTTACGAGCTATTCGGTCTCTGTACGACCGTTGTGAGAGTTTAGTTCGCATTGCCAACACTCGGTCGGAGTCATTCCCAGTGAGAGTTGGACTCCGCCAGGGCTGCCCTTTGTCACCGGTCCTGTTCATAATTTTTATGGACAGGATTTCTAGGCGCAGCCAGGGAATGGAGGGTGTCATGCTTGGTGACCACAGGATCTCATCTCTGTTGTTTGCAGATGATGTTGTCCTGTTGGCTTCATCCAGCAATGACCTACAGCTCTTGCTGGGACGGTTTGCCGCTGAGTGTGAAGCGGCTGGGATGAGAATCAGCACCTCCAAGTCCGAGTCCATGGTCCTCAGCCGGAAAAAGGTGGATTGTCCTCTCCGGGTTGGGGACAGGCTCCTGCCCCAAGTGGAGGAGTTTAAGTATCTTGGGGTCTTGTTCACGAGTGAGGGGAAAATGGAGCGAGAGATCGACAGACGGATTGGAGCAGCATCTGCAGTGATGCGGACGTTGTACCGGTCTGTTGTGGTGAAGAGGGAGCTTAGTTCTAAGGCAAAGCTGTCGATTTACCAGTCAATCTACGTTCCTACTCTCACCTATGGTCACGAGCTTTGGGTAATGACCGAAAGAACGAGATCGCGGATACAAGCGGCTGAAATGAGCTTTCTCCGTAGGATTGCTGGACTCACCCTCAGAGATAGGGTGAGGAGCTCAGTCATCCGGGAGAGGCTCAGAGTAGAACCGCTGCTCCTCCACATTGAAAGGAGTCAGTTGAGGTGGTATGGGCATCTGATTAGGATGCCTCCTGGACGCCTCCCACTTGAGGTGTTTCAGGCACGTCCCACTGGGAGGAGACCCCGGGGCAGACCCAGGACTCGGTGGAGAGACTATGTCTCCCAGCTAGTCTGGGAACGCCTTGGTATCCCCTCTGAAGAGCTGGAGCAGGTGGCTGGGGAGAGGGAAGTCTGGGCTTCTCTGCTTGAACTGCTGCCTCCGCGACCCGGACCTCCGGAAAAGCGGTAGAAGATGGATGGATGGATGGATGGATATTCAAGATACAGTCATGTAACCAATATGGGCTTAAAGTGCAGACTCTCTGCTTTAATTTGAGGGTATTCACATCCAGATTGGAGTTACAGTTTAGGAATTGCAGTCATTTTTATACAAAGTCTCCTTATTACAGATGCTAAAAAGAAATGGAACAAATTAACATTACCATAAATAAAATGTTAATTTTTAATACTTTGTTAAGAAGCCTTTGCAGTCAATGACTGCATGAAATCTGTCTAACCCATGGACATCACAAAGTGCTCAGTTTCCTTTGTGATGCTTTGCCAGGCCTTTACTGCAGCTGTCTTTAGTTGTTGTTTGTTTGTGGGTCTTTCTGCCTTAAGTTTTGTCTTAAGCAAGTGAAATACATGCTCGATCGGGTTGAGAATCGGTGCTTGACTTGACCATTGCAGAATATTCCAATTCTTTGCCTCAGACTCCTGGGTTGCTTTTGCAATAAGTTTTGGGTCATTGTGCATCTATACTGTAAAGTGCTGTCCAATCAGCTTTGCTGCATTTGGCTGAATCCGAGCATACAGTATATCTCTATACCCTTCAGAATTCATCTGGCTGTTTCTGTCTTCTGTCACATCATCAGTAAACACTAGTGGCCCAGTGCCACTGGAAGCCATGCATGCCCATGCATCACACTGCCTCCACCATGTTTTACAGAAGATGTGGTGTGCTTTGGATCATGAGTGCTTTGGATCATGAGCCGCTCCAAACCTTCTCCATACTTTCTTCTTCCCATCATTCTGGTACAGGTTGATCTTGGTTTCACCTGTGCAAAGAATGCTGTTCCAGAACTGGGCTGGCTTCTTTTGATGTTTTTTGGCAAAGTCTAATCTAGACTTTCTATTTTTGAAGCTGATTAGTGGTTTGCACCTTGTAGTGAACTGTCTGTATTTGCTCTCCTGAAATCTTCTCTTTATGGTATACTTAGATACTGGTACACCGACTTCCTGGAGAGTGTTCTTCACTTGGGTGGATGTTGTGGAGTGGATTTTGTTCACCATGGAAAGGATCCTGCAATCATCCACCACTGCTGTCACATCCAGGCCTTTTTGAATTCCCGAGCTCACCAGTGCGCTCCTTTTTTTTCTCAGAATATACCAAACTGTTAATTCGGCCATTCCTAGCATTTCCACCATCTCTCTGATGGATTTCTTCTTTTTTCAGCCAAAGGATGGTCTGCTTCACTTCCATTGAGAGCTCTGACCACATGTTGTGGGCTCATAGCAACAGCTTCCAAATGCAAATGCCACACCTGAAATCAACTCTAGACCTTGTACCTGCTTGACTGATGATGGATTAACAAGGGAACAGCCCATGCAGCCCATGAAATAGCTTTTTAAGTCAATTGTTCCATTACTTTAGAGTGCCTGTAATAAAGGAGACTTTGTATAAAAATGGTTGCAATTCTTAAACCGTAACTCCAATCTAGAAATGAATACCCTCAAATTAAGGCTGCGTGTCCACCAAATGCATTTTTTTCAGCTCTGGGCAGCTATTTTCCATTCATTCTCTATGTAGTCCAGTGTTTACAGCACTGAGCGCCCATGGCGCTGGAATGCTTTCGGCAGTGGCCGGTTTTTGTCGCGGTGCTCAGAGCACTCAGAGTTGAAAAATGTTCAACTTTTCAGAGACTGCAGCTGAGCTTGTCAATGTCAGACCTTAAGCAGCCAATCAGAACTGCTGCGTGGCGGGACATAGGACACCAGTACTAGTCCGTACTCAGACTCCTGCTTTCCGTGTCATCATATTTTACATCCAGAGCTGCTAGAAAATGTTTCCTGTCCATTGTTATTTAGAGACTGCTATTAAAAAATCAGTAGAAAGTCTGACAATAGGAAAAGCGGGAGTGATGAGCTGAGAGTGACAAGCTGTTGCTGGGATACAGGGCACAGACTTTTTTTCCCCCAGAGCGCAGCGTACAAACACTGAAAAAAACGCTCAGGGCGGTCAGGCGACAAAAAACGCGTTTGGTGTACACGCAGCCTAAAGCTGAGAGTCTACACTTTGAGCCCATATTGATTATAGAGCTGTGTCTTAAATATGTTTTGGTAACCAGCTAAAATAACAAAACTTGTATCACTGTTCCAATACTTTTGGAGTGGAGTTTAGATGGGCTCTGGAATAAGCCTTGAAACTGAAGCTCAAGTGTAACTTGGATTATAAAACTTAGAGCATGATGAGTCATAATAATAATCATAATGGATTAGATTTATATGGCGCTTTACATGTCAAGTGACATCTCAAAGCACTTACAACGAGCACATTATTCATTCACGCCAAACAGACATTGATAGTGGTAAGCTACTACTATAGCCACAGCTGCCCTGGGGCAGACTGACAGAAATGTGTCTGCCAGTGGCCTCTCTGGCCACCACTGAACATTTATACCCAGTATCATGGACACTGGAGGCAAGGTGGGTAAAGTGTCTTGCCCAGGGACACAACGGCAGGATGGCTGGGGAGAGCAAGGTTCGAACCGCCAACCTTCTGGTTATTGGACGACCCGCTCTGCCTCCTGAATCACTGCTACCCACATTTCCCTCCTCCATTCCAAACACGGCAGGAAGTTCCATTTTGTATGGTCTTTGGCATGACCCAGCCGGGACTTGAACCCAACCCCCCTGTTGTAGGGCGGATGCTCTACCTCTAGGCTACCACTCTGGTGCATCAGCAGCCCATCCCTTTATGATGAAAAACAGCCAGTAATGCTGCCAATCATCTGAGACAGAGAGCTCATCCAGTCTTTGTGCTCACGTCTGTGCCCATGGCTCAACCTGGTACTGTCAGCATTTCCACACCCCCTCAGGATCTCCATCACCCCATGTGGGAATGAGGGTCACATTGTATTCTGAAAAAAAAAAGCCTCTCTAATATCCCCCGCTGGGCACAGATCCCCCCCACCCTCTGACAATCTTCCCCAGTCTCCTCCAAAAATTCTTTGGCCCCCGGGGCACCGTGCAACCCAAAATAACAGGACACATCAGCACTTTCATCTACATCCCTGAGCAAGCTCAGACACTGCAGTAGCAGCTGTTAGACCACTCACAGGCACGGATAACTTCTGAAAAGTACTAGGGCACTATCGTTGGCATACTCCACTCCCCCTCCAGTGATATGAGCATAGACGGAGGCAGACTTGGATAAGAGTGCCAAGCCAGGTGTGTCTGACAGAGATGTCCTTTAGCTGTCCTTCAGAAAAAAAGACTCTGTGAATAGCATTAGCGGTGTAAGCCTCTTCTTACAAAATACAAAATAAGCACAGTTGGGAACAAGAACAGATAGTCTAGAGAGACATTTTTTGCTGTGGTCTCTTTAGACAGTTTGCGTTACAAATTTCCTTTAAATAGAGTACATTATGTTACAAAATAATATATTAAAAGGTAACTAATGTGTGAGAATAAGAGGGAAAATGCTGTAGGTAGCTTTGAACAAGGCCACACAAGTGACAAAACACATGGTTTATGTTGCAGGTTTGTGACTTTGCAACAGAGCCAGCCACTGCACTGCCTGATGTGTCCGAGGTCATTCTTTCACAGTGCCTGATGGAGGAGTATAGACCCGCCAGTAGTAACTCACAGCCAAACTGTTCACTGCAGGGTACAATCACCAAGGAGGACACAAATTCACACACAGCACTCACAAAGGACACCCAGAAGTTAGATACTAAAAAGACTCACTGGTGGTGTTGTGCTGCTGTAACCTACATGGAAGGTTCAATCATCCAGATCAACCACTTAAACCTTTCAATCTTTGATCAGAATATCACAGGACACAACTGCCGATGGGTGGGCAGAATAGTGCAGGTCCACTTCTGATAAATGACACAGTGAATAGCTGAACAGCAAAAATAATTGTTCACACCTCTTTCTGAGCAAATATAATTACACACAGCTCTGGAAAAATTAAGAGACCAAAGACACCACTGGAAATGTATCACTTTATCTGGTTTTACTATTTATATGCGTAGCAGAGTCAATAAAAACCACCCTACTTGGCTTACCAGTTGAGCTTCATTGCCCGTCCCTTTGGTCGCATATCTACAGTGGGGTAAAAAAGTATTTAGTCAGCCACCAATTGTGCAAGTTCTCCCACTTAAAAGATGAGAGAGGTCTCCAATTTTCATCATAGGTATACCTCAACCATGAAAGACAAAATAAGAAAAAAAAAATCCAGAAAATCACATTGAAGGATTTTTAATGAATTAATTGGTAAATTCCTCGGTAAAATAAGTATTTGGTCAATAACAAAAGTTCATCTCAATACTTTGTTATATACCCTTTGTTGGCAATGACAGAGGTCAAACGTTTTCTGTAAGTTTTCACACACTGTTGCTGGTATTTTGGCCCATTCCTCCATGCAGATCTCCTCTAGAGCAGTGATGTTTTGGGGCTGTCGCTGGGCAACACAGACTTTCAGCTCCCTCCAAAGATTTTCTATGGGGTTGAGATCTGGAGACTGGCTAGGCCACTCCAGGACCTTGAAATGCTTCTTACAAAGCCACTGCTTCGTTGCCCGGGCGGTGTGTTTGGGATCATTGTCATGCTGAAAGACCCAGCCACGTTTCATCTTCAATGCCCTTGCTGGTGGAAGGAGGTTTTCACTCAAAATCTCACAATACATGGCCCCATTCATTCTTTCCTTTACACGGATCAGTCGTCCTGGTCCCTTTGCAGAAAAACAGCCCCAAAGTATGATGTTTCCACACCCATGCTTCACAGTAGGTATGGTGTTCTTTCTCCTCCAAACACGACAAGTTGAGTTTTTACCAAAAAGTTCTATTTTGGTTTCATCTGACCATATGACATTCTCCCAATCCTCTTCTGGATCATCCAAATGCTCTCTAGCAAACTTCAGAAGGGCCTGGACATGTACTGGCTTAAGCAGGGGGACACGTCTGGCACTGCAGGATTTGAGTCCCTGGCAGCGTAGTGTGTTTTTGATGTAGCCTTTGTTACTTTGGTCCCAGCTCTCCGCAGGTCATTCACTAGGTCCCCCCATGTGGTTCTGGGATTTTTGCTCACCGTTCTTGTGATAATTTTGACCCCACGGGGTGAGATTTTGCGTGGAGCCCCAGATCAAGGGAGATTATCAGTGGCCTTGTATGTCTTCCATTTTCTAATAATTGCTCCCACAGTTGATTTCTTCACACCAAGCTGCTTACCTATTGCAGATTCAGTCTTCCCAGCCTGGTGCAGATCTACAATTTTGTTTCTGGTGTCCTTTGACAGCTCTTTGGTCTTGGCCATAGTGGAGTTTGGAGTCTGACTGTTTGAGGTTGTGGACAGGTGTCTTTTATACTGATAACGAGTTCAAACAGGTGCCATTAATACAGGTAACGAGTGGAGGACAGAGGAGCCTCTTAAAGAAGAAGTTACAGGTCTGTGAGAGCCAGAAATCTTGCTTGTTTGTAGGTGACCAAATACTTATTTTACTGAGGAATTTACCAATTAATTCATTAAAAATCCTTCAATGTGATTTTCTGGATTTTTTTTCCTCATTTTGTCTCTCATAGTTGAGGTATACCTATGATGAAAATTGGAGATCTCTCTCATCTTTTAAGTGGGAGAACTTGCACAATTGGTGGCTGACTAAATACTTTTTTGCCCCACTGTATGTGTTTGAGTAAAATGAACAATTCTATTTTCTAACCCAGTGGATCCCAACCTGGGGGTTTCTGGGGACCTTCAGGTTTCTTTGGGAAATTTTGTAATTTCACGTCATAATTGGTTCAAAATAATTGCAAATAATTTGCCGTGGTTGTGCATTGTACATAACACATGCACGGCAGGGCAAATTATTTGCATTTTTTTGACCAATTAAGAAGCGAAATTAGAAAATTTCCTACACAAACCTGAGCGTTCCAGGGACCCCAGGTTGGGAACCACTGCTCTAAATTACTGAAAATACCTCACCCAAATTCCAAATCAAAATATCGTCATTTAGAGCATTTATTTACAGAAAATGACAATTGGCCAAATCAACAAAAAAACATGTTGCTTTTAGATGTGCTTTTAGATCAAATGCAAAAAAAAAAAAAAAACAAGTTCATGTTCAATCTTGAACACTGCAATACTTAAGTTTTAACTTGGGAAGGACTCAAAAATCTGTGTTTATGTAAAAACTAATTTTTATTCACAGCTTTCATGTGTCTTACCATGCTTCAGTGATCCCCTAATCGAGACTGAGGTGTCCTTGTGTTGGAATTCAACAGATACTCAAATTGAATGGCTGTCATACATGAAGAGATGCTAAGTTAGGAAAGATTTTGCAGTGGTCTATTTTTTCCAGCGCTGTATATAGTTTTTATTATTATTATTATATGAATTCAAAATAATATTAATTTAATTTTGTTACTTGTACAGGGAAGCAGAAGAGTTACAGAAAAACTGTTTATGTGTAGGGCGGCGCGGTGGCGGAGTGGTTAGCACTGCAGCAGCACAGCAACTCACCCTTGGCCGGGGAATCCTGGGTTCGATCCCAGCTCCCAACCAACAGTGATCTGTGTGGAGTTTGCATGTTCTCCCCGTGTCTGCGTGGGTTTACTCCAGGATTTCTCCGGTTTTCTCCCACATGCCAGAAACATGTAAGTTAGGTTAATTGGCATCAAAAACTGGGGATTCTAAATTTGTCCTTAGGCATGACTGTGAGAGTGAATGGTTGTCTGTCTCTCTGTGTTGGCCCTGCGACGGACTGGTGATCTGTCCAGGGTGTACCCTGCCTTTTGCCCAAAGATGCTGGGATAGGCTCCAGCACCCACCCACCCACCCCCCGCGACCCGAAAAGGATTAAGCGGAAGAAGATGAATGAATGAATGAATGTTTATGAGTATAAATTAAACACTTGAATGTGGTTATTGTGGTTCTGCATCAGTTTCAAAGATAGCAAATCAAACAATTTTATCTAAATAATTGATTAATTGCAATGGTGATTTGATAAGAATTTGATAATGCTGTTACCCTAGTCTTACTAGAGATGGGGTCTGTGGAAAACAGAGGTTGATGGCATACGTGATTAAATTTAGATGTGTGTGCCTATCTATTCACTATTTAAACTGATCGTAAAGTCCATTTTCCAGCATATTCTCATCCCACAGCTGTAAGCATTAAGGTCCAACAAAAAAAAGATGCTCTTCCAAGTCGCCTTTCTGACGCGTTTGGACGACCACATGACATTGTTTCAAAAGCACCACTCCACGTAAGGAGGCAGATTGTGGATCCAGGATGGGAACCTGAGTTTGGTCCCCTTGCTACACTTTTCTTCAGTTGCTCTCCTGCGTTCACGTTTCCTCACCCCTTACTTTAGCCATTACATTTTTCTAGCATAAGGCACTAAATCTACATGGTCGATTTTGGAGTTAGGACAAGGTGAAGGCACATTATAGATATGATGTGCATGTGCATGTGAAAACCTCTGCGTCGTCACTGCACCTCTCTATTATGTTACTGCCACAGCCGAGGCTGTCACAGCTCTGATGCAGAAGGGCACCGTTTTGGTCACGTATGGCTCTGAACCAACGGCTCATTGTTACACCTTCGTAGTGAGAATGGGCTCTACTTCCCATAGCAGACTGTTCGACAACGTAGTGATTATGGTGATTAAGGGCCACGCAGAAATGGGCAATGACATTACTTGTGAGAGGTGTATAGGCCTCTATAAATATACATAGTTTGAAGGCGATCATGATTTGTGGGTGCTTTGGACAGTAGCATGGCCGCTTTGAGCATTTTAAACTTAGTTTCTATAGACTGTGTGTGCTCTCCCTGTTTCCTTGGCAACAGCCATATTGACATGCTGCAGTGCTGCTGCTGGAGCTTGGTGGGCAGCCAGGAAGCACCCTGCCTGCACACAATCTCACATTCTGTCTTTTGCCAGCACTATCACTCCAGCTACACGCTATTCCCATCTCACTTTTGTGTTCCCCCATCTTGCTGGGTTTCTGAGACCAGCTGAACAGCAATCTGAAGACTAATGACTTGGGTGGATTGTGTAGTGTGTGTTTGTTGGGGGTTGTTAGGCAGAGAGAGGAAAAGAAAGGCAGCGCGGTGGGGAGGGAGAGCGAGTAAGAGCCAGAGAAAAACACGGAGGAGGGAGGGGGTGAGGCCTGTGCCATGCAGTGCTTGCATGTTAAGATGAATAGAGGGAAAGGCGAGCCTCATGTTATGTTACGAGAACATAGTAGTGGCTGGGGGGTTGGGTTCTACATCAACAGATGGATAAACCCGAGAGAAGAATGCGTGCCAAGCGCCAAATGTATCAGCGGCTTGCTGGGGCATGAAAATGTCAGGTGTCAGCGACGAGCCATGCGGTCGCTGCTATTTATACAATCCACCATGTGCTGAATGTACACATAAGGCCTTGTGAACGAGGATGACAGGGGCTAAGGGTAGGAGTATTGCCAGGCAGAGGAGGAGAACTGGATAGATGAGTGGCTGACTCACCTCTTTATCAGCCATGGATACAGACAGCCTGAGAGGAGCCTGGGTTGGGCAAGGAAATGTCAACAGCAGACAGGGTAGTGCATGGCTAACAACCTTGTGGATGTATAAGGGCTAGTATTATCTCATCTGCAGAGCAAGGCTGTACTTGGATCCAGGGCAAGTGTTGACTAGTGATGTTAGAAACAGAACGCACACCAGCTCGTGCGTGCCTTTTCAGGTTCCAGCTTTGTTTTCCAGCTGCCATCTTCAAAGGGCATTAATGACACATGCAGCTCGGAGAGAAAATATGCAAAAGCTCCATGCTGACTGAGAGCAATTTAGTGGGTTCCTACTCTCCAATTAGTGACTGGCTGGTGAACAAGTAACCCCATCAAAACACATCAGTTGGCATTTTGTTACGCGGCCTTTTGCAAAGCCCTCGGGGTCTGTGTCAACCGTGTCCTTGTCTAGACAAAGCCTTCTAAACCCAGGATTTCATTTCCACATTGTGCCCCGATGTCCCTTGCATTGTTGATTTTTCCACTATGTGCAAGGCCGGGACATTTGTACCAGTCTGTTAGGCCCACGTCAAAAGAAAAAGTATCCGCCGTTGATGGCTGGGCCATTCTTGTTATTCATGTCATGCCTGGTGGTTTAGTGGGGCAGGGTGCAGAATTTTCCAGAAGCAGCTGTGTGCGAGTGAAACTGACAGTGCGCCAGCCCAAAAGGGTTTCTTTCTCTCTCGCCTTTCTCTCTCCCAAACCCCCCTCCCTTCCCATCCATCGGCATGCTTGGCCTGGTGCCCGGACTTACTCAAACTCACACTCAACCAGAAATATCCGCTCCCCCCCACCCTCGCCTGTACATATCCCTCTGGCTGAACAGAGAAGCTTCCATCACTGCGGATGACATTGGATCATTTTTCTCCCCCTTCACATTCCAGCCAAAGAGGAGGACAAGGGAGGGGAGCCGCTGCTGTTTCTGCTCTGTGATTATATCATTACAGAGCAGCAGACATGTATACAGTATATCAAGCACAACCTGTCATTAGCGTGCTTTATTTCATGATGGCTAAATACAAGTGTGCTTTTGTTGGCTCCAAATAGCTGGATTGCCTTTGTGCCAGTACCGCAGGATTAAATCTGGGAAAGCTTTCTCCAAACGCTCCAAATTTCAGTGCTTCAGCCTTGAGCTATAAAAACCTTACTCTTATTTACTGTACCATTATGCCCCTCCGACACCTGTTGTGACAAACTCTGGCCAAGTTATCAGATACTCTAAAGGCTCTGCTAGCGGTCTAAATAAATCTGTCCAAGCGACACAGTTGTGTAACACACTCAAGCCAGCGGCTCCAATAATAGAACACACCTGTCAAGCACAGGCCCTGCTTGTTCTCTCGGCTGACCTGACCTCCTCCTGGTCCTTAACTCAAATGTTCCGTGGCTGGGAGACAGTGTAGCAATTCTAGAGAAAATGATTTCCAACAAACACAGGAAACAAAGAGAAGGAGGGGAAATCAGGAGAAGCATTTTGATTGGCAGGGGGGACTGAACAAAGACAGAGAACACTTTATTCTGCTGCTGTAGAGATTGTGCAGAGGCTGCGACTATAAGCCTTGATTGACAACAACATTAGGACACAGAGAAGAAAATGGCTCCCACTCACCGTTATGTAACATAAAAAGAAACTACAGTGCGTTTGCGGAGGGGTATTATTGCGCCTGTATGCGTGTGTGTGTGTGTGGGGGGGGGTGCATGTTACACATGACGTATTCCCAGATAAAAACAAAAGTGACAGAATATCCAAGAGTGTTTTTCTTATCTTCTGACAACTGTACGCCTTCAAGGAGATGAAAGGCGATGTACAACACACCGAAGATCTCTCAGGAATCCTGGATTTATGCAGCACAAAATAGTTGTCTCAGACATTTTCTTTGTGGGGCTTTGTTCAGCAACGTGACAGTGAAAGTTTAATTGTGCGGTTGCGGTGGAGGCAGCTGATCTTGTTGCATGCAGACACTGAGGACCATGTCCCAGCTTGAACTGTCCATAATTGTCCACGGCCACGGCTCCAGATAGCACGAGCGGAGAACAGAAAGGGACAGCAGGAAATGAGCCCCGCATAATACATCACCGCAGATCTGCTGACACACCCCAGAAAGTGAGCCATTCATCAGACCACCAGCCGCTCCTCTCACTGGGATGCTCAGCCAGTCAGCTGAAAGTCTCCTGCAACATTTTATGGGCTGTGTTTCCTTTCCGTCTCAGGAAGAACCTTGTTTTTGTCTGTGTTTACATCAGCTTCTCTCTGTTATTCAGTTTGAAAGGCAGCATCAAGCATCTCAGGGTTGCAGACAGTCACTTGCTTCTCCATTACTCTTTCATAAACACACATGAGCTACACCCACTCTGACAACCAGAACGCCGACAGCTCGACCAAAACCTCTTTGGCAGTTATATGGAAAGATAGCACATTTCTGAGTACCATGCCAGCCTGGAGTCAACATCACTATGATTGCATCATTTTTTTTTTAAAATGCCAGTCTCTTTATTTTAGGAATACACACTACAGTTAATTGCACTGAAATCCTACAGCAGGGCAGCTGCCTGAAGAGCCTTCCAGACTGAAGCTGTGCTAGCTGCTCTCATGTTTACTTTTGGCGCGGCTGATACTGACAGCTAAATCTAACTTTAGCTCGACATGTCAGAAGCAGCTAAAAGCACTGTACTACTCTGATTGGCATGCACTTCCCACAAGGCCTATATATATAGAGAGAGAGATATCTGGAGGGAAGAGTTCAACCAGTGGAAGTGGAAAAAAAATGAAGCCAGAATTATGTTAAATACACTTGGAATCTTTTATTGTGTTTTTACATTACAGATGCCTTGACTTATGCCAGTTTCATCCCCCTCAGGGGTTAAATTCTAAGGCCACATTGTTATGTCCCAAATATTTTCCTTTGCAGGAGATAAAACTCCCCTTGCGGACCTCCTATTTTTCATTTGGCATAGTAGCAGCACGGCATCTTATCAGCTGATCCGGAGCCAGGAGCAAGGAGTCGTTGCTCAGCAGAAAAAAAGAGGGATTGTGCTGGGCTCGGCTATAAAATGAGAAAAAGCCCAAATGCTCTTGGATCAGTCCACTGCTTTGTCCTCATCTCTCATGTTGCCTCTTTCCCCTGTTCATTTTTCATCCTCTCTCCTTTCATCTTTTTTGTCCTACGCCTCCTCTCCTTCCTCGGCATTCTGCTCACTCTTCCTCCACCTCTCTGTCTCTCTCTCTCTGCTCCACTTATAAGATTTGGCAGCACTCCAAGATCTGAGAAAAACATTGGAGGCACAGCCTCGTTCTGATGTCTGGAAAGAGGGGGAGACTGAGAGTGAGGGAGAGTCCTCATTTCCATTTCACAGACTTGATTCACTACAACACCATAGCAGAAAGGAATAACACGGGAATATGGAGGAAGGTCGGGTCAGAGAGAAAAGAAAGGATGGAAGAAAAGGTGGGCAAAGACCTAGGTAAAAGAGCAACAAAAAAAAAAAACTAGATTCACAGCATGAAATAATGGGGTATAAGCGATGTAGAGGCAAACAATGCAAGAGAAAATTTGACACCATATGTCCTAAATCAGGTTTTTTTGTTAGTATGACCCCTTTTTTGTGTTGTTTAGATAATGTGTTCCATAAATAAAATAGTAAAGCCACAATACAAAAACACATTCAAACGTGTACAATTCCTGCAGAGAAACACTGAACAATTCATTGCCTCACACCAGTTTGGTGGAACAAAACACTGGGCTCTCAGCATTGTAATCATCTTAACTTTTCAGCCCTTTGCCATAAACAGGCCTGTCAGATGTAAACCCCCCTCTGTGCACCAAGCCAAGAATCAGAAGGGAAATTTTACACATCCTGCAGATCCTCCTCCTAATTGCTGGTTAAAGCTCCAGCTTCTCCCCCAGTGCTGAGAAGAGAAGCTGTCATTACTAGTCTCACAGGAGCCCGAGCCCAGCACCAAAGGGAAACTTTGATTGATGAAGAGAAAAAGAGGCAGATCTGAGTGTGTCCTCGATACAACATTTGCTGTGACCTTGTTTTCCCTGACAGGTCTAAAATTAACCAAGCGGATCAGCTATACTGGGAGTGGAGAAATGTAGACCAGATTCTTCTTTTGGCGCGTCCCCGTCCCCGCTTGCTTTCAGGGGATTACAGCAGCACGAGCACGCCTTTTGATTTATTGTGCTAAACATGGATTCATTAGCGAAACAGCTGCACCGAACACTTCAGCGTCTCCCACGCAGGCCTTCCTCACAACCAGCCACCCACCCACTGGACTGCATTCAACATCTTCAATGTAAACGAAATGCCTCAAGGGATTAGAATTTGTAGTGTTTTTCAATGAATATGCTGTCACCATTAGTGTTACGCATGGCTGCTCTTTCTAACAAAATACGCCGGGAAGGTAATGTCGTGCGCGACTGGTATTTTGAGTGATTTGGGGGCACTTCGTGGAATGTCAAGGTGGTGTAATCGATAGAGGAAAGCATGTCTCTCTGAACAGAGATAAAACCACTAGTACAGATCGCGGTCCTTAGATAAATATGACTTATGAGTAATGATCTTGGTATCACGTCAACATCTTTGGGTAACACTGCATGCCAGTTAGTTAATCAGTACTAGGAGAGTCCGCGAGGCAAACAGACTTCACCTGTACATTATTGCCTTTCACTTAGCTTGATTAACAGGATCGTGTTGAGTAAATATTGATCAGCCAGTCAGTGAAGGATTTTATGACCATTGATCAGGCTGCAGCAGCACCCTGATAAAGAGCGTCTGGATTTCAGCAACGTTTCGGTCTAATCCAGCAAACCCGATGGCTGCATGCTAAGGACAAAAGCTGTTGTATATGAGAGCAGGTTGTGGACTTGTCATGGACTTTGGCTGGCTCAACTTCAAGTTTATATAATTATTTAAGGGTGAGAGAACATCAAAGTCGAGCAAGGGTTGCCTCACAAGCCTCAGGAGGTTAAACAATAAAAATCTGTGAAGGGAAAAAAAAAAAAATCGGTGAAGGTTCTCACGAGTAAACAAAATGAAAAGCTGTGAGTCATTAACTGCGCATGACTCCTGCATGATTATACTGAAAGCAGCAGAAATGGTTCCCTTACAGTAGGTAGCATAAACAAACAAAAAACAAAGTATAATCATAGAAATTAAGGCTGAACTTCATGCCACCAACAGTGCGCGGTCTTGTCCTCCCATTGCTAGTTGTTTACCAAGATCTCCCCCTCCTGCATGTGAATCGACAGGATGCACCGGAGCATCTGCTTTTACCGTATCTATGCAACGGCAGAGCTTCGCGTTGTGACAGCACCACTTCCAGGGACACATTATCGCTGTATTAGATATGGTGCGGGCTATTTCAGTCACCGCTGAACAAACAGGCATAGGCTCCACTCCCATTAATCTTTACAGGTAAAGACAAGGAAATGTTCTTTTATATTTCATTGCATCATACTTCTAAGCCAGTTTGCGAAAACCTGGCTCTCATCTCTGATATTCTCAGATGAGGCGATTTTAATTTGGCTGCTGGTACAGTGTGATAAGGAACAAGTGGGTCAAATACCAGCCAATTAGGAAAGATCTCTGAGAACAGTGTGTGAGAGGGAATATGGAGTGGGTGTGTTGTTGATGAGCTCAGTTAAAAGTGTTTATCGAAATGGGCCGCGTTTCTGGTTTTAAAGTCCAACTGATAAGATAGCTGCTTTCCAAAGAACGGAAAAGGACACATAAACACACAGCTGCCTCATGGAAAACAGGTTGCAAGCCCCCGAATCCCAGTGTTTGCTCAAAATGTTTTGCTGGGCGGTCATTTAATTCCTTCCCACTCACTTCCCTCCATTCAGTTTGGGGATAGACGGTAAACAGAGGGGTGAAAAGGTTGTGTTTTCATTCAGCATCATGAATCAGTCAGTTATTTGGGACACCATGCAGCTTACTAACAAGTGGGCAATCTCAGATTTGAGGGGGCCTTCCAAAATGTTCCTCTAAAACACATCCCACTGCTGTGAGGTCAATAAATCCCCAGCTGATGAGCACATTGATGGGCACTAAAGGAGAAAAATGCAACAAAGAGCTGCTTTTAGGGGGAAAAATACTGCTTATGTGTGCATGCTCTTGCTGGATACGAGGAGGAATAGCAAGCAGTTAGATTATGTGTCACACAATTACGCAACTGCCGACTACACCAAGTCCCCCTGACAGATATTATCCTCCGTATAAGGGTCCGCGTGGTGCAATGTCAGCCACATAGGAGTCACTTCTTTGTCTGAGAGAGCAAAAAGTCTCAATCGCTGCTGCTTGTCACTTAACGGCTCCATAAGCTGCTCATCGCTTACAGAGACGAGCCTGGCTGCCTGCGTGCCATAATGGAGGCTCTTTTTTATGGGCTACACACTGTCATGAATCTGCAACAGTTCAGATTTGTGTTTCAAAGGCGCAGCGAGCGAGGGGTTGGTATGCAAGGCAGCAGCAGCGGGGCTGTTTACTCTGAAAAGGACACGCACCGACACAGGAATCCATTTGCAAGTGTGCAGAAAAATGTCAGTGTGTGTTAGCGTGGCACATACCACACCAAAGGCTAAAATAGAAAGGCAAATGGGATGCCGCTGCACTGCCGTGATGGTCCTAATCCATATTTGGGGATAACATGTGATGCCAGTTTTTATTCCCGATTTATGTTTTGTCGGCTGCTGTCTGTGAAATAAGAACCCAAACATCTTTATAATGTCACGCACACAAGCTTGAAAACATGTGGCGCCAGTGTAAAAGCTGAGACTCTCACTCAGGGTGGGTAATTTTTAGCAAAAGCCCAATTTTGTGGTTGCACTGCATGGCTGCACTACAGTATCATGCACTTTCTCATTACTGACTCAACAGATTCCAGCTGACTAAACATGACTTGGCACCTATTTCAGTGATGCACAAATTGGAGCAGCGTCGGGACAATGTGACTGTATGATTTCCTGAAGCCACACTTTTTTTCCTGAACCGTGTAAGGCACATTTACAGAAAACAGTAGCTTGCCCCTGTGCTGTGTGCAGCATAAATCAAGTCTCCTGAGCGTCACAACAAGTCTGCATCACAGAGCCGAGAGCGCTGTCTCGTCATCATCATGAGTCCACAGCCCCTGTGCTGCTTATTCCCTCAAATGAAGCAAGCTCAGACAATAAGTTCATACAAGATCAGAAATTGTATTTGGCAATTTTTAAACAAGTGCATACAAGTACAGCTAAAAGCATTTTTAGTTTTGCCAAGTGCTCGTAGAGTAGCATTAGTCACATTCTACGTTAAACAGGAACTGCCACCAGACCTAGAAGTACATCAAGAATTTTTGTTAAACATCAACAAAGAGGAACGTAGTTCATTATAATGAGTACATACCTTTATCTTCAAAAATATAGAAACACAATGTATTCAAAAATCAAAAATTATACAACCATGTTTACGAAGTATACTCTTCCCTTGGGTCCAATATGTACAAGTCCGTTAGTTTGTTTGAATGGTATGTATGTGATATTTATATATTTATACTCATATTTTTTGCTTCCCCTCCCCAAAGAAGTGTTCAAACAAAATCAAGGGTCCCTCTCCTTTTTTACTTTGACGTCTCCTGCAAGGATGGTGGCGATTTCCCCCTGCATGAAAGCCCACGGTACGTTCGAGCCAACCAGGGGACATTTCTCTCCGCTCGGACAGTACACTTCACCTGTGGCACCTTGCTGCTTTATGCTTTCCCTCGAGCACGGAAAGCAGAACTTGTGAGAGGGCACAGACGGGCACTGAACAAAGTGTGTGTCCTCCAAACGCTCGCGGCACAGTGTGCAGCACAGGGGTATGCTGCCGGGTACCGACGAGTCCGGAATGCTTTGGGGGTGCACTTGGTCCATGCCCGGCACGTGGGGGGTGCCTGCACCGGACGCATCCCTCGGCCCCAGCCTCCTCTGATTCATGGAGGACGGAGACAGGGGGCTGCTGCTGTTCCTCCGGGTGGTGGAGTGGACTTGATTGGCGTCCTTGGGAGAGCTGTTCCCACCTGCGTTGTCTGCCGCCATGATGAGCGCCGCCATGGGGGACTGGCCATTCTGGGCTGCCTCGGGAGGGGTGGTGTGGGAGTGGGGGGATATTGTGGAGGGGGGTGAGGCGAAGTTTGGCGGGGGAACTGGGGGCATTTTGAGTACGTCAGTAGGTGGTGGTAACCACTGCTGTCCTTCTCCATTGAGCTTGGCAGCTGTCCCCTCTCCCTCTGGCTCCGGGGATGCTTTTCTCTTCATGCTCCGGGGATGTTTTCCTCTGTCTGGAGGTGGGAAAGGGTTAAACAAGAATAGTTGAGTTGCACAGCTCAAAGAAGGACCAACAATTATCCTGGAATGGTGACTTGTGCGGTTCTAGTTTTCCCTCCTGTGTGTGCTGCACTACAGGCTGCATAACAATAACAAACAATAATAATGAAGCAAACAAAAGCGTTTGTCACTTTCAGATATTCACACATGAAACTAGAGTTATTGCTGTTCAATTACTAAACCATTCACATAATCAAGTGTGTTCATAACGACCTTCTAAAATAAAAATGAGGGATAATTATGAATTAATTAATAATGCCATATTCACAGTGCAGGAGGCTTACCTGACTTGGAGGCTGTGGCGCTCTGGTCGTACATAAACCTGGGCTGCATGGCGTGGTCCTTCTTGTATCTGTTCTCGGCAGGATGCAGAGCCATCAGGTCCCTCACCGTCTTGCCCTTGCCCATCCAGTCCGGGTCTCTGCTTTTGTGGCTGTCTGAGATCTCCGGCGTGAGGCTGTCTGGTCTGAGCTTCTCCTTCACCTCCCTGTCGTGGTCGGTGCTGGACACCGAGGCGGGTCTCTTGCCCATGTCGGCGGAGGGCAGCCCCATCTGCCCCGGTCTGCCGTTGACAGGGTGCACCTGGGGGATGCTGCCGTTAACCAAAGGCACTAGATTCGGGGGCACCGTGTTATTCCTGCGCGGGTTGGGACTCTGCCGGTTCAGCTCCGGCGGCTCGTCGGGTTTAGGAAATCCATTTGGGACCGGGATGCCGTTCGCCTGCCTGCCGGACTGGTACTCTGGACCCAGCCGGGGCGGCCGCTCGGACGAGAGCGGGTAGCGGTCCAGGGGCTGCGGCGGCCGCGAACCGGGGTCTCCGCCTGCCGCGGCGTGGATCTCCTTCCCGGAGAGCTGCGCCTTCCCCGGCCCGGGAGATCTGCCCTCCTGGAAGCCGTGCGCCCTCTTCAGCTGCCGCGCCGTCTCGATGACAAACTCGATGCGGTCCGCTCCCTCGTAGTTGACACATCCCCTGCAGACGGGCTCGGTAAAATCCCAGATCATGGCCCAAGGCATGCGGGGCAGGTCGCATAAATAACACGACTGCCTTCTGGAAGAAGCAGCGACCGCCGCGGACGACATTGCAGCTCGTCGTCAACCCTCCAGAAAACAAACCACTTAAAATAATATCTGCTTCCTTTTCCTTCCTGTTGTCTCCCCCCCCCCCCCCCCTGTGGAATCAAAATAAGGCGAAAAAAAGGAGCAAAAAAGTGAAAGCAAGT
Source organism: Pholidichthys leucotaenia (assembly GCA_020510985.1). Taxonomy (NCBI): domain Eukaryota; kingdom Metazoa; phylum Chordata; class Actinopteri; order Cichliformes; family Pholidichthyidae; genus Pholidichthys; species Pholidichthys leucotaenia. Next base: position 298,453,897 of record CM035841.1, on the reverse strand, counting down.
CCTGGTCCGACGTTTAGAGCAACAAGGTTGAAGTTTCAGAGGCAGAAGTTCATGTCGGTGTGTACTTTACTACAGCGCTCCTCTATCTATCTCCACTGACTCTACTATGGCTCAATGTGGAGCAGTGACGTCACGGGGCTCAGAGCGCCTGCTTCCACTTCAGTTTCTATTGACTTGATTTCTTCGACATAACCCCCCATCCACCGCCGCCATCCTCTCCTCCTCCTCCACTTTACTGCAGCCTCTGTCACTCACTCACTGTTTTTTTTTTTTTTTTTTTAATTTTAACTTAATCACTAGAGCCTGTGCCAGAAAGCTGCACCCAGTTCAGCCTCGCCGCCGCCGTGGAAACGGGAAGAACCCACTGCTCGTATTGTTGTTACAGTCAAAATATCTCCACCGACACAGGCATACAAAGAAATTTGTTATGTAAAAAAAAAAAAAAAAAAAAAAAAAGAGTTTGCGTGAACAAAAGAAACGTACTCCTGCTTGGTATGGAAGGCCGTCAAGGTCAAAAAAAAAAATGCGCGAATTTAACGCGCAACGATGGCCGGGCAGCTTTGCTGTAAATTCGCAGCGTTATTGTCCGGCTCGGGCCGTCCCTGCTGCGGCTGCTTTTTCTCAATGTGCCGCCGCGCCTCGACGCGCTGAGCTGCCGCTGCTGCCGCTACTGTGCAATGAATGGGGCGGGTAGAGCAGGAGGAAGAGCGCCGGTGTGACGGCCATGCTGCTCACAATGTGCAGCAGATGGAGGGGAAATGTTTGACATTATTACCAGCGGTAGGTAGAGAAGCCAGACATTATTCTGTTACGTTAGTTACCTTATTATAGTAATTGGTCTAGCATAATAGTAGTCACAAAAAGCCTAAGTGTAAGAAAATATCTACTACAAAGTAATCTAACCTAATCTAGTGAACAATGAACAAGCTATGAAGTGTTGCTCATGAGGAAGATAAAATGCAAACTAGCCACATGTACCATCTAACATAATTCAAATGGTTCATAGTATGTAAACATCCATCCATCCATCTTCTTCCACTTAATCCTTTTCGGGTTGCAGGGGGGCTGGAGCCTATCCCAGCATCTTTGGGCGAGAGGCAGGGTCCACCGTGGACAGATCGCCAGTCCATCTCAGGGCCAGCACAGAGAGACAGACAACCATTCACTCTCACAGTCATACCTAAGGACAATTTAGAATCCCCAGTTTGATGCCAGTTAACCTAACTTGCATGCTTTTTGGCATGTGGGAGGAAACCGGAGAAATCCCGGAGTAAACCCACGCAGACACGGGGAGAACATGCAAACTCCACACGGATCACTGTTGGTCGGGGGCTGGGATCGAACCCGGGATCCCCCAGCCAAGGGTGAGTTGCTGTGCTGCCGCAGTGCTGACCACTCCACCACCGTGCTGCCCTGTAGTAAATATTTTCTGAGCAAAAATAAAAGAACATGAATTTTAATGCTGATTTCAGTTAAATGAAATTGTAAATTCAGAAAAAACAAACACATTTTGAACCAGTTTTCTGTGCAATATTTTCATGAATTGCCATGTTTAATCATACAAGCTTAAATTGTGCTATCAAATGTCAAATTTCAGTGATATTTTTGGATTACTAAGAAAAGAAAGAAAGTATGGAAGCTCTAAAAGGTCTGATAACGTTCTAAAGGTCTGATAACGTTCTAAATGATAACGAAATAATTTTGTTATCTTGTGATCTCAGGATGACAGTGAAAGTAAATGTATGACCTTTTAGGGCTTCTGTAGAAAAGTACCTGTATGGTATGTATACAGTTTAATGTTCATACTCCACAGCTCTGCTGGTGTTTTAATGTAATTAAACATAACATTTTGGACACACATCCAGTTTAAAAACGTGAAATTGAAAGTAACAGCCTACAAAGGAGCAGAACATTTTTTTCTTCATTATTATACTCTTAAGAATAACAATAATGGAAAAGTTACTTCATCACATGTAGCTGAAATAATGTGACATACTGGTCACTGCTGGTGTAAATATTTATTAAGGTTGATGAAAGGAGCAGAAATACAATAAGTAATGTGTCTGAGCCATTCTGCAGAAGAGGCAGGATTGGAGCTGTGCACTTCCTGATTTTGTAGTTCCTGCCGTCTTAATATATAAAGCATGAAAGAGGCGCCTCCATTAGCCATTACCCAGGAAGCTCAGTCACGAGGTGGGGATTTCCAGCCTGTGTTGTGAACTTGAATGGATTAAGGTTACAACATGAATGTGGCTCACTGCAGCAGCGCCCATGTTTTATTCCTCAGTCCCAATTCTGTCACCGCTAAATGAAATTATACCGATTAATCAGGTGTTCACATGTTTAAAACAAGTTAGTCTGAAGGGTTTAACAAGATTAATGACTACACCGTTTAACTTGGAAGAGACAAATGTTACTAAAAACAGGTTGGACGTGGAAAAAACAGCCAAAATCCCCTGAAGTAAAAGTGTAATTTTGAAGTGGAGGAGTGTCCCAGTAGTTCAGATTCCTTCCTCTCTCATCTGGTCTCATTCCAGCCCATTGCAGCTTAGCCTCAGGCTTTGGGTGAGGCAATGCGTCTGAAACCTGCAGACACAAAGCAGGATATGTTTGTGCAAGTCCATGTGACGTTGGAAAGAGGAAGCAAGATGTTTAGTCACGTACCCTCATCCGCCTCGCCCATCTATGGAACATCAGGCCATTTGGCTCTCTGCCTGCGGCCATGATCCTGCACCGTGGCATGAGGCTTTTCTTCAAAGGCTTCCCATAAACAAAATAAGCCACTTATGCTGCTGAGCTGTTGCCACAAAGCACACATTTCTCGTAACACACCTATCATATGAATGAGCTCACCTCTTACAACACACTGATGTTTTAAAGAGAATGCGTAAAGGAGGTTTGGTCCCCCTGCGTCCCCTTTGTTTCCCTTTGCTGCTTTCTCTCAAATTGTGGTCCTTGTTGAGTGAACAACACTAGGAAGTGTTGGTAGGCTTTACAAAACAGTTCAGAAATGACTGTTGTGAGGGGCAAAAATAAACAGATTCTTTCCTTTCTGGACAGTGGTGGGAAACAGTCGCCTAATGCTCTGATGCTTTAGTTTCCACTCAGTTGATGTTTATGTGAGCAAATAGCTGCACGGCCAAATAGCTATTATGCAAGACAAAGAGGCATGCTGAGATTCAATTAAATCTTAAATGACCCCATTCTATAATAAGAGCCACTGATTTCACTGTTAAATGCTGCAGAGCTGTACTGAACAGAGGCAACAGAGGTCTGTCAGAAAGCTGGTCGTGCTCAGATGGCTCTAATAGGCGACATGAACCCTGTATGCTGTAAATTCACGACGGTGTGACATAGCCGATGGCTTTCTTTGCGTCTGTGAGGTGGAGTTACTGTGTACTATGTATGAACTTTTCTTAGCTATATGTAAATTGAGATATGAAGCAGCTAAATAAAGAGCGAGGAGTAGGTGGTGGCCAGGGGAATACCCAGCATGTGACAGCAGAGCAGGACTGGTGAGATGACGTTATTTTGGTTTTATCACTTTCTGAGCCTGTTAAATTTTATATCAGACATCTTTTATTCATGGTAGCGAATCATTAGAAATTCCCTGTGAAGTTTTGAGCCAAAGCAGAGCAGAGCTCTGATGTTTTCTGTGTTTCTCCCCACCAACACTTACATTATATAACCTTTTCGGAACAACTGCTGAGATGAGCATCAAACTGAACTATAACATGTTACAATAACGCAAAGGGAGGTTATAACATGGCAGTGTGCTGAAGTATTACTGATCAAGCTGAGCAGTTGCTGTAGTGACTGCAGGGGCTGGAAGTATCAATATTAGGACAAATGTGCATCCTCTACTGAGTTTTTGTACATCATACACGATGAAGTAACCATGGAGATTATCACAGTAGGCTACCCCCACTACCAGTATATCTTGTTATGGCGCTATTTTTATCCATATTTATGCACTGCAAGGATTAGAGCACAGCTAAAAATCTGGGAGCTCTGAAACATCACAAGGCTCTTGCTGCTATTTTAATTTCTATTTGTTACAAAGTTTGAATATGTTAAATGATTTTAAAACATGATTACTGGTTTGTTGTTTACAGGAGTCCCAACCTTTGTGATTTGTTAACCCCAGCGCCATTCTTGGAGACAATCTACAGCAACATGACCTTTTCATATTTAATATTTACACACTAATTAGCACTAACTCCTATTCAGATGTGGTCGTTTCAGCTTCTCTTTTACTGCTAGTGATTGCATTTAACCCACAACACATCCATCCATCTTCTACCACTTACACTGTGGCCCGGGTGACAGGGACAGTCTAAACAAAGAAGCTCAGATTGCCACGCACTTCACATAGCACCATGATCCCCTTTTTCCCTCCTGCAGGTGGTGGGCCCACTGGAGGGTGGATCCATGTGGCTCATTTGGGCTGAGCCCTGCCAGGGCCTATGGGTAGAAAACTGGTCACCAGGTGGCGGGCACTTACCATCCAGCAACTCCCCCCAGCAAGGCTCCAGGGCAGGACCCCGGTAACCCCATATCAGGTGGGGTATACAGTATCCTTGTGGTAAATTTTTTTGTGATCCACTGGACTGCTCTTATTCTGGGCCTTTACCCAGGACCAGTTTGCCAAGGAAGACCCTACCAGGAATAAGTTGCCCCCAACAACATGCTCCTGGGGTCATTACAGCACACAAACCCCTCCACCATGATAAGCTGGCAATCTACGGAGGGGCCACAACGCATCAGTTACTGTTAAAAGGTACAAATTTTAGTTGCTCCCTTTAGCAGAAATTCATTGTTTTTTATAATTATTCGTTGTCATCTTTTTATCCATGCTTGCAATTCTTTTAGCCCATAATTTATAACTTTGTGTTTTTAGTTCTTCCAGCTAGCAAATGTTTTTATGTCTTATTTTAAACTGAAAGTTAATGTTATAATATCCAAACTTTAAATCAGAATTTTCATTAGCTTTTTAGCTATTTAGTCTATATCTTTAGAAAACTTAAACTACTTAGCCAGTCATATTTAAAGCTTTTAATACCTAACCTTAAAGCTTTTAAAGTCTCATCTTTCAGCATTGGAGTGGTAGCTTAGTGGTAGAGCATCTGCCACACAGCTGGGAGTTTGTGGGTTCAAGCCCATGGGTCAAACCCAAGACCATATAAAAATGGTGTGCCCTGTGTTCTAGCTTGGTGCTCAGCATAATAGAACAGGGAAAGTGAATTTGGTTAGCCAGTGTGCTCCTAGCCCAGGTTTCAAATCCCGGCCGGGTCATGCCAAAGACCGTGTAAAAGTGGAACTTCCTGCCATCCAGCTTGGTGCTCAACAATAATGGAACGGAGGAGGGAAATTTGGTTACCCAGCCACAAAGGGTGCACAAGCCAGTGTACTACCTGCGCCGGTCCCAAGCCCAGATAAAATGGGCAGGGTTGGGTCATGAAGGGCATCCGGCGTAAAAACTCAAGCTTCATCTGTAAGGGTATGGCAGATACGTCAATGTCTGCCATAACAACAACTCGTCTAACCCACTAGTAGTGGAAAAGACAGATGTTAAAAAATTGTGTTTAAATTATTATTATCTCATCTTTATGTGCACACATCATGCCAGTTTATAAAGTTTCCATGGAAACTTTTAATTGCTATATTAACCATTTTTAAGTTCAGAGCATTTTTATGTATATTTAACCCACGGACAACAGATGGAAATTAGCCACTGGCTACAATCTGGCAAGTTTACATTGACTGATATCAATGTTCATCAACTTGCACTGTCCTTAAAAACAGTAAATTGAAAACAGCAATTTACTTTTTTGTATTTACTTACTGTATTTTGTATTAACATTTTTCTTTATTTCACATATTTCTTGGTAACAGTCTGTCCATGTGGTAGCCCACAGCCATTGCTGGAAATCACTGTGATAGTGAAAAGAAGTTCTTTAGCAGCTGATTGCCAAAGTCAGAATTAAAACCAAATCACTTGCATATTGGTTTAAAATGGTGGAATTCAAATAAAATGGAGGGTCGACAGTGAAAGAGGGAAAAATGTGTCTGGGCGGCTGGAATCTGGGGGCTGGAGGCTGCAGAGGTGATGTCATTGGATTGGGCCAGAGCAAGAGGCGAGTGAAAAACAAGTCTCGCTCTTTATTCTGATCCTCTTTGCAGTCCCAGCTAGGGAGGGGGGGGGGGGGTGTTGGCAGACGGCCAAGGCAAGGGCTGCTGGGAAATGGCAAAGGATGCCAAGCAGGCCCCACCGCCAACATTAGAAGCTCACATCTTTGTTCTCAGAAACCTGGTGTGCTGCCAAAGGCCTCATTTCAGCTCCATGGCATGATTACACTGGATGTAGGCCAACTACTGAGAGCTTGCTCGCTCTGCCTCTCTCTTGCTCTCCCTTTATGCTCCCTCCCTGGGCACTCTCTCTCTCTTTTTCCACTGCCTTCAAAAGCTTTCTGCCAAACATGCAGCAGTTGCCATGGCTGCAGAGAATGGAACATTAATGAGTCAGGCTTGGACCCAGATGTGCCACATGTGTATCCGTTAAAAAAAAAAAAGATGGTAACATATCCCCTTAATCTGCCTGGCTTGTCGGGGTGCAGACGACTTAGTAAAGAGCACACATGGCTGAGTGGCGAAAGTGGAAGGGGAAAAAAGTCCCCACAGGAAAATGTAAATGAGCAACATTGTTTTCACATCCAGTTTTGAACAGAAGGTAGTTTCAGTGGGCTGCAGTGTGGTTTCAGTTCGGGCAACCAGGAACAGAAAGAGCTGAACTTTGATTCTGTAACGCTGCGCATTAGTAAGCTTGCATGCATGGTTGGCTGATGACATCATTTCCTGTCCAGTGGAAACCCCCGTGTATTTTCAGTTGCACTCAGACGCTGATGTAAACAATAGTTCTCTTGCCTTTTTAGGAGCACAGTCGGCATTTAGGAAAAAAAAAACCGAGAGCTGCATAAACATTTTGTATATCTGCAGTGGGGTGATCCAGTCTGTGACACATTGCCAATGGGTTCTCATATGTTGGCCTTAAAAGTGCAATTCAACGTGTGATTCATAGTCGTTGAACTTGTGTAGTCATTACAGCCCTGTGACAAAGGTGTCAATACGAACACATTTATTATTTCCAGGAGGGACATCATCACCCACAGCCACTCCCACAGTAGCGATGCAGTGGTTTTCTACACCTTGACAGATCACTTTGCAAACCTCTGGCAGACTTGGACACGTCATAACCGATCTGTGTAGTGAGCATGTAACAGCATGCGTCTCATGGTGAGTGATGTTTATATTCAGACACATAGTATTTTTATTCCCTTCCTTTTTTTTTCTTCTAGTTGAACTGAGAAGTGTATTTATGTGTTATATAACCCCTTCCTCTGAGACAAAATAAAACTTTTCCAAAGTAGGCCTATTTATCACATTCATCACTTTTTTCAGCTGCCTTAGAAAAAAAATTCTTAAAAGAGCACAACATAGTCTCAGTTTGCATATTCAGAGCATGTCATAATCAGGTTATTTATAATTTGCATGTGTTGCATCCAACATCGTTGGTTAAGAATCCTTAAAAGAATGTGCTTTATTTAGAAGACGTTTCAGTGGTGTTATTGGAAGAAGATCAAAGCTGCTCCTTTTTTAATAACATCAGCTTTGAAACCTGGAAGACATAATATTCATGTGATGTACATGATGCAAATAACATGATTGCAAAAGTAAAGAAAACCAAGAATAGCATAGCTTTGACCTAACTGGAAAACCTCAAGTCTCTATATTGAAGAAAACTGGTCATAGATACCATGTGGCTTCTCAAACTCAGAGAAGATTATGGATAATGTAACTGCACTGTATCTTTTACAGATGTTGTGGTTTCTCTGACTTCCTCAGTTTTTCCATAATGTACCGTTAAACATGCTCACTCGGAAACTTTTTCAGCAGTGGTCATAAATAAGCAGAAGTTCCCGTCACAGATTCCACAGATGCTTCATTGTCCTCTCTTTGATCGTCTGGTTTATGGAGGACGCTCCGTCATGCACTGCGAGCACAAGTGTCCTTCCTCCCCTTTCCATAAAAGTGCAAGTTGTCACGATGGTGTGGCATTCGTTATCCGCCTGTGGTTTTGCGGGCCTGGGCCCCGGAGCTGCTAAGGAGCTCTGGATGTCACAAACACTCTTCCACCACGGTGGGAGACGAGTGCCGTCCTCCTGTCTGTGTGATAAAGACCCCTTAACCACAGCATCTGGGCACAGTCACACGATGCCTCACCTCCCATCATCCACTTCAAAGCCTCGTCTGATAAAACAGTTCACTGTGAGAGGCTGAGACAGAAATTAGAGTTCTGATGAGAACAACAACCACGTGGGTGTGGGTTCAAGGACAGTGAAGGCACGTTAAGGGATGTTGTTACATCTCGGGTAAGACGGACAGTTTGAAGGGCAGGGCTGAAGAAGTATAAAGGGCACCCACTACCCACAAAATGGGCTGCACTAGCATGTAAAATCTGTGATGCGTCACGCTTCATGTTAAAATCAATCTGAGACGACTTCCGGTTATGGCTGCCACGTAGGACGGACGTGTCTCGCTCTGCTCTGCTCCTGGAAAAAAAAAAAAATCGGCAAATAACTCTCTCATTTGGGACAGAACGTATCCCAGCATTTGGGCGAAGATATGTCGGCGAAGCCTAAGGCTGGAAAACCAGGAAAAGGAAAAAGCGAGCCGCCGAAACAGTCCAAATTAACGGACTTTCAGGTCTGTGACGCAGTAAACAAAACTCCATATATGGCGGAGGAGGCTGGCAACGCTGCGATATCTGCGGGGAATGGCGCAGATGCGCTGATGGCTGCCATGAGTTCAATGAGAGCGGACTTTTCCTCTAGATTTGATGGGATTATGACAGCGTTGGAAGGAATAAGAAAGGAATTGGGTGACTGTGTAGAACGAACGGCGCAGATGGAGCTCCGTCTCGCTAGTGCTGAAGATGACGTCACCCGTCTTCAATTAAAGGTGCGCACTTTGGAAAAAAAAAATAAATCTCTGGAAGATAATATTTTGGATTTGGAATCTCGGTCGAGACAGAATAATTTGAGGCTGGTGGGTCTTCCAGAGGAATCAGAAGGTCGGGACGTATGTTCCTTTCTGGAAAAGTGGATTCCGGAGGTGCTGGGCAGCGAGGAGTTGCAATCAGCAGTGGTTCTGGAAAAAGCACATCGTATTGGCCCACGGAGAGATAAGGGACCGCCGAGGACCTTAATTATGAAGTTTCTTAGCAACAGAGACAGGATGAAGATCTTCAACGCTGCACGAGCTAAAAAAGGAGAGATTAAACACCAGGACCAGCAGGTGCGGTTCTACCCAGATTTGGCCACAGGAATCCAGCAATTGAGGAAGCAGTTTGATCCCGTACGTAAGGAGCTGCGCAACCTTGGGATTCGTCATGGTGTAATCTATCCTGCGAGACTGCTGACCACGTATGAGGGCAGAACCCACATCTTCAAGACCCCAGAGGAGGCGCAGGAGTTCATCAAGAAGATCAAAGAAGAAGAAGAGACTGGTGGGAGCTAAGCATGAACAAAATATAAGGTAGAATAATTAAGCATTTGCACAGGCATCTGACTGACTTGAAGTAAATAGTAAGTTTACAAAATATAGATTGTATTATATATTAAAAAAACAAAAAAACAAAACAAACAAAAAAAAAAACTATGATGTACAAAGTTGTTAAAAATTTTGGAGTTAAGTTGGAAAACTACAGAGGAGAGTTAATGTTACGTCATTAAAAGCAGTAGAGTTAGGGTGATTGGGAGGATGAAGGAGTGGCTTAGGCTGTTCCCCGTGGGTGTGGAACGGTCGATGGCTATATCGGGAGACAGAATTTTTCTTTTGATTTTGGGGGGTTTGCCACAAGTGTGGGAAGGGGAAATTTGTTTGTGTGTAGTTTGTAGGATGAATGTTCAACCACTCATGTTTTTGCTTCTCTGTATGAGCATGTTTACACTGCAAGGTAATCCCAAACTCTCTATTGATCATGGACCAAAGTGTTAATCTTAATTTAACTTCATGGAATTGCAGAGGTCTACAAAATTTAAAAAAACTTAAACAAGTTATGAATAAAATAAAGGACATGGGTTCAAGAATTGTGTTTTTACAAGAAACTCATCTGATAGAGGAGGATGTTAAAAGAATTAGGAGTAGATGGCAGGGAAGTGTATTCACCTCTTCATTTTCATCCCGAGCCAGGGGAGTTATGACTCTCATACATAAATCAGTTCCTTTTCAAGTGAAAAATGTAATTGGAGACAAATTTGGAAGATATGTAATCATTCAAGGTTCTTTGCTATTAGAAAATATAAATCTTGTGAACTTATATGGTCCCAATATAGATGATCAGAAGTTCTTTGCTAATTTATTTCTCATCTTATCATCACTTACAGGGCAACATATAATAGCAGGGGATTTTAATTGTACATTGAATCCAGGTGTGGATAGATCAACAGGACTGGATTGTACGCACATTGGATGTAGGATGACTATTAATCATTTTATGAAAGAATTGAGATTGTTAGATATATGGAGAGAAATGAAACCACAAGTTAAAGCCTATTCTTGTTACTCCAGTACCTACAAGACATTCTCACGTATTGATTATTTTTTGATTTCCACAGAATTAAGGTCCAAGATTCAAAACTGCTTTTATGATAACATCGTGATCTCTGATCATGCACCCTGTTGTCTAATATATGTAGATAAAAAATTGACAAAGGAATCAGGTAGATGGCAATTTCAGCATAAATGGCTTCAGGATGAGGAATTTGTCAAGTATATAGAAAAACAGATAGACGAGTTCTTTGACATCAATACTACACAAACATCAGCATGTGTAAAGTGGGAGGCTTTCAAAGCTTTTATTAGGGGACATATTATTAGTTATACAGGATCAAAATCTAAGAAGACTCGAGAGGAGAGAGCTAAATTGGAACATAAAATAAAAAGTCTTCAGGAAAAAGTGTATGCAGGAAGTGACCCAAGGTTGGAGAATGAATTACTGATTTTGAGAGCTGAATACGACAAAAAATCAGCGAATAGAGCTGCCTCGAGTCTTCTAAGATTGAAACAATCTTTTTATGAACAAGGTGAAAAATCAGGAAAATTATTAGCATGGCAGATTAAACAATTGGAAATTAAAACACCAATTACCAGTATTATAAGTAATGGACAGGTAGTTATAGATCCTTTAGAAATTAATAGAGCCTTTAGAGATTACTATGAAAAATTATATGATACCAAAAATGAACCTGATTTAACAAAACTAAATGGGTTTTTGAACGAACTATCTATACCGTGTATACCAAATGAAAACAGGGAGATATTGGAGTCTAAAATTAGTCAAGAAGAAGTTGGGCTAGCCATTGATAATATGAAATCAGGAAAAAGTGCAGGACCAGATGGTCTTCCAGTTGACCTTTATAAAAAATTTAAGAATAAATTAATAAAACCTTTTTTGGAAATGGTTTTAGAAGCATTTCAAAATAATAATTTACCATCATACATAAATAATGCCTTAATTATACTGCTGCCAAAACCAGGTAAGCCCTCTAATAAATGTGAAAATATGAGACCAATAAGCCTATTAAACGCCGACCTTAAGATAATCTGTAAAATGTTAGCAAGACGAATACAAGAAATTTTACCAAATATTATTAATCGAGATCAGAATGGCTTTATAAAGGGTAGACAAGGCTTCCATAATGTAAGAAGACTATTTAATATTATTTATTTTAATAAAGAAGCACCGGATACAGCTCTCCTATCATTGGACGCCGAAAAGGCCTTTGATAGAGTTGAATGGCCCTTTCTTTTTGAAGTCCTACAAAGGTTTGGACTTGGAAATAATTTCATAAAATGGGTTCAAATAATATACAATAATGCTACAGCAGAAATCCTAACAAATAACAATATTTCAAAACCAATAAAAATCAATAGAGGATGTTGACAAGGCTGTCCACTTTCACCTTTACTGTTTACTATGGCAATTGAACCTTTAGCGATAGCGATACGTTTACATTCACAAATATATGGAATTAAAGTTGGACCAACAGAACATAAAATCTCCCTGTACGCCGATGATATAATTTTGTTTATGTCGAATCTAAAAAAATCAATTCCAACCTTGTTGAATTTAATAAAGAATTTTGGGGAAATATCAGGATATAAAATAAATAAAACTAAATCTTCAATATTAATGCTAAATGAGACCCAGAGAAATTACCCAGCCCCTGAGGTAAATCAATTCAATGTTGTAAATCAGTTTAAATATTTAGGAATCCAAATTATGCCTAAGCTAGAATCATTCGCCAGCGTCAACTATGAAGCCTTAATGTCAGATATCAATGAGTTAACTCAGAGATGGATGTCACTACCAATGTCGATGATCGGGAGAATCAATATACTTAAAAGTAATATTTTACCTAAAGTACTTTATTTATTTCAATACATTCCCTTATCACCACCTTTAGATCTATTCTCAAGAATAAAAAAAAAGTTAGTGGAATTTATATGGAACAACAGGAGGGCTAGATTACGTCTGTCTTTATTATATTTACCATTTGATCGTGGAGGTCTGAAATGTCCAAATTTTATGTTGTATTATTGGTCGGCACAACTGAGGTCTATGACATATTATTTTTCATCAAATGATCTCCCTCACTGGACTGAAATGGAATCATACAATTAACCTTTACCTCTTCCCATATTCATATACTCAGATTCGGCAAAAAAATTACAAAAACAAGTTAAAAATCCATTTGTAAAGCATATGATCAAAATATGGTGTGAAGCTAAAAACTATTTAAAAGAACCACAGTTATTGTCACAATTTAGTCCAATATGGGGTAATCAATATTTTAAACCAGGGAGAGCGGACGCTGTATTTAAAGTATGGAATTTAAAAGGGATACAAAAGATTCAGGATTTATATTTGCCATGTGCAGACAACATAATGTCTTTTGAAGAGCTGAGGATCAAATTTAATCTTAATAGAACACATTTTTTTAAATATCTTCAACTTAGAAACTTTATTCGATCAAATCAAAATAAAGCTCTCACTCGACCTATTTATTCATCCTTGGAAAAAATGATGATGAAAGATAGTAAAAGAAAGGGTATTATTTCAGAGTTTTATAACTCATTGACACTATCTTCAAGTGAAAATTCACTGAAAAGATTAAACTACTGGAAAGAAGATCTGCAAATTGAAATTTCGGAGGAACAATGGGAATTGGCTTGTACAGAAGCTCAAACCAAATCAATAAATGCACGCCTTAAATTGATACATTTCAAATGGTTAATGCGGATGTATGTTACACCGGAGGAGTTAAATAGATATAACAAAAATATACCAGATACATGCACAAAATGCATGGAAAGTAAAGGAACCCTATTTCATTGTTTATGGGAATGTAGATTAATAAGAATGTTTTGGAAAGAGGTGAGGGTAACAATTGAAAAAATAATCTCAAAACAAATCATACTGAATCCTAAACTGTTTTTGTTGGGTCTGTACCCAGAAAAGCATAATTTTAATAAAAGTGAAAGAACATTCATAGACCTCAGTTTGCTTAATGCCAAAAAATGTATTGCACTATTATGGAAAAAGACTCATAGACCAGATGTGACTCAGTGGTTAAGACAGATGTTAACAAACCTTCCATTAGAAAGAATAACATATATACTGAAATCAAAGGAAATTGTGTTTGAGAATATATGGAGACCTTTTATTGATTATGTAAAAAATTTAAACATAACTCTTGAAGAAGAAGGTGAATGATGTGTGTGGACCTTGTAAATTCCAAACTGGTGAACATAATATGTATACTTATGTATTGGATTGTCTAGACTAAACAGAGGAGCATTGTTGAAGACTTGATTTTGTTGGTGGTTGTTGGTGTTTTTAGTGCATTTTTTTTTTTTTTTTGTAGTACTTTAGCGTTAGTGTTTGATTGTTTGTATCATGTTTGTTAAAAAAAAAAAAAAGGTTCAATAAAGATATTGTGGAAAAAAAAAAAATCAATCTGAGACTAATACTCTTAGTTTAAAAGCTAAAAAATATCTCTATGATCATTTCTGAGCACCACCACCAACAGACAGGTGGTGGTGGTGCTCAGAAGTTGAACGCGGTGGGCTGGCTAGCCGGTGTGGCTGGCTGTTTTGGGCCTATCTTCTGCCAGCTGGTGCATGGTCACCCAGAGATGTGGACTTGAGTCTGAGACTGGGGACTCAAGTCACACTTAAGTCCCATTTACAAGGACTTGACTTGGACTCGGACTCAAAAGACTTGAGACTTGACTTAGACATGTGATTTGGGACTTGTGGACAAGTGTTTTACTTTCTGTCTTATGTCTTTTACTTTTAATGTTTTTGTCAAAAAACCCCAAATACTGAATTTCCATTAAGAATAAAAATCAGGTGATTTTCACAACAACAACACAGATAATTGGATCCATGAAACATGACTGTTTCTCAAGAAAGGAACAGTATTTTTTTTTTTTGAGAAAAATACAGGTGTTAAATCTATGAGGGAAACTTTCATTGTTTTTATCCAATGTCATCAGCCTGTTTAAAGTAATGACATCCAACCACTAAATAGTTCTGCTACTCCTTAGCTATCACAACCATAAAGTGACAAAAGACTTGACTTGGGCTTGAGCTTTGAGACATGAAACTTGACTTGGACTCGCAAAAAATGACTTGTGAACATCTCTGTGGTCGCTTATCTTTGTTTTTGGGAGCGTTTGAGCATTGCTTCCCAACTGCATGACTCCATGGGGTTGACACACGAGTCGGCAGCCCGGGACCACTGCTGACAGCTGACTGGAAATCGCGCCTTAACTGAGCATACTGATGATCGTTGCATTGTTTTTTTTGGTTCAAATGTGTTCACCTCTGTAGACTTTATTTTTGCACACCCTATACATGCAACGTTCCGACTGTTTCATTTTGCTATAGTAGTTCAGTGCCTGCAGTTAGTCCTGTTTCAGCTGCTTCTTAGTAGCAAACTTGCAACAGTTTCTCACAGGACTCAAGGACAGAGAGTATTTGTGCCATGCACCCCCATGCCTCTGTATCAGACTGGGCAGGTTGCTGTGAGGATCATATCGTTCTATGCACTCTGACCACTTTGTGAAGATAAAGGAACGAAAAGACTTCCATGTGGGGATCTCTTATTTTTACTCTTCACAAGCATACAAATATACAATCATCATTTTTTTGCAACTACACACCTTTTTCATGTTGGGGCACCATGGTAGTCACTTCATAATGTTGATATTTTCCGTTAGAAGGGCACCCACAAGGGACCACAAGTGATACATCATCAGATTTTCTCCCCTACAAGGGCACAAAGGGCCATCATAAAGGGCCCACAATAATTTTTCACATGTGAAGGGCAGACAACAGAGAACTTCCTTTTGCTTTAGCCGCTCTAGAGGTCACATTAGTGGTTGCTTTTCATAAGGACAGAGTGGGCGGTGGCCCCTCTTTGCTTTCCTCTGAATCTGCCAGTGATGCTGCCTGTAAAAGGTTGTGAAATAATTTTCGAAGTACATGTAACAGAACTGTCAGTTGCAGTAAGTACAAGGAACTTGGCAAACTTGTCTGTGTGACCTGTTGTATACCTTTCACCCCTGTAAATAAACCAAGCTATTCTATGGTAGAGCAGAACAGGAAAAAAAAACTGGTGACACATGCTGAATGTGTAATAATGACAACAAATCATCCGAGAGATGGCAGCTGCATTCATCATCGTAAACTGAGAAACCCCAGCAACGACAGTTATGACTGTGTGACAATTTTATAGTCACCATCAGCTTAAGAGGACTTTGTGTTTAGATACCAGTGGACCACCGAAAGACAACAGTCCCATTAGATTCCCATCCTTTTGTGTCTCATTATGCCTCGGCGAAAACGGAGGCATATGGTAATCACTCACTGCGTCTGTGTGTGGATGATTGTGTGTATTCGTCTGTCCACCTGTCTGTTTCAGCATCCCCGGTCAAAATTAAGTGCAACTAAAGGTTTGTATCATTGTATTGCCATATTTTCTCGACTTTTAATCTGCCAGAATTCTGAGATCATGCTTTGTTTTCGAAATAAACACAACTTTAACTCACCTTTAACATCAGTGGAGCCGGGAAAAATGGTATTATAATAACTATGCCGGGCCACTAGATGCGGCAGTGCAACTTTTTTACAGCACAGCACAGCACGTTTTTTTTTACAATACGTGGCGCTGAACTGTTATAAAATAATGTTTACTGAAAAAAAAACAAAACATGGATTCAGCAACTACACCATTTATTCATCACGATTGTTTTCACTCTGGTTTTGCTCTTTAGTTTTGCAGAGGAAGAACAAGGTAAAACTCACTAAAAACTCACTAAAAACTACCAAGTCCCAACATTCCTCACCCGCAAATGGTTGTAGTGAACTGTACATGCGCCCAGAAACTCCCACCAGAGGGAAGTACTGAGCAATCCACTAATACTGGGTGAACAAATGTCCGTCTTTTTGGCTGTCTGTTTTCTTCCTCTGCCACTAAACAGCAAAAGTTCCTGTTCGTCTTGTCATTGTATTCACGTACCTCCATCCCTTCTGCCATTTAAAACGTCTGCCACCATGCTCTTCTTTTGTGTTTGGATTGCAGCTGTTCAAATCAGTTTGGTGGCTCTTGGCTGCCTTCAACAGCATGGGCATGTGAACTGCAGATTATTTTCACTGCACATGCATGTACTCCAAAACTATTGGATGGATTTGGATGAAATTTTTACCAGAGGTTGTTCTTGGGCTAGAGAGGAACCCATAACATTTTGGTGCTGAGCCGAGAATGCATACCTTTGTCAAGGCTCTGGCACTGAGGTATCAGCACCTTGGTGCTTTCATCTTTTTCAGTGACTGAATCATTTCATTTTTATTTGCTTTTTACTTTCACTCAGTGATTTAAAAGCTTTAAAAGCTATTTGCATTTTTTTTGTCCAAAAAACCTACATGGGACCACATAACATATTTTAGGTAAAACTATAAACTGATCTGTCAACAACAAGAAGAGGAGCTTTTACCTCTTAAATGTGCAAATTTTATTCAATAGATTTGTATTTTTTTTCTGGAAACTTCTTTCTTTAAATTTGCTATATTTTCTTTGTGAATTTGAGTGATTCTTCCAAATGTGCAACTTTTTCATGTAAATTTGACACATACATAGTAGCCTATGATTGCAACCTATGTAGAGAAAAGACCTACATGTGGTCTGGTTTGGGTTAAAACTCCCCACCAGTCATTCTATTTGTTGTTCATTGATGACTCAGAATGTCACACTGATGTCATAAACTGGTGCACTATAAAGCAGAGCCAAAGAACACCCACTGCATGCAAATTCTTCTGACAAAAAAATATACTGTCTTTACACCAGAGAAATAACGACCACTTCCAGGGATGTGCACAGACATTTTGAGGGGTTGTTGCTCTAACCGGAAACAGGGGCGAAATGGAAGGGAAAAAATGTGAATTTATTTAAAAAAAAGTCACAAACTCATGAGAAAATTTGCAAATTTATGATGAAAAAAGTTACATATGTACAATTACAATCACTGAAAATGTATAAGAAAACATAGTAAATTTATTAAATGCACAAAATTTGTGAGAAAAAAGCTGCACAATTATTTTTAGAAATGCTCATAAAATTACAAGAAAAACAACACATTAACAAGGAAAAAAAACTTAATTTTTTTAAGATGTAAACAGAAAGATATATGGAGGAAAATATTTATGAAAAGTGGCAAAGTTGGAAGAAAAAAGATTTTAATTTATGACACAAAATGTCACAAATTCAAGGAAAAAGCAGTCATGAGTAAAAAAAAAAAGCCCCAAATTTTCATGTAGTGTCAAAATTTTGGTATAAACATTCTAATTACAAGAAAAAATGAAAAAGAAAAAAATAACAAAAATTACCAGAAAAAAGTAGCTAAATTATGACAGTGTTCCAAAATCACATATAAAAATTTAAATTCACAAGAAACAAACTTAATTTAAAAAAAAACATGTACATTTCAGAGAAAAAAGTTACAAATTCTTGATTAAAAAGTTATAGATTTACTATAAAGCCGTGCAAAGGCAAGAATAAAGTCTTAGGGCCGTATTACAAGGACGCAGTCAGTTGTCACTGATGCAGAATGCATTTATAGCCGTTTCCAAGTTCATTTCCTTATTACAACAACGCAGAAAAAAAAATTCCACCGGGCACATGGCAGAAAGAGGCCGGTCTAATTATTCAGAGGTGTGTTTTGGATAATCCAATCCAAAGCCCTCCTACCCATCCCTTTAATGCAAAGAGGTGCATTATCTAATGTGAACTCTGATCATGATGGCTTAATTATACCAGAGTGGTGGCCTAGTTGATAGAGCATCCACCCCACAACCAGGAGGTTGGGGGTTCAAGTCCTGGCCGGGTCATACCAAAGACCATATAAAAATGGTACTTCCCACCTTCTAGCTTGGTGCTCAGCATAATAGAATGGGGGAAGGAAAAGTTGTTTGTGGTGGCGCCTTGCATGGCAGCGACCCCTGTGATTCTACATGTGATTAACATTGTAGAAAGGAGAAACGTAATTTTGTTCTACTGTACTTGATTGGCTGTATGGACTGAATGACAACAGAGATGGCTTCTTCTTCCACTTTGGTCCTTTGGTCTGGACCAAACAGTGGCCGTCTGAGGGTGCTTTCACACCTAAATTCATTTAATTTAGTCCAAATCAGTTGACATATTTGTTACTTTGTATCATTTTCTCCTTGGTTTGGTCCCCTTTCACACAGGCAAAAATTCAAGCAAACCAAACTGTGTCACGTTAAATCCCACAAGATCTATGTCAGAATGTTCTCTGTTCTTATTGGTCAGATTTTTTTGCCGCGAGAACGGGAAAGGTAAATGCAGGAAGTAGGATGACTACTGTGCATTTATGCATTTCTAGGGAGAAAATATCACAAATTGTACCATAATCTACGAGGGGGTTGTCATTGCCCTGGTTATCATTTATTACATACGTGAGTATACCACTTTCAAATCATACAGTTTGAAAATGAAGTGCTGCTATGGATGGAAAATAACATGTTAACTCTCATTAATCCTCCAGAACCGTGACGTGCTCAGCCACAGTTGTTTTCAAAGATCCATCAGGTGGGTACAATGGCATAAAATGTTTTACCGTTTGCCGCTGGTCCTGTTTTAGTGCGGTCCCTTTCTCACCTGCAGGACCATATCAGAGTTCGCCATTTGATTCGAATCGAGACTAACCTCTTTCAGGTGGTCTTGGTTCGGTTCCTTTAGCGCGCACCTGAGTGCGATTACCGTGTTCTCACCAGACAAAACGAACCGCACTAATGGAGAAAACGAACTCGAGATCATATGAAACGAACTAAAGGCTATAGGTCTGAAAGCACCGATAAAGTTCCATGAAAGACAGTTATGAGAGAAGAAGGGAAAAAAAACTGCAAGCATTTGACTTATGAGAAAAAAAGTCATATTTTAGAAAGAAAATGCCTAAAGTTTTGCAAAAAAAGTTACAACCTAACAAATTATTTATAGGCTATTATAATGATAAGGCACACCAGTTCTTTTTAAAAAAAAAAAATTACTATTTTTGTCGAGAGAGAGGCAGCTCAACAAAAATGACAAATAGACTGTTGCCTGGGCAACAATAGCCCATACCTGTACACGCTCTTGACCACTTCACAAACCACCATGAGGACTCTATGTTGTTAATACTGACAGGAATGACTGACCCATGAGGCAATAAAAGCTAGATTTATCAATATTATTATCTTCCCAATGTTTTTACGTATGGGAACTCTTTTTTTATACTAAAATGAAAGTGATGACAGCTTTATTTGGACACTTAAGCTCACATTACCAAACACTGTGAACTCCTACGACAAACTAGTTTTGCAACACAGACAATGACAGACGTTGGGATCCATACGGCCATTATTACTAACACAGAGTGGATAGTTTAGTCATAGTTAAGACAACAACAGCAACAGTAATTGTGTGGGAAGCACATGGGCTGACTGTAAGAGCCTTGACGCAACAGTAAAGGAACCCAGAGAGGCCTGAGTGGCGGGAGAGCACTGTGGGAAAGTTCAGTGCCCTTGAAGGGGCCCGATAAGCCAGCGGTGATATGAACCCTCATGTTTGTGTTGTGCAAATTTGTAACGACTACAAGCACGCCACTGATAGCCAGTCTTACACCATGTGCTTGCAGAAAACCTACCAGTCCAAAGGGCATGTGGGACTGGGTGCGGTGAATGTAATCTGTGCAATTTCAGTTTGGTGTGCGACCCAGTGCAGCTGCGCTCCACACTGGGCGCAGTCATTGTGCAGGTTTAGGCAGAGACTGTTTTCCAACTGTTTTAGTAAGGATGTGATTACTTCTTCCCCCTCTTTTTGTTAAATGTTGGGATCTTCATTGTTCAGCAGCTGTACAGACGTGTAACTTGATCTTGCTCTATGCAAATCACTTGAAAGCTCCTCTCTCACCAAAGAGGGATATAGTTCATCTACACATTGCATTGCCACACAATGGGGGGGGGGGGAGGGAGGAGCCAGACAGCCTTGAAGAGGAAGCAGAAACACATCAACTGACAAATCTAGCTACACCCAGGTTGGCCTGAAGGACAAAGCACCACCTACTTAACGTTCTACACTTTTGTTTTTCAAATGCACATATCTGCTTTGATCATTAAGACGGCAGCTCATTTCTGCCGTCTTTCTTGAGTTGATTTGTTCTTCTGCTTTCTCTCTTCGTGATAAAAATCACTATTGCCCAACAGCAGGATGAGTAAAGTTCACCTCCTATATGACTGTGAAAAAAACAACAAAACTTTCCAACTCTGCACATGATTCATAACGCGTTAACCATTGACAGCAAGGAGGAAAAGAAAAAGAGAAGCTTATTGTGGGTAAACAGGGCGCTGTGCTGTCTGAACTGGTTAACCCAGCTATTCACTCCCTCATCTCTGCGCTCATTAACACCCGGCATGCACAAACACGAAACCCGTCATGCCAAAAGTCACCCGAACACAAAGCCTCTTCTCCCAATCGCAAAGCAATGCATGTGGGAAGTCAGAGCAGTGCTGCCATTGTGAAACCGCTCTGTCACAAGAGCGCCTCGCAGGAATGCTGTTGTGACACATGTGCACTGTTGACACAAGGGTTAAACACTGAACCCGCTTGTGCACACACATGCACACTCCGGCTGCCAAAAAAGGCGGGAGCTTCAACCGCTGCAGTGCCAGTTTTGCATTTATCTTTCAGCTTTGGCTGGCTGCATCCTCCTAACAGTTGACAAGTTTGGGTTTTCTTCTTAAAAGAGAAGTCCCCGCTCTTGTCGGACTACAACCAGGTGCACCACAGTCTAATGACGACTGCCTCACATGTCTGGAGCTTTGCAGAGGTCACCGGGTGCTTGTGTGTGTATATGTTGAACATCATGTGGTGCAGATCTCTGGCTCGGTGGTGTGCGCCGGGTTCAGCAGAAGTTCAGCACGCATTCATTATTCATTTGTTTCTGTGCGCCAAATGATGGCACCATGGTGCATAGTGTCCAGTAAAGCCCAGACACTCTCGCGCTCTCTTTTTATTTACTTTCTGTCAGCCAGTCTTAAGTTATTGCTTCTCATAATTAGTCAAGTGCAGGAATCCCACTGATGGATTTGGTTTAACGTGTGTTGGCAATTCTTTTAAAAATCCCTGCTTAACAATTCTAGGAAAGCCGAGCCACCTGGAAATCTCATGACTTCCTGAATCTTATTCCAGGCTGAGCTATCAGACTGTCTGACTAGCAGCTTTCATTGAGGGGGGGTGAACACTGGATGTCAGGCATGTTTGCCAGAGCCAGTGTTGAATCAGGCATTAGTACTCCTGTAATGCCTGCAGTGAACTCAAATGCCCCAGCAAAGCCCTGATTATATTTAACAGATTTATAGTACACACTGTGAACTCCAGGAGAAAGCTGGCACTGACTGGACTCGTGAGCAGGCCCTTGCTACACTCTTCATAGCCTACTCTTGTTTTTAAGTGCAGCTTGCACTTTACTCCAACCATATAATAACAAATGTTAGCGAAGGCTTGGCAGGTTTGATAGCCCGCAATTGCAATTATGATCTGCCTGCGGAGCAAACAATTCCAAAGAAATAGAGAGCAAAGGTATGACACCACCAAGGGAGAATCTAGAACAAAATCCCCTCTCATGTCATGGCGTGCTGTGCTGGCGGACTGTGACCTCATCCGAAGTTTGCATGCGGCCACCTCATGCTGCTTTGTTATCTTCAAACCAGCACATTGCGGCCCTCAGCGGCAACAAAAACGTGTCAGCATGCTGATCCTGCTGCACTGTGAAAAACACAAGCGCACAAAGAGAGCCCAAGCGCTTTGCATGAGGTAGAACTGCAAAGGAACACATGCATTTTCACACACTTTGAAAGGCAGAGGGGCCAACATGTATGTAGGTCAGTTGGGGACTGATTGGAGTTTTGTGTGGCTGCTTACTCAGCAGCCTGCACCGTGCTCAGCTCACTTTCAGTCTTTTTTTAAACAGACCACAGGGTAGTAAATAGCTACGAGGAGGATCAGAGCCTTCACAGCTGATTGGCTTGATGCTTGCCTGACATAAACAGGAACCCGGTTGTGCAAGTCAGAGAGGGGAGTGAGCAAAGACGGAAGGACAAGAGACAAGCAGAATGTGGTGGTAAAACAAAGAGGGAATGTGTAGAAGCTCGAGGGATTTAGATTTGAGCGAGAGAGAGAGAGAGAGAAACGGTCTGTTTGTAGCGCGCCATGTGACTCACAGAGGAATTCAGCCTTTGATTCTCTGCATTGTCAGCAAGCAGCGTGCAATGATAATGATGGTGTGTAAAGTATGGTCTGTGTTGCTTATGGTTTTACAAGAGGCTAGCCTGGTTTGATAAATGCAGTCATGCTATGAAAATTTATGGCATATATTCAGAAAAGGATGTAACCTCAAATTGAGCACTTCAAATTAGCTCCCACTCTGTCAAAATTAGCTTTTATAAAAACTCATGTATTACGTAAGTGAAGATACCGTGACTTAAATAGTTTCACTTCCTTCTACTTCTAGCCCACAGATGTAAAAGTTCCCTTTTTAAATCCGTTTATCTATTTTCTGAAGCAAGCGAGGAGAGTCGTTATCAGCTTTTAGTTTTGACTCGCACAACCAGGAGGTAATAGTGGCTGATTATGATGATAGTTTTTGTTATATTCTGTTGCCTCCACTGCAGGGTAAGTACATGTCACCTCTTTTTGCTGTGTGTGTGTGTGTGTGTGTGTGTGTGTGTGTGTGTGTGTGTGTGTGTGTGTGAAGTGCTGGGGTTGTTGCATGTTTCTCCAAGTCCAGTGATGGAAAAAGCACCGAGTGGAAATAATGAGTGATATATCAGCTCTTCTACCCAGTGAGCTTTCAGAAAAAAAAAAAAAAAAAGCAGCCCTCATCATCCCTTCCTCCCCTGTCAACCTACTGTCACTGTGTTTGACTTTGAAGGTCAGATGAGAAACAAGGAAAAGCGCCGCCGCTACCTCCAACTGACTGGTTCAAACAGGCCCTGGGAGGAGGAGAGGTGGTGCTGGGTGCATGAGGCGTGCCCTTTCTGAGCATGCCCACTGAGGGAGAATGTTGTGTGATGGCAACACAGTGGGCTCTCCCATCTGCTGATGCAGTGTGCACTTCTCGCCCCGGGGCCTTTTCCATCCAGTCTAGTGAGCACCCAGATCAATTTACTGCGCAATGAACACAAAGTCAGGGGTGCACATGCGCGCACATGCACACACACACACACACACACATACATTCTCAATGTACGATGCAGAGTTGCACTGCACTGCAGCAGGCCGCAGCTAGACAAGCACGCATAGGAGCTTACTCATGCATGCATGCAAAAAAAAAAAAAAGTAACGTAGGGGTTGAATCAAAAGACTAATATTTTATTCAGGGAAATTCCTTCTTTACTCCAGCTGAAGTTTGCAACGCTTCACTCACCAACCTTCCTGCACGCACTGCTGGAAAACTAGATATTCTGGCTATACTTTCCTTTTAGTTCATGTGAAAAATGCTGACTCATCTAATGTGCATTTATCTCAGTGGCTGTCACAAGCATTTTTGGAGTGACTGATTTGGTTTGTTATCTGATTACCCTGTTTGGCTAAGATGCCAGACCATAAAGGATTGTTTCCAGAGAAGGCTATCCACCTTATTCCTAGGCCCCATGATGCCTTGCGTGAATTATGGAAGCAACTTCCGGTACTAGTTTAGAACGTATTGTTGTCACTGAAACGGGACACTTCCTTGTTAAAAAACACTGATTTCGGCATCAAAAATGCAGGAGCACAGCCTTTTGCACCTCAAAAACAGTAATATAATCATAGCACATCCCACGACTATGGAGACCTTAAAAAGTGGCCAGTAGCTCCGTTAGTTAGCTCCGCTACTAACATGCTAACGCTGTAAACAAATAAAAGCTCTGAGATATATCAATGTTTCCACCGCAATAAAGCCGGCTGCATTTTGTTAAAATACGTTGGCCATATTCAAATTTACCTCAGAGCAGACGTAGAGTCTAGTCAGAGCCACAAAGAACCACAACACCATGCTTGGGTGTTTTAAATTCAGGGTGAAACGTCAGATCTGTGGCATTCATAAAAGTGAAAACATGCCTGGCTCTTGTTTCGCTGTCTGTCCTGTGTCTGTACCACCGATCTCACCAACAATCCTCTAGTTTTCAGTGCATGATCTACTCATTGCTGTTGAAGCCACAGGTTTAGCTGTGCTTATCTGTGAGGAGCCTCACACCACGAGCAGCAGCACGTACCAGAACTACGCACACAACATTCAAAAATACAAAAACTACAGGTGCTGAAATTAGCTGCCACTTGAGTGCAAAACACGTATGTGGACTATACATTAAAATGAATTTGAAAAACTTTTAAAAATGCAATTTTGAATGCCTCTGCTACTCCACTCTTACTGACTGGTTTAACACTGGGTCAGACGAAACTGGAAGCTCCGCCCATAATCGTTCCTACAGCGGCACCCCCAGGAATAAAGTGGATAATCTTTTTTCCAAAGACACACACACACACACAGAGTGAGTGTGTTTGTGTGTGTGTGTGTGTGTGTGTGTGTGTGCGCTCCCTCTTATGAATAATTGAGGAGCCTTGGCTCCTGTAGTTGAGCAGCTGCTGACGAGGCACTCATGGTGGCACTCTTAACTACTGTGACAAAATAGTGTAGCTTCAAAAGTGACATTTACAGAACCGTGGCACTAACACATATTGTCAGAATACTTAGGTACCTGTGTGTGGGAAATCAAGCAAACATCAACTCGAGTGCTTCCAAAGTGCAAGCAAGTGAGCTCTGTTACGAGCTCCATGAATGTTAATTTCCTTGGCTGAATGCAAATCGAGGTGTGACTTGGTTTTATCGGCTCACTCACAGTATATAAATAATTGAAACATAATGTGTGTGTGTGTGTGTGTGTGTGTGTGTGTGTGGTGGGAGGGTTTAATGTGTTCTTTTATTTGCAGAGTCACGTCTGAGCTTTCTGATATTCTAATGAGTCTGTCCTTAAGTAATTGAGCCGTGCATTGGAAAATCAGTGCAGGCCTAATGGTGCATTGTCTGGAGGATGATCAAAGAAGCAGCAGAGATGGGGACGAGGTGTTCTCCACTGATCCACACATGACACCGATAATGAGGCACTCGAAGAGGTGTGACGGACACCGCGGATCGTTTTAGTCACGAATCCGCCAGGAAAAGTAATTTCATTCCTGGATTTGTCTCAAAAAGATTCTTTTCTATTTTTGAGTGAGATGTCCTTGTCCTTCATTTGCCTCCCCCCATCTTTGACCCTCAACCCTAAACCATTACAGCCCACTCCAGACTGAGCACTGAGCCACCTCACCTCTTCTCATCTCAGCTTCTTGTTCGAGGGCTTCTAAATCGGGAACATCTGACACGCTTGCCACCTACTCATGTGTCTCTCTGCAACACCATGTGACCTCGATCCACCGCTCTTACATCTGAATGTCATCCTCACTAATCTTCCTATGATACTTTATAGCTTCACCATGTGCAAACACAACCAGTGACCACATTTACACACAAATAATGCCAGCAGCTGACAGACAGCTGCAGTTCAAAGCTTAGCAGCAGCTGGGTTCTATTGTTTAACCAGTAATTCACTGACATTTGAAGCCAGCCATAGTTGTCTTTAAATGCCTTTATTCTTTCCCTCTCCTCTCCTGCTTATTTGCCGTCCTGATCCCTCCATGCCAAACAGTTCTCATTCCTGCGATGTTTCGGGGATCGCTGTGGTCTGCCTAGCTACCGCACTGACTTGGATTCTCACATGCTAACTGGGGGAAGAGCGGAATTATGCCCCTCGTTTGCCTCCCACAGAAGGTAGACTCTCAATCCAACCTCTTCGCTGTCAAAAAGGCGACGGAGATATACTTGGCAAGCTGTGTTTTGCACCTCCACCCTTCCTCTCCTTTCCCAGTGTGTGTATGCGTGTATCTTTAGAACCCTTCATTTCCCAGAAAGGAGCCCAGGGTTTGTGAGTGCATGAGCCGCAGCGAGCGACATCTCCAGAGAAGGATGAGTGTTTCCTGTGAAACAGTTAGAGAGGGGAGGAGAGGGAGGCACTGCTGTGTGCGGGGGTGGACAGCTCCCATAGAAACAGTATCCAGTAACACTTGAAGAAAGTCATCAGGAGGAGGTAGGTGTGTGTGTGTGTGCAGAGAGAGTGTCTTTCTGAGAAAAAAAAAAACAAAACCATGAGGCCTGTGGACATGTGATTGACAGCTACCTCTGCTGATTACTGCCCCTTGAGGCTGCTGCTTCCAACTCCTCCTGAACTATTGTATCAGGTTCAACTTCAAGTTCACAAAATGTGTCCAAACCCGTCCCGTCAGCTTAGGCATACTATCCAAATACTGATCTCTGTCTGCCACCTCTCAATGCAAGAGGACTGCACATTGCCAAAGAATCCTGCTGAACTGGCATGTATCTGCAAAGTAGTCAAGCCCTTCATCATCACTCTCCCTTTGTCTTCTGCCATTGGGTGCGGACGTGACGAGTAACAGTGACTTCATGGTGCGTTGTGTAAGAGCATGGGGTGAGGCTTGAAAAGTGAGCCATGTGAGACAAATGAAAGTGCTGATGCGCTGAAAAGAGAGACGGTGTTTATGGAGGCATGCGGATACAGAAACGAGCCTCCTCTCCCCCCCCCCCCCCCCCCCCCACACACACACACAGCAAAAGTCAGATGTCAGAGAGGACAGACGGGGCCAGGGCCCTTCAGGGCCATGTGGACAGTGTGTGGTAGAGGGCTAGATATGGACAGAGAGAGGGGGGAGTGGGTTGAAGTTGGGGGGGGGGGGGATCTATTCCAGTGGAAAGAGAAAGGTCGCAGTGTAAACTGATAAAGGCAGTAAGGCAGAGCTGGGGGCTGCTTCCAGGCCAGCTAGTCAGCTGACGCTTGCAG
This sequence comes from Pholidichthys leucotaenia, assembly GCA_020510985.1. Lineage (NCBI taxonomy): Eukaryota > Metazoa > Chordata > Actinopteri > Cichliformes > Pholidichthyidae > Pholidichthys > Pholidichthys leucotaenia. Next base: position 298,426,285 of record CM035841.1, on the reverse strand, counting down.
CTGTGTTTGGAACATCAATATGAGCCTTGTTCAGCCTTTCCCTCCACCCGCTCCTTCCCTCTAAAACTCTCTTCCTCCCTCCCCTCCCGGCTCACTCGGCATCCCCTCTCACAGCTCGCCCCTCCTCCTTCTCTACCCATCACGCTGTTTCCTTTTTTCCAGCTCTGATTTATGAAAGTAGGGCATGTGCCCATAACTGCTGCATCAAGGCACATGGCTGAGCCTCCAGAGGCACTAAAGCTCTGTTTACATCAGCCTAGACAACTGCACCGCATTGCACAATCGCCACAGGCGAGCTCTGTTATATAAAGCATGGACCCATGTCGGCTCTATTGTTTTTGTTGTTCTGGTTTGCTCTTTTTTCCCCCCACATGTGATTTTCGAACAGTACAAATGCATCTTCTGATCTTTAACGAGTCTCGTAACGGCCTTTAAATGAAGGCCTCATCAGGACTCATCACACATATTTGGATCAGCTGGCCACGGAACAACCAGAAACTTGAATAGCTATTTTGATTTGTAGAGGATGTTGTGTTCAGCTGTTCCACTCACTCTTGTGCAAGATGTTAGTGGCCGTGTGTCAGAGGTTTACTGTTGCAGCGGAGCATAAGGCTGGCATAACAGAGAGCGACAAATACTGCAGTGCTGGGAAGAGATGGAAGCGTGAGTCTGAGAGCAGGCATGTTTGTTCCGGGATGACAATTAGTCCCAAATGAGGCACAAAGACACTTATGGATCAGTTTCCATGGCAACTAATCAGACTGCTCAGCCAGTGGAAAACAGAAAAAAAAAAAAGTGTTCCTAATGAGCGGGAGCCAAACTATATCGGACAAATATATGAGAGTAAAACTGCACAATCATTCTGTCAGCATGAGGATGGAGTCTGAGGTTAGATTAAGATGATTCATAGGAGTTTCTGTGTGAATGAGCGGGTCAGAGAAGTGGATTGTGAAAACTTACTACCCTTTGTTTTTAATCGTGTCCCACAGATCGGATTTGATGGGTGTAACCCGTCTTTGAAGTGATTTTAAAAGAAGCTGAAAAACACGACCAGCTGTTTCCATCCCGAGCTATTACTATCTGAATGATTTTCTGGTTTACAAGTCAGATTTGATTGTTTTTAGGTGATCACCAAGCTGCAATTCCTGTAGTCATTTCCTATAGAATCCAGTGAACTCAAAAACGTGTTTTTGATCTTTGTAGTGAATGTCTTTATTAAATCTGTATTCCTATTTGGATTCCACCACGGCTTTGATGACAGGGGCATGGACTCATTGAAGTCTTTGATTGACAGATGCTTCACCCACATCAATTGTCTGCCAAGATTTATCTTCATAATTTCAGGTTTTTTTGTTATACTGATGCCACAAAGGCCTCTTTTAAACTGATTAATAACATAAGTTGCTGTTTGATTTTATTTGTACTAATAACTTGTCCAAAAATCTGTCCTCCAAATTTTGGACGAATAACATTCCTGTTCATGTAGCATGAACTAGCAGATGTCTGACCATCAGCATCATGGTCACTTCTGGCTGTGATAAATCAAAATGCAACATTCACAAACCAATGGTACATCCATGTTTTATATGCAGTTCAGCCCGAACTCAGCAACAGGAGATTTGGCATGCTTTCATTAAAAAGTGCCATACATACTACAAAAACATTTTTTGTCCTGCACTACGTATAGCTTCTATTCCCACTGACTGTTGCCACTACAGTTGAGTAACAGCTGTTACCCTTTCAAAGAGCTGAAATCCTATCCGAAAACGGGTGGGGGATGGCAGATCGTATAAACTGCAGTTTCACCCAACTAACCGGGAATTTGCATCCTCTCCCATCTTTGTTCATTTTCATTTCAGCCTTTGCAGCTTGCTTTACAGAAACATTTTCCTGCAGTCACAATTAGGGACACGGCTAGGGTGAAGCACTCACCAATGCGGGTGGTTATATTTAAGGTTTAGGGTCAGGGACTCCATTGTCAACATTTAAAATACAGTCTCACTCCCCTGTTCTCTCTGCAGTCTCTATAATTATTTTCACAATTGCTAGAAGGCTCTGTTTCTACTATTGCACCGGTGGAAGGCATATCAGCTGTACCTTTTGTGAGGGGTGAAAACTGCTATTTGTACTACTTTTTGGTAACACTGGTCTGATACAGTTTATGGTCTGTCCGCAGCTAACACTACTTCTGGTGTACCACAAAGTTATGTTTGAGGTATTTTCCAAATGACCCAACCTAAATTTCCTTAAAAAAAAAACAAAAAAACAAAAAAAAACCACACACACACACACACATATATATATATATATATATATACCATGTTCCAAATTATTATGCAAATTGGATTTTTTAGTGTCATAAACATTCAATTTTTTGTTTTTCAATTAAACTCATGGATGGTATTGTGTCTCAGAACTCTTTGGATCACTGATATCAATCTCAGACACCCATCATAATTAGTTTGCCAGGTGAGCCCAATTAAAGAAAAACTACTTAAGAAGGATGTTCCACGTTATTAAGCATGCCACAGTTTTCAAGCAATATGGGAAAGAAAAAGGATCTCTCTGCTGCTGAAAAGCGTCAAATAGTGCAATGCCTTGGACAAGGTATGAAAACATTAGCTATTTCATGAAAACTTAAGCGTGATCATTGTACTGTGAAGAAATTTGTGGCTGATTTAGAGCACAGACAGGTTTGTGCAGATAAAGGTATAATGAGGAAGGTTTCTGCCAGAAAAATTCATCGGATTAAGAGAGCAGCTGCTAAAATGTCATTTCAAAGCAGCAAACAGGTATTTGAAGCTACTGGTGTCTCTGGAGTCCCACGAACCTCAAGGTGTAGGATCCTCCAGAGGCTTGCAGTTGTGCATAAACCTACTATTCGGCCACTCCAAACTAATGCTCACAAGTAGAAACTGTTGCATTAGGCCCAGAAATACATGAAGACTAATTTTCAAACAGTCTTGTTTACTGATAGTGCAGTGCAACCCTGGATGGTCCAGATGGATGGAGTAGTGGATGGTTGGTGGATGGCCACCATGTCCCAACAAGGATGCGACATCAGCAAGGAGGTGGCGGAGTCATGTTTTGGGCCGGAGTCATGGGGAGAGAGCTGGTAGGCCCCTTTACGGTCCATGAATGTGTGAAAATGACCTCAGCAAAGTATATAGAATTTCTGACTGACCACTTTCTTCCATGGTGCAAAAAGAAGAACCATGCCTTCCATAGCAAAATTATCTTTATAGATGACAATCACTATCTCATGCTGCAAAGAATACGTACCTCTGTGTCACTGGCTGCTATGTGCATAAAAGGAAGGAAACTCATGGTGTGGCCCCCATCCACCCCTGACCTCAACCCTATTGAGAATCTTTGGAGCATCCTCAAGCAAAAGCTCTAAGAGGGTGGGAAGCAGTTCACATCAAAACAGCAGCTGTGGGAGGCTATTCTTACATCTTGCAAAGAAATTCAAACAGAAACTCTCCAAAAACTCACAAGTTCAATGGATGCAACAATTGTGAAGGTTATATTAAAGGGGTCCTATGTTAACATGTAACTTGGCCTGTTAAGATGTTTCTGATTGAAATAACTTTTGATTTCAGTAAATATGACCTCCTAATGCTGCAAATTCAACAAATGACCATTTTCAGCTCTTTACAACCAGTAAAATGTTTTGAAACTCTGTTGTGCATAATAATTTGGAACGGTGCATTTTGAGTTTTTTATTTTTGCAAAAAAATAGTTATCGTTGGAAGGTTTGTTCAATAAAATTTGAATTACGCTCCAACAGTTGATGACTTGAAAATTATACTGACTGTCATTTACATTGACTATTTAGGAAAATCAGAGACAAATATAATTTGCATAATAATTTGGAATGTGGCATTTTTGTTTTATTTTTAAAGGAAATTTAGGTTGGGTCATTGGCCATTGACTAAGAATAAAAACCTCATTTCTGAATGTGTGCTAAACCAGTGCTCATTCAACATTCAATCTATAATTTACAATTAAAGCCTCAAGAACTCGACTATTTCTGAAGGTTCTTCTTGTCTGACTGTAAGTCATTGCAGGCTGAGGTGGGGCCATTTAAAATTTCAGTAGTTATATGAAATGAATTGCTGCTGTTATCATGGAACATAGAGCTACGGCTTTAGTTTGTTTGTGCAGCTTTCCTAGAGACTATAGATTCTTTGAGATACAACCAAGCATTAATATTCTCTGGCAGAAGGGCACAGACATATAAAATACATCTTATTTTTCAATCCAGAGCTTCAAACATATATACAAGCTGTTTTTGAAACCCTCAGAGATATTTTCCCCTCATGTCTTTGTTGCTCACTGCTGTCTTTGTAAAAGTCCTCGTATCCTCTGCACTCCCCCTCCCAACGCCCACGCTCCTCTCCTCCACTCTCATAACTCAGCTGTTACTTGGCAACATGGTCCCAGCTGGACCCAGCATCAGCCGTGTTGCCACGGCAACAGTACGCTCACATGCAGACACGGTAAACATGTTGGTTTTTCAAGAAGCCAGCGCTACATGAACAATAAAATCCACATGTGTGTTCAGCTAAAGTATCTATCAAATTGAAGGATTGTCATGATTAATTAAACTGGGAATGATTGTTGGGGTAATCTCATGCACCATGCACCACATTTTTATATCTGTGTTTAAAGATACAGAAAATGCATCCAAAGCCGTGTGATGGATTTTTGATAGTTTACTGTAATTCTTCTTTTGTGGCATTAATTCACCATTTAATATTCTGTTTTCAGCTCCTTTATTATTCTTGTACTACTACACCATACCATTAAAGCCAGCTCCACTCACAGCCTCGACTGTGTGATTCTGGGAAACCAACCTCTTCTCCACGCTCTGGGTAACACTGCATCTGTCGTCATAGCAACCTGATCCATCATCTGCAGGGGGATCAATTGATTCATTATTGAGTGAGGCGCAGCCCCCTTCTCTGCTTCCAGTTCACGTCTACTTACTCTGCCTTCAAGCATCCATTATTGACGTCTCAGCCTGCCCACTCACTGGGCTGAAGAATAGAGAGCTGTCAGGTCTCCCTCATAGAAATATAATTCAGACTACACATTTTCTCAGAAAAGCAGCCTGTTTGTTGACCAGCAGTGAGCAGGTAAAAAGCGCAACTTGTACAAGATGTTGTCTTCATTCAGTCGCACAATGGTAGCACAATGCAACCCAGTCAGATTACACTTATGTGGGGGGATAAATTGGCAACACTCAATTAAAATCACACAGAGGTCATTTCCACTTGAGGCGGGATTGGAGAAGTGGCAAAAGAGGTGGAGGGAAAAGCACTGGAGGATGTGAGGCTCTTTGTTGTGCAGACAAGATGAATTAGCATGCGGTGAAGCTTAAAATAAGAAGGGATAAATGTAACGTGACACACATAGCCTGTTCTAAACACTGCTTTCTGGAGCAGGGCATTTATAGCTGCAGGGGAAGACATGTTTTGATTCCGGTCTGTCCTCCACTGTGTGGCTGCACACCTAAGTGGTGCCTGAAGGCACTTGGAAGGAAGGGGGGGGGGGGGGGGCTCCAGTTTCTCAGAGAGAAAGCTGAGCGAAGGAAAAAAGGAAGACAAATGCATGCTATAGGAAAATGTGTGCTAAATGGATGATGTCAGCTGCAGCACTTTGACATTTTAATGTCATCTCTGAGGGAATTACATCATTAGCTCTCTTTCCTGGCTTGACTCAATGCTGGGAAACCTCCTAATGGATGTCAACAAGCCATCCCCCTGGAAGAATGGAGTGGCGGGGGTCGGGAGGGTAGGCAGGGCGGGGATGGTTGTGGGTGAGCTTTTTGCAAAGCTTTTCCCTGTATCCACACTAATGTTTCCACGAGAGAGGCCTCTCACTGAGCGTCATCTGGGCTAAAAGCCTTCCGTGCATTTCTCGAGATTAACTCAATCTGCGCTACCGTCCTTATCAGACAAAGTGCAATCATCCACAAGCTCGTCTTTCCGCCTCCCTCCCTGCTGACCCCAAATGACCTGCTGTGTACGTGCAGTTGTTTGTTAATTATTTCATGCATTTATAATTACGGGAGCACATCGAGCTGGCAGCCGGTGAGTCTCGACGACTGTGCCCCCTTCAGTTTGAAATGCTGTCAGCATTGCCTCTGCAAGCTCCAAGAGATCAGATGGGGTATCGAATAATCAATTTATTAATCATCTACAAGTCCATTAACACCACATTAAGTCCAACAACGTGGCTGCTAGAAGTTATTTTTCCAATTGGGAAATAATTTATGCAGAGAAACACATCAAATGAGGTGATATTGTTTAATAAAGCATACAAGTTGTTTATAGTTTATTCACCAATATCTAATCTTAAAAAATAGGTCAAGCAGATTCTTTTTCTTAGCTCAGTCAACTTTGAGAAAACAAGGAATATATTAAGAAACCTGATAGAAAGTTTCCTTAAGTCTGCAGTAAAAGAGATGAAAATGGCTTGGTGTGACAACTGTCCAATGTTCAACTGCTGCTCTCATCTCACATCGAGATTGATATGTGAATGCAGCTGCATGGTGATTCAGCTCAGGCTCGAAGAGGATTTGCTGCAGGGCTGACGGATAGCGAACAGTGCCTGTGCCACTGAGGTTCATGGACCAACTGCAAAGGCCAACCAGTGTTCTAAATGGATTGGTGTCAGAAATGGATCACATTTCCAGATGGACACAAAAGGGGCTTCAGTAGGACCATGAGAATGAGATGTTACAAGGCTGTATTCTCCACATCATCCTCTTGAGGACTTTCATTTTAAAGTCAAAGCCTGAGTCGCCTTTATTATCCTACTGACTGTGATCCTGTAATCTTTCTCCCCAGTTCATTGAGAAAAGCAGATTGGATATGACAAATCCAGGGTCCCAGATGACAAATAAGTCAGGAATTTGCTGTGATAAGTACCGCTCATTTGATGGGGCGGCTCCTTCATACACTGGAGCTGGGATATCTGTTCCACTGTATTTCACTCTCCATCCTGTTCAGATATGAACAGACGTCAAAGCATGACCCCGAGGGACCCACGCCTGGTTTCATTCTTGATACATATTTTTCTTCTTTGGTGACAGCTGTGATGCAAAACATTAGAAAAATATGCCTTTAATGTGTGAAGGGGTCTTCAGATCAAATAAAACTATCCCTCATGAAATGTTAACAAGTATACTGTTACCATTTCCCTCCATGCATACACTTGCATCCACATGTGTGCCCAAGATGGTTACATAAACAAAAAAGTAAAGTAGCTCTGCATGCACCCCCGCCATAAAAATAGTGTGCATGAATGAATAACATTAAATGAGTGGGGCAGATAAGCTACCCCCTTATGTGCTCGCCTCAGATTCAGATTTAGCTTTGCGTAGGGAATTGATGAGACACAGAGCTCAAAGGCAAAGTCTTCAAAGATCGAGGTTACACAAGATGCAAGGCGTCAAACCCACTTTGTAGTTCTCGGGCGAACGAGTGAGTTGTAGCAGCCACACTGCACGGGGTGATATAGCAACAGAGTTCTCTAAGCCGAAGAAAAGATGATAAAATACAAAAGTTACGCCAAGGTTACACTGTGCGTAAAAGAGAGCAGAAGAGACCTTTTCCCCCTCCACCTTTTTTTATTTAGATGACTGTAGTTTGGGCTTGGTCTGTCAGCTTTCAAGGTTGGGGTCTCTTTTATTGTTCCCATAGAACAGAGAAGGTGTGGGAGGAAGAAGAGAGGGAATGCCAAGGGAGAGTGAGAAGAGATAAAGATATGATGGTGCAAGAGAACAGTTTCATCACACAATGAGTTGTTTAGACAAAAGAAAAGAAAAAAGAAAGAAAAAGCACTCAGAGTTAGAAGAATACCAATTCAATATGTAGTTTAGCTTAGCACACAGACATGAAGCAGCCAGGCTATATGGTGGGGGGGGGGGGGGAAGAGAACTACTAGCAACAGGAATTTTAACTCAAGGGGATTTTTTTTAACTCTCTTAAATATTTAATAGTGAATTTGAGTTTGAGACACAACACTTATCAAGAAATAGTTTAACTGTTTCAACCATATATCCAGAGAAGAGACTCTGGGTTTGCATTGCATGTGCCACTTTAATTTTTTGTACAAAACCAGACTAGCACAGATTGATGGGCACCTCTATAAATATTTAACAATATACACAGCTTTCCACACTGCTACAATTTAGGACTACTAATTTAAAAAATCCAGTTTGATGCTATAGTCTAACAATATTGCCACATTTTAAATGGCAAGAAAAGGAAGGGAACAATAGAAATATAGAAAACAGAACAAATGAATAAATCACATTACCAATAAAATAATCTTAGGACAACTATCGAGATTCATTTTAGGTTTTCTTCCTCTTAAATAAAAAATAACTTCATACTAATTGGATAACTATTGGCATAAAAAAGTACTTTAAGTACATAAATACGTATAATAAACATGTTCATATAGAATGCTGGCCATTTTACATAATTCAGTTCAATTCAACTTTATTTATATAGCGCCATTTCACAACAACAGTCATCTCATAGCACTTTCAACTGTAGGGGGAACCCCCACAGTTGCAGAAAGACCCCAGCAATCAGGCGATCCCCTGTGAGCAAGCACTTGGCGACGGTGGAGAGGAAAAACTCCCTTTTAACAGGAAGAAACCTCCAGCAGAACCAGGCTCAGGGAGGGGCAGTCATCTGCTGCAACTGGCTGAGGGGTGAGGGGATAGAGAAGATGAAAAGAACAGACATGTAGAGAGCAAACAGCACGATGGGGACTCAATCTATGGGAGAGAACAAACAGATGTTAATGACCAGCAAAAAAAAAAAAAATATTTCATTGAGAGTGAAGAAAGGAGTGAGGCCCAGTGCATTATTGGAGGTCCCCCGGCTGACTAAACCTATTAGCAGCATAACTAAGGAAGGGTTCAGAAACACATGATCCCTCCCTAATTGTAGGCTATATCAAAAAGGAAGGTTTTAACCCTATTCTTAAAAACAGAGATCGAGTCTGACTCCCGAATCCAGATTGGCAGCTGGTTCCACAGGAGAGGAGCTTGATAACTGAAGGCTCTGCCTCCCATTGTACTTTTGGAGATTCTAGGTATTACAAGTAATCCTACATTTTGGGAGCATAGTGCTCTGTTAGGACAATACGGTAGTATCAGATCTTTTAAATAAAAAGGAGCCTGATTGTTTAGAGCTTTGTAAGTAAGAAGAAGGATTTTAAACTTAATTCTAAACTCTATGGGAAGCCAATGAAGGGAAGCCAGAATCGGAGAGATATGATTTCTCTTTCTAGTACCCGTTAAAACTCTTGCTGCAGCATTTTGGATCAGCTGAAGACTTTTTAAAGATGTTTTAGGACAGCCTGATAATAAAAAATTACAGTAATCTAATCTCGAGCTAACAAAAGCATGGATCAGTTTCTCAGCATCACTCTGAGACAAGATGCTCCTAATCTTGGCAATACTATGCAAATGATAGAAGGCAGTCTTAGAAACAAATTTAATATGTGAATTGAAAGACAGATCTTGATCAAAAATAATTCCAAGGTTCCTCACAGAGCTATTAAGAGAAAGAGTAACCGCATCCAAACTGAAAGTTTGATTTGGAAAGGTATTTCTCAGGTTTTTTGGACCAACAAGAATGACTTCAGTCTTATCTGAATTTAATAGCAGGAAATTCCAAGTCATCCAAGCTTTGATTTCCTTAAGACAGGCTTCCAATTTGGCTAATTGATTACTATCATCTGGCTTCATTGACAAGTATAATTGTGTGTCATCTGCATAACAGTGAAAATGTATAAAGTGCTTTCTAATAATGTTGCCTAACGGAAGCATATATAAACTAAAAAGAGTAGGGCCTAGCACAGATCCCTGTGGAACACCATGACTGAGCTTTGAGTTGAAAGAAAACTCATTATGGACATAAACAAACTGGAACCTATCAGATAAATAAGATCTAAACCACTGCAATGAAGTTCCATTAAGTCCAACATAGTGTTCTAATCTATCAAGTAGAATATTATGATCGATAGTATCAAAAGCGGCACTAAGGTCTAAAAGGGCAAGTACAGAAACCAGTCCATTATCAGATGCGATGAGGAGGGCGTTAGTGACCTTCGCTAAGGCTGTTTCAGAACTATGATGGATTCTAAACCCAGATTGAAATTCTTCAAGTAAACCATTTCCCTGCAGGTGGTCAAATAATTGCATAGCAACAACTCTTTCTAAGATTTTTGAAATGAAAGGGAGATTAGAGATTGGTCTATAGTCAGCTAAAGCTCCTGGATCTAGCGTTGGCTTTTTGAGTAAGGGTTTAGCCGTTTTAAAAGCCTGCGGTACATGGCCTAAAGTTAATGAAGAATTGATTATATGAAGAATAAAGCTACCAATAAGTGGGAAGACTTCTTTAAATAACCTGGTAGGAATAGGGTCTAAAAGACAAGTTGAAGGTTTGGATGAGGAAACTATTTTGTCTAACTCTAATAGGTCAATTGGAGTAAACTCATCAAGACAGACATCAATTGAAGGAGTTGTAGTAGTTACTGTATTTAAGTTAACGGTGGGAAGAATCTGATTGATTTTATCTCTGATGGATGAAATTTTATTATTGAAAAAGTTCATAAAGTCCTGACTAGTAAGCTCTAAGGGAATGCTAGGATTGACAGAGTCCTGGCTCTTTGTCAACCTGGCTACAGTACTGAAATGAAACCTGGGATTATTCTTGTTCTCTTCTATTAATGCAGAATAATAACTCGTTCTTGCTTTTCTAAGAGAATTTTTATAAATTAAAAGATGATTTCTCCAAGCTAAATAGATTTCATCTAAATTAGTGGAGCGCCATTTTCTTTCTAATTGACGAGTCTTCTGTTTTAGGCTACGAGTTTCTGTGTTGAACCAAGGAGTTAGAAATCTCTGATTAGACTTTTTCTTTTTTAAGGGGGCCACCAAGTCTAGAGTCTGATGCAGAGAAGCTGTAACACTATCTACCATGCTATCAATTACAGAAGGAGCAAGCTGTCTATAGCTTATTTCCGTTGTGTTGACATGGCATAGAGGAAACAATCTGCATAAATTTGGTAACAGCATCATCTGAGAGGCATCTACTGTAGTAATATTTTTCTTTAGGAGCCAAATAGTCAGAAATAGTAAAATCAAAGGTTAACAGACAATGGTCTGACAGTACAGGGTTATGAAGAGACACTACCAGATTTTCTATTTCTATGCCATATGTCAGAACAAGGTCCAACGTATGGTGGAGATAATGAGTAGAATTTCCTACTTTCTGAGAAAACTCAATCAAGTCTAATATTGAATTAAATGCCACATTAAGGCAATCACTATCTACATCTACATGTATATTAAAGTCCCCTACTATAATTATGCTATCTGATTTCAGCACTAAATCAGCTAAGAATTCAGCAAATTCGGATAAAAATTCTGAGTAGGTTGACGGAGGACGGTAAACTATGGCAAATAAAATTGGGTTTAGCCTAAAATTGCTAAAGTGCCCAATACTGAGGACCAGGCCCTCAAAGGAATTATAACATGTTTTTTGCTTTACATTAACTAGTAATTTGGAATGGTAAATTGTTGCTAGTCCTCCTCCACGACCAGAACTTCTGGGATTTTGACAATTTAAATAACCAGAGGGAGTTGATTCATTTAAACCAACATAATCCTTTGGTGCTAACCAAGTCTCTGTAAGGGATATTAAATCAATCTGATGATCAACTAACAGATCATGGACTAACAGAGACTTGGGAGTTAGAGACCTAATATTTAACAAACCACATTTAATTTTTAAATTATGAGGAGGAACAGAGGCCAAATCATTCAATTTAGAGGCTTCATGTTTAATTTGAGTTTTACCAACTTTTTGTTTAATCACTTTGGGATGCTTATACATTATATTTTTATTTACTTTGGAGGGAGCAGACAATGATTCTCTGATGGGGAAGACAGGGGCTAAGTTGAGGGGTGGCGGATGAAGAGAGGCTGCAGAGAGGCGTGTAAGACTGTGACTCTGCTTCCTGGTCCCAACTCTGAGTTGTCAAGATTTTGGAAATTAGTGTTGGCCCTGCGATGAACTGGTGATCTGTCCAGGGTGTACCCTGCCTCTCGCCCAAAGATGCTGGGATAGGCTCCAGCCCCCCCACGACCCGAAAAGGATTAAGCGGAAGAAGATGGATGGATGTATGGATGGATAAAGAAGATGCCAGATTGTTAGATAAATGAGACGCACCATCCAAAGTGGGATGGACGCTGTCTCGTCTCATAAGACCAGGTTTTCCCCAAAATGAGCTCCAATTGTCAATGTAGCCCACGTTGTTTGCAGGACACCACACAGACAGCCAGCGGTTGAAGGATGACAAGCGGCTAAACATGTCATCACTGGTCAGATTGGGGAGGGGCCCAGAGAATACTACAGAGTCCGACATTGTTTTGGCAAAGTCACACACCGATTCTACATTAAGTTTCGTGACTTCCGACTGCCGGAGACGGATGTCATTAAGATAAGATAAGATAAGATAAGCCTTTATTAGTCCCACAATGGGGAAATTCCAGGATTGCAACAGCATAGGGACAGCAACACTCAGAGCAACAATCAGAAGGCAAGAAAAAACAACATCTAGTAAACATATGTCCATATTACTATAAATGTATATATATAGACACACAGTGCAGAGCATTATGGCTGGTGGATGTGCAGCAGAAAGTCTAAGCTCTCTCTCCGCGGATGCAGCGGGCCAGCTGGAAGTCTTTGGGCATGATGGTGACCCCCTTAGCGAAGAAGAGACCACCAGGTGGGCCTCGCTGGTCTCCTGCAGAGCCATGACGGCGAAGCTCAGGAAACGCAGGACGGTCTTTAAGTCCTGAGCGATCTCCCTCACCAGGCGCTGGACGGGCAGCTTACGGATGAGCAGCTCCGTGGATTTCTGGTAGCGACGGATCTCTCTCAGAGCCACGGGCCTGTGACGGCGAGGCCTCTATACTCTGCCGGTGGCCAGAGCGCCTCTCCGAGCAGCCCTGGTGGCTAGCTGTCTCCTGGGGGGCTTCTTCCTCCAGTAGATTTTACGGGCGGTCTGCTTGGTTCTTGCCATCGCTCTTTATTATTCTGTCTTATATTTCTTTCACGCCGCCTAACCTGCAGCCCGGCACCCGCGTCGTTCTCGCTACAGCTCCCGGTATGTCGAGTTTCCCATTAGCACCGGGCGGCGGCCAAGTGCTAGCTAGCACTAGCTCCTCCCCGCTGTAACGTCTCCCGCTGCAAACCGTGGCTCCGTCCGCCGACCCGGGAGACCCCCGGGGCGATCCGTGCGTCCGTGATATATATACAGAGTGAAAGGTGTAGAAAGAAGAAGGAAGATAAAAAAAAAAAAAAAAAAAAAAGGCTGTTGCAACAGGCAGCCGACTCGTGTGGCGCCGCCGGTCCGGCGGAACCGGATTAATGCCAGCGTGAATAACAATTGTGGAGTATTTACAGTTACTTTTAGCCAGCATTTTCAAATTTGACTTGATGTCGCCTGCTCTGGCCCCAGGAGTGCATTTGACTATGGCCGCTGGAGTCTCTAGGTTCACATTTCTGACTACAGAGTCGCCAATGATCAGAGTTTTTTCCTCAACGGGTGTGCCGCTGAGCGGGGAAAAACGATTAGAAACGTGAACAGGTTGGTGGTGTACTAGGGCTTTGCGGCTAGGCTTCCTTCTCACCGTCACCCACCCAGTCTCCTCGCTGCTGAGGAGGACCGGAGGACTGCTAACGGGGCCTATGCTAGCGAGCTCCGCTGCAGCTAGGGGACATCCGTCGAGAGTAACTGGCGCAGACGGTGTTTCAATGCAGCGGAGCCGGGATTCCAAATCAGACAACCTAAAAATACCTTACTTACAATACCTTTTTTCACTGCAGCATTGACAGAAATAGTGAGTTAAATTTGTGTTTATTTCAAAACCAAAATGGTTTTTTTTAAAATTCTGGTTAATTAAAAGTCGAGAAAATGTGGTGATACAATGATACAAGCCTTTAGTTCCACTGAATTTTGCCCAGGTGAGCTGAAACAGAGTGGTGGACAGACAGACAGATACACACAGCCACAAACAGACGCACTAACCGATTACTGTATGCCTCCGTTTCACTGAGGCATAATAATAAATGCAATAGGGAAAAATAAATGTTCTCATTTTAAACAGGTGCATAATTTTTTTTCAGTGAGGTGGTCGTTTATTTCCTATAATTCATCCATCCATCCATACATCCATTCATTTTCTACCGCTTTTCTGGAGGTCTGGGAGGCAGCAGCTCAAGCAGAGAAGCCCAGACTTCCCTCTTCCCAGCCACCTACTCCAGCTCTTCAGAGAGGATACTAAAATATTCCCAGGCCAGCTGGAAGACATATGGCCCTTTTCCACTAGTATCTATTCAGCCCTACTTGCCTTGACTCTACTCGGTTTGTAGGGTTTTCCATTATTACTTGGTACCTGGTACCAGGTACTTTTTTGGGACCTACTTCAGTGAGGTCCCAATTGTGCTGAGTCGAGCTGAAAATGTGATATCAACAGATTGCAGGAAACTGATTGGCCGGGGCATAATGTTAGTGGATGAGAGCGACGTCTTCATGAGATTCAAAACCACTATTTGTAAATTCAGCCCTGAGTTTTTAGTATTTCTGTGATAATCAACTAAATAAATGGCTACACACAAATCAACACTGTCACAAAACACTCACCATCTTCCCCGTGAGCAGCCATCAGCCTGGAGACCTCCTGATATTTCATTTCGAAATGCTCCATCGGTGTCGGGGCTGAAAAGTTCATATATTGGTCAAATTTGCCAATCAATGCAGCGGAGCCGGGATTCCAAATCAGACAACCTAAAAATACCTTACTTACAATACCTTTTTTCACTGCAGCATTGACAGAAATAGTGAGTTAAATTTGTGTTTATTTCAAAACCAAAATGGTTTTTTTTAAAATTCTGGTTAATTAAAAGTCGAGAAAATGTGGTGATACAATGATACAAGCCTTTAGTTCCACTGAATTTTGCCCAGGTGAGCTGAAACAGAGTGGTGGACAGACAGACAGATACACACAGCCACAGTATACAGTAATCGGTTAGTGCGTCTGTTTGTGGCTGTGTGTATCTGTCTGTCTGTCCACCACAGACAGACAGATGGGCGTGTGGCGCCCATCTAGGGGCGCCACACGAGTCGGCTGCCTTTTGCAACAGCGGCTCGATTCCGAGTCTTTTTCCCTTCCTCTCTCTTTTGATCCGTCTTTTTTTTTCACCCCACTTATATCACGGACACACAGATCGTCCTAAATGTCTCCTGAGCCGGTGGACGGAGCCACTGTCTATAGCAGGATACGATACAGCAGAGAACAGCTGCTAGCATTCAACCGCCACCCGGTCCCATTGGAAATACTCGACATACCGAGAGAACTGAGGCGAAAACGCCGCGGCTGCCGGGCTGGAGTAAGGCGGAGGACAAAAAATATAAGGTACAGACCCTCCCTTCCATCTGTTGTCATGGGAAATGTACGGTCGATACTGGGAAAGTTAGATGAGCTAGCGGCTATCTCCCGTTATGATAGCACATACCGGGAGTGCTCTCTCCTTTTGTTTACTGAGACGTGGCTAACTGAACTAGCAGCAGATGCTAACATTGAGCTGGAGGGTTTTCACATGATACGAGCTGACCGAACACCAGACAGTGGCAAGGCTAGGGGCGGTGGAGTGATCATGTATGTTAACAACAACTGGTGCAGACCGGGACATATCACTGTTAAACAACGACACTGCAGCAAAGACATTGAGTTGCTAGCTGTTAGCATGAGGCCTACATATCTCCCGAGAGAACACTCACACGTGATCTGCATTGTTGTTTATGCAAATCCGACGGCGAACGCTGGGACAGCACGTGACGTCATCCATTCAGTAACCAGCAGGCTGCAGACAGAACACCCAGATGCTCTTCTCCTCATCTCAGGCGATTTCAACCATGTTTCACTGTCTCCCATTCTACCCACGTTCACCCAGTATGTCACATGCCACACTAGAGACAATAAAACACTGGATTTATTCTACGCAAACACTAAGGAGGCGTACACCTCATCACAACTACCCCCACTCGGGAGATCGGATCACAACTTGGTTCATCTCCGGCCGGTGTACAAACCCCTAGTGCACAGACAACCTCCGGCCATGCACACTGTGGAGTTATGGTCTGAGGAGACAATGGACACCCTAAAGGGCTGTTTTGAAGCCACCGCCTGGAAGCAGCTCTGCGATCCACATGGTGAGGACATCGATGGCCTCATTCACACCTTCACGGGCTACCTCAGCTTCTGTGTGGACAAATCCGTTCCCACCAAGACCATACGGCGTCACTCAAACAACAAACCCTGGATCAACCCTGAGATTAAAACACTTCTGAGAGAGAAGAAGAGGATCTTCAGGTCAGGGAACAGGGAGATGCTGAAGTCCGTACAGAGGGAGCTGAGGAGAAAGATCAGAGAAGGCAAGGACAGCTTCAGGAAGAAGATGGAGGACAAGCTGCAACAGAGCGACATCAGCGGGGTCTGGAGAAACCTCAAAACCATCTCGGGGCTCCAGAATACCTCCCCCCAGGCCACAGGGGGCAGGGAGTGGGCGAACAACCTGACTCTGTTTTTCAATAGATTTGACCAACCGCCCTCCCCCCTGACTGCACAACAACCACTGCTGCCTCTAAAGAAATCAAGTCCTGCTGCCCACTCCCCACTCTACCAACACCCCCCCACTCCCAACACACAGCCCCCCATCCTGACCCTGACCAGGACCCAGGTGAGGACGGAGCTGAGGAAGATCAAGGCGAGGAAGGCGCCGGGACCGGACGGCATCAGCGCAAAGCTCCTCAAGTCCTGTGCAGACCAGCTGTGTGGGATTGTGACGTATATCTTCAACATGAGCCTGAAACTGGGGAGGGTACCACAGCTGTGGAAAACATCTTGTGTGGTACCTGTACCAAAAACTTCCCACCCCAAAGACCTGAACAGCTACAGACCGGTGGCCTTGACGTCCCACTTGATGAAGACCCTGGAGAGACTGCTCCTTGCTCACCTCCGCCCCCTGGTGGAACCAGCGATGGATCCACTCCAGTTCGCCTACCAGCATGGCATTGGGGTGGAGGATGCGGTGATCTTCCTCCTTCACCGTTCTCTGTCCCACCTGGAGAAGCCCGGGAATATGGTGAGGATCATGTTCTTTGACTTCTCCAGTGCTTTCAACACCATCCAACCGATGATCCTGAAGGACAAGCTGCTGCGCGCAGGGGTGGACCAGCACCTGTCATCATGGATCCTGGACTACCTCACGCACCGGCCTCAGTTTGTGAGAACCCGGGACTGTGTGTCCGACACGATCATCAGTAGCACGGGGGCCCCCCAGGGAACGGTGCTGGCTCCCTTCCTGTTCACTCTTTATACTGCGGACTTCTCACACAACACAACACACTGCCATCTACAGAAGTTCTCTGATGACTCTGCGATCGTTGGCCTCATCTCCAATGGAGATGAAGCTGAGTACAGAGGGCTTATCCAGGACTTCGTGGACTGGTGCCATCGGAACTGCCTCCAGATCAACGCGAGGAAAACTAAGGAGCTGGTGGTGGACTGCCGCAGGCATGGGCAGCCCCTCACAGTACCAGTAAATATACAGGGAACAGACATCGAGATGGTGACATCCTATAAGTACCTGGGTATTCATCTGAACAATAAACTAGACTGGTCACACAATACTGATGCACTCTACAAGAAGGGACAGCGCAGGCTGTTCCTGCTGAGGAGACTCAGGTCTTTTGGTGTACAAGGGGCGCTGCTGAAGTCATTCTATGACACGGTGGTGGCATCAGCCATCACTTTTGGAGTGGTCTGCTGGGGCAGTGGCATTACTGCAGCCGATAGGAAGAGACTGAACAAACTGATTAAGAAAGCTAGCTCTGTCCTGGGGCAGCGCCTTGATCCGATGGAGGAGATAGGAGAGAGAAGGACGGTGGCTAAACTGTCATCTCTGCTGGAGTCCGAGTTCCACCCTATGCAGGACATACTGAATGCACTGAGGAGCTCATTTAGCAGCAGACTACATCATCCCAGGTGCACAACCGAGAGGTTTCGTAGGTCCTTCCTACCAACGGCTGTCAGACTGTACAACCTAAGCAGGGCTGCTCGCAGAGATAGCAAAAAAGACGTAACAAACTAATAGTTTTTTGAATGCAGAAGATGCAATAGACTTACACAGTGGTCCTCTCCGGCATACAACTAGGAGCATGCCGGTCGCTATGGAGGGTGAGAGTGTGTATGGGCACATAATCATACCATGCAGGATAGCTGGGTAGACGGTTATGCTGTTTCATTCCATCTAGCGGCAATGCTCTGCACTGTGTGTGTTTATATATTTGCATATTTGTTCCGTCTAGCTGCAATGCTCCGTACTGTGGGTGTTTATATATTTATATATCTACATGTTATTCCATCTAGCTACATTGCTCCGCACTGTGTGTGTTTATATACTTGCATATTTATTCCACCTAGCTGCAATGCTCCGTACTGTGGGTGTTTATATATTTACATATTTATTCCATCTAGCTACAATGCTCTGCACTGTGTGTTCATATATTCATATATTATTCCATCCAGCTACAATGCTCTGCACTGTGTGTCTGTGTGTGTGTGTATATATATATATTTTATAGTAATACGTACATATGTTTATTAGCTGCTCTTGCTTGCTTGTTTTTTTTTTTTTTTTTTTTTTCTTGCCTTCTGATTGTTGCTCTGAGTGTTGCTATCCCTGTGCTGTTGCAATCCTGGAATTTCCCCGTTGTGGGACTAATAAAGGCTTATCTTATCTTATCTTATCTTAATTTGACCAAATGTGGTTATTTTTCAACGGTCTCCCCATCGGTGCACACAGTTCTTCCATCGGTGTTGCAGCGCTTGGATCCCTGCACTTGAAAAATAAACTGCATTTGGTCAAATTTGACAACTATGAACTTTTCAGGCCCGTCTGCCCTGCTGCAGCAGAGCGACCTGAAATGAAAAAGTATACCAGGAGGTCTCTGAGCTGATGGCTGCTCACAGGGAAGATGGTGAGTGTTTTATGATTTGAAGCATCTTTTATGTTATTTATCAGTGAAAACATCAGCATGTAAACAATGTAACAGGATAACAAGCCACCTTCTTGTAATGAACCCACCCACTTGAGGTGCTACTCAGGTGTAATGGAAAACCAATCACACAGTGTTGAGCCGAGTAGAGTCGAGGTGAGTAGGGCTGAGTAGGTGCTAGTGGAAAAGGGGCTATAGTCTCCCCAGCATGTCCTGGGTCTGCCCCGGGGTCTCCTCCCAGTGGGATGAGCCTGGAACACCTCAAGTGGGAGGCATCCAGGAGGCATCCTGATCAGATGCCCAAACCACTTCAACTGGCTCCTTTTGATGTGGAGGAGCAGTAGTTCTACTCTGAGCCTCTCCCGGATGACTGAGCACCTCACCCTATCTCTAAGAGTGAGTCCAGCAATCCTATCGAGAAAGTTCATTTCAGCCGCTTGTATCTGCGATCCCATTCTTTCAGGCATTACCCAAAGTTCATCACCATAGGTGAGGGTAGGAACGTAGATTGAACAGTAAATTGACAGCTTTGCTTTATAGCTCAGCTCCCTCTTCACCACGACAGATTGATACAACATCGGCATCACTGCAGATGCTGCTCCAATCCGTCTGTCAATCTCCTGCTCCACTCTCCCCTCACTCGTGAATAAGAACCCGCGATACTTAAACTCCTTCACTTGGGGCAGGAGCTCGTCCCCTACCCGGAGAGGACAAGCCACTCTTTTCCAGCTGAGTATTATGGACTTGGACTTGGAGGTGCTGATTCTCATCCCAGCTGCTTCACACTCAGTAGCAAATCATCCCAGCAAGACCTGTAGGTCATTGCTCGATAAAGCCAACAGGACAACATCATCTGCAAACAGCAGAGATGAGATCCTGTGGTCACCAAACATGACACCCTCCATTCTTTGGTTGCACCTAGAAATCCTTTCCATAAAAATTATGAACAGGATCAGTGACAAAGGGAAGCCCTGGCGGAGTCCAGCTCTCATGGGAAACGAGTCCAACTGAGTGTTGGCAATACAAGCCAAACTCGCACAATGGTTGTATAGAGACCGGATAGCTCGTAGCAACAAGCCCGATACCCCATCCTCCCAAAGCACCCCCCACAAAAAACCACGAGAGACGCAGTCGAATGCCTTCTCCAAGTCCACAAAACACATGTAGACTGGTTGGGCAAACTCCCACAAGCCCTCAAGGATTCTTGAGAGGGTAAAGAGTTGGTCCGATGAGCCACGGCAAGGATGAAAACCACATTGCTCCTCCTGAATTCAAGGTTCGACCAACAGCCATACTTTCCATAGACCTAGATCTAGACATAGAACAGCATAGACCTTCCAAGGGAGACTGAGAAGTGTGATTCCCCCTCACACACGTGGACAAAATTGTTGGTACCCCTCTGTTAATGAAAGAAAAATCCACAATGGTCACAGAAATAACTTGAATCTGACAAAAGTGGTAATAAATAAAAATTCTATGAAAATTAACCAATGAAAATCAGACAATGCTTTTGAATTGTGGTTCAGCAGAATTATTTTAAAAAACAAACTCATCCAAGCTGCATTCCGCTTGGCCTGCCGGTGCACCTCAGCTGCTTTGGGAGTCCCACAAACTGACCAAGTTTGATAGAACTCCTTCAGCTTGATGGCTACCCTCACCACTGGTGTCCACCACTTGGGTTGGGGTTGCCACCACGAGATGCACTGACAACCTTGTGGCTGCAGCTCTGGGCAGCCACTTCAACAATGGAGGTGGAGAACATGGCCCATTCAGACTCAGTGTCTCCAGACTCCCTTGGAATGTGGTTGAAGTTCTGCCGGAGGTGGGAGTTGAAGACCTCCCAGACAGGGGCCTCAGCCAGATGTTCCCAGCACACCCTCATTATATGTTTGGGTCTACCAGGTCTGAATGGCATCCTCCCCTGCCATCGGATCCAACTCACCACCAGGTGGTGATCAGTTGACAGCTCTGCACCTCTATTTACCCGAGTGTCTAAGACATACAGTCGCAGATCTGATGACACAACAACAAAATTGATATCAACCTGCGACCTAGGGTGTCGTGGTGCCAGGTGCACATATGGACACCCTTAAGCTTGAACATGGTGTTTGTTATGGACAAACTGTGATTGGTACAGAAGTCCAATAACTGAACACCACTCAGGTTCAGATCGGGCAGGCCGTTCCTCCCAATCACACCCCTCCAGGTTTCACTGTTGTTGCCCACATGCGCATTGAAGTCCCCCAGCTGGACAATGGTGTCTCCAAGAGGAGCACCCTCCAGCACACCACTCAGAGACTCTAAAAAGGGTGGGTACTCTGAATCATCATTTGGTGCATAGGCACAAATGATGGTCAGGACTCATTTCCCAACCCGAAGGCGCAGGGAAACAACCCTTTCACCCACCGAGGAAAACTGCAATGTAGAGACAGCAAGGTGGTGGAATACAAGAATACCCACCCCTGCTTACTGCCTCTCACCCAGGGCAACTCCAGAGTAGGCCAAGCTCCAGCCCCTCTCCAGGAGACTGGTTCCAGAACCACAGATGTGCATTGAGGTGAGCCCAACTATAATAATAATAATAATAATAATAATTTATCCTTTTTTTTTTTTTTTTTTCCTTTGAAAGACAAAAGTAAAATAGAAAGATGTCTTTACCTTCTTTACATGTTTCAACTGCACTGCAGCCTTCATCAGAAGAGTCAGCTGATTGCTGCCAGGTGACATTTATCAGCTGATTTTCGTAGGCGGGGCCAGCTCAGCAGATCTGTCAGATCCGCCGAGCCGGCCCCGCCTCCCGCCGTCAGATGGTCTCTGGAGAATGTGGTCCCAGGTGTGAGAAAGCATAAAGGCCCCCTCATCTCGGTTCATGGTGTCTTTTCCCCGCTTTCTGATCTCTATTGCCTCCTTGATCCAACGTTTGTGTCTGTTGCTCTCCGATCCAATAATTTTTGTGTTGTCCCAGTCCATGATGTGATTATTTCTTTAAGTGGGTCAAAAACCTATCACAACGCACACTCACGGACACGGAGAAAACAGTGCTGAACAGAGGACTGAACTTCGCCATCACACCAGCCAGAATCCCCCATGAAGAATACATCCTTGCAACAGAACTGGCATGCGAAAAAATCCAGGACCAAGGAGAAAAAGCAGCACTCCGGAACGCAGTCGCAGGAATCCTCAAAACGGCCAAATTACCACAAAGCAACGTTACAAGAAAAGAAGAAAAAGCATTAAACTCACTCAAGACAGATAAAACGATCACAATACTCCCAGCAGATAAAGGCAGAACAACAGTAATTTTGGACACGGAAACATACGAAAAACAGATGGAAACCATGTTGGCAGACAGTAACACATACGAAATCATTAAAACAAACCCGACAGAAGAAAAGAAAAAAATGCTCAAAGCCCTTCTAAAACCTCTATTAGAAAGCAATAAAATCACAAAGGACGCATATGATCACCTGATCCCCACAGCCAGCATCACCCCTCGGATTTATGGAACACCGAAAATACATAAAAAGGATATCCCACTGCGGCCAATAACAGACAGCATTGGATCAGTCACATACAACTTATCAAAAGCCCTAGCTGAAATCATCAAACCCCTCCTTGGACTATCAGACTTTCACTGTAAAAATTCAAAAGAGCTGGCACAAGAACTCAAAGACATAAAAATAGAATCAGACGAGATCCTCATCTCACATGACGTCATCTCTTTATTCACAAAGACTCCTATTGACGTCACACTACATATAGTGCAAGAACGCCTCAACAAGGACAGTACCCTAAAAAGACGCACCAACCTCACAGTCCATGACATATCCAAATTACTACAGTTTGTTGCAAAATCCACTTATTTTCAATTCAGAGGAAAAATCTACAAACAAAAAGAAGGATTTGCAATGGGAGACCCACTATCAGCCATCATGAGCAGTTTTTTTATGGAGGATCTGGAAAATAAAGCCATCAACACAGCACCCACAATATGCAAACCCACCCTTTGGAAGAGATACGTAGATGACATTCTGGAAAAAATAAGGAAAGGACATACACAAGAACTCACTGACCATCTGAACAGTACAGACAGTACGGGGAACATAAAATTCACACACGAAGAGGAGGAAAATGGCACCATAGCCTTTCTGGACATGAAAATCCACCACAACGAGGACGGCAGCATAAAAATCACAGTCTACAGGAAACCAACCCACACAGATCAATACCTACTTTGGACATCGGAACACCCCACAGCACACAAGCTATCAGTCGTCAGGACATTATATGAACGAGCCACCATCATCACGGAACAAGAAGACAGACAGGAAGAGGAAAACCACATAAAACATGCACATATACGCTGCCAATATCCAGTATGGGCCATAAACAAAGGGAAACAGCAAGTCAAAAACAAAGAAAATAAACAGGACACAAGACACAGAACAAAAGCTGAAATCAAAAACAAGGAAACCATAACTATACCATACATACGAGGGATCACGGAACCAATTCAAAGGATCATG
The DNA here is from genome assembly GCA_020510985.1 of Pholidichthys leucotaenia. Taxonomy (NCBI): domain Eukaryota; kingdom Metazoa; phylum Chordata; class Actinopteri; order Cichliformes; family Pholidichthyidae; genus Pholidichthys; species Pholidichthys leucotaenia. Next base: position 298,402,595 of record CM035841.1, on the reverse strand, counting down.
AAAAAATACAAAATAAACACAGCAGTCAAACCACACAAAAAATTAAGACAGTTATTAGTACACCCCAAGGACAGAATAGAACAAGACAATAAATGCAATGTATTATATGAAATATCATGCAGATCATGTAACAAAACCTACATTGGAGAAACCGGAAGATTATTCGCCACAAGAAAAAAAGAACACCAAAAGGAATGTGAGAAGGAAACGCAAGGACGACTCACAAGATCACAAAAAGAAAAAGCAGAACAAGAAACATTAAAATCAGCTATATCGGACCACTGCAAAAGAAATAATCACATCATGGACTGGGACAACACAAAAATTATTGGATCGGAGAGCAACAGACACAAACGTTGGATCAAGGAGGCAATAGAGATCAGAAAGCGGGGAAAAGACACCATGAACCGAGATGAGGGGGCCTTTATGCTTTCTCACACCTGGGACCACATTCTCCAGAGACCATCTGATGGCGGGAGGCGGGGCCGGCTCGGCGGATCTGACAGATCTGCTGAGCTGGCCCCGCCTACGAAAATCAGCTGATAAATGTCACCTGGCAGCAATCAGCTGACTCTTCTGATGAAGGCTGCAGTGCAGTTGAAACATGTAAAGAAGGTAAAGACATCTTTCTATTTTACTTTTGTCTTTCAAAGGAAAAAAAAAAAAAAAAGGATAAATAATTGAAAGAAGACAAAATGAACCTGTTTGACGTAATAATAATAATAATGGATTAGATTTATATGGCGCTTTACATGTCAAGTGACATCTCAAAGCACTTACAGTGAGTCCATTATTCATTCACTCAAGACGGACATTGATAGTAGTAAGCTACTACTGTAGCCACAGCTGCCCTTTGGCAGACTGACGGAAACGTGGCTGTCAATCCACGCCAATGGCCTCTCTGACCACTACCAAACATTTATACACATTCATACCCAGTGTCATATCTAGCCGGTATCTCTCAACCTCATGCACCAGCTAAGGCTCCTTCCCCACCAGAGCGGTGACATTCCACGTCCTAAAAGCCAGTTTAGGAAGTCAGGGATCAGACCACCAAGGTCTCTGCCTTCGACCGCCACCTGATCTGCATAGCACCGGACCCCCATGGTCCCTCCTGCAGGTAGTGAGCCCACTGGAGGGCAGACCCATGTAGCTCCTTCGGGCTGAGCTCAGCTGGGTCCCGTGGGCAGAAACCTGGCCACCAAATGCTCAACATCGAGCCCCTCTCCCAGGTCTGGTTCCGGGGTGGGGCCCCGGTCACATCATACCGGGCGGGGTACACTGAATCCTTGTTCTAGCATTCATTGTGAGAGTCTATTGGATCATTCTTAGTCTGGCCCTCCACCCAGGACCAGTTTATCTTGGGTGACGCTACCAGAGGCAAATTGTCCCGGACAACATAGCTCCTGGGATCACTGGGCACGTAACCCCACCACCACCACCACCACCACCACGATAAGGTGACGATCCATGGGTCCTATAATTCATTCTGCACACAATTGCAGGAGTGGCAGAAACATCCTTCTCAGGTGTAGGCCTAGTGTGTAATGATCCTTGGGTGAAAGTTGATACACCCGCACGCACGCACGCACACGACGCACACACACTTTGCCACTAATCAGCTTCTTCCTGTCTGCAACTGCTCCTAATTGCCTCACCTGCTACTGAATACCAATTGGTGCTATAAAAGAGCAGTGCTTCACTCACTCCTAGTGGGAATGTAAGGATACTCAGCATGCTGAAACTCTTTGCCTCCGGCTCCTCTTGTACCTTGTGCTCCTTGCTCCTTGAGTTGCCTCAGCCTGGAACTGCTCCACATAAGCAAACTTGCAAATTGAAATTTTATGTACATAATGCAAATTACATTTAAATTTACAAATATTACAATTACACAACAATAGTCTAAGTTTAAAAGTGTTAAAATAATTATGCAACAGATTTTTAGGTGCGCTAGCTGCCACTGTGTGGGGCACCACCACATCCATGAACATTCATGGCTATACCATACGGTAGCTTATCACTTAGAATAGAATAGACTTTACTGTCATTGTACAGTTGTAAAGTACAACGAAATTGTAGGTGATCCACCCAGCTACTGTGCAGTAAAAGCATAAAATATAAAAACAGAGATATAAAGCACATATTTAAATAAAATAGCACACATTAAAATAGAATAAATAGGAAGTATAAAAATACAGACTTTGGTAGTGGCTCAATGGATGGATCAATGAACTGAAAAGTGCAGAGTACAAAACAGGTGAGAGTTTTTTTATTTTATTAAAAGTTCTTCAGTTCTATGTATTGGGGGCTTAAAAGTTCATAGGCTGAAAAGAGTGACGTCTTTACAAGATTCAAAACCGCCATTTGTAAATTCAGTCCTGAGTTTTTATTATTTCGATGATAATCAACAAAATAAATGGCTACACACAAATCAGCACTGTCACAAAACACTCACCATCTTTTCCCTGTGAGCAGCCATCAGCTTGGAGACTTCCTGGTATTTCATTTCAGAATGCTCCACCGGTGCTGGGGCTGAAAAGTTCAAAGGCTGAAAAGTTCATAGTGGTCAAATTTGACCAAATGTGGTTTATTTTTCAACATAGTCTCCCTTTCAGTCCACACACTTTTTCCATCGGTGTTGCAGCACTTGGATCCCTCCGGTTGAAAAAAAACCCCACATTTGGTCAAATTTGACAACTATGAACTTTTCATCCCTCCCCCCACCCCCGTATGCCTTCTCATCGTTGTCGGTGATGAACCCAACCAAAGTGGTGTCGTCCGTGTACTTCACGATGACGGTGGTTGGGTGGGATGGAATACAGTCAAAGGTGTACATTAGTGGTGTGCGATACTGCAAGATTTGGTATCAATCCGATACCAAGTAAATACAGGGCCAGTATCACCGATACCAATACGATACTGCTCACCAACACCTGTTTGACCTGCTTCCCTCCAGAGGTTGATATCATCCGATACCGTTACTTTAACCTCTTGCACTCCGGTGTACCGCGGACGGGCACGTCTCCGAGGGTGCACGAGGGTGCTGCGTCCAAGCGAGCACTGAAAAAAAAAAAGCTGCATTTCCATTCTTCCACTACAGACACAGCCGCGAACAGATCAGATATGATTGACCTCTCATTCGACTAATAAGAGCCTTGAATTGGGTTTCTGAAACCTTGAAGAACCAATGACTGAAAACCTAGCAAGAAGGACCCGCCTACCAACGCTGTGAATGCAGCGAGCCAATTGAAGCACAGAAGTTCGCAAGCTGTTTTGTGTAAGGCTGGGTGAAGACAGACTGCTGCAGCAGATGAAAAAAAGGACCCGCAGGAAGAACCTGCCACAGACCCAGCAGCACGGAGACCACCCACAAGTGCGACCTGTGTGACAGGGACTGCCATTCGCGCATCGGCCTGTTCAGCCACAGGCGGTGCTTTTTTTTTTTTTATTCCAGCAGAATAGACGTTTAGGATTCTCTTCCATGGTCATCATAGACCAACGGAGGCTGACGACGAAGGTCGTAAATCATTCGCCAAAACCGCAATCATGGAAGCGCAAAACCGCAATAATGGAATTATGTTTTGACCGGGTCGTGAGACCAGAACCACGAGCGGACCAGCGTCGCGTTCGTCTGACAATGAGGAAGAGAAGTTCGCCAGGACACTGCTGCTGTGAAGAGGTTAAGTGTTATAAGCTAAATTATTCTTTATCCCTGAAAATTGTAATCAAAAATGACTTTTGACCAATCGGTAAATTACAACTGTGCGGTGCATGAAGTCCGAAGTCCGTGCGCCGCGGTACACGGTTCGTGCGCCGCGTCCGGACCGTGAACGCCCCCCTCGCCCCCGCTACTCTTCTGTAGCGAGGGGGGGGGGAAGCCGCGGTGACTGCGCCGCGGTCGCCACATCGCCACATGAGTCTATTCCGTCATGTAGCGATGGCCGATGTCTGTCCTCTGTAGAGGGGGGGGGCAACCCCCCCCCACACACACACACACACAGCCCTGAGTGTCACCTTTCATTAGAGCCCAAGATGAAGTTTCTATATTGAATCATTCAAAAGTTACAGACGTTTTTTCCAAACTGTGCCATTTGGCACAATTTGGCGCAGTTCAAAAACACCTGGGAACTACCTGAGGAAAAAGCTGTGTAATATATTCATTTTTTGTGGTATTGTTACAAAATTTTGACCTCAGCTGGATAACACTTGGTTCTATATTTCTGTTGCATTTTCCAGCCCGGATCTGAAGCTGTGTGTTATTTGCAAGCATTTCTATCCAAAAAAACACCCAGGTCAAATTTATTTTCTTCAAGTTCAGTATGTTTAGATGACTGTAACTCAGTGGCCAGAGCACTTAGAGAGATTATGACTGTTTTGCCAAAAAATTCAAAGTGTTTTCTTTTAAATGAGACCAACCCCATGAAGATGCTGCAAAGGGTTGAAGAACAGCTTTCGATTTACTTTGGGCATGTTATTTTTTGGCGTTTTTAGAGAAATTGACCGGAGTGCAAGGGGTTAATAATTAAGGTGGATGCATCACCAAATTACTAAATCTGAATGAATTTTCATGACCTTTAAGTGTTTTCTGATTTTTTCCTTTGGATTATTAATTAGTTAAAACCCAGAACAGAATTTGGGCAAAGTTTAGAGGTAAATCGAAAATACTTTATTATAATAAAACTTTTTGTTCAGAAACAATAGAACAGTAACAAAACCGTTTTCCCCATACATTATCATGTCTGGATTTTTTACTTAAATAAACAAACTGCACAAAATTATCACTCAAGAACAAATTAAGTTCTTTTTTGATGCACAGTGCTCAGAAACTACAATACAAAAATTAAATAAAATTTCAAAACTTCGAACTTCATTTGAAAATATAGCCACATGGCACTCCTCTTCCTCTCTACCATTCTTCTGCTCTGTCTCTGTGCGGCTTGTGTGTGCCCGTGCCGGCAGCCGGCGGCTGCTGCTTGCTAGCTTGTTTACCTGGCGCTGCTGAGTCACTTGATGGTACAACATAAAAACACAAGAGGAGGAAGTAAGAAGTAGGTGGCGATAATGCACCAAAACGCTGGTTGCCAACCACCATAAAGCCACAAGAAGAAGAAGAGGAGCAAAGTGTGCCTGCTCCGTGCTGTGACAAGGACAGCACACACAGACACAGAGTATCGATTTCATTACACTGGTATTGATCAATATCAATACCAACATTGGTATCGATATTATCGATATTTGAATTGATCGGCCCACCACTAGCATACAATAAAGGGCTTAGCACGCAGCCCTGGGGGGAGCCAGTGCTGTGTGACAGTGTGGAGGAGTGATGGGGGCCAAGTCTGACTGTTTGTGGGTGGTTAGTGAGAAAGTTTTTTATCCAGGAGCAGGTGGGGAGGGGTATCTGGAGGTGGTACAGTTTGTTGATCAGGATGTCTGGTATGATTCCACAAAGAGCATCTTCACGTAACTCTTTGTGTTCTCCAGGTGGTTCAGTGTGCTATGAAGTATAATGGTGATGGTGTCATCAGTGGACCGGTTCTCCATGTAGGTGAACTTGTGGGGGTCGAAGGAGGTGGGGGCAGTCTGGGTGTGTGTAATGTGCTGGGACACCAAACGCTCAAAACACTTCATGACTTCTATGAGTCTGTAGTCATTCAAGCTGTCTATTGCAGTCTTTTTGGGGATGTGGATGATGGTAGAGGCTTTCAAGCATGTGGGGATGGTGGTGTGTGTCAGGGAGAGGTTGAACAGCTTGGTGAGGATCCCTGCCACCTGGTCAGCACATGCTTTGACCACCACTCCTGGGATGCCGTCGGATCCAGCAGCTCTCTGGGGGTTCACGGCTCTCAGTTTCCTCCTCCCCTCATGCTCCTGGAGAGAGGGAGAGAGGGGATGAGCTAGAGGAGGATGGAGGCAGTGTGTGCAGTGGTGTGGTTGTCTTGAACCGGGCAAAGAAGCTGTTTAGCTCCTCTGCCAGTGTGAGCTGCTGCCAGATGTAGGTGGGCTCTGGCCTCTGTAGTTGATGAGGGCCTGAATACCTCTCCACATCTGTCGGGGGTTGTTGTCCGTGAGGAAGCCCTCCACTTTCCTCCTGTGGGCTGTAATGTAGTTATTTATTGTTCATATATTGTATTTTATGGAGCTCTTATGTGTGTGGCACGGGGTGGTGGCTCCGCTTTCCGGTCCCGCCAACCCCGGGGGTATAAGAAGGGCTGCAGGTAGGGGTCGGTCTCTTCTGTCTTTACCTCTGGCAGCAGCTGCGTGTGGTTAGGTGCACGGAGCCCTGTGTAAAATAAACAAGTGTTCAGTTCCACTCCTGGCGTTCATCTTGACTCCAAACTCAGACATAACATTTTGGCGACGAGAAGTAAAATCATGGAAGCGTGTGGGACACCAATTCGGCCATTCTTGGAGCTCCCAGGTGAGCCGCCTGTACAGTGGCCTCAGTGGTATGAAGCTTTTCAAACGTACAGTATATGGTGGTGTTTGACCTGGGAAGGATGGAGAAGCTGAGGGCACGTGTGTTGCTTGTGCACAACCTGGGAATTGAGGAACAGAGGATTTTGGGCATGCTTGGTGATGTGGACAACTATGAAGAAGTGGCCGAGTTAATGGCATGCCATTTCAGGGCGCCGGACAACATCATCATCCGGAGGATTAAATTCAGACAGCACCGCCAACAGGTAGGCGAACCCATCCAGCGGTTCATGTCGGACTTGAGGCAGTTGGCCGTTGAGTGTCGATTCAGGCCGTTGGAGGGAGAAATGGTTTGCGACCAGTTGGTGGAACACACCAACTGTGCTGCGATCCACTCCAAGCTGCTCACATTCCCAGGTGAGTTGACGCTGGCTAGGGCCATCGAGTTGGCGCTCCAGCTGGAAGCAGCAGATGAGCTAACTCGGAAGCTAAACAAGCGCCTATCACCAAGAGATTTATGATCCCCCATGGCCATGCAGGTAGTGGACCCGGACAGTGATGGGAGCGTTGAGGACAACGTGGAGGAGGTCAGCGCTGTATGGATGAGGTCTGCCCTGGGGAAGCCCAGGTGTATGGGCTGCGGGTTCACGAAGCACCGCTACAAGGCCAGAGAGTGTGCGGCAAGAAGGAAGTGCTGCGGCAGGTGTGGCCGTCTACACCACTTCGCAAGAGTATGCCAATCATCAGAACAAGAGAGCCCGCACAGAAATTCAACCCCTCCCACCCCAACAATAATACATACTGTGTCCCCGAGTCCCCATCCCCCCGCACCGGGTTTACGAGCAGTTGGGGCAGGACCGAGTGGCACTGGGAGAGCGAGTACTAGGCAGAGACATCGCAAACCATGCAGGACCCCGCTTAGAGTCACGGAGTGAGTTCGGGCTCGGGCAGAGGCGAGATCCAGGCGGGTGAGAACCAAGCAGAAGATGGAGCAGTACCAGGGCCGGTTGCAGGTGACGGGCAAGTGGTTGGATGGTTACCTTCTGCTGTCGGATGGCTTGTGGCATCCTAATGAGTTATGGCGTGCCCCGAAGAAGGCAGTTGGGCATGGCCCCAGATGATTGAAACATCCGGAGGTGTGGAGGAGAAGGCACACTGGGATTGAGGTGACCAGCTGTGGCCCGGGAAGCAAGCTACCTCCAGGGGTGGACTGATTGGTGAAGGGTCTGGGGGGGCCACGGGTCATCCTCACCGAGCGATGGATGTGTAAATGTTGTTCGTTATTAATCTGTATTTATAGTTCTGGGATTATTTTGGCATTCTGTTTTAAGTAGGAGACACGGCAGTAATTTTCTTTTAGTTTGTAACTGGACTTTTGTGTATCATAGGCGACAGAATAACCCGCCTCGCTGTGTGGGGGAGGGGGATAGGACAGCAATCTATTTGTCTCCCTTAATTTTAGTTATTTTGTGTGAATGCCATAGGCCCCTTTTGGGATTTTAGTTTAGTTTTGTTTAGCAGATGATTCGGGTTCCAAATTGGGATGGGTTGACTGTACGTGTGCTTTGGGTTTTTCTTGGGGGGGTGGTAATGTAGTTATTTATTGTTCATATATTGTATTTTATGGAGCTCTTATTTGTGTGGCACGGGGCTGTGGCTCCGTCTTCCGGTCCCGCCAACCCTGGGGGTATAAGAAGGGCTGCAGGTAGGGGGTGGTCTCTTCCGCCTTTACCTCTGCCAGCGGCTGCATGTATGGTTTGGTGCACGGAGCCCTGTGTTAAATAAATGAGTGTTCATTTCCACTCCTGGTGTTCTTGACTCCAAACTCAGACATAACATGGGCCTCCTTGGCCTGTTTGATGCCTCTCCTCAGATTGGCTCTGGTGGTGCTGTACAGAGAGCTGTCCCTCCGCCTGAAGGCTGAGTTGCAAGCTCTGATCAGAGCCTGAAGTTCACTGGTCATCCAGGGTTTCCGGTTTGGAAAGACCCAGATGTGTTTGGTAATTGTCACATTTTCTACACTGCGCTTAATGTAGAAAAGGACATACTCAGTGAAAGACTCCAGGTCCTGTTGTTCAAAGATTCAGGTTCAGGTTCAGGTTACTTTATTTGTACCCGTAGGTAGATTTGTTTTGCAGTCTGGTGACATCCATATTTACAAACCACATTACATTCAACATAATCACAAACACAGGCACACATGAAGCTGACTATAAACATGATAAAAATACTCAAGGCTCCATCAATCAGGATATGAAGACAAAGAGATGAGAGAAAAACCAGAGATAAGAGAGAAGGGTCATATTAAAAAGTTAAAGACTAGTCCAGGGGTGTCCAACCATGTGCCATGGAGAGCCAAGACCCTGCAGGTTTTCTCTTCTACCCAGTCTCTTCAGCAGGTGTTTTCACTTATCAGCAATCAGTGGGAAGAAGTTCACTGAAATCTGCTGTTGAAGACACTGGTTGGAGGTAAAACCTGCAGGGTCTTGGCTCTCCATGGCACATGGTTGGACACCCCTGGACTAGTCAAAGAGGTTAAAAACTCAAAGGTTTAAAACCCAATAAAAGATTTAGAACCCAAATAAAATCCTACAAAAATAAGTAAATATAAAATGGAGTTAATAAATAGGTACCTAAATTATGTGCAATATATTGTTACAACTTGTTCAACTCTTTGACAGCAGCAGGAACAAAGCTGTTTTTGTAGCGCTGGGTTTTACTTTTTGGTACAGCAAACCTCCGTCTTGAGGGAAGAAGCTGAAAGTTGCAGTGCAAAGGGTGGGAGTCATCATTTAAAATGGAGGTAGCAATCCTCTGTACTTGTCTGGTGTACAACGATGTCAGGCTCAGCTGTGACTCACCAAGCAAACGACTGGACCATCTAACTACCTGATCCAAGGATTTCCTCTGTTTCAGTTTTATCTGACCAAACCATGACACTAAAGAAAAGGATAAAACAGATTCAATAAAAGCCCGATAAAACATTGTCATTATGGTTCGGTCAATTTGGAAGCGTGCAAGTTTCCTCAAACAATGCAAATGTTGCTGACCCTTTTTGCACACCCTTTCACAGTTCTCTTCGAAGTTTAAATTACTATCAGTAATCGTCCCAAGATATTTGTAGGATCGTACACATTCAGTGGTCTGGCCTTTTAGTACGGTGACTTTGTGCCTGGGAGTTTTCTTCCTAAAGTCAATAATCATATCTTTAGTTTTTGTCATATTCAGCTGCAGGTAGGAATCCTCACACCAGTGAACAAAATCATCAACTACTGGGCCGTGGCCACTCTCACCATCCTGGAGGAGACTGACAATAACTGAATCATCAGCATACTTTATAATGTGTCTGTTGTCATGTCTGCTCCGACACATGTTTGTGTACAGGATGAAGAGTAGTGGTGACAACACACACCCCTGAGGAGAGCCAGTAGAAGAGCACTTTAGGTCAGACAATGTACCATTGACCCTTACTCTCTGCGTCCTGTTGGTTAAGAAATCCAGAATCCATCCCACCAGATTATTGCTCAAATCAAATTGTTGCAGGAGCCTTTCAACTAAAATATGAGGTTGGATTGTATTAAAGGCGGAGGAAAAGTCCACAAATAAAAGCCTGGCATGTGTCCCATTAAAATCCAGATGTTTATAAAGCATGTTAAACAGAGTGACAGTGGCGTCCTCCACTCCTTTGTGAGGCCTACAGTATATGCAAACTGCAAAGGATCCAATCCATATTCAGTCTGCTTTAGGACCTCACATCTGACCAGTTTTTTCAAAAATTTTCATTAAAATTGAAGTCAAAGCAACTGGTCTAAAGTCGTTTACCGTTTTAGGACAGCTGGATTTTGGAACAGGAACAACCACGGCATCTTTCCAGATCTTAGGCACATGTTGTGTCTGTAAGGACTTATTGAAAATGTAATGAAATACAGGACTCAGTTCATGTGCACAGGACTTTACCAAGCGCCCACATATATTATTAGGGCCCTGACTTTTGTTCACTTTTACAGTGCATAACTCCCTTTTAATATCCTGCACCTCAATATTAAAGTGACGATTGTCTTTGAGTTTCTGTTTCAAATCCTGGATTTCTGTGCTAAAATCAAAGGAGTCAAAACAACCATAAAAACAATTAAGAGCATTAGCCAGCTCTGTGTCTGAATTAAAACCATCTAAAAACACACGATTACTGCGCTCTGTGCTCTGAAGGCCTGCAATAGTTTTCATACTGGCCCAGGCTGAACCAAGTTTCTTTGTTGCCATCTTACTTTCCAATTCTGATTTATAATTCTGTTTTGCTCTTAAAATTTCGGACTTCAGCTCTTTTGTGGCAACCTGTAGCTCAGAAACAGACCCCTGTTTAAAGGCAAGTGCTTTCCTCTGTAAGCAGGATTTAATTGATTTTGTAACCCATGGCTTATTGTTGGGATATATTTTGACACGTTTATGTGGAACGATCATATTTTTACAGAAAGCCATGTGTGAGCATGTGACGTCCACCAAAGAGTCCAAATCATCCCCGCAGGACAGTGTGAAAACCTCCCAGTTTGTACAGTTAAAGCATTCCTGGAGGCAGTGCACTGAATCCTCTGTCCACACATCTATGTCTCTGGTCTTCACCTTGCCTCTTCTGAGAGCAGTTTTATATGTGGGCAGCAAATTTACACAGTTGTGATCTGAGGATCCTAAAGGAGGAAGGGGAAGTGATTTATAGGCCCTCTCAATGGATCCATAGCACAGGTCCAATGTCTTTTTTCACCTGGTTAGGCAGGAGACATACTGATAAAAGTTTTTAAGTGTCTTCTTTAAAGAAACATGGTTAAAATCCCAAAGAATAAAGTTTGGCGCCTCTGGGGAAATTGACTGCAGCCGCTGGACCACATCAAAGATGGTGCTGGAGGCGGAGTCAGCGTCTGCCCTCGGGTGAATGTACACAGTTGTGATGAAAAGTTGGGGGAACTCGCGAGGCAGATAAAAGGGGCTTAGCGATACGGACAGAAGCTCCACATCGGGTGTACAGATGCGCTCTCTGACCGTGACAGATGTGCAGTACTGTTTATTAATATATAAACATACGCCGCCCCCCTGACATTTCCCCGTTACCTCTTCCTGCCGATCCGAGCGAAGTGGGGCTCCAAAGCCGTCAATCCACAGCGCCGCGTCCCGGTCATGCGCCGTAAGCTACGTTTCCGTGTAAGCCATGACACAGCAGTTCTTGAAGTCCTTCTGGTTGCATACATTCCCTTGAATTTCATCTACTTTATTCCTCAGAGATTGTACGTTCCCCAAAATCATGGAAGGAAGAGGAATGCTATTAAACTGACGTCTCCTCAAGCGTAATTTCATGCCGCCACGCTTTCCACATTTCCTCCTCTTGTCTCTCTTTTCATCGCTGTGTCCATGAAAGTCTCTTAAAATAAAGTCCAGCAGTTGCGGCATAGACTCAATCACAGATGCTGCATTATCCGTATTTAAATGCAGTAACATGTCTCTGGAAGGACTTCCGGTTATGGCGGCCGCCTAGAAGGACACGTATCACTCTGCTCTGCCCCTGGAAATAAAAATTCGGCAAATAACTCTCTCATTTGGAACAGAACTTTTCCCAGCGTTTAGGTGAGGATATGCCGGTGAAGACTAAGGCTGGGAAATCAGGAGGGGGAAAAATTGAATCGCCGAAGCAGTCCAAATTAACGGACTTTAAAGTTTGTGGCGCAGTAGAAAAAGCTGCGGATATGGCGGATGAAACTAGCGGTGGTGCGGTAACTGCTGCTGCTGACGATGGCGGCACAGGTGCAGTGCTGGCTGCCATTAGCTCAATGAGAGCAGACTTTTCCGCTAAACTTGATGGGATTATGGCAGCGCTGGATGCAATGAGAAAGGAGTTGGGTGACTGCGTGGAGCGAGTGACGCAGGCGGAGCTTCGTGTTTCAAGTGCGGAGGATGAAATCAGCGGACTTCAAATAAAGGTGCGCACTTTGGAAAAAAAAAATAAAGATCTGGAAAATAGCGTTCTGGACTTGGAATCTCGGTCCAGAAGGAACAACCTGAGGCTGGTGGGTTTACCGGAGGGAGCCGAAGGTCGTGATTCATGCTCCTTTTTGGAGGGGTGGATCCCGGAGGCGCTGAACAACGCGGAGCTAAAATCATCAGTCGTCTTGGAAAGCTCCCACCGAATTGGCCCACCGAGAGGTAACAAGGCAGCACCGAGGACGCTAATTATGAAGTTTCTCAGCTACAGAGACAGGATGACGATCTCCAACGCGGTGCGGGCCAAAGGAGAAATTAAATACCAAGATCAGCAGGTGCGGTTCTACCCAGATCTGGCCTCAGGAATCCAACAATTAAGGAAGCAGTTTGACCCCATCCGCAAAGAACTGCGCAACCTTGAGATTCGTCATGGAGTGATTCACCCTGCAAGACTTCTGGTCACATATGAGGGCAGAACACGCATCTTCAAGACCCCCGAGGAGGCGCAGGAGCTCATCAAGAAGATCCAGGAAGAGACTGGTGGGAGCTAAGCATGAACAGAATATAGGGTAGAATATTTGAGCATTTAACTGATTAGAAGCATATAACAAGATTACAAAATATAGAATGTATTACATATTAAAAAAAAAAAAAGTACAAAATTGCTAAAAAAAATTTGGAGTTAAATTGGAAAATTACAGAAGAGAGTTAATGTTACGTTATTAAAAGCAGTAGAGTTAGGGTGATTGGGAGGATGAAGAAGGAGTGGCTTTGGCTGATCCTCGTGGGTGTGGAACGGTCGATGGCTATATCGGGAGACGGAATTTTTCTTTTGCTTTTGGGGGGATTGCCACAAATGTGGGAAGGGGGAATTTGTTTGTGTGTAGTTTGTAGGGTGAATGTTCAACCACTCATTTTTTTGCTTTTCTGTTTGAGCATGTTTACACTGCAAGGTAATCCCAAACTCCCTATTGATTATAAATCAAAGCGTTAATCTTAATTTAACTTCATGGAATTGCAGAGGTCTACAAAATTTAAAAAAACTTAAACAAGTTATGAATAAAATAAAAGACATGGGTTCAAAAATTGTGTTTTTACAAGAAACTCATCTAATAGAGCAAGATGTAAAAAGAATTAGGAGTAGATGGCAAGGAAATGTTTTCACCTCATCATTTTCATCCCGAGCCAGGGGAGTTATGACTCTCATACATAAATCAGTCCCATTTCAAGTGAAAAATGTAACTGGAGACAAATTTGGAAGATATGTAATCATTCAAGGATCTTTGCTATTAGAAAACATAAATTTGGTGAACTTATATGGTCCCAATATAGATGATCAAAAGTTCTTTGCCAATTTATTTCTTATCTTATCATCACTTACAGGGCAACATATAATAGCAGGGGATTTTAATTGTACATTGAATCCCAGTATAGATAGATCAACAGGACTGGACTGTACGCACAATGGATGTAGGATGACCATTAATCATTTTATGAAAGAATTGAAATTGATAGATATATGGAGAGAAATGAAACCACAAGTTAAAGCATACTCTTGTTATTCCAATACCTACAAGACATTCTCACGTATAGATTATTTTTTGATCTCCACAGAATTAAGGTCCAAGATTCAAAACTGTTTTTATGATAACATCGGGATCTCTGATCATGCACCCTGCTGTCTAACGTATGTAGATAAGAAATTGACAAAGGAACCAGGTAGATGGCAATTTCAGCATAAATGGCTTCAGGATGAGGAATTTGTTAAGTATATAGAAAAACAGATAGATGAGTTTTTTGATATCAATACTACACAAACATCAGCATGTGTAAAGTGGGAGGCTTTCAAAGCTTTTATTAGGGGACATATTATTAGTTATACAGGTTCAAAATCTAAGAAGACTCGAGAGGAGAGAGTCCAATTGGAACATAAAATAAAAATTCTTCAAGAAAGAGTATATGCAGGAAGAGATCCAAGGTTGGAGAACGAATTACTGATTTTGAGAGCTGAATATGACAAAAAATCAGCGAATAGAGCTGCCTCGAGTCTTCTAAGATTGAAACAATCTTTTTATGAACAAGGTGAAAAATCAGGAAAATTATTGGCATGGCAGATTAAACAATTAGAATCTAAAATACCAATTACCAGTATTATAAGTAATGGACAGGTAGTTATAGATCCTTCAGAAATCAATAGAGCCTTTAGAGATTACTATGAAAAATTATATGATACCAAAAATGAATCTGACTTAACAAAACTACATGGGTTTTTGAATGAACTATTTATACCGTGTATTCCAAATGAAAATAGGGAGATACTGGAGTCTAAAATTAGTCAAGAAGAAGTTGGACTAGCCATTGATAATATGAAATCAGGAAAAAGTGCAGGACCAGATGGTCTTCCAGTTGACCTATATAAAAAATTTAAGAATAAATTAACAAAACCTTTTTTGGAAATGGTTTTAGAAGCATTTCAAAATAGTAATTTACCATCATATATGTGCTGCACGGTGGCGCAGTGGTTAGCACTGCGGCAGCACAGTTTACCCTTGGCCGGGGGATTGTGGGGATCGTGGGATCGTGAGTTCGATCCCAGCCCCCGACCAACAGTGATCTGTGTGGAGTTTGCATGTTCTCCCCGTGTTGCGTGGGTTTACTCCGGGATTTCTCCGGTTTCCTCCCACATGCCAAAAAACATGCATGTTAGGTTAATTGGCTGTTCTAAATTGTCCCTAGATATCTGTTTCCTATAGGCCCTTAGAATAGAGGGTTAGTATTAGTGAAAGCGCTTTGAGTGGTCTTTGTGACTCGAAAAGCGCTATATAAGTGCAGGTTAGTTAGTAGTTAGATATATGAATAATGCCTTAATTATACTGTTGCCAAAACCAGGTAAGCCCTCTAATAAATGTGAAAATATGAGACCAATAAGCCTATTAAATGCCGACCTTAAGATAATTTGTAAAATTTTAGCAAGACGAATACAAGAAATTTTACCAAATATTATTAATCGAGATCAGAATGGCTTTATAAAGGGAAGACAAGGCTTCCATAATGTAAGAAGACTATTTAATATTATTTATTCTAATAAAGAAGCACCGGATACAGCTCTCTTATCACTGGATGCCGAAAAAGCCTTTGATAGAGTTGAATGGCCCTTTCTTTTTGAAGTCTTACAAAGGTTTGGACTTGGAAATAATTTCATAAAATGGGTTCAGATAATATATAATAATGCTACTGCAGAAATTCTAACAAATAACAATATTTCAAAATCAATAAAAATCAATAGAGGATGTCGACAAGGCTGTCCACTTTCACCTTTACTGTTTACTATGGCAATTGAACCTTTAGCGATGGTGATACGCCTACAGTCACAAATATATGGAATTAAAGTTGGACCAACAGAACATAAAATCTCCCTGTACGCCGATGACATAATTTTGTTTATGTCGAATCTTAAAAAATCAATTCCGACCTTGTTGAATTTAATAAAGAATTTCGGGGAAATATCAGGATATAAAATAAATAAAACTAAATCTTCAATATTAATGCTAAATGAGACCCAGAGAAATTACCCAGCCCCTGAGGTAAATCAATTCAATGTTGTAAATCAGTTCAAATATTTAGGAATCCAAATTGTGCCTAAGCTAGAATCAGTCGCCAGTGTCAATTATGAAGCCTTAATGACAGATATTGATGAGTTACTTCAGAGATGGATGTCACTACCAATGTCGATGATCGGGAGAATTAATATACTTAAAAGTAATATCTTACCTAAAATACTTTATTTATTTCAATACATTCCCTTACCACCACCTTTAGATTTATTCTCAAGAATTAAAAAAAAGTTAGTGGAATTTATATGGAACAACAGGAGGGCTAGATTACGTCTGTCTTTATTATATTTACCATTTGATCGTGGAGGTCTGAAATGTCCAAATTTTATGTTGTATTATTGGTCGGCGCAACTGAGGTCTATGACATATTATTTTTCATCAAATGATCTCCCTCACTGGACTGAAATGGAATCATACAATTTACCTTTACCTCTTCCCATATTCATATACTCAGATTCGGCAAAAAAATTACAAAAACAAGTTAAAAATCCATTTGTAAAGCATATGATCAAAATATGGTGTGAAGCTAAAAACTATTTACAACAACCACAGTTATTGTCACAATTTAGTCCAATATGGGGTAATCAATATTTTAAACCAGGGAGAGCGGACGCTGTATTTAAAGTATGGAATTTAAAAGGGATACAAAAGATTCAGGATTTATATTTGCCATGTGCAGAAAACATAATGTCTTTTGAAGAGTTGAGGATCAAATTTAATCTCAATAGAACACATTTTTTAAAATATCTTCAACTTAGAAACTTTATTCAATCAAATCAAAATAAAGCTCTCACTCGACCTATCTATTCATCCTTGGAAAAAATGTTGATGAAAGATAGTAAAAGAAAGGGTATTATTTCAGAGTTTTATAACTCATTGACACTATTTTCAAGTGAAAATTCACTGAAAAGATTAAACTACTGGAAAGAAGATCTGCAAACTGAAATTTCAGAGGAACAATGGGAATTGGCTTGTACAGAAGCTCAAACCAAATCAGTAAATGTACGCCTTAAATTGATACATTTCAAATGGTTAATGCAGATGTATGTTACACCGGAGGAGTTAAATAGATATAACAAAAATATACCAGATACGTGCACAAAATGTATGGAAAGTAAAGGAACTCTATTTCATTGTTTATGGGAATGTAGATTAATAAGAATGTTTTGGGAAGAGGTGAGGGTAACAATTGAAAAAATAATCTCAAAACAAATCATATTGAATCCTAAACTGTTTTTGTTGGGTCTGTACCCAGAAAAGCATAATTTTAATAAAAGTGAAAGAACATTCATAGACCTCAGTTTGCTTAATGCCAAAAAATGTATTGCACTATTATGGAAAAAGACTCATAGACCAGATGTGACTCAGTGGTTAAGACAGATGTTAACAAACCTTCCATTAGAAAGAATAACATATATACTGAAATCAAAGGAAATTGTGTTTGAGAATATATGGAGACCTTTTATTGATTATGTAAAAAATTTAAACATAACTCTTGAAGAAGAAGGTGAATGATATGTGTGGACCTTGTAAATTCCAAACTGGTGAACATAATATGTATACTTATGTGTTGGATTGTCTAGACTAAACAGAGGAGCATTGTTGAAGATTTGATTTTGTTGGTGGTTGTTGGTGTTTTTTAGTGCATTTTTTTTTTGTAGTACTTTAGTGTTAGTGTTTGATTGTTTGTATCATGTTTGTTTCAAAAAAAAAAAAGGTTCAATAAAGATATTGTGGAAAAAAAAACATGTCTCTGGAATATTGTATTCTCCCCGGCATGATCACAATCGCGCTTACCTCAGAGACACAGAGCCAGTGGGAAAGAAGCAGCAGTGCAAAAATGGGGAGGAAATCAATATTGATGGAACCAGGGAGCTCTTCGTTACACAGTCCACAAACATTCCAGGACAAAAATGACAGAGAATTTCGTTAAAACACATTAAAGTGCGTAAAAACAGACACACAGACGACGGACTTTTTTCACCAGCTGTTGGTCGCTGCGTGCGCATGCGCCCGGTGCATGTGCACGCATGCCTTTGTGCAGGCAAAGCAGTCCTGGACCTGGAGAACATTTTCAGGCCAGGTTTTTATTGTCTGTTTGGTTGGGGATTGTTGTTTCTTGAGAGGGGGTGTAAGCCGGGTACAGTCTTCAATCATCCATCCATCCATCCATCTTCTTCTGCTTAATCCTTTTCGGGTCGCGAGGGGGCTGGAGCCTATCCCAGCATCTTTGGGCGAGAGGCAGGGTACACTCTGAACAGATCACCAGTCCATCGCAGGGCCGACACAGAGAGACAGACAACCATTCACTCTCACATTCATACCTAAAGACAATTTAGAATCCCCAGTTTGAGGCCAATTAACCTAACTTGCATGTTTTTTGGCATGTGGGAGGAAATCGGAGAAATCCCAGAGTAAACCCACGCAAACACAGGGAGAACATGCAAACTCCACACAGATCACTGTTGGTCGGGGGCTGGGATTGAACCCAGGATCCCCCGGCTAAGGGTGAGTTGCTGTGCTGCCGCAGTGCTAACCACTCCGCCACCGCGCTGCCCGTCTTCAATCATGCTTTGTTAAAATCCCCTGAAATTATGTGGACTCCATCAAGGTGGTCTCTCTGCTGCTTACTAACGATGAGCTGAAGGTCGCTGAATGCTGAGCTAACATTAGCATCAGGAGAGATGTAAACAGCTGTAACAATGACTACCGTTAGCGTGTGCGGTAGATAGAAGGGTCTGCACTGAAAGGACATGGCCTCCAAGTCCGGTGAACAGTGGCTGTGTATTATCCTGCTGTTATTACACCAGGCCTGGAGCACAAAAGCACAGCATTGTTTACATACAGTAGCTGATCTCGAAGGCCTGATCTGCACCCTTGCTTGTGCGTCCTCTCCCAGTGCCACCTCTGACGCCTGTGGGACCCGACAACAATCCACGGAGTGCTCAGTGGTTTTGCAATCTTCACAGGGATACAATGTGTCTAAATATAGCCATTAGTAATGTCGGCGTTGAGTTGGGAGCCAATTCCTAATAAGTCCTGGCGATTGTAGGTGATTAGTCCGTTGCAAAAAGAGGACAAAAAATACATTAAAAACACAAAAACGTACACAGTAGTCCGGAGTGACGAGTCGCTGTGTCTGTATGTGCCACAATCTTGTTTAATGATTTTGCTATTGAGATATGGCATTAGATACTTATACTGGATTTTGATCCAAATGCATTTTGATAATTTAAGAAAATTCAGAACATTTCCATCATCAGCATTATGCTCATTTCTTATGACGATCACATCCCTACAGGTCCATGTTTGGACAACAGCCACCTGGGAATGTCTCCGACCAGATCAGCGCCTGTGTGGATTTCATAAAAATGTGGTCCAGAGCCATGCGCTGTGTTCAGATCCACTGGGGCTGTTCAGGTAGGAGATGCTCAAGGCATGAAAAGCTACACAAGGAGTTGATAGGAAGATGCAGCCATTACCTCATTTGTGAAAATGGCACAGATGTTTTGGTTCTTCCCCTACATTTGTTTTGCCCATTGTATCAGTTCTGAAATATCACCATTGCCAGTCGAACACCGGAGTGGTGGCCTAGAGGTAGCGTATCCGCCCCACATCTGCCCCACAACTGGGAGGTCGAGGTTCAAGTCCCGGTCGGGTCATGCCAAAGACCATATAAAAATGGAACTTCCTGCCATCCAGCCTGGTGCTCAGTAAAAATGGAACGGAGGAGGGAAATGTGGGTGGGAGTGGCTCAGGAGGTAGAGCGGGTCATCCAGTAACCAGAGGGTTGGTGGATCACTTGGTTCCTACTCTCACCAGCCATCCTGCCATTGTGTCCCTGGGCAAGACACTTTACCCACCTTGCCTCCAGTGTCCATGACACTGGGTATGAATGTGCATAAATGTTCAGAAGCAATCTGAGAGGCCATTGGCGTGAATTGGCAGCCATATTTCTGTCAGTCTGCCCTAGGGCAACTGAGGCTACAGTAGTAGCTTACTACTGTCAGTGTCTGTCTGGAGTGAATGAATAATGGACTCACTGTAAACACTCTGAGATGTCATGTAAAGTGCTATATAAATCTAGTCCATTATAATTATTATAACTTAACTGTTTTCATCATTTATGCACATTTGGCTTAAAGATCCCATTTATTGCTTTTTTTGCATAACTGTATTTTGAAAAACAAAAAATCAGTTGTGATGTTTTACATGAGATCTAGAAAGCGATGAGCACCCAAGTTTGACTGTTCACAGGGTGCTACATAAACAAAATACGGAAATGAGAAGTGCCAAATTTGACCAGGTAAAGAGAATGAAGATCTAATGTCTATAAAATTAAAATCTAATGCTACCACAACTGTGGAGCGCCTGAATAATTATCCAGCATGTATAGCCATGCAGCACAAGTATCGGGAGGACACACAAGCACAGCGGAGTGGCACCGAGCTGGCTGCGGGATGCAAGCCCACACAACCAGCCAGCCAGGGATTGGGCCCTGCTGGTGATGCAGCCGTATAATGAACCGTTCCTCTCCACAGTCATTAATCAGCAACCTTGAGAAGTTGGTCTGGTGTACTCCACTCAACATTCATTTTGTGCATAATCATTTCTGTATGATTTCAGTGTGTTTTGAATAAATTTCGATACCCAAACCTGTCTGTTTGAGGCCAAGTCAGACTCCAAAGATAATGCCGAAAAAAACCCACAGCCATCTCAAGCATTTATGCAACAAGATGTTTCTGAATGCAGCCTGTTACCCTGTAATAAGCTGGAAGAATAGCATTGTTGCTTGCAGCAACTATAGGTCTTCATGTCTATTGTCACTAAGCTATACTGTAATAATCCATGTTACTGCAGCAGGTATGATTTAAAACCAGCCAGATTGGTAACAGAAAAAAAAATACAGTTGATGTTTTCTATTCTTTTAATAATATGTTGTCAGTGCTAAGCTAACAGTTTTAGCGGATAAAAACACCTACCACTCACACATGCATAAATATTTAAAGAATACACTTACAGGTTGAGAGTCTGAAGTAGGGTTCACCAGTGTGAGGATAGCAGTATCCTTAAGAACACTTCTGACAAAACACAAGTTATACTTTCCAAGGTTTTGGAGTCAGTCCACAGTAAAATAACTAGAAGAGAGCAACTATGGGCTAAAATCCTCCTTAAAAAATACATTTTTTGCCACACTTCTATTACAGATGCATCCTTTAGGAGTTTGCATAAGGATCCCATTGGTCCCTTACATTGCTTAAGTGCGCAATGTCTCCTTGACATGCTTACAGACAGCTCCTAATTGCCCAGTTGCGTTATTAACAAGAGAAGACTAGGGAAGGAAATGGGGCTGGATTACATCAATTAGGCTGGCCAGTAATAGAGTAGAGGAGGGGTATCAAGGCTGGCTTTTCCTTTTCGTGACATACTGAGGCAAACACGGAAGAGTTACACTGGCTTCTCACAGACGGAATCGATATAAAGGATGTATGTGCATTTTTTTTTTTTTTAGAAAAGTTGTCATGATCAGGTGAGCGCGCTCCCCCTCCCTTCCTACAACACTTTCCCCAGCTCTGCAGATAATCACCTGCGTGATTAGACGCACCTGCTGCCTCTTCTCTGCCAGCACTGAAAAGGACCAGTTTGTGAACGCTCCAGCGCTGGCTCGTCCGGTATACTGCCTAATCACCAAGTAAGTTTATGTCTCCCGTTCTGAGGAACATTAATCTAAATCCTCTTCCCCTCTTTTCTCCTCCAGTTTGCTGCCATATTCGTGATGCATCTCCGGGGTTCATTGCGTGCTCATCTGCCCCATCATCCTCATCACCACTTCAGCTGCCTCATTCCACCCGGTCAGACACCTCAACCGGCTCCACTCCTGCCCTGCCAGCATCCTCTCCGCTGGATCACCATTTTTCCTGCTGGGTTTCGCTGCTGGGCTCACTGCTCATCCCACATGAGTGTTATCCGATTTTTTTCCCTTGTCCATCTCCCTCCTTTGCTAATCAGCTCTTGTCTCCCCTTACAGGCTGAGCCCTCTTCTGGCCAATGGTGTCTTTTCTTAACTGTGCGTTCTTTTTGAATTTAATAAATTGTGATTACGCAACCTCTCTGTGTCATGTGAGTGATTTCTCTGGTGTTGTTCCCTGCACGTGAGCTGATCATTCTTTCAATATGACAAAAGTGAGTGTTTTTATGTTTTTTTTTTTCCAATAATCTCATGACAAATAGACACATTTCAGTAGGTTAAAACCTACAAACACACCGTGGGACCTTTAAGCAAGGCATAAATTAATCCAACAGTGTTATGTCCATAATCTGTAATCCAGTAACGAGGCCGGAGGTGCAATAGAACTCAACTTTATTGTATGACTCACAGACACTAGGCGCTTCTGTACAGGCAGAGGCGAAGGTCAAAAGAGACCGTGCCTCTTCCGCATCAGCCTTTTATACTCAGGATGGTGGCGGAACCTGAAAGGTGGAGCCACCACCCTCATCACACAATAATATAACATTTTAATATATAACATCCCCCCCCCTTTAGAAAAGTCTAAAACACATACACACTGATTAGGCCCTCCCAAATTTAGAACCCGAGTCACACTCTAATGACAAACAAATAAAACAGGCCTATCCATACACACAAACAACTAAAACTAGAGGGGGACAGGTGGACTGCTGTCCCACCTCCACATGGCCAAACGGATTATTCTGCCGTCTTTGATGATAAAAGTCCATAAAATAAAATAATGCCATGTTCCTATTATAATACAAAACAATCCCATAAACTTATATACATAAAGAAGAAAATCCAGAGTCACAAGCAAACAACCAATCAGTTAACATGCACATTCATGCACTGCTATAACATTCCCAACTATACCACCCCAACCAGGGCAAACCCCACAGTAATACACACCCCTAAACATGATGACACACACATTACATGGGTAATTTTTTTTTTCACATGAGCACCTGTTATAGCAGTCTATTATGAGAAACATGTCAACTACGTAGTCCGGGCAATTCACACTTAACCCGACCCATCGCCCCTTGCCACCGTACAGTCTTGATGGAGAAGCCACCCCCCGGGGGACTCATCTGGTGGGTCCCGCCCAGAGCTTCTTTGTCTCTTTGTCGCTGGAGATGAGCCACGTCGGGGGCCCCGACACCTCCTTCTCCTTGATAACGCGCCACAGTTCATTGGGGGTGTCTCCATGAGTCATCTGACAGCCGAAAGTATCCATCCTCTTGAACAGCCACCACCTTCAGCCGCCCCTGGTCCTCACGTCGCTTCCTCTTTCCATGGGCACCTCTCAGCCGAGCCTCCTCTCTGGGTCGAACCATGTCACCGACTCTCAAAGGAGTGCGACTCAACTTCCCATGTCCACGATGTCTCCATCGGGCCTCCTCACCGTGCAGCGCCACACCGGCAACCCTCCGTGAAGCCCGACTCGGCCTGCAGTGTTCCTGTGTGGCACGTCTGTTTCCCATGCCAACTGGTCCTGCCCTAGTCTCTTTCATTTCGAACGCTGGCGTAGCCGTTGCAGCCCCATGCTTCTCGGTATCTCCAGGCTGAACCCCGGAAGCAGAGGGGGTCGTCTTCACAGCCTCACCCGCCATTACGGGCATTCCACCATGCCGGCCAGTTCCCTTACCTAGGGTAACGTGGGCCCTGGCACTGGAACCCTGCCCTGATGTCCCTGGGTGGTAATTGTCCTGTCCATCTCCCAGAAGACTAGGCCATGTGTCTTCCCAAACCGCATTGTTGACCACTCGGGGAACCGGCGGTCCCACAAACCACAGCCCGACCATTTCTCTCCACTGCTGCTGGTAATTGAGAAGCCCAGTCCATAAAACAGATCGCAGCTCGTGACATTCGACCCACTCACAGTCACCACAAAATGTATGTTGGACACCACCACTGTCTTGTACCTCGCTGTCAGCTCCAGCGAACCCACGATGGACAGCCTGTTACCGCCATATCCACATAATGGCATCGACAGACCTCTCACACGATGGTAGGGGAAAAACTCTTCACAGTAGACCAGTTCAACACGGACCTCAATGCACCCGTGTCCACCAACAACAGCACGTCCTCACCGTCCAACATAACTGTTAAATATGTATGGCCTTCTGTGCTTGGGGATACGGTGTGAATAACCGTAGGAGTCTTGGTGGGGGAATCCACTTCACGTCATCGCTCACCTCGCTGAAACTTTTTACAGACCATGGCGAAATGATTTAGGAGTCCACACTTGCCACACCATTTGCCTTTTGCCGGACACTCTCTCGCCTTGTACTGGTGCTTGGTAGACCTGCAGCCAAAACACTTGGGTAGACCTAATTTTTATAGCGGTAGCGTATTCTTCTCTGTCTTCCATGCTATCATCACTATCCGGGTCTACAGCCTGCGCCGCTGATTGTGAGTCGAGTTTCCCCAACGCTGTTCTCTCACCAAGGTCCCTGACAGTTTATCCACTGCTTTGAACTGCTGGGCGAGCTCCACCGCTTTGGCCAACGTCAGTTCACCAGAATGGGTAAGGAGTCTTGACCGTGTTGCTGCACACAACGTGTGCTCTGCCAACTGATCGCAGACCATTTCTTGCTCTAAAGTCCCAAACTAGCAACACCCAGCCAGTTGGCACAGGTCAGCAACATACTGCTGCACCGACTCGCCAGTCCACTGGCGGTGCTGTTGGAACTGGATCCTCCGGACTATCACGTTTTTCGTGGCGCGAAAGTAGCGCGCCATTAGCCCAACCACATCCTCAAAACTGTCGCTCACTCCCAATGTGCTAAGAATGCGTTGTCCCTCCATGCCAAGATTATGGACTAATATTGCCCGCGCACGCAATTTCTCCAACTCACTGAGGTTCAGTGCCACCAGATAATTCTTGAATGTGGCAAACCACCTCTCCCACGGCACCGGCGGCTCGCCAGGAACGTCCAGAAATGGCCGAATGCCGGAAATACCTTTATCCATATTTTTATCCTCGTCGCCAAATGTTATGTCCACGACCTGTAATCCAATAACGAGGCTGGAGGTGCAATAGAACTCAACTTTATTGTATGACTCACAGACACTAGGCGCTCCTGTACAGGCAGAGGCGAAGGTCAAAAGAGACCGTGCCTCTTCCGCATCAGCCTTTTATACTCAGGGTGGTGGCAGAACCGGAAAGGTGGAGCCACCACCCCATCACACAATAATATAACATTTTAATATATAACAAACAGTTATCCAAGTTAATCCATAAGTTATCCAAGCACATAATTTTTTATTTTCATTCATTCATCTTCTTCCGCTTAATCCTTTTCGGGTCGCGGGGGTGCTGGAGCCTATCCCATCATCTTTGGGCGAGAGGCAGGGTACACCCTGGACAGATCGCCAGTCCATCGCAGGGCCAACACAGAGAGACAGACAACCATTCACTCTCATAGTCATACCTAAGGACAATTTAGAATCCCCAGTTTGATGCCAGTTAACCTAACTTGCATGTTTTTGGCATGTGGGAGGAAACTGGAGAAATCCCGGAGTAAACCCACGTAGACACGGGGAGAACATGCAAACTCTGCACAGATCACTGTTGGTCGGGGGCTGGGATCGAAGCCAGGATCTTTGCGTTTTGGAGTTTAATCAATTACTATGTGTTTCCAGGCAGGATTTTTTGGAGGACATATGAAAAATTGGCATTTTGTTACGTGGAAACACAGAAGAAGATTGCATATAAAAGACAGACTACCTCTGTTGAAAAGGGAACCTAGAACTGCCTAAAATTTGCATTCTGTTTTGGTCATCAGATTGCAACACCTGTGGCTGCAAAATAAGCCTAGAGAAGTCTAAAGTCACATTCCTACTGCAGGAACCTTTTTTCCCATGAACTATTAACAGTTGTTCTTTTTTGCACATTTTTTACCAAGAGTACTCATGACAGTTTAAATAAATGTGCTGCTTCTTGGCTAAAAATGACCCACTTTTGTTCAAAGATATGTGGGGCACTTCAGAATTACATTCAGCCAAAAGTGCCACATCTTTGACTCAGATTGGTTTGGTAATATCTGGGACAAATTTGGTGTTTTGGTTGTCCACTTGAGACTTCTGTTTTATTCACGCCATAGGAGGCCAGCAGAGTCATATTAACGCTGGAGGTGACCACAAATGGATGTTTCTTTCTTGCTATCTGGTAAAGCACCATAGCCGTTTACATTCGCACTTGGGGTTCTTCGGAGTCACTGCTGTTTTTTTTTTTTCCACAATATCTTTATTGAACCTTTTTTTTTTTTTTAACAAACATGATACAAGCAATCAAACACTAACACTAAAGTACTACAAAAAAAAAAAAAAAATGCACTAAAAACACCAACAGCCACCAACAAAATCAAGTCTTCAACAATGCTCCTCTGTTTAGTCTAGACAATCCAATACATAAGTATACATATTATGTTCACCAGTTTGGAATTTACAAGGTCCACACACATCATTCACCTTCTTCTTCAAGAGTTATGTTTAATTTTTTTACATAATCAATAAAAGGTCTCCATATATTCTCAAACACAATTTCCTTTGATTTCAGTATATATGTTATTCTTTCTAATGGAAGGTTTGTTAACATCTGTCTTAACCACTGAGTCACATCTGGTCTATGAGTCTTTTTCCATAATAGTGCAATACATTTTTTGGCATTAAGCAAACTGAGGTCTATGAATGTTCTTTCACTTTTATTAAAATTATGCTTTTCTGGGTACAGACCCAACAAAAACAGTTTAGGATTCAGTATGATTTGTTTTGAGATTATTTTTTCAATTGTTACCCTCACCTCTTCCCAAAACATTCTTATTAATCTACATTCCCATAAACAATGAAATAGGGTTCCTTTACTTTCCATGCATTTTGTGCATGTATCTGGTATATTTTTGTTATATCTATTTAACTCCTCCGGTGTAACATACATCCGCATTAACCATTTGAAATGTATCAATTTAAGGCGTGCATTTATTGATTTGGTTTGAGCTTCTGTACAAGCCAATTCCCATTGTTCCTCTGAAATTTCAATTTGCAGATCTTCTTTCCAGTAGTTTAATCTTTTCAGTGAATTTTCACTTGAAGATAGTGTCAATGAGTTATAAAACTCTGAAATAATACCCTTTCTTTTACTATCTTTCATCATCATTTTTTCCAAGGATGAATAAATAGGTCAAGTGAGAGCTTTATTTTGATTTGATCGAATAAAGTTTCTAAGTTGAAGATATTTAAAAAAATGTGTTCTATTGAGATTAAATTTGATCCTCAGCTCTTCAAAAGACATTATGTTGTCTGCACATGGCAAATATAAATCCTGAATCTTTTGTATCCCTTTTAAATTCCATACTTTAAATACAGCGTCCGCTCTCCCTGGTTTAAAATATTGATTACCCCATATTGGACTAAATTGTGACAATAACTGTGGTTCTTTTAAATAGTTTTTAGCTTCACACCATATTTTGATCATATGCTTTACAAATGGATTTTTAACTTGTTTCTGTAATTTTTTTGCCAATTCTGAGTATATGAATATGGGAAGAGGTAAAGGTAAATTGTATGATTCCATTTCAGTCCAGTGAGGGAGATCATTTGATGAAAAATAATATGTCATAGACCTCAGTTGTGCCGACCAATAATACAACATAAAATTTGGACATTTCAGACCTCCACGATCAAATGGTAAATATAATAAAGACAAACGTAATCTAGCCCTCCTGTTGTTCCATATAAATTCCACTAACTTTTTTTTTATTCTTGAGAATAGATCTAAAGGTGGTGATAAGGGAATGTATTGAAATAAATAAAGTATTTTAGGTAAAATATTACTTTTAAGTATATTGATTCTCCCGATCATCGACATTGGTAGTGACATCCATCTCTGAGTTAACTCATTGATATCTGACATTAAGGCTTCATAGTTGACGCTGGCGACTGATTCTAGCTTAGGCATAATTTGGATTCCTAAATATTTAAACTGATTTACAACATTGAATTGATTTACCTCAGGGGCTGAGTAATTTCTCTGGGTCTCATTTAGCATTAATATTGAAGATTTAGTTTTATTTATTTTATATCCTGATATTTCCCCAAAATTCTTTATTAAATTCAACAAGGTTGGAATTGATTTTTTTAGATTCGACATAAACAAAATTATATCATCGGCGTACAGGGAGATTTTATGTTCTGTTGGTCCAACTTTAATTCCATATATTTGTGAATGTAAACGTATCGCTATCGCTAAAGGTTCAATTGCCATAGTAAACAGTAAAGGTGAAAGTGGACAGCCTTGTCGACATCCTCTATTGATTTTTATTGGTTTTGAAATATTGTTATTTGTTAGGATTTCTGCTGTAGCATTATTGTATATTATTTGAACCCATTTTATGAAATTATTTCCAAGTCCAAACCTTTGTAGGACTTCAAAAAGAAAGGGCCATTCAACTCTATCAAAGGCCTTTTCGGCGTCCAATGATAGGAGAGCTGTATCCGGCGCTTCTTTATTAAAATAAATAATATTAAATAGTCTTCTTACATTATGGAAGCCTTGTCTACCCTTTATAAAGCCATTCTGATCTCGATTAATAATATTTGGTAAAATTTCTTGTATTCGTCTTGCTAAAATTTTACAGATTATCTTAAGGTCGGCGTTTAATAGGCTTATTGGTCTCATATTTTCACATTTATTAGAGGGCTTACCTGGTTTTGGCAGCAGTATAATTAAGGCATTATTTATGTATGATGGTAAATTATTATTTTGAAATGCTTCTAAAACCATTTCCAAAAAAGGTTTTATTAATTTATTCTTAAATTTTTTATAAAGGTCAACTGGAAGACCATCTGGTCCTGCACTTTTTCCTGATTTCATATTATCAATGGCTAGCCCAACTTCTTCTTGACTAATTTTAGACTCCAATATCTCCCTGTTTTCATTTGGAATACACGGTATAGATAGTTCGTTCAAAAACCCATTTAGTTTTGTTAAATCAGGTTCATTTTTGGTATCATATAATTTTTCATAGTAATCTCTAAAGGCTCTATTAATTTCTAAAGGATCTATAACTACCTGTCCGTTACTTATAATACTGGTAATTGGTGTTTTAATTTCCAATTGTTTAATCTGCCATGCTAATAATTTTCCTGATTTTTCACCTTGTTCATAAAAAGATTGTTTCAATCTTAGAAGACTCGAGGCAGCTCTATTCGCTGATTTTTTGTCGTATTCAGCTCTCAAAATCAGTAATTCATTCTCCAACCTTGGGTCACTTCCTGCATACACTTTTTCCTGAAGACTTTTTATTTTATGTTCCAATTTAGCTCTCTCCTCTCGAGTCTTCTTAGATTTTGATCCTGTATAACTAATAATATGTCCCCTAATAAAAGCTTTGAAAGCCTCCCACTTTACACATGCTGATGTTTGTGTAGTATTGATGTCAAAGAACTCGTCTATCTGTTTTTCTATATACTTGACAAATTCCTCATCCTGAAGCCATTTATGCTGAAATTGCCATCTACCTGATTCCTTTGTCAATTTTTTATCTACATATATTAGACAACAGGGTGCATGATCAGAGATCACGATGTTATCATAAAAGCAGTTTTGAATCTTGGACCTTAATTCTGTGGAAATCAAAAAATAATCAATACGTGAGAATGTCTTGTAGGTACTGGAATAACAAGAATAGGCTTTAACTTGTGGTTTCATTTCTCTCCATATATCTAACAATCTCAATTCTTTCATAAAATGATTAATAGTCATCCTACATCCAATGTGCGTACAATCCAGTCCTGTTGATCTATCCACACCTGGATTCAATGTACAATTAAAATCCCCTGCTATTATATGTTGCCCTGTAAGTGATGATAAGATGAGAAATAAATTAGCAAAGAACTTCTGATCATCTATATTGGGACCATATAAGTTCACAAGATTTATATTTTCTAATAGCAAAGAACCTTGAATGATTACATATCTTCCAAATTTGTCTCCAATTACATTTTTCACTTGAAAAGGAACTGATTTATGTATGAGAGTCATAACTCCCCTGGCTCGGGATGAAAATGAAGAGGTGAATACACTTCCCTGCCATCTACTCCTAATTCTTTTAACATCCTCCTCTATCAGATGAGTTTCTTGTAAAAACACAATTCTTGAACCCATGTCCTTTATTTTATTCATAACTTGTATAAGTTTTTTTAAATTTTGTAGACCTCTGCAATTCCATGAAGTTAAATTAAGATTAACACTTTGGTCCATGATCAATAGAGAGTTTGGGATTACCTTGCAGTGTAAACATGCTCATACAGAGAAGCAAAAACATGAGTGGTTGAACATTCATCCTACAAACTACACACAAACAAATTTCCCCTTCCCACACTTGTGGCAAACCCCCCAAAATCAAAAGAAAAATTCTGTCTCCCGATATAGCCATCGACCGTTCCACACCCACGGGGAACAGCCTAAGCCACTCCTTCTTCATCCTCCCAATCACCCTAACTCTACTGCTTTTAATGACGTAACATTAACTCTCCTCTGTAGTTTTCCAACTTAACTCCAAAATTTTTAACAACTTTGTACATCATAGTTTTTTTTTTTGTTTGTTTTGTTTTTGTTTTGTTTTTTTAATATATAATACAATCTATATTTTGTAAACTTACTATTTACTTCAAGTCAGTCAGATGCCTGTGCAAATGCTTAATTATTCTACCTTATATTTTGTTCATGCTTAGCTCCCACCAGTCTCTTCTTCTTCTTTGATCTTCTTGATGAACTCCTGCGCCTCCTCTGGGGTCTTGAAGATGTGGGTTCTGCCCTCATACGTGGTCAGCAGTCTCGCAGGATAGATTACACCATGACGAATCCCAAGGTTGCGCAGCTCCTTACGTACGGGATCAAACTGCTTCCTCAATTGCTGGATTCCTGTGGCCAAATCTGGGTAGAACCGCACCTGCTGGTCCTGGTGTTTAATCTCTCCTTTTTTAGCTCGTGCAGCGTTGAAGATCTTCATCCTGTCTCTGTTGCTAAGAAACTTCATAATTAAGGTCCTCGGCGGTCCCTTATCTCTCCGTGGGCCAATACGATGTGCTTTTTCCAGAACCACTGCTGATTGCAACTCCTCGCTGCCCAGCACCTCCGGAATCCACTTTTCCAGAAAGGAGCATACGTCCCGACCTTCTGATTCCTCTGGAAGACCCACCAGCCTCAAATTATTCTGTCTCGACCGAGATTCCAAATCCAAAATATTATCTTCCAGAGATTTTTTTTTTTTTCCAAAGTGCGCACCTTTAATTGAAGACGGGTGACGTCATCTTCAGCACTAGCGAGACGGAGCTCCATCTGCGCCGTTCGTTCTACACAGTCACCCAATTCCTTTCTTATTCCTTCCAACGCTGTCATAATCCCATCAAATCTAGAGGAAAAGTCCGCTCTCATTGAACTCATGGCAGCCATCAGCGCATCTGCGCCATTCCCCGCAAATATCGCACCGCCGCCAGCCTCCTCCGCCATATATGGAGTTTTGTTTGCTGCGTCACAGACCTGAAAGTCCGTTAATTTGGACTGTTTCGGCGGCTCGCTTTTTCCTTTTCCTGGTTTTCCAGCCTTAGGCTTCGCCGACATATCCTCGCCCAAATGCTGGGATACGTTCTGTCCCAAATGAGAGAGTTATTTGCCGATTTTTTTTTTTTCCAGGAGCAGAGCAGAGCGAGACACGTCCGTCCTACGTGGCAGCCATAACCGGAAGTCGTCACTGCTGTTTTTACCATTAAGCAAGAATGATTTTATCTATTATTTGAGTGACTCAACTGAAAAAATTACCCCTGTCTTAAAAAATTTCATGTTACAGAAATTTCAATTGCCCAGATCCTCATTCTCGTGATATCTCTATTCAGGCTCACAGTCTTAGCAACAGGGTCATCAGTGGCCTTAATCTTGCAGAACAAGGTGGAATCATCTGTGTAGAGATACAGTTGATTTTCAATCTTGTCTCCCAGATTGTCATTGAAGACCGAAAACAAGATTGGGCCCAGTATTGACCCCTGTGGGACTGATGCATTGATGGAGGAAGTACTTGATGACTGGCCAGACAAAACAACTTTAATGGATCGATCTGACAGGTAGCTCCTAATCCAGTTAAGCAGTTTACCAGTTATTCCTTTTGCATTGAGCTTTGAGCAGAGACCATTGTGTAACACTTTGACTCAGTCCAGGAAGTTTGACCAATTCTGGGTGAGGATGTCAGTTGTCCTATGATGTGGTCTGAAGCCAAACTGTCTATCCGATATCAGGTGATTTGCTAAGCAGTAACTCTGAAGTTGGAGCTGTACAGCAGCCTCCATGACCTTATTGATGATGCAAAGCAAATACATGGAGCGGTACATAGATGGACTGGATTTTGAGTCCCTTTTGTGAATAGCAATGATGGATGCAGTCTTCCATTGGCTTGGAAAAACACCATGTGAAAAGGAGAGTTTAAATAGCTGGCTAAGAGGTCTTGCTAGTTCTGCGCTACACTCCTTCAGGACTTTGGCAGGTATTTCATCAGGTCCAGTGGCTTTATCAGGCTGCAGGTTTCTCAAGAGCTTCTGGACATCCTTAAGCCTGAAAACTATCCGTTCCTTAGCGCATCTAAATTCTTAATTCTTGCCAATTTGAAATTAATCGACACCAATTAATCAATTGCATCTTGCTTCTGTAAAATAAGTGATGACTCCACCCCCCTTATTAAAAAAATCTACTGATCAGATTATATGATCACAGACTTTTAGCACCTATCAACAACTGTAGCATGTATTGTTAGCCACATAATTAGTTTCACTGTTTGACTGATACAGAGACTAATTACTGCACCATAACCTATCAGTTTCCTCATTTGCTGTGAAATTTTTTTTATGTTATTATAACTTATACAACAGTTAGTTCCGACCGAGCAATTTGATTGGACAATAGAGATTCCAGGAGTTACTATAATCCATGATAATTGCACTCCAGTTTCACTGGATATGTATCACTCTGCTTCAAAGGTGTTCTAGTAACCATAACATGATTACAGTTTAGTGATGTCGGATGATGGGAGTTGTTGTCCACTAGTCATTTAAACAAAAACTA
This sequence comes from Pholidichthys leucotaenia, assembly GCA_020510985.1. Lineage (NCBI taxonomy): Eukaryota > Metazoa > Chordata > Actinopteri > Cichliformes > Pholidichthyidae > Pholidichthys > Pholidichthys leucotaenia. The sequence goes on along the minus strand of CM035841.1, from coordinate 298,369,474 downwards.
AATATTACTCTGTTATTATACAACAGCAGACAGCTTTAATTACATGGAAAATTATCTTTGAAATTGACAACCATCATATGTGTAACTCGTGGCAAAATTTGATCGGGATCAAAAGATAATTTTGCTCTTGCCATTCATTTCAATGAGAATTTTTTCGATTTAAGGTTCCGTATGTGGAAGTAGAGGGGGCATGACTAAGGCTCTCTATTCTGGCCCAAACCATCACTTCTCCACCTCCTTGCTGACATTACAGTCTTGTTTGAACAGGGTGTCCATTTACCAACCATCCAGACCTCCATCCATCTGGACCATCCAGTAAAGCACAGCATTCATCACTAAACAAAACAGTTTGAAAATTGGTCTTTATGCATTTTGGAGTCCACTGCAAACATTTCCCTTTGTGAGCATTGGTTAGGGGTGGCTGAAACAACTTTATGCACAGCTGCAAGCCTCTGGAGGATCCTGTATCGAGAGGTCCTTGGGATTCCGGAGACACCAGCAGTTTCAAGTGCCTGTTTGCTGCTCCCCATTGTGGGACTAATAAAGGATTATCTTATCTGTGTGTTTTTTTTTTCATAGCTGCTCTTTCAATACCATTAATTTGCCTCACAGAAACATTCTTCATTAAGCCTTTATCTGACTGAATTTTTGTGTGCTGTGAATCACAATTCAATGATCTCCCTTTGGTTTTCTCAAATATATTTTCAAGCCTTTTGCAAGACATTGTACTAAACATTTTTTTTATCTTTAGAAAGAGCTATTTTCTCCCAATATTGTATGAGAACTGTGACTTGCCTAATAATGTGGAACATCCTCTAAGCAGGTTTTGCTTTAAATAAAATCACATGACTAACCAACAAATCTGTGACTGAACCCGGTTGTCTAAGACAGAAAAAACAAAACTAGGAAAAACTTTCTTTTAACACCCCCCCCCACACACACACACACACAAATGTTTATTTAATAATGAGTCTACATGCATACAAATGCTTAGATGCTAGGAAAACAGGTTAAAGTGACACTCCGGCAAAAATCAAGTTTTTTCTGTTAACATGTCTGCAACATGTTTTTTGTGACTTACGAGACATATCAAGCACAAACTCTCACCACAGTCCCAAGTCTGTGTCTTTTTGCCATGAATTTCCAGTTTGGTAATGCCCCCCTGAAACAGGCAAGTTTGGACAGACCATTAGCAGCTACGTAACTATTCCTGCTTAACCTGGTTGGTTATAACATTAACCAATCAGATGGATACTCTTGGCTACCTCGGGGAAGAGGGAGGAGCCAAGGAATAGCAGGACTGAGACAGAGCGGGTTGGGGTAGCAGCAGAGAGAGAGCGAGCAGAGAGAGGCGGGGGACCGCATAGCCACATTCAAATCGAGCTGCTCTCGGCTCACTTCACCAGCGGACAGTGCGCCACACTGTGAGCTGAGAGCAGCCACATTGAAACTGGGTCCCCCTCCACCCCCACTGCTCAGTCGCCGGTGGGTGGGGGACTGGCTGTTAGTAAAAAGTAAACGCATTTGGCAACTACACATTTATCTCTCACCTTGACCGTTTTCAGTAAAATGTTTTTTCTTTTTACTTTTGAAGATATACAGTGGTGTGAAAAAGTGTTTGCCCCCTTCCTGATTTCTCACTTTTTTGTATGTTTGTCACACTTAAATGTTTCAGATCATTAAACAAATTTAAATATTAGACAAAGATAACAAGTAAACACAAAATGCAGTTTTAAAATTAAGGTGTTTATTATTAAGGGGAAAAAATCCAAACCTACATGGCCCTGTGTGAAAAAGTGACTGCCCCCTAAACCTAATAACTGGTTGGGCCAACGTTAGCAGCAACTACTGCAATCAAGCATTTGTGATAACTGGCAGTGAGTCTTTTACAGCGCTGTGGAGGAATTTTGCCCCACTCATCTTTGCAGAATTGTTGTAATTCAGCCACATTGGAGGGTTTTTGAGCATGAACTGCCTTTTTAAGGTCATGCCACAGCATCTCAATCAGATTCAGGTCAGGACTTTGACTAAGCCACTCCAAAGTCTTCATTTTGTTTTTCTTAAGCCATTCAGAGGTGGACTTGCTGGTGTGTTTTAGATCATTGTCCTGCTGTAGAACCCAAGTGTGCTTCAGCTTGAAGTCATGAACAGATGGCCAGATATTCTTCTTCAGGAGTTTTTGGTAGACGACAGAATTCATGGTTCCATTTACCACAGCAAGTCTTCCAGGTCCTGAAGCAGCAAAACAGCCCCAGACCATCACACTACCACCACCATATTTTACTGTTGGTATGATGTTCTTTTTCTGAAATGCTGTGTTACTTTTACGCCGGATGTAATGGAACACACTTCTAAAAAGTTCAACTTTTGTCTCACCAGTCCACAGAGTATTTTCCCAAAAGTCTTGGGGATCATCAAGATATTTTCTGGCAAAACTGAGATGAGCCTTAATGTTCTTTTTGCTCAGCAGTGGTTTTCATCTTGGAACTCTACCATGCAGGCCATTTTTGCCCAGTCTCTTTCCTATGGTGGAGTCATGAACGCTGACCTTAACTGAGGCAAGTGGGGCCTGCAGTTCTTTGGATGTTGTTGTGGGGTCTTTTATGACCTCTTGGATGAGTCATCACTGTGCTCTTAGGGTAATTTTGGTTGGCAGGCCACTCCTGGGAAGGTTCACCACTGTTCCATGTTTTCACTATTTGTGGATAATGGCACACACTGTGGTTCGCTGGAGTCCCAAAGCTTTAGAAATGGCTTTATAACCTTTTCCACACTGATAGATCTCAATTACTTTGTTTCTTACTTGCTCCTGAATTTCTTTTGATCACATCCACATGTATTAGGAATGCAAATTATCAATTAATTCATTAATCATTAGTTGACTCACCTTATCGATCGATTAACAGTTAATTGATAAGCAGCAATTTTCCTGAAAATTTCCCTTGGTGCAATATGGTCTATCTATAATGTATCTATAACGTTAAAAGTTACTTTTTTGATATACTGAATAAAACATGAATATCATATTCCTTAGTGGTTTATTGTACCATTTGTATATATTTTTTTTCCACTACAGACAATGGCATTTTTCTGTGGTTTAAAAAATTTTATACTGTATATTATACTGTATATGCTGGTGCATCTCAGTAAATTAAAATGTCCATCCATCCATCTTCTTCTGCTTAATCCTTTTCAGGTCGCGGGGGGGGGGGGGGGGGGGGCTGGAGCCTATCCCAGCATCTTTGGGCGAGAGGCAGGGTAAACTCTGGACAGATCGCCAGTCCATCGCAGGGCCAACACAGAGAGACAGACAACCATTCACTCTCACATTCATACCCAAGGACAATTTAGAATCCCCAGCTGATGCCAGTTAACCTAACTTGCATGTTAAATGTCATGATTTATAATTTATTTTAAAAACTATAACCAATATCATAAAATTTATTCAAAAAGCTTTGAATTATTTCACTTTTTGTAATAAAAGGGTTTTTTTTTAGTTATATTACAAAAATTAAACTTTCAGTGTTCTATTTACTGAGATGCACTATGCACAGACTGTTTTAACAGGAAAATAATTGATGAGCTTCTTCATTTGTTGTATATTAGACATTATCAGAGTACCCCAGCAATCCAGGCAAACCCAGTACAATCTGGCCTCCCTCTGTTGTCTGATAGGGTTATGCGCTCTTCTTGATGTGGGCTAGATGACCCTGCAAGCGACGGGGCCGTTGGTCACCTCACCTCAGTGGACATTTGAATAGGAAACGCGGATAAACACAGTGAAGTAGTTGTCACTGTCATCACGTCACAGCACAGCCGAGAGTGGAAATGAATCAGAAGGCTGTCATTCTTCTGACAGATTATATGCGTTTTATACAACAGTTAGTTCCGACCGAGCAATTTGATTGGACAATAGGGATTTCCAGGAGTTACTATAATCTGTGACAACTGCACTCTAATTTTGTGGAGGAACAAAATATGTTCAGGCGAAACATGGTGAGCTGAAGGTTTAAGAGTTTTATTCCTCCATCATCAAGAGACACACTGCAGCGCTGTGTGCTGTGTGTGCGCCGTTGTCAGTGCGCTAGTGAGGCATGTAAAGTCAGCTCTTTTATACAGACAAGAGAGAATGCATGGCACATTTACATATTGCTATACATACAGTGGGGCAAAAAAGTATTTAGTCAGCCACCAATTGTACAAGTTCTCCCACTTAAAAGATGAGAGAGGTCTCCAATTTTCATCATAGGTATACCTCAACTATGAGAGACAAAATGAGAAAAAAAAAATCCAGAAAATCACATTGAAGGATTTTTAATGAATTAATTGGTAAATTCCTCAGTAAAATAAGTATTTGGTCACCTACAAACAAGCAAGATTTCTGGCTCTCACAGACCTGTAACTTCTTCTTTAAGAGGCTCCTCTGTCCTCCACTCGTTACCTGTATTAATGGCACCTGTTTGAACTCGTTATCAGTATAAAAGACACCTGTCCACAACCTCAAACAGTCAGACTCCAAACTCCACTATGGCCAAGACCAAAGAGCTGTCAAAGGACACCAGAAACAAAATTGTAGACCTGCACCAGGCTGGGAAGACTGAATCTGCAATAGGTAAGCAGCTTGGTGTGAAGAAATCAACTGTGGGAGCAATTATTAGAAAATGGAAGACATACAAGACCACTGATAATCTCCCTCGATCTGGGGCTCCACGCAAGATCTCACCCCGTGGGGTCAAAATTATCACGAGAACGGTGAGCAAAAATCCCAGAACCACATGGGGGGACCTAGTGAATGACCTGCAGAGAGCTGGGACCAAAGTAACAAAAGCTACATCAGAAACACACTACGCCGCCAGGGACTCAAATCCTGCAGTGCCAGACGTGTCCCCCTGCTTAAGCCAGTACATGTCCAGGCCCGTCTGAAGTTTGCTAGAGAGCATTTGGATGATCCAGAAGAGGATTGGGAGAATGCCATATGGTCAGATGAAACCAAAATAGAACTTTTTGGTAAAAACTCAACTTGTCGTGTTTGGAGGAGAAAGAATACCATACCTACTGTGAAGCATGGGGGTGGAAACATCATACTCTGGGGCTGTTTTTCTGCAAAGGGACCAGGACGACTGATCCGTGTAAAGCAGTCCTTCTCAAATAGTGGGGATGCGATGCCAGGGGGGGCGCGTATGACCCCGGGGAACAGGCTTTGCTTTTGCCGTGTAAAGTGTAATTGCATATCCACGGAAGCAGGTGGTGCAGTGGCGCTCTCATTGTCAAAGTCTGTGCGGGAGTTTAAAACTTTTTAAATTGCTGTCAACAAACCCCTCGAGAGACACCATGGAGAAATATTTAACAGTAACGAAAAGAAAGGCGGAGAGAGACAGAGGTAAAGAGACAAATGAAAGTCTCCCAAAAGCTAAGACGAGGAAATATGACGAAGCTTATCTAGCGCTTGGCTTCACTGTGACTACGGTGGGAGACGAGGAAAGACCGGTGTGTTTACTGTGTCTGAAAATGTTGGCAGCGGACAGCATGAAGCCAAATAAATTAAGACGTCACCTACAGACATTACATCCTCAACACGTTGATAAGCCGCTTGATTTTTTTCAGCGAAAACGTACGGAGTACGGCCAACAATCATCCCGCTTTGTGAACGCTACATCAGTAAACCAGCAAGCACTTTCAGCATCATTTAAAGTGGCGCACCAAATTGCACAGTGCAAAAAACCCCACACAATTGCAGAGGAGTTGATACTGCCTTTTTCTACCTTTTTCTTCAGACTAAAATGTTAAATATATTGGTGCTCCTGTGTTAATGTTCCAGATCAATTTACATTTAATATTATTTATTGATTGAATTATTTTTCTCAGCATCAAATGGTTCAGTTGGTCAAAAATGTTTCTAGTTTAAATAAGGATTGACATATTTTTTATTTCAGGCACTTTGATGCACTTTAAGTTTTTTTTTTCTGTTTTAGACTATAACAGGGTTTCTGTGTGGCAAAATAAAGTTAATATTTGTTGAAAGTTGATTTATATTGCTTTTTTCTTTTGTTAATGTTAAAAAGGATACAATTTTAGGTATACTTATACAATTTTTATAGATAATGATCTTATTTATAGTCACCGTGGTGAGTGGGGGGGGGCGCAAAATATTTTCTCTTTCCTAGGGGGGGCTTTGCAAAAAATAATTGAGAAGCACTGGTGTAAAGGAAAGAATGAATGGGGCCATGTATCGTGAAATTTTGAGTGAAAACCTCCTTCCACCAGCAAGGGCATTGAAGATGAAACGTGGCTGGGTCTTTCAGCATGACAATGATCCCAAACACACCGCCCGGGCAACGAAGGAGTGGCTTTGTAAGAAGCATTTCAAGGTCCTGGAGTGGCCTAGCCAGTCTCCAGATCTCAACCCCATACAAAATCTTTGGAGGGAGTTGAAAGTCTGTGTTGCCCAGCGACAGCCCCAAAACATCACTGCTCTAGAGGAGATCTGCATGGAGGAATGGGCCAAAATGCCAGCAACAGTGTGTGAAAACCTTGTGAAAACTTACAGAAAATGTTTGACCTCTGTCATTGCCAACAAAGGGTATATAACAAAGTATTGAGATGAACTTTTGTTATTGACCAAATACTTATTTTACTGAGGAATTTACCAATTAATTCATTAAAAATCCTTCAATGTGATTTTCTGGATTTTTTTTTTCTTATTTTGTCTCTCATAGTTGAGGTATACCTATGATGAAAATTGGAGACCTCTCTCATCTTTTAAGTGGGAGAACTTGCACAATTGGTGGCTGACTAAATACTTTTTTACCCCACTGTATCAGACAATACATATCAATCGCGTGATTAACTGGCGTCAGACTCCTCTCCTTACTCCAGGGATGAATAACAATAGTCATTGTTCTGGTTGTCCCCCTAGGGCTCTCTGTTCGTATGCAACCCCTGCTGAGCGTGAATATTATCAGTCTGCATTGTGCTGGGTGCCCACACCGCTCCCCCTAGAACGGTCAGAAGAGGTTGTGACCCCCCCGTCGTTTGGGCTCCAGCAAAGGTAGAACTGTCGGAGGGCATGTCAGTCCGTGAAGAGGACAGGGGAGGGGTGGAAAGGGCAGTGTGCTCCGCTCCGAGTTCCAGCACGTTGAACGGCCATGGATCATGGGCACACGGGCCGGTGTGCAGTCATGCGTAATGGAACCAGACGGCGATCGGCTGGCTTTGGGAGTGAGGTGCGGGAAAAGCTCTAAAGTCATCGGGGAAAGCAATCGGCTAAATACCCCTTGTGCGCCATGGCTGGAAAACTCATACAAAGTCCTGTGTGCTGGCTGCACATCCGCTCCAGGTGCGCGAGCAGCCCTGAAGGTTCTGAGGGTGGCGATCGGCCGTTTAACTCGGGCATATGCAGTGGCGGAGGACGCTGTATCAGTCTGTGGAGCCGGTTTGTTCCTGGTCCATGGCGCGCGCCTGGAGCAGTGACCACATAGCTGGCAGTTGCGCTGTCCTCGTAACCCCGCGATGTGCATGCGTGGCTTCTGTGCGCGGAAGGTCCATTGTCGAGAGGTGAGTCAGGGTCAGGGAGCTTGACGGAAATCAGCGCAGTCGGCGTCAATGATTGTCCCCGTTCAGGCTGCTTCCTTCGTTCACTCGTGTTACTGATCCTCGTGCATCTCGGTCCAAGCACTGCGCCCTCCGTCTGGCCCTGGAGGTCGCCACTGTGGAGAGAGGACCAGGCGTGCATGCTCCCATGTGGATGCGAAGGATGTAGGCAATCCCCGGTCTCTGGAATCCACAACGCGGTGAGAGGGAGCAGACGGTCATTCTCCCTCGTAAGGTCACCAGTGTGGAGGTAAAAGATCAGGCGAGGGACGCACCGTGACGCGTTCCGAGGCTTTCCATCCGGGTCGTCTCCGGGGTGTTCGCTTCGTGTTCCATTCTTCGTCAAGGGTCACCAGTGTGGAGGGACAAAATAAGTTCAGGCGAGACACGGCGAGCTGAAGGTTTAAGAGTTTTATTCCTCCATCATCAAGAGACACACTGCAGCGCTGTGTGCTGTGTGTGCGCCGTTGTCAGTGCACTAGTGATAGTGATAGTGCGCTAGTGATAGTGAGATAGTGCATGTAAAGTCAGCTCTTTTATACAGACAAGAGAGAATGCATGGCAAATTTACATATTGCTATACATATCAGACAATACATTTCAATCGCGTGATTAACTGGCGCCAGACTCCTCTCCTTACTCCGGGGATGAATAACAATAGTCATTGTTCTGGTTGTCCCCCTAGGGCTCTCTGTTCATATGCAATCCCTGCTGAGCGTGAATATTATCAGTCTGCATTGTGCTGGGTGCCCACACGTGTGCTGGGTGCCCACACCTTCACTGGATATGTATCACTCTGCTTCAAAGGTGTTCTAGTAACGTTAATTACTAAGATTATTTTTCAGTCAACTCTGACAATTGCAGTACTATTTTGGATACCTTAATTTCCACAGTGAAGTGCTGTTTGACAAAAAATTAAACATCCGTGACCTGGAAGTCCCGCCCTTTTGCAAAGGTCTACTTCCGTCTACCCAGTCATTTTACATTAAGTGATTTCACGTCTGTTTAAAAAAAAAAAAAGACAGTGCTAGAGTTTGATATTGTCTCAATTAACAAGTCACAATACCTTTGTGGTGATGGACTCTTGTTTCATCTGAAAATGTGAAGAAAAGCGAGCAAAATGTGCTAAATCACTAACATGTGCTAAATTACTAGCATGCTAACTACTAGCTTCTGGCAACCGGTATCGGATGTGTTTTGAGTTCTGGGATTTTTTGAAGTATCGACTTAACAGGTATGTTTTATAAACACATTACATTTGCACCTGACAATATTTAATTTGTTTACATGTGTGTGATTTAGGGACCATTTTTTTTTCTCAGCTGCACAAAATAACTGGTTAAACAAACAAATCATAATATTTTGTCCAGTATTGCTGTCATTTAATAAATTTTGCTTGCCGGAACATTTGTATAAAAGCCGTATTACACTTAATGTTGTTACAGTATCATGATTATACTAACTACGGCTGTGATACCCTTAAGCCGCATCACAGCTGCAGTTACTATAATCATAATACCGTAACTCTGTCTTGTGTAATATTGCTTAACTGAAGCAGCATTTTTCAGCAGACAACTGTACATGCCACAATTACACAAATATTACAGTGGCTGAGAGTGAGAGGTTTTTTTAAGAGCATTTTTTTCCACTTACACCCCCGGAGTCTGCAGCAGCTCTCTGACCATCTCTGGCTGTTGTGAAGCCAATGCCAGCCTGTCCTGTTAGTCCAAATCTGGCGTCTCTGCTGCTGCTGTGTTGAAATGCTACCTCAGTGGTAACTTGGGTCCAGTCTGCTTTCACGTCTAGCAGCAGGTTGAAGGCAGCAGGGATGAGTTTTTGCACTTGTAGGCTTTTTACTTGCTCCGGTCCATTTCCATACCCTGCCGATTTGAAGCAGGCGAGTAGATCTTCAAGCTCGTGGACCACTGGAACTTTGTTTTGACTCTCTGGAAGGACAAGGTATTGCACTCTGCACAGTGCATGCACTTTGGGGGGCTTGGTGTCTTCTTCTCTTTTTCTATAGTTTTGGTTGAAAGGAGGCAACGGGTGATCACGTGTGCCCCCGCCTGGATGGCAACACCACTACATTTCATAAAATAAACTCCCATTGAAAAATAACTGCTGAGTTATCAATTAATTGACAGCTAATTGAATTTGGTTGACTAAATTCTTATTGATGGTTAATCGAAAGTCAGTGTGTTCTGTTGTAACTCAGTATTGTGTGGTTTGTGTTTTTCTGCATTCAAACTTTTAAGTTACCACTTATTTTTTGCCACTAGTGATGTGTAACTGCCATGACTTCTGGTCCATGACATCATTCCCTCTATTCTACAAGCACTAGCTCTAGCTAATAGCTAGTGTTTCTGGGGGCTCCATCTTGGTTTCAGGGCTGCTTTCTTGGGACGTTAAAAACTTGGACATGAAGTCTGATGTCTATTAGCAAGGGACTACGAAAGGAATAGAAACACAAACACTAATATTTCAACCAATGTGTATTTTTCTCTCTCAGACAGGATGGTCTGTTCAGAGCTATCATCCAACTCCTGGTTAAAAAAAAAATAAATAAATAAAAAATGTTATTACCACTTTTTGAGGATCCATCCATCCATCTTCTTCCGCTTAATCCTTTTCAGGTCGCGGGGGGCGCTGGAGGATGTTCAATTATTTTTTTAACCATATTTTTATTGAACTTTTTTGGCAAAGCATAACAAAAAAAACCACACCAACTCAAGTGAAAAATAACAGAGGGGGGACGAAAGAAAAAAAAATTACACACACAGACACATATGTATACACATTATAAATAGTAGGGAAACATTACATCTCTGAAGAACCCATCAAGCAATACACTTTACCACAGTCAGAGGTCATAAGTTTATGGAGCCGAAACCTCCTTCCAAGCCAGCTCCAGTAATCCAGATCACATTTTCTGGACTTTAGTAGCCCCAAGGTATTCAAAAATGGGTCCCAGGTACGATCGAAATGAAAGGGCTTGTCCTTTAGCGCTGTAGAGAAAGCCTCATTAGGGATGGCACGAGTCACACTGTTCAGCCATTGGTGCAAGGTGGGAGCTTTATCAGAAGTCCACAGTGTGAGAATACATTTTCGTGCACTGTACAGAAGAATATGCAAAAGATTCAAGCTCAAAAAACTGAATGTTCAATTATTTAATTTTGAAAAAATAAAATAATCACAGAGATGTTACAAAACTTTTTATTCAAAATGCCAACTTTCTGGCTTTAATTAAAAAAAGAAGTGCTGTAGTTGTAGTCAGTTCCAATTTTTTAATTGGATCAAGCAGAGAAAAAAATGGAATCATGAAATTCTGAGGAATACATGGACTCATGAGAGAAAAAAAAATGCTACACCACTAGTACTTTGTTGCGCCACCTCTGGGTTTTATTACAGCTTGAATTCTCTGAGGCAAGGACTTAATTATTGACAAACAGTATTCTTCATCAATCCAGCTCAAACTTTCTCTTATTGCTGTTGTCAGATTAGCTTTGCGGGTCAGCGCCTTGTCATGGACCATTTTCTTCAATTTCCACAATAGATTTTCAATGGGATTGAGGTCCAGGCTATTTGCAGGTCTTGTCATTGACAATACATGTCTTTTTTGAAGGAAAGTTTTCACACTTGTTGCCCTATATGATGATGCATTATCATCCCGGAAAATGTCACCATCAACGTCCTTTCAGCTGATAGAATAAGTGTCCAAAATTTCAATGTAAACTTGTGCATTTATTCAAGATGTAATGACTGCCATCTCCCCCATACCTTAGCCTGACATGCAACCCCATGTCATCAATGACTGTAAAAATTTGTATATTTTCTTCAGGCAGTCAGCTTCATAAGTTTCATTAGAACGATACCACAGAAAAGCTCCAGCATCATCACTTTGCCCAATGCAGATTAGTCACTGAATATCACTTTCACCCAGTTGTCAACAATCCATGATTGCTCTTCTTTAGTCCACTGTAACCTTGCTTTTTTGTTTAGGTTTTAATGGTGGCTCTCATTGGCTTTTTGTATGCAAACCCCATTTCCTTTAGGCGACTTCTTATAATTTGGTCACAGACATCGACTCCAGTTTCATTTGTTCCTCATTTGTTTTATTGTGCAATTTCTGTTTTCACGACATATTGCTCCAGCTTTTCTATCTTCAAGCTTTGATGTCTTCCTTGGCCTACCAGTATGCTTCCCTTTTTCAGCCTTCCCATTTTTTTGTTCTTGGTCCACATTTTGGACACAGATGACTGGGAACAACAACCATGTTTTGCTACATTCTGTGATGATTTACCTTCTTGAAGAAGTTTTATAATTCTCTCCTTTGTTTCAACTGACATTTCTCATGTTGGAGTCATGATTCATATTTATCAGTTTGGTGCAACAGCTCACCAAGATAGGCAAGCACTCTTTAGTGCAGACTAATTAGCAGATTCAATTTGATGCAGGAATTTGTTTTAGGACTGCAAATTACAGGGTGAGTCCATAATATTTTTTCTCAGAATTGAGTCATACCATATTTTTCCTCAGCTTGAGCCAATTAGAAAATTGCAATTTACAACCACCCCCCCCCCCCCCCACCATTCTTCTAAAAATGTTTCTTTAAGCCAGCAGGTTGGCATATTGAATAAAAATGGTTTTGAGACACATCCTTGTATTTATTTATTATTATTATTTAACAAAATTAAACAGTTGAATGAAGATCTTCCAATAGTGATGATTCCATAATTTTTGCCAGATGTTGTAGTGAGATGGTGACACAAACATGGCCATTCCTTAGTTTGTGGATCCACCCTAACAGTCATAAATCGCTCATTCTTCGAGAATAAAAACATAATTCATTCAACAAAGTGGTTGCATAGTATCAGAAAAACCATTTTAATGTTATTTTTTCCTCAGACCTGTATATTTGTTTATACTTTATATGTTTAAAAAAAATGCATACTGCTACTTAAAGACTGTGCTGAGCTGCATTAGCTCACCACTAACTAGCTCCTGAAATGAGATACCATGGAAAAACCAGAAATAAGTCTCCGCAAGGGTATGCTGAGTTATTGACAGATTCTAAAAGTGTGGAATCTAAGCCTTCCAATGAAGTCTAACACATGGAATTCCGAAAAGATTTGAAGAAGATGTAGCCATTTGAATGTTAGCACCTCTCAAACTACTTCTGAGAAAATCAGGTTCAAAGTTTCCAAGGACTGTCACCTTCCAGGGGAGCCAGGTGGGGGCGGTAACAAAAGCTGGTCATTTGCACGACTTAAGCTGGATTCATGCTGCACCTCTGCTGTCCACGTACGTGCAACCGGAAACCTCGTGTGACGAAATTTACGTCATCATCTTCACTCCGCTAGTGTTTGTGGGGCTCTACTGCAGACAACCGCGTGGAGCCCAAATTTTGTGACCACGCGACCTGCCCATGATCTGAACGCGTTGATAGAGCATGCGCAAGACTGAATGTCCCATTTACGAGATGGTGCTACAAACACAGCATACAAAGACCAAGTAGACAAGGAAGACAATGAGGAGGCGGAAAACGAGAATAAACATACATGAATCCTTTTGCAGCAGCAGCAGCTTGAGTGGAGAAGAGCACTGGAAAATGGTAATTCCTCCTTTTCCTTGAAACAATGCCATTGTTGTTACAAAAAAAAAAAAAAAAAATATGTGCGTCACTCCCGTATTTTATTGCCGGTGAACAAACTGGCGTGTTAGTGCATTTGCACTATCCATAGGGCTGGGGCGAAACTACAAATAACAGTTGTGCGCATGTGTCAACTGCTTGGCCTGGTAGATGAAAAAAGTGAGCATGTACAACGCTGGGCTCGTCCAAAGGGCACGCGGACCAAAGCGGACCAGCGGTGAAATGCAGCATGAATAAGGCTTTAGCATGAACCCAGCCCCCTTACAGTGCTTATCAAAAGGAGCTCTACTTAAGTAGCCATGTGCTTCTACCTGAACGTGCTGCTGATTGGCTGAAATGAATAATAAAGATGTGTGCATAGCCAAACAAACCGGACATGTAAATCAGCTATGGTATCCACACCCCTGAAACTAGGAAGCGGTCTCACTGATGTTTCCCTCTAAAACTACTTCAAATACAAAGTTTATGGTTTTAAAATCTCCCACAGTTATTTGAAGCATGGAGTAGCTTCCTTGTCATTCCAATTAGCATATTTTGGAAAAAAAAAAAAAACTAAAAAAATAAGTATGTGTGTTTTAGGAATCACATCAGGCTGACTTGTTGCTGGTTCTTCCATGGCTGGTCACAAATGCTATCATGTAATTCCAGCAAGACTTGCGTAACTTCTAATATCAGCTTAGATTACCACTGTAGAATCTACTTGATGAGTTTCCCCATTTCCATGCTTTGCTCCTGTAGAGAATCCCGTAATGCACCAACACTGTTGTGAAAAAGCTTTTCACATAACGTTATTAAAATTACATTATTTATGGCATTGTGCGGAGGGAAGCTTTTTGTCTTGCTGCAACACCAAGAATGTAGCGGAAGTGGAGGATTGCCACATTCTTGCGGAGGCCCCATATTCCCCTGAGCACCACAACAGCAATGTTGTTGCTGGTGCAGTTCCCTTCAGCAACCCCCCCATCCCCCAACTTCCTGTGCAGAAGAATGGCCGCTCAACCCCTTCCCGTCCTTGCTCTGTGCTCGGTCAAGCTCGATCTCGCTCTACCCCACCGCTCCAAATACATTATTTACACTCTCCACCCCTCCCCTTCAGCTCGGCTCCAAAGAATCAGGGCAGAGGGAAATAACACCACTGTACTGTATCACCCCCTCCCCCATGCACACAGGCTGAAACCCCATCAGCACCACCTCCCCACCTGCTCACTCTTTTCTCACTGCGGGATGAAAATATAGTGCAGGGCTGGGCTGCGACAATGGGAAACACTGTGAGGCCCCGGCCCTCCCAATAATTCCCTCTGACGTGCCTCCCAAGGGCAGGATTTGCTACAAGTCAATGCAGGAGACTTACAGTATGCAAAACAAGCCTGTCTGACTCTCTCATGATGTTCAAAGCCCCTGCATTGCTCTGCTTTGTGGGACAGGAAGACAGATCAGAGAGACAGAGAGAAACACTGCACAGTCTGCTTAGTTAACCCCTTCTTCACTCTTCTGCTGAGTGTATAATGTGTCACTTCCCTCTTTTAGTTTCACTCCTTGCCTAGATTGCATGCTTGATGACAAAATGACGGGATGGGAGCCGTTGCCGAGCGACACACGTTGCTGTTATCCTCCTAAACTCAGCTTCACCAAAACATATAAACAGGAGAACAGATCATGTGTTGCACATAGTTTTCTGAGGCACAGAAAAAAAAAAAAAGAAAGAAAAAAGGAGTGGAGCTATTGAATTTCAGCTTTATCAGAGATCTAGTGATGGTGAGATAGGGGGAGGCTGGGTGAAGGCTGATATTAGAAAGAGGTAGTAGGAGCAGTTGGGTGGCGGGGGGGGGGGGGGGGGGAGTGTCTGCCCGCACCCTTCAGCTCATACTCACAGAATGTAAACAACAGGGCTATCCATGGAGGCAGCGAACGTGCAGAAGTTGAATTACAAGCAGCAGAGAAGTGGAAAAACAGAGGCTTTACCCCACAGAGGAAGAGAAATCTGCCAGGATTTGTAGCCTGCTTTAGATTCACGTGATTGGCTCCACTGTTGCCCCCCCCCCTTCTTTTTTTCCACCCATCCTCAGACCCTTTGAGATGGAAAAATGGGTCATCTGTGTGGAAGTTAATACTCTAAGCACGTACAGTGCTGCTTTATTTTTAGGACGTGCCTTGGAAAATTTTCTCCCCCCCCAACTGGTGAACGCCAAAGAATGAAGGGGGGACAGGGGGCCATGGGTAATTAATATGCTGCGTGTTGCTGCCGTGCGCACAAGTGGTGGTGCAGGAGGAGCGTGGTAGTCTTTATATAATACCCTGAACATGTCTCATATTTGTCCCTGGAGTGCCCTTTCTGTGGCTCTGGCACCGCAGCCATGACATCAGCAAGAGGGGTGCAGACAAGTGGCGGCAGCAGAACATTTGAGGACGTCGGGCCTCTGAGGATGCCTACTCTCGACTGTCACTGCTGAGCAGGTAGGCATTTGCTGCCTACTTGCTCAGAGGTGACACTGAGAGGATATCAAACAGACTGGTTCAGCAGAGTGTCTACGTGGGGCTGCCATGGCAACCACGCACAACCGAGCTATTTCTGGCTGCCCTTAAACTCCCAAACACAGCTGCTCCTACATAACCAGACATCTACGCCGGTCAGATGTCACTTGGTGCACAGAAGCAGTAAATCAAGCCTTGACATTCACACTCATACTGCAATAACACAGCAAAAGGGAATTAGTGGGGAGGATAATTTGTCAACAGGATTTCCAGTAATGAGCTGCAGAGCTCAAATTATCATAGTCATTATAATATTCCCATCACAGCACTTCAGAAGCAATGGAAACAAATCACAACTGCATATAGTGCTGGCTGATATTAGTCCCAGCTCTCTATTCCAGTAACCCGGGGTTAGTTTCTCTACTGACGGTGAAGTAACATGCATCAGTCGTCGTGTTCACATGAGAACAAAAGGATTATAAACTGTTAAAAATCACTCCCGTCCAGGCTGCAGGCACAGCCATTGTCATTGCTGTCAACTGGAGCCGTTTTGCTCTGAGCTCTCTCCATTCACTGTGCTCACAGACTGTATCTTGGCTATGGCTACCCTTCAATGCAACGCCAGAGGTCTGCAAATGCTGCCTGGAGCAACAGTGCCCCCTACTGCAAAACAGCAGAGTTGTTCTTTGTCCTCCCCTCCTCCTTCCCATTCCCCGATTGCCAAATACAAAGAGCTGACTCATTCATACAGACTGAAGAATGGAGCAGGAATGCAATTAAAACGTTGATTTTGAGCTTTAAGTAGTACGCCTCACTCCTCATTCATTAAATTCATGTTCAAATCACTGCTGATAACATGCAGCACACTTCGCCTTAGACCAAAGCAAAAGATTTGCTGCGTCATCCTCAAATCAGTGTCCGCCTTCATGTCAGGGCCTGTGTCACCTGGTTTTCTTTTACGCTGGCATGTTTCCAGATTGGGCAGGGCTGGTCTGGTACCCTTCACTGACCCTCAAACTCTCTCCAGCCTGCATGGGGAGCAGCAGTGTTTATTTACAGCAGACGCAGACCACGCACTGTGCAAAGGGCTGAACCCTATTCTACCCCCCAGTCTGCCAGCAGCAGACCACAGCTTTCAGCTTGACCTCTAACACAGTCTGTTATTCTTCTTGTCTGAATCCCCAAAGGATACATTCACAACAAGTCACTTCTTCTGCAGACAAACAGAGGGCCAGAGGACCTCCCCCCTTCCCTTGACAGCCTTCTCCATTTCCACCAAATGGCAAAATAGCAGGCGTGTCGAAGAAAGGCCTGCAGAGTTGAGTGCATGATTTCGTGGAAAATGGAACACTGTCAACCATTCAGTAGTCAGTTGACATTTCTGGGCCACTCTTCATTTTTCATTCCTAATGTAGACAAACTATTTTCCCCTTGCTCTCGTTTTCTGGCAGACTAGAAGACCTGGGCTGCTCCGGCCAGCGAGCCCCCCCATCAGAAGAAAAAAAAAAACAAACAGCTGCAGACAGGGATAAAAATAATTACAGCTCGGTTTTTCTTCCAAGAGACACACTTCCAAGCAGACCAACTCCCTTCCCTTAAGAGCTGCTCTACTTTTACCCTGCTGCTCACAATATAGCCATTGATTAAAAAGAAACAAGTCAATGTGGCTCTGAATTTGCACCAGCTCAGGTTTCACTGTGCACTCTCATGATAACCTGTTCCATTAGGTAACATTCAGGATCACTCAAATTTTGTACTGAACATTACAGAATCTATTTGAATCCCATCATGATGGCTGATATCACTTCTTTGCATTTTGTTACCTTAAAAATAGGAATTTTTTTTGCAACAAACTACAATGACTGGCATTACTTAAGGGTTTGACATTTAAGCACATGACCTGTGAGTAGAACTTTGTTTCACTACTGCTGGCTGCAGAGAAGCAGGTGCACTTTTCTATAGTTAAGGGAGTATTTATGGAAACACCTTCCATTCATTAGCGCAACTCATACTTTCCAAACATAAAACTGACCTTAGATATTTCCAAACTGTAAACACTTCATTTCTTTTCTTGTGCATTGCTACTGCCATCTACTGGTAAATGGAAACTCAGACGCTCCACATATGGTTTTTTACATTTTATTTAGGATAGGACTTTACACAAATATGTCTGCATGTGACAAGGCAGAAATACAAAAATAACATTCAACTGGAATCGTTGCAGCAAGTCACCGTTTAGTGTACAGCTCATCAATATGTAGCAAATCATCTGATACCTTAATTTAGTCCACCCAAAACAGTTCAAAGGAAAATATACAAATGAAAGAGATGGCCAGTAAAAATGAGATCAAGTCTGAAGAATTCTGAGAAGGAACGCATCTGTAAAAAAAAATAACTACCAAGTCCAATAACCTGTGACACAGATCTTTGCCATCAGATGAAAATAAAATTAATGCATCAAAGTCAAAAGCCACACACAACCTCAGATTCAACAAGCAGCACAACTGAACATACTTTTTCCACACTCATTCAACATCATCTTCTGATAAAGACTGTGAGTGGATGATTCGCTGAAACAAGAAAAAAAAAAGTTTTCAGACACTGTGTCTATGAGAATACAGCACTCATTACAAAAAACTGCAACATTCATAAAACTCAAAACACACATGCATTTCTAGTCAGTCATTTCTTTCTGTCTTAGAGGTGAAATAACCAAGGGCTACTGACACATGGCTCTCAGCTTTGGATGTTTCTAAGATTGATCTTGCACCCTTTCTTGTCCCAGAGATCACAAATAGCACCTGGGGGGTTTTCAAGGATGCTGCGCCAATTTAAATACTTTAAACAGGAGATCCAGAAACACTCACCTGGCTTATGCTGGGGAGTTTGGTGAGCAGCATCTGGAAGACTGGAGGAGGCAACGTCTGCTGAAGTACCTGAAGGAGCTGCTGAGGCTGACCACATACTACAATGGCATTGGTGAGATGGTCCACGCCTTTGTCAAATTCACCTGGGTTCGGGTGAGAAAAGGTTTACATCCACAATTATGGGTCAGGAAGTCATGCAGGAACAATGCCAAGCTTGGGGAAAAGCAATTTAAATTTCATTTTAAAATTTCCTTTAGTTACCGTTACACCTAATAAAGTAGGTGGTCTACAAGTACGACCGGAGTGGTGGCCTAGTTGGTAGAGCATCTGCCCCACAACCAGGAGGGCTGTCGGTTAAAATCCTGGCCGGGTCATACCAAAGACCATATAAAAATGGTACTTTCTGCCTTTTAGCTTGGTGGTCAGCACAATAGCATGGGGAAAGAAAAGTTAACACACAGAGCTACCAGAGGACTGACCCCCACTATAGCTTTCACTACTTACGGTAGCTGTGTGACCTAGGGTCAGAGAAACGGAGCTAGGCACCGCCCTTATACACCACGCGGTGTCCCACATGCTGTGGAAGGGAATTAACTTAATTCTACAAGTACGGCCAAGACATTCATTCATTCACCTTCTTCTGCTTAATCCTTTTCGGGTCGCGGGGGGGGCTGGAGCCTATCCCAGCATCTTTGGGCGAGAGGCAGGGTACACCCTGGACAGATCGCCAGTCCATCGCAGGGCCAACACAGAGAGAGACAACCATTCACTCTCACAGTCATACCTAAGGACAATTTAGAATCCCCAGTTTGATGCCAGTTAACCTAACTTGCATGTTTTTTGGCATGTGGGAGGAAACCGGAGAAATCAAGGAGTAAACCCACGCAGACACGGGGAGAACATGCAAACTCCACACAGATCACTGTTGGTCAGGGGCTGGGATCGAACCAGGGATCCCATGGCCAAGGGTGAGTTGCTGTGCTGCCGCAGTGCTAACCACTGCGCCACCGCGCTGCCCACAGCCAAGACAGTGGACTGTATATAATTTTTTAAGTTTGTTCCACAAACCTACCAAACACATCAAAATGTATTTATTTAATACAGATTAATTACACTGGTTGACCAAGGAGAATATAAATGAACTCATGAACGGTGTCATTGTTAGGGCTTTTCTTGCAATTGCCTGGGCCTAAATTGGCCCTACTTCAATAATAATAATTTAAAAAATTAAATGTAACATTTTTGTTAATTTAGACAAAAGTGCTGAGGTTAGGGAGCACAACAACTGCAGTGTTAATGACACTCTGGCAATACATGAGATCTGAAAGTGTAAAGCACCACCGGAGTGGTGGAGCATCCGCCCCACACCCAGGAGGCCTGGTCATGCCGAAGACCATATAAAAGTGGAACTTCCTGCCGTCCAGCTTGATGTTCAGCAATAGTGGAACAGAGGAGGGAAATTTGTGGCGGCGCCTTGCATGGCAGTGACCCTTCTGATTCTAGATGTGATTAACATTGTAGATAAGAGAAACATAATTTCGTTCTACTGTGCATAACTGGCTGTATGGACTGAATGGCAATAAAGTTAGCTTAAACATGTGGCTAACCTCGTGAGAGAAGGTCCTCTCCCAGCTGAATTTCCTCCAAAAAGAATTTCTGAACTGCTTCGGGGTTCTTCAAGTCAGGCAGCTTCAAGGCCAACAAAGACAAGAGTTACCGGTATGTAGGTCAGAGGCAGACACGAAAATCTCTACAAACAGGTGGCGTCCACATGCCTTACCTTTGTCGTTTCAGTCTTCTCTACGGCCTTCAGCTTTTTCCTTCCTGTTTTACACACATGAGGTTTTATATCGCTGTTGTACAACGTTGGAAACATATGATTACAAGATTTTTTTCATCAAAATCTGACTTAAACTACTTTAGAGTAATAGCTGATAATCTAAATAAACTACAAGCAGAAATCCTTAGCATGATGAAATCTCCATGTAAACTTTAAGACCAAAGTGTCCTCCTCGTGGGATGGCTACAGTCAGTGAGCTAGCCAACCGCTCCGTGCACCTGAAACACTCACGTTCACGGAGCTTCTTCTTAAAATCAGGGTCACTGCGGCGCTTCCGGTCAAAATAAATACAGTACACAATGAAGAGGGCCCCACACACCCCAGCAACTACTGCACTCGTCCTGCCGCTCATCATAATTAATCATAACCAGCAGACTAGCTGGCGAACAGCTAGCTAGCAAGCTGCAAACGGAAGTACGTAACCCGTGACGTCATTGCGTGCGTCCGACGGTTGCTGGCAGCTTCCCGTAAGTTGTAGTTTATATTCAGTAATCAGAGGCGGGGGAAGTAGCAAAATAAATATACTCAAATACTGACAATTTATGAAAACTACTCAAGTAAGATGAAGATAAAATAATTTCAGTGCCGAAAATACGAACAACAGAGTAACTTTTATCAGTTTTATTCTTCTGAATAAAACTATTATAAACTATTATTCAGAAGAATAAAACTGATAAAAGTTACTCTCTTGTTCGTATTTTCGGCACTGAAATTATTTTATCTTCATCTTACTTGAGTAGTAAGATGCTCTAGTGTTCTCGAGGGAAAGAAAACAACAATCCTATGTATTGTATCAGCTATAACTTTAAATGTGATATAAGATAAGATAAGATAAGATAAGCCTTTATTAGTCCCACAACGGGGAAATTCCAGGATTGCAACAGCACAGGGATAGCAACACTCAGAGCAACAATCAGAAGGCAAGAAAAAAAACAAGCAAGCAAGAGCAGCTAATAAACATATGTACGTATTACTATAAAATATATATATATACACACACACACAGACACACAGTGCAGAGCATTGTAGCTGGATGGAATAAATATATGAATATATGAACACACAGTGCAGAGCATTGTAGCTAGATGGAATAAATATGTAAATATATAAACACCCACAGTACGGAGCATTGCAGCTAGGTGGAATAAATATGCAAGTATATAAACACACACAGTGCGGAGCAATGTAGCTAGATGGAATAATATGTAGATATATAAATATATAAACACACCCAGTGCTGAGCATTGTAGCTAGATGGAATAAATATGCAAATATATAAACACACACAGTGCAGAGCATTGTTGCTAGATGGAATGAAACAGCATAACCGTCTACTTAGTTATCCTACATGGTATGATTATGTGCCCATACATATTCTCACCCTCCATAGCGACCGGTATTTTCCTAGTTGTATGCCGGAGGGGACCATTGTGTAAGTCTATTGCATCTTTTGCATTCAAAAAACTATTAGTTTGTTACGTCTTTTTGCTATCTCTGCGAGCAGCCCTGCTTAGGTTGTACAGTCTGACAGCCGTTGGTAGGAAGGACCTACGAAACCTCTCGGTTGTGCACCTGGGATGATGTAGTCTGCTGCTAAATGAGCTCCTCAGTGCATTCAGTATGTCCTGCATAGGGTGGAACTCGGACTCCAGCAGAGATGACAGTTTAGCCACCGTCCTTCTCTCTCCTATCTCCTCCATCGGATCAAGGCGTTGCCCCAGGACAGAGCTAGCTTTCTTAATCAGTTTGTTCAGTCTCTTCCTATCGGCTGCAGTAATGCCACTGCCCCAGCAGACCACTCCAAAAGTGATGGCTGATGCCACCACCGTGTCATAGAATGACTTCAGCAGCGCCCCTTGTACACCAAAAGACCTGAGTCTCCTCAGCAGGAACAGCCTGCGCTGTCCCTTCTTGTAGAGTGCTTCAGTATTGTGTGACCAGTCTAGTTTATTGTTCAGATGAATACCCAGGTACTTATAGGATGTCACCATCTCGATGTCTGTTCCCTGTATATTTACTGGTGCTGTGAGGGGTTGTCCTTGCCTGCGGCAGTCCACCACCAGCTCCTTAGTTTTCCTCGCGTTGATCTGGAGGCAGTTCCGATGGCACCAGTCCACGAAGTCCTGGATAAGCCCTCTGTACTCAGCTTCATCTCCATTGGAGATGAGGCCAACGATCGCAGAGTCATCAGAGAACTTCTGTAGATGGCAGTGTGTTGTGTTGTGTGAGAAGTCCGCAGTATAAAGAGTGAACAGGAAGGGAGCCAGCACCGTTCCCTGGGGGGGCCCCCGTGCTACTGATGATCGTGTCGGACACACAGTCCCGGGTTCTCACAAACTGAGGCCGGTTCGTGAGGTAGTCCAGGATCCATGATGACAGGTGCTGGTCCACCCCTGCGCGCAGCAGCTTGTCCTTCAGGATCATCGGTTGGATGGTGTTGAAAGCACTGGAGAAGTCAAAGAACATAATCCTCACCATATTCCCGGGCTTCTCCAGGTGGGACAGAGAACGGTGAAGGAGGAAGATCACCGCATCCTCCACCCCAATGCCATGCTGGTAGGCGAACTGGAGTGGATCCATCGCTGGTTCCACCAGGGGGCGGAGGTGAGCAAGGAGCAGTCTCTCCAGGGTCTTCATCAAGTGGGACGTCAAGGCCACCGGTCTGTAGCTGTTCAGGTCTTTGGGGTGGGAAGTTTTTGGTACAGGTACCACACAAGATGTTTTCCACAGCTGTGGTACCCTCCCCAGTTTCAGGCTCATGTTGAAGATATACGTCACAATCCCACACAGCTGGTCTGCACAGGACTTGAGGAGCTTTGCGCTGATGCCGTCCGGTCCCGGCGCCTTCCTCGCCTTGATCTTCCTCAGCTCCGTCCAGCTTCCTCAGCTCCGTCCTCAGATATCGTATAAATTCAACTTTCATCATTGCTGTATTGGCATTTTGAAATATTAGAGAAAACATAGGGCAATGACTTGAATTTTTCATATACAGTATGCATAAAATATTGTATCATATATTTGATTATGATTTTATAACCAAAAAAGCTTTTCCAACTATGGATTTTTTTTAAATCAATGTGATTGCAAGAAGGATAAGCTTTTAGGGAAGGCAGATTTTTGTTGGAAAAGAATAAGAAAATAAAAATTAAAAAATGGCAGCGTGGTGGCGGAGTGGTCAGCACTGCGGCAGCACAGCAACTCACCCTTGGCCGAGGGATCCTGGGTTCGATCCCAGCCCCCAACCAACAGTGATCTGTGTGGAGTTTGCATGTTCTCTCCGTGTCTGCGTGGGTTTACTCCAGGATTTCTCCGGTTTCCTCCCACAGGCCAAAAGCATGCAAGTTAGGTTAATTGGCATCAACTGGGGATTCTAAATTGTCCTTAGGTATGACTGTGAGAGTGAATGGTTGTCTGTCTCTCTGTGTCGGCCCTGCGATGGACTGGCGATCTGTCCAGGGTGGACCCTGCCTCTCGCCTAAAGATGCTGGGATAGGCTCCAGCACCCCTGCAACCCGAAAAGGATTAAGCGGAAGAAGATGGATGGATGGATGGATGGAAGAATAAGAAAATATTGTATAATCCACATGACCGAGAAGTAAGAACCTCATTAGAAGGCTAAAATGGGGTTTTATGTGCAGCGCCTGCTGTGTGCTTCACTGTTTAGGTTTAATAGATACCCATTAAATGGACACAGAGTGTGTGTTGGTGTGTGAAAACATTTGTCTCATCTTGCATACACTGTATCTTGAAGTGACCGGAGCTTTCCTTGTGATGCACAAATTGTCATAGTAAAAAATAAATGTGTTGCTATTAAAGAATCCCAACAACAATGTCACTTTCTAAATAATAGTTAGCTAGTAATTAATTAAAAAATCTGTCTAATACACCATCACCATGTGGATAGATGCTCCTTCTGCACAGTGAGAGAACTGCCAAGTGTATATGGCGCTCATTAAACATGTTGAGATCAATATTACTACACGTGTAACAGAAATGACTTCTTTTTAAAACAGTGCCATATAAATGTTGGTATAAATGTAGATAATGCAAATTCAGACAGAGTAAATGTCAGTAGACTTTAAAAATTTCCTTAGAAACTGCAGTAAAAATCCTATAAAGTAATATTTTTGAAAAATGCTGTCAGGACACACCAAGTACTTCACAAACTATGGCATTTATTTCAAACAGAGGCTTCTGCTTTGCTTACATTTGTACAATAAATTACACAACGACCATCATCAGATGAGCCTAATAAATACTATTGAGCGGTTTTTTTTGTTTGTTTTTTTCCCTCTCACTGAGCTCCATTACTTTCTCTGGATCTATGATGCAGACTGTTTCCATATACAGGTTCATACAGCTTTAGCGTCAAGCCATGTACAGGTTGGAAAATAGTTCAGCCACATCCAAAAAACCCAATCATTCTTCTCCTACAAGCACAAGCTAGTATATAAAAAAAAAACAACACAAACAAAAGTAGAAAAAAAGAATACAAACTAAAACAAATAGGGGGAAAATGAAAGAAAACTTCTGAAATTGATGACGGAGCGAGAACAGAACAACATAAATGAACAAATAAACTGAGCAGATGAGGAAGGGGAGAAAGGGGGCAGAACAAACATGCTGTAACCCTCAGTATTTACACTCACACTACAGTTAAAACCATAAAACTGTCTGTACAGAAAAGTACACGCTATTAACAGTGCAAGATATTAAATAGCTTGACTCCAACACTTCTCAATATACAAATGTATAACAAAAGCATACAATTACATACAAGTGTTGAACAAAACGTAACTTCAGGTTATCATACAGTAGGGGTGAGTTAGTGTGTGTGTGTGTGGGGGGGGGGGGGAGGGGTCTATACAAAGGAAACAATGGAGATGTCTTCAGAAAAGTATACACATATGTCACGTTTATGTTATAAATGCACATTTACAATATCTCTACTTTTACTCTGGTCATAGTACAGGAAACGGAACCAAACATCTTTTTGGTAGAGGGTGAGAATGAGAGGAAAGTGGCATGAGGGAAATCAAATAGTCAGGCCACTCAAAAGTATGTGCTACTTTACGTTATGAAGCAGAGATACAGTACACTGAAATAAATGAATACTGCTGATTGAAATGCTGCAAATGTGGGACTTATTTTTGGACTGGTGCACCTTCAGCTCAACTTGATCCAGTTGCAGATGTGACAAAAAAGTGAAAGGTACTGGGGGTGTGGGTGGGTCATGATAAAACAAAGCAGATGTAAGAAGGATCATGAGCTAATTTAATGTAATTCAATTGCATCCATTACCTCCATCATTGCACATTTTATACTGCTAAATTCAACAGTAATACCAAAACTGGATGAGTATTCAGTAGTAGATTCAACAGGAGCGTTCCTTTTACAACTATAACTCTTAATTCTCTGATAAAATCCATCATTATCTCACTTAGCCCTTCACTGCCTTCTCACTCACACTGCATTCTTCAGTTTTTTTGTTTTTTTTTAAATGGGACACATAATTCCAGCTAACCCTCTGATTTGAGAAGAGGATCGAGGGGAAAGTGCAGTCCTTTCTCAAAGTGCCCCATGGAGAAGAACAAAAAAGGCACTGCAGTATCACTCCGTATTCAACCACTGAGGCTGTCAGCAGACCTCTGACGGTCTGAAACCCTTTCAATCGCCACCTATATGACACAATGCATGTACAGGACCGCGTGTCTGTATGTGAGAGGGGCGTCCTGAACAGCTTCAGTGTCGCCCACATGAAAGCCTGTTTAATGACACAGAGAAACGTGGCGACTTTTCGTCTGCCCTCAGTGCCAATGTGGCAGTGTTCCTCCGAATTCCTCATGACAACATGGCCAGCTCAGACTGCACCACACCGAGCTACAGGAGAACAGATGACAGAGGGGTCTTCATAAGAAATCATCTTATCAATACAACTTTATCAAAGGGAAACAATTATTGCTTGTAAAAACAATTCTTGTAAATGTTCAATTACAGAAAACACTAAACCTGTTGGGGTTTTTTTTGTGACAAATTTCATCGCTTACACAATCATCATAAAAGTGCACTTAAGTGCCATATTAGCTTGCCAAGGAAACAGTTGTCAGTAAAAAATAGTGCTTGTTTCTCATGTTCTTGTTTTCTTATTTTTTTTTTGTCTCTGGTCAGGTTTTTGTGCCCCAGTAGTTACAGTATATGGGTTGACTTGTCCATCCTGTGGAATGGGAATGGGGTGGCGACCCCAGGGTGCTGGTTAAGTGCTTCGTGCTGCGGCTCTTTGCTGTTTCATCCTGTCACCTGCACTCCACTGATACCCCAGAGTTCTGTGATGAGGAGGAGGATGAAGATGACACCGGAGGGTCGGCAAGTGTCAGCATCACTGCTGCAGTCAGCGAGCTGGAGGATGGTGAGGAGGAGGAGGAGGATGAAGAGGAAGCTGCCACGGTGCCTGGAGGACAGAGAGGATGGTAATGTTTACAAGTCATTTTTGGGTTGTTTTAAAGGAGTTAAGGGTCATTAACTGAAAAACTGTGGGTCTTTATTTTAGGCTTTAACCTTCTGAAAGGGATCTATTGGTCACATGATTATTACATAGTAAACCCAGCCCAGCGCATCCTTGACACCCACCTGCTGCTCTATTATTGACCAACCTAGCTGTCAATCTTATGGACAACAGTAAGTTAATAAGTTAGCTTACCAAGTGAGGCTTATAGTATCGACTTTGGATTACTGAATCAGGTGGAAACAGTGATGTCTACTAGGGTGACTGAAATCTAAAGAAAATAATAATATATCTCATACCATTCTGGTTTATTTTGTTATATTTTTGCCATAATGCTACATTGGGGAAACTCTGTGGCGCAGTGGTCAGCACTGTAGCAGCACAGCAAGAAGGTCGTGGGTTCAGTCCCACCCCCTGACCAGCAGTCTGTGTTGCATTTGCATGTTCTCTCCGTGTCTGTGTGGGTTTTCTCCAGGTACTCCGGTTTCCTCCCACAGGCCAAAGACATGCACGTTCAGTTAATTGGCATCAACTGGGGATTCTAAATTGTCCTTAAGTATGAATGTGAGAGTGAATGGTTGTCCGTCTGTCTGTGTTGGCCCTGCGATGTACTGCTGATCTGGCCAGGGTGTACCCTGTTAAGTTAGTTAAGTTAATTCCCTTCCACATCATGTGGGACACCATGTGGTGTATAGGGGCGGCGCCTATCTCCATTTCTAGGGTGTACCCTGTCGCTCATCCAAAGATGCTGATAGGCTCCAGCCCCCCCGCAACCCGAAAAGGATTAAGGGGTTGAAGATGAATGAATGAATGCTATGTTGAGCTTTGTTAACATTAACTTGGCTAGGTGGTTAGTTGGCACTAGTCACATGACCAACAGGTTGCCTAGCTTTAGCTTAAGTGTTGATCTGGTCTCTTTGGATTTTTTAGATTTTTTTTTAGATTTAGTATACTTTATTGATCCCCAGAGGGGAAATTGAGGGTCATCCACCACCTGGATGGATGAAGCAGCCACGATACGGCGCTATCCCTTAACCATTCACACACACATTCACACCTAGGGCCACTTTAGAGTCTCCAATTAACCTAACCTGCATGTTTTTGGCATGTGGGAGGAAACCGGAGAAATCCCGGGGTAAACCCACGCAAACACGGGGAGAACATGCAAACTCCACACAGATCACTGTTGGTCGGGGGCTGGGATCAAACCCACGATCCCACGATCCCCCGGCCAAGGGTAAACTGTGCTGCCGCAGTGCTAACCACTGCGCCACCGTGCAGCCCACCGTGGACCACTATTTTCTATAAATTCTATTCAGCTCCACTGAATCCTTGTTCATCTACCAACACTTGACCATATACGTCATTCTTAGACGTTATTTTGAGCGACTAGCTAACAACAGCTAGCTGCTATCATCAGCTAGCCACCTTGAAGCTAACAGTTTAGCCACTTATTAGTGAATATTTCTGTGCTTATTGTACTCCAGGGACTGGTCATATCCTATTGACCACTGAAACCACACACCCCTGTCAACCAGTGATGCATTATTTCATTCATTCTTTAAGACGTACATTAGGCAGCTCAGTGGTAACAGGTCAAGTTGGCCCGGGATCCCCAATGCCACAAGCGGAGAACCTCCGCAAAACTGACTAAAAAGACTTTTTTCCGTCACCAACAAATGTAAGGAGTTTTACGGAAATTCTCTGCCCGTGCCACAGAAGATCCCAGGGCTGAACCAACTCTTATTTAGCTCAGGATACATCCATGCTAAAGGACAGGAGTTAGCCATTCAGTGTTAGCAGCAGTGAGGTAAGGGGGGGCCGAGTTGACTGCAGTCAGGGTTTTCTTAAAGTGACAACACTGAGACGAAGCATTCTCCAAAAGGCTGGAAAAATAAAAATACTGGCGGCTGCCAGTGGTACTCCTCAGTCTCTTTCTTTGTTGTTGAGATGTAGTTTATATGGCATTTTGACTCTGACCTTTGACCTTGCAATCCCAAAAGCATAGTGATAGTTCAGGGTCACATGGTAAACCTATGTACAAAATTCGGTGACCCTACCTTTACTCATTCTAGAGTAACAGAGCATAGAGAATGTTAACCTTGACCTTTTGACCCCAAACCCATAGTCAGAGGTCAGCGTCTAAGGCGTCCAAGATTTGTCTAAGATACGATGATATCAATTTGACAAGGCCACATCATTTCTTTCTCTAGTTATTGTGTTCACAAGATGTTGGGAAAACTGATCTCTGACCATGACCTAAAGAGATTGCCCAAATTTGAACTTGTCCAAGATTTTTCATAGATACATCTACGAGGGGAGGCTGAAAGTTCACAGTGGTCAGATTTGACCAAATGTGGTTTATTTTTCAGCTGCAGGGATCCAAATGCTGCAACATCGATGGAAGAAGTGTGTGGACTGAAGGGGAGACTATGTGGAAAAATAAACCACATTTGGTCAAATTTGACCACTATGAACTTTTCAGCCCCCCCCCTCCCCCATATGGTGTCGATTTGAAAAGTGAACATCATTTCTTTCTGTAGTTACTGCGTTCACACAAGGTAGGCATTGACGCCGCCGCTGCTCCCGCCCCCACCTGGGGTGACCATAATAGAAGCTGATTTGCTGCAATAATTAAATAATTAAAGAAAATCTGAACAAAATATGTCACAAACATTTCATTAAGATATGTGTGAGCTGTCAAAATGTAGAAAAAGTGCAGTCAATGACCCCTTCAAGAAACTAGCTGGATGGGATTAAGAACTATGAATCGTACTGTTTGACTAATAAGTGGGAACTCACTTTCTCGTTCCTTCTTTTTCATGCGTTTTCGTCGTCTGTCGATAGATGCCACCTCAGACTTGAGGGAGAGGTAGTGATTCCTGATGTCCTGCAGTTTCTCCTGAAGAAACGAAATCCTCTCTAGGCTGCTCATCTTTTCCAGATCAGCTAAGTAAAAAATAAATAGTGCATTTGAGAAATTTTTCCTACATAAAATTCTTTCTTAGGAAAACAGTTATTCCAAATCACTCAAACTCAATTCAACCTGGACACCTACACATCTGGAAACTCCACTTGTACACACGTGGTGATTTCCCGTGGTGATCTCGGTGCTGGGCATGATCTGTGTCACCCTGCTTGTGGTACTTATGGCTCGATGTGGGAGATCGCCCATGACACTTGGGAGAAGTGGCAGCCTTCATGTCTGATGAATTGCTCTTAGAGGCAGCTGATTTGGCCTCAACAACAGACTGATCCTCACTATCACTGCTGTTGGCTGAAGGATAAAAAAACACAAGAGGTAAAATATGTTGAGGCCAAGGACCTTATTTCCATTTCAATCTGAAATCTAATGTGATATCAGGGAACCAGTAAATATGAAACAGAGCTTCTGTGTGGCTGATGAAAGCATGGCTGGCAACTAAAATGAGATTGTTAGCAGGTTGTCAGCTGTTCTTACCTGTTTTCCTATTCTTTTTGGGAGGCACACCGAGGCTCTTGCGGTTTGGCTTGTGTTTCTTTGAGGCTCCACATGTCTGTGATTCTTTCTGCCGTTTCTGACTCACAGACGCTACAAAGGAGGAAGCAAGATGACAGTGAGGGAATAGGCAGACTGTGAAATGAGTTGTCAGCTTGTGTTTTTCGGTGTTCCATCCTGAGGAAAAATAATATATTCTGTCACTGAAAAATAAACCTGATAAAGTAGTTTTGATAGTTTTTGTACCTTTGGACTTGTGCTCGCTCTCCTGTTGGCTGCTGTTGCTCAGCTCCAAGCTGCAGCTGCTGCTGCTGTTGCAGGACAGGCTGACGTCAAACACTTTGGAGGGGGAACCTGCCCCTTCGTCCTGAGGGAGCTCTTGGAGCTCACCACCCAAACTCTCAACCTCCACTGTGCTGCTGTCCGTCTCACTGCGCCCACCTGGTCCTTCCTCCACTATGGGTCCTGGGGGAAGAGCGTTAGAAACCTGCTCTGAAGGCAAAGCAGGGGGTAGGGATGGTGGTGGAGAGGGAGGTTGCGCTTGAACAGAGTCTTCCACGGCACTGCCTCCTCCTGAGGGCGACTCTGGTGTGGTTGGTGGTGTGTTGAGAACGGAGTTGCTGCCACTGCTTGGAAACTCCTGCAGCTTGTCATTCTCTGGCTGCTCCTCAGAGGCCTCGTTCTCGGGTTCGGCATCCTGCTCGACATCTGGCTCCTCCAGACATGAGGGTACAGCTGGTGGGGGAGAGTTTGCAGCTTCTGTATCCGAGTCAGAGAACAACTCTTTCAGAGTCTTCTTTGGCCACTGGCCCTGGATGCTGGACCACACGTCCTTTTGTCCTTTGGGCCGAACTCTTTCTTCAACATTCACAGATGACTTGGCTTTCTTTTCGGCAATCTCCCAGAAGCCACCTTGCCTGCCAGTTTTGGTTTTGTCCTTCATCCCGTTGTATTTCTTGGACGGAGAGGCTTTGGTTTTAGGGCGTCGACGATCATTTTCCCCGATCTGTGAGTCAGCCAGTGCTGTACCTTCATCATCTGAGCTGCTGCTAAATGAGGCTCCCCTCTCCTCGGCAAGGCCAACTACTCTCTCCTCCAGCTTCCTAGGAGACCCTCCAGGTAACCAGTCAGCACTCCTGGTGTTCCTGGTTTTAGCTCTGGGTTGGCCTTTTGGGGTCCTCTCTACTGCACCCTCAGCTTTCCTCTTCCTGGTGCCTGCTTCTCCCTCCGACTCTGGTTGGCTTCTGCGCTTTCCTCCGTCTGTATTCTCCACATTTACTGACTGCGAAGGTTTGGAGTCTTCAGATGGGGCACCGCTTTCCCAGCGCTCTGGTATTTGTGGCAGCTCTGGGGGTCCTTTTCTGAGGCTGCCCTGGCCACCTGGCCTCTCCTCCTCATTATGCAGTCCCACCTCGTCATCGTGCTCGCTCTCATCTGTGGACATCTCAGATGCTAAAGCATAAAAAAACAACAAAAAAACCCCCACACAGACAGTCACCACTTTCATCAGCTTCAGCAGGAAATCAGCAGCCACAATAAACAATTTTAGAATCAAACTATCCTGATCTGCTGTAAATGTGCATGAGGACTAAAGGTCAATGAGTGTTGCTACCTTGCAGGCCATTGAGGATAGAAGTAATTTCTATAGACTTGACTGGAGACTGCTGAGTCCCTTTGTCCTCACCCTCGTCCATCTTGGAAAAGACATCCTGACTCAGGCCACATTTGGACCGCGGCCCACGGTTGGTGTTGGGCGAAGGGCCGACGACTTCTCTGTCATTGAGCCTCTCTAGCCTGTTTTGCTCTCTCTCGGCTTTGTTCTGTCATAATTCAGCACAAGTCAGTGATTTTCTTAATGGCACAAAAATAAGGTTTAAAGCTAAAAAAAATATATATATATATCAACTCTCTAAAACTGTACCTTTATCTTTTTGCGGTGCTTTATTTTTGGTACATTCTTATTGGCGGGCCGAACAATCTTGTCTGCTTTGATCCATTCATCATATCTAAATAAAATAAATAAATAAATAAATCAAGCACAGAGTCACGGACAAGCCCATCATTTAGGTCTCTGAACGGAGCTGAGAAATCTCACACCACCCACCACACACAGACACTTCTACTGTCCGACCCAAACATACTGCTGTGACACACTAAACCCTGACAGCAAAAGAAGAAAAAAGAAACCCCATGGTGTTTAGTGGAGAAAAGACAAACCTTTACGATGAAGAAAGAAACTATATAAATATACAGTATAAAACACCAAGCACCACACAAATCATGTTCAATAGAGTTCACACGGTCATATGAGGGGAAATGAAAGGATTCACAACATCACACACACAACAGACACGATGCAGAGAACACCCCGCTGTCTTAATAGAGTGCTAGAGGACCACACAACAACGGTGAGACAATGAAATGCTGATTGCACTAGTTAACCTCTGTGTCATGGTACCCTAACACTCTACTTAACACTGCATTAACCCTGACCCGCTGGGGAGGGGGGAGAGGGTTGAGAGGTAGAGGTGAGTGTAGCAGCATTTTCGTAGCGGCCATTCAGTTAGCTCACATTCATAAGAAAGAAAATCACATTGGCTGATTTTTGAGATTTGTTCTGGGTGAATGTACCCAGAGTTAGAGTTACACTGGTTAAAATTCAGCCTGTCTGCAGATTTGGCTCAGAGACAGACAGCTGGGGGACAGACAGACAGGGGATTTGGCCAAAACTGAGTGAGGAAGCTGAGGAGTGAGTGATCCGCATCGACCCAAAACTCAGTTCTGTTTCTGCCACTAGATGGCCCAGTGTTCTCCATAATCAGAGTACTGACCATGGGACTCTGGATGAAGCAGAATTGTGAGGAAGGGATGTATCTGTTACTGCTGTGGAGGAGCACACCCATGTAGCGGGTGATCCCATGAAGTTAAAAAAGATGTCAATTATTAGGGTGAATATAGACGTTAGGTGATTTCTCCCCAGGTCCTGTCTTACCTGACGTTCCAGCCACAGTAGTGCACCAGGTAGAGCACCTCTCCCCCCTCCACGTCTGCCTCTTTCACAGTGGCCTCGTACGTCTTCAGATTGCGGCCTCGCCCATACCTCACCTGCACCTTCATCCCCGGGGGGTAACACTCAAACTCCTCCCCTTCCTCCCCCTCCTGACTGCTGTCATCCCTGCAAGAAAAACAGTTCAGCACTTCCTGGCCCTAGGCTGCCCCCATTGAACACCACAGACCCCCGCCCCCACACCCACCCGTCTGTCGACCTGCTGCTGCTTCCAAACCTGCCCTGTCCTATTACAACCATTAAACCTGCATCTACTGTACACAGAAACATAACTTTCCTCATTTTAACTCTAGCCCAGTGTAGCCTACAGCAACCTGCATCATTACATGGAGTCAGCTTATATAACATCTTTCGTTCATAGCAAAAGTCAAAAGATCACAGGAAATAGCACTACTGTCATAGGCTGTCTAGCCCTACGTCCACACTCTCGGGATTTCCCATTCACACACATACACAAGTGGTAGGAAACAAAGCAGCCACAAGAAGGAGCTAGTGGGAAACGGCCAGGAGCCGTCTGAGCTGGAGGGTGTACAGGAGGACTGCCAGTAAGTGTTTTAGGTCATAAGGGCAGGTTAGCACGCAAAGCACAACTTGGCAGGCAGCAGACCAGCACCTTAAAAGCAACACTAGCACACCAAGAGGAGGCGAGATCAAATTTAATCTGTCAAAGAACAGTTGCAGCAGAGGACTCCACACAGTCCGTCACAGAGCTCACTCTGATCGGAGCATGTGTTAAGAGCATCTGTGCTCTGTTGACAGATTAATTCTACCAGTGGATGAACCAGTGTGTCAATGGACATCAAACCATTTTGCACCACTGATTAAAAAAAAAAAAAAAAGTCACAGTGTGGTGCATCTGGTGGCCTCACGGGCTAAGACGCATAGCATGGGAGCTTGTCTCTCCAGTGCAGTCATCCCTGCTTCAAGTCCTGGCCAGAGCAATTTTTCCTGTGTGTCTCTCCTCTGCTCTTCACCCCATTTTCTGTCTGTGGCTGTGCAGTGTATTACTGAATAATAGACAAATGCCCCAAAAATATCTTTAAAAAAAGGTCACACTGTAACAAGAAGAAAATCACCAGGAAAAAATATGTTAGGTCTGGATTCTTCAGTATAAATAATTTGCAGATTCCCACGGTAATTACATTAAAGAAAACAGTTTTTTCTTTCATTACTGACTTTATCAAATTATCAGCAAGTTCCACTTCTGCTGAGTCCATTACTGAAGGTGCGTTCAGACCAAATGCAAATTTTTCAAGCCGCATGATTACATTTTAACTCAATGTAAACACGCGACTAGACATGAATTCACCGTCTTAAGCTGGATTCATGCTGCACCTCTGCTGTCCGTGTCCGTGTAACCGGAAACCTCGTGTGACGAAATTTACGTCATCATCTCCACTCTGCTAGTGTCTGCAGTGCTCGACCGCTGACGACTGCGTGCAGCCCAAATTTTGTGACCGCGCCGCCTGCCCACGACCTGAACGCGTTGAAAAGTGCATGCACAAGACTGAACGTCCCATTCACAAGGTGGTGATATCGCTTCGCGTTTGGTCTGAACACGTTGTAAGAATCGCAGTCCCAAAGACCAGCTGGTACCTAAGTCTAGGTCAGGTCGGCAGCCTCCACTACGCAAAAAGCCACTTTGAGAGATTTTTGACCAGCTAAATCTGCATGGAGCCCCAAAAACATCTGAGCCTGAAAACTGTGGTAAAACAGCAACATTACCAGTCCAAAGTGGCCTGACACTGTCAATATCAAGAGGTTTTTCCTTATAAAATAAAAGGTTTTTGGCATAAATTTTCTGGTTTTCTAATAAATCCATCATATTGTTCTTTGAAAATCTGTTACCTTTTCAGGTAAAATTGCCAGCCTCTTTCCACATCAATTTGTGACTTTTTTTTTCGTAAAAATACAATGTTTCCAGTAGGGATGAGCCAATCCGATCCACCGTATCAGTACTGGGTTTGATCCAGGCAAAATGGCTGGATCGGTATCAGTAAGGAATAAAAGTAATTCACCAATCCGATACATTCATAATAATAAAATGAAGGCGCAATCACGTCTGTCTCATTGCCTCTGTCTACAGAAGCCACACGCACTGGAGCCTGTCTGTGGGACTCGCCTCAGTATGTTGCTGTGTGGTACCAGCATTCACAATTTTACACCACCAATTTGATAAAACACTTGCAAAAGTATCACAACAAAGGAGTCAGCTGAATTCTGTCAAGAACCGAGCAGAAGGACGTGAGCAGCAGCTGCTGCCTTGCTGCTTTCCAGCTCAGGAAGCTGGACGGCCTCTAAAAGTGAAACCTAAAAAAAAACGAAACTGAAAGCAAAAAACCAGACTGGAGCGTACCTTTCAGGGAAGAGCCTTACAGTTGATGAGAGGTAGGTGACAGAAACATAAATAGCAATTTTTTTGTGTGTGTGTGTTTTGTATGCTTAATTAATCCCAGATGATGCAAAGCTACATGAACATGAAATGGAACAGGAATGACTTCAAAATAAGAACAAACCTAAAATCTAAGAATGGACAGAGAATAATATCACACACCTAAATGAAATGAGGACCAGGAGAATACTTATGATAATAATAATGGATGACAGAAATACAACTTAAAGGGTTAGTTCCTTTATTTTCAGATCTACAGCATTTTTACGTCATTCATAAAGTGAGACTTTGAATTTCATCTGACTATCACTGAACTACTCAGCTTCAAAGTTTTGTATAAACTTGCACTTAAAACTTCAGAATACATGTTTACATGGTGCTGACCAGTGAAATGCTGCCAATGCTGCAAAGTTTAAAATAAAAAATGCAGCAGCGCTGCTGAACTGAGTCAAATTTGTAAAATATTCTTTGACTTTAAAGATGTCTGTTTTTATATGTGTACAAAATGCAACTACTCATTAACAAAGTATGTTCTGTACTTTTGTTGTTTTAAATAAGAGAGACAGTATCTGGTTTGGATCGGTATCGGCCGATACTCAAAGTCACAGTATTGGTATCGGACTTGGAAAAGTGGTATCGGCCCATCCCTAGTTTTCAGTAAGTTTGTGATTTTTTTTAAAAGAATTTTTTTCCCCCTCAAATTTCCCCTTTTCAGGGCAATTTGAAGCCTAGTTTCTGTTAATATAATTACAAACAACAATATAATGAGCACATTGTATTCTCATTCAGACTGACAACAAACAAGCCTTCACTGGCTACATACAACCACTGCTGCTGGAATCAAAATGCAATGCTCACACACCAGAGTCTGATCCAGATTATAGGCTGTAAACATCAAACAGGTTTGATATCATTGGGATAGCTCAGATCAGATCAGCCTGTGGCTTGTCCACTCAGTGAATCTGTAAACCCTCATGCTAGCGAGTCATCTGTGAGGACTGCTGATTCTGACAAAGCCAGAGGATTGGGGAACCTTCTGACTGTCAGAAAGTCCACATACAGCCTGATTATGATCAGCATGATCATACTGTAGCGTGTCTGTAGCTCCTGGTGAAATGAACTACAGAAAGCAACCGGGGGGGGGGGGGGGGGGGGGGTGTCTTTATTCCTTCAGGCTCAAAGTAACTGCAACAAACTTAGTAAATGGGTTGTTAATTTTTTCTAATGCAGTGATTTCTACTAGTCCTTAGTAGCTCAGCAAACTAACAGAACTGCTACTGCAGAAGTTGTATAAACAGGGCTTATACTGGATAGAGAGCCCGGAGCTAGACTGTGTGTGCAGCAAACAGCTGGAATAACACCACTAAAAAATGCTCCAGCTGAAGCCAAACCATACAAAAACCTTTTTACCAACATGCAAAGCGTCTCTTTATAGCTACTACAACTGAAGCACCATCTTACAACTGGAGGCTTAATGCATCAGAGACAACACTCATACACATGGAACATTTAATAAGGCTGAACATCAAAAGCCAAAACATGAGAAAAAGGACAGAGCGAGACAGAAATCAAGAGGAGCACAGCCATGTCGTGTGCACTGAGAGGGTGGCTCGCCATGAATGTGGGGGGGGGGGGGGGGGGGTGGGGGTAGTGAGAGAGAGAGATCAGGACACACCAGATGAAAGGTAGCTGTCAGGTGTCTCTGCCAGCTGATGCCTTCTAAGCAGCGAGGAGTAATAATAGCACAGAGGGTAGTGGGTGAGAGCTTAGTTAGAGAGTCAGAACAAGTAGGAGAGCCAGAGAGAGAGGATCTAGTTAGCAAGCAGAGATGGATTGTGGGTAGGCAGGTTATTAGTGCCATTGTTATGGTCAGAAGGATCACTGCTACTCATCTACTCAAGGTACTCATGGTTCTATCATTTTACTGCCAACAAGGAGAGTTAACCCTAAAGTTCTTTGGAATGTAGAAACTTTAATTTTTCTTTAAGAAGGCCCATTTAAAGTCTGAGGATATTTTTTTACCACTTTGACAGAAGGACCAATCCTTTCAGACCACCTACCCAGAGTTGTCTTTGCTCTCCTGCTGCTTGTCCCGCTCCTGCTTCACACCTTCTGCCCCGACCCGAGCTGTTGACGAGCCTTCGTCTGCGTCCACCTTGTGAGGGCTGTCAGCTTCGTCATCATTGTTCTGTCCCTCTTTTTCTTCAGTTTTGGATGGTTCCAACTCTGCTTTGCTTTGGGTCAAATCCGGTTTTTCATCCTGTGGGAGAAGAACACCATTTATGAAGAAATTCACCTTCCTATGAAGAAATTGATGCTTTCTTAATCAAACAGCATTCAGGAAAATACACCTTGCAGACTGTTGATTGTACACTGGAAGGTTCTCCGTCCACCTTTGATTTCTGCTCTTCAGAGTTCGATAAAGTGGGTGCTTTTACTCTCGCTTCTTCCTGCACAGATTTGACCTCCCCCTTGTGACTCTGCTTTAAAGGGAGGTCCATCTTGAATGTGATAGCAGTGGAGGTGCAGTATTCCTCAAACCCGTACAGATACCTGTATGGTGAGACATTCCAAATAACCAATAGCAGGCTCAGTGGTTGATCATATTTCCATTTTTACATTAAACCACTTATTACTGTATAGTGAAATGACAAACTTTAGGGTTGTTAAACAGGCACTTGAACATACTTGCGGTAAGCACACTTGACATTGTAGCCAGCAGCTGAGTTGAGTACAGGGATCCCCAGGTCTTGATAGACTTGCTTCCATACAGAGCCGCCTTCAATCTGCTCAGAAACAGAAGCAAAACATGACAAATTTAGAGTCATTTTATGTAAAAAAAAAAAAAAACAAGCATGGCTGTTGTCGAAGTGGCACCCACGTTGTCAAAGCCTCCCAGTTTGTGCACCAGTCTGTACAGCTTGAACAGATTCAGGTTCCTGTAGCCCAGAACTGGCCGCTTGTTGATGGGAGTTCCTGAAGAGTCAACAACAAAGGGAAGAATCCATAATGCAGAGCTATGCAAATATTTATCATGTTATTACATTAACTCGCTGAAGATAGAGATTATTTTAATATTTATAATTAAGAAGAGATCAGCAAATGAAAATGTGTTTCATAAACTGATAATATGTCAATCTGACAAACATTTAGTAAATAAACATTAAAATATATATATAAAAAAACTAATTCTTTCTGCATTCAAGGAAGTATGAACTTGAAATGGAAACATTTCATTAAATTGAAAGAACCCCAAATTTAGATCCAAATACAACACTTGGAATATGTAGCATTACTGGTTTTCACATTTTAAAGGGATTGTTCAATGATTTTAAAGTGGGCTTCTGTGGGGCCCTGATGCTGATGGAGGGAATATAGTGCATGGCCACCATGCAGTGCTGTGTAGTAATAGATGTCCTTCAGTTGAAAATATGTACAAGTGCTGTCTCATGCAAACATGAAGCGGTATGAAGAGGTCTGAAACAGTGCTCTTTAGAAATGCTGTGAAACTTTTGAAGTTTGAGTATTATTGTATTGTGAAAATTAACTCTGAAAATGCTTCCATTAAGCTCTGCTGTACCCCTGACTCTGTGGTCAGCAGGAGGCAGACCATCAACTACTCAAGGCAATTCACTGACTACTCACAAGTATTTCACATAACCCCACTTTAAATAAATCAAACTATCCCTGTAAGACCTAACATATGTTAGAAGGCCACCACAAATAAGCCCCGTCTCCACTGCAGGAACCAGGAACCAATTTTAGGGGACAGGAGGCTGATAAGGGCCTGTATCTGGCCTCCCCTCCGTTCCGTCTCCACTGTGGGGCAGTC
The DNA here is from genome assembly GCA_020510985.1 of Pholidichthys leucotaenia. NCBI lineage: Eukaryota > Metazoa > Chordata > Actinopteri > Cichliformes > Pholidichthyidae > Pholidichthys > Pholidichthys leucotaenia. The sequence goes on along the minus strand of CM035841.1, from coordinate 298,329,784 downwards.
TCCAGAGGATCTGTTTGTGACGTAATCGTCTGACCATTTTGACCACGACACAGTGGGGCAAAGTAAAATATGTTTAAAATACGGTGAAATCGTACAGAAATGATTACGAATTAAATTAATATAGAGTGGAGTGCACGGAACCAAACTGCTACCATTGTTGTTGAATAAATGCAGAGAGGAACGGTTTGATTATGCGGCAGGCGGCTGACAGTGTGGATCCCCTTTCTGGCTGCAGACAGCTCGAGCTGCCGGTCCCGTGCCTTTGCCTCTCCGCTGTGTTCGTGTGGCTCGGGGTAGCATCGATCTGGCCATTCCTCTCCACAATCGTGGTGGTATTAACTTTTAAATTTGTAGGCATACCTGTGCAAACACACCAGGAGAAGCACCAGCGGGCGCTCAGTCTCCTGTTGGCCGGCTGTGTGGCTTCACATGCTGGCAAAGGACAGAGGTAGTGGCTGGTGTCATGCACCGTGCTGCTCCGCTGCAATGCTTGTGCCCGCTTGAAGGTCGCACTGCATGGCCACATATACCGAATAATCGTTCAGACCCTCTGCAATCATGGCAGCCTCACAGTGTATTATACATTTTTAAGCACCGGATGTTCATTGTGAACTTTTTCTGGTCAATTTTGGAGCGTCTCCTTTCCTGCTGTTTTGTTTACATCTTGATGCTGAGTTTTATCCAGTCAGCATCGAGTCAATCCTAAACCCCACCCGTACCCCTGGACCAGGGCTGTGTTTCGGCCACTACAAGTTCCTGTAGTGGAGACACACACCACGGTGGAAGTTCCTGTAAAACTGGCTCCTGTAGTAGAAACAGGGCTATAGAAATGCTTCTTCTTTTTTTTTTTTTTTTTTTTTTGTTACTTATTTGTACCCGTAGGTAGATTTGGTTTGCAGTCTGGTGACAAGCCACCGGCTGCCGGTCGCTGCGTGCGCGAGCGCCCTAAACCTACATGTTTTTGGTATGCGGGAGGAAACCGGAGAAATCCCGGAGTAAACCCACGCAACACGGGGAGAACATGCAAACTCCACACAGCTCACTGTTGGTCGGGGGCTGGGATCGAACCCACGATCTCATGATCCCCGCGGTCCCCCGGCCGAGGGTAAACTGTGCTGCCACAGTGCTAAACCACTGCGCCACCGTGCAGCCCCTTGCAGCACCTTGCCATCCTGTGTGGAGTTTGCATGTTCTCCTTGGGCTTGTGTGGGTTTTCTCTGGGTTCTCTGGTTTCCTTCCACAGTCTACACGCATACATGTTGGGTTAACTGCTGATTCTAAATCAGCCTATGTATCGGTCTCTATAAAGCCCAGAGAACAGAAGATTGATGTAGTTGCTAATTATGTGCTTTGAGTTGCTCAGAGATTTAAAAAAGTGCTATCAAAATAAAGATTATTATCCTTATTGTAAGAAGATAGCTGGAGCCTTTAATGTTTTAGAAAAGAAAGGTTTTTAAACCGTGTATGGCAAAATGTGAGACAGAAACAACACCTGGGATTTTGAGACAGCGATGACAGAAAATATCTAGCTATACAATACAAAAATATCCACGCTTCTTTTCTAACCCCTCTGACCTACAGAAATTGTCACAGCTTGTAAACAATTTTAAAGCACACAACAGTGAACCTTAGAAGTAAAAAAACAACCTTCTAAAATAACTACATTTGTTGAAAAATGCCCGCAGACATCAATTCCGTGAGCACCCCAGACTCACCTCTGTCTTCCATGAACTTGTAGAGCTGCTGCAGAAAGTTCTCCCGCTCCTCTGGGAATGGCTCCACCTCCTCCTGTGGACGAGAAGCATGACAAGACACTGAGCATCATTTTACTCAGAGAGGGGAGCCATTTCGGAACGTGTGTGCTGTTCTGCAGCTACCTCCTCCTCTTCACCGCTGGCATCTTCTTCCTGCTCCTCCTCTTCATCGTCATCATCCTCTTCACTACTGGAGCTCTCCTCCTTCACTTCTGTCTTCCAGGCTGTGGGAACGACCAGATGCTGCTGGAATTCTAAAGCTGCGTCCAGCGCTGTCACACACGCAAACAGAAAGTGCATAAAAACAGTGATCGGGGATTGTGAAAATGGCATTTGTACATGCTAAAAGAAAAACAATCATACAAACACACCAAATTGGGCAATCAAAACTCTGAAAAACAACTGAAAAAATAACAATATTAAAGCTAGGGCTGTTCCAAATACCAATTTTTGTGGCTTTCAAATATTCTGGAGTAATTCAAAGTGAATATCCCAATATTTTTTTCTTTCATCAGTGGACTGGATCAACATCAATAATATCTGAAATGTGACTTTTCATATAAATTTAGACATTTTCATGTACACTGGCAAGAAAAAAAATTTGGAAACACAAATGCATTTTTATATTGAGGTAAAGCAGAATAAATTTAAGTTGTGCTCAAATATAACACAATGAATGCCAAAACTCAAAAAATACATTTATCCGTTGATGTGTAACAAATTTTTTCAGCAATTCATTGATGAAAAGTTTCAGCCGTAACTTGCTTTCCAGTAAATAGCCTGTGCCTTTTCATCCATGTTTCACTTGCAGACTAATCTGTTCAGTTGTTATTCACCGGAGTGGTGGCCTAGTGGTAGAGCATCCACCCCACAGCCAGAAGGTCGTGGGTTCATGTCCGGGTCATACCAAAGACCCGGTGGCCTTCTAGCTGCTGAAGTGTTTTAATGGTGAAGTGATCACGTTTGTCACAGTTGCTGTTTAATCTAATAATGAAATACTCCCAGAGCTAGTTCAGCTTCTAAAACTCTGCTTTACAGTAAGACTCATCTGAAGTTTCCAGTGTTACATTTAAGAAAAAATGGCCAAACATAAGCATAACCTTTCAAAAGATACTGATCAATCAATAACTGTACAGAGACAAGAAGGATATTCTCTGCAAAAAATAGCCAAGAAGTCCAAGGCATTTCCAGACTTTTTCCTTGTCAGTGTATAGTTGCAACTTTGTCATAAATTTGCAGCTTTTCTTGAAAGTTTGAACCTTTTTCTTCATAAATTTTCAAAATTTTTCAATTGATACACATTTTTTCCTTGTAAATGTAAAATTTCCCCTAAATTAGCAGGTTTTCTCATAAATTTGCAGTTTTTGTCATGTAAATTTGTGTCTTTTTTATATAGTTGCAAATTTAATAATTTAAATTTATTCAATTTTTCATAAATTTTGTGACCTTATCTTTCAGCTGTTATTTTTTTCTTGTGACTTTGTGAGATTTTCCTCCTAAATATGCAGGGATCCATCCATCCATCCATCCATCCATCCATCCTGTACCACTTATCTGGGGGTCTGGATTGTGGAGGCAGCAGTCCAAACAGAGTAGCCCAGACTGCCGCCTGCTTAATATAACACCATGATCCCTCCAGCAGGTGATGAGCCCACTGGAGGGTGGAGCCATGTGGCTCCTTTGGGTACACTGGGTCCTTGTTGTAACTTTTCCATAGAGAGCTACTGGACGGCTCTTGATCAAGCCTTTCACCCAGGACCAATTTGTTTTGTGAGACCCAAAGAGGGGCAAGTTGCCCCCAACAACATACTGTAGGCTCCAAGGATCATTAGGGCACTCAAACCCCTTCACCATGATAAGGTGGTGATCCACAGAAGGAAATGCGGGGATTCTTTTGGTAAATTTGTAATTTACTTTTATTAACCCTTAGAGTACTCAGCATGTTTTGGCATTATTCACAATGAATCCCACATCTGGCACTGATGTGTGCCATGTGTGCTCTAATGGTTAAAATCAAGCAGATAGGGATTAAAAAAGTGAATATCTGAATTCCAGATTGAAAAATTGAACACCAGCATAACAAACGGCTAATCAAATACTACCTTCTTAACCTATTTTTGGTTTGCATATAAAGGTTTATAGCGAATCACTTTATTCTTTTTGTGTTTGTGTGCAGGCAGGGGATAGGGCAGGTTCCTGCCTCATCTTGGACACAAGTGAGGGGCGGTTCCATGCACTCAAGCATATCAACCACAATCCAAAATACACAGAAGAGCTACGATGAAACAAGTATGCTACATAACAGTAATCCCATACTACAGCATAAAAGGTCTCCAGATGAGAGGCAACCAAGAAAGAGAGCAGCATGAGTGACGCAGAGCACCAGAGGCATTCAGCCACGGTGTCACAGGTGGGTTTGAGTGGCATCTAACAACCTTGGCAGATGCTTGTTTTACGCTTTTTGTAATGCTGAAAATATCACAGTTGTGAGTCAACCACCTGTGAATACCAAGGTGGGGATAACACAAAGCTGTTTCTTAACTGTAATTATGCGTAAGGGCTCTGCAGCACAAAAAATGGGGCCACAATATGAAGTGTCTGGTGAGGACTTCAAATAAAAATAGACTCCACATTCAAGGCAGCTCTCCGCTGCTGTGCTCCAGAGTACAAAAAAACCCTTCTTTCTTCAGTCTACCTCACTGCAACCAGCGATCGGAGAGCTTTCTGTCAAGTGTGTCGAAACCTGGAACATGCCTGCTGTGAATCAGTTCTTTAAGACCGACTTTAAACTCACCTGGTTTGAGGCCTACGTCTGCTTTTGGGGGACAATCACTGTTCATCTCGCGGACGTCCTTCCGCAGCACCGTATAACTGCAAAACACAGAAGCACTTATCAAAATGTGGACATTACTGAGTGTTACTGCAGCAGGGTCAAGCTCTGAGAACAAGAGTTTACAAAGAATAAAGCAGCCTTGTCACTTAAAACTGCACCTGAGGAGACTATATTAAATTGTATTAATTTCCTCTGTCCTGTAGAACCTTTTCATCCTGTTGAGGATGTTTTTGGTTTATGTGGCCAGTTTGGGTACATCAGCTGTAAAGATGTCTGCTTTTATCATAAATAAGTGATTAGCACTTCCACATAGTGGTGTTCAAGCATTCAAACAATTAAAAAACGGAATCAGGCCGAAACAGAGATGGTGTCCAACCCCCCCCCACCAAGCACAGGGGTGAGCAGCCATTTAAAAGAGTGGGAAGAGCCATTATGAGCAATTTATGATTAAAAACAATCTCCAGAGAGCTCCAAAACATATTTGAGCCTTAAAATGAAGGTATCTTCTTCTTTCTGCTGCTCCCTTTAGGGGTCGCCACAGCGGATCATCTGCCTCAATCTCACCCTATCCCTGACATCTACAACATCTGTAACACCAATCCTCTCCACGTCCTCCTTCACTACATCCATCAATCTCTTCTGCGGTCTTCATCTTTTCCTCCTGCCTGGCAGCTCCACCTTAACAGCCTTTGTCTAATTATTTATCTTTTGTTCATATAAAAGACAAAAAATAAAATAGAAAGATGTCTTTACCTTCTTTACATGTTTCAACTGCACTGCAGCCTTCGTCAAGTTGAAACATGTAAAGAAGGTAAAGACATCTTTCTATTTTATTTTTTGTCTTTTATATGAACAAAAGATAAATAATTAAAAGAAGACAAAATGAACCTATTTGACGTAGCCTTTGTCTAATATATCCACTATCCCTCCACTGCACATTGTCCACACCATCTCAGCCTTGACTCTTTGTCCTTTAAAATGAAGTATAAATTTAATGTCAATATTCACTAAGCAGTCAGCGAATCTTTTTGCTCATTACGTTTGAGGTTTTCCTGCAATTGTTAAAATTCTGTGACTTTAGTCTTTGAATTTAAGCTTTTTTCTTGTAAATTTGTGAACTTTATTCAAACAAAATTGTCACAATCTTATATCTGTGACCACCCCCCCCCATTACTATTTTGTCTTGTACACTGGGGATCCTTTTCTCATATTTGTCTTTCTGCATACAGTATATTTGACATTTCTTTATTTTAAATGTTTTAGATTTTTGTCAAACCATTGATTATCTGCAAAAGAGCCACAGCTGGCTGCAGACTGCTGGGTGAGCAGATGGAGTTTGGAAGACATCTCCACTGCTAATATCTCCAAAATTATGCATCTCACACCACAACAGTCTTGACTCATGAACGGCACTATTGGCAATGAGGAAAACATGCTAATTGAATTTCGGGTGAAGTGTCCTTTGAAAATGCTAGCAGAAGGAAAACCACACTTTTGAAGTTGTCTAGCAGTCACTACCTATCAGAACCTGAGCACGTGACTACATTCAGTTTCTTAGAGCATCTTTAGAGCAGCTGGGCTCAGTGTTGGTGATTTGGCAGATAGATGAACCAGTGAAGCTTGTAAGCTGAAAGCAGTCTGAGCCTTGGCTGCTGCGCAAGTGAGACAATTTGCTGTGGTATCTGTAGGCAGCTGAGCAGATCCAATGAGTAGATTTGTCATGGAGTGAAAGTTTAAAGAGGCAAGTGTACACAGCTAAAAGATGTGCAGAGAACAGCTTAGTTTCCTGACATTTACTGTAGATCTTCACTACAAAAACTATACTGGGTATTCCATTCTGCCTCTAAATATATGTAACTCTGCAGCCCAGTTTGTTTAGGTAAGGCTCAAAACATACTCATGCTGACTTAGTTGTATTTTTCTATGCAGGTCAAATAGTGCAGACAGGTTTGCAGGCTGGCCAAAAAAGAAAGAAAACAAGTAGCTCTTGTTTCTACTGTTGCTACAGCAACCTGATCTGACTAAATAAGAATAACCACTTCCTAAAAAAAAGCATCCTCAACTTTCCAAAAAAATATTTTCCAAAGCCATTGTTTTTGAAAGGCATGTTGAATGGTCTATCAGTAACAATGCCAAGCCCTCCAGAGGAACGTGAATACACTGACCTCTGGGTTACCTGGCACATGGATGTGACCCTCTTCAACAAAAGCAAACCGCACAGGGAGCAGCAAGTAAGAACAACTGGACAATAATAGGCGAGAAGAGGCTGTAGTATGCGATAAAAAGCAGAATAATAAGCAGAGACAAGTGGAGTGTGTATTTAAAAGAATGGGAAAGCACTTGAAAGCTGTACAAGAACCAAGGGGTGCTGCAGGAAATGATGCAGCGGTGTAGCATTAACAAGAAGAGGATGCACTCTCAGCAATAACTGTGTGCTTAAAAAGTTGTATCCATCTCAGTAATTCATACAAAAACCCTTGTGTTAAACTAGACATAGATCAAACATGAATAAATTCTTCACACCCCACACCAATAACAATGATACACACCTTTGGTATTCCGTTCACATAACACAGAGAAGAAATGGAGGGGACACAAACCTGAAAATCTCATTAACACCGATATAGATTTTGCTGCTTCTTACATTGTTATTTCTTGCAGTCTCCCACTGGATGCATTGTGCCGATTCCAGTGAGTGAAATCAAATCTTCACAGAGCAGAAAGAAAAACTGCTAAGATTGGGTTTTTTTTTTTTATCTTGCAAGAAAAACAAGTAAAAGCGGGCCTGGTCAGAGAGGAAGTACTTCCCAAGTATATGACTTCCAGGTCTCCGCTTTTTTTTAATCATCATTTATTTCTTATTTCTTTCATCAGCTCTACCTTTCACCTGACTATTAGCCAGAGCACAAGTGATAAGGTTTCCCAATCTGCAAATATATCTCAGCTGCAGATTAAGGGAACGCACTGATGGAACCGGAAGAATATCTACCAGAGAAAGGTTCTTTGCCAGTCATCAGCAGGATTCAACCAGACAGAAAATTCCTCTTTGTAAAAGTGAACACGACCCATCTCAGTTTGCAAACAGATCCACAGAAGATGCCTTCGCTGCTGCTCTCCATCCAGCCCTCACCCTCCTGGACTCAAAGAATTCCTATGTGCGAATGCTGTTCTTGGACTTCAGTTCAGCATTCAACACAATCATCCCCCAACACCTAACACAAAAACTCACCTGGGAGTCAAAACCTCTCTGTAAATGGGTGCTGGACTTTCTCGCAGGGAGGCCACAGAATGTGTGGGTTGGCAGCAGCACCTCCAAGACCATCACACTGAGCACAGGGCCCCACAAGGGTGCGTGCTCAGCCCACTGCTCTTCACCCTGCTGACCCATGACTGTGTACCAGCCTACAACAACAGCCACATCATCAAGTTTGCTGATGACACGACAGTGGTGGGTCTCATTACCAACAACGAGGAGGCCAACTACAGAAATGAGGTGAGCCAACTGGTCCAGTGGTGTAAAAATTGTGGTCAACTTCAGGAGGGGACACACACAGCATCCTCCTCTGATCATCAATGGTACAGTTGTGGAGAGGGTGAGCAGCACCACGTTTCTGGGGATGCACATCTCTGAGGACCTCTCCTGGTTCAACAGCACCACATCACTGGCCAAGAAGGCTCAAACTCACCTCCACTTCCTCCGCAAACTGAGGGGAGCACAAGTCCCACCCCCATCATGTGTTCATTCTACCGGGGCACCATTGAGAGCATCCTCACCAGCTGCATCACGGTGTGGTATGGAAGCTGCACCGCCTCCTGCTGGAAGACACTACAACATACAGTGAAGGCAGCCAGCAAGATCATCGGTACCCCTCTGCCCCCACCCCCCACCCCCCGGACAGCTACCTCACCTGTCTCACCCGCAGAGCCATCAACATTGCAGGCAACACCTCCCACCCCTCACACTCCTTCTTCAGCCCCCTGCCTTTGGGGAAAAGGTACCGGAGCCTCCGGACCCGCTCCACAAGACTGCTAAACAGCTTTGTTCATCAGGCCATCAAGACCCTGAACTCTGTCCACTCCCACCCCATCCCCTTTCCGGACCATAATGCACTCACCCGCACAATAACTATATCAGCTGTTGGTACAGAAAGACTGGCACACCAACAGTAATACATTTGCTGCTGTATGTCTCTGTACTTTAACTGCAACCATGTGCACAAATGCCATATTTGCTGCTGTCTGTGTCTGTTATTGCAATACTGATCATGTGCAGTCCAATCTGTCACTGTCTTCACCTACACTACGACACTGAACTTACAACTACGAGTATTACTGCTCTACTTTTCTGTATACAGGATTGCTGGGTTTCATCGTTTATCTTTATTTGCACTATGGGATGTTTGGGTCTATCTTTTGTCGCCACTTGCACTACAGGTAGCATTACTGTACACAGACTGCTGTTGTCGTTTTTCCAGCCTTATTCCTTTTTCTTTTGTTATACTGCGCACACCACTCAAGAGAGAGAGAAACACCATTTCAATTCTCCTGTACAGGTACATCTCAAAAAATTAGAGTATCATGAAAAAGTTCAATATTTTTTGTCACTCATTTCAGAAAGTGAAGCCCATATATTATATAGATTCATTACACAGAGAGTGATATATTTCAAGTGTTTATTTATTTTAATTTTGATGATTATGGCTTACAGCCCATGAAAACCCCAAATTCCGTTTCTCAAAAAATTAGAATATTACATAAAATTAATTTAAAAAAATAGTTTTTAAATAGAAATGTTGGCCGACTGAAAAGTATGTCCATGTACACACTCAATACTTGGTCGGGGCTCCTTTTGGATTAATTACTGTATCATTGTGGCGTGGCATGGTGATCAGCCTGTGGCACTGCGTTTTATCAAGACCAAAGTCAGCGCAGTCATCTACCAGGAAATTTTAGAGCACTTCATGCTTCCCTCTGCTGACAAGCTTGATGGAGAAGCTGATTTCATTTTCCAACAGGACTTGGCACCCCCCCCACCACCACCACCACCTCCACCAACACTGCCAAAAGTATCAAAACCTGGTTTAATGACCATGGCATCACTGTGTTTGATTGGCCAGCAAACTCTCCTGACCTAAACCCCATAGAGAATCTATGGAGTATTGTCAAGAGGAAGATGAGAGACACCAGACCCAACAATGCCGACGAGCTGAAGGTCACTATCAAAGCAACCTGGACTTCAATAACACCTCAGCGAGCCACAGGCTGAGCTCCACCGGCCATCGCCACATTGATACAGTAATTAATCCAAAAGGAGCCCCGACCAAGTATTGAGTGTGTACATGGACATACTTTTCAGTCGGCCAACATTTCTATTAAAAAACTATATTTTAAATTAATTTTATGTAATATTCTAATTTTTTGAGAAACTGAATTTGGGGTTTTCATGGGCTGTAAGCCATAATCAAAATTAAAATAAATAAACACTTGAAATATACCACTCTCTGTGTAATGAATCTACATATGTAATATATGGGCTTCACTTTCTGAAATGAGTGACAAAAAATTTTGAACTTTTTCATGATATTCTAATTTTTTGAGATGTACCTGTATTTCCTGTACATATAGTAGTATTGAGGTTCCAAGGTTGTCATAGCCAGGAGCGGCACTGGGGTTAAGCTCCCAGTGCTCATAAAATGCTCCTTATGGCGTGCGTCTCGAAAAGCCTCTGACAACTAAGTTCAACTCCTAGCCTGCCCGTGTGGTTTAGTCTCTAAGCCCGGCGGAACTGCTTTTACTAATAGGAGGAGGGGTGAGGGCGGATCTCTGGCGCCTTAAAACCAGATGCTTCGGGTAGATGGTGGCTCATCAACCTGGGAAGGTAGCCCATCTAGGGGAAGGTAAACCCTGATTTCAAACTCTCTGCTGCCTTTGCGGCATACCCGGTCTACGAAAGGCTTCGGGAGTCAACCCTGAGGAAAAATCCGGAGTCGGAGCCCCTAAGGCAGTTCTATGTTGTGCTCAACATCGTTCTGGCAGCTCCTGCAACGGCGCTGGTGCCAAACTGTAGCAGCCCTGCTGTTCCTTTGGATTCATCAGTGACGTGGAGAGGGGGGACATGCTGCATGGGCAACATCTTGTCCTCCATATCTTCCTGCCCAGGCTTGAATCCTACCAACGCCCAACGCCGGTCAGGGTGCCGCTCCAAATGGAGAGGCACCCTGACCAGACAGCTCAAGGCGGGTGAAGAGAGACTGACTGCTGCAGCAGATGAAAAAAGGACCCGCAGGAAGAACCGCCACAGACCCAGCAGCACGGAGACCACCACAAGTGTGACCTGTGTGACAGGGACTGTCATTCGCGCATCGGCCTGTTCAGCCACAGGCGGTGCTGTTCCAGCAGAGTAGACGTTTAGGATTCTCTTCCATGGTCATCATAGACCGACGGAGGCCGACGAGTAGTATTGACAAATAAAAATCTTTGAATCTTTGAACAGACACTAAATTATGCTGAGTGAGGGGCTGTGTTTCTAAGATTATACAGAAATGCTGCAGTAACAGTGCACACACTTGACAGGATGTATTTCTCTCTTAGCCACAGACAAAACAATCTGGCTGTGTGGTTCCACGCTGAGGGCAGGCTGTGGAGAAGCTACATTTCCTCACCAGTAACTTACAGCCTCAGGACAAATGCATTCACAAAAGCCAGTGTTGTCAGGGAAGACACATAATATTATGAAAGTTCTACTTTACAGTCCATTAATCAATACACTGCAAAAACTGAAAATCCAAGTAAGACAAAATATCTTAAAATCAAGCCTGTATATGCTTCTTTTTGTCTGACAAGACCTTTCTTATAAGCTTTCTGTAGAAAATTACACTATGAGATAGTTTTTTACTTGTTTTAAGCATTTTTAAGCACAATTATATTGCTCTGTTGGCAGATAATCTTACTTAAAATAGGCAAAAATGATCTAGCAATAGATAATTCTACTTAAGAAAAATGTATTTGCCAACAAGATAAAAGTAAAAAAAAAATTAAGTGAATTTTTATTGACAGGAAACTACATGCCAAGACGAAATACCTTGTCAGACAAAACAACAAGAATATGCAGCCTTGATTTCAGATATTTTGTCTTACTTAGATTTCACTTTTTTGGCAGGGTGGATACGTCCATTTCCTGTACTGAAATAATCAGTCAAAACTAGTGGTGCCAAAGTTATTGTGTTAATTGCACAATAACACAACATCTCTTTGATCGCAATTTTTTAAAATTGAGATTAGTTATGTTAATCGCGGCGGAACAAAAAAAGCAGAGCTCTCAAAATGCAGGCACTGTTTCCATTGGACAGTCTATGGCGCACTCAAAACAGAGATGCAAACTCCTGATTTTCTCCTGGTGTTTAAATCGGTTTGCTGAAGTGTTACTGTCATACTATGTGAACATATGGACCGTATTAATGCACAATCCTGACCTGAACACTGGACACAAGATGCCGCCAGATGCCGCGGTCCATGAGGGGCCGCTGCATGTGGCCCCTCATGGACCCCGGGCGGTGCCCTTCCCCACTCCTCCAGAAGCCGACGGCTGGAGGTTCTGGGGTTCAGGACCAGGTCGTAGATGGCGCTGGTCCAGCGATTCATCGCTTTAAAGATGAAAGCTGCTCTGCGATCCAAACAGCGAAGCCAAGAAAAGCATATCTGGCGTGAAAAGTGGACGTGAAAATGGCTAACAGCCAAGCTAAAGGCTAACACCGCTTCCATCAGTTCTATTTGCAAATGTCCGCTCCCTGGAGAACAAACTGGACTATCTACTACTGGAACTCACATTGAAAAGGGAGGTGAGAGATGCAACTGGTATAACAACTGGTAAGATAACAACTGGTGTAATAACCACCAAGCAACACTTGTGTTTCAGTGCAGGGAGTCAGACTGTGGAACGTTTTTGGAGCTGAATTAAAATCATGTGCAATGCTTGGTCAATTTAAACAAAAACTAAAGGAAGAAATACTCCAAACATATATATACAAAATGAAAAAATCACATAAGGATTATCATATCCAGTCTGTGTTGTGTTGTTGCTTAGTTTTGTTTTGTCATGTTTTGTTTTAGCTTCATTTTGTTTTGCAATTACTTTTACTTTTTTGACTTCTTAGATGGAACATGGGTGGGCAATATAATCTGCGGCTTCAGCCATCACCCTTTTTGGATAATTTATATTGAACTGTATAATCCGAGGAGTTATTGTTTAATTCAACCTCGTTGGATTTTTTTTCCCCCTGGTATATTGTTCTGTTCCTTTCTTTTAATCTGTCCAAAATAAAGATTCATTCATTCACTCATTCATAATGCTAAAGTGGTGGCTAGTTGTACAGTATTTCTGCAGTACTTATGGAGTTTTTTTTTGGAGAACATTCTAGATACTTGTCCTTTTTGGTATGTCGAAAGCTTTAAATAAATCGGCAGTTGCAGAAAACAAATATATCTGTCCACTCCTGTTAATAAATGTATGAAAAACTCGTACATTACATAAAAAATCCCTTCAGTTTTGACTGCAATTAATTGTGACTAAATGAAAACGGAGATTAACTGTGTTTAAAATTTTGGCTTGTTTGACACCACTAGTCAAAACGGAATCCTACTATGTGAAAGAAAAGCATAGTACCATCAGTTACTGAAACACCTGTAAATAATAAGCATGCTTTATAATTTTTTGCCATTGTTTAATGTAGTTTGTGTGCTTATTTTTACAAAAACTCACTGCTTATTTATCTTGTTAAAACATCCAATGATTTCTAATGAAAATGATCAAGTATTAATCATATGTTGTTAGTCAGAATAATCCTTTGCATGTCACATTTTCTACAAACTACTTTGTTTTCCTTTATGAGAACAACATATCCAACAAATGAGTATAACAAGTACAATCAACACTCCTAACTCTGCACTGTGACTCTTATTATGATAAATACACATTTAAGATACTGATACTATTTTTATTACGAAATTTGACCAAGCATTTGACTTACAATTTTCCATCCTTGAACGAGCGTACAAAGATGTTGTCCTTCTTCACAGTGACATCCTCGTGGCAGTCCGGGGAGATGACCTTATTGTACAGAAACAAGAGAAAGACAAAAGGTCACGTGAGCAAAATTGTACACAAAGGGAGGGTGTCGATTTTTAGAGAGAGACAGGAGGGCATATGAACTATTAAATTAGTCCAAGTAGGTCAGAATTATTTTAAGTTTTACAACCTTCTTTGCACATTCCACTTTCCTCCGATGCTGCATAAAATTAAGGTGAATCGGGAGTGACAAATTCAATTAAAGAGAGGGTCAAAAACTAAAAATGGTCCAAATCAAGGGTCAAACTGGTTAACATTGACGAAAAAACAGATTGAAACTGACCAAGTTGTAGAGGGCAATATCCTGACACATACCCTAAGACAGGGGTGCCCAACCTTGGGCTCCTGGAGCGTTCAGGTTTCTGTGGGAAATCTTCTAATTTCACTTCTCAATTGGTCCAAAGATTTGCAAATAATTTGTCATTGTTGTGCATTTGTTCTGTAGGTGCCCTTGCACAACAACAGCAAATTATTTGCAAATCTTTGGACCAATTAAGAAGTGAAATGAGACAATTTCCCACAGAAACCTGAACGCTCCAGGAGCCCCAGGTTGGGCACCCCTGGCCTAAGGCATCTGACAGAAAGCAAAGCAAACCAGGCACGGATGAAAAACAGAAGGAAGTCACAGCAGCATCACTGATTTTTTTGTATTCGCCTCTCTATCAGTAATTTACAGTAACTGAGCTTTTCCAGTGAAAATGGTTTATAGAAATCACCAGAAAATTGTTTTTTTCTCGCTCTCAAGGAATATAAAATGATGTTTCTCATTAACATCTCCAACAATGTGATCAATATTGTGGATGTGCAAATATTTAGTATCCCTTTAGTTTATCTTGTCATTACTAGGAAAAGTGCAAAAAGAAAAAATTTCAGGTTTAGCCTTGATGTGAAAAAACAAGTATTCCTTCCCTTAACCTCTGTTTTCTAAATCCAGTTTTGTTGGGTTAGTTGGAAGTTAATTAACAGTATCTACTGTAGATGCACACTGACTGATGGCTGTTCCATTAGAATATACAGCAACGGAGGGTAAACTAGCTTGCTGGCCTTGCTTGACACTGGCTGTAGTAGTGCATCTTGGGATTTGTAGAATTCATCATGTGCAGTTATTACAGACATTACAATCTCTGAAAATGGAGAGGATTGCACTCTTTATCCACAACCCCACACTGGTTTTTCTGGTCCAGCCCACTTGTGGCCCACGCTGTATCGTCACTTCCACTGCTGTTTGCTGGAGTTGAGAATCAGTGCAGTGGGAGCTGCTCCACAGAGAGGAGGAAGCTCTGCCATCATCAAGAGCATATTTCCACCAGTTCTCTACACATACAGGCTCGCAGGGTGGATGCTTTAACTTCAGCACTATGACTCATGCTGGCTGTGCGATACAAATTCACCCTATGACACATATGCTACGATGCAAATCTAAGCCCCCTCTACTCGCACAACTCAAAACTACACTGTCTGTTACAGCCGCGCATCATCTGTTGCGTTAGACATCTACCAGTGTAACTACTCCACCCCTCTGCCATACGGTCACAGTGTAAACAATGGAAGCCCTCTTTGTGGTGTACTTCTCCGGCCGGTCACAAGGAGGAAGCACAGAGTTCTGCCAACAGACAGCCAAGAACAACAAATCCTGGAGGCAGGGCCCTGCTAACTGCACAGTAAAGGGGACAGCTCTCCCCGCCCTCTCCCATTCTCCCACTTCTACTTGTAGCACTTACACAAACAAACAAGGCTTGTCACTGTTTCATTGTGTGCACATGGTGACTGAGAATTAGGGGTGGGGGGTAAGAAATGGACAGGGAAAGAGAGTGAAAACAACACTGACGCTGGAGTTAGACATCAGTGGGGGGGTTTTGTGCTCGAATCAAGTTTAGATGTTAGTGATTGCTTCACCTACACAAGCCCAATATGGTGTAAAAAGCTTATTACGAAATTCCATGCCTGGTGAATTCTAGTGCAATAACATACATAATGTAGCTGAGTGCTGAGGTTACATAAGCATCTTTTTTTGATGAAATGGCACAATGCTGAGATGCAGCGACCGGCAGGAGCGATCCCCGTTTCATTGCCAGGATGCGACACAGAGCAGCAAAGGAAGGGAGACTGTGAGCTCACCAGAGCAGGATACCACGCAGTCTTCTTTTTGTCCCCGGTGGCAACTCCTTCCACGCAGACCACTTTGCCAAACAGGTCTTCATTCTGTGGCTGATCGCTCTCCTCGTCCTCACTGGAGGATGAAGACAACTCCTCCTCTTGACTGCAAAAGGAAAAGATCGCACCATAGAAGGTACAGTTAGCATCTACACAATCTTACCTCCATCACATCATTAGAATTAGTCTAATCTGTGTGTTATTGCTCCTCGTGGGTCAAGCCAGTGCCTTATAATGGCAGCTCTGCTGCCATCAGTGTGTGTGAATGGGAAGACAGCTGAATCTGTAAAGCGTTTTGGTCATCAAGGAATGAGAAAAACTACGTATATAAGTGGATGCCATTTACCATTATTGTTCATTATTACAAAAATAATTACCTAATAATTATAATAATAATTATCTTACTAATAAATCAAGGTATTTTTTTCATATTTATGTGACCATATTTAGTGTTTTCCTATGACATACAGTGCTTTGAAAAAGTGTTTGCCCCTTCCTGATTTTTTTTATTTTATTTAACCTTTATTTAAGAATATGTTTGCATATTTGTCACACTTAAATGTTTCAGATCATCAAACAAATGTTAATATTAGACAAAGATAACCAAAGTAAATACAAAGTGAATATTTTAAATGATGATTTCATTCAGTAAGGGAAAAAATCTATCCAAACCTACCTGACCCTGAGTGAAAAAGTAATTGCCCCCTAAACCTAATAACTGGCTGTGCCACGCCTGGCAGCAACAACTGCAATCAAACATTTGCGATAAGCAATGAGTCTTTTACATCGCTGTTGAGGAATTCTGGCCCACTCTTCTTTGCAGAATTGTTTTAATTCAGCCCCAATGGAGACTTGAGGTCACGAAATGATGGCTGGACATTCTTCAGTATTTTTTGGTAGAGAGCAGGATTCATGGTTCCATCAATTACATCAAATCATCCAGGTCGTGAAGCAGCAAAGCAGCCCCAGACCATTACACTACCACCACCATGTTTCACGGTTGGTATGATGTTCTTTTTATGAAATGCTGTGTTAGTTTTACACCAGATGTAACAGGACGCATGCCTTCCAAAAAGTTCCAACTTTTGTCTCGTCAGTCCACAGAATATTTTCCCAGAAGTCTTGAGAATCAAGATGTTTTTTTTTTGGCAAATGTGAGGTTTCTGAACCTTTATGGGGTTTTTTTGGTCAGCAGTGGTTTTCACCTTGGAACTCTGCCATGGATGCTATTTATGCCCAGTCTCTTTCTCATTGTTGAATCATGGACCAGTGTCCAAACTGAGGCAAGTGAGGCCTGCAATTCTTTAGATGTTGTTCTGGGTTTTTCTTTCTCATCTGTTCTTGAATTTCATTAGATCACAGCATGATGTGCTGCTGTTTGAGATCTTTTAGCCTACTACACTTTGTCAGACAGGTTCTATTTAAGTGATTTCTTGATTCAACAGGTCTGGCAGTAATCAGGCCTGGGTGTGGCTAGTGAAATTGAATTCAGCTTACAAACAGATGCGGTTAATCACAGCTAATTCATGATGTAACCGGGGGGGGGGGGGGGTACTTTCTCACATAGGGTCAGGTAAGTTTGGATAGCTTTTTCCCTTAATAAATGAGATCATAATTTAAAAGTTGCATTTTGTATTTACTTGGATTATCTTTGACTAATATTAAAATTTGCTTGATGATCTGAAACATTTATGAGTGACAAATATGCAAAATAATACAACAGTTAGTTCCAACCGAGCAATTTGATTGAACAATAGGGATTTCAGGAGTTACTAAAATCCAGGATAATTGCACTCTAGTTTCACTGGATATGTATCACTCCGCTTCAAAGGTGTTCTAGTAAGCGTTAATTACTAACCGTTATCTACTGTCAACTCCCGGTCAACACTTTAAGGCAACATTAATGGAATACAGCAAAATGCTGGACAATTTTCCGAATAGAACATTTGAGTTAAATTATGAATGATCATCAGAAGAGGAGGAGGAGAAGGGAAGAAACCAGGCTATTCCCATGGAAACCTCCAGGTCTGCAAGAATTTCATCAGCTGACCTGGACAATCTGGAGAAAAGCCAAAACGAGAATAAAACACAGTAAAACCACAATACTTTCGTGGTGATGGACTCTTTATTTCATCTGAAAATGCCAAGAAATGCGAGCAAAGTGTGCCAAAGAAATCACTAGCATGTTAACTACGAGCCATCGACTAACTACCGGTGTTGTGCCCCATGTTTTGGATCTCGGGTCTTCTGCATTATTGACTCAACATCTATATGTTTTATAAACAATGGCTTTTGCACTTGACAATATTTAATTTGTTTACATGTGTGTGAAATGACAACAGACGTCTTCATGCTGATTAAGATGTTTATAGCAACAGTTACTGGCTACATTTAGAAGGGACTATTTTTTTCTCAGCTGTACAAAATAACTGGTTAAACAAACAAATCATATTTTGCCCAGTATTGCTGTCATTTAATAAATTGTGCTTGCGGAACTGTTGTATAAAAGCAATATTACACCCGAGGCCGTTATGGTATCATGAATATACTCCTGGTGACGCCCTCCACATCAGCCATACCACACCCGGAGTTACTATATCCACTGATATCATACTCCCTCTTGTGTAATATTGCTTAAATCTAAGAAATCAGGAAGGGGCAAATACTTTTTCATGGCAGTGTAGTTTATCCCATCAATTTGTGCACATCTCACATTGTGGACAAAAGCTGTTTCCTACTAATTGCCTGAAAGAGGAGTACAGAGGGAACATGTAAATTGTAGCACCAAAATATACAGGATTACGCCTTTTTTAATGTCTACTGTCCAAGGCAGACAAAGCTCTTAAAAACCTGGATTTGTGTCATAATGTGGATCAACCCAAATTGTTACATCACCTGACTGGCATAGTCAGAAAATTACCTATTCCTTAGTATCTCAATTCTAAATAAATCAAGCAAAAAAGAATACAAATAACTGGCTGTCATAAATAACCATTCCACTAAAAACAGTCACAACTTGTCTACTTAAGAACTAATACAGTTGCTGCACACAAGACTATGCCAACCTCCACATGTTCCTCTGTGAGGGAGACTGGGTGCTTCCCCAAAATACAACCCCAGTTCTGGTGAAGTTGGGATATTGTGTAAAATGTAATTAAAATCAAAATACAATGATTTAAAAATCCTTTGCAACATATATTCAATTGAATACACTACAAATACAACCAATTTAATGTTCAAACTGATAAACTGTAACTTTGGGGGGATAAATATTAACTCATTTTGAATTTGATACCAGAGTGGTGGCCTAGTTGGTACAGTATCTGCTCCACAACCGGGAAGTCGCAGGCTCAAGTCCCGGCTGGGTCATACAAAAGATATAAAAATAGTACCTCCTGCCTTCTAGCTTGGTGCTCAGCATAATAGAATGGAGGAAGGAAGTTGGTTACCCAGCCACAAGGTTACTCCCTGGGCTGGTCCCAAGCCCGGATAAATGAGCAAGGTTGCATCAGGAAGTGCATCCGGCATGAAAATTCTTGCCAAATCGACATGTGGATCATTGCAATATCAGGTGATACACTGTGGCGACCCTGAAAAGGGAGCGGCCGAAAGAGAAAGAAGAAGAAAAACTCATTTTGAATTTGATGCCTGCAACATGTTCCAAAAAAGCTGGGACAGAGGCATGTTTACCACTATGTTACATCACCTTTCCTTTTAACACTCAATAAGCGTTTAGGAACTGAGGACACTAATTGTTCAAGCTTTGGAGGTGGAATTCTTTCCCATCATTGCTTATTGATGGAAAAGTTGAACAGTTGATTACTGTTGATTGCTCAACAGTATGGGGTCTCCGTCGGCGTATTTTGTGTTTTGTAATGCACCACATATTTTCAGTGGAAGATAGGTCTGGACTGCAGGCAGGTCAGTCTAGTACCCGTACTCTTATCACAAAGCCACACTGTTGTAACACATGCAGAATGTGGCTCAGCGTTGTCTTGCTGAAATAAGCAGGGATGTCCCTGAAAAAGACGTTGCTTGGATGGCAGCATATGTTGCTCCAAAACCTGTATGTGCCATTCAGCATTAATGGTGCCTCTCACAAATGTGAAAGTCACCATCCCATGGGTGCTAACCTGAGTCCCTAATACGCTCACAGATGCTGGATTTTGAACTTAACACTGATAACAATCTGGATGGTTGTTTTTCTCTTTAGCCTGGAGGACATGTTGTCCATGATTTCCTAAACCAGTTTGAAATGTGGACTTGTCAGACCACAGCACACTTTTCCACTTTGCGTCAGTCCATCTCAGATGAGCTCGGGCCCAGAGCAACCGCCGGCATTTCTGGGTGTTGTTGATATATGCCTTTTGCTTTGCATGGTAGATTTTTTTAACTTGCACTTGTAGATGTAGCAACAAACTGTGTTAACTGACAATGGTTTTCCAAAGTGTTCCTGAGCCCACGTGGTAATATCCTTTATAGAGTGATGTCAGTTTTTAATGCAGTGCTGCCTGGGGGATCAAAGGTCATGGGCATTCAATGCTGGTTTTCAACTTTGCTGCTTACATGCAGAAATTTCTCCAGATTCTCTGACTTTTTTAATGATATTATGGACTGTAGATAATGAAATCCCTAAATTTCTTGCAATTGTATGTTGAGAAACTCTGTTCTTAAACTGTTGGACTATTTGCCCATGCAGTTGTTCACAAAGTGGTGAACCTCACCCTATCCTTGCTTAGGAACAACTGAGCCTTTTGGGGATGCTCCTTTTATACCCAACTATGACAATCACCTGTTTCCATTTAACCTGTTCACCTGTGGACTGTTCCAAAAAGGTGTTTTTATGAGCATTCCTCAACTTTCCCAGTCTTTTCGTGCCCCTGTCTCAGATTTTTCTAATGTGTTGCAGACATCAAATTCAAAATGAGTGAATATTTGCAACAAAACAATAAACTTTATCAGTTTGAACATTAAATATTTTGTCTTTGAAGTGTAGTCAATTGAGTATAGGTTGAAAAGGATTTTTACCTCCATCAAGGAGATTATGTTCTTGCCAGCGTTGGCTTGTTGATTTGTCTGTGTGTTTTGTTTTGTTTTTTATCGTGTATACTTTATTAAGCCCCAGAGGGAAATTCAGGGCATCTACCTGGATGGATGAGGCAGCCACAGTACAGCGCCAATTCCTTCCCCATTCACACACACATTCACACCTAGGGCCACTTTAGAGTCTCCAATTAACCTAACTTTTTAGCAACATAATTCAAAAAGTTATGAACGGATTTTGATGAAATTTTCAGGAAAGGTGTGTAATGACATGGGGAACAAATGTTGGTGATGATCTGAGAGTGCATACCTCCACCAAGGGCTTTGTTTGTATTTGTGCAGCAGGATTACACAAAAACTACTGGATGGATTTGGATGAAATTTTCACCAGAGGTGGTTCATGGGCTAGAGACAAACCCAGTACATTTTGGTAATGATCTGAGGATGCATACCTCCGCCAAGGCTCTTATCTTCTCACAGTATTAGCAACAATACTCCAACATTACTGGACAGACTTGGATGCAATTTTCACCAGAAGTGGTTCTAGGCCTACACACAAACCCATTACATTTTGGAGGTGATCCATGAGGGACGGAAGGAGCCTTGGCAAAGGTAAGTGCTCTCTGAGTGCTTTTTCTAGTTAAATCATTGTATTTTGTTTGTATTTATGTTTTACACAATGTCCCAACTTCACTGGAATTGGGGTTTGTATAATCCAATTTAATGCTGAAACTGTTGACATTTGATTGAGGAAAGTGCTGTCAGCTTATCACCCTTTATGCAAATGGACAACAGCACTACATGAAAAGAGAAAAGTGAGTGTCAGTTTTCATTAAATCAATGCTATATAGAAACATAACATACATAGTTTAGTTAAAAAAACAAGTATGTGCAGGTCTGCACACATATTTCAACTCAAAAGAAATTCCAATCAGCCTCTAACTGACAACACACCCTCCACACACACACACACACTTTCTAGTCATATCATTACAGCAGTGTGAACCACAAGGCTAGCTCCACTGATGAGCTCCCTCATTAGGATCAGTATACTGAGGCTCCTTCTCTGCTGTGTGACAGTCACCCTGATGCTCGGGCAGAGCCCTGACTGAGACCAGGAGACAGACAGCCACGTCTCTGAGTGATCATGCAAGCAAGCAGGCACCAGCAGGGAAACAGATCCTCTGTTCTCTTTTCATGCCTCACTGGGCCAGCCCCGAGCACAGCTCTATGTACAAATACACACACGCACACAAGTTTGGCACGACTCAAGAGCAGTAAATCAGCCAGGCTGCTGCTACTACTACAACAACAACAACATCTAAGCTGTGAATCAAAGTCATAAACAAAGCACTTACTCCTCAATGAAGGAGAGACTACTGTTCATTTAACAAAGACTGTTTTCCACTTGTAAAGGCTGCTGTTGCTTGGAATAATTGGCAGGTAGGATCACTTTGAAAACAGTCACTTAAAGGATTATTATTACACTTCCTTATTTACTTTGTTGCTGTGTATTAAGTAAAAAGATTGGTATCAATGCCATGGCTGAGCTATCAATATCACAAACAGCAAGGTAAGCTTCATTTTGCACCAGAAATAAGAAGGGACCACTAACTCCATCCACAGGTAGGGGGGAACAGCAACCAACAGCAACCTCAAATGTGTACTTACAGTATCTCACAAACGTGAGTACACCCCTCAAATTTTGTAAATATTTTATTATATCTTTTCATGGGACAACACTGAAGAATATGACACTTTGATACAATGTAGTCAGTGTACAGCTTGTATAACAGTGTAAATTTGCTGTCCCCTCAAAATAACTCAACACACAGCCGTTAATGTCTAAACTACTGGCAACAAAAGTGAGTACATCCCTAAGTGAAAATGTCCAAATTGTGCCCCAAGTGTCAATATTTTGTGTGGCCACCATTATTTTCCAGCACTGCCTTAACTCTCTTGGGTATGGAGTTCACTAGAGCTTCACAGGTTGCCACTGGAATCCTCTTCCACTTCTCCATGACGACATCATGGTGTTAGAGACCTTGCGCTCCTCCACCTTCCATTTGAGGATGCCCCACAGATGCTCAATAGGGTTTAGGTCTGGAGACATGCTTGGCCAGCCCATCACCTTTACCCTCAGTTTCTTTAGCAAGGCAGTGGTCATCTTGGAGGTGTGTTTGGGGTCGTTATCATGTTGGAATACTGCCCTGTGGCCCAGTTTCCGATGGGAGGGGATCATGCTCTGCTTCAGTATGACATGTTGGCATTCAATGAACTGTAGCTCCCCAGTGCCGGCAGCACTCATGCAGCCCCAAACCATGACACACCCACCACCATGTTTGACTGTAGGCAAGACACACGCGTCTTTGTACTCCTTACCTGGTTGCTGCCACACATGCTTGACACCATCTGAACCAAATAGGTTTATCTTGGTCTCATCAGACCACAGGACATTATTCCAGTAATCCATGTCCTCAGTCTGATTGTCTTCACCAAACTGTTTGCGGGCTTTCTTGTGCATCATCTTTAAAAGTGGCTTTCTTCTGGGATGACAGCCATGCAGACCAACTTGATGCAGTGTGTGGCATATGGTCTGAGCACTGACAGGTTGACCCCACCCACCACTTCAACCTCTGCAGCAATGCTGGCAGCACTCATACATCTATTTTCAAAAGACAACCTCTGGATATGACGCTGAGCACATGCACTCAACTTCTTTGGTCGACCATGGTGAGGCCTGTTCTGAGTGGAACCTGTCCTGTTAAACCGCTGTAATGGTCTTGGCCACCATGCTGCAGCTCAGTTCAGGGTGTTGGCAATCTTCTTATAGCCCTAGGCCATCATGTCGAGCAACAATTCTTTTTTTTTATTCAGATCCTCAGAGAGTTATCTTTGCCATGAGGTGCAATGTTGAACTTCCAGTGACCAGTATGAGAGAGTGTGAGAGCGATAAACACCAAATTTAACACACCTGCTCCCCATTCACACCTGAGACCCTTGTAACACTAATCAGTCACATGACACCGGGGAGGGAAAATGGTTAATTGGGCACAATTTGGCATTTTCACTTAGGGGTTGTACTCACCTTTTGTTTCCAGCCGGTTTAGACCTTAATGGCTGTGTGTTGAGTTATTTTGAGAGGGACAGCAAATTTACATTGTTATAACAAGATGTACACTGACTACTTTACATTGTACCAAGTGTCATATCTTTAGTGTTGTCCCATGAAAGATAAATATTTACAAAAAGTGGAGGGGTATACTCACTTCTGTGAGATACTGTATAAACAAGTTTCTGCAATGAATTTTAAAAAGATGAAATAGTACGGTGGCAGTTTGAGAGCAACAGCTTATCTATTCTTGGTTTTTGACAGTCTGGAAAACTCAGTTAAACATGCAGGATATAATGTGGCTCCATCTGGCCAGATCATGCTAGGTGTTTCCAACTGTTACCCATGTTGACATAAAGCTAAGAGACTGTCACCAAATAAAACAACCCCACCTTTCTTCTGACAAACCAAATGTTGTAGCAGCTTTACTTTTTCCAGTAA
The DNA here is from genome assembly GCA_020510985.1 of Pholidichthys leucotaenia. NCBI lineage: Eukaryota > Metazoa > Chordata > Actinopteri > Cichliformes > Pholidichthyidae > Pholidichthys > Pholidichthys leucotaenia. The sequence continues at coordinate 298,305,323 of CM035841.1, read as the reverse complement.
TCTCAATTCATTCCCAATCCCTGCAAATCACGAGGGCATACTTAGGAAACTATAGGTCCAAGGTACTAATGTGCAGCTGAGACTATTCCAAGTCAACACTGCTTCAATGTTTAGAGAAATATTGACTTTTCTCTGGATGCATTAGCGTGAGGTGTCAGAGAATAAGATTACGTAGCCAAGTGTCCCCTTTATAAGAGAGGAGCCACAATTATTTCCAGTGCCAAAAAGCCTTAAGCTACTCCAATTCCCTGATGAAAACTCTGCTGTCTCTCAGGAGGAGGCACACCAGAGCATAAAAACACCCACTGAAATATTTGAAGCAAAAAAAAAAGAACATTCAGCAGGGCCATATTAAGATCAGAGACGAAGACACAGGAGCCTGGCATGATAAAGGGGCTGGAGGAGGCTCTCCTCTTCCAGGCCTCGGGGGCTCTTTATGAGAGGATGGAGATGAGAGTAAATCTTTCATTTCAAATGCTGTCAGCATACTTAGAACGGGGGTGGAGTGGTTACTGATGACGGCACATCAGTTGGAGAAAATACCACCCCCACCAGCATCATAGCCTTCAGTTACATTAAGTTTGATGTGAGCCTTGCAGCATTTACAGAGACTGGGGAAGGGATACTCACATCGGGTTCGATCGTCGGCCGCGGTTGCCCTTCTTGCCAATGACAGGTGTGCCAAAGTGCTCAGGGTTGGTGAGAGGGAGCCTATCGAGCGTCTGCAGAGCATGGAAAAAAAGGGAGGCTCAATGACATGAAGTGAGACAGAGACATATGACGGCTACATTTTCAAGGAAACTCTTTACAGCTAAACTTTAAAATGACAACATGGGAGCATTCACAGGCTGCATTTAAACTTATGAGCAGTGACGCTTATTATGAGATGTGAAAAACACAAACTGTGTGTAAAATTTTCCCCAGAAAGGATGAGGCCTGATTACAACTGCGGGACGGCATAACACTTGCCTCGCTCTCTGCGAAGTGGCGCGCTCCTTTCAGGCAGAGGGAGGAGCGCCTCAGGGTCTTCTCGTCACCATCGTCGAACACTGCAAGAGATGAGAGACAAACCTATTAGGCTGGAGAATATAGGCCAGGAGTCCATCAACACCCACTCTCACACATCGCGAAACCCACTTTAGCACAAAATGACTCAGTTACAGAAGTCTTCTTGCTTTACACCAAATGTACAGTCGTCATTGAAGGCTAGATATATTCTCAGACAGGCAGTGGCAGAGTTGGGTTTCAGTCCATGGCTTTAATAGTGCTTCAAGGACTCTCCGCTAAAGTTAAGTGAGTTAAGTAGATAGTAATATAAAAGACATGCGGAGACACGTCGTGAGGATTTACTGATTTTATTAATGCATTAACTTAAGTCAGATCTGTCTGATACTAAACCTCCACAGACTAACTTCTGCTAAACACATCGATAACACATAACAGTAAACACAAACGACCAGGCCCCTTCCATCCACTTGAAAAAGAGCCGCATCACGTCCCATAGGCAAACCGTCCTGCATTATTCATTGCTCAAACAAGCTTGGCGAGGGACACTTGAGGTAATGGCAGCAGATGAGTTACGTTTTTGTTGTTCTGTCACTGAATGAGAAGAATTAAAATGTGCCAGGATGAGTGTTTTTGAGACTTAGGAAAAAAAATCCCACGGGTGCTCTTAAGCAACAAGCATCTGCCGAGAGACTACGTGTAGCAGTCAATGCACCGTGTACTCTGGATTATTCAGCGCCGTAACTGTGAACACTTAACACCTAAGCAAACATATGAAAGGGAAAATATATACAATTTCCAACAATTCTTACTTATTAGAGAAATGGTTATTTATAACAGTCTTACAGTCTCTGTGTAACTTTGCTTTTTCTTGGAAACTGATGCTAGTAATGTAGCAAACCACAGCAACAGTAAGCAGAAACTATACACATAATGAGGGAGGATGAGAAAACATTTTTTTTATCAACTTACCAACTGTATATATACTAGCATCGGTCAGCTTATTGATTGTTGCTTCCTGGTAAACACCATCCTGATTCTTGACCTCTACAACAGCACCCACCTGTAGAATGGATACACTGCTGTTATGTGCCATATTAACAACCTGGGTATCTTCTGCAAAAAATTATAACTACTAAAAAGTAACAGAAAGGAAGACAACCACTCCTACTTTATAAATCTTTACTAAATGAAAATGAACAGGTATGTATTATTCCTTCTACCCTGATCAATCTGTTTTCGAGCGCTGTGCCCATGCAATGCTTAGCAACAGTGGTGTAACGGACTATGGCTATGTTTCAGAAATAACCGTCTGAACAATGAAACATAAAAAGGATGAAAAGCAGCTTCTTCTAAATGAAACTTTCGTCTATTAAAATATCAGCAACTAAAGCTGTGTGATCACTGTTGAAAGTAGGAGATGGATGATATTTTCAGATTTAAACAATTTATGAATGTGCTGATAATTGAAAACTACAAAAAATTATGGTCAGATATTCACATTATTACATTATTATTCACATTATTTTTCAGCACAAAACAATTTTGTAATATATTTGTAATACTTTTATTTCATGAATGAAGCTATAATAAAGCTTGACATTTTCTTTCACTGTTGTAGTATGAATTTATTAATGCCACATAATATTCAGAGCTATGTATATATAAAAAAAAACTTTATAAAAACATAATCTTTATTTTAAAGGTCAAATTGCTGTTGCGGCCCTCAGCCACTTCAATTTTAGTCAGAGACAGGCAAATGGCTTTTTGGTTGGCAAAGGTTGCAGATCCCCATTCTAGGTTGACTCATTTGTTAGCTAATTGTTAGCAACACTGAACCCCCAAAATATCAGTAATTTGCAGATAAAACACTAGCAATTAGGGGTGTAAATTTTTAGCCACCTCACAATTTGATTATGATTTAGAGGGCTGTGATATGATGATAATAAGATTATGATGGATCTTAATTCACATTTTTTTCTATTCAGGGTTTCTTTTTTCTCACTGAGTGACAACTTGGTACTTTCCAATGTAACATATTTGTAATGACCAATAATAAATTTACTTCCAGCACCTTTTATTAAAACAAATGACATGAGTTGCTGCTGGGTTCTGGGCATTTAAAAAGCAATTCTTTGACATCTGTGCATCGATTCAGAATCTTCCACGTATGGCGATGTGATGCAGCTAAAAAACATTCATTTCCTCCACCCCTAACACCTGTATGTTTTGCTGAAATGCAGTCATTCTGACTTCATTGTTTGGATGGCCAACATTCCTGGAACATATATTGCATATTTATTAACACTTCTGTTTTATGTCTTACAGTTGGGTAGCACAATGTCTATCTCTGAACATGCTGCTAGAGTGTTTATGTCCACAAATTATCATATAATGCACTGTTTCTGGTTGATGTTGCCAACAATGCATAACGCTTGAGTTAGGGTTGTCTGACATGCTGTATAGAAAACAGCCAGTTTGGACATGACGTCATTTTGGCATCCAACATGACTGTAGTAGGAACATGATAGCATCATTCATAATAGTATAATTTCATGCTATATTGGTTTTTTGACAAAGATGGAAATAATGTAACTGAGATATTCATTGCAGCAAAGTAAAAAGCATTTTTACTTAAGACAAAGGGATTCATTACTAGTAATAATGTAGTAATAACAATCCATCAGTCTCATATTTCCTGCTTTACCTTTAAAGGTCCTTTGATGTTTTCATCGTGAACCTCAGCTGAGGACAGATCTGGTTTAAAGGTCACCTGGAGAAGGGGGAGACAAAAGAGAATCTATAATGCATATAAATAAACAAACAATTACATAAATACCTAATAACCAGCCCACATCAATCATCCTGCTGACAAAGGCTTTGTGTCCTCACAAACACTCCCAGGCTTTCATACAATACTCCTCAGCTTTGAGGTGAATCATTTCTGGCTTTGCTGAAAGACTGACCTCCATGTGGCACCAGCTGTGGTTTATTTTTTTAAAGGCTACACAGATTGATCAATCCACTCCCTAGTGTATCTGCAGCATCCCCTAAGTGAGCCACTGAAGCTCATAATCTGATCATGCTGTGGTAATCTTGTATCTGCATGGTGACCTGACATTACCATATGTGAGAAAAGACACATTTGGAGCCATTAACTGTACCGTTTTTATTACACAGAACAAATGTGAAAAGTTTGTTTTGCAGCCAGAAGGAAAAAAAAAATGATTTACAACACAAATGCCCCTCCTTACTTCATATAATAATAATTATTAATCTCTTTCCTGAAGGAAATTAAACTACTTCTGCAGAGCATGTCAAAGAAAATAAGTACCATAATTACAATGGAAAAGTAGCATAAGTTTTTATTGATCGTGATTCATATTAGAATCAACCCCTGTACAACCAAGAGAAAAAAATAAGGTGTTAACCTTCTGAAATGCATCTATTGGTCACATACACTACCGTTCAAAAGTTTGGGGTCACTTAGAAATTTCCTTATTTTTGAAAGAAAAGCACTGTTTTTCTCAATGAAGATAACTTTAAACTAATCAGAAATACACTCTAATATCTAATATACATTGCTAATGTGGTAAATGACTATTCTAGCTGCAAATGTCTGTTTTTTGGTGCAATATCTACATAGGTGTATAGAGGCCCATTTCCAGCAACTATCACTCCAGTGTTCTAATGGTACAATGTGTTTGCTCATTGCGTCAGAAGGCTAATGGATGATTAGAAAACCCTTGTGCAATCATGTTAGCACAGCTGAAAACAGTTTAGCTGGTTAGAGAAGATATAAAACTGACCTTCCTTTGAGCAGGTTGAGTATCTGGAAAAAATTATTATTTCAAATACAAATCATTATTTCTAACCTTGTCAATGTGTTGACTATATTTTCTATTCATTTTACAACTCATGGTGGTAAATAAGTGTGACTTTTCATGGAAAACACAAAATAATTGTCTGGGTGACCCCAAACTTTTGAACGGTAGTGTAATTATCAAAAAAATATCAAAACACAAATTTCTCTTTAAAAACACACAGCCTTTATCTCACTTTTCTCTCCAAGAAGTCTTTTTTAACTCTTCACACTATTTTACTGCATGTCAAGAAATGGGAAATGTCACTAAAAAGGTAAATGTCACTAGCGTTAGACGAAGTGGGTGGCTGAGTTAGTAGAGCATCCACCCCACAACTGGGAGGCCGGGATTCAAATCCCGGCCGGGTCATACCAAAGACCATGGGGAAAAAAAAAAAAGAAAAAAAAAAAAGGTACTTTCCACCTTCTAGCTTAGTGCTCAACATGATAGAATGGCGAAAGGAAAGTTAACGCACAGAGCTACCAGAGGACTGACCCCCCACTGTAGCTTCCACTACTTACAGTAGCTGTGTGGCCTAGGGTCATTGAAACGGAGATAGGCGCCGCCCTACACCACTGGCATGGGAGTCTTAACTAAGCTTTGACACCTGCCCACTGCCCTTTTATATAGCCAGCCTAACTGTCTGTCATGTAGATGGGTGGGGAGCCAAAGGTGTTAGCCTAAGAGCTAACAGTGGTACTAGCAAGTACTGCATGTCAAGAAAGTACTTATATCGTTTTTTGTTTTTTAGATTTCACTCATCCTAATCGATATCTCTGTTTTCACCTGGTTCAATAATCCACAGCTGATAATATATCTTGCATCATTCTGGCTTATTTTGTTACATATTTACTGTGATTCTACATTGAACTGTTAGCACCACCAAGGTAGCTAACTGAAGCTAGCAGTTTAAGCCACTAGTGTTGGCTCATTCATGAATGTTTCTGTGCTTATTGTACTCTAGGGATCAGTCATATTCTATCAACCTCTGAAACCACACAACCTTGTCCACCAGTGATGCATTATTTCATTCATTCTTTAAGACAAATTTTACATTAGTTGGCTCCCTCTTACAGTGATGTAAGAGGGAGGGCGGAGTTAGTTATACAGCCTTAGACGTTTAAAGAGACATGCACTGAAACTAGCCATTCTCAGAAAGGCTACAAAAAACAATTCAAACTTAGGCAGCAATAATTAAAAATTAAAGAAAATCTGACCAAAATGTGACTTAAAAATTTTGTTAAGACATACGGTGGATATAAAAAGTCTACACTCCCCTGTTCAAATGCCAGGCTTTTGTAATGTAAAAAATGAGACCAAGATAAATCCTTTCAAAACTTTTTCCACCATTAATGTGACCTATAACCTGTACAACCCAATTGAAAAACAAACTGAAATCTTTTAATGGGAAAAACAAAAAACTTACAATAACCTGGTTGCATAAATATGCACACCCTCTTATAACTGGGGATGTGGCTGCGTTCAGAATTAACCAATCACATTCAAACTCATGTTAAATGAGAGTCAGCACACACCTGCCACCATTTAAAGTGCCTCTGATTAACCCTAAATAAAGTTCAGCTGTTCTAGTAGACTTTTCCTGACATTTTTGTAGTCACATCTTATAGCACAAGCCATGGTCCACAAAGAGCTTCCAAAGCATCAGAGGGATCTCATTGTTCAAAGGTATCAGTCAGGAGAAGGGTACAAAAGAATTTCCAAGGCATTAAATATACCATGGAACACAATGAAGACAGTCATCATCAAATGGAGAAAATATGACACAACAGTGACATTACCAAGAACTGGACATCTCTCCAAAATTGATGAAAAGACGAGAAGAAAACTGGCCTGGGAGGCTGCCAAGAAGCTGACAGCAACATTGAAGAAGCTGCAGGAATTTCTGGCAAGTACTGGCTGTTTAGTACATGTGACAACAATCTCCCATTTAGGGTGGCAAGACGGAAGCCTTATCTTATGAAGAAAAACATCCAAGCCCGGCTACATTTTGCAAAAACACATTTGAAATCTCCCAAACGCATGTGGGAAAATGTGTTATGGTCCAATGAAACCAAGGTTGAACTTTTTGGCCATAATTCCAAAAGGTATATTTGGTGCAAACATAACACTGCTCATCACCAAAAGAACACCATACCTACAGTGAAGCATGGTGGTGGTATCATCATGGTTTGGGGATGTTTTCCTTCAGCTGGAACTGGGGCCTTAGTCAAAGTGGAGGGAATTATGAACAGTTCCAAATACCAGTCAGTGTTGGCACAAAACCTTCAGGCTTCTGCTAGAAAGCTGAAGATGAAAAGGAACTTCATCTTTCAGCAGGACAATGACCCAAAGCAGACATCCAAATCAACAAAAGAATGGCTTCACCAGAAGAAGATTAAGGTTTTGCAATGGCCCAGCCAGAGTCCAGACCTGAATCCAATCGAACATCTGTGGGGTGATCTGAAGAGGGCTGTACACAGGAGATGCCCTCGCAATCTGACAGATTTGGAGCCTTTTTGCAAACAAGAGTGGGCAAATATTGCCACATCAAGGTGAGTTGTAATCATTTTTTTTATTTTATTTTGAATTCTTAGATGGAACATGGGTGGGCAATATAAGCTGCGGCTTCAGCCATCACCCATTTTGGATAACTTATGTTAAATTGTATAATCTGAGGAGTTATTGTTTAATTTGACCTTGTTGGATTTTTTTCCCTTTGTTATATTATTCTGTTCCTTTCTTTTAATCTTTTAATCTAATCTATCCGAAATAAAGATTCATTCATTCATCCATTCATTCTAAAGAGTCATTCATTCACATCAAGATGTGCCACACTGATAGACTCCTACCCAAAAAGACTGAGTGCTGTAATAAAAGCCAAAGGTGCTGCAACAAAGTATTAGTTTAAGGGTGTGCATATTTATGCAAACAGGTTATTGTAAGTTTTTTATTTTTCATTTTTCCCCTTAAAAGATTTCAGTTTGTTTTGCGTTGTGCAGGTTATAGGTCACATTGATGGCAGAAAACGTTTTTAAATGATTTGTCTTGGTCTCATTTTTTTACATCACAGAAACCTGGGATTTGAGCAGGCGTGTGTAGACTTTTTATATTCACTGTATGTGACCTGTTAAAATGTGGAAAACGTGCAGTCAATGACCCCTTTAAACAAAACAAGGCTACAGGTAACATATTAAGATAAGTTTCAATCTGACCCAAAAGCATTAACAGCAGAAACCAGCAATCAGTCTCATGAATGCAAAACCAAGACAATAAATCAAAGATGTATAATCTATAAAATAACATTGGATTTTCAGGTAGCAAAATAAGTGAGAAAGGAACAGAATAAAATGCTTCCCAAGGAATCAATTCATCAGTTATGGAGATAATAAGATTCTTGGCCGGTGGAATAAAGGAATCCCTTTCTTTACAGGGTCGAGCTGGAGTCTGTCCTCCCCACAGACAAATGCAGGGGGACTCTGGCTGTCAGAAATCTCTGCTAGAGAGAGCTAATAACACCAACCATTCTGGTAACAATGTAGCTGTGAGCCTGGTCCCTGCAGGCTTGTAACTTTTACAAACTACAGCCACTCAGGCTCAATAACAGATATTGGACTAGGCTACCAAAGATAATGACTCCAGAACAGTTACCAGGAGGGATGATTATTGATATGTTTCAACTGACCTGACATGATGCAAGCGTTGATCTTCATTTATTCAGCAGATTTCACTGCACTGCAAACAGATTTTAAATATGAATCTGTAGAATCTTTAGGTAATGTCTGTGGGGCTGGAAGCAATTTCCAATCCACATTGATTTACCATCAGCTGTTATCTCACAGATGTTTAGCTTTTTTAATAGTCTTTTAAAATGTAACCTCATTTGTAATTAAGAACTATTGGATATATTTTTTTTTCAGTGAAAGGCTAACTGGGGTAACTCATAGGCTACACCGGAACTCCACTGCCTGGAGCTGATGGGTTTTAAGATTACTTCTGGCCATAAACAGCTAAAGGAAATGTTTCCTCTCTAACACTGGCTGTGTGTATCTGTATGTATGACAGCACACATAAAACACAACACAGTCCAGATGCTTATTTTCATCTGTATTCAGTTCCTGTCAAGTAAATATTAATAAAACCTTCTCCTGTTCTGGTTTTACATGTTGAAGAATTCATTTTTGCTTTAATGAGTAATGTGGTCATTAGATATTAGTTCGAAATCGAATTACATGTTTCTCATTTCTGGGCCCAACTAGAAATTGTGAGAGAGGTATGATAGTTAAATTCTAGACAGACACTTCATTGTCATTGTACATACATAGTGTGCAAAATTATGTTTGCTAACTCAGATTCTGTGATAGCATCAATCCACTGTCTTTGTGCATCACTATATTGCAGAAAAAGATAATTTCTGCAGACTTTTATACATTTTTAAAGCCCTCATTATGCTCAGAAAGTGAGGTTAAAATGGTTAAAAGAAAACAAATATTTACGCTGCACAAAAAATCAGTGCGATGTAACAGATAAATATTCATCCATCCATTTTCTTAAAAACATTTACTCATCTTAGGGCAGGGGTCTCCAACATGGGGCTCCTGGAACGTTCAGGTTTCTGTGGAAAATTTTCTAATTTCACTTCTTAATTGGTCCAAAGATTTGCAAATAATTTGTCATTGCTGTGCATGTGCTCTGTAGGCACCCTTGCACCCATGCACAACACCAGCAAAATATTTGCAAATCTTTGGACCAATTAAGAAATGAAATTAGAAAATTTCCCACAGATACCTGAATGTTCCAGGAGCCCCAGGTTGGAGACCCCTGTCTTAGGGAGAACTGGTGCATATCCCAGAGTACAAAATTATGTAAGACTAATATGGACACCTAATTAGGATCTCCTGAATGTCAGTCAGTATCGCCTCAACTTACTAGCAAAATACATTCTGTATGCATCCCTGTTATGTTAACATTTTTCTACTGACTTTGTGTTAATTCTTCTAAACACAATTTAATGGGTGCATGTTTGGAGCATCATGGATGTGCAGTCAATAAATCTGCAACAACTGTGTGATCCTTGTGTCATTACAGACAAATATCTCTGAGGAATGTTTCCAGCAAACTGCTGAATCTATGGCATAACAAATTAAGGTAGTTCTAAAGGCAACAGGGATCCAACCAAATAATAGCAAGGTCTACCTCTCCAAGTGGCTGGTGAGTATAGATCTTCGTGTATGTTTAACAACATACACTGTATGACCAAAGTATTGGGACACACCTCTTAATCACTGAATTCAAGTTCATTCAGCCCCAACACTTAATGCTTCAGCTTACCAAGACATTCTGGACAATTGTGTGATTCCAACATTGTGGGAACACTTTGGGAAGGGACCTTTTCTGTCCAGCATGACTGTGCCACAGTGCACAAAGCAATGTCCATAAAGCCATGGCCGGATGTGTTCAGTGTGGAAAAATTTGACTTGCCTGTACAGAGGCTCGACTTCAACCCCATCCAACACCTTTGGGATGAACTAGAATGGAGAATGTGAGCCAGACCCTCTGGTCTAACATCAGTGTCTGACTTTGCCAGTGTTCATTTGAATGAATGGGCAAAAACTCCCACAGACACACTCCAAAATCTTGTTGAAAACCTTTCCAGAAGGTGGACCAACTCCATATGAATTCCTACAGTTTAACCTGTTGCACTCCGGTGTACCGCGGGCGGACACGTCTCTGCGTCCTAGAGCGCACGAGGGCGCTGCGTCCTAGAGCGCACTGAAAAAAAAAAGCTGCATTTCCGTTCTTCCACTACAGACACAGCCGCAAACAGAAAGCCAAAGGAGTGCTTTTATGGGTTTAGATGTGATTGACCTCTCATTCGACTAATAAGAGCCTTGAATTGGGTTTCTGAAACCTTGAAGAACCAATGACTGAAAACCTAGCAAGAAGGACCCGCTTACCAACGGCTGCGAATACAGCCAGCCAATTGAAGCACAGAAGTTCGAAAGCTGTTTTGTGTAAGGCTGGGTGACACACAGGCATTCGCCAGTCTTTTTTTCTAACTACTGTTCTTATTTGTTTTGAAAAATCGTTCGCCAAAACCGCAATCATGGAAGTGCAAAACCGCAATAATGGAATTATGGCTTGACCGGGTCGCATGACCAGAACCACGAGTCCGTAACAAGCGGACTAGCTTCATGTTCGTCTGACAATGAGGAAGAGAAGTTCGCCAGCGAGACTGCTGTTGTGGACAGGTAAGTGTTATAAGCTAAATTATTCTTTATCCCTGAAAATTGTAATCCAAATGACTTTTGACCGATCGGTAAATTACAACTGTGCGTCATGTTGTGACGCCCCCCCTCCGCTACTCTTCTGTAGCGGATTGCAGATATTTTAGTGCAACTGTGCGTATTACACCGCGGCGCACCGTCACCGCTTTCCGTCATGTAGCGATGGGCGATGTCCACCCTCTGTAGCCGGGGGGGGGGGGGGGTGTTGGGAGTTGTTATCTTCTACATTACAAATATTCTAGTATAATTTTTAGTGCACTGTAGGTTATTTTTTCTTGTAAAAAAAAAAAAGCCACACATTTTTTACGTGGCATGCTTCTTTGTGTGTGGGGGCTTGTTTGTTCATTCATTCATTCATGAATGAATAAACAACCCCCCCCCCCCACACACACACACAGCCCTTCGCCTTTCATTAGAGCCCAAGATCAAGCTTCTATATTGAATCATTCAAAAGTTACAGACGTTTTTCCAAACTGTGCCATTTGGCACAATTTGGCACAGTTCAAAAACGCCTGGGAACAACCTAAGAAAAAAGCTGTGTAATATATTCATTTTTTGTGGTATTGTTACAAAATTTTGACCTCAGCTGGATAACACTTGGTTCTACATTTCTGTTGCATTTTCCAGCCAGTATCTGAAGCTATGTGTTATTTGCAAGCATTTGTATCAAAAAAAAAGGCCCAGGCGAAATTTATTTTCTTCAAGTTCAGTATGTTTAGATGACTGTTACTCAGTGGCAGGAGCACTTAGAGAGATTATGACTGTTTTGCCAAAAAATTCAAAGTGTTTTCTTTTAAATGAGACCAACCCCATGAAGATGCTGCAAAGGGTTGAAGAACAGCTTTTGATTTACTTTGGGTACGTTATTTTTTGGCGTTTTTAGGGAAATTGACCAGAGTGCAAGGGGTTAAAAGAGATGTCATAAATTTAATGTTGTCTTTTCAATATAGCCTACGATTAGGGAGGGATCTTGTGTCTCTTAACCCCCCTTTTGTTTTGCTGTTAATAGATTCAGACTGCCGGCTGACCTCTAATAATGTACTTGGCTTCTCACCGTTCATGTTCTTTATGTCTGTTCTCTTCATCCTCTCTATCCCCTCACCCCCAGCCAGTCGCAGCAGATGACTGCCCCTCCCTGAGCCTGGTTCTACTAGAGGTTTCTTCCTGTTAAATGGGAGTTTTTCCTCTCCACCATCGCTAAGTGCTTGCTCACAGGGGATCGTCTGATTGCTGGGTCTTTCTGCAATTGTGGGGTTTTCCCTGCATTTGGTAGTGCTATGAGATGACTTTTGTTGTGATATGGTGCTATATAAATAAAGCTGAATTGAACTGAATTGAATTAATGTGTACAATGGTGTGAAAGTCTTTGCCCCCTTCCTGATTTCTCCTTTTTTTGTATGTTTGTCACACTTAAATGTCAGATCATCAAATAAATTTAAATATTAGACAAAGATAACACAAGTAAACACAAAATGCAGTTTTTAAATGAAGGTGTTTCTTAAGGGTAAAAAAAAAATCCAAACCTACGTGGCCCTGTGTGAAAAAGTAATTGCCCCCTGTTAAAACATAAATTAACTGTAGTTTATCCCATCTTTAGAAAGCTGAGTTCAATTTTTCTAGCCACACCTAGCCCTGATTACTGCAACAACTGTTCTCAATCAAGAAATCACTTAAATAGGACCTGCCTGACAAAGTGAAGTAGACCAAAAGATCCTCAAAAGCTAGACATCATCCAAAGAATTCAGGAACAAGTGAGAAACAAAGTAATTGAGATCTATCAGTCTGGAAAAGGTTATAAAGCTATTTCTAAAGCTTTGGGACTCTAGTGAACCACAGTGAGAGCCATTCTCCACAAATGGTGAAAACATGGAACAGAGGTGAACCTTCCCAGGAGTGGCTGGCCAACCAAAATTACCCCAAGAGCGCAGCGATGAACTTGCCTTAGTTAAGGTCAGTGTTCATGACTCCACGATAAGAAAGAGACTGGGCAAAAATGGCCTGCATGGCATTGTTCCAAGACGAAAACCACTGCTGAGCAAAAAGAACATAAAGCCTTGTCTCAGTTTTGTCAGAAAACATCTCGATGATCCCAAAGACTTTTGGGAAAATACTCTGTGGACTGACAAGACAAAAGTTGAACTTCTGTAAGGTTTGTGTCCCATTACATCCGGTGTAAAAGTAACAGCATTTCAGAAAGGGAATACCATGCCAACAGTAAAATATGATGGTGTTAGTGTGATCGGCTGGAGCTGTTTTGCTGCTTCAGGACCTGGAAGACTTGCTGTGGTAAATGGAACCATGAATTCTGCCGTCTACCAAAAAATCCTGAGGAGAATGTCCAGCCATCTCTTTGTGAACTCAAGTTGAAGCACACTTGGGTTCTGCAGCAGGACAATGATTCAAAACACACCAGCAAGTCCACCTCTGAATGGCTTAAGAGAAAACAAAATGAAGACTCTGGAGTGGCCTAGTCAAAGTCCTGACCTGAATCCGATTGAGATGCTGTGGCATGACCTTAACCTTTTAACTGCCCCGCAACACAAGACCCCTAGTGGTCAAGAGTGGTAAAAAAATTTCTGTCAATAAAATAGTTCAGATTTCCAAGGCTATAACTTGAAAGTTACAAGAGATAATGGCTTACTGTCAATTAGAAAGATGTAGAATATGATCCAAAGTTTCAGATAGGAATAAATTTATGCATCTAATTTGCATAATGTCACGGAAGCTAACTAAATCACATAACTCAGTCAAAAGTTGACTTTGGACACATTTACATAAAGAAAGAATGGTCCATTTTTTTTTTTACACCAATTTGTCTACAGGGGTATGTTTTTATCTGATCGTCAAAGTATATGAACCAGAAAATCAATAAAATGTCAAAAAAACATATTTCTCTCTTACCTGTTACCGGGGGGGGGGGGGCTCACCCGCCCACATGACCGGTTCGTTTTCGTCCTTCGTAGTCGATGTTTGTGTGTTTGCTCAGCCATTTACACCATGTACCACATCTATAAACTCTTATGATTACCCCATGTGAATTTCGTTTGTATTACGTGGCTATTTTTTCTGTTTGGTGCATTACTCCTGTGGGAATCCATGCCGCTCATGGGCGTCGCCATCTTGGTAATGGGAGCTCAGTTTTTCGTCCATCGTGGTCGATGTAACACGTTTACTTAGTAATTTACACCCGTGTACCACATCTACAAACTCTTATGATAATCCCACGTGAATGGTGTTTGTATTACGTGGCTATTTTTCCCGTTTCATGCAGTTTCCATCATCATCGCTGCCCCGATGACCAAACATGGCAGCATCCACATTGGTGTGTGAGCTCAAAGCAGAAAAAGGAAGAATAATAATGAGGATTTCTTCTTCTTTGCTATATTCCATGTCAGCCATGATTCCTTCTACGCGCGTCTGCCACCTTCTAAACTGTCAGATCAATAGAGATTAGTACAAATTCTCAGTATAACCGGGGAATGTCAATAAGTTGACACGTGCAGTTGCTGCGCTGTGCCACTGGGGGCGCATGACCCGTCCATTTAATCTGGGCAGTTAGAGGGTTAAAAAGGTGGTTCATGCTTGAAAACCCTCCAATGTGGCTGAATTACAACAATTCTGCAAAGATGAGTGGGCCAAAATTCCTCCACAGTGCTGTAAAAGACTCATTGCCAGTTATCGCAAACGCTTGATTGCAGTTGTTGCTGCTAAGGGTGGCCTAACCAGTTATTAGGTTTAGGGGGCAATTACTTTTTCACACAGGACCATGTAGGTTTGGATTTTTTTCTCTTAATAATAAACACCTTCATTTAAAAACTGCATTTTGTGTTTACTTGTGTTATCTTTGTCAAATATTTAAATTTGTTTGATGATCTGAAACATTTAAGTGTGACAAACATACAAAAAAAGAGAAATCAGGAAGGGGGCAAACACTTTTTCACACCACTGTAAGTGACCAAATACTTTTGTCCATATAGTTTACATATCCAATTTTAAGAAAAAGTTATCTTTTCTTTTCCTTTTACAAAAATATTTTTAGCCTGGCCAAGGGTAGAGTAAATATCTTGTCTGGAAAAATATGTTTTACGGCACTTCACTTGCAGCAAGCTCTCTTCTGATTAGCTGCCTCTTATAAACACAAGGTTTGAACAGCATGTAGGGGGCAGTTATTAGAAGACCAGACAGAATAGACAGAAAAACACCCTAAACTTGGTCTTTAGAGCAGTCTGTACCAAAATAGTACAGATACACCTGAGCAGGACTTGACACTAACTACAGTGCTCATCAGCCACTGACGCAAGTAGCTTTTCAAAGTTAGTAGTCACTCAGCACCGTTGCTAGCCAAGAAATACTTGTACACTGTCACTTGTTCTCACAACTGTCATTTTTTAATGTAAATTTATAATTTTACTCTTGTAAATTTGCATCCTTTTCATATAAATATGTGACTTTATTCTTGTAATTTTGAGGGTTTTTTTTTTTTACAAATTTGTTTCTTCTCTTAAAGCTGTGACTCTTACTTGATCACTTGCTTTTTTTCTATGAAACTCATGGGTTTCATCCATCCATCCATCCATCCATCTTCTACCGCTTAATCCTTTCGGGTTGCGGGGGGGCTGGAGCCTATCCCAGCATCTTTGGGCGAGAGGCAGGGTACACCCTGGACAGATCGCCAGTCCATCGCAGGGCCAACACAGAGAGACAGACAACCATTCACTCTCACATCCATACCTAAGGACAATTTAGAATCCCCAGTTTTGATGCCAATTAACCTAACTTGCATCATGGGTTTCTTCATCCAAATTTGTGGTTTTATTCTAGTAAATTTCCTACCCTTTTCTTAAAATTTTTTCACAAATTACAACCTTTTTCATATACAGTAACCTTGTGAGTTAATTTCTGTGAATATTTGACTTTTGTTTTGAAAATTTACTAGAAATAAAGGTTTGCAAACTTTTCAAATGAATAGGCACCCTTTTTAATTAGAAATTTGCAACGTTTTAATCATAAATGGGAGGTAAATCTTTTCTAATAAATTGGTGACTTTATCATAAATGCACTACTTTTTCATAAACTGTAAATGCAGTTGACATTTGTGGAGTCTACATCATAGAATCTGCCAAATGCCAAAGTAGCTATTAACAGCAAATAAGCTACAGGTCCCAGCTGAATTCTACAACAATTTGGCATGTGCTAGTGTCAAGCAGTACACCTAAAAATCATATGTATTGGGGAGAAAGGAGGCAGGTGAGGCAACGAGCTAGACGACACAGAACTTTATTCTTTCTCCAAGATGAACTACAGCAAACAGCAATCCCAGGTCTCTGTGCATTCCACTTATATCTCTTTATTTCCATGCATCAAGACCCGGAACTTCCGGCCATAACACATTGCTGTTTGAACAAAGGAATGTGTGGCACATTAACACGACATTACACCCTTCTACCCTCAGCGGCTCCGGCCGCTCTCACTCTCCCCAAGAGGCGCATAGACCCAACAGTCCCATCTGATACCCCCCGGTGACACCTCCTCCTTCGGTCCATTGTTTCCCCTTCCCCCTGCCCTCTCTGGGTGGAGAAAACCCCCACCGTGCCCCCACAGTATAGCCTTTTGAGTCTATCGCACAATTTGACAATTTTTTACTTGTTACTCTGCCACAGGCTTAATCCTGACTGAGCATCTTTTGCAGTGAGATACTAACATGGTGCTAATCTGCTTTTTACAGGTCCTCTAGTGAGGATCACGATCATAAATAAGACTGTCATAATGATTTCTTTCACTCAGTCTTAAAATCACTCAAAGGACACCAGCTGCACCGAGGCAACCACTGACTTTGTTAAATAAACAGAGATTAATGAACCAAAGCACAACAGAGGAATTCATCAGACTCACAACAACCACTGAATAATTGCCATGTTTCAACATTTGTGTAACTGAGCTCAGATTCACACTACATCTAGCCCCTGCCCACCCCCCCACACAAAGCCAATTAGTATGCTAATTAATTTATGAGCTGAGACTGTCCAATTAGCTTCATTTCAGCCCACATTATTTAATCTAAGAACATCACATGGTCTAGTTTGTCTTGTTGTCCCTCCCCATATATGGGGCAAAAAGCACGCCATTTGATGATTAGAGACAGTACATATGTCAGAACGGCAGAAAATCACTGCTCCACTGTATCTACAGGGGGAACTACAGTGCACTGACAGAGTGAAAAAGCCAGCATCCAATCTTTGTTCCGCCCACACACATACACACACACATGCACACATGCACGAGCAGAATCAGAGACAAGTGATCTGTCTATTGTATTATCCAGATGCTCCAATCCCACTGGGAAATGAGATACCGTACTACGTGTATCAATGCCTTCATCAGCAAGGAAAAAAGCCAATGGGGAAGCAGCAGTTACACCGTGCCTGACACAAAGTCTGGAAGGCACAGGCACGAAGGATGCCTGAGGATGTGATGGGTACCTGGTGGGCTAGGCCAGAGTCTGAACCTGTCACAGCTGGGCACCTGATTAGTGTTTCAACAGTCTCAGCAACAATGAAACCCATGAACAGCGTGTGATCAACGCAGCTAGTTTTAAGGCAACATCAGAGGTAAGACAATAATTTAAAAAAACAGCTATTTCTGGTCTCTAAAAATATTTTGTATGCGATATTAATCATTCCATCAACCTAATCTGTAAAGGAATGTGTTGGACATCATCACTCCAAGCCAACTGTGCTGGGTGTGCAATAAAGCAGTGCTGTCTGATCTCGATTGTAGCCGCTTCACACAAAGACAAGGGCCCCTAGCCCCACTGCAATCCACTCCACACACAACACAGACAGGCAATTAATTATTCATTTTGAATCATGAACACTTTGAAATATGACTTACCTTGGCCTTGACTAGCCTCTTGGCAGTCTTAATCTTGGCTTCGCAGAAAGCCCCTCTGTACTTGGCACTCACATCCGTCCCTACTGTCAGGTAGGGGGGCTCCTCCAGAGTCTGAAAAAATATAAAAAATACAAAAGAAATCCAATGAGATCAAAGCCTTTTGGTACATTACTGTATATAGCTTAATGACACAGGTGTATTCTCATGACAAGAGGATACACACACAAACATAAGACTGGGTCAGCAAAAAAAAAAAAAAGCTCAGCTCTGTGATTCATCCACGGAAAACACATACCATCTGCTCTGGGTATTGGAAAACAAGCCTCTGAGGGAGCAAACAAAAAGGCCACTTCACTACAGCTTTGATGACTACAAAAAAAATAAGCTATCCGAAACACACAAACCCAGCTTGTGTCATCTTTGAATGTTTATCAACCCGTTCCACCCTCCACATGAACAGATTTGTAGAGGGGATCGTACACAGAAAACACGCTGTATGTGAATAGGCGGGGGGGCAGATGATGTTCTGACTGTATGGAGCTGAATCCACTGAGGGTGTTTCAGCAAGACTTGAGAAAAGACTTACCCTAACTCTGGTATATTTAGACATCGTTCAAGATAAGACCCCAAGTGGGCCATATCTCCTGCTACTTGTAACACACGGTAATTCTCCTATTGTGCAAAAATACAAATGCTAACTTTGTGGTGCACTGTAAAAGAAAAACCAATAAGAGATAAAATGTATTAAAATTAAAATGACACACTTGACAGCAGTAAAATTCATTTTAACATAAAAGTAACTATAAAAAAATGACCAGTGCAAATTAGTTTCAGTCCATTATCACAGAAAAATTATTTCTCCAGTCAATCATAAATTCTAAATTTAATAAAATAAACTGTTGTGACAAAGTGGGTGAGAACCTTTTGCTGCTCACCACTTGTCCATTATCATATGCATTAGACCAAGTGTTTCTTTTCTGCTTGTCTACTTTAATTTGCCAGTGCTTATGTAACATTCTATTACTTAATATCCCATGTTTGTTTGTGTTAGTCTTATGTTATAGTTTAAAAGGTAAAGGTAAAGCCAACTTTACTGTCATTCAATCCATACAGCCAATCATGTACAGTAGAACGAAATTACGTTTCTCTTATCTACAATGTTTATCACATCTAGAATCAGAGGGGTCACTGCCATGCAAGGCACGCCACAAATTTCCCTCCTCCGTTCCATTATTGCTGAGCGCCAAGCTAGATGGCAGGGAGTTCCACTTTTATATGGTCTTTGGTATGACCTGGCTGGGATTCGAACCCCAGCCTCCCGGGTGTGGGGCAGATGCTCTACCAACTAGGCCACCACTCCGGTACATTAAAGTATTGCAGTAAGTATTGGAGTAAGTTAAAGCAAACACACAACCTTAAGTTACTTTGAAGGCAGTGGTTATGGATACAAACCGTAGCCATAGAGTGTTTTCTACGGATATGACTTGAATCCAAATGGCCAGTTGGTGTCACGTGACTCTGCATGCCGTATCTCATTCACTACAAGAGCACTCTGAGGCAAGTGCAAGATCCCCCACCTCTGTTTTCTTTGAAGATCCCAATGCTTACTGACGGAGAGCAGTTTTCAACTTTTCAGTATAATTACTGTGGCAGAACCAAATTATGATAAACCATCATCCATGGATATACAACTTATAGATGTAGGGTAGGAGCCCGAGGTGAACCTATGTATCAAGATTGGTGACCCTAGTGAGCTTTACACATTCTATAGTAAGAGATCATAGGGAGTGCCAACCTTAACCTTTGACCTTTTGATCCCAAACCTGTAGTGAGAGATCATGATCTCAGAGTGAACCTGTATACCAGATTTGGTGGCTCTAGCTTTGTTTGTTGTTGAGATATAGTTTATAAGCCATTTTGATGTTGATCTTTGACCATGCAATCCCAAAACCATAGTCACACTTCAGGGTCACAGGGCGAACCTGTGTATCAAGTTTGGTGACCCTAGCTTTACTCATTGCACAGTAAAAAGACATAGGGAATGTTAATGTTACCCTTTGACTTTTTGACCCCAAACCCATAGTCAGAGGTCAGGATCCCAAAGTGAACCTGTATACCAGGTTTGGTGGTCTTAGCTTTACTCGTTTTATAGTAATAGTAAATGTAGCATTTACCATAGTGCAACTGCAATGTTAACTCTGACCCCTTAACCCCAAACTTATAGTTAGGTGAGGGTGTAAGTAGTCCAAGATGTGTATTGGATATAACTACTGTATCAATTTGAAAAGCCTACATCATTTCTTTCAGTAGTTATTGTGTTTAGAAGATTTAGGGAAAATCTGACCTCTGACTTTTGACCTCAAGGTCATCCAGTGAGAGTGAAATTGCAATATGTGCATTGTGATGGCTGAACCTGCAGCCACACAACTATAAAGTCGGTAACCCCATGCACCAACACTTTGTCACACATCTGAGTTATCTTTAGTGTCATTATATATGATTTATACATAGACACAAATAATGGCACATAATTTGATTTAATATTTATTTTATTGGACAAATGATGAAATGCATTAGTTCTATTTGTAGCGCACACATTTAGTAACTTTTGTATGTTCAGCTTTGTTAAATTATTTGTTAATTTCCTTTTCTTATCTTACCGGTACTGGGGGAGGTCCACATGATGGTTGAAGTCTGCTGGCAACAGGCACAAAAGATGTGCCATGGGATGCAACACTGCTTTATGAAGGAAGTGCTCATTGGAACAAACCAACAACAAACCACTGCTCCATCATGGGGGGATTACTCAGATTATCATTTTAAATACATGTTTATTTGTCTTTCATTTCTGAGTATTTAGTTAGTTTTGAGTTTGATTACTATTATTTTGAAGTACTTATTAAACTAAATGCTGTCTTTGAATTTTGTTGTTACATAATTTGTTAGTGTTTGTTTTCCCCTGTGTGTCTGACTGGTCTGATCAGCCACTATTTAAGCCCCTTTGTCTCTTGCTTGTGAGGTCAGATTTTCTTCTGTGAAGCAGTTGGTTCGATGTTAGTTTGTGTTGCCATTAAGACCAGAGTTTAGTTTTGTTCTTTTGACCTCTTTTATGGGCCCAGTTTTACCAGCTGATTTTTGTATAATGTCTCTTTGCATTTTGGGGTAAAAGAAAACCCATTATTTTCTAAAATTACTACTGTGTCCTCATGTCTAACCAGCTCGGTCCCTCACATGCATCATCAGTATATATCAAACCATGGTACCAAGTTTCAAAACAATTGGACCAAAACTGTAGGAGGAGTTGATTTCAAAAAAGCGAGATGGACGGACTGACCCATAATATAATCCCCCGCTGGACGAAGCCCAAATGGGTCAAAAAGCCCTTTGGGCGAAGGCCGGCGAGAAATAAAAATCAATGAATACTTTCTATTAATGCCGTGTCTTCTGCAGAAACAGCTATGGATACAGAACCGTACCTGTAGAATTGCTTGGTCCAGGTACAGCTCGAATCTGATTGTGCCACATGAAATGCCGTACCGCATTCACAAAAATCTACGAATACATTATATTAATGCAGTTAACCTACATTCATTGTCAACTGCTACTGCGGAAGAGTTGATCAATCCAACAAAACTTTTTCAAATCAGATCACAGCCACTACCGGTGTAACGTAGGGGAAAAGTGTGATCTACCTGTGATCAAAAGGTGAATGGTTTGTCTCCCGCTGTTGTCGCCTGCTGTCTTTGTAATAAGTGTGTGTGAGTATGTAATTTGTACGAATGGGTAGATATTCAAATCTGTTAAGCCCTTTGGTCATCCAGAGGTTTTTTTTTAACCCCTTGCACTATGGTCAATTTCCCTAAAAACGCCAAAAAATAACGTACCCAAAGTAAATCAAAAGCTGTTCTTCAACCCTTTGCAGCATCTTCATGAGGTTGGTCTCATTTAAAAGAAAACACTTTGAGTTTTTTGGCAAAACAGTCATAATCTCTCTAAGTGCTCCTGCCACTGAGTAACAGTCATCTAAACATACTGAACTTGAAGAAAATAAATTTCGCCTGGGTGTTTTTTTGGATACAAATGCTTGCAAATAACACACAGCTGTCAGATCCGGGCTGGAAAATGCAACAGAAATGTAGAACCAAGTGTTATCCAGCTGAGGTCAAAATTTTGTAACAATACCACAAAAAATGAACATATTACACAGCTTTTTTCTTAGGTTGTTCCCAGGCGTTTTTGAACTGTGCCAAATTGTGCCAAATGGCACAGTTTGGAAAAACGTCTGTAACTTTTGAATGATTCAATATAGAAGCTTCATCTTGGGCTCTAATGAAAGGTGAAGGGCTGTGTGTGTGTGTGTGTGGGGGGTTGTTTATTCATTCATGAATGAATGAATGAACAAACAAGCCCCCACACACAAAGAAGCATGCCACGTAAAAAATGTGTGGCTTTTTTTTTTTTTTACAAGAAAAAATAACCTACAGTGCACTCCCCCCCCCCACTACAGAGGACAGACATCGCCCATCGCTACATGACGGAAAGCGGGGACGGTGCACCGCGGTCTACTACGCACAGTTGGACTAAAATATCTGCAATAATATCTGCAATCCGCTACAGAAGAGTAGTGGGGGGGTGGGGGGCGTTCACGGTCCGGATGCGGTGCACGGACTGGACACGGTCCGTGTGCCGTCTGAACCGGACCAGAGCGGTCCAGGTCCGTCATGTTGCGATAACGCACAGTTGTAATTTACCGATTGGTCAAAAGTCATTCTGATTACAATTTTCAGGGATAAAGAATAATTTAGCTTATAACACTTACCTGTCCACAACAGCAGTGTCGCTGGCGAACTTCTCTTCCTCATTGTCAGACGAACATGACGCTGGTCTGCTTGTTACGGACTCGTGGTTCTGGTCACGCGACCCGGTCAAACCATAATTCCATTATTGCGGTTTTGCGTTTCCATGATTGCGGTTTTGGCGAACGATTTTTCAAAACAAATAAGAACAGCAGTAAGAAAAAAAGACTGGCGAACGCCTGTGTGTCACCCAGCCTTACACAAAACAGATTTTAGGCAAGGGATGCACGCTTTCGAACTTCTGTGCTTCAATTGGCTGGCTGTATTCGCAGCCGTTGTAGGCGGGTCCTTCTTGCTAGGTTTTCAGTCATTGGTTCTTCAAGGTTTCAGAAACCCAATTCAAGGCTCTTATTAGTCGAATGAGAGGTCAATCACATCTAAACCAATCAAAGCACTCCTTTGGCTTTCTGTTCGCGGCTCTGTCTGTAGTGGAAGAACGGAATTGCAGCTTTTTTTTTCCAGTGCACACTAGGACGCACAGTGAGAGCGCCCTCGTGCGCTCTAGGACGCAGAGACGTGTCCGCCCGCGGTACACCGGAGTGCAAGAGATTAAAGACCTACAGTGGATATAAAAAGTCGACACACCCCTGTTCAAATGCTAGGTTTGTGCGACGTAAAAAAATGAGACCAAGATAAATCATTTCAAAACTTTTTCCACCAATAATGTGACCTATAAGATTCAAAGATTTTATCTGTCAATACTACTATATGTGCAGGACATACAGGAGAACTGAAATGGCGTTTCTATCTCTCTCTTCAGTGGTGTGCACAATATAAAAAAGAAAAGGAATAAGGCTGGAAAAAAGAAAACAACAACAACAACAACAGCGGTCTATGTACAGTAATGCAACCATAGTGTAAATGACGACAAAAGATAGACCCAGACCATTAAAGGCCAAATGTCACGTAATTTTTTTTTCTAAATGACAATGAATTTAGATAAAATACACATAGCTTAAACCAAATATTCATACCGGAGACCATATCACCCACCTGTATTTACATAATTGCACAAAATACACCAGGTGAAGGCCCCACCTTGCTTGCTGGCTTGTGACAGCCAGTCCAGACCACGCCCATGTTTTTGACATCACCAGTTGTACCCTGGCTGCCCTGCCTATCCACATTCACACTTATCAACATTGGACAATCATGACGGAAAGTGACAGCGATTGTGAACAAATTAGTTTAGTTTTGTCTTTTTTTTTTTGTCTTTTTTTTTGTCAGTGGTTCAGACAGACGGTTCCGTCCGAGACGGAATCAGATGCTTTGTCTGATGACAACAGTTCCAACGATGACCAGAGAGCAGAACCAGTGGAAAATGTCATTGAACTGGACATTAATCGCCTCCACAATTGCGAAGCCGAAGGGGGTCTGTCGAAGGCGCCCCATAAATATTGATTTTTCAGAAGCCATTATTATTACAGTGGAGGAGAGCCGCTGCTGTCAAGAAATTGACCAGATCAATATGAAAATGGAGGCGCATACCTGTCAAGTGAGACGTTTTCGCCGTATTTTGGTGCCAAGCGCGGCTGAGGGGGACGGCGGAGTGGTGGGGGACACTTTTCTGGGAAATGTTTTAAATGTAGTTCGTGTTGTTATTGTCAGATATTTTAAGGAAAATATGGGGAAAATGCAATTTTAGCAAAAACGGGCGTATTGCCATTTCTGTACGCCCAAAAGAAAAATATACTGGAAAAAAAATTGAGTGTGTTGAGGAACACGTCCTGTCTGTGATCCCCCACAGCTGGTGCTGGCAGATCGCTCAGCGTGAGCTATTCTCACTACAATGAGAAGTGTGGAGTCACTCATTAGTTTGATTGTCTGGGCGGGCTGATCGCTCAGCGTGAGCTATTCTCACTACAATGAGAAGTCATTAGGACAATGGTTTAACACGTTCAGCTGGGCAGCGGTTGAGGAACAGAGAGATCGCCTTACAAATACAGAATTCTGCTTTTTTTTTTAATTTTGCGCCGGACGCTGAGTTGTGTTGTTATTGTCAAATATCCATGAATCCTTAAAATATTTGACAATAACAACACGAGTTGCATTTGGGGCATTTCCCAGAGAGGTGTCCCTTGTTGCTCCGCCGTCCCTTATAGCCGCTTTTTACGGTGTTGAAGTACGGCGAAAACGTCTCACTTGACAGGTATGAAAACATTTCCCAGAGAAGTGTCCCTTATTACCCAGCTGTCCCTGATAGTCCCGTTTTAAGGTATGGGTGAAATATCCAATTTTTTCTTTCTTGTTGCTCACTTCAACCTTCCAGTCTCCATATAAACAATCAATTGAAATACCCCAAGCATCAAACTCGGGTACAATCGATTTCGTCACTTCCGCCTTCTTCCCCAGGCGATTCCAGGGGCCGTGTCAGGCCAAGCGCGGCAGTTTTAAATTAACGAATATTCCGTTGTTACTGAAGCATATGCACCAAGACCCGAACGGATCGGTTCCCTTTTATATCTAGTTTCAAGATATTTAAAGTACCCTGTTACGTGACATTTGGCCTTTAATGTGACCTATAACCTGTACAACTCAATTGAAAAATAAACTAAAATCTTTTAAGGGGGACTTCCAGTTATGGCGGCCACGTAGGAAGACTTGTTTCACACTGCTCTGCTCTTGAAAATAAAAAAAAAATACTAAAACTCTCTTAATTGGAACAAAAACCCATCTTAGCGTTTTGGCGTGGATATGGTAAAGACTAAGGCTGGAAAATTAGGTGGAGGAAAAGGTAACTCGACAAAACAACCCAAGCTAACAGAATTCCACGCTCGAGGCGAAACAGAGAAAACTCCAGAGGCAATGGCGGAGGAGGGAGCCAGTGGCGGAGTGGGAACAGTTGAAGCAGGGACAAACGTAGTGCTCACTGCCATCAACTCCATGAGAACAGAGTTTTCGTCTAAATTCGACGGGATTATAGCAGCGATAGAAGGTATGAGAAAAGAAATAAACGACTGCATGGAGCGAGTGTCGCAGGCGGAGCTCCGAATTTCAAGCGCTGAAGATGACGTCACCATCTTGCAAACTAAACTGCAAACATTGGAATCAAAATGCAAACGTCTGGAAGATAACATCCTAGACTTGGAATCCCGCTCGCGACGGAATAATTTGAGGCTGGTGGGCCTCCCGGAGGGAACGGAGAGACGAGACCCGTGTTCCTTTTTGGAAAAGTGTATTCCAGAAGCGCTGAATAACGCGGATCTGCAGTCATCGGTTGTTTTAGAGAGAGCTCACCGAATCGGCCCACCGAGAGATAATAAGACACCACCGAGGACACTGATTATGAAGTTCCTCAACTACAGAGACAAGATGACAGTCACCAATGCGGCACGAGCTAAAGGGGAAATTAAATACCAGGACCAACAGGTGCGGTTCTACCCAGATTTGGCCACAGGAATACAACAATTGAGAAAACAGTTCGACCCCGCCCGCAAAGAGCTGCGCAACCTAGGGATTCGTCACGGAGTAATTCGTCCGGCAAGACTGCTGGTCACATATAAGGGGAGAACCCACACCTTCAAGACCCCTCAAGAGGCGCAGGAGCTCATCAAGCAGATCCAAAAGGAGACTGGCGGGAGCTAAGCATGAACATGACAAAGGTAGAACATTTAAGCATATGTACAGACATCTGATTGATCTGAAACATAAACATGTCTACAAAATACAGACTGTATTAAAAAAAAAAAGTTATGATGTACAACGTTGCTATAAAACTTTGAAGTTATGTTGAAAAAACTACAGAAGAGAGTTAATGTCATAAGAATAGTAGTAGAGTCAGGGTGATTGAGAGGAGAAAGAGAGAGTGGTTTGACTGATCCTCGCAGGTGTGGAACAGTCACTAGCTATAACGGGAGACGGAAATTTTTTGATTTTGGGGGGGTTACCACGAACGTGGGGAAAGGGAATCTGTTTTTGTTTAGTTTGTAGGATGAATGTTCTATCATCCATGTTTTTGCTTCTCTGTAGGAGTATGTTCATATTGCAAGGTAATCTCAAACTCCTTATTGATCATAGGTCAAAGCGTTAATCTTAATTTAACTTCATGGAATTGCAGAGGTCTACAAAATCTTAAAAAACTTAAACAAGTTATGAATAAAATAAAAGACAGATTCAAAAATTGTATTTTTACAAGAAACTCATCTATTAGAGGAGGATGTAAAAAGAATTAGGAGAAGACGGCAAGGTAACGTGTTCACCTCATCATTTTCATCCCGAGCTAGGGGAGTTATGATTCTCATACATAAAACAGTCCCATTTCAAACGAAAAATGTAATTAGAGAACAATTTGGAAGATATCTAATTATCCAAGGATCTTTGTTATTAGAAAATATAAATCTGGTGAACTTATACGGCCCCAATATTGATGATCAAAACTTCTTTGTTAATTTATTCCTCACTTTATCATCACTTAAAGGGCAACATATAATAGCAGGAGATTTTAATTGTACATTGAATCCCAGTATAGATAGATCAACAGGACTGGACTGTACGCACAATGGATGTAGGATGACCATCAATCATTTTATGAAAGAATTGAGATTGCTAGATATATGGAGAGAAATGAAACCACAAGTCAAAGCCTATTCTTGTTATTCTAATAACTATAAGACATTCTCACGTATTGACTACTTTTTGATCGCTACAGAATTAAGGTCCAAGATTCAAAACTGTTTCTATGATAACATTGTGATCTCTGATCATGCACCCTGCTGTCTAGTATATGTAGATAAGAAATTGACAAAGGGCCCAGTTAGGTGGCATTTTCAACATAAATGGCTTCAGGATGAGGAATTTGTTAAGTACATAGAAAAACAGATAGATGAGTTCTTTGATATCAATACTACATAAACAACGGCATGTATCAAGTGGGAGGCTTTCAAAGCTTTTATTAGGGGGCATATTATTAGTTATACAGGTTCAAAATCTAAGAAGACCCGAGAGGAGAGAGTCTAATTGGAACGTAAAATAAAAATTCTTCAAGAAAAGGTGTATGCAGGAAGTAACCCACAGTTAGAGAACAAATTACTGATTCTTTGGTTTAAATTGGTTTGAGTCAGGTCACATGATATTATTGGTTTGAACTATGAAGAGGTATTTTTTTTTCTTCATAGGAATCTTTCTTTAGGTTACTTTTTGAATTTATGATACTTTGTTAATATTATTCATGTCCCATAATCTCATTTAGTTACGTAAATTAGTTTATCACTAAATTATTTACATACCTGCAAACTCAGAAGGGGTAAAAAAGGTGCCAAACTAAACCCCTGTAGGAGGGTCTGGGGGTGGGAGTTCCCCCCCCCCCCCAAGAAAAATTTAGTGGTTTTAACACATAAATTAAGCATTCTGGTGTACTCTGAGAACAAAATAAAGGGAAAAGACAACACTTACTTCAGATAACAAAGCGCATTTATTAACAGCGTTTAACACACAACACTTAAAACTAATTTTTTCAACTTTTCAATGCTACACATTAATGTAGCAGTAAAATTAATCTATAGATATAAATAACATTTTACACAGTGACCACATTTACTTCGTTTTTTGTATGATGTAAGAATTAACTTTTTTTTTTTATATTTCATACTTAAAGTCATTTGGTTGAGAATACTTACATACTTATGTAATTCAAGTTTTGAATGGTGAACATGGGTCATATTTTGGGTGTTATTAAACTGCTTTTACTGGATCTGTATACTTGTGTTCAGAGTCACACCTGGCCACAATTAACCCTAATGGCAGTCTCACTCTGCTCATCTATTTAAACAGCTAAGCCTACAAGCTTATAGTTCATGAATAAAACAGTTTTTCTCAATAAATCTGGGCTCAAAAGAAAGGTAAGAGATTGATGCAGAAATGTCAGAATCATTATCAAATGTACTGCTTCACAGTAAACTCAGTTAGAAGATAGCAAAAAAACTATACAACTATACAGTCGTGAAAAAAATTAGGACACCCCATTAAATATTCAGTTCTTTATTAAGAAATGTTCACATATCTATGTCTAACCTTGTTTTTGTTTTTATTTGCATTTTTTAACATTTATTTTAGCCATTTTAAGTGGGAATGAATGTGGGGGTGTCCTAAAAAGTTGGGGGGTGTCCTAATTTATTCCTCATTATTTGTTTAGAATTACATTTTACAGAAAATTTGACAAAAGTCTTTAATTCATTTTTGTTTAGTTGTATTACATGAATCTCCCAGTATTTTTTAACATTGATATTAAATATCCATATGTCCAAATATGTAAAAAAAAAACAAAAAACAAAACCAACAGGCTTATACAGGGTGTCCTAATTTTTTCACGACTGTACATAACTATAATTTTCAGGTCCACCTAAAAAAAAAAGTAATATGACTATAGTTTTATGTGATTACTGTAGTGTTTAATGCTTTTTTGTGGAACTACATGGTCTACCCGGGGGACCCTTGGACAGATTGGAATCAGATTACAATACAGATGCAGTGGAGACAGCCTTCCCAGAATTATTTGTTTTGACCTGAGTGATACTGCAGGCCAAGGGTCTGCAACCTTTGCGAACCAAAGAGCCACTTTGCCCCTCTTTGACTAAAATTGAATTAGCTGAGAGCCACAACAGCTGTTTCATCGCTAAAAAAAAGATTATGCTGCTTATAAAGTTTTATATATAGCACTGAATACACAAGAAATGTAGTTTATGTGACAGTTTATGTAACATTTATGAATTCATCCTACAACAGTGAAGAAAACTGATTTTGAAATTTTTGAAATTGAAATTTAATTGCATATATATGTTACTCTCTGAAGCAACATGAAAAAAAATATCTTACATGACTTTCTTTGAAATTAACAGAAAACCAAAATATGCAGGCCAACATCTGAGTCCTTCTCAAATGTGGGGAAAATAAATAAAGGAAGAACTAGACCACTTTGAAATAAACGATAAACTGTTGCAGGTTTTTACAAAAAGAGAAATGATCAGAATAGGCCAGTTTGTTCAGTTAAATTAATTTCTCTTGTTTTCTTTGCAATAAGCATTAATTTACTCCTAATATCTTGATAAAAAAAATGTAAGAAAAACGTGGCAAATGACATGGAAAAATGAAAATCAACAAATTTGTCTCAAAATGTGCTTTTAAGATCTGCCACATAGACATTTTTTCAGAAGACTAGCTGTCTCCAGGCAGGCTGATATGATTTAACTTGTTTTTACGCATTTTATTAAGATTATACTTAAGCTGCTTTTAGAGCTATACTGATTTATTTTTTTTTTGCATTGTTTTGACACCATTTTTCCTCAGTCAGCTGTGTATCAATATTTCCCTTACACCCATTTCTCAAAAGGCTTTGCCTTTTACCAGGCTGCCATTGTAAATAAGAATATTTTCATCATGACTTGCATGGTTAAATAAAAATAAACAAGTGACATCGTCCATAAGTCAAAATACACAGAATTTTAAACCTATAAATACTGTATTAGACTTGAAAACCCAGCCACAGGGGGTGCACAAGCCAGTGTACTCCTAGTGCAGGTCCCAAGCCCAGGAAAATGGGGAGGACTGTGTCAGGAAGGGCATCCGACGTAAAACCTTTGCCACATCAAACATGCGGATCATGACAAATGAGACTTTCATACTGGACTGGTCAAGGCCCAGGTTAACAACGACTGCCACCGATGCTGTTAACTGACAGGGTGCCGGTGGAAATTGGGCTACTGTTGGTCAAAGATAGAGGAGGAGAAGAGGGGGAAGGCGTGTTAGGAGGGAGAGAGAGAAAAGGAAAGATAGAAGTGTGGAGGTGAGAGTAGGGACGTTAGATGTAGGGACTATGATTGGTAAAGGCAGAGAGTTGGCTGATATGATGGAGAGAAGAAAGACAGATGTACTGTGTGCTCAAGAAAGAAGAAGGATAAGAAGCAAGGGTAGGAGCATTGGAGGTGGATTTAAACTGTTCTACCATGGTGTAGATAGGAAGAGAAATAGAGTAGGAGTATTCTTGAAGGAAGAGTATGTGAAGAGTGTTCAGGAGGTAAAGAGGGAGTCAGACAGAATCATGAGTTTGAAGCTAGAAGTCAAAGGTGTGATGCTGAATGCTGTAAGTGCATATGTCCCGCAAGTTGGATGCCAGGTAGAAGAGACAGATGGATTCTGGAGTAAGTTGGATGAAGTGGTAGAGAGTGTTCCCGGGGGGAGGAGAGTGGTGATTGGAGAGGACTTTAATGGACATGTTGGTGAAGGGAACAGAGGTGATGAGGAGGTTCTTGGTAGGTATGGTTTTAAGGAGAGAAATATGGAAGGACAGATGGTTGTGGATTTTGCTAAAAGGATGGAAATGGCTGTGGTGAACACACTTCAAGAAGAGAGAGGAAAATAGGGTAACTTAAAGGAGTGGAGGAAGGTGTACACAGGTGGACTATATCTTATACTATATCTTATGCAGGAGAAATCTGAAAGGGATAGGAGACTGCAAGGAGGTGGTAGGGGAGAATGTAGCTAGACAGCATCGGACGGTAATCTGTAGGATGACTTTAGAAAGCAAGAAGAGGAAGAGAGTGACGGCAGAGTCAAAGATTAAGTGGAGGAAGTTACAGAAGGAAGAAGGTTGCACAGAGTTCAGGAAGGAGTTGATACAGGCTCTGGGTGGTAGGGAAGAATTACCAGATGACTGGGAAAGTACAGCAAAAGTATTGAGGGAAATGGGTAGAAAGGTATGTGGTGTATCCAATGGACAAAGGAAGGAAGACAAGGAGACTTGGTGGTGGAATGAGGAGGTACAGGAAAATATTCAAAGGAAGAGGTTAGCAAAGAAAAAGTGGAATAGTCAGGGAGATGAAGAACGTAGACGGGATAGGGCTGCAACTAATGATTATTTTGGTAGTCGGCTAATCTAATGACTATTTTTTCGATTAGTCGACTAATTGTGATTATTTTTTTTCATGTCCACCATCTCTGCTGGAGGACATGGGGCTCAAGTGCATATTTTACCTCACACGCTGTTTAAGCCTGTACACCTGTGAAAATCACCTTGTTGTCAGTCCCTGCTTTAATATAACATTTTATAAGCAGTTTCCAGAGCTAAATAAAATTACCTATGAAACACACATTTGAAACTGAAGGTTGTATGAATATAATATAACTGAAGGTTATGTCTGTTTATCACAGACAGCATAATGCCTAATGTCAATTAAACAATTGATTAAATATCTTACAACTGAATTACTGATCTGCTCCAACCCACAAACTAACATTAGGTGGAAGT
Organism: Pholidichthys leucotaenia; assembly: GCA_020510985.1. Lineage (NCBI taxonomy): Eukaryota > Metazoa > Chordata > Actinopteri > Cichliformes > Pholidichthyidae > Pholidichthys > Pholidichthys leucotaenia. The sequence continues at coordinate 298,273,186 of CM035841.1, read as the reverse complement.
TTTCTATAAGTGCATTTTTTGACAATATAATTCAGAAAGGTAAACCTTCATATTCAGTATTCACTGCATTTAAAGGGTGATATTTCAAGCTGTTTGATTTAATTTTGATGATTATGGTTGTAGGTTTTTATTTATTAAATTACAAATTTGGATATTTTAATTAACCCAGATGCACTAATATTTAGAATGAGTGCTAATATTAACGAAGATGAAAAAGAGATAGCAACTCCTGTAATTCAGTCATTTACTGCATTCAACAACATGTTAGCCATGACAGCTCAGCCCTCAGCAACCAGAGAGCTTATTGTCAAACAGGTAAGCTAACATAAACAGCACGTACTAACAATACTGTCATTTTTCTAAAGTTTGAAACACTCAGCCATTGAAAGTAAGCGGTGCTAACTTTCTTTACTCACTAAAACTTACCAAGCAGAGGCAGCCGTTAATGTTGCGGCTCCCGGGTGCCACCATTTCAGATGCTCACGCATCACTGTAGTGCTGCCATGATAGGAAAGGTCTGCCTTGCAAAGTCTGCATTTTATTTGTTTCATTTTTTTGTTTTCTGTGAAATGTTCCCATACTATAGAAAGTTTGGGTCTACTTTTTTCAGCTCCGCTTTCTACGTGTTTATTCTTCCGCTTCGCCATGCTGTGCTCCTCTTCTTCTTCGCTGGAAATTGTTCACGCATCCCGGACAACAGAGACGCTACTGCCCGCAGCAGTTCCGGTCGTGCATTACAAGTTACAACTGAACATTTCCACACCATGCATATAAACTTTATAATTAAACGATTTGTCAATAATAAAAAACTTTGTCAACAAATTTTTATTGTCGACATTATTGACAACGTGTGGCCGAGAACAGGATGGCTGTGCAGAGGGTCATCAACACTGCCCAAAAAATTATCGGTGGCCCTCTGCCCTCCCTGGAAGACATCTCCAGATCCTCCTGTCTCAGAAGGATCATGGCCATCACAGAAGACCCCTCACATCCCGCCCACCACCTGCTTGACCTGCTTCCCTCTGGACGACGGTTCAGATCAATCAAGTCCCACACCTCCAGACTGACAGTTTCTTCCACTGGGCCATCCAAACTGCAAACAGTCAGAGGCCCCAACTCCCTCCCTCCTAACACTCACATGCTCAGAACTGAGAACCTTTTTATTATCACAATAACGCACCTGTCTTTGCACTCCACACTTTCATGTTCACTGACCCATCCGTGATACCACTACTGTGTATATTTTCAATAATCCTTGGGCCATTTTACTCAATTGTGTGTTCAATTGTGTGTCTGCACTCTGCACTCTTATGTACATAGTTCCAGCAGTGTAGCCACTACCAGACCTGTGTATATTTCCATAATCCTGGGCCATTTTATTTTCATTTTACTTTTATTTCAGTTGTGTGTTTAATTGTGTGTTCTGTAACTAGGTTTTATTTAATCCTTCTCTCCTACTTTATTGCGCAGTAGCCTGGTGGAGCAGGCTACTTTATTGTACTGTACTACTGTACAATGACAATAAAGCCTATTCTATTCTATATAGTGAGTTGTATGAGAGGCTAAACCAGGGGTGTCAAACTCATTTTAGCTCGGGGTCCACATACAGCCGGATTTAATGTCAAGTGGGCCTGACCAGTAAAATAATAGCAAAACAACCTAATGGCAACTCCAAATTTAGTACAAAGCAGTACAAGTACATTGTGAAATGTTTACATTTATTGAACCACTGATCTTTTACAAAACATGAACAACCTGAATGAGTTGGAGTAATGACCCCAGTTACATGGCCTTTATCAGATTATTCTGTTTACATGGCCACTTGAAGAATCAGATAACTGCAGAAATCCAATCATAACTGGCTTATTAGTATACATGTAAACCTGATCATTGAGCATGTTTACATGCACATGAATAAACTGGTTATGATTGGATTTCTGGTGTTTCAATCCAGATTAAGACACTTAATCAATTTTTGGCAGGTGAAATATAGAATTATTGTCCTTTGAGACTACTCCACAAGTGCAAGAGAGCAAGTTACAGTATTATATTCACTATTTAATCCTGAACCAAATAAAATCATTTTTAAAGCATGCAAACTGTTTCAATCAACATTAAGACCCTTAATCAATTTTGGCAGGTGAAATAACATATTTATAAGCTATAACAGCCCTCTGAGACTATTCACAAGTGTGACAGAGCAAGTTACAGTATAATATTCACAATTTAACCCTGAACAACCAAATCAAGTTATTTTTAAAGCATGAAAACTGTTTCAATCAACATTAAGACCCTTAATCAATTTTTGGCAGGTGAAATAACATATTTATAAGCTATAACAGCCCTTTGAGACTATTCACAAGTGCGACAGAGCAAGTTACAGTATTATATTCACAAGTTAACCCTAAACAACCAAATCAAGTTATTTTTAAAGCATGGAAACTGTTTCAATCAATATTAAGACCCTTAATCAATTTTTTGGCAGGTGAAATAACATTAACCCTGGATTTACCCTGACTGTGGATGCAGTACATTATGGCTGCGATCCGGCCTCCGCAGCCAATAGTTCCCATTCTCGTCAATTTTCTAATCCCCACCTGGTCCGGACCACTGCGAAATAAATCCGGCTCGTCAGATTCAGTTCCCTAATGAAATGCAACAAGTCTATTTTTGATGCCGGATACAATCTGCAAGGAAATCCAGTGGTATTTAATAGCTATTTGATCACTGAAACGATTTAAGGCTCGTCCATTATTTTCTGAGGTCTACTCCTCCACCACTGTGTCAAAGAAGGTAAAAACTTGACTTAACATACAAACACTTCATAGAATTAAAATTAACGGACTACTTACGTTTTTATTTAGAGCCCAAAAATCCAGGTGGGAGCTGCTACATCACACTTCCTTGATGTCATCACATTATCACGTTATTCTGTATAATTCTTGCATGATCTTGTATTTCAAACTCTGTTCTCATCCATGCCACTGCAAAACACAAACGGATTTGGCAGGGACAGATGCAAGGGGACATCCGCACTGCATCTGCAACGTACTGCATCCGGAGTTTGTGTAAATCCAGGGTTATAAGCTATAACAGCCCTTTGAGACTGTTTACAAGTTGGATAGAACATGTTATAATCTTCACAATACAACCTTGAAAAACCAAATCAAGTAATTTTTTGGCAGATTGTTGTTTGAATCCAATTTGGGAGCCTATAATTATAGGAGGTAAATAATGCACAAACACTAGCATTCAGGGGGAAGAAAAGCTTCATTGACTTTTACATCATTATACACGGATTTTGTTTATTTCAGCATAGTTTTCACAATTTATAAGTACAAACATTAAAAGCTGCTACAGGATAAAATGTCATATCTGATTATTCCAACAAAAAACTCATGGGGCTAAAAGTATGATTGATCCCTCACTAACTAACTAACTAACTAACCTGCACTTATATAGCGCTTTTCTAGTCACAAAGACCACTCAAAGCGCTTTCACTAATGCCAACCCTCTATTCTAAGGGCCTATAGGGTCTATTCTGAGGGCCTCACCACATTAAATACCCACAGACATAGCTTTGCTAACTGTATGGACAAAAAGTTGTGTCCGCTTTGCTCAAAAGCAGCCGTCGGCCTCAGAATTAGAACAGAAATGGCCTTAGCCGACTGAGACGTGCTCCCACAGCGAGTCGATCAGTTTCTGGTGGCTCATCCCTTTTTGGCAAGATACCTGCAGCTTCTCTTGTTTTGAACATGTTCAAAAATTTTTTGACAAGAACAACTTGTTCCAACCATAAAAACATCAGCAAATGGCAGAGAACTGCCTGTCCCCCATCCCCATTGAGCTGCGAGACACGGGGGTAAATGTATTTTTAAAGGACAGTTGTTAAATACAGTAAATAAGATAAGATAAGATAAGATAAGCCTTTATTAGTCCCACAACGGGGAAATTCCAGGATTGCAACAGCACAGGGATAGCAACACTCAGAGCAACAATCAGAAGGCAAGAAAAAAAAACAAGCAAGCAAGAGCAGCTAATAAACATATGTACGTATTACTATAAAATATATATATATACACACACACACAGACACACAGTGCAGAGCATTGTAGCTGGATGGAATAAATATATGAATATATGAACACACAGTGCAGAGCATTGTAGCTAGATGGAATAAATATGTAAATATATAAACACCCACAGTACGGAGCATTGCAGCTAGGTGGAATAAATATGCAAGTATATAAACACACACAGTGCGGAGCAATGTAGCTAGATGGAATAATATGTAGATATATAAATATATAAACACACCCAGTGCTGAGCATTGTAGCTAGATGGAATAAATATGCAAATATATAAACACACACAGTGCAGAGCATTGTTGCTAGATGGAATGAAACAGCATAACCGTCTACTTAGTTATCCTACATGGTATGATTATGTGCCCATACATATTCTCACCCTCCATAGCGACCGGTATGTTCCTAGTTGTATGCCGGAGGGGACCATTGTGTAAGTCTATTGCATCTTTTGCATTCAAAAAACTATTAGTTTGTTACGTCTTTTTGCTATCTCTGCGAGCAGCCCTGCTTAGGTTGTACAGTCTGACAGCCGTTGGTAGGAAGGACCTACGAAACCTCTCGGTTGTGCACCTGGGATGATGTAGTCTGCTGCTAAATGAGCTCCTCAGTGCATTCAGTATGTCCTGCATAGGGTGGAACTCGGACTCCAGCAGAGATGACAGTTTAGCCACCGTCCTTCTCTCTCCTATCTCCTCCATCGGATCAAGGCGCTGCCCCAGGACAGAGCTAGCTTTCTTAATCAGTTTGTTCAGTCTCTTCCTATCGGCTGCAGTAATGCCACTGCCCCAGCAGACCACTCCAAAAGTGATGGCTGATGCCACCACCGTGTCATAGAATGACTTCAGCAGCGCCCCTTGTACACCAAAAGACCTGAGTCTCCTCAGCAGGAACAGCCTGCGCTGTCCCTTCTTGTAGAGTGCATCAGTATTGTGTGACCAGTCTAGTTTATTGTTCAGATGAATACCCAGGTACTTATAGGATGTCACCATCTCGATGTCTGTTCCCTGTATATTTACTGGTACTGTGAGGGGCTGCCCATGCCTGCGGCAGTCCACCACCAGCTCCTTAGTTTTCCTCGCGTTGATCTGGAGGCAGTTCCGATGGCACCAGTCCACGAAGTCCTGGATAAGCCCTCTGTACTCAGCTTCATCTCCATTGGAGATGAGGCCAACGATCGCAGAGTCATCAGAGAACTTCTGTAGATGGCAGTGTGTTGTGTTGTGTGAGAAGTCCGCAGTATAAAGAGTGAACAGGAAGGGAGCCAGCACCGTTCCCTGGGGGGCCCCCGTGCTACTGATGATCGTGTCGGACACACAGTCCCGGGTTCTCACAAACTGAGGCCGGTTCGTGAGGTAGTCCAGGATCCATGATGACAGGTGCTGGTCCACCCCTGCGCGCAGCAGCTTGTCCTTCAGGATCATCGGTTGGATGGTGTTGAAAGCACTGGAGAAGTCAAAGAACATGATCCTCACCATATTCCCGGGCTTCTCCAGGTGGGACAGAGAACGGTGAAGGAGGAAGATCACCGCATCCTCCACCCCAATGCCATGCTGGTAGGCGAACTGGAGTGGATCCATCGCTGGTTCCACCAGGGGGCGGAGGTGAGCAAGGAGCAGTCTCTCCAGGGTCTTCATCAAGTGGGACGTCAAGGCCACCGGTCTGTAGCTGTTCAGGTCTTTGGGGTGGGAAGTTTTTGGTACAGGTACCACACAAGATGTTTTCCACAGCTGTGGTACCCTCCCCAGTTTCAGGCTCATGTTGAAGATATACGTCACAATCCCACACAGCTGGTCTGCACAGGACTTGAGGAGCTTTGCGCTGATGCCGTCCGGTCCCGGCGCCTTCCTCGCCTTGATCTTCCTCAGCTCCGTCCTCACCTGGGTCCTGGTCAGGGTCAGGATGGGGGGCTGTGTGTTGGGAGTGGGGGGGTGTTGGTGGAGTGGGGAGTGGGCAGCAGGACTTGATTTCTTTAGAGGCAGCAGTGGTTGTTGTGCAGTCAGGGGGGAGGGCGGTTGGTCAAATCTATTGAAAAACAGATTCAGGTTGTTCGCCCACTCCCTGCCCCCTGTGGCCTGGGGGGAGGTATTCTGGAGCCCCGAGATGGTTTTGAGGTTTCTCCAGACCCCGCTGATGTCGCTCTGTTGCAGCTTGTCCTCCATCTTCTTCCTGAAGCTGTCCTTGCCTTCTCTGATCTTTCTCCTCAGCTCCCTCTGTACGGACTTCAGCATCTCCCTGTTCCCTGACCTGAAGATCCTCTTCTTCTCTCTCAGAAGTGTTTTTATCTCAGGGTTGATCCAGGGTTTGTTGTTTGAGTGACGCCGTATGGTCTTGGTGGGAACGGATTTGTCCACACAGAAGCTGAGGTAGCCCGTGAAGGTCTGAATGAGGCCATCGATGTCCTCACCATGTGGATCGCAGAGCTGCTTCCAGGCGGTGGCTTCAAAACAGCCCTTTAGGGTGTCCATTGTCTCCTCAGACCATAACTCCACAGTGTGCATGGCCGGAGGTTGTCTGTGCACTAGGGGTTTGTACACCGGCCGGAGATGAACCAAGTTGTGATCCGATCTCCCGAGTGGGGGGAGTTGTGATGAGGTGTACGCCTCCTTAGTGTTTGCGTAGAATAAATCCAGTGTTTTATTGTCTCTAGTGTGGCATGTGACATACTGGGTGAACGTGGGTAGAATGGGAGACAGTGAAACATGGTTGAAATCGCCTGAGATGAGGAGAAGAGCATCTGGGTGTTCTGTCTGCAGCCTGCTGGTTACTGAATGGATGACGTCACGTGCTGTCCCAGCGTTCGCCGTCGGATTTGCATAAACAACAATGCAGATCACGTGTGAGTGTTCTCTCGGGAGATATGTAGGCCTCATGCTAACAGCTAGCAACTCAATGTCTTTGCTGCAGTGTCGTTGTTTAACAGTGATATGTCCCGGTCTGCACCAGTTGTTGTTAACATACATTATCACTCCACCGCCCCTAGCCTTGCCACTGTCTGGTGTTCGGTCAGCTCGTATCATGTGAAAACCCTCCAGCTCAATGTTAGCATCTGCTGCTAGTTCAGTTAGCCACGTCTCAGTAAACAAAAGGAGAGAGCACTCCCGGTATGTGCTATCATAACGGGAGATAGCCGCTAGCTCATCTAACTTTCCCAGTATCGACCGTACATTTCCCATGACAACAGATGGAAGGGAGGGTCTGTACCTTATATTTTTTGTCCTCCGCCTTACTCCAGCCCGGCAGCCGCGGCGTTTTCGCCTCAGTTCTCTCGGTATGTCGAGTTTTTCCAATGGGACCGGGTGGCGGTTGAATGCTAGCAGCTGTTCTCTGCTGTATCGTATCCTGCTATAGACAGTGGCTCCGTCCACCGGCTCAGGAGACATTTAGGACGATCTGTGTGTCCGTGATATAAGTGGGGTGAAAAAAAAAGACGGATCAAAAGAGAGAGGAAGGGAAAAAGACTCGGAATCGAGCCGCTGTTGCAAAAGGCAGCCGACTCGTGTGGCGCCTAGAGAAAAAAAAAAAAAAAAAAAAAAAAAATACCATGACATTTCAGCATGTGCTGGATCCAGAATCCATAAAAAAGTGTTGCTGCATATTTTTAGTGATGGGTAAGAAGGAATAATAGCAGAGGCAGGTCGGAAAGGTTTGCCTAGAATTCGTTTTGGAAGAAATCCTGTCCTCCCTACCTGTTCCATAACAGACTCCCTCAGTGGAAATCAGGGATCATTTTTGCGTCTGCTACTCTTATGAGACCCCAAATGGACAAATTGGGAATAGCAGTTATTTTATTGAAAAAGTGCTGCTCATGTATTCTATTATTTTCTTCACTTGTCTCTTCACAAGAGAGACAAAAGAGATTATTTTCTTCACTTGCTGGATACGGTCTATCACGGAGCACTAAAATTCATTCCAGGATGTAAACCCCTCACACATCACTGCACTTTTACTCCCTGGTCAGCTGGTCATCACTGTCCATGTGCAGACTCTTGAATTGGTATAATTTCATCTACAAATCCATCGTAGGCCTGCTGCCCACATATTTATCATCTTAGTGCAGTCATAGTTTGTGCTCCCAGAACTTAATTATTTTTACTGTCCCCTCTGTCCGTACAGAGCTTGGCAAAAAGGCATTTTTGTACTCTGCTCCCTCAACTTGGAACTTGCTACAGGAAGAGTCTGAAGTTGTCTAGCCTGATTCCCTTGGGACATTTTAAACTTCTTATCGGGTCACTGGAGAAGGCATCATTGGGAAACTGTTCTTGTTCTTAGTACTCTAATTTGTTATCAATTGGTGCACTCTGCACATTTTCTTTGTTGTTTTGTACTGATTAAGGTCACTCAGTGTTGTCTATAACTCTGTGTTGTACTGTGTTTTGACAGGTGTCTCTTGAAAATGAGACCTTGTGTCTCAATGAGACTACCTGTATGAATAAAGGTTAATAAAAATAATAAAATTTAATTTTCACACTTTGCAAATTCATCCCATGGGCCAGTTTGGACTCTCTGGTGGGCCAGATTTGGCCCGCGGGCCGCAAGTTTATCGCCCCTGGGCTAAACACTAAGGAAAGAGAAAAAGACTTGAATCGATTGGCTAGACAGAGAGATCGAGCTGGAAAGGATGTGCAGCAGGTTATTAGGCTGATTAAGGACATAAAATGGTCATGTACTAACAAATGATGACAGTGTGTTGAGAAGGTGGAAGGAGTACTATGAAGAGCTGATAAATAAAGAAAATGAGAGAAAGAGAGAGAGGAGGATGGAGGAAGGAAAGATAGAGAACAAGGAAGTCCCGAGGATTAGCAAGGCGGAAGTGAGGGCAGCTTTGAAGAGGATGAAGAATGGAAAGGTGATTGGTCCAGATGACATGCCTGTGGAGGTATGGAGATGTTTAGGAGAGATGGCAGTGGACTTTTTAACCTCTTGCACTCCGGTGTACCGTGGGCGGGCACGTCTCTGCGTCCTAGAGCGCACGAGGGCGCTGTGTCCTAGAGCGCACTGAAAAAAAAAGCTGCATTTCCGTTCTTCCACTACAGACACAGCCGCGAACAGAAAGCCAAAGGAGTGCTTTGATTGGTTTAGATGTGATTGACCTCTCATTCGACTAATAAGAACCTTGAATTGGGTTTCTGAAACCTTGAAGAACCAATGACTGAAAACCTAGCAAGAAGGACCCGCCTACCAACGGCTGCGAAAACAGCCAGCCAATTGAAGCACAGAAGTTCGAAAGCTGTTTTGTGTAAGGCTGGGTGACACACAGGCGTTCGCCAGTCTTTTTTGCTTACTACTGTTCTTATTTGTTTTGAAAAATCGTTCGCCAAAACCGCAATCATGGAAGCGCAAAACCGCAATCATGGAATTATGGTTTGACCGGGTCGCGTGACCAGAACCACGAGTCCGTAACAAGCGGACCAGCGTCATGTTCGTCTGACAATGAGGAAGAGAAGTTCGCCAGCGACACTGCTGTTGTGGACAGGTAAGTGTTATAAGCTAAATTATTCTTTATCCCTGAAAATTGTAATCCAAATAACTTTTGACCGATCGGTAAATTACAACTGTGCGTTATCGCAACATGACGGAACAAACGGCCCCCCGTCATGTTGTGAACGCCCCCCCCCCCCCGCTACTCTTCTGTAGCGGATTGCAGATATATTGCAGATATTTTAGTCCAACTGTGTGTAGTAGACCGCGGCGCACCGTCACCGCTTTCCATCATGTAGCGATGGGCGATGTCCGTCCTCTGTAGCGGGGGGGGGGGGGGGGGAGTTGTTATCTTCTACATTACAAATATTTTCGTATAATTTTTAGTGCACTGTAGGTTATTTTTTCTTGTAAAAATAAGCCACACATTTTTTACGTGGCATGCTTCTTTGTGTGTGGGGGCTTGTTTGTTCATTCATTCATTCATGAATGAATAAACAACCCCCCCCACACACACACACAGCCCTTCACCTTTCATTAGAGCCCAAGATCAAGCTTCTATATTGAATCATTCAAAAGTTACAGACGTTTTTCCAAACTGTGCCATTTGGCACAATTCAAAAACGCCTGGGAACAACCTAAGAAAAAAGCTGTGTAATATATTCATTTTTTGTGGTATTGTTACAAAATTTTGACCTCAGCTGGATAACACTTGGTTCTACATTTCTGTTGCATTTTCCAGCCCGGATCTGACAGCTGTGTGTTATTTGCAAGCATTTGTATCCAAAAAAAACACCCAGGCGAAATTTATTTTCTTCCAGTTCAGTATGTTTAGATGACTGTTACTCAGTGGCCGGAGCACTTAGAGAGATTATGACTGTTTTGCCAAAAAATTCAAAGTGTTTTCTTTTAAATGAGACCAACCCCATGAAGATGCTGCAAAGGGTTGAAGAACAGCTTTTGATTTACTTTGGGTACATTATTTTTTGGCGTTTTTAGGGAAAATGACCAGAGTGCAAGGGGTTAACCAGATTGTTTAACACAATCTTGGACAGTGAGAGGATGCTCGAGGAGTGGAGAAGAAGTGCTTTGGTACCAATTTTCAAGAACAAGGGTGATGCTCAGAACTGTAGTAACTACAGAGGCATGAAGTTGATCAGCCACACTATGAAGATATGGGAATGAGTTGTTGAAGCCAGGTTAAGAGGAGAGGTGACAATCAGTGAGCAGCAATATGGTTTCATGCCAAGAAAGAGTACTACAGATGCAATGTTTGTTCTAAGAGTGTTGATGGAGAAGTACAGATAAGGTCAGAAGGAGTTGCACTGTGTCTTTGTGGATCTAGAGAAAGCATATGATAGGATGCCAAGACAGGAAGTGGGGTACTGTATGAGAAAGTCAGGAGTGGCACAGAAGTATGTGAGAGTGGTGCAGGACATGTACGAGGACAGCGAGACGGTGGTGAGGTGTGCTGTAGGAGTGACTGATGGGTTCGAGGTGGGGGTGGGGTTACATCAGGGATCAGCTCTGAGCCCTTCTTGTTTGCCATGGTGACGGACAGGCGGACAGATGAGGTCAGGCAGGAGTCTCCATGGACCATGATGTTTGCAGACGACATTGTGATCTGTAGTGAGAGTAGGGAGCAGGTGGAAGAGAACTTGGAGAGGTGGCGGTATGTATGCTCTGGAGAGAAGCGGAATGGAAGTCAGTAGAAGTAAGACAATACATGAGTGTGAATGAGAGGAAGGCAGGTGTAACAGTGAAGATGGAAGAAGTAGAGGTCGTGAAAGTAGAGGAGTTTAAATACCTCGGGTCAACCATCTAAAGCAATGGAAAATGCACAAGAGAGGTGAAGAAGAGAGTGCAGGCAGGGTGGAGTGGGTGGAGACAAATGTCAGGGGTGATTTGTGACAGAAAGGTAAGCGCAAGAGTCAAAGGGATGATTTACAAGATGGTAGTGAGACCTGCTATGATGGTTTGGAGACGGTGGCACTGACAAAAACACAGGAGGTGGCGTTGGAGGTGGCAGAGTTGAAGATGCTAAAATTTTCATTGGGAGTGACTAGGAGGGACAGGATTAGAAAGAAGTATGTCAGAGGGACAGGTCAGGTTGAGCGGTTTGGAGACAAAGTAAGAGAGGCAAGGCTGAGATGGTTTGGACATGTGCAGAGGAGGGATAGTGGATATACTGGACAAAGGATGTTGAAGATGGAGCTGCCAGACATAAGGAAAAGAGGAAGACCTCAGAAGATTCATGGATGTAGTGAAGGAGGACATGGAGAGGGTTGGTGTTACAGAGGAAGAGGCAAGGGACAGGGTGAGATGGAGACAGATGATCCGCTGTGGTGACCCCTAAAGGGAGCAGCTGAAAGAAGAAGAAGTAGAAATAATAGACTTGAAAACTGGAAACAAGCCTTACCCACTGTCTGATCTGGTTTTGGCCTTTTGTGAGGACCGTGCTGTCCGTGGTGTGGTGTGGTGTGGCACAGGTGTCCTGATAATGGAAGCCAGAATGCGGGTACCTGTGGTCGGCAGCAGCTGTCGTGACTGGATGGGGTGTGCGGTGTAGCTGCGCATACTTGCAGTGCCTCCACTGGGCATTTTGCCCCAGTTTGGCAGTTGTGCACTTTGTAAGATTCTGCCAGCAAATTTTTGATGAGTTTCACGATTTAAACTGTCTGGCTGCTATTACAGCATTTGACTTCCATTTATTTTATTTTTTTCTCATCAAAACGAAACAGCAATTATTTTTTTTTTTTACTGTGTCAAAAGACTTTGGGGTTTGGACTGGAGTCTGCCAGTTTGTGACCCCTGCAATACACAATAATTAGAAAAATAAAATAAGTAAAATGACCATTAACTGACCCCTTAACATGCAGACAAGCTTTCCATTATAAACGTGTTGGAAAATGTGCCATTAGAGAAAAGGACCACGACATACTTTATCGACGTTAAGTTACACAGCATGTTATATCGTAGACAGGCAGATAGCAACACTTACTTCCAAACTCCCGCTGATAATCCATCCAACGGAGTAACAGCGGCAAAAGTTGAGAAAAGAAGACAAAAGACGATGCGGTTATCTTGATTGTGATTGGCCAAATGGTGAAGCGTGATGCGTTCCACCAAAGATGTTTTATTGTGAAGATGACTGCCCCCCGTTGTTTCTGAAAGCTCCGTTTCAGGGAAACTGCACCCCCCCCCCCCCAAAAAAAAACCCCTCTTCGGATCTACACGATTCACATGAGTGACATATTTGGATTCATTTCAGCAATTTTCACCGAAAAGTGACTAGCTTGCAGGTATGTATTTAGATTATAGTTTTTGGGTCCTAAATAGTGATGTTAATGATTAATTGACTTTTGATTAATTGTTGATAAGAATTTAGTTGACTAAATTAAATCAGTTGTCAATTACTTGATAACTCAGCAGCCCTTTTCAATGGGAGCGTATTTGCCAAGCCCCCAGAGCACATGTGCTGCACAAAGCAAAAAAACTCACCCTTCCAGGTTACGTTAGAGTGCCGCGTGATTCAAATCAGCATCGCGGAGAAACAGACCGAGGCAAAGAAAAAACTACATGAGCGCAAAAACTCATCGGAGCTGCCTTCACCCCTCACTAGACGAGAAAGCAGACTGGACCCAAGTTACTGAGGTAACATTTCAACACACAGCAGCAGAGGAGCTGGGTTTGCACTAACAGGACAGGCTGGCGTTGACTTCACAACAGCTAGAGACGGTCAGACAGCAGCAGCTCACTCTCACTCTGCGCTGCAGTGATATTTGTGTCATTGTTGCAGACAGTTTATCTGCTGCAACTTTGAAATTAATATAATCAGTGTGTGTGAATGGGTGGATAGCAGGATCTGTAAAGCGCTTTGGTCATCAAGAGATGAGAATAAAAGCGCTATATACGTGAATGCCATTTACCATTTACCATAATCTGTCAGAATAATGATAGACAGCCTTCTGATTCCTTTCCACTCTCTGTGCTGTGACGGGGTGAGGGTGACACCTACTTCATTGCATGTTTACCCGTGTTTCCTATTCAAATGTCCGCTGAGATGAGGTGACCAAGGACCCACATTACTTGCAGGGTCAACTAGTGCGCATAACCTATCAGACATCAGAGGGAGCCCAGATCGTACTGGGTTTGCCTGGATTGCCAGGGGTACTGTGATAATGTTTAACATGCAACAGATGAAGCAGCTCACAATTGATGTTCCTGTTAAAACAGTCTACTAGTGCATCTCAGTAAATTAGAACGTGAAAGTTATTTTTTTGGTAATATAACTAAAAAAGATAAATTTGGACTTCCGGTTATGGCGGCCGCCTAGAAGGACACGTATCACTCTGCTCTGCCCTTGGAAATAAAAATTCGGCAAATAACTCTCTCATTTGGAACAGAACTTTTCCCAGCGTTTGGGTGAGGATATGCCGGTGAAGACTAAGGCTGGGAAATCAGGAGGGGGAAAAATTGAATCGCCGAAGCAGTCCAAATTAACGGACTTTAAAGTTTGTGGCGCAGTAGAAAAAGCTGCGGATATGGCGGATGAAACTAGCGGTGGTGTGGTAACTGCTGCTGCTGACGATGACAGCACAGGTGCAGTGCTGGCTGCCATTAGCTCAATGAGAGCAGACTTTTCCGCTAAACTTGATGGGATTATGGCAGCGTTGGATGCAATGAGAAAGGAGTTGGGTGACTGCGTGGAGCGAGTGACGCAGGCGGAGCTTCGTGTCTCAAGTGCGGAGGATGAAATTAGTGGACTTCAAATAAAGGTGCGCACTTTGGAAAAAAAAAATAAAGATCTGGAAAATAGAGTTCTGGACTTGGAATCTCGGTCCAGAAGGAACAACCTGAGGCTGGTGGGTTTACCGGAGGGAGCCGAAGGTCGTGATTCATGCTCCTTTTTGGAGGGGTGGATCCCGGAGGCGCTGAACAACGCGGAGCTAAAATCATCAGTCGTCTTGGAAAGCTCCCACCGAATTGGCCCACCGAGAGGTAACAAGGCAGCACCGAGGACGCTAATTATGAAGTTTCTCAGCTACAGAGACAGGATGACGATCTCCAACACGGTGCGGGCCAAAGGAGAAATTAAATACCAAGATCAGCAGGTGCGGTTCTACCCAGATTTGGCCTCAGGAATCCAACAATTAAGGAAGCAGTTTGACCCCATCCGCAAAGAACTGCGCAACCTTGAGATTCGTCATGGAGTGATTCACCCTGCAAGACTTCTGGTCACATATGAGGGCAGAACACGCATCTTCAAGACCCCCGAGGAGGCGCAGGAGCTCATCAAGAAGATCCAGGAAGAGACTGGTGGGAGCTAAGCATGAACAGAATATAGGGTAGAATATTTGAGCATTTAACTGATTAGAAGCATATAACAAGATTACAAAATATAGAATGTATTACATATTTAAAAAAAAAAAAAAAAAAAAAAAGTACAAAATTGCTAAAAAAAAATTTGGAGTTAAATTGGAAAATTACAGAAGAGAGTTAATGTTACGTTATTAAAAGCAGTAGAGTTAGGGTGATTAGGAGGATGAAGAAGGAGTGGCTTTGGCTGTTCCTCGTGGGTGTGGAACGGTCGATGGCTATATCGGGAGACGGAATTTTTCTTTTGCTTTTGGGGGGATTGCCACAAATGTGGGAAGGGGGAATTTGTTTGTGTGTAGTTTGTAGGGTGAATGTTCAACCACTCATTTTTTTGCTTTTCTGTTTGAGCATGTTTACACTGCAAGGTAATCCCAAACACCCTATTGATTATAAATCAAAGCGTTAATCTTAATTTAACTTCATGGAATTGCAGAGGTCTACAAAATTTAAAAAAACTTAAACAAGTTATGAATAAAATAAAAGACATGGGTTCAAAAATTGTGTTTTTACAAGAAACTCATCTAATAGAGCAAGATGTAAAAAGAATTAGGAGTAGATGGCAAGGAAATGTTTTCACCTCATCATTTTCATCCCGAGCCAGGGGAGTTATGACTCTCATACATAAATCAGTCCCATTTCAAGTGAAAAATGTAATTGGAGACAAATTTGGAAGATATGTAATCATTCAAGGATCTTTGCTATTAGAAAACATAAATTTGGTGAATTTATATGGTCCCAATATAGATGATCAAAAGTTCTTTGCCAATTTATTTCTTATCTTATCATCACTTACAGGGCAACATATAATAGCAGGGGATTTTAATTGTACATTGAATCCCAGTATAGATAGATCAACAGGACTGGACTGTACGCACAATGGATGTAGGATGACCATTAATCATTTTATGAAAGAATTGAAATTGATAGATATATGGAGAGAAATGAAACCACAAGTTAAAGCATACTCTTGTTATTCCAATACCTACAAGACATTCTTACGTATACATTATTTTTTGATCTCCACAGAATTAAGGTCCAAGATTCAAAACTGTTTTTATGATAACATCGTGATCTCTGATCATGCACCCTGCTGTCTAATGTATGTAGATAAGAAATTGACAAAGGAACCAGGTAGATGGCAATTTCAGCATAAATGGCTTCAGGATGAGGAATTTGTTAAGTATATAGAAAAACAGATAGATGAGTTCTTTGATATCAATACTACACAAACATCAGCATGTGTAAAGTGGGAGGCTTTCAAAGCTTTTATTAGGGGACATATTATTAGTTATACAGGTTCAAAATCTAAGAAGACTCGAGAGGAGAGAGTCCAATTGGAACATAAAATAAAAATTCTTCAAGAAAGAGTATATGCAGGAAGAGATCCAAGGTTGGAGAACGAATTACTGATTTTGAGAGCTGAATATGACAAAAAATCAGCGAATAGAGCTGCCTCAAGTCTTCTAAGATTGAAACAATCTTTTTATGAACAAGGTGAAAAATCAGGAAAGTTATTGGCATGGCAGATTAAACAATTAGAATCTAAAACACCAATTACCAGTATTATAAGTAACGGACAGGTAGTTATAGATCCTTCAGAAATTAATAGAGCCTTTAGAGATTACTATGAAAAATTATATGATACCAAAAATGAATCTGACTTAACAAAACTACATGGGTTTTTGAATGAACTATTTATACCGTGTATTCCAAATGAAAATAGGGAGATACTGGAGTCTAAAATTAGTCAAGAAGAAGTTGGACTAGCCATTGATAATATGAAATCAGGAAAAAGTGCAGGACCAGATGGTCTTCCAGTTGACCTTTATAAAAAATTTAAGAATAAATTAACAAAACCTTTTTTGGAAATGGTTTTAGAAGCATTTCAAAATAGTAATTTACCATCATATATGAATAATGCCTTAATTATACTGTTGCCAAAACCAGGTAAGCCCTCTAATAAATGTGAAAATATGAGACCAATAAGCCTATTAAATGTCGACCTTAAGATAATTTGTAAAATTTTAGCAAGACGAATACAAGAAATTTTACCAAATATTATTAATCGAGATCAGAATGGCTTTATAAAGGGAAGACAAGGCTTCCATGATGTAAGAAGACTATTTAATATTATTTATTCTAATAAAGAAGCACCGGATACAGCTCTCTTATCACTGGATGCCGAAAAAGCCTTTGATAGAGTTGAATGGCCCTTTCTTTTTGAAGTCTTACAAAGGTTTGGACTTGGAAATAATTTTATAAAATGGGTTCAGATAATATATAATAATGCTACTGCAGAAATTCTAACAAATAACAATATTTCAAAATCAATAAAAATCAATAGAGGATGTCGACAAGGCTGTCCACTTTCACCTTTACTGTTTACTATGGCAATTGAACCTTTAGCGATGGCGATACGTCTACAGTCACAAATATATGGAATTAAAGTTGGACCAACAGAACATAAAATCTCCCTGTATGCCGATGACATAATTTTGTTTATGTCGAATCTTAAAAAATCAATTCCGACCTTGTTGAATTTAATAAAGAATTTCGGGGAAATATCAGGATATAAAATAAATAAAACTAAATCTTCAATATTAATGCTAAATGAGACCCAGAGAAATTACCCAGCCCCTGAGGTAAATCAATTCAATGTTGTAAATCAGTTCAAATATTTAGGAATCCAAATTGTGCCTAAGCTAGAATCAGTCGCCAGTGTCAATTATGAAGCCTTAATGACAGATATTGATGAGTTACTTCAGAGATGGATGTCACTACCAATGTCGATGATCGGGAGAATTAATATACTTAAAAGTAATATTTTACCTAAAATACTTTATTTATTTCAATACATTCCCTTACCACCACCTTTAGATTTATTCTCAAGAATTAAAAAAAGTTAGTGGAATTTATATGGAACAACAGGAGGGCTAGATTACGTCTGTCTTTATTATATTTACCATTTGATCGTGGAGGTCTGAAATGTCCAAATTTTATGTCGTATTATTGGTCGGCACAACTGAGGTCTATGACATATTATTTTTCATCAAATGATCTCCCTCACTGGACTGAAATGGAATCATACAATTTACCTTTACCTCTTCCCATATTCATATACTCAGATTCGGCAAAAAAATTACAAAAACAAGTTAAAAATCCATTTGTAAAGCATATGATCAAAATATGGTGTGAAGCTAAAAACTATTTAAAAGAACCACAGTTATTGTCACAATTTAGTCCAATATGGGGTAATCAATATTTTAAACCAGGGAGAGCGGACGCTGTATTTAAAGTATGGAATTTAAAAGGGATACAAAAGATTCAGGATTTATATTTGCCATGTGCAGAAAACATAATGTCTTTTGAAGAGTTGAGGATCAAATTTAATCTCAATAGAACACATTTTTTTAAATATCTTCAACTTAGAAACTTTATTCGATCCAATCAAAATAATGCTCTCACTCGACCTATCTATTCATCCTTGGAAAAAATGTTGATGAAAGATAGTAAAAGAAAGGGTATTATTTCAGAGTTTTATAACTCATTGACACTATTTTCAAGTGAAAACTCACTGAAAAGATTAAACTACTGGAAAGAAGATCTGCAAACTGAAATTCCAGAGGAACAATGGGAATTGGCTTGTACAGAAGCTCAAACCAAATCAATAAATGTACGCCTTAAATTGATACACTTCAAATGGTTAATGCGGATGTATGTTACACCGGAGGAGTTAAATAGATATAACAAAAATATACCAGATACGTGCACAAAATGTATGGAAAGTAAAGGAACTCTATTTCATTGTGTATGGGAATGTAGATTAATAAGAATGTTTTGGGAAGAGGTGAGGGTAACAATTGAAAAAATAATCTCAAAACAAATCATATTGAATCCTAAACTGTTTTTGTTGGGTCTGTACCCAGAAAAGCATAATTTTAATAAAAGTGAAAGAACATTCATAGACCTCAGTTTGCTTAATGCCAAAAAATGTATTGCACTATTATAGAAAAAGACTTATAGACCAGATGTGACTCAGTGGTTAAGACAGATGTTAACAAACCTTCCATTAGAAAGAATAACATATATACTGAAATCAAAGGAAATTGTGTTTGAGAATATATGGAGACCTTTTATTGATTATGTAAAAAATTTAAACATAACTCTTGAAGAAGAAGGTGAATGATATGTGTGGACCTTGTAAATTCCAAACTGGTGAATATAATATGTATACTTATGTGTTGGATTGTCTAGACTAAACAGAGGAGCATTGTTGAAGATTTGATTTTGTTGGTGGTTGTTGGTGTTTTTTAGTGCATTTTTTTTTTTGTAGTACTTTAGTGTTAGTGTTTGATTGTTTGTATCATGTTTGTTTAAAAAAAAAAAGGTTCAATAAAGATATTGTGGAAAAAAAAAAAAGATAAATATTAGGATATTGGTAATAGCTTTTAAAATAAATAAAAATCACGACATTTGTAGTTTACTGAGATATACCAGCACATAAGCACACACTATACAGTACAAAATTTGTTAAACTACAAAAAATGCCATTGTCTGTTGTAAAAAAAAATGCAAATGGTACAATAAATCATCGGGGAATACGATGCTCATGTTTTTAAAAACAGTAATAATTAACTATTTATATGTTAAAGATAGAAAGACTGTATTGTACTGAGGGAAATTCAGATTCGCAGCTTATCAATTAATCGTTAATTGATTGATAAGGTGACTCAATTAACAATTAATGAATTAATCAATAACTTGCATCCCTAGTCCTAATGTTATATGAAGGTCCACTTGTTGGAATCAGTGGTGTAACTAGGTCCAGTTGGTGTCAATTGGGAAGCCTAAATACATATCCGTTTGGAGTGTTCCTTTGATGTGAGAGGTGAGGCTGTGCTGCCATTAGTATGTTCAGTTTGATTTAGTTTTTTTGAGTCACATTTTTCCTTATTTAAGTTTTTTTCAGTTTCTTTAATGGAGAGCACTGTAACTAAAACTGCACCTGACTTGAAAAACACCATCCGAGTCTGCTTGACTACCATCTTCCTTGACACTTGTGCCTGACTACTCTCCAACTGTTTACTTCTAAAACTTTTCTTTCACTTCATATATTGTTGCAGATGGATGACTGCATAATTAATAGAGGTGTTGGAAAAAAAAAATCAATTCACAGAAGAATCTAGATTCTCATTTTACATGATCCAGAACCAATTCACAAAAATTCAGAATCAATTTTTTAAAATTCTTCTTATTATATATTTTTTGCGGAGGTGCTGGGGTCCCGTCATGTGACACGTATTGCCACTTATACGCAGTTAAGTGTATCGCGTATCGCAGTTAAGGATACGCAGTTACACACTGACACTGCCGATGCAAGAGAACCATGCACAGTAGCTTACTAGCTAGCAGCCGGATGAAACAGTCAAGACTAAAGTAAAAAATGGAGCAGCAAGAAATTCAGCCAGTCCCATCTTCAATGAAGGCAAGTGTGTGGACGCATTTTTGTTTCTACAACATTCCAGGAAAGACAGTGCTAGACATGACACATGTAATATGTAAAGTTTGCAAAACGAAAGTCAAATACTTTGGTAACACCACAAACGCCGGGGCTCACATTAACTGCCATCACCCAGAGTTGAAAGAAGTGGAAAAAGTTTTAGGTCCTCCTGCTGAACAACGCACACTGCACCACTTTAGCAAACTCCCAGCAAATTCTGAACAGGCAAAAAAAATCATAAAATCTTGTAACAGCACTTTATTTTGTTTTATAAAATTAATTTGTTTTTTAAGTCTCCGAAGAATTTAGATACTTAAATTTATATCTGTGCAGGCTTAAAATTAATGTTACTTATCTTATGCATTAACTGCATTCAGTTCTTATTGAATTTGTTCATTGCATTAAGTTACTGTATAGGTAACTGTACATTGACTGCATACAGTCAGGTAGCACTACTATTTAAATTGGTGTTCAAAGTGTTTGTGATAGAATTTACTTTTGTTTTTTCAATGAATAGCCTATATTTCATATTCTGCAGAGTAATTTAACAAACCATGATGCTGTTTATCCCATCTAGCTTCAATGCTCCTGAACTGCGTAATCTGTGTACATACAGTGGTGCAAAAAAGTGTTTGCCCCCTTCCTGATTTCTCATTTTTTTGTATGTTTGTCACACTTAAATGTTTCAGATCATCAAACAAATTTAAACATTAGACAAAGATAACACAAGTAAACACAAAATGCAGTTTTTATGCATGGTAAATGCATAAATGCAGGGGAAAAAAAATCCAAACCTACATGGCCCCGTGTGAAAAAGTGATCCCCCCCCCCCCCGTTAAAACATACATTAACTGTGGTTTATCACATCTTTGGAAAGCTGAGTTCAATTTCTCTAGCCACACCCAGGCCTGATTACTGCCACACCTGTTCTCAATCAAGAAAGCACTTAAACAGGACCTGCCTGACAAAGTGAAGTAGACCAAAAGATCCTCAAAAGCTAGACATCATGCTGCCATCCAAAGAAATTCAGGAACAAATGAGAAACAAAGTAATTGAGATCTATCAGTCTGGAAAAGGTTATAAAGCCATTTCTAAAGCTTTGGGACTCCAGTAAACCACAGTGGAAGCCATTATCCACAAATGGCAAAAACATGGAACAGTGGTGAACCTTCCCAGGAGTGATCGGCTGACCGAAATTACCCCAAAAGCGCAGCGACGACTCATCCAAGGGGTCGCAAAAGACCCCACAACAACATCCAAAGAACTGCAGGCCTCACTTGTCTCAGTTAAGGTCAGTGTTCATGACTCCACCATAAGAAAGAGACTGGGCAAAAGTGGCCTGCATGGTAGAATTCCAAGACAAAAGCCACTGCTGAGCAAAAAGAACATAAAGGCTCGTCTCAGTTTTGCCACAAAACATCTTGATGATCCCCAAGACTTTTGGGAAAATACTCTGTGGACTGACGAGACAAAAGTTGAACTTTTTGGAAGGTGTGTGTCCCATTACATCCGGTGTAAAAGTAACACAGCATTTCAGAAAAGGAACATCATACCAACAGTAAAATATGGTGGTGGTAGTGTGATGGTCTGGGGCTGTGTTGCTGCTTCAGGGCCTGGAAGACTTGCTGTGGTAAATGGAACCATGAATTCTGCTGTCTACCAAAAAATCCTGAAGGAGAATGTTCAGTCATCTGTTTGTGACCCCAAGCTGTAGCGCACTTGGGTTCTACAGCAGGACAATGATCCAAAACACACCAGCAAGTCCACCTCTGAATGGCTTAAGAAAAACAAAATGAAGACTTTGGAGTGGCCTAGTCAAAGTCCTGATCTGAATCCGATTGAGATGCTGTGGCATGACCTTAAAATGGCAGTTCATGCTCGAAAACCCTCCAATGTGGCTGGATTACAACAATTCTGCAAAGATGAGTGGGCCAAAATTCCTCCACAGCGCTGTAAAAGACTCATTGCCAGTAATCACAAATGCCTGACTGCAGTTGTTGCTGCTAAGGGTGGCCCAACCAGTTATTAGGTTTAGGGGGCAATCACTTTTTCACACAGGGACATGTAGGTTTGGATTTTTTTTTATCCTTAATAATAAACACCTTCATTTAAAAACTGCTTTTTGAGTTTACTTGTGTTATCTTTGTCTAATATTTAAATTTGTTTGATGATCTGAAACATTTAAGTGTGACAAACATACAAAAAAATGAGAAATCAGGAAGGGGGCAAACACTTTTTCACACCACTGTATGTATATTCATTTACTGCTTTGGCTAACCAGTTCTCATTATCTTGTTGACTATTGCTCTGAATGCTGCTATCCCTTTGTTGCTGTAATCCTGGGATTTCCCCATTGTGGGACTAATAAAGGCTTATCTTATCTTATCTTATCTTATATTTCTAGAATGCTGGAGGGCGACCAAACCTACACACTGTGTAAAAGTTGTTAGGAATTGTGATATGTTGAAAAGGAAATTTTTCAAAATTACTTCACTTATGTACAATTTCATTTTTGAAACTCACAAGTTTTCAAGAAATAAAAAAGAAGATACTAAGCCTACTTTTTTCCAATTTAACAGTATTTTATTGCAAATCAGTTGATGTAATTTTTTAAAAACATAACCACCCAAAAGATCAACACACTGTACTCTGCTTTCAAGCCTACCTCAGTTTTTTTGTAGTGCAGTGGACTTTATTTTCTGAGATTAAATTGAAAATTTCTGTTTGTAAGGACAGTGCAAGTTGATGAACATTTGATATCAATCAGTGTAAACTTGCTAGATTGTAGCCAGTGGCTAATTTCCATCAGTTGTCCGTGGGTTACAATTAGTGTTTTTTTTGTACTGAAATGAGAGCCAAATGCAAACCGAAAACCATTTTGAATCGAAAACAGATTCTGAATCTAATCATGACCCCAAAAATCGGAATCAAATTGAATCGTGTGACTTCTAAAGATTCACAGCCCTAATAATTAAATTGTGGGAGCTTTTCCCAAACAACTGTGCACTGTTCTCAAAAGAGAGCGAAGCGAGTATACCAACTGCCACTGCAGTTAAAAACTGCTCTACCTGCAGTTAAAAATCTATTTGAAGTAATGAAGATAATCACTGACTGCAGCAGCTGTAAGGCTCCACGCCACGTATTTGTGCCATGACCAAACTCCTGTTAGGTCTGAAATCGTTCAAATACCTTATCCTAACATGAAGCAACTGAGCAAACCCTTAAATGACATGAAAAAGTCAGAAGTTTGATAAAGGAGCTCCACAATAAGACTGCACAGAACAGTGAACAAGTGACAAAAAACAGCTGCTACTTGAACTTTTTCACAGTGCCGTAAAAGTATTACAGCTGGTTGAATATTACTGCCTTTGACAATGTGAGATTTTTTTTTACATCAAGGATATTACACCAGTGCGAGCAATTAAAGACAAGCTTTCAAGTAGGTTATAATTTAACAGTGATGCACTATTGAAGCATTAGATTAACCTATCAGAGCCTGTAATCTAAACAAGTTTTAACAGAGGCCTGGCTAAGAAATATCACAGCTGAACAACAGAACAGTTTAATCATGTAGAAATGTGACTAAGGGGGCTTTCACACCTAACCTGTTTGGTCCAGACTTTCGGGCTTTTCAGTTTGGTTCGGACTAAAATTTTAGGTGTGAAACCTCCCCCGAACCACAGTCTGGACCAAAGAGCCAAAATTTGGGTTGACAAAAAGATTTGGTCTCCTTCCAGATTAAATTGAACCTTGGTCTGGTTCGTTTAGAACGTGAAAGCAAAGGTTTAATTTTACTTTGAAATATATTCTCTCCTTTTCATATTCCCGTAAGATCTGTGAAGACTGGGTTTCCACTCCAAGATCCATCCTGCGCCGAGACGTTCTGAAGGGAAGAGGGTGTCAATGGAGGAGCTGTTCCTGCCTCATTGTGGATTTCAGCATTGAAGAAGACCTCAAACCTTTCAGGGGTCTTAGTTTTCAAATTCAAGATTATAGAAGGTGCTGCCATAATATTCTCCATAATCTAACATGCAATCAATGCAATTTAGTTGTTGTAACGGCTAATTCTTTCAATTATCTTTTTTATTTAAGTTTTCAGCAAGAATACAATGTTGGTAATTTTTTGACAATTTTACTGAGCATTAAATTACCTCCACCAAGGAGGTTATGTTTTTGCCAGTGTTGGTTTGTTTGTTGGTTTGTCGGTTTGTCTGTCTGTCTGTTAGCAACATTACTCAAAAATGGAATTCCCCCATTGTGGGACTAATAAAGGCTCATCTTAAAAAGTTATGAATGGATTTTGATGAAATTTTCAGGAAATATGTGCAATGGCACGGGGAACAGATGATTAGATTTTTGTGATGATCTGAGTGCAGACCTCCACCAAGGGCTTTGTTTGTGTTTGTGCAGCAGGATCACACAAAAACTGCTGGATGGATTTGGATGAAATTTTCACCAGGTGTGGTTCTTGGGCTAGAGATGAACCCATTACATTTTGGTGATGATCTGAGAATGCATATCTCCACCAAGGCTCTTACCTTCTCAGAGTATTAGCAAAAATACTCCAAAACTACTGGATGGATGTGGATGAAATTTTCACCAAAGGTGGTTCGTGGGCAACAGAAGAAGCCATTACATTTTGGTGATGATAGGAGAATGCATACCTCCACCAACCCTCTTATCTTCTCACAGTGTGTTAGCAACAATACTCCAAAACTAATGGACAGACTGATGCAACTTTCACCAGAAGGGGTTCTAAGCCTACACACAAACCCATTACATTTTGGGGGTGATCCATGAGGGACGGAAGGAGCCTTGTCAGAGGTATGCACTCTCTGAGTGCTTTTCTAGTTCTAAATAAATCACTGTTTAACAGGAAATTGTTGGCAATCCTGTACTTTTCTTGTGGTACTACATAGAACAGCATCACTGTAAACTATGGGAAAAAAACAGCTACTTTAAAATATGTACTTCCTCACATAACTTTCAGTGCAAAAAAACCTCTAAAAAAAATGTTGCAACTTTTATTGCAACTTTTTGGAAAAGCTCCCACAAATTCAGGCTTTTTGGGCCCCAACAATCACAAAACCAGCCGGTGAAATCCTGGAGAGACTGAAATACAGTGAGATTATGTATACATGCTTCATGCATTGAATTTGTTTACTTACTCTGGGTTATTAACTTGACACTACACTCCCTTTGCACTAAAGAAAGCACTCGTTAGCACTTTGTGAAATCATAAGTTATACAATAAAATGTGCATTATTGTAACTCATTTTGGGTCCCTGCTTTATGTGATAATTTATGTATTAAATGTTAGAGTATTCCTAGTACAATTTGCAGCATTAAGTCTAAGATTTTTTTTCCTGGCAAGTAAAATAGCTATTAAAATGGTAATTTCCCTGAGTGAATCAAGATCGGATGGAATCGGAAATTGAACTGATTTAGAATCTCAAGAATCTGAATTAAATCTGTAAATTAGAGCTTCCGGTTATGGCTGCCACGTAGGACGGACGTGTCTCGCTCTGCTCTGCTCCTGGAGAAAAAAATCGGCAAATAACTCTCTCATTTGGGACAGAACGTATCCCAGCATTTGAGCGAGGATATGTCGGCGAAGCCTAAGGCTGGAAAACCAGGAAAAGGAAAAAGCGAGCCGCCGAAACAGTCCAAATTAACGGACTTTCAGGTCTGTGACGCAGCAAACAAGGCTCCATATATGGCGGAGGAGGCTGGCGGCGGTGCGATTTCTGCGGGGAATGGCGCAGATGCGCTGATGGCTGCCATGAGTTCAATGAGAGCGGACTTTTCCTCTAGATTTGATGGGATTATGACAGCGTTGGAAGGAATAAGAAAGGAATTGGGTGACTGTGTAGAACGAACGGCGCAGATGGAGCTCCGTCTCGCTAGTGCTGAAGATGACGTCACCCGTCTTCAATTAAAGGTGCGCACTTTGGAAAAAAAAAATAAATCTCTGGAAGATAATATTTTGGATTTGGAATCTCGGTCGAGACAGAATAATTTGAGGCTGGTGGGTCTTCCAGAGCAATCAGAAGGTCGGGACGTATGTTCCTTTCTGGAAAAGTGGATTCCGGAGGTGCTGGGCAGCGAGGAGTTGCAATCAGCAGTGGTTCTGGAAAAAGCACATCGTATTGGCCCACGGAGAGATAAGGGACCGCCGAGGACCTTAATTATGAAGTTTCTTAGCAACAGAGACAGGATGAAGATCTTCAACGCTGCACGTGCTAAAGGAGAGATTAAACACCAGGACCAGCAGGTGCGGTTCTACCCAGATTTGGCCACAGGAATCCAACAATTGAGGAAGCAGTTTGATCCCGTACGTAAGGAGCTGCGCAACCTTGGGATTCGTCATGGTGTAATCTATCCTGCGAGACTGCTGACCACGTATGAGGGCAGAACCCACATCTTCAAGACCCCAGAGGAGGCGCAGGAGTTCATCAAGAAGATCAAAGAAGAAGAAGAGACTGGTGGGAGCTAAGCATGAACAAAATATAAGGTAGAATAATTAAGCATTTGCACAGGCATCTGACTGACTTGAAGTAAATAGTAAGTTTACAAAATATAGATTGTATTATATATTAAAAAAAAAACAAAAACAAAACAAACAAAAAAAAAAAACTATGATGTACAAAGTTGTTAAAAATCTTGGAGTTAAGTTGGAAAACTACAGAGGAGAGTTAATGTTACGTCATTAAAAGTAGTAGAGTTAGGGTGATTGGGAGGATGAAGAAGGAGTGGCTTAGGCTGTTCCCCGTGGGTGTGGAACGGTCGATGGCTATATCGGGAGACAGAATTTTTCTTTTGATTTTGGGGGGTTTGCCACAAGTGTGGGAAGGGGAAATTTGTTTGTGTGTAGTTTGTAGGATGAATGTTCAACCACTCATGTTTTTGCTTCTCTGTATGAGCATGTTTACACTGCAAGGTAATCCTAAACTCTCTATTGATCATGGACCAAAGTGTTAATCTTAATTTAACTTCATGGAATTGCAGAGGTCTACAAAATTTAAAAAAACTTAAACAAGTTATGAATAAAATAAAGGACATGGGTTCAAGAATTGTGTTTTTACAAGAAACTCATCTGATAGAGGAGGATGTTAAAAGAATTAGGAGTAGATGGCAGGGAAGTGTATTCACCTCTTCATTTTCATCCCGAGCCAGGGGAGTTATGACTCTCATACATAAATCAGTTCCTTTTCAAGTGAAAAATGTAATTGGAGACAAATTTGGAAGATATGTAATCATTCAAGGTTCTTTGCTATTAGAAAATATAAATCTTGTGAACTTATATGGTCCCAATATAGATGATCAGAAGTTCTTTGCTAATTTATTTCTCATCTTATCATCACTTACAGGGCAACATATAATAGCAGGGGATTTTAATTGTACATTGAATCCAGGTGTGGATAGATCAACAGGACTGGATTGTACGCACATTGGATGTAGGATGACTATTAATCATTTTATGAAAGAATTGAGATTGTTAGATATATGGAGAGAAATGAAACCACAAGTTAAAGCCTATTCTTGTTATTCCAGTACCTACAAGACATTCTCACGTATTGATTATTTTTTGATTTCCACAGAATTAAGGTCCAAGATTCAAAACTGCTTTTATGATAACATCGTGATCTCTGATCATGCACCCTGTTGTCTAATATATGTAGATAAAAAATTGACAAAGGAATCAGGTAGATGGCAATTTCAGCATAAATGGCTTCAGGATGAGGAATTTGTCAAGTATATAGAAAAACAGATAGACGAGTTCTTTGACATCAATACTACACAAACATCAGCATGTGTAAAGTGGGAGGCTTTCAAAGCTTTTATTAGGGGACATATTATTAGTTATACAGGATCAAAATCTAAGAAGACTCGAGAGGAGAGAGCTAAATTGGAACATAAAATAAAAAATCTTCAGGAAAAAGTGTATGCAGGAAGTGACCCAAGGTTGGAGAATGAATTACTGATTTTGAGAGCTGAATACGACAAAAAATCAGCGAATAGAGCTGCCTCGAGTCTTCTAAGATTGAAACAATCTTTTTATGAACAAGGTGAAAAATCAGGAAAATTATTAGCATGGCAGATTAAACAATTGGAAATTAAAACACCAATTACCAGTATTATAAGTAATGGACAGGTAGTTATAGATCCTTTAGAAATTAATAGAGCCTTTAGAGATTACTATGAAAAATTATATGATACCAAAAATGAACCTGATTTAACAAAACTAAATGGGTTTTTGAACGAACTATCTATACCGTGTATTCCAAATGAAAACAGGGAGATATTGGAGTCTAAAATTAGTCAAGAAGAAGTTGGGCTAGCCATTGATAATATGAAATCAGGAAAAAGTGCAGGACCAGATGGTCTTCCAGTTGACCTTTATAAAAAATTTAAGAATAAATTAATAAAACCTTTTTTGGAAATGGTTTTAGAAGCATTTCAAAATAATAATTTACCATCATACATAAATAATGCCTTAATTATACTGCTGCCAAAACCAGGTAAGCCCTCTAATAAATGTGAAAATATGAGACCAATAAGCCTATTAAACGCCGACCTTAAGATAATCTGTAAAATTTTAGCAAGACGAATACAAGAAATTTTACCAAATATTATTAATCGAGATCAGAATGGCTTTATAAAGGGTAGACAAGGCTTCCATAATGTAAGAAGACTATTTAATATTATTTATTTTAATAAAGAAGCACCGGATACAGCTCTCCTATCATTGGACGCCGAAAAGGCCTTTGATAGAGTTGAATGGCCCTTTCTTTTTGAAGTCCTACAAAGGTTTGGACTTGGAAATAATTTCATAAAATGGGTTCAAATAATATACAATAATGCTACAGCAGAAATCCTAACAAATAACAATATTTCAAAACCAATAAAAATCAATAGAGGATGTCGACAAGGCTGTCCACTTTCACCTTTACTGTTTACTATGGCAATTGAACCTTTAGCGATAGCGATACGTTTACATTCACAAATATATGGAATTAAAGTTGGACCAACAGAACATAAAATCTCCCTGTACGCCGATGATATAATTTTGTTTATGTCGAATCTAAAAAAATCAATTCCAACCTTGTTGAATTTAATAAAGAATTTTGGGGAAATATCAGGATATAAAATAAATAAAACTAAATCTTCAATATTAATGCTAAATGAGACCCAGAGAAATTACCCAGCCCCTGAGGTAAATCAATTCAATGTTGTAAATCAGTTTAAATATTTAGGAATCCAAATTATGCCTAAGCTAGAATCAGTCGCCAGTGTCAACTATGAAGCCTTAATGTCAGATATCAGTGAGTTAACTCAGAGATGGATGTCACTACCAATGTCGATGATCGGGAGAATCAATATACTTAAAAGTAATATTTTACCTAAAATACTTTATTTATTTCAATACATTCCCTTATCACCACCTTTAGATCTATTCTCAAGAATAAAAAAAAAGTTAGTGGAATTTATATGGAACAACAGGAGGGCTAGATTACGTTTGTCTTTATTATATTTACCATTTGATCGTGGAGGTCTGAAATGTCCAAATTTTATGTTGTATTATTGGTCGGCACAACTGAGGTCTATGACATATTATTTTTCATCAAATGATCTCCCTCACTGGACTGAAATGGAATCATACAATTTACCTTTACCTCTTCCCATATTCATATACTCAGATTCGGCAAAAAAATTACAAAAACAAGTTAAAAATCCATTTGTAAAGCATATGATCAAAATATGGTGTGAAGCTAAAAACTATTTAAAAGAACCACAGTTATTGTCACAATTTAGTCCAATATGGGGTAATCAATATTTTAAACCAGGGAGAGCGGACGCTGTATTTAAAGTATGGAATTTAAAAGGGATACAAAAGATTCAGGATTTATATTTGCCAGGTGCAGACAACATAATGTCTTTTGAAGAGCTGAGGATCAAATTTAATCTCAATAGAACACATTTTTTTAAATATCTTCAACTTAGAAACTTTATTCGATCAAATCAAAATAAAGCTCTCACTCGACCTATTTATTCATCCTTGGAAAAAATGATGATGAAAGATAGTAAAAGAAAGGGTATTATTTCAGAGTTTTATAACTCATTGACACTATCTTCAAGTGAAAATTCACTGAAAAGATTAAACTACTGGAAAGAAGATCTGCAAATTGAAATTTCAGAGGAACAATGGGAATTGGCTTGTACAGAAGCTCAAACCAAATCAATAAATGCACGCCTTAAATTGATACATTTCAAATGGTTAATGCGGATGTATGTTACACCGGAGGAGTTAAATAGATATAACAAAAATATACCAGATACATGCACAAAATGCATGGAAAGTAAAGGAACCCTATTTCATTGTTTATGGGAATGTAGATTAATAAGAATGTTTTGGGAAGAGGTGAGGGTAACAATTGAAAAAATAATCTCAAAACAAATCATATTGAATCCTAAACTGTTTTTGTTGGGTCTGTACCCAGAAAAGCATAATTTT
Organism: Pholidichthys leucotaenia; assembly: GCA_020510985.1. NCBI lineage: Eukaryota > Metazoa > Chordata > Actinopteri > Cichliformes > Pholidichthyidae > Pholidichthys > Pholidichthys leucotaenia. The sequence goes on along the minus strand of CM035841.1, from coordinate 298,242,285 downwards.
AATAAAAGTGAAAGAACATTCATAGACCTCAGTTTGCTTAATGCCAAAAAATGTATTGCACTATTATGGAAAAAGACTCATAGACCAGATGTGACTCAGTGGTTAAGACAGATGTTAACAAACCTTCCATTAGAAAGAATAACATATATACTAAAATCAAAGGAAATTGTGTTTGAGAATATATGGAGACCTTTTATTGATTATGTAAAAAATTTAAACATAACTCTTGAAGAAGGTGAATGATGTGTGTGGACCTTGTAAATTCCAAACTGGTGAACATAATATGTATACTTATGTATTGGATTGTCTAGACTAAACAGAGGAGCATTGTTGAAGACTTGATTTTGTTGGTGGTTGTTGGTGTTTTTAGTGCATTTTTTTTTTTGTAGTACTTTAGTGTTAGTGTTTGATTGTTTGTATCATGTTTGTTAAAAAAAAAAAAAAGGTTCAATAAAGATATTGTGGAAAAAAAAAATCTGTAAATTAGTGATGATTCCCAGCCCAACTGATGGTGGCATGAAAATGACACTTCACTACAGGCATCCCAGTGTCCTGTGCCACTTTTAAAAGTACCCAAACTGGATATCAGGGTTACTCCACACAGCATGGTGCTACAGGATACAAAAATTCCAGACCACACAAAAGAAACTTATGCTGCCATAACAGAGGAGCTAAGAAAATGAGTTCATCCCCCACTAATGCGACTTCTGCTGTCACTGTTCTCAAATGTTTCCTGACTAAAGAAAAATAGAATTACATTGGGGACTAAACCAATGAAAACATCCTTTCTGGGAGCTGTTAAGAAATATCAGCTCTGTGAAGGATAACCCCCCATACAATTTTGACCATAGATATACAGTACAGAAACAGACAAGACTTTCTACTTCTTGAAAACATAAAATGTATATATAAACAATTTATCTGTCTTGCTAAAAAGGCAATTTACTCAAGGGTTAAAGGTGATGTCATGTTGTAATAGGTAATAAACTATAAATCAAATATGCATAATAATTATGATTTACCAAATAAAAAGTATGATAATGTTATTGTCAGGATTTGCCCCTCAGGGCAGACAGCGATAGACCCATGCGCCAACTGCAGTTTGTGGTTTTTATTAACAAAAACACACAAAGTTCCAAAAAGTGCATAAACACAAAATCCCAAACAGGTACAAGGTAAACTTATAGATCGAGTAGCGGAAAAGCTCACCAGAACAGGGATGGGGTTCTGGTGCCGAGGAGAAAGGATCGTTATTACTACCGCAACAAGAAATGAAAATGCAGTCTTTAAGTACGATCAGAACAAATAGCACAAGTGATGACAGGTGTGGGGTCACATGAGTGGGCAAAAGGTAACAATAATTGATGATTAGGATCAGCTGTGAGAGATGATAGAGGAGCGGCTGGACTTGACAGCTGACAGGACGACGCCCACACAGAGTACAAGAATAAACATCACCAAATGCAGACTAATAAACAACTACAAATTGATACGAAACATGGGCGTAACAAAACTGAAACAGAAAACAGAAAAAAGAAAACAGTAAGAGAATACCGAAACTCAAAAGGCACAAAATACAACAAATATATAAATACAGTGGTACCTCTACTTACGAACGTCTCTACATACGGAATTTTCAGGTTACGACACGCCTCAACGGGAAAATATTGCCTCTTGTTACGAACAAAATTTCAGGATACGAAAGGCAAAAAAGTACGCGCTCCTCGCAGCTCCCGTAGTTTACCGAACGTAAACATACCTGTAGCTGCTCTGCCATTGGCTATCGCCTAGCATCTTCCTGGTATCCCATTGGCCACGAAGTTTTTTGTTTTTTTTTTCCAAAACTTTATTAAGAACAAGGTGAAAGTTTTACGTGTGTGTACAGTACAGAATTAACATTTATTCGCTATGGGCCCCAAGAAAGTGACGGAGATAAGTGGAAAAGGAGAAAAGAAGAAGAGAGTTTTTTTGTCCATACAAACAAAGAAGGAGATAATCGAAAGGTATGAAAAAGGGATGCGTTTGGTTGATCTCGCCAAAGAATATGGCCGTAATACATCAACGATCAGCACGGTATTAAAACAAAAGGAAGCACTTACAAGCCGACAAAAGCAAACGTCCTTGGATCTGAACATGAACCAAAGAAGGCAAAAGGTGACGACGTCGACGTCGATAGCAGTTAAAAGGTAAATGAACATAATTTTTATTATTCTTTCTCTTTTATTATTCTCTCATTTTAAACTCTCATTTTATGTTTATTGTGCAGTAATCTAATTGTAACATGTATTTGTTACATGTTTTGATGCGTTTTTATGTTTAATAAAAAATTTATGCCCGAATTTTGGGGGGCTTGGAACGGATTACGGCATTTACATGTAAAACGCGCCTCTACTTACGGAATTTTCACGTTACGAGAATACTTCCGGAACGAATTAATTTCGTAAGTAGAGGTACCACTGTACAGAGAAAAAGCCACAAGACTGAGTCTTGTGGAACCTCCAGAGCTCAGCTCATGACAGAACCCCCCCCCCCCCGCCTCCCAAGCAGTGGATCCCAGACACCCCAGGGTAACACCAAAAGAAAAAGAAAGACCCCCCCCCCCCCACACACACACACACAGGGGCACAACAATAACCCACCCAGGGTGGATGGTGGGGGGGAACAGGTTAGGAGGGAACAAAACAAAACCCCGCTCAGGACCCACACCAGTCAAAATCAAAGACTTAAGCGCCCCGGACCAAAGAGCTAGAAAGTTCAGGTGGGCGACCAAAGTCCCAGGCCTGGCGGATGGCGAGGTGGTACAAGTCGAATGACCTGCCAGAGATTATGGGCCACCCAACCCAACGGCCCAGTCTGTCAGGCAGTCGACCAGAGTTCTTCAGCCACCTGAACAGCAAGGGCAGTCCAGGGGGTGGCTGCCCAGCAGGAAGAACCGATGGTGGGCAGGGTAGAGGAGTTGGGGAAACCACAACAACGTCAGGGTGAGAAGAGGGAACCACAAAGGCCTCGGGCACAGGAAGGGGAACCATGACAGCATCTGGCAGAAGAGGGGGGACCACGACGGTGTCTGGTGAAGGAGAGGGAACCACAATGCCCTTGGACTGGCCAGCAGCACCCTTTGTGGTCCCGGATTGGGACAAGGTTGCACCCGCGGAGGCTCTGGACTGGAGCAAAGCAGCACCCGCGGTGGATCCAGGCTGGAGCAAAGCTGCACCCTCAGTGGGCCCGGACTGGGCCAAGGCTGCACCCTCGGTGGGCCCGGACTGGACCAAGGCTGCACCCTCGGTGGACCCGGACTGGGCCAAGGATGCACCCTCTGTGGACCCAGACTGGGCCAAGGCTGCACCCACGGTGGCCCCTGGACTGGGGTGTAACGCCCATGGCAGGCCCACACTGGAGCGCAGCACCCAAGATGGTTTTAGACTGGGGCGCAGCACCCCCGACGGCCCCCGACTGGGACATAGCACCCATGGAGGCCCAGACTGAGGAAGAGCTACACCCACAGAGGTCCCAGGCTGGGACAGAGCCCCCACGACAAGCTCAGCAAGAGGGGGATCAGCACCCATGGAGGTCCTGGGCTGGGACGGAGTACCCACGACGACCTCAGCAGGGGGAGCTGGACCCACAGCGATCTCAGGTGGCGAGCCTGGACCCACGGAGACAGCTGGCAAAGCTGGAACTTCCTCGGTGACCCTGGAGGAAGGTTCGGACAGGACAGGTGGGGAAACAGGATCAGGGTCACCGGCAGCAGCGGAGCCCAGCAAGGTCAGCTCAGGTGCAGCTGACGGCTGCACCCAGCTCTCCTCACCAAGAGCCAGACAAGATTTTTCCAAAATAGACACAAGAAAAACGAGGGAGAGCACTTGCCTGAGCTTGAGCTCCACCGCCATCCAGGACTCCATTGAGCCAAGCGATGGTGCCTCGGGCCCGGCCCTCTGTTGATCCAGCTCCAACTGTGCAATGGTGGCCCCTGCAGCAGGCATGGTGGTAAATACAGTCCTGGGAGCCTCTAGTGAGGTGGCCCATGCAAGTGGCTAACCCTGCGTGGCAACAGGAGGTCGGCTCTCTGCTGGTGCTGCTTCCTGCTCAGCTGAAGCCCGGGGACTCTTCTTAGTCGGCGCAGGCATCAGCACAGTTTCAGCGCTCTCCCTCCATCAAAAGCGTGGCTGTGGGGCTGGAACCAGGTCCTCCAGGGCCGCAGTCTCCTCCAATGTCCGGCAGCCCAAACCTGGTGCTGGCCAACACTCAGGGAATAAAGGAGGAGACACTGAGAGAGCAGGTAAGAGGTGTGTCACTGCACCAGGGGGTGAGGACTCAGAGGACTGCACGGTCTGAGCCTCACCACCGGGAATCAGACAAGGAAATTAATATTTAAATGATAGAGAATGAAAAAACACTTGCCTGTGTTCCCAGGGCGTGATGTTTTCTACTGCAGCTGGAATGGAATCCGCCCTCTCCGTGGCTGCAGCTGTTGTGGGCCCTTCAGAGGAACGTGGAGGAGCCACCCCTGCAGACATGGTGGTGGGCGGAGCCAAGAAGGAAGCAACCAGTCCTTCAGCAGCTGGAGGAATCGCCGAGGAGGAGGGAGAAAAAGCAGCAGAGGAGAGATTGGCTGGCGGAACAGACAAGGAAATTAATATTTAAATGATACAGAATGAAAAAACACTTGCCCGTGTTCCCAGGGCGTGATGTTTTCTACTGCAGCTGGAATGGAATCCGCCCTCTCCGTGGCTGCAGCTGTTGTGGGCCCTTCAGAGGAACGTGGAGGAGCCGCCCCTGCAGACATGGTGGTGGGCGAAGCCGAGAAGGAAGCAACCAGTCCTTCAGCAGCTGGAGGAATCGCCAAGGAGGAGGGAGAAAAAGCAGCAGAGGAGAGATTGGCTGGCGGAACAGCCAGAGAAGAAAATTCAGGAGAAGAGATTGCTGCAGGAGTTTTCTGCCTTGGCAAAGGAGGGACTGCTGAGGACGAAGTGGCGTTCCTCCAGTGGTTTGGATGGCGGCGTCGACGAGCTGGCGATGCGGGAGCTGGAGGCAGCGAGGAGGAGGCTGATGGCAGCGGTGGTAGCGAAGGAAAGGAGAGATTCAGCAACCGGGGGTGGAAGCGCACACTCGGTTTGGCCTCCAGCAGATTAGCAACTCCACCCCAGCACAGCATCTCATCCTCTCGGGATGAGCAGCTCTGAGTGCCGGCTGCCATGTCCTCAATCATGGCCACAAACTCCAGCTCATCCCAACTCCATGTTTTCCTCCTCCTGACAGATTCGTCTGCTGGGGACATAATTGCTCCACAGGACAGGTGAAAGAAACAACAAAAAAGGACAAAAAATCCACTAACTGTAGCGGCTGGGTCTTATTACTGGTGGCAGTATTCTGTCAGGATTTGCCCCTCAGGGCAGAGAGAGACAGATCCACACACCAACTGCAGTTTGTGGTATTTATTAACAAAAAACACACAAAGTTCCACAAAGTGCGTAAACACAAAATCCCAAACAGGTACAAGGTAAACTTACAGATCGAGTAGTGGAAAAGCTCACCATAACAGGGATGGGGTTCTGGTGGCAAGGACAAAGGATCGTTAATACTGCCGTGACAAGAAATGAAAATACAGTCCTTAAGCATGGTCAGAACAAATAGCACAAGTGATGACAGGTGTGGGGTCACATGAGTGGGCAAAAGGTAACAATGATTGATGATTAGGATCAGCTGGGAGAGATGAGACAGGAGCGGCTGGATTTGACAGCTGACAGGACAATGCACTCAGAGTTCAAAACCGGAAACACCGCCTGACAGCTGTCAACCCCAAGAAAGAGAACCACAGTGCAAATATAAAGAATAAACATCACCAAATGCAGACTAATAAATAATTACAAATTGATACCAAACATGGGCATAACAAAACTGAAACATAAACAGAAAAATAGAAAACAGTACGAGAATACCGAAACTCAACAGGCACAAAATACAACAAATGTATAAATACAGGGAAAAAGCCACGAGACTTGAGCCTGGCGGAACCTCCAGAGCTCAGCTCGTGACAGTTATAGCCAGAATTTACCAATACACATGGGAGCTTTCATTTGTTTCTTTCTATGTGGCATTTAGGTTTCTTTCTTGAATTGGAGTTTTAATTTCTGAACAATATCATGCTGAATGATAATTATGTAAAAATAATGTAGTGCAGGTATGTGTGAAACGGAATTGTTCAGAGATAGTTTTTTTTTTTGTCAGGTCAGGCATTGGTTTGCTTGCAACCAGATAACCATGAAAACTGGTACTACCCGTTTCATGGGTCGGGCCGTCGGCGACTCAACCGGCAACCCCGCCCTTCGGACGGCATGGAGGGTGAAACTGGGTATCCTGGCAGAACTAAAAACAATATCGGTCACAGGTCTGTGGTGGACCCCTCCCAGTTACACGGGGTGAGACTGGACATCCTGGCAGATAAGCACATCTGTTGCAAGGTCTGTGGTGGACTTTTGCCAGTCGATGCATCGTGACATGCACTACACAAAGAGCAGAGATAAACAAACCTATCATCTGGTCAGTCACTGCAACAGATACTGGAGTCAGTTTGTCTTAGCCTGCCCTTGCCACTGATAATACCTCTATCTGCCAAGAATGCGCCGCTAGTCCAGCAAAATCTAGCGGTACTCAAAGACTTTGCAAGCAGTTTCATGAAATGGTCAGTCAGAGAGCAACTCATACTGGCTTGGACATCGCCCAGGTTAACAAGGTCAGGAGTTTCTGGTAGCGGAAGGTGAAGGACAGAGCTGCATGGAGGAATCTGATCAGACCTAAATGAAACAGTCATTGTCGCCCCCGACAGACTGCTATGATGATGATGAGAGATAGTTTACAAAGCTTCAACATGACGTTCAATACATTTTCAGTAAATCTGAAAGTATTTTTTTTTAGTTTACATTATAAAGTTGAAATCAATATTAAATACAGTACTCAAATGCTGCTTGAAACAGCCCCAGTCTCTTCCTTACAAATATTCAAAGATTTTTATTTGTCAATACTTCCATATGTACAGGACATATGGGAGAAGTGAAATGCTGTTTCTCTCTCTCAGTGGTGTGTGCAATATATAAGAAAAGAAGGAATAAGGATGAAAAACAACGATGGCAGTCTATGTACAGTAATGCTACCCGTAGTGCAAATAAAGATAAAACAAGCATTCCTATGTACAGTAGAACCATAATAACCATAATTGCAAGTTCAATGCGGTAGCTGAGGTGCAGCCAGTGACAGATTGGACTGTCCATGATCAGTAGTGCAATAACAGCCAGCAGCAGATATGGCATTTGTACAAATGGTTGCAGTAAGGGGCAAAGGCATACAGCAGTAGCCAAATCTTTCTGTGCAAACAGCTGAGATAGAGTTATTGTGTGGGTGAGTCTGTTACGGTCCAGGGGCAGGGGTGGGCAGAGTTCAGGGTCCTGATGGCCTGGTGAACAAAGCTGTTTAGCAGTCTTGTGGAGTGGGCCTGAAGGCTCGGGTACCTTCTCCCTGAGGGCAAGGGGCTGAAGAGGGAGTGTGGGGGTGGAAGGTGTCACATGCGATGTTGATGGCTCTGCGGGTGAGGCAAGTGTGGTAGATGTCCAAGAGGGAGGGCAGAGGGGCACCGATGATCTTGCTGGCTGTGTTCACTGCACGTTGTAGAGTCTTCTGGCAACAGGCAGTGCAGCTTCTGTACCACACCGTGATGCAGCTGGTGAGAATGCTCTCAGTGGTGCCCTGGTAGAATGAGCACATGATGGGGGGGAGATTGTGCTCTCAGTTTACAAAGGAAATATGTATGTGTGGCCAGAGGGGGCCGTTGACGCTCTGAAAGACTGCTTTAGCAATACAGACTGGGACATTTTCAAGCATGCAGCCACTCACAATGACCACACAAATATAGAGGAGTACACTGAGGCTGTTGTAGAATACATAGCTAAATGCACTGATGATGTCACTCACTCAAAACTGTCACTGTTTGTGCTAACCAGAAGCCATAGGTGACAGCAAAGGTTCACAGGCTCCTGGGGGCTCGGGACACAGCCTTCAGGGCCAGTGACACCACAGGACTAACAATGAAGAGTAACTTAATTTTAACTGGTATTGAATCAGCAGTATCAGTAGTGGCAAATATCAGAGTCAGATAAAAGTATCGGATCACAGACAAAAAAGCTGGGTCATTGCATCCCTATGAGGCAATCCATTCTTTGTAAGGGAAAAAAGGTATTCTGTTGACTTAAAAGTAGAAAACCAGTAATTTCTTTTAATATCATTTTCATGTTACATTGTAAAGAAACAGGCAACTCTTACTGCCAAGGCTGTTGAAGCACTGTAGCTAAAAATAGTGAAGACATATAGTGGTGTGAAAAAGTGTTTGCCCCCTTCCTGATTTCTCATTTTTTTGCATGTTTGTCACACTTAAATGTTTCATATCATCAAACAAATTTAAACAGCCCCAGACCATCACACTACCACCACCATATTTTACTGTTGGTATGATGTTCCCTTTCTGAAATGCTGTATTACTTTTACACCGGATATAATGGGACACACACCTTCCAAAAAGTTCAACTTTTGTCTCACTGGTCCACAGAGTATTTTCCCAAAAGTCTTGGGGATCATCAAGATGTTTTCTGGCAAAACTGAGATGAGCCTTAAGCTCAGCAGTGGTTTTTGTCTTGGAACTCTGCCATGCAGGCCACTTTTGCCCAGTCTCTTTCTTATGGTGGAGTCATGAACGCTAACCTTAACTGAGGCAAGTGAGGCCTGCAGTTCTTTGGATGTTGTTGTGCGGTCTATTGTGACCTCTTGGATGAGTCGTCGCTACGCTCTTGGGGTAATTTTGGTCGGACGGCCACTCCTGGGAAGGTTCACCACTGTTCCATGTTTTTGCCATTTGTGGATAATGGCTCTCACTGTGGTTCGCTGGAGTCCCAAAGCTTTAGAAATGGCTTTATGTGGAATTTATATGGAACAACAGGAGGGCTAGATTACGTCTGTCTTTATTATATTTACCATTTGATCGTGGAGGTCTGAAATGTCCAAATTTTATGTTGTATTATTGGTCGGCACAACTGAGGTCTATGACATATTATTTTTCATCAAATGATCTCCCTCACTGGACTGAAATGGAATCATACAATTTACCTTTACCTCTTCCCATATTCATATACTCAGATTCGGCAAAAAAATTACAAAAACAAGTTAAAAATCCATTTGTAAAGCATATGATCAAAATATGGTGTGAAGCTAAAAACTATTTAAAAGAACCACAGTTATTGTCACAATTTAGTCCAATATGGGGTAATCAATATTTTAAACCAGGGAGAGCGGACGCTGTATTTAAAGTATGGAATTTAAAAGGGATACAAAAGATTCAGGATTTATATTTGCCAGGTGCAGACAACATAATGTCTTTTGAAGAGCTGAGGATCAAATTTAATCTCAATAGAACACATTTTTTTAAATATCTTCAACTTAGAAACTTTATTCGATCAAATCAAAATAAAGCTCTCACTCGACCTATTTATTCATCCTTGGAAAAAATGATGATGAAAGATAGTAAAAGAAAGGGTATTATTTCAGAGTTTTATAACTCATTGACACTATCTTCAAGTGAAAATTCACTGAAAAGATTAAACTACTGGAAAGAAGATCTGCAAATTGAAATTTCAGAGGAACAATGGGAATTGGCTTGTACAGAAGCTCAAACCAAATCAATAAATGCACGCCTTAAATTGATACATTTCAAATGGTTAATGCGGATGTATGTTACACCGGAGGAGTTAAATAGATATAACAAAAATATACCAGATACATGCACAAAATGCATGGAAAGTAAAGGAACCCTATTTCATTGTTTATGGGAATGTAGATTAATAAGAATGTTTTGGGAAGAGGTGAGGGTAACAATTGAAAAAATAATCTCAAAACAAATCATATTGAATCCTAAACTGGTTTTGTTGGGTCTGTACCCAGAAAAGCATAATTTCAATAAAAGTGAAAGAACATTCATAGACCTCAGTTTGCCTAATGCCAAAAAATGTATTGCACTATTATGGAAAAAGACTCATAGACCAGATGTGACTCAGTGGTTAAGACAGATGTTAACAAACCTTCCATTAGAAAGAATAACATATATACTGAAATCAAAGGAAATTGTGTTTGAGAATATATGGAGACCTTTTATTGATTATGTAAAAAATTTAAACATAACTCTTGAAGAAGAAGGTGAATGATGTGTGTGGACCTTGTAAATTCCAAACTGGTGAACATAATATGTATACTTATGTATTGGATTGTCTAGACTAAACAGAGGAGCATTGTTGAAGACTTGATTTTGTTGGTGGTTGTTGGTGTTTTTAGTGCATTTTTTTTTTTTTTTTGTAGTACTTTAGTGTTAGTGTTTGATTGTTTGTATCATGTTTGTTAAAAAAAAAAAAAAAAAAGGTTCAATAAAGATATTGTGGAAAAAAAGAAATGGCTTTATAACCTTTTCCAGACTGATAGATCTCAATTACTTTGTTTCTCATTTGTTCCTGAATTTCTTTGGATCGCAGCATGATGTCTAGCTTTTGAGGATCTTTTGGTCTACTTCACTTTGTCAGGCAGATCCTGTTTTAAGTGATTTCTTGATTGAGAGCAGGTGTTGCAGTAATCACGCCAGGTTGTGGCTAGAGAAATTCCAAAGATGTGATAAACCACAGTTAATTTATGTTTTAATGGGGGCAATCATTTTTTCACACAGGGCCATGTAGGTTTGGATTTTTTTACCCTTAATAATAAACACCTTCATTTAAAAACTGCATTTTGAGTTTACTTGTGTTATCTTTGTCTAATATTTACCTCCGCCAGGCCGCAGGCCAGGAGGTTATGTTTTTGCCGGCGTTTTGTCTGTCTGTCTGTCTGTCTGTCTGTTGGTTAGCAAGATAACTCAAAAAGTTTTGGACGAATTTCGATGAAACTTTCAGGCGTTGTTGGAAATGGTACAAGGAAGAACTGATTAAATTTTGGGGATGATCCGGATCACTGTCTGGATCCAGGAATTTTTTAAAGGATTCTTTAACATTGTGAGATAGGGCCCGGAGATAATGTGTGAGGTAATGTGTAGTTCAGTGCTTCCGCCAGCAGGAAGCACTGAACTACATATTGAAGCTCGTCGAGCTTGTGACAGAGCCGCTAAAATGCAGCATACACTGAATGAGAATGAGAGCCCACAGGCTCGTTGAGCTTATGACAGAGCCGCTAAAATGCAGCATAGACTGAATGACAGCCCACAGGCTGCTGCTTCTCGCCGTGCTAAAGACAGAGACAGTACACGGCAGCACAGACAGGATGAGGGGCTATCCCCAGATGCTACTGAAGCTCGTCGAGCTTAGTTTTATTTTATTGATTTTTTCTTATTACCTCCGCCAGGAGGTTATGCTTTTTTTTTAAAAAGAAGATTGGAGTTAATGTTGTTCTATTCTACACTACGTATATGTACATATTTTTAATTTCCTGGAAAGAAACGAAGTTAGAAAAATTATGTTAATGGTAGCTTTTCAATATCCAGAACTTATTATTAGGAATAAATTTCATGAATGTGTTCTCCAACTAAAGACTTGTACATGTTGTATCTCTTGTTAAATTAAATAAATTGTATTTGTGTAGTTCAAATAACATTTTTTTTGTTTTCTTGACCAATCATATGACATACAGAAACACATGATACAGGGAAAGAACAATAACAAAATTAGTGTAGAATATTTATGGTATAAATCACAATACTGGGGGGGGACTGTTGATTTTGGCGGAGGTCTGCGCTCTCCGAGTGCTTTTCTAGTTAAATTTGTTTGATTATCTGAAACATTTAAGTGTGACATACAAAAAAATGAGAAATCAGGAAGGTGCCAAACACTTTTTTACACCACTGCATGTCTATGATTCAAAAGTGCCAAAGGAATAATGTTGAGTTGTAGTTGTTACCAAAATGTCTCACTGCAAACACCAAATTTGCTCAATCAAACCATCCACTGTATATCAAATACTGATAAAAGACTGAAAAATTGCATGTTTGGTACTACACATAGCACAGCTCATCATGTCCAATCTTGAACAGGCTGCTTCATCCCTCATGTCTTTGGGATTTTGACAGATGGGATTCAGAAGCAAAGTCCAGCACCCTCTAGCCACACCACCACTCAGCTAAACACCTCATAGGTCTGTAATGTGGTCTGGCTTAGTTTATATGACAGCAACCCTTTTAACTGGCTGACAAACTCACTTCTCAGTCACAGTGGCAACAAAAAGGTGACTACTACTGCACTTCAGGCTTTTCTTCATTCATTCACCCATCTTCTGTTGCTCCCACTTCATAAAACTCGTTCCTTCTGTGGCAGTTTGGGTTATACAGACAGCTGAGGTAGCCAAATATCCACAATCTAACAAGGCAGCATGTAAAAAACACAACTGGGAGCTGAAATACGTTTGTCATGCTCACATTCCAACACAAATAGAGGACAGTTTATTGTTTCCACTAATAATTCCCTGCTGTCCTCCATTGAGCTACAGCTATGACAAAAATTCCTTTGGCTTAGGTTGCCATTCAGCCTAAAGCTGTCTGGAGAGAAAAAAACACTCACTCCATTTTTTATTATTTTCATTGCCTCTGCCATTGTTGAATCTGAAGGATCTTATATTACATTTCCCTCACACAGAGGTTCAACCAATCAAGATGACTAAACTCAAAGAGGCAAAACTCCTGTGCCTTTGGGACATGAAACATGCTCTCGCCAACTTATAATATTATGCACCTAACAAGAGCTGCTCTCACCTAAGATTCTGCCATATTAAAGAGCTGAATGATTTTTATCACAAGCCTCAAGCACCACTTCAGATAATGCATGCAAAAAGTCAACACAATGGGAACGGCAGTACAATCAAGACAAACTCTCCGACTACTCATCCAGTCCTACTGATGTGGAAGATATAATTCAGGTGCATGTCCTTGATTAGATACATACAGTATACTGTATACTGTACAAATGTGACCTGGAGAGTGGTGACAAAAACAACCAAGACTGGCAGTGAAAAAAAAACTAACTAAATTGCAGCTAGAAAATTACAAATTAGCTTTGCTCAGCTGGCATGTAGGTTAAACAATCTGGGATATTCTATGATTTTCTTTCTACCAGTATTGTCACAGCAATTTAATATGTAATTTGTAAAGTTTCTTATCTTCTTTATTATTCAACACAAAGAAAAAAACCAAAAAGAAAAAATCTATATTATCACCAACACTATATTAAACAAACTGTTCTTTCATGTACGTCAGGCCTGTATGTTGTGATACAACCCCAATTCCAATGAAGTTAGGACGCTGTGTAAAACGTAAAATAAAAACAAAATACAATTATTTAAAAATCCCTTTCAACCTATATTCAATTGAATACAGTACAAAGACAAGATATTTAATGTTCAAACTGATAACCTTTTTTTTTCCTCAAATATTCACTCATTTGTATTTGATGCCTGCAACATGCTCCAAAAAAGCTGGAACAGGGGCACGAAAAGACTGGGAAAGTTGAGAAATGGGGTGGGTTCAAAAGATCGAATCTTCGATTCAAACTGATTCACGCTTGACTGAGCCGATATTGATCCACAAAAATCCATGGGTCAATCTTTTAATATAATGCTTTTATGCCTGTGAAACGCAAAACGCAAGCGGTCCTTGGGCAAGCTGAACTCTGGCATGATTGAACAATCATGCAAGAGTTCCCTGCGCCATCCGCTCACATCTTTGTTTACATGGTGGGAGTTGCCGACGAGTGTGATAATGTCTGTTAATTTATCAACAAAAGTCACCACTAAAGACTGTGCTCAAAAGTTTACTATTATCTTTAATAAAGCGGGGATAAACTGTTTTGTACTACGTGCAGGGTTGTGTTGGAATGTAAACAAAAGTTGACGATTGATGTACACTTTTCAAACGGAAAACGCACAGAGAATGGCAGAAACTTGTGAAAAACAGAGAGGGAAACTGTTACAGTTGATGGAGTGTGTCGTAAATTAATAATTCAACCAGGATGATACTGTTTTCTTTTACAAACCATGGCTATAGTAATTAACTGTTGGTTAAGAGCTGTAAATAAATAAGAATAAAAGGTATAATTTATGAGAGCAGAATATAATGAAAATGTTGGATGTGTTTTTAGTCAGGACTTCAGGGCTCCATGACAGAGGCAGCTGCCTTCAAGTAACATTTGTACTGAATGACACATTTAATTTTGGACTTCTAGCACTTGAGAGATTTGAAGATCACTCTATCATCACTCTATAAAAGCGAGAAATCTCTGTGTGTGTGTCTGTCTGTGTGTGCGTCTGTCTGTCTGTCACGTTCATAGAATATCATAGGACGGCCTATGATCTCTGCCTGAACAACATAGGACGTCCTATGAACTCAGGCATCATAGGACACATAGACAAATGTGTCTTTATGATGTCATATAGACCATGTGTCTTTGAACTCAGGCATCATAGGACACATAGACAATGTGTCTTTATGATGTCATATAGACTATGTGTCTTTGAACTCAGGCATCATAGGACACATAGACAAATTTGTGTTTATGATGCCATATAGACCATGTGTCTTTGAACTCAGGCATCATAGGATGCAAGAAATCTGTGTGTGTGTGTGTGTGTGTGTGTGTGTGTGTGTGTGTGTGTGTGTCCGTTTTCATAGGACGGCCTATGATCTCTACCTGAACACCATAGGACGTCCTATAAACTCAGGCATGTCTTCATGATGTCATATACATCAAGGCTGCCTTCATGTCTTTATGATGTCATATATAGTGAGTCCATACCAGAAAGCCTCTTTTTGCTCAGATCAATTTTCATGATCCGGTCCATGAACTGAAATTACGACACACCTATCCCTCAACCAGTGGTCTCAACGAAGAAGAGAAAAAGAAGACGACGACGACCCACCAGATGGAGAGCAATAGAATGACGACAACTGCTGCACGTCAGAAAAGATGCCATGAAGAAGAAACACCTGAGGTTCCAGCAGTACATCGCACCCGTCTGAGACAGGAGGACACCCTTCACCAGCATAGGGCACGACAGACTTTAAAGCACATTTCTAGGACATCATAGAACGGCTTATGATCTCTGCCTCATCATCACAGCGCATTCTATGAACTCAGGCATCACAGGACAACTCGCATGCCTATATGACGGCAAATGTGTAACCTTGACAAATGCCAGTCTACACTACAAATGTGTAAAAAGCCAAGCAAAGCGCTGATTTACTCCGGGTGCTCCGGTTTCTTGGTTTCTACGGGCATGCACGGGCCTTCCTGAACAGGGTCGAAAGCCACTTTTTCAGGATCATGCCCATGAACTGGAATTACGACGCACCTATCCCTCAACCAGTTGTCTCAACGAAGAAGAAGAAGACCCACCAGAGGGAGAGCAATAGAATAAAGAGAACTGCTGCACGTCAGAAAGGATGCTGTGAACATGAAACACCTCAGGTTCCACCAGTTCGCCGCAGGTCTGAGACAGGAGGAGACCCTTCAGTGGTCTAAACGAAGAAGAAGACACACCAGATGATGTCTATATGACAGCACATAGACAGAGCACATGACTCCCTACAAGACATATACTGTATATACACACAGGTAGGCAGCATAACACAGAACAGTAACAGGCAGGAGAAGAAGTAACAAGCAGGGGCAAACAGCCCTAGATGGCAGGGCATATTTTGTGTTTTTTTTATGTTTTGCTGCATACAAAAGCCGTCACATGTGATTGCCACTTAGTGCTGTGTTGCTATACCAGCTGTCGTGTAACTGGCAAGAATTCTGTTCCAATGCATCCCCTCTACGGGCATGCACGGGTCACTCTATAAATTTAACCCTTTAAGTGTGTATGGTGCAGAACTGCAACATATCCCCCCAGTGGTCAAGAGTGATAAATATTTTTTATCATTGAAATAGTTCAGATTTCCAAGGCTATAACTTGAAAGTGGTATGAGATAATGACTGTCAATTAGAAAGATGTAAAATATGAGCCAAAGTTTCAGATAGGAATAAATTTACGCATCTAGTTTGCATAATGTC
This sequence comes from Pholidichthys leucotaenia, assembly GCA_020510985.1. Lineage (NCBI taxonomy): Eukaryota > Metazoa > Chordata > Actinopteri > Cichliformes > Pholidichthyidae > Pholidichthys > Pholidichthys leucotaenia. Next base: position 298,226,173 of record CM035841.1, on the reverse strand, counting down.
ACGGCACCTCTTTAAATTCCATAACTCAGTCAAAACTGGACTTTAGACGTATTTACACAAAAAATGGTTCAGTCTTTTGGCACCGTTTTTTTGTACAGAGGTACCTCATCATCTTATCTTCAGAGTTTATGAACAAGAAATCAGTACATCCTAGAAATTTCTCACTTACTTTTGACAAAGTCAGAGTGAGAAGGCAGGTGCAGTGCTGCACTCTGCCACTAGGGGCACGCAAATTCTCACACTCAAAGAGTTAAGAAATCTCTGTCTGTCTGTCACGATCATAGGACCTATGATGTCTGCCTGATGTCCTATGATGGTCCTATGATCTCAGGCTACATAGGACTTGTGATGATGTCACATAGGCGATGCCGTCATATAGGCAATAGATAGCCTTTATTGTCATTATACAAACAAATGCACAATGACATTTAAGCATCTCCTTCAGGATAGGACTGGCTACCTATGATGTAGTGTCCTATGATGCCTGCCTGGATGTCTTTACGATGTCATACAGACCATCACAGGCGATGCTGTCATATAGACAATAGGACTGGCTACCTATGATGTAGTGTCCATCATATGATGCCTGCCTGGATGTCTTTATGATGTCACACAGATGATCACTCACGATGCCTGCCTACCTATTATGTACTGTCCTATGATGCCAGCCACAGGAAGAGACCCTCCACCAGCAAAGGCTACGACAGACGAGGGATGCACAGACAGACAGGAAACGTGTGACAGTGTGCCATGCACGTGCTGAGTCACTTGAAGCCCAAAATGCCCATAAAGCGAGCAACGCTGTACACCAGGCAAGGCACAGACAAGCTGAGATTGAGATGTTGGAATAGTCGGCTGGCCGCCAATGCGTGTGCACGCCTGGCAAGGCACAGAGAAGCTAAAACCAAATAGGACACACTACTTTAAACCACACCCATTTGAAGCAGTAAATTTGGAAATCTCAGTAAGGCAGAAGACACTATAAATTCAAGAAATCTCTGTCAGTGTGACAGTCTGTCACCCGATTAAGAATTGGACACCCTACTTTAAACCACACCCATTCGAAGCAGTGCCCATGAAGAATGGCAGTCCACACTACAAATGTGTAAAATGCCAAGCAAAGTGCTGACTTTCTCCGGGTGCTCCAGTTTCTAAGTTTCGATGGGCATGCATGGGTCTTCCTGAACAGGGTCAAAAGCCACTTTTTGCTCAGATCTATTTGCATGATCCTGTCCATGAAGTGGAATTACAACGCACCTATCCCTCAACCAGTGGTCTCAATGGAGAAGAAGAACAAGAAGACCCACCAGATGGAGAGCAATAGAGTGAGGAGAACTGCTGCATGTCAGAAAAGATGAAACACCTCAGATTCGAGCAGTACGCCGCAGGCATGACTGTGAACAACACAGCCGTCTCAGACAGGAAGAGACCCTTCAGCAACGGGCATGCAGAAATACTTGCTTATACTTGCTTTCTACGGGCATGGACGGGTATGCACGGGTATGTACTAGTCTATCTTCTATCTATAAACTCAAGAAATCTGTCAGTTTGTGTGTGTGTCTGTAATGATCATAGGACATCACAGGACAGCCTATGATGTTCCTATGATTTCGGCATTATAGGACAGCTTAGGATACGATACCTGCCTTGATGTCTTTATGAAGTCATACAGACCATGCTGTACTATGATGTTCCTATGTCAGTGATGCCTGTCTTGCTGTCTACATGATGTCATATAGTCCATCACTCACGTTCATAGCACTCGCTGTGGCGTCCTACATGGGACATCATGTGAACCAGTAAATCAGGAAATCTCACTCAACATCATGTGAAGCAGTAAATCTGGAAATCTCACTCAGTAAGTCAGAAGGCAAATCAATAATTAAAAATTATATAGTGGAAAAGTGGCAAGAATATTGGCACTCAATAGATACAGGAAGACATCTTTATGACATTCAAAAGCAGGTAAACTCTGGAATGGGAGTTGGCAGAAACAGGAACACAGAGACACTCATCACCCGATTAAGAAGAGGGCACACTAATTTTAACCAGATGCTACATAAATGGACAAGTGCTGCACGTCAGGAAAGATCCCGTGAAGATGAAACAGCTGAGGTTCCAGCAGTACCTCCCAGGCATGACTGCGTTACACGTCAGAAAAGATTCCATGAAGATGAAACACCTCAGGTTCCAGCACCTGCTTTCTACGGACATGCAGAAATACATGCTTATACTTGGTCTCTACGGACATGCACGGGCATGCACAGGTATCTGTCAGTTTGTCTGTGTGTCTCTGTGTGTCACAATCATATGATGCCTACATGACATCACAAATTGTTGGCATCCTTCAGTCTCGGGGGACTATGGATCTGGCGCTTGAGTTGGAATAACGGGGGTTACCGGCAGCATTGCTTGTGGCTGTGTAAGCCAATACGCGAGTGACAGTCACGGTTGCAACAGTCGCAGATGTAGGCGCTTGGTTGTGGTGTCTTTTTCAATGCATCCTTTCGAGATGATTGTTTTTTGTCGGCAGACTGGCGAAGGTGCTCTTCTCCCCTTCTGAGTCCGTCTTTCAGCGCACGTCTCCAGCGGTTTCGGTCGTCTGCAGTATCCTCCCAGTTTATCACGTCTATGCCCAGTGTTTTCATGTCTCTTTTGCATAAATCCTTGAACCAGAGATGCGGTCGACCTCGAGTTAGTTTGCCGGATGCAAGCTCTCCGTACAGAATGTCTTTCGGTATTCTCCCATCCGGCATCCGATGGACGTGTCCCAACCAGCGGAGACGACGTTCATGAAGCAAGGTGAACAGGCTTGATAAGCTCACGCGGGAGAGTATCTCATTGTTTGTGATACAGTCACTCCACTTAACATTAAGAATACTTCTCAGCATGCGGAGATGAAAGGCGTTGAGCTGTCGCTCTTGCGAGGCGTATAGACACCATATCTCACTGCCATATAGCAAGGTACTGAGGACGCATGCCCTGTAAACAGTGATCTTCGTGTGCCTCGACAGTTTTTGGTTCAGCCATACCTTCTGTGATAATTTTCCGAAGGTCATTGCAGCAAGGCCGATTCTTCTACTGAGCTCGTTGTCAAGTGAGTGGTCATCCAATATTTTAGATCAGAGGTATGTAAACTCATGAACCACATCCAGTGGGTGGTTTTCGATATTTATTGTAGGAGGGTTCGAGACACCTTGGCCCATTACTTTGGTCTTCTGCTGACTGATGGTCAGACTGAAGTCGTCGCAGGCTTTATTGAGTGTGTTGATCATTGATGGTAATTTCAGTTCCGAGTGAGCTATCAGCACTGCATCGTCAGCAAGCAGCATCTCACTGATGGATACTTTTCGGATCTTGGATTTTGCACTCAGTCGTGATAGGTTGAACAGTTTGCCATCAGACCTTGTGTGGAAGCAGACACCATTGTTCCGAGTACCAAATGCATACTTTACCATGACGGCAAAGTATATGTTAAACAGGGTAGGAGCAAGCACGCAGCCCTGTTTTACTCCACGGCAGATGTTGAATGGTTCTGAAAAGCTCCCATCAAACTGGATAATAGCTTTCATGTTGGTATGGAAGGATTCAATAATTTGCAGCAGTTGAGGGGGGACACCCGATCTTCTTGAGAACTTGGAACAGTCCTTCATGGCTAACTGTATCGAAGGCTTTTGTCAGGTCGATGAATGCGATATAAAGTGGTTTATTTTGCTCCCTGCATTTCTCCTGTAGCTGTCTGAGAGAAAAGATTATATCAATCGTGGAGCACCCGGATCTGAAACCACTTTGAGATTCAGGGTAAATTCTTTCCGCGAGTTTCCAAAGATGGCTGAGAACCACACGTGCGAATGCCTTTCCGGTGACGCTAAGCAATGATATCCCTCAATAACTGTTGCAGTCGCTTCAGCTACCTTTGTTTTTATACAGCGTCACTATTTTGCAGTCCTTCATGTCTTGAGGCACCTCTCCTTCTTCCCAGCAGCGAGATAGGATCTCATGTAGTTGTTGAAGGATGACATCCATTGAGCACTTTATAACTTCTGCTGGGATCCCATCGAGGCCAGGCGCTTTCCCAATTGGCAGAGAGTCTAATGCTTCTTCCAATTCCTCCATGGCTGGAGGTGAGTCCAGCTCTTCCATGATCGGTAGATCCTCCAAATTTTTCAGTGCTTCCTCCGAAATCGAGCTGTCTTGGGAGTACAGACGTGGACAAAATTGTTGGTACCCCTCTGTTAATGAAAGAAAAACCCACAATGGTCACAGAAATAACTTGAATCTGACAAAAGTGGTAATAAGTAAAAATTCTATGAAAATTAACCAATGAAAATCAGACAATGCTTTTGAATTGTGGTTCAACAGAATTATTTTAAAAAACAAACTCAAGAAACAGGCCTGGACAAAAATGATGGTACCCCTAGAAAAGACTGAAAATAATGTGACCATAGGGACATGTTCAACCAAGATGTGTCCTCTAATTAACATCACAGGTGTCTACAAACTTGTAATCAGTCAGTCGGCCTATTTAAAGGGTGACAAGTAGTCGCTGTGCTGTTTGGTGACATGGTGTGTACCACATTAAACATGGACCAGAGGAAGCAAAGGAGAGAGTTGTCTCAGGAGATTAGAAAGAAAATTATAGACAAGCATGTTAAAGGTAAAGGCTATAAGACCATCTCCAAGAAGCTTGATGTTCCTGTGACTACAGTTGCACATATTACTCAGAAATTTAAGATCCACGGGACTGTAGCCAACCTCCCTAGACGTGGCCGCAGGAGGAGACGGATAATACGAATGGTAACAAAAGAGCCCAGAACAACCTCTAAACACATTCATGGTGAACTCCAAGGTCAAGGTACATCAGTGTCAGATCGCACCATCCGTCGTTGTTTCAGCCAAAGTGGACTTCATGGGAGACAACCAAGGAGGACACCACTATTGAAAACAAATCATAAAAAAGCCAGACTGGAATTTGCCAAACTGCATGTTGACAAGCCACAAAACTTCTGGGAGAATGTCCTATGGACAGACGAGACAAAACTGCAACTTTTTGGCAAGGCACATCAGCCCTATGTTCACAGACGCAAAAATGAAGCATACCAAGAAAAGAACACTGTCCCTACTGTGAAACATGGAGGAGGTTCTGTTATGTTCTTGGGCTGTTTTGCTGCATCTGGCACAGGGTGTCTTGAATCTGTACAGGGTACAATGAAATCTCAAGACTATCAACGTATTCCAGAGAGAAATGTGCTGCCCAGTGTCAGACAGCTCGGTCTCAGTTGCAGGTCATGGGTCTTGCAACAGGGTAACGACCCAAAACACATAGCTAAACACCCAAGAATGGCAAAGAGCGAAACATTAGACTATTCTAAAGTGGCCTTCTATGAGTCCTGATCTAAATCTATTGAACATCTGTAGAAGGAGCTGAAACATGCCGTCTGGAGAAGGCACCCTTCAAACCTGAGACAACTGGAGCAGTTTGCTCATAAGGAGTGGGCCAATATACCTGCTGAGAGGTGCAGAAGTCTCATTGACAGTTACAGAAATTATCTGATTGCTGTGATTGCCTCAAAAGGTTGTGCAACAAAATATGGAGGGCGCATGCGCACGCAGCGACCGGCAGCTGGTGAAAAAGTACGTCGTCTGTGTGTCTGTTTTTATGTACTTTTATATGTTTTTACGAAATCCTCTGTGTCGTTTCTGCCCTGGAGTGTTTGTGGACTGTATGGTGAAGCGCTCCCTGGTTCCTACAAAATAGACTTCCTCCCCTTTCTTGCACTGCTGCTACTTTTCCTCCGGCTCTTTGTCTATGAGGTAAACGCGTCCGGCACCATGGCTGGCAGAATATATTACTCCAGGGACATGTTGCTGCATATAAACACGGTTGATGCAGCGGCTGTGATTGAGCCTAAGCCACAACTGCCGGACTTTATTTTGAGAGACGGACACAGCGGTGAAAAGAGAGACGGGAGAAGGAAGCGCGGATGGCGTGGAGGTGTGAAATTGCGCCTGAGGAGACGTCAGTTTGGTAGCATTCCTGTTCCTTCGATGATTTTTGGGAACGTACAGTCTCTGAGAAACAAGGTGGATGAAATTCAAGGGAATGTACGCTATCAGAAGGACTTTAAGAACTGCTGTGTCATGGCTTTCACGGAATCTTGGCTTACTGCGCATGACTGAGATGCAGACCTGTGGATTGACGGCTTTGGAGCCCCGCTGCGCTCGGATCGGCAGGAAGAGGTAACGGGGAAATGTCAGGGGGGCGGCGTATGTTTATACATTAATAAGCAGTACTGCACATCTGTCAGGGTCAGAGAGCGCATCTGTACTCCTGATGTGGAGCTGCTGTCTGTGTCACTACGCCCCTTTTATTTGCCTCGCGAGTTCCCCCAACTTTTCATCACAATTGTGTACATTCATCCGAGGGCAGACGCTGACTCCGCCTCCAGCACCATCTTTGATGTGATCCAGCAGCTGCAATCAATTTCTCCAGAGGCGCCAAACTTCATTCTTGGGGATTTCAACCATGTTTCTTTAAAGAAGACACTTAAAAACTTTTATCAGTATGTCTCCTGCCCAACATGGCGAAAAAAGACATTGGACCTGTGCTATGGATCCATTGAGAGGGCCTATAAATTACTCCCCCTTCCTCCTTTAGGATCCTCAGATCACAACTGTGTACATTTGCTGCCCACATATAAAACTGCTCTCAGAAGAGGCAAGGTGGAGACAAGAGACACTGATGTGTGGACAGAAGATTCAGTGCACAGCCTCCAGGAATGCTTTGACTGTACGGACTGGGAGATGTTCACACTGTCCTGTGGGGATGATTTGGACTCTTTGGTGGACGTCACATGCTCATACATGGCTTTCTGTAAAAATAAGATTGTTCCATGTAAACGTGTCAAAATATATCCCAACAACAAACCATGGGTTATAAAATCAGTTAAATCCTGCTTACAGAGGAAAGCACTTGCCTTTAAACAGGGGTCTGTTTCTGAGCTACAGGTTGCCACAAAGGAGCTGAAGGCCGAAATTTTAAGAGCAAAACAGAATTATAAATCAGAGTTGGAAAGCAAGATGGCAGCAAAGAAACTTGGTTCAGCCTGGGCCAGTATGAAAACTATTGCAGGCCTTCAGAGCACAGAGCGCAGTAATCGTGTGTTTTTAGATGGTTTTATTTCAGACACAGAGCTGGCTAATACTCTTAATTGTTTTTATGGTCATTTTGACTCCTTTGATTTTAGCACTGAAACCCAAGATTTGAAACAGAAACTCAAAGACAATCAGCACTTTAATATTGAGGTGCAGGATGTTAAAAGGGAGTTCTGCGCTGTAAAAGTGAACAAAAGTCAGGGCCCTGTTATGACTCGCTGCTCATCAGCGGCGCCAGCCGCGCGCACACCTGCTCCTCGTCAGCGGCGAGGTATTTAATCCACTCTGCCCTGGGCTTCGGCCTGAAGCCGTCTCTCTACTTCGGCCCCTTCGCTACTACGGATCTCAAACCTACTAGTGAAGATATCCTGGGTAAGCTCCCCTTACCTCTCTCCTCTAGCCTTCCCCTGTACACAGGTGGACATTCCCGGCGGCGGACTTCATCACCTCGCCGTTGGCTCTACGCTGCTGCCACAGGTACCACAGGTCGCTGTCTCCCGGGCTCAGCCCTTGTCGACGCCAGCCACCTGTCACAACCAAGTAAGCCAGCTACCATCATTATTCCCTGTATTGATGTGGTGCCCGTTACCCTTCTCCCTCTGCTCTTTCCCACAGGGTTGTCCGGCTGTACGGCCTCCTGCCCCTGTGCCTGACGCAGACGCCACCACCAATACATTCTTATTCCACAGACACGCAGCCACACACTTCCTTGTTGCTAATAAAGCTGTTAAATCTATCCTGAGCCTGCGTGTGTGTCTCCTGGGCCGTGCATTATGTCAGTACGGCTTCAGCAGAGCGGCTCGGCAGACAGCGGGCTCGCACGCCGTCTTTCCACCCTCGAGGCTCGGGTGGATTTAATAGCTCATCAGCAACAGGTGATACTGAATCAATTAATTATCATTACTAACCGATTAGACCGCTTGGACCCCCAGCAGCCATTCCCCTCGGCTCGTCCGGGTGGCGTGGCTCCTGCGGCTCCGGTGGCCGTCCAGCCTGCTCCAGGTGCGCCAACACGGCTCACACCAATCCCCACTCCTGCTCGCTTCAGCGGTAAGCTGGGTGGAGCTCGGGGTTTTATTATGCAGTGTGAGTCCGTGTTTCTTCGCGTTCCCGGAGATTTTCCCTCAGACCATAGCAGAATTGGCTATATAGGTAATCTCCTTGAGGGTCGTGCGCTTACCTGGGCTTACGCCATTATGGTGAAGCCCAGCTACGCCACCCTCACCTATGGCCAGTTCGTGCGACAATTTCTGGAAGTGTTCGATCATTCGCGTTTGGACAGTGTCCAGGTCGACCGCCTTCTCGGACTCCAACAGGGGAGCCGATCGGCGGCCGACTACACGATCGACTTCCAGGTTACCGCGGAGGAAGTTGGCTGGGAAGAGCGTGCGCTCTGCGGCATCTTCCTCCGCCGTCTAAATTCCGGTCTGAGGGATGAGTTGACTGGACGGGATACCCCGGAGACGCTGGTGGAGCTGATTTCTCTCACCATCAGTTTGGATAACAGGCTGCGCGAGCGCGCCTCCGAGCGAAAGCAATCTTCTCGCTCGCGGGGCGCCTCTGCACGTCTGCCCCAAGCTCGCCCCCTGGCGTTGCCGCCGCCAGAGGTCTCCGAGGAGTCGGAACCAATGGTGACGGGCCGGACAAAGCTCCCCCTGGCGGAGAAACAGCGCCATCGTGACCTGGGCCTCTGCATGTATTGCGGAGGTAGCCAGCACACGGTGGAGCATTGTCCGGAGAAGCCAAACGAGGTGGTCCGCGAGTCACTGTAGGAGGCCTCGCGGACGCTAATCGGTTAAGTCCCCTCACACATTTGACGCTGCCCATCCGTTTCTGTCACAACCTCACTGGGCATCTCACACATGCACTGGTGGATTCAGGCGCGGAGGGTAGCTTTATTTCACAAAGCCTGGCAACCCGACTGGGCATCCACTGTCACCCCCTCGATACTCCTCTCGCCCTGGTTAATCTCTCCCGAGTTTCCCTGGGAAAGGTAACTCACCAAACATCCCCTGTCCCGGTGATCATCTCTGGAAACCATCGGGAGGATATCTCCTTTTACGTCCTGCCCACCTCAGTAACACCTGTCATCCTCGGTTATCCCTGGCTCCGCCTCCACAACCCCGCCTTGAACTGGAAGACTGGGAAGGTTTCAGCGTGGAGCACTTTCTGCATGGGTACCTGCCTCCAATCCGCGGCCTGCGCCCCGTCCTTGCCTCCCACAGCTCAGGACACCGCGCCCCCGGATCTCACCCTAGTGCCCTCAGAGTTCCACGACCTGGGTGCCGTTTTCAGTAAGTCCAAGGCGATGTCTCTGCCTCCTCACCGGCCCTACGACTGCGCCATTAACATCCGCCAGGGGGCGCCCTTACCCTCAGGACGCCTCTACAGTCTGTCAGCGCCGGAGAAGGAGGCAATGAACAGCTACCTGAAGGAGTCGCTCAGTGCTGGGATCATCCGACCGTCCTCCTCTCCAGTAGGTGCAGGGTTCTTCTTCGTTGGAAAGAAGGACGGATCGCTTCGTCCTTGTATCGACTATCGAGCTCTCAATGATATCACGGAGAAGGACCGGTACACCCTGCCCCTTATGGACACTGCCTTCCACTCCCTCCAGGAGGCGACCTGGTTTACTAAGCTGGATCTCCGCAGCGCTTACCACCTCGTCCGGATCCGGGAGGGAGATGAGTGGAAAACCGCCTTCCGAACCCCAAACGGGCATTTTGAATATCTCGTGATGCCGTTTGGGTTGACCAACGCTCCAGCCGTCTTTCAGCGCCTCATCAATGACGTCCTCCGGGACTTCATCGGCCTGTTCGTATTCGTCTACCTGGACGACATTCTCATCTTCTCCAGGTCCAGGGATGAACACCGGGTCCACGTGAGGCGGGTCCTGCAGAGACTGCTAGAGAACCGTCTGTACGTCAAGGCGGAGAAATGTGAATTCTACGCCAAAACAACTTCCTTCCTGGGGTTCGTCATCTCAAACGACCAGGTGCTTCCGGACCCAGCGAAGATCAAAGCAGTGGTGCATTGGCCCACACCAACTTCTCGAAAGCAAGTTCAGCAATTCATCGGGTTCGCCAATTTCTACCGCCGCTTTGTCCCAAACTTTGGAGCCATCGTCGGGCCCCTGACCCGCCTCACCTCTCCTAAGACCCCATTCCGGTGGACTGAAGAGGCCGCTTCGGCCTTCCAGGCGCTGAAGACGGAGTTCTCCTCCTCCCGGGTCCTCAGCCAGGTCGATCCCGCGCTGCAGTGCATTGTGGAGGTGGACGCTTCGGACACGGGGGTGGGGGCGGTGTTGTCCCAGCGGTCCCCAGCCAATGGAGTCAAGCGACCCTGCGCCTTCTTCTCTCGGTGCCTGTCCCCGGCGGAACGAAATTACGACGTGGGGGACAGAGAGCTTCTTGCCATCAATCTTGCCCTGCAAGAATGGCGTCACTGGCTGGAGGGGGCAGCCTTGCCTTTTGTGGTCCTTACTGACCACAAGAACCTGGAGTACCTGAGATCTGCCAAGCGTCTGAATGCCCGCCAGGCGCGTTGGTCCCTGTTCTTTGCAAGGTTTAAGTTCAGCATCACATATAGGCCTGGCTCCAAGAACGGCCTGCCCGACGCCCTCTCCAGGCAATTTGCCCCGAAGGCCGCAGAAGACGTTGCTCACACCATCTTGCCCAGGTCGTGCGTCGTGGGGGCTGTTACATGGGACATAGAAGACAAGATCCGGAGGGCGCAGGAGTCGGAACCGGACCCTGGCGGCGGACCGGAGGGGAGGCTCTTCGTGCCATCTGCCGTCCGGGGGGATGTTATACACTGGCTCCATACCTCCAAGCTCACTTGCCATCCTGGAGCTTCGCAGATGATTGACCTTCTCCAGCGATCCTTTTGGTGGCCAGGCCTGTGGAAGGATGCCGCCCGTTACACCCGGGCCTGCCCCGTCTGTGCTGCCAGTAAGTCAGGTAACGCTCCCCCTGCGGGTCTGCTCCAGCCCCTGCCCGTCCCTGGCAGGCCCTGGTCGCACATCGCTCTGGACTTCGTCACCAGGCTCCCTGTCTCCAACAACTTTGACACAGTTCTGACCATTGTAGACCGTTTTTCCAAGGCCGCCCACTTCGTGCCCCTACGTGGACTTCCCTCAGCCTTGGAGACGGCGGACCTCCTCATCCAGCACGTGGTCAGACTGCATGGAATCCCGGTCGACGTGGTCTCCGACCGTGGCCCCCAGTTTTCTTCGGACGTCTGGAGGTCATTTTGCAACGCCCTGGGAGCCAAGGTAAGCCTCTCCTCCGGCCATCACCCCCAGTCTAACGGGAAGTGTGAGCGGACTAACCAGGAGCTGGAGGCTACGCTCCGCTGCGTTACGTCATCCAAACCCATGTCCTGGAGTTCTCACCTCGCCTGGGTGGAGTACGCCCACAACACCTCTCGCTCTACGGCCATCGGGATGTCGCCCTTTAAAGCATCCTTGGGCTATGATCCACCCCTGTTCCCCGCGCAGGAGGGCGAGTTGGCTGTTCCCTCTGTCCAGGCACATCTGAGGCGGTGCCGTTCCCTGTGGTCCACGGCGCGTAATGCGCTTTTACGCACGGCGGAGCGCAATAAGTCTACGGCGGAGCGCAATAAGTCTACGGCGGACCGACATAGGAGACCTGCACCTGCCTACCAGGTGGGACAGCAAGTTTGGGTATCCACACAGGACGTAAACCTAAAGGGTGAGAGGAGAAAGCTGGCCCAACGGTTCATCGGCCCTTATCCCATAACCAGAATCATCAACCCGGTGGCTGTGCGTGTGGCTATTCCCTCCTCCCTCCGCATCCATCCCACCTTCCACATCTCCAAAATTAAACCGGTGGTCTCTGACCCCCTCTGCCCTCCACCTGCGGCGCACCCCGCTCCCCGGATGATTGGTGGCCATCCGGCCTTGACCGTCGCTGACATCTTGGACGCCCGACGCCGGGGTCGCGGATTGCAGTACCTGGTGGATTGGGAGGGCTATGGACCCGAGTGGAGACAGTGGGTGCCTTCCTTGCTGGTGTTGGACCGGTCGCTCATTTCTCAGTTTCATCGAGCGCACCCGGAAAAACTATCGCCAGGAGGCGCTGCTAGAGGGGGGAGTACTGTTATGACTCGCCGCTCATCAGTGGCGCCAGCCGCGCGCACACCTGCTCCTCGTCAGCGGCGAGGTATTTAATCCACTCTGCCCTGGGCTTCGGCCTGAAGCCGTCTCTCTACTTCGGCCCCTTTGCTACTACGGATCTCAAACCTACTAGTGAAGATATCCTGGGTAAGCTCCCCTTACCTCTCCTCTAGCCTTCCCCTGTGCACAGGTGGACATTCCCGGCGGCGGACTTCATCACCTCGCCGTTGGCTCTACGCTGCTGCCACAGGTACCGCAGGTCGCTGTCTCCCGGGCTCAGCCCTTGTCGACGCCAGCCACCTGTCACAACCAAGTAAGCCAGCTACCATCATTATTCCCTGTATTGGTGTGGTGCCCGTTACCCTTCTTCTCCCTCTGCTCTTTCCCACAGGGTTGTCCGGCTGTACGGCCTCCTGCCCCCGTGCCTGACGCAGTCGCCACCACCAATACATTCTTATTCCACAGACACGCAGCCACACACTTCCTTGTTGCTAATAAAGCTGTTAAATCTATCCTGAGCCTGCGTGTGTGTCTCCTGGGCCGTGCATTATGTCAGGCCCTGATAATATATGTGGGCGCTTGGTAAAGTCCTGTGCACATGAACTGAGTCCTATATTTCATTACATTTTCAACAAGTCCTTACAGACACAACATGTGCCTAAGATCTGGAAAGAAGCTGTGGTTGTTCCCGTTCCAAAATCCAGCTGTCCTAAAACGGTAAACGACTTTAGACCAGTTGCTTTGACTTCAATTTTAATGAAAAGTTTTGAAAAATTGATCAGATGTGAGGTCCTAAAGCAGACTGAGCATGCATTGGATCCTCTGCAGTTTGCCTATTGGCCTCACAGAGGAGTGGAGGATGCCACTGTCACTCTGTTTAACATGCTTTTTAAACATCTGGATTTTAATGGGACACACGCCAGACTTTTATTTGTGGACTTTTCCACTACCTTCAATACAATCCAACCTCATACCTTAGTTGAAAGGCTCCTGCAGCAATTTGATTTGAGCAATAATCTGGTGGGTTGGACTCTGGATTTCTTAACCAACAGGACGCAGAGAGTAAGGGTCAATGGTACATTGTTGGACCTAAAGTGCTCTTCTACTGGCTCTCCTCAGGGGTATGTGTTGTCACCACTACTCTTCATCCTGTACACAAACATGTGTCGGAGCAGACATGACAACAGACACATTATAAAGTATGCTGATGACTCAGTTATTGTCAGTCTTCTCCAGGATGGTGAGAGTGGCCACGGCCCAGTAGTTGATGATTTTGTTCACTGGTGTGAGGATTCCTACCTGCAGCTGAATACGACAAAAACTAAAGACATGATTATTGACTTTAGGAGGGAAAATCCCAGGCACAAAGTCACCGTACTAAAAGGCCAGACCACCGAATGTGTACAATCCTATAAATATCTTGGGACGATTATTGATAGTAATTTAAACTTTGAAGAGAACTGTGAAAGGGTGTGCAAAAAGGGTCAGCAACATTTGCATTGCTTGAGAAAACTTGCACGCTTCCAAGTTGACCGAACCATAATGACAATGTTTTATCGGGCTTTTATTGAATCTGTTTTATCCTTTTCTTTAGTGTCATGGTTTGGTCAGATAAAACAGAAACAGAGGAAATCCTTGGATCAGGTAGTTGGATGGTCCAGTCGTTTGCTTGGTGAGTCACAGCTGAGCCTGACATCCCTGTACACCAGACAAGTACAGAGGATGGCTACCTCCATTTTAAATGATGACTCCCACCCTTTGCACTGCCACTTTCAGCTTCTTCCCTCAAGACGGAGGTTTGCTGTCCCAAAAAGTAGAACCCAGCGCTACAAAAACAGCTTTGTCCCTGCTGCTGTCAAAGAGTTGAACAAGCTGTAAAAATATATTGCACATAATTTTAGGTACCTATTTATTAACTCCATTTTATATTTACTTATTTTTGTAGGATGACACTTGGGTTCTAAATATTTTATTGGGTTTTAGACCTTTGAGTTTTTAACCTCTGACTAGTTTTTAACTTTTAATATGACTCTTCTCTCTTACCTCTGGTTTTTCTCCCATCTCTCTGTCTTTTTATACCCTGATTGATGGAGCCTTGAGCATTTTTATCATGTTTATAGTCAGCTTCATATGTGCCTGTGTTTGTGTCTATGTTGAATGTAATTTGTGGCTTGTATATATGGATGTCACCAGACTGCAAATCAAATCTACCTACAGGTACAAATAAAGTAACCTGAACCTGAACTTGAACCTATTAAGTTAAGGGTACCATCATTTTTGTCCAGGCCTGTTTCATGAGTTTGTTTTTTAAAATAATTCTGTTGAACCACAATTCAAAAGCACTGTCTGATTTTCAATGGTTAATTTTCCTAGAATTTTTATTTATTACCACTTTTGTCAGATTCAAGTTATTTCTGTGACCATTGTGGGTTTTTCTTTCATTAACAGAGGGGTACCAACAATTTTGTCCACGTCTCTATAGATCAGAGTAGTGCTCTACCCACCTCTCCATCTGCTCCATTTGGCTTGTGATGGTAGTTCCGGTCTTGGTTTTTAGCAGCGCTGTCTTGCGTTGAGTTGGCCCCATTGCTTTCTTGATCCCGTCGTACATTCCATGTATGTCTCTTGTGTTAGCTGCCATTTGGATACTCTCACAGCGTTTCAACCAGTAATCGTTTGCGCAGCGTCTGGCTGTCCGTTGAGTCTTGCTCCTGGCTGCCTGCAGAGCTTCTTGTGATTTGCGGGTGGGGCGATCCTTGTGTTTCATTAGAGCAGCTCTCTTTTCTACGAGGACGGTGGCCAGCTCGCTGGAGTTCGCCTCGAACCAATCGGGTGTGTTTCCTCGTTTTTTTACCAAATGTACGGAGAGCAACACTGTGGATGTGATCTCTGAGGATATTCTATCTCTCTGTGGCATCTGCTTCGGGTGAGGTTGTGATGGACTTCTTGAGATTTTCGGTGAATTCGATGACTTTGGTTGTTGCGTCATCCTGGCATCAATGCGCTGTCTTCCAGGAGGTATGTTGTAATGCAGGGCCTTGGGAACAAGTCTGACCTTACAGCATACCAGTGAGTGATTTGTGTCGCAGTCAGCACTCTGGTACGAGCGGGTGATCTGTACATTCTGCAGATGGTGTTGACGTGTCAGTATCAGGTCCAGTTGGTGCCAGTGCTTAGAGCACGGGTGCATCCAAGCAACTTTATGCTGTTGCTTTAGCTGAAAGTAGGTGTTCGTTATGCAGAGTCCTTGGAGTGAGCACAGTTCTAGCAGGCGTTGTCCATTTTCATTCATCTTACCGCTTCCGTGCTTCCCCCATACATGTTGGTCAGGATCCTGAGTCAGCACCCACTCTAGCATTGAAATCTCCCAATAAGATCAGGTGTTCTCTGGAAGGTATCTTTTGTATCATCGATGAAAGCTGATTGTAAAATTCATCTTTCATGTCCTGCCTGGAGTACAAGGTGGGCGCGTAGACACTGATTAGGTTGACCGGTCCGTCTGAGGTGTGCAGTTGAAGAGAGAGCATCCTTTTTGTTCCTCCCTCGGCAAGATCCACCATCTTCAGCAGAGAGTTTTTCACTGCAAAGCCAACTCCATGCTCCCTTGTCTCCTCTGCACTCTTACCCTGCCAGTAGAAGGTATAATCACGTTCATGTAATGAGCCTCTTTCTGGTAGGCGCGTTTCTTGGAGTGTGGCGATGTCCACCTTGAGCTTCAGCAGTTCGTTGTTTATTACCGCTGTCTTGCGTGCGCCCTCTATCGCTCGGTGATTGTTTGAGAAGCCCAGAAGTAGGGTTCTGACGTTCCAGCAGCCGAATTTGAGTGCTGGTTTTTTGTTATTTGATACTTTGTTTTTGTTTGGTGCAGAGTTTGCAGTCCATGATTCAGAACAGAAGTATTCCTGAGCCCCACGCACCCAGTAGGGCAGACAGACTGTGGCGGAACAGCACCTAACTGGCTGGGGGCTGCCCGGCTTGAGGCGGGCGGTAGCTGTCCAGTGAGATACTATGACCTCTCCCACCGTCGAAAACAATCCCTGGCGCCCAGCTCTATGCCAATTGAGCGGAGGCTTATAACCGGTGAACTGTTGTTTCCCGTGTTTTTGATGATGATGATGCCTACGTGATGTCACATAGACACCATAGTATAGAGTCGCCGATGATGTTCCACGACATGGAGAGCAATACAGTGAGGGAAAACTGCTGCAGGTCAGAAAAGATGCTGTGAAGATGAAACACCTGAGGTTCCAGCAGTACGTCGCAGCCATGACTGTGAGCAACAGAGCCGTCTGAGACATGCAGAAATACTTGCTTATACTTGCTTTCTACGGGCATGGACGGGTCACGATCATAGGACCGCATATGATGTGCCTATGATGTCTGCATGATGTCTGATGATGTTCCTATGATGTCAACGATCATAGGACTCGCTACATGATGTCTATCTGTGTGCAGAAATATATGCTTATACTTGGTTTTTACGGGTATGCACAGGCATGCACTAGACAGACACAGGTAATCAACATAACAGAGAAGAGTAACAGGCAGGAGAAGAAGTAACAAGCACGAGCAAACAGAGACGGCAGGGCATGGGTACAGAAAACAATTAATAATCCTTCGAGCTACTGCCCTTTTCTTTTTGTACTCTATTACCGGAGTGGTGGCTCAGTTGGTAGAGCATCCGCCCCACACCCGGGAGGCAGGGGTTCAAATCCCGGCCGGGTCATGCCGAAGACCATATAAAAGAGGAACTTCCTGCCATCCAGCTTGGTGCTCAGCAATAAATGGAATGGAGGAGGGAACTCTGTGGCGGCGCCTTGCATGGCAGCGGCCCTCTGATTCTGCACTTGGGGTGTGTGTGATTTACACTGTAGATAGGTAAAGCACAATCTCGTTCTACTGTACATGATTGGTTGTACGGTTGAATGACAATAAGGGTCATTTAATTTAAGTTTTCACTATTCATATTCTTCTTCAGCTCTATGAATGCCTTGTTTCGCTCTTTTACTGCAATACTACATTCATCATTCCACCAGGGTACAACCTTCCTCCTACCCTGTGTTGTTTTCTTAGGTATACTTGCTATTGCACCATTCAGAATATGATTGGTTACCTGACTTGAACACTCTTATATGCCACCTTCGAATGTTACCAAATGACATGATTGAACACAGTATTGCCTAAATTTTCCCCAATCTGCCTTGTCAAAACACCATCTTGTAAAACATCTTCCCTCTAGTATACCATATTTTTTGGACTATAAGGCGCACTTAAAATCCTTTAATTTTCTCAAAAATCGACAGTGCGCTTTATAATCCGGTGCGCCTTATGTATTAATTCTGGTTGTGCTTACTGACCTCGAACCGATTTTATGTGGTACACGGTGCTCAAAAATCTGTCAAAAATGTTTTAGTACGACTTTGGTAAGCTACGAAGCCGAACCGCTTGATGGATTGTCGGAGCATTACGGTAGTCAGGAGCCTCGCGGAGTAATATGTGCTTCAACATAATGGCCGGATGGCTTTTTCCACAAATCTCCGTCCCTATTGATCTGCAACTCCATGCGCGCCCATCTCATCGATACTGTCAAAACCCAAGTGAAGCAAACTAATTCAGAGCTTGCCATCATTCTGGGTGGATTAACCAAAGAACTCCAACCGTTAGATATTGGTGTCAACAAGTCGTTCAAAATTAAATTGCTAGCCACTATCTGCCAATGGATTGTGGATGCCTGGGTTAAGGTATCAGTCTCAAGTGTCGTCCGAGCTTTCATGAAGGCCGGAATCATCACTGAACAGCTAAATAACAGCAACGAGACTGACTCGGATAATGACAAGAGGGATCCGGGCATGCTTGATGCCGAAATCGCCCAACTGTTAAACTCAGCTATGTTTACATGGACACAAGTAACCGGATTAAAAGCCTGATTGGAATAAAAATGCTTCATGTAAACATGACAATCTGAATATTCTAACCCGATCACGCTCATTTGGATCAAAATTTCATTCCGATTGAGAGGGGTGGGTTATGCCGATTGTTAATCGGAATGGTGCGCATGAAAACACTGCCGAACGTAGGGCAGAAAATATGTTTACTGTGCATATCTTGGGCTGCACGGTGGCGCAGTGGTTAGCACTGTGGCAGCACAGTTTTACCCTCGGCCGGGGGATCGCAGAGATCATGGGTTTGATCCCTGCCCCCCGCCAACAGTGATCTGTGTGGAGTTTGCATGTTCTCCCCGTGTTTGCGTGGGTTTACTCCGGGATTTCTCCGGTTTCCTCCCACATGCCAAAAACATGCAGATTAGGGAGTTAAGGGGCGCTTGCGCACACAGCGACCGGCAGCTGGTGGCTTGTCACCGGACTGCAGAACAAATCTACCTACGGGTACAAAATAAGTCAAAAAAAAAAAAATGTCTGTACACCAGTTGCACGTCGACGTGACGTATTTTCGCCTTAGCAGAAGCTCGCGGAAAACATAGCGGGAGTAAAACAAAACTGGTCCGTATCGTCCTGCTGTCTCCCGCTGTTCGTCATATGCAGAAGTATGTACTTGTAGCTTCACTACGGAGACCAGCAGAAGCAAAAGTACAGTCTGAATAACACAATACAGGTCCATTTCGACACGAAGCGGGGCTTGCTAACACCGGAAGTTGCTTCTTCTACTATTTTCATAATGTCGACGTGCGCATGTCAAAATGATTCCATTCAAACGACTTAATGCGCCTTATAATCCGGTGCACCTTATGTATGAAAATAGACCATCAAATAGACCTAGAAGTCTGTTCACAGACATATGTAGATCCAAACAACACTAGCATCCTCTGTGCCATCTTCTGGATGTTTGGAAATTTTGCTGGGCTTAATGAAGCATAAAACTCATCCAGTTTAAGAGAGTGGAACTTCTCCTTCAAGATGGTGTCACATTGGAGATCAATCAGTTCCAACTGCAACTGCTGTGGCACCGTTTCAGGATCTTGTGTGAAGGGACATGACACCAGCTGAAGTGATTTGTCAATTTTTCCAAAATCAGAGAACCGACGGCAGAATTCTCCATGCAGGTCATCCAGTGATTTCCTGTATTTTTTCACATGTCGAGGGGCCTCTTTCAGTGTAGCCAGCGTGGGGAAATGAGTGAATGACTTGTTTGGCATTTGTTTTGAGAATAAAGCTAGCTTGGTTTTGAAGGCTCTGACGTTTGTGTGCATTTCATGCACAAACTGGTCTTTCCCTTGTAGCTTCATGTTCAGCTCATTCATGTGTGTCAGTATGTCCACAGCAAAGCTAAATCACAAAGCCAATCGGTATCACTCAGCTCAGGAAAATCGTCAGCTTTCTCAAGTTGCTCCAAAAATGAGATAATCTCCTGTTTCAGCTCCCACACTCGTTAATATACTTTCCCCAAACTTAACCAGCGGACACTGGAATGAATGGTAAAGCAAGTCCTGGTGATCAGCATCAGTCTCTTCAAGAAACTTAATAAACTGACGATGCTGAAGTCCCCTCGCTCGAATAAAGTTAACAAGCTTTACAACTGGCTTCACTATGTGGTCGAGCTGCAATACAGATCTGCACAGTGCTTCCTGGTGGATTATGCAGTGTAAGAAAATTACCTCCTGTTCGGGGTTGTCCTCTTTCACCCTCTCCTGGATTCTTTTGAGCAACCCAACATTTTTTCCCTGTCAGATTTAGCGATCCATCTGTGGTAACGTTGGCAAGCTTACTCCAGGGTAGCTTGTGCCTCATGATGACCCCCGACACGCTGTTATACAAGTCCTCTCCCTGCGTTTTCCCTTTTAGGGATTCCATGGCCAAAAACTCCTCCGTTATCTCAAAATTGTCATTAATCCCTCTGATGAAAATTAAAAGCTGATTGGTGTCCTTAATGTCATTACTTTCATCCAGTGCCAAGGAATATAATGTAAATAACTCCGCTTTTTTGTTTAGCTTGCTAGCTAAGTCTTCATCAATCAGCTCAACACGGCGAGTCACTGACCTGCGTGATAAGCCAATTTTTTCAAATTTGTTTTTGCTCTCAGAACACAAGATACCTGCTGTCTCTACCATGCACTCTTTGAGAAACTCCCCTTCGGAGAAAGGCTTACCGGTCTTTGCTAATTTGAATGCCAGCAAATACAGGGATGTGAATGGGGTTTGGGGAAAAAAGAGGAAACTAAGCCGGGGGTCTAACGAAATCTGGTGTTTTAGAATGCTCAAATGTGGTCTTATATTTAAAGTTAGAAGTAAGTACAAATGCATTTATAGTTTACCTTTTTAATCTGCTGCTGCATCACATGTGTAATCATGTTCAATACTGTTTTGATTCAGTGTCGCACTTTATTGAGAAACAGAAAATTTCACTTCCATATTTACATGCCTATGCTACTACTCTATGAACTTATGTACAAGTCAATGTATTCTTCACATCTAATTGTGCAATTTTTTCTTCTTGGCTACCAAAGCCTGGAGCTGTTCTGTAGCCTTCCTCTTCTCTGATTTTCTGTGGGCAAGCAGTGCCTGCTTAGCTGCATTAATTCATTCATTCATTCATAAAAAAAAGTTGCATATCAGTATATTTTAACCCCTTGAACTCTTGCGAATTCCGCGGGCGGTCACGTCTCTGTGTCTTAGTGCGTCTCAGTGTGCACTGAAAAAAAAAAGCTGTATTTCCGGTCTTCCAGTACAGACACAGCCTTGTTACAACCTGAGAAAAAAAGCTGTGTAATATATTCATTTTTTGTGGTATTTTTACAAAATTTTGACCTGAGCTTGAAAACACTTGGTTCTACATTTCTGTTGTGTTTTCTAGCCAGTATCTGACAGCTGTATGTTATTTGCAAGCATTTGTATCTAAAAAAACACCCAGGTGAACTTTCTTGTTACTCAGTGGCAGGAGCACTTAGAGAGATTATGACTGTTTTGCCAAAGAATTCAGAGTATTTTCTTTTAAATGAGACTAACCCCATGAAGATGCTGCAAAGGGTTGAAGAACAGCTTTTGATTTACTTTGGGCATGTTATTTTTAGGCGTTTTTAGGGAAGTTGAACAGAGTTCAACAGGTTAATATTTGAAAGATAATCTAAGAAAGTAAGTAAAACCTAAAAGATGTTTAATATTTTTATGCAATGACCATAAAGAAATTATGTTTACTAATAAAAGCAAAGATATCTTAGGAAAGGCAACCCATCACCACCCATGACAAAAAAAAACTAACACATTCATTATGTAACTCCTCCTAGTGAAACAAAAAATGACAAATTATATTCAAAATTCTTAGATTGCATTTCAAATTGTGAGAAAATATGTAATAACAACAATCGATAATCAGCATTCAAATGCAATTAGTGTTTCAAAATAGGCATGAGGTCACAACTTACACACGCTATTTCATAACAAATTCATTACGCGAAAATTCTCAAGTACATTACTTATAACGAGAAAAAAATCTTACCTCGGAATGTGTCTTCCGATCACTAATTGCTGTAATCGGGGCCGACTGTGATGAACTTTGATTGACTGGCATCTGAATTTGACCGTGTCCATCGATCGTTTTGAATGCAGCACGAGCGAGTAGTTCGATCTCTTGTAGCCACAATTTTGAGATGTTTCTGTTTTGAACAGTGTTCAACTAAGGCAACACAACCACGAGATCCATAACTCAAGAAATCATTGCAATAAACACACTGGGCTTTCCCTGGTACTTCGCATTTCGCTATGAAGTCGGCCATTTTTTCAACCACAACTTCGGTATTTTTACCAATCTTTACAGTCATCGACACAGTTTTTTCGAGCCATTCCCAACAAAACTTGTTCCTTATCCCTTTGTCGATTTCTAAAATTCTTGCTTTGTTGTCTTTCGTGAGTTTTAGGTTCACCATTTTCACGAAATCGGGAAAACTCAGTTGATTGAACTGATTGAACTGTCCGCCATTTGCATTTCGCTCCGCGTGTTGGATATGACAAAGGAAATCTAACAAAATCGCCGATTGGTTGCTTCAATAAGTATCAGCCAATCAGTGGCCTTGTTACATTACATTACTGATCTCGCTGGGTAGCGCGTTATGCGTGGTGGATTTTAGCAGCCGATCGAAAATACGACTCGCCGCTCATAACATACCCCCCCCCCCAAAAAACAAAACAAAAAACAAAAATTTCTCCTCAAATTTAGACGATTCACGAGAATGACCCTAGACATGATCAAATCCGAGGAATTCCGCGGATCCGTGGAGGATTCTCATCCCTGCAAATAACTTGCCTTCGTGCTTGATTCTTGGATGGCAGTTTGTCGGATAAAAGTGTTTTGCTGAGCATGCAATTTAGCTACCAACCTCTGAGCGGTAGCCGTCCGTTCTGGCGTTGACTGGTTGTTAGCGTAATTAGCATGCTTGGTGGAAAAGTGACGACTGACGTTGTATTCTTTTAAAACCGCGACGGTTTCTTGGCAAATAAGACATACAGCCTTTGACCAGACTTCAGTGAAAAAGTATTTAGTTGTCCATTCCTTGTTAAACACTCTGCACTTGCTGTCGACTTTTCTTTTCTTTGGCCCACTCATTGTTGCAATTGGGTTCTGCTGTCAGAGCAGTAGCATAGTAATAACAAAGAGTAGCCCGGGCTCTGCAAAATCAAGTGTTTTGCTGCGCCTAATGCGCCACCTGATGGAATTACCAGGCATTACAGGACAAGGTCAAATGAATGTAGTCATAATTATGATATGATATGATTTGGGCAATTATGTACCAATCTTTGGGGGGCCGGATTAAAAAGACCAACGGGCCGGATGTGGCCCGCGGGCCGTAGTTTGCCCACCCCTGGTTTAGGCAAATTAACGATCTTTCATCTAACACCTCTTCCACAACATTTCCATTATCATCTGTATGTGTGCTTCCCCACAAGCTATTATGGGCATTAAAGTCTCCACACCACACCTCTTTCATATGCCCTTCCCCTGCCATAACACTGAAAATATCTGGTGTTAACTTCCTACTGCTGTTAACTTCCTACATGGGTTGTAATAATCAATCAGCTCAATATTTCCTTGTCCATTTGGCCTACATATTTCAATAATATTATACTCTATATCCTGGGGGGGGGGGGGGGAATCACCCTATACACCAGGCCATCTTTAATGAAAGTGGCACATCCTCCTCCATTTACAGTGTTAATTCTATCCTGTCTGATTGAACTGTATCCTGGAATAATAAAATCTAAGTGAGGTTGAAGCCATGTCTCCTGTACACACACTACCTGTGGAACAACTTCTAGTTCATAAAGATACTTCTTGAGTTCTTGTCTGTTTGCTATAAGACTCCTCGCATTCCACTGTAGTATGTATGGAGTTTTTGCATAGGGCCATAAAAGTCACGTGACTCACGGGGGGTAAACATAAACACGCTGTAGGTGCCGCCATCTTGGATGGCAAGAGCAGCAGGTGCACTGTGACAACCCAGGCGTAACTTGTACTGTTTAGCGATCAGAATGAGTGAGGAGAACACACAGTCAGTCTGACATAATAACATCCCTATCATCCTCTTCAACAACTGACACTGTGGCCTCTGACACTGTGTCTACGATGTCTGTGTCAGATTCAGTGGAGTCATTGTCAGCAGTCATAACAGCAGACAAGTCCAGTAGTCCTGCTGCAGCTTCTTTCCGGCTTTCCTGCTCCCTTCTGCCTCTCATTGCTCATGATAGGGTTGCCACATCTTTTTTTTTTTTTTTTTAAAGTTCAGGACCAAAATCCTTAGTCGTTTAGCACACTGCAGAGCAAAATTTAAATGTGGATTAATTACGCAGCGCCCGACATGGACGGGATCACGATCAGAGGATGAAAGAGGAGTTTTGAATCATGGACGTTTCCCTGTAGTAGTCTGTTTCCTTTTCCAGCCCAGGACAGCAGCAGCACGTCTGGACAACACCGATCAGACAACAACAACAACAAAAAAAAAGGTTGATCGTTTTTGCGTTTGTTTTTAATCTTGCTCCCGTGCGCTCCTCTGGTGTGCCGAAATGCCTCAGTTGAACGGAGGTGGCGGGGATGATTTGGGGGCAAACGATGAGATGATATCTTTCAAAGACGAAGGGGAGCAGGAGGAAAAGATATCGGAAAATGTGTCAGCGGAAAGGGATCTGGATGATGTGAAGTCCTCGCTGGTGAACGAGTCGGAAAACAACAGCAGCTCGTCGGACTCGGAGGTGAGTGAAGCGCGCTGCATGTTTTTTTTTTTGTAAAGGCTCTCCACGGCGCGCCGCGTTAAAACGTACCTGATTTTATGCACATTTACAATAGTTTTCTCCTCTTTCATGTGTGTATTGTCCTTTGTAGCAAGCAGAGAGGCGCCCCCAAACCAGACCCGACTCAGAAAGTTATGAGAAAGCGAGAGATTACGTCAGTGAAGGTAATTATTCAAAAATCCAACTTTTTTTTTTTTTTTGCATTTCACACCGGCCATTTAATTCCCCGCTTATCCCCTTATCATTAATGACAACTTTCCCCTCATCCTTGCAGCATTGAGAAGGCAGCAAGATGGATCTCTGCATGTTTCCAAGCCAATCATTTCTGCGATTTTCATCTGCTGGGAACCTGTAGAATGACACATTTTCCAGTCCTGGTTGGCCGTATCTGTTGGTACATCCATGGGCAGCACAGGAGTACACCATTTTGCCGAGTTTGTAGGTACACGTGAGCTATGTGGTTTGTTTCACCCTGCTGCTGCTGTTGTTTCTTGCCATCCAATATGGCGGCACACTCTGGCTGGGCCAGTGCGGCACGCCCCCTTACGTCATACGCAAAAACTCCATAGTACCATAATTAAGGTCTTGTTTCAGCATGTGCAGTCTCCCCAGTTTCAGCTTTCAATAAAGCACGACTCTGGTCGACTGTGATATCTTTCACATCTAGGAAGCTTATGGCTGCTTCCACAATGGTTTTGATTCTGTCACTTTTCTTCTTTAGCTGTGCAGCAACATTAATGGTGTGGCAGATAAAAGCTATCAAGTTTGTCCTCTTAACTATCAATATGTCATCATCCATTTTGCATTTGTGAACACAAACATTCCTTGCAGCGGCATGATCTTGAGCTTGTGTGGGATTTGTTGATGGCTGGGCTTCCATTTGAAATGAACTTCTTTGAGGAAGGCCTGTTGTGTTTCTGACTATTCCTGCCTCTCTAACTGTCTTTAGAGCTTCTGCATACAAGATTTTCTTAGTTATTCTGATTTCCTGGGCTTGTCAAGCTTCCCTCTGCACAACACATCCTCCATATGCAGCACTGTGCTCACCCCCGCAGTTGCAACACTTTACTTTGGTGTCCTTGTCACATTTACCATATTCGTGCTCCCCCTCCACGTCTAGCACATCTTAACTTTCCCTTACAGTGCTGAGCAGTGTGACCCATCCTTTGACATTTGTAGCACCTGAGTGGCTTTGGGACGTATTCTCTGACACTGTAATACATGTATCCTATTAGGACTGATTTAGGGAGGGTTTCCTCAAACTGAATCATGACAGACAGTGTGTCCTTCAGTGAACCTTCTCTTTTACTCTTTAGCCTTTTCACATCCTTCACCTTTCCTCCTCGGATCTCGTTTTTCACTTCTTCCACAGACATGCTCAGAGGGACACCTGATATAACTCCCCTCAAGTTAGCTGTTGCGCCAGGAACATGCGCCTTCATTTGTTCTCCATTTAGACATGTCATTGCCAGTATTTTCTGTTGCTGTTGTTTACTTGTTGCATGAATTAACAGCCGATTATTATTCAAGAACTTTGCAAACTTAACTCTCCCAATTTCTTTCTCAACTGCTTTTGTTAGCTTAACCGGGTGATCTCAATGACAAGCTTCCAATCACTCCCTACATCCTCAAACTGCCATCCATTTTGGCTAGTTCGTGTTTTCTTCGCATTGTTACTTCCTCCCGCATCACTCTCATCTGACCCGCTTCTAGGTCTTGTTGCCCCCCAGCTGCTCTTTTCCGCCCCCCAGACCTGGATAGTGTCCAGCTCACCTCATCTTTATCATACCCATCAGAGCTAGATGCCATAATGTTACAGACAGCGTACAGTTTTTGCAATCCGCCACAAACAAATCACTCCTTCGCCAGCCGAACACAGACGTAAATGCGGTCCCAACCTTCTTCTTCTTCTTCTTCTTCTTCAAACAGTCCAACTCGATCATCAGAAGAGTGCTGGTTAAAGCTAAGATGAAACTCTGATTCCCTCTGCTAGCTGCTACTCCTACTCCAGAAAGATTAATGACTCTGTTAATGACTGTTTTTATATGACTGATGCCTCTGTTAGTGTCATAAACTCCCTTTCAGGGAAAGATAAAGGCACCATGCGCCAGCTGTGAGTTTGCAGATTTATTGAAGACAAACACAAAACTTACAAAAATGGCAAAACAGGAGAGCACAGGAGAAGCCCAAAATAGCTACGGCTAAGGCAAGAGGAATCGCCGGTTAAACCTGGAGGAAAAGGTGTGGAGCACATGTTAGGATATACAGAATACAAAGAGAAAAAATAAAGAGGAACTTGAGTCCAAACACTGAGTAGGGTGCTGCGCCAGACAAACGTGCCACAGCCCCTTAAATAAGGCAAAGGAAATTAGCCACAAATGGGAACAGGTGCGAGGAATAATCCCAAAATAAAGCCAGCTGTGCCAAACCACAAACTTAAGACTAACAACGGAAGTCAGCAATGAACACTTTCAAAGTAAAAGCACAGCAGGAACTTATAAACAGAACCAAAATAAACTCAAAACACAAAATACATCCAACAACATAAGGTAAATAACAACACCGAAAGGAGGAAAAACAGCAAATAAGCAGAAATAAACTGACAGCATGAGCACAGTGCATACACTGTGCTCGGCGTCATGACAGTTACAAGAGAGCTATGCCCACCAGTAACAGTGAATTGTTCCAAGCTAACATTACATTAGATGCTACGCCACTTCTGGTCACTTCCCAACAAGCCTGTTAGCATGCTGACTAGCTATATCACTCGTGATTATCCGTACTTCACTGGACGAGAGTGCACTAACAGGAAAGTACCAGTTTAACTGTGAAAAAGGGGATGTCTGTTATCAGAATAGGTCATAAGATTGTGGTATTGTGATTGACATTTAGCATTTGTATACATGGTGAAAGGTTTGCAGAATTTTAGCTTAACAGTTTTGGCAGTGGTGCTCACTGTTTAGCCATTACTGATGTGGGCAGGGTACTGTTCACACTCTCAGTGAGTACAGAGGGATCAGCACTCACTACAAGTTGCTGCTTTGATTGTGCTGTTGTTACTGGTATCTGACAAAACCAACCTTTTCAATTATAAAATAATGTTTATCATATCGTGAGGTTACTGAAAATACAATTCATCATTCAGCCCAGGGTGTACATATGCCCTGCTCGGTTTTAGGCAGATCTTAGCATGTCACCTTAAGTTACATGTGTACATGCCAGAGGTTAAGGTGTACTAGTAGTATACTGTATTTCATAAAGTTGATGATTGATAATCCAAAGTCTTCATACATTTTGTTTTTCAGCTCAAAATATAATAGACAGTAATTCAGCAACATAAAACCAGAGTTTTCAAATAATTGCAGCATTAGTAAAACAGAACATATCGGAGTGACATTGGCAGGAGCAGAACGGGATCAGTTTCTGCTCAATAAAGACTCGGGTCATGAAAAATTGAACAGTCGACTCTATGAGTGAAAATAAGCTGCTGCTTATGGTGCATTTCTTGAGCAGCCTAAGTGACTACAGCACTTTCATTCTACAAGTTAAAAATGCTTCCTGGCGGTCATCAACAAGTTAAAGCTGCAATACTGAGGGTACAGTTGGAGGTGGTACGAATGTACAAACTAACTCTATAAGAATCATCAGCGGGGGTGGGTCCCTGAAGGCCAGCCTGCAGGGATTCCTTTGCAGACCTCAGGGTGCTGCCGAGAAGCCACCTGCATGCAAATACCTGCTACTAACACATCAAAACAAATGTGCACTGACCTCCTGAATTTTGTCTTCTTCTCGTTGTTCACCAACATTAAAGCTAA
The DNA here is from genome assembly GCA_020510985.1 of Pholidichthys leucotaenia. Taxonomy (NCBI): domain Eukaryota; kingdom Metazoa; phylum Chordata; class Actinopteri; order Cichliformes; family Pholidichthyidae; genus Pholidichthys; species Pholidichthys leucotaenia. Next base: position 298,197,836 of record CM035841.1, on the reverse strand, counting down.
TGTGACAGTTTCATTCACGTTGAGTTTCAGGTTACTGAATGAATGCTACACAGCGTTTACCAAGAGCAAAAGTAATACAAAAAAAGAATTGTAATACTGGCATGACAACAGCAGACAAGATGAATAACTGTCAATATATCAGTATCTTTTCATTCAAACACTTTTATTAGTTTGCAAATTAAATAGCACCCAGATCCATACAGATGTTGCTTATTTCAGCAAATTGACTCTCCAGTCAGGTGCAAGTTGGGTGAGGCCAGAGGTGGCATAGTAACAAGTTTAATTTACTCAGGTACATGTATTCAACTAACTTTTTCAAAATTGTGCATTACTGAGTAGTTTTATTGTAGGATACTGTTTACTCTGAGGTGAGTGCAATATTCCCTGCCTCTGTTTTCTACAAAGCTCCCAATATGTCACTGAAGGAGAGTAGTTTTCAACTTTTCCATATAATTATTGGGGCAGAAACAAATTATGATAAGCCTATCATCCATGAATATACAACAAAAAATAGTTGTATACAACCCACAGTTGTAGGGTTGGATCCCAAGGTGAACCTTTGCAGCAAGTTTAGTGACCCTAACTTTACTCAATCTATAGTAATAGTGCAAAGGGACTGTTATCATTGCAGGGTTTCCTCTGGTAACATTTCTGGGTGGTGGCCCGCCTCGCCAGAAAATTTACCGCCACGCCAAGAAGGAGATATAAATTTAAGAAAAAATACATGAAGCAATGACTTTCCACAAGCGCACACGAACAACGCGTGTGGCTGTCACCCACGCGGAGTTTAGAAGCACCCCGCCCACGCAAGCTTTCCAGTCAGTCAGCAGGTAGTGTCTTGCTAGCGGCAGCAGCATCTTCGTGGAAAAAGGAGTGAAAACCGGGAAGTCAAACAGCAGAAATGGACTCTTATTTGAAGAGAAACTTTGGGAAGAAGCGCGCCGTTTCTTTGTCGATGAAAATCCTGGCGCGTCAGCGCCTTGGCGCTACCTATCAGGCGGAAGTGAAACTACAAATGATGGTTGTGTGCATGCTTGGCCTCGGTAGATGAAAAAAGTGAGCATGTACAGCGCCACGTGAGTGCCAGGCTCGTTCAAAGTGTACGTGGACCAAGGTGGACTAGAGGGGAAATGCAGCATGAATAAGGCTTGATGGTCAGACAGAAACATGAGTTTATTAAAGTACTTTAAATGCAGAAAAAAAAAAATCAGAAGAGGTATGTAAGCACTGGAGGCATTTATCATGGTTTTAACCCGCTGGAAACGGGAGCAATAACGGAAGAGTCGCTTAGCTAAGAGATGTGGTTAGAATTCAAATGCAGCCGGCTTCATATGAAGGGAAAGGCAAGGGGGACTACTGAATTGCTGAGGATATACAGTGTTTCACCAGCCACTACAATATTGAGTTATAGATACAGTGGGGCAAAAAAGTATTTAGTCTGCCACCAATTGTGCAAGTTCTCCCACTTAAAAGATGAGAGAGGTCTCCAATTTTCATCATAGGTATACCTCAACTATGAGAGACAAAATTAGAAGAAAAAAAAAATCCAGAAAATCACATTGAAGGATTTTTAATGAATTAATTGGTAAATTCCTCAGTAAAATAAGTATTTGGTCACCTACAAACAAGCAAGATTTCTGGCTCTCACAGACCTGTAACTTCTTCTTTAAGAAGCTCCTCTGTCCTCCACTCATTACCTGTATTAATGGCACCTGTTTGAACTCGTTATCAGTATAAAAGACACCTGTCCACAACCTCAAACAGTCAGACTCCAAACTCCACTATGGCCAAGACCAAAGAGCTGTCAAAGGACACCAGAAACAAAATTGTAGACCTGCACCAGGCTGGGAAGACTGAATCTGCAATAGGTAAGCAGCTTGGTGTGAAGAAATCAGCTGTGGGAGCAATTATTAGAAAATGGAAGACATACAAGACCACTGATAATCTCCCTCAATCTGGGGCTCCACACAAGATCTCACCCCGTGGGGTCAAAATTTTCACGAGAACGGTGAGCAAAAATCCCAGAACCACATGGGGGGACCTAGTGAATGACCTGCAGAGAGCTGGGACCAAAGTAACAAAGGCTACATCAGAAACACTACGCCGCCAGGGACTCAAATCCTGCAGTGCCAGACGTGTCCCCCTGCTTAAGCCAGTACATGTCCAGGCCCGTCTGAAGTTTGCTAGAGAGAATTTGGATGATCCAGAAGAGGATTGGGAGAATGTCACATGGTCAGATGAAACCAAAATAGAACTTTTTGGTAAAAACTCAACTTGTCGTGTTTGGAGGAGAAAGAACACCATACCTACTGTGAAGCATGGGGGTGGAAACATCATACTTTGGGGCTGTTTTTCTGCAAAGGGACCAGGACGACTGATCCGTGTAAAGGAAAGAATGAATGGGGCCATGTATTGTGAGATTTTGAGTGAAAACCTCCTTCCACCAGCAAAGGCATTGAAGATGAAACATGGCTGGGTCTTTCAGCATGACAATGATCCTAAACACACTGCCCGGGCAATGAAGGAGTGGCTTTGTAAGAAGCATTTCAAGGTCCTGGAGTGGCCTAGCCAGTCTCCAGATCTCAACCCCATAGAAAATCTTTGGAGGGAGTTGAAAGTCTGTGTTGTCCAGCGACAGCCCCAAAACATCATTGCTGATCTGCATGGAGGAATGGGCCAAAATACCAGCAACAGTGTGTGAAAACCTTGTGAAAACTTACAGAAAACGTTTGACCTCTGTCATTGCCAACAAAGGGTATATAACAAAGTATTGAGATGAACTTTTGTTATTGACCAAATACTTATTTTACCGAGGAATTTACCAATTAATTCATTAAAAATGCTTCAATGTGATTTTCTGGATTTTTTTTTTCTTATTTTGTCTCTCATAGTTGAGGTATACCTATGATGAAAATTGGAGACCTCTCTCATCTTTTAAGTGGGAGAACTTGCACAGTTGGTGGCTGACTAAATACTTTTTTACCCCACTGTATGTAGGTAGGTAAGTAGGTAGGTAGGTAGGTGGATGGATGGATGGACTTTATTGATCCCAAACTGGGAAATTACAGTGTAACAGCAGCATGACATTTGACAGCCAAACAACAGAAACACACACGACAGACAAAGGGATTACTCATGGAAAGTAAAAAAGAAACTAACATGACTATAGAACCTATATACATCATAGCTTAATATATGATGACCCATATAAACACATGAATCATCCCATTGCACAAAGAAGGACTATCAGGAGCAGAGTGAAAATGTGAGGTACCAGTTAGTCTGTAAGGTGCAGTGTGGCAGCATAGCTATGACCAGAATACAGCATTATAGTGAGTTATTGTACAGTGAAATTGCACGTGGCAGGAAAGATTTCCTGTACCTGGCCGTTCGACAACGAAGCTGTAGTAGTCTACTGGAGAAAGTGCTTCGCTGCCTATCTAGTGTGTGGTGGAGGGGGTGATCAGGATTGTTCATGATGGATCGCAGTTTATTTAGTGTTCTCCTCTCCACCACTGTCTCAAAGGTCTCCGGTCTGAGACCAATTACAGAGCCAGCCCTCTTGATAATCTTGTCAAGTCTGTTGGTTTCTCTGGCCCTGATACTGCTACCCCAACAGACAGCAGCAAAGAAGATGGCGCTGGCAACAACAGCCTGGTAGAAAAGCTCCAGTATCCTGCTGCACACGAAGGATCTCAGTTTTCTCAGGAAATAGAGTCTGCTCATCCCCTTCTTGTGCACAGCATCGGTGTTGGATCTCCAGTCCAACCCGCTGCTGATCCTGACACCCAGATATCTGTAGTCTTCAACCACTCCCACATCCTCCCCCCTAATCTGCAGTGGCTGAGAAGGAGCCTTCCTCTTCCTGAAGTCAATCACCATCTCCCTGGTCTTGCTGACATTCAACCTCAGGTGATTCTGTTCCGTCCACTCCACAAATCTGTCTACCAGTGCCCTGTACTCCCCCTCCTCTCCTCCTCTTATACACCCCACAACAGCTGAGTCATCAGAGAATTTTTGCAGGTGACATGACTCAGTGTTGTACTGAAAGTCTGTGGTGTATAAGGTAAAAAGAAAAGGAGAGAGCACAGTCCCCTGTGGCGCTCCCGTATCACTAGCCACCACTCCAGACAAGACACTACCCAGCCTGACAAACTGTGGTCTGCCTGTCAGGTAGTTGGTAATCCAGGAGATCACAGAGCTGTCAATCCCCATCCCCCGCAGCTTCTCGCCCAGCAGCAGTGGCTGGATGGTGTTAAAGGCACTGGAGAAATCAAAAAAAGTGATTCTCACAGTATCTCCTCCACCATCCAGGTGCTGATGGGCTCGTTGCAGCAGGTAGATGACAGCATCTTCAACTCCTAAATGGGGCTGATATGCAAACTGCAGAGGGTCCAGCCACGTCTCCACCTGTGGCCTCAGGTGGGCTAAGACCAGTCTCTCCAGGACCTTCATCACATGAGATGTGAGGGCAACTGGTCGGTAGTCATTCATATCCGATGGAGATGACTTCTTGGGGACAGGAACCAGGCAGGATGTCTTCCACAGCACCGGTACTCTCTCCAGACTCAGGCTCAGGTTGTACAGGTGTTTCAGTACCGGAGCTAGTTGGTTGGCACAGGTCCTCAGGATCCTAGCGGAGATGCCATCCGGGCCCGAAGCCTTCTGCTGACGGAGTCTCTCCAGCTGTTTCTCCACCTGATCTGTAGTCACTGTGAAGTGAGAGAGGGTCCTGGTGCCCCCTGAGGAGGAGGAGGAGGGAGATGGAGAGAGGTTCTTCACGGGAGCATGGGTAGGGAGGGGTGTGTGGGGGTCTGGTTGTGTTGCTCGGGTGACAGACTGTGAGTTGAACCTATTAAAAAACAGATTCAGTTCCTCAGCTCTCTCCTGGCTCCCAGATGGCTGCCTGACTCTCCCCTTGCACCCAGTTATTTGTTTCATTCCCTCCCACACATCTTTAGTGTTATTTTGCCTGAGTTTCTCTTCCAACTTCCTCCTATAATTGTCCTTGCATCTCCTCAGCATCTCTCTCAGCTCATGCTGCACTCCCCTCAGCTTCTCCTTGTCTCCAGCCCTAAAAGCTCTCTTCTTTTTGTTCAGAAGTGCTTTCAGGTCACTGGTGACCCATGGTCTGTTGTTGGAGAAGCAGTGTACAGTCTGAGCTGGCATGGTCATGTCTTCACAGAATCTAATGTATTCTGTGATGCAGTCGATCATATTGTCTATGTCCACCCCATGTGGTTCACAGAGTACACTCCAGTCCGTCGTCTCAAAGCAGTCCTGCAGTGCATCAGCAGCCTCCTGTGTCCACCTCCTCACAGTCCGTGTATAAGCAGGCTGCCTTTGCACAAGGGGAACGTACTTGGGTGTTAACATGACCATGCAGTGATCTGATTTACCAATGGGGGGTAGAGCTGTGGCACTATATGCATCCCTGACGTTGGCATACAGTTATGTTCCCAATTATGTACCTGGCAAGTTAAGATGACCGAAATTCATGAAGTAAATGACTTTAATCCGTCAGCAGCCTTCAGACAAACTAAATGTGCCAGCATTTTGATTTTAAAATAAGGCAGGAGATTTTAAAAAAAAACAAAACTATAAATATATAAAAATATTATAACAGAAATAAGGGCATCCTTGGTCATTTAAGCTAATTTAAATCATTAAATACAATTTTATTAATTTTTTTTCTTTGTAATGAGAGTTAAATTATTGTTCTGTTCTGACTGCAAAGTTATGGTCAAAAATATAAATTGTTATAAGGAAAAAGTAAAAAAAAATACCACAGTCTGTTTCAAATTTATTTAAAAAAAACTAATTTTATTTTAAAAAAGACAAAAATAAGCCATAAAAAGTTTCAAATGTACAAGAAAAGTCCATTTTACAAGAGGAAATTACAAATTTGAGGAAAATGGTTTCAAATTTAGATAAATTTACAGAGAAAAGTAGAAAACTATACGAAAATTGTTATAAATTTTGGAGAAAAACCTCAAACCTTCAAGACTGAAGTCATTACTCAAGTTTTAAGTGGGTGCTCTTTGTACCCTTAACTAGAAATTTTTGGTTGTCTCCTTTAATTTACATGGCACTTGATATTTTCTAACCTGTTTGTATACCACCATAGACAGAGAGAAAACCTGAATTAGACAAGCTCAGAGAGGGCAAGATTAGACAGAAGAGAGGAGCCAAGGAGAGGAAAGTATTCAGGCAGAGGGTCCAGGAGAGGTGAGAGCAGAGGAAGGAGTGAAGGATGACACCAGTAAAAAGTCCAAACACAGGACGTCTGGGTAGGACCCCAACTGGCCCAATATTCCAACATTCAAGCCTTGGTTGTACAATACTTCAAATTGTAAGTTCCATATGCATGGCAGTGGCTCAGGAGGTAGAGCGGGTCATCCAATAACCGGATGGTTGGCGGTTTGAATCCCGCTCTCCTCAGATATCCTGCCGTTGTGTCCCTGGGCAAGACACTTTACCCACCTTGCCTCCAGTGTCCAAAACACTGGGTATGAATGTGTATACATGTTTGGTGGTGGCCGGAGAGGCCGATGGCCCGGATTGGCAGCCATGTTTCCGTCAGTCTGCCCCAGGGCAGCTGTGGCTACAGTAGTAGCTTGCCACTACCATTGTCTGCCTGGAGTGAATGAATAACACTGGTCAACACCAAATTTATTGTCTAAGTTTTTTTAGCTGATTTAGGACAATTTTGATGTGCTGAATCCAAAAATCACATTGGTTTTGCTCAATCAGGTCAACTTTTTGAACTATGGCCACATGTTTTCCTATGTTTTTGTTTACATGTACTGGTATTTTCACTTTATATGATGCAAAATTCTTTTTTATTTCTTGACATTCACTGAATTTTGAACAATGATGACATAACATTCAATTTACATGTACTTACCTTTATCAATGTCTACTATTCAATTTACAGTACACCTGTACAACTGCTGTACAACTGCTTATAACTTAACATAAAAACCTGACCTGATCGAGAGAAACGGATGTCATTTTCGGATTCAGCGGTGCAAAATTGTCTAAAATCAGTTGAAAAAACACAGACAACTTACAAAAAAATTATTTTGTTATGTTGTGTAATGTATCTGTAAAAAACGTCTTTGAGTGTCTATGATAAAGCGCTATATAAATCTGATGCAATATTATTATTATATGCAAAGTTACTGTGCAAAATTTTAAAAAAATAAATAAACAGTATAAAATTAACATATTTGTACATATGTGTTTTCTGCCCCCCCCCCCCGGAAAAATATGTTGCCACCGTGCCAAGGTCTTTAAGTCAGAGGAAACACTGCATTGACCTTTGACCCTAAACCCACAGATTAAGGTCAGGATCCCAAGATGAACCTGTGTAGTAAGTAAGTCTGCCACATTACACCTGCACCACAGCCGCCCCCTTGTACCAAGTTTGGTGATCCTAGTTTTACTTGTTCTATAGTAATAGGGCACAGGGAATAGCAACCTTGATATTTCACCTTTGACCCCAAAACTCATGCAAAAATCATCTGATCGGAGCCAAATTACAATATGCACATCATCAGTGTATATCAAACTCTGGTACCAGCTTTCAAATTAATCGGAACAAAACTGAAGGAGGAGTAGATTTGGTCTTTGACTGTCAGGGGATAAAGAAAGAAAAATACTTTTACCAAAGTATATTTCTTTGAACTCCTGATTTATTTTGATTTCAATTATTTGAATTTAATGTGTACAGTTTTTCTTCTCACTGTCCAAAAATAAATAGTCCAGCCCCGAAGTAGTTAAACCCTACACTCTGCTTCCATATCACCCAGAAACAGAACAGTCATACTCCAATTCATAACTTAGGAGCGACAGATCCTTGACCACACATTCAAACACTTTTTTTTAAATGCAAAATATAGCTACAGTCCATCTGCAAAGTATTCATAGTGCTTCACTTTTTCCACATTTAGTTATGTTACAGCCCTATTCCAAAATGGATTAATTTCATTTTTTTTCCTCAAAATTCTACACGCAATACCCCATAATGACGTGAAAAAAGTTTGAGATTTTTGCAAATTTATTAAAAATAAACTGAAAAATCACATGTACATAAGTATTCACAGCCTTTACCATGAAGCTCAAAATTGAGCTCAGGTGTATCCTGTTTCCACTGATCATCCTTGAGATGTTGCTACAGCTTAATTGGAGTCCACCTGTGGTAAATTCAGTTGATTGGACATGATTTAGAAAGGCACGCATACACCTGTCTATATAAGGTCCCACAGCTGACAGTGCATGTCAGAGCACAAACCAAGCATGAAGTCAAAGGAATTGTCTGCAGACCTCTGAGAAGGGATTGTCTCGAAGCACAAATCTGGAGAAGGGCACAGAAAAATTTCTGCCGCTTTGAAGGTCCCAATGACCACAGTGGCCTCCATCATCCACAAATGGAAGAAGTTCGGAAGCACCAGGACTCTTCCTAGACCTGGCCGGCCGTCTAAACTGAGCGATCGGGGAAGAAGGGCCTTAGTCAGGGAGGTGACCAAGAACCCAATGGTCACTCTGTCTGAGCCAGGGATGGCAACAGGAAATTCTGATTTCAGCTGAAATCTAATTTGGTCAATTGACTTATGGGGGGGCCGGGGGGGCACAGCCCCCCTGAAGCTGAGAGGTTTTCAGTAAAACAGAAGTAATTTAGACTGAAAAAAATTATTTAAAAAAAACCTAAATACTAGACTTAGATAAATCATTAAATTTAATGAAAAGTTAACTTATTTTTTCTTCAATGTTATCTCACTGTCTTTAGTCCAACATATTTAACAGTTCAAGAGTTTATTACACTATTTACACTGGTCACCAAGTCACTTCTAATGTGAAGCTTTCTTCCTTTTGGCAGCAAGCTGTGTCATTCTCTGAACTTTGAACTTCATCTCCTTTTCTGGTTTCTTCAGAAATTGTCCGAGTGTTTCTGTTACCTCGTCGAACTTTGAGCCAATTTTCACCTTTACCGTCACTTTTCTCTCAAGCCAATTCCATCGGAACTTATTTTTGACACTTTTGTCTATTTCTAGCACTGATGACTCCTGATCCTTCGATAAAAATCTCATAATTCCACTGAAAACGATACCGAAAGCTCAGAATTCCAACACGAACCAGGGATGTGATTTAGGGTTGGGGAAATTATCTGAAAATTTAGCAGGGGGTCTGGGGGACGCAGTCCCCCAGCAGGGTCTGGGGCAGATCCCTGGTGGGGGGGCAAGGGGGGGTGAAGCCCCCCGAAGCTCCTGGGTTTTTATGATTTTTAAGTACCAGAACTGTGCTTAAATGACATAAAACAAACAGCTGAATGCCACTTATTACTGTATAATACAGTGATCCCTCGCTACTTCACACTTCACCTTTTGTGCCCTCAGTGCATCGCGAATTTTTCAAAAATATTCATCAAAAATTCAAAATTGAGAAATAATGGGCGGGCGCTAGCAGAAGGCAGGGAGACTACATTAGAACATCAGGTATCAACACGGAGAGCCCGCACAACTCAAAATCCACCTCTCTGTTCGCTGTTCTCGTGTTGGCTCGGCTCGGGAATCTCGCAAGCTGATTGGCCGAGACGTTTCACCCCGCAAGCTGATTGGCCGAGACGTTTCACCCAGCTTCTGTCCCTGCCGAGCGCCCATACCCAGCGAAGGAAGACCGCATTCATTGCTCTTTATCGCTCGTGTTGCTTAGTCTCGCCGCGTGGAACTTTTTGCTGTTCTCTTGTGCCATTTTGTGCGAAATTGTCTTCCCGTCGAGCCACTAAGCCGCCTCCTGCAGCTTCTCCAGCTCTATCGGAAGCTGCCCTCGACGATCCTGCGCCTCTAGCACCTGACGATGGGGCGTCACCTGAGGAGCAGTAAAGCTCTCATTAACCTGTGCAGTAAATCATCTTCATCTTGAGTTACGTATCTTGTTATAAGAATAAAAGAGTTCTAAAAACATATTTATGTACACTTTATTTACATCTATGTATGTATGTACACTTACACACACACACACACACAAACGTATCACACGAGAGAGAGAGTGAGAGAATGAACGTACGTATTATTTATGGGTGACGTCATTAGGGGTGACGCTACTTCGCGGTTTTTCACTTTTCGCGGTCGGTTCTGGAACCCATTAACCGCGATAAGTGAGGGATCACTGTATTGACTTATGTTCCAAGAAGATAGCATTCCTAAAATATTCCAACAAGCATTATCCATCATGTGCTTTAACACTTGATCAAATCAAAATCAGTTAATTTTATCTATTCCATAATAGAAATAAAATTCATTCATACCATTACTTTTTATAATTTCAGCATTCATTTCAGATCACCAGTTTCAATCTCCATTGAGTCTTGAGCAGTTCCTTTTGCACAATCACTGATGTAGCCAAGTCTTAGAAATATTCAAAAGTTATGAGTCAATGTCCACTGTGCACTGTCAATTTCAAACTGTTTGGAATTATAAAAGTAATGTAACTAAATTGTTTTGCTATTTTTTTCTCCTCAACATCAATGTCAGGGCGCTGCAGGAGTTTTTGGGGATGGTTAACTTTTATAACCGTTTCCTCCCCCGCGCAGCCCAGCTCATACAGCCATTGTACGCCGCACTCAAGAAACGGAAACCGGCGGACACAGTCGACTGGACTCCTGAGCGGGAGCAGGTGTTCTCTGAGGTTAAAACAGCTCTGGCAAACGCTGCACTACTGGCGCACCCAGACCCGGCGGCTCGGATAGCGCTCACTACCGACGCCTCGGACAATGCCATAGGGGCCGTCGTGGAGCAATGCGTTGCCGGTTCTTGGCAGTCGCTCACCTTTTTTAGCAGGTCTTTGCACGACAGTGAGCGTAAATACAGCGTGTTCGACAGAGAGTTACTGGCTCTCCACCTGGCCATACGCCACTTCCAGTTCTGGCTGAAAGGGCGCACCTTCACTGCGTTCATGGACCACAAGCCGCTAACGTACTTAACGTACTTTATCTTCCTGGAAGATAAAAAAAAAGCGGAATTCTGCGAATTAGTGGAAAAATCACATCCCTGACGAACACGCCGCCATGAATTTTTGATGAAGCATACAACGAGCCATTTGATTGGTCCAATCGTTTGCAACTATCCAATCGCAGGGCTGTTTACAATACAGCAGTAGCTTGAGTACAAAACATCCCGGTTATCGTGGGAGACCTGACCCGGAGAAGCGCCGAGCGCTTATGTAATTGTGTCGATTTTCGCTAAAATCGGTAACAATAAGGTACCTTACCCCCCCTAAAATTTTCTCAACGGATTTAGACGATTCACAGAAATGATCAATTTGAAAATAAATCAGCGGAAATCCGCGGATCGGCGGAAAATTGCCATCCCTGCAGAGCTCCAGCATTCCTCTGTGGAGAGAGGACAACCTTCCAGAAGGACAAACATCTCTGCTGCAATCCACCAATCAGGCCTGTATGGTAGAGTGGCCAGACGGAAGCCACTCCTTAGTAAAAGGCACATGGCAGCCCACCTGGAGTTTGCCAAAAGGCACCTGAAGGACTCTCAGACCATGAGAAACAAAATTCTCTGGTTTGATGAGACAAAGATTGAACTTTTTGGTGTGAATGCCAGGCGTCATGTTTGGAGGAAACCAGGCACCGCTCATAACCAGACCAATACCATCCCTACAGTGAAGCATGGTGGTGGCAGCATCATGCTGTGGGGATGTTTTTCAGTGGCAGGAACTGGGAGACTAGTCAGGATAGCGGGAAAGATGAATACAGCAATATACAGAGACATCCTGGATGAAAACCTGCTCCAGAGTGCTCTTGACCTCAGACTGGCGTGACAGTTCATCTTTGAAAAGGACAATGACTCTAAACACACAGCCAAGATATCAAAGGAGTGGCTTCAGGACAACTCTGTGAAAGTCCTTGAGCGGCCCAGCCAGAACCCACGACTTGAATCCAATTGAACATCTCTGGACAGATCTGAAAATGGCTGTGCACTGACGCTTCCCATCCAACGTGATGGAGCTTGAGAAGTGCTGCAAAGAGGAATGAGCAAAACTGCCCAAAGATAGGTGTGCCAAGCTTGTGGCATCATATTCAAAAAGACTTGAGGCTGTAACTGTTGCCAAAGTATTGCACAAAGGCTGTAAATACTTACGTACATGTGATTTCTTATGTTTTTTATTTTTAATAATTTTGCAAAAATCTCAAAAAACTTTTTTCATGTTGTCATTATGGGGTATTGTGTGTAGAATTTTGAGGAAAAAAATGAATTTATTCGATTTTTGAATAAGGCTGTAACATAACAAAATGTGGAAAAAGTGAAGCGCCGTGAATACTTTCCGGATGCATTGTACGTAATGAGTTGCAGCTATGCTAACCTAAAAATCTGATAGCTCATCTGGGAGAGGGGAAACAATTATTTTTCGATGCATCGCAATGCAGACGTAAATGACTCTGGGCAGCTCGGTGGGACAGTGGTTAGCACTGTGGCAGCACAGTAAGACGGTCGTGGGTTCGATCCCACCCCCTGACCATCAGTGACACTTCTGTGTGGAGTTTGCATGTTCTCCCCGTGTCTGTGTGGGTTTACTCCGGGTACTCTGGCTTCCTCCCACAGGCCAAAAACATGCAAATTAGGTTAATTGGAGACTCTAAAGTGGCCCTCAGTGTGAATGGTGAAGGGATTGGCGCTGCACCGTGGCTGCCTCATCCATACAGTGGATGCCCTGAATTTCCCTCTGGGATTAAAAAAGTATACAAAATACAAAAAAAAAAAAAAAAAAATGAATCAGTGCACAGATGTCAAGAATTTAATTATTAAATATTAAATTATGTAATTAATTTTTGATGCAATGAAAAAAGCAAAACTCGGAAATGCAGAATAGCATCCAGACAGTTTTTGTCATGACTCAAAACAGAAACGCGTGATTGCACAGGAGTTCTACCAAACGCGCGAAAGCACAATGCACGCCCCTAGGCCTTCATTGTCCTTTGGACCAGTGATTTTCCATGCCACTGGCTGCTTTGTGCAATGCTCCAGCTTTGAGTAGGAATCGCAGTGGAAGCCAGCTGATGGGACTCTCCGGCACCCTGGCAGCACTGCTCCCCATGACACAGCATTCACGGGCGAGTTGAGCTGTTGAGAACAGGTGTGACTAAATGAATTAACAAATGAACACTTACCTCTAACTTAGCTAACTGCTAACTTAGCTCGTCTGGCTAATTTTCGCCTGGTTGTATGAAGAATTGCACAAATATGCTGATACAGGTTCACTTTTCATGTTAGTATTTTGAAGTTGACTATATGTTAGCAAATGTAAAATTCTGTCATGGTGGCCCCTACGGGGCATAAAGCAGGATTCACGTACAAGGCGTTTATTCGGCATGATTTGTTTAAAGCAAACACAAAGTAATTCAGCTCAAGGGGCTGAAACAAAAAAGCAAAACAGCCAAAACACACAGGCAGGAATTTACCAAACCAGACACACCAGGAAACAGTACGGACAATGACACCACACCAGAACAAACCCAGACAGATATAAATAGGGCTACTGATAATCACAAGTGCAGGACAGCTGGGAGAACAATCACGGGCTAAACTGTAACACACATGAGGGAAATTGTCTACAGGTATGGAAAACATAAGGAGCTGGGAACAATAGGTAAACAAATACACAGACACAACCCAGAACCACACAAAGGACAAAAACAAGGGCAGGGGAACACGAAGACCACAATAATGATGTTAAAGGCAAACAGGGAATGACACAACAGACCGGGGAAACGGAAGACAACAACGAAGGACCCAGGGGAACACAGAAGGCAAATAATGCAAAAATTATCATGAACCAAACAGGGGAGAACACAGAGGACAAAAATGAACAAAAGGCCTACAAACATGTCCAGGTCATGACAACAATCCATGTGACTTTCCACATTTCTCTTCCATTTGTTTTATTAAAAGATATTGGAAGTAAATTCACGGGTCATTGCAAAAACTTTGCTTTAACAGGAAGAGGGGGGTTCTAAGGGTGGATTCCAGATGCCCTAGAAACAACACAAAGAAAATTACTATAAACCAGGTGGGAGGAGGAGGTACAGGCACGATGGGAAGAACCAAACACAAAGACACAAGAAAAAAAAAAAGAAGACTGCCCATCGGGTGGTCTCCCAAAATCCCTGGGCCACCGGACCAGGGAGCACAATGAATGGGGGGCTGGCCAGAGTCCAAGAGCCACCAGACAGATGAACAGTGTGTTGGGTGGCCAACCAAAGTCCATGGGCCACCAGATGGATGAACATGGTGTGTCGGGTGGCCTACCAAAGTCCATGGGCCACCAGATGGGTGAGCACAGTGCTGTAGGAGCACTGAGCTCAGGAGCCTCTGGAACACACGGCAGAGGCTCACCAGCCTCAGGAAGAAATGAACAAACAGCAGCGGTACACCAACCTTGCGGGACAGACGGTTGTGGTGCACCGGCCTCCGTAACAGACGGCAGAGGCGCATTGGCCTCTGGAACAAATGGTGGAGGTTGATGAGTGTTCGGTCTAGACGCCTGGAAAGCCAGCCCCAATGCAGCCACCTCAGACAAGGGAGAAAGACAGGGACTGAGTGGGGCATCACCAAAATCACCGGGAGCAAAGGGGGTGACTGCCTCAGGAAGAGCTGCAGGAGCGATGGTCTCCGAGAGACACTGCGACTGGGGAGCGTCGACCACAAAGACAGACTGCGACTGGGGGAGCGTCGACCACGAAGACAGAGTGCGACTAGGGGAATGTCAACCACGGAGACAGACTGCGACTAGGGGAGCGTCGACCACGGAGACAGACTGTGACGGGGAAGTGTTGACGACAGACTACGACTGGGGAGTGTCAACCACGGAGACAAACTGCGACTCGGGAGCGTCGACCACGGAGACAGCCTGCGACTGGGGAGAGTCGACCACGGAGACAGACTGCGACTGGGGAGCATCAACCACGGAGACAAACTGCAACTGGGGAGCGCTGACCATGGAGACAAACTGTGACTTGGAAGCATCAACCATGGAGAGAGACTGCGACTGGGGAGCATCGACCACAGAGAAGGTTGGAGCTGTAATGTGCACCTTAGGGACAGCTGGGTGGGGAATGCTGACCTCAGGAACAGACGACTGGAGTGCGCCGACCTCCTGCTCTGCTTCCGCCAAAGCTGCCACTGCTGAAGCACTTGAGGAAGGTGGGGCCACAGCAGCAGAAACCCTCAGGGAGACCTCGAGTGAAGGGCCCGGATGGCAAGCGGAGCGCTGCTTCCTCGAGGCTGGCTTCCCCACTGCCCTTTTGATGCTGGCTGGTCCCCACACACTGGGAACAAAACCTCCAGAGCAAGCCAGGGATTGTATTCCCACAGGTCTTCAGTTTGTGTGAGGACCACCTGCCTTCGCTCCTCCTGCTCCAAAACGTCCACTGCCGTGACTGGTGGAACGGAGCACTGCCGTGACTGGTGGAACAGAGGCGGCAGACAGCGCAGGAGTGACAGGGAAGGCGAAAGGCAGCACACCGGAGACAGAAGTAGGAGCTGATGATCTGGGGGCCAGGCTGGATGGAGCTGTCTGGGGAGCCGTTTCGTCCAGGCCGCTCCCAAACCTGCACCGTGCGGGAGCGAGGTACAGCCATCTCAGGAAATTGCCGCAGGTCCGGGTGACTGAGAATGTCCTTCACTACCAAAAGCTCCCCCAATCTTTCAGACAGGTTGGGATGCTTCAGGGCCTGGTCCAACAAACAGAAGACCTGGGCAAAAGCCTCCGTCAGCATCTCCCAACTCAAGCCCTTCCTCCTTCCGTCAATTTTTCCCACTGAGTCCTTAGTTGGTGGCATCATATTGTTACGGTGGCTCCTACGGGGCATAAAGCAGGACTCACGTGCAAGGCATTTACTCGGCAAGATTTATTTAAAGCAAACACAAAGTAATGCAGTTTACGGGCTGAAACAAAAAAGCAAAACAGCCAAAACACACAGGCAGGAATTTACCAAACCAGACACACCAGGAAACAGTACTGACAATGACGCCACACCAGAACACAAACTCAGACAGATATATAGTAAATAGGGTAACTGATAATCACAAATGCAGGACAGCTGGGAGAACAATCACGGGCTAGAGTAGAGGGTTATGCTGTTTCATCCCATCTAGCAACAATGCTCTGCACTGTGTGTGTTTATATATTTACATATTTATTCCATCTAGCTACAATGCTCAGCACTGGGTGTGTTCATATTTATATATCTATATATTTATTCCATCTAGCTACAATGCTCCGCATTGTGTTTTTATATATCTATATATTTATTCCATCTAGCTACAATGCTCCGCACTGTGTGTGTTTATATACTTACATATTTATTCCACCTAGCTGCAATGCTCCGTACTGTGGGTGTTTATATATTTACATATTTATTCCATCTAGCTACAATGCTCTGCACTGTGTGTTTATATATTCATATATTTATTCCATCCAGCTACAATGCTCTGCACTGTGTGTCTGTGTGTGTGTATATATATATTTTATAGTAATATGTACATATGTATATTAGCTGCTCTTGCTTGCTTGTTTTTTTTTTCTTGCCTTCTGATTGTTGCTCTGAGTGTTGCTATCCCTGTGCTGTTGCAATCCTGGAATTTCCCCGTTGTGGGACTAATAAAGGCTTATCTTATCTTATCTTATCTTAAACTGTAACACACATGAGGGAAAGTGTCTACAGGTATGGAAAACATGAGAAGCTGGGAACAATAGGTAAACAAATATACACACACAACTCAGAACCACACAAAGGACAAAAACAAGGGCAGGGAAACACAAAGACCACAATAATGACGATAAAGGCAAACAGGGAATGACACAACTGACCAGGGAAACACAGAAGACAACAACAAAGGACCCAGGGGAACACAGAAGGCAAATAATGCAAAAATTATCATGACCCAAACAGGCGAGAACACAGAGGACAAAAATGAACAAAAGGCCTACAAACATGTCCAGGTCGTGACAACATTCCATGTGACTTTCCACATTTCTCTTCCATTTGTTTTATTAAAAGATCATCATCATCATGATCATCATAGCAGTCTCTTGGGGGCAACAATGACTGTTTCATTTAGATCTGATCAGATTCCTCCAGGCAGCTCTGTCCTTCGTCCTCCACTGCCAGGAACACCTGACCTTGTTAACCCGGGCGACGTCCAAGCCGGTATGAGTTGCTTTCTGACTGACCATTTCATGAAACTGCTTGCAAAGTATTTGAGTACCACTAGCTTTTGCTGGACTAGTGGCACATTCTTGGCAAATGGAGGTATTATCAGTGGCAAGGACAGGCCAAAACAAACTGACTCCAGTATCTGTTGCAATGACTGACCAGATGATAGGTTTGTTTATCTCACCTCTGCTTGGAAGTAAATTCATGGCCCATTGCAAAAACTCTGCTTTAAAAGGAAGAAGTTGTTATATATGGAGGATAAGAAGTGGCAAAAATAAATAAACCATTAGTTAAAGTCCAAATGTCACGTAATAGGGTCCTTAAAATGTCTTGAAACTAGATATAAAAGGGAACCGATCCGTTCGGGTCTCGGTGCATATGCTTCAGTAACGCCGGAACATTCGTTAATTTAAAACTGCCGCGCTTGGCCTGACGTTCCTACTCACGGCCCCCGGAATCGCCTGGGGAAGAAGGCGGAAGTGACGAAACAGATTGTACCTTAGTTTGATGCTTGGGGTATCCCGATTGATTGTTTATATGGAGACTGGAAGAGGCACCGCATATTTTTAATACATAGACAGTTTTTTTCCTTTGTTTGTGGAAGGCAATCACTATTTTTGTTCTTAGTTACCCCTCGTTACCAACGTAACAACGACCAACAATTTTATCCTTAGAAATAAATCATCTATCGTATTGCTGGATGGCACCGTAAAACGGGGCTATAAGGAACGGCTGGGTAATAAGGGACACTTTTCTGGGAAATGTTTTAAATGTAATTCGTGTTGTTATTGTCAAATATTTTAAGGATTCATGGATATTTGACAATAACAACACAACTCAGCGTCCTGCTCAAAATAAAAAAAAAGCAGAATTCTGGATTTGGAAGGCAATTCCTCTCTGTTCCGGAGACGCAGGACAGTCGAAAGTGTGAGGCCATCAGCCTAATGATTAAGTCCACACTTCTAACTGTAGTGATAATAGCTCACGCTGAGCGCTTTGCCCGCCCCGGCCATCAGCCTAATGATTGAGTCCACACTTCTCATTGCTGTGAGAATAGCTCACGCTGAGCACTCTGCCAGCCCCCTAGCTGTGGGGGTCACACACACGACGTGTTCCTCAACACACTCAATTTTTTTTCCCGTATATTTTTCTTTTGGGCGTACAGAAATGGCAATACGCCCGTATTTGCTAAAATTGCATTTTCCCCGTATTAAAATACGGCGAAAACGTATCACTTGACAGGTATGCGCCTCCATTTTCATTCTGATCTGGTCAATTTCTTGACAGCAGCGGCTCTCCTCCACTGTTGGCATTGCTTGGCAACACTCACAGGTGCACCTATTGAAAAATTCAAGTACAAGAATTTGCAAATATTTTCTGAATGCATGTATACATAAATATGCTTGTTGATATTGCAATTGTGAGCTTTTATAAATTTTGTAACAATATATATAATATTCAATAATGTGTTCACATCCTGTCCATATTATTTACACCATATCCACCTCATAAATGCCTTGCAGAACTCATGTAAAATAAAGTGAAAAGATCCATTGCATTATTCATGTTGTCTTTGTTTATTAATAGAACTTTCAAGCCCTCCCCATGAAGTGCCATGTGCTAGAGACATAGTTTTTTCCCAATTATTTCTAGTTATCAAACCTTGAAGCTGGCGTACAAAACAACAAGCTAGATTTCTAATTCGTCTACAGTGAGAAAGGAACATTCCTGGTTATGGCCCTATACACAAGATCCTGGGGATTTTAATACAAGTCATTTTCCACAATTACTTCCATTTCATCCTTGATTTTGTTGCTACAACTGAATGAGGAAAGAAAGGGTTCTACTGTAAGCTAGCGCCCCACTGTATCGTCATAATAATGGCTTCCGAAAAATCGATATTTACGGGGCGCCCTCGACAGACCCCCTTCAGCTTCCCAATTTTGCCGGTGGTTATAGTTAATTTATTAAACATCACAGATTTCTTTTGGCTTACCATTCAACATTCTGGAGGCGATTAATGTCCAATTCAATGATATTTTCCACTAGTTCTGCTCTCTGGTCATCGTCGGAACTGTTGTCATCAGACAAAGCATCTGATTCCGTCTCGGACGGCTCGAACCTGTAAGGTTCTATGCCTCTGTCACTGTCTGAACCACTGTCATCAGTATCTGGGGTGTCGTCTTCCCTGAATTCCAAGTCCGATTCACCAGAGGACAAAACTAAACTAATTTGTTCACAATCGCTGTCACTTTCCGTCATGATTGTCCAATGTTGATAAGTGTGAATGTGGATACGGCAGGGCAGCCAGGGTTAAATTTGTGACGTCAAAAACATGGCCGCAATCTGGATTGGCTGTCACAAGCCAGCGAGCAAGGCGGGGCCTTCGCCTGGTGTATTTTGTGCAATTATGTAAATACGGGTGGGTGATATGGTCTCTGGTATGAATATTTGGTTTAAGCTATGTGTATTTTATCAAAATTCGTTGGCATTTGGAAAAAAAAATTATGTGACATTTGGACTTTAAATAAATGTGTCACAAATCATTTATAATTGGAAATGAAAAGCTCTTTCAAAAAATTAATGTGTAATTAACAATTTAAAATTGGAAATAAATACATCATTTATTAAACATATAAGTATTGTTTAAATTATTGTTTAATTAATTTAAAACACGTTCAATTATTTTACTATATATTTAATTATGAGGTTGACCAATAAAGTAAATTCATGAACACAATGAAGCACTAGAATCATGAATTAATTAAATGTGCTGAATAGGGGAAAAAACAAGATGCATCAAAATCATTTTAAAATAGAATCTGAGACCCCTGAACCATAACTGAATCAAATCGCGAGGTGCCTAAAGATTCCCACCCCTAATAGCTCAACATAAACTTAACCTCTCTCACTTGAGAAAACATGTGGCTATAAATTGCAAAATTATCAAATTAACTAGCTACTGTCTGTTCCTGCTAACTTAAAGGCCCATATTGTATATTTTCCAGGGGATCTTTTTTTAGTTTTTCCATATGTAGTTTTAAAGACCAAAAACATGTTTTATCTATCTATAAATGCAACAAATCTCTGTCTGTCTGTCTGTGTGTTCCTCAGATATCTCTCAAACCGTTCGTCAGACTGGCCTCGGGTTTTATAAATGCTTTGCTGAGGTTACAAGGGTGTGCACCACCGAGTATGGAGTTGTTCAGTCAAAATATGTAATTTTTATCAATAAACGTTTAGCCACTGCTCCGTTTCCTCATGCTCTGGCTTCTAGAAGTGTGGGCGGTGTTTCGGATTGACTCCGTACTGATTGGATAACACGTGGCATCACGACCAGTCACCAGAGCGCTCACTCCATAAACAAAACAAGGAAGTGAAAAGCGACAAATTTGACCAGAAAAAGAGAATTCTGAAGATTTAATGCTTAAAAAATTATACTATAATGTTGCCATGATTGCGTAGCTCTAAAGGATAATTCAGCATATGTGGAGAACACGAGGCGCGCAGGTGCGCTGGGGAAGAGGGGAAGCAGTAGCCAGAAAATGTCAGAACATCGGCTTATCGCAGTCCTTCGCAGGGAGCCAAGCCCAGCCTGCCCGGTTAACGGGAATCTCAACTGCTGCTTCACCCGTACTTCACCCGTGTGCCACCGCTGTCCTTTGCAGCACCGCAGGTTCAACATGGCGCTTCTCCCGGTGTATGGCTATCTAAAAATTAAAAGTTAATAATAATAATACCACCATGATTGTGCAGCGGAATATCCAGATCAATTGCATATCATATGCGGACACATATGCACACTTTGACTAAATGACAACCGTGACAAAAACTGGCCAAATAATAAAATAAAACTTTTTTTTTTTTTTTTTTTTTTTACTGACAAATGGGCAACACTGACGCAACAGTTGCAGCCAAACGGGTCATTCTGCTGTGTATAATAATGTTTGGTGTTTTGTACTTATAATATTGCTAAAATATAAAATGATGCACTACAATGGGTCTCAAATGTTTGTAAATGTGTCCTGTTATAATACTGCATGAGTTTATTGATGATACACTAAAAACTACACACATAAACTAAAACAATTATAATGATAACTGAACAACTCCCATTCCCCAAAGTGCAAGATACACCACTTATGAATGTCATAAAAGCTCACACAAATAAGTCTGACAAATAAACAAGGGTTCTTAAACAGTTGCTAATATTGGATGCCCCATTCATTTTCAATAATTCTGTAATTAATATTCACAAAATCAAATACAGTAAATCTTAGTGTTCAGTCCCTTTTATATTTGTCAAAGTCTAACATGTGATTGCCTATATATAGGCTACACCTCTTTGTATCCCACTTTCAAATACAGCCTACATTTGGGCCTGTCAAGCCTAATTGGGATACCTGTTTTCAAACAAGGATACTTGCTTTCCATGGGCATGCACTAATGCCTCATTAAAAAAAAGTAAAGTTTTGTCTGAAACCATTTTAATGAGACCCTAATCTGACTGGGCAAAAGTTGTTTAAGTGGGTCAATTACATGTAAGGAGGCAGTCAGGATGCAGTTGTTGTGTTAACTTCATGAACTGAGGGTGGGGCTTGTTAGTTTGTGATGTGTTAAAATAGAGGAAGTGTATGTCACAGGTTTCTTTAAGAACTTAAAGCAACACTATGTAAGATTTTCATCTTAAAAAAATGTTTCCAAAATTATTTTGATGGTACATCAACCTTTGACCAGGTGAATGTCACTTCCCCACAGCCTGAATGGGTCCACATTGCCTGCAGCAGCTCTGTTCTTGGTAGGAACACTAAAAAAACTACAACTATGACGACTATGACCTCAGTCCCTACAGTTGTGCCCTGTGATTGACTGTTGGGACTGAGGTCATAGTCGCCATCGCTGTAAATCTTTTCAGTGTTGCTACATGGAACAAGAAAGTTGCATAGTGCTGCTTTAACTAATAAATAAATACAGACAATGTCTATTTCTGGGTGAAGAATATTTATCCATTTGCATGTGATCCATGGGTGTATTTAATAAGGTTACATAAAAAAACATGAACTCACCACTGTACATAATATGGGACCTTAAAGTCTTTTTTTGTCTATTTTTTAATAAATAGTGTATGATTCAGAGTGGAAGACAAGCAATACAGTGCATGCATACTGTACAATGAAATTACACATTTCCCCATTTAATCTAATAATTCAAAAATAACACTGACATTTGACTTTGGCCTGAGAATTTAAGCACTTGTGGTTATTCGTGAAAATGCTGTATTGCTGTAAAATATTAGAAATGTGCTTGTTTATACTGTATTAAAATATGCTTACCAGAAATGACAGCATGCTTAGTATTTGTGTGTTTATCATTTTAATTAACGCACCAGTGCTCCAGTTGATAATTCTTTCTAGATGCACTTTTTTTTTTTTACTGTGATGGTTTTTCCCCCTCATCCCAACAGTAAATATAAAAAAGGAAGGGGAAAAGAAGGTGTGAAAGAAAAAAAAGAAGAAAACAAAAACTATTCTGCAGGGGTTTCCCAGGTGCGTAAAAAGGTTAACTCATCATTGAATAGATAGTTTATTATTCTTACTTAAATATTTTGGGTGACTACTTTGATTATACTTTAATATCACAAGGTAATGCTACATTTATGAGTAAAATTTCTGGCTGCTCTACCCATCTATGGGTGAGGTTACTGTACGTGTTGAGTTACACAGTGCCATTAAATGTGATTTATTTGAAAAGATTAAAGCAGAATGAACTGTGCTGTGAGTCCAACAGTTCTTGCAAGTCCATAGTGACCTAAAAGGCCTGTACACATAGTGTTAAAAGAGAAGGCATGCTGAAATACAAAAGAAAGTACGGTTTCTCAGTTCAAAATGGGATTTTGGTAAAAATGTAAGCAGGATTGGTCTGAATAAACAGTGCAAAGTTCTCAGAGTTGAGGAGGCAAACTCATGGTTCAAATCTAAACTGAGACAAACTAGGAGGGCAATGTAACATAAACATATTAGAATGTGCAATGGTCATGGCACAAAGAGACAGAAGAGTTACTTTTATCACTTTAAATAATTGCAGGAACAGCAAAGCTGTGGTGATCTAGTTGAAAAACATCCACCTGACAGCTGGGACCTAGGGTCACAGAAAAGACAGGTGCAGAATGGACTTCCTAACGGGTATGTAAGCTAAGATTGTTGATTGTTGTAAGAGTCTGGTTGAGATTTGTTAGGGCTTCTTTAATGGTGTATTAGGCTAATTAAGGTTGTATTCCTGTTTGTCCTAGTTAACCACACAAAGTGGCAAAGCTAGGCTAAAGGATACCACCAAGAAAGGCTATAATTTTTGCTTATCAATCATTATCTTAAAAATGGTACAAACCAAGCCTGTTTCTACAGCTCAAATGCCATCTAAATTGACACATAAATGCTTAAGTTAAGATGTGTGTTTGTTTTAAGTTACTAGCAGTAAAAGATAAAGTTTGAGACATAATACATTCCATCTAACTGTTGTTGATCTGCTCCTGGAAACAGGATGCACTTTCAAATATTTGTCAATACTTAAATATTCTGGCAAACAGTATCTGCTCCATTATATAGTGCTAGGATGAACAGGCTCGAAGGCCAAACAAAGGAACATGCAAGTGGCATGCAGGAAAGAATTAAACTCCCTCCCAACCTTGCTAACACGTACAATAATCCTGCTGTGAATCACCTCTTTGTCCAAACCAGAGTCACCACAATTTCAGTGACTGGTGCTTCAGCAGGAGTTGCCTCGGCAATGCCATGGCAGCTTTTAAACTGAAAAGAAATAACAATCTTAATGCCTTTGTTAAGGCACTTACTCCTCACAGTTAGGCCAGTCAGCAAATCCTGACTGATCATCAGCAATTCTTAATTCAACTTTTATCTCTGGCAATCGAAAAAGAATCCAGCCTTTTAACTTGGGATCATTACAATAAACACAGTTGTTTTTGTGCTGGTAGATATTTACTTCGTGGAAATATCTGCATAGAAATTAAACCATTTTAAAAAATTTTAAACTAAATAACTTTCAAATAAACCTTTGCAATAATACATTTTATAAAATGTAGTTAAGATTGTCAGGAAAATAAAAATAACAAAACCAAAATTAATTAAACGTAAAACAAATATATGACAAACACTACATTTCCCATAGCACAACTCATTTTTTTCCAGACCTACTGTGCCAGCTTTTTATATGTCACACTTTTTTTTTATGTTTTGGCCATAAATTTTTAGTTTTAAGACCAACTGGTTAAGTAGTGATATACCAATACAGCATTTTTAATGCCCAATCTGATGTGATATTTTTAAATTTGGGTATCAGCTGACACGGATACAAAGCCAACCAACAGGTTGTGGCCTGAATAAATAGTGTGTACTCCTTTCCTTGGTATTTCTGTAAGTGTTTTAAGGATGGAGATGCTAAAGTTATAAAACTGCACTCTTACAACTGTACTTTTAAGGTGTTTTTATAAATACATTTTGTTATTTATTAAGCATATAAATTCACATCTCTATTTTAATAAAAATAATAACAGCATGTTAAGCTGTAACACTCTCAGCATAAGACTGTAAATAGCAGAAAGGTCATTATATTCACTTTACTACCACCAAACAGCAGTGTTAATGTAAATGAATGAAATTTAGATCAATCATTAGAATAAATGCATTATGGACACTAATGTGAAATAATACCTAATATACTTTATGTTTTTAAAACGTCAATAAATTGCAAAGAACAGTCTGAACTCTGAAAACAGAGAAAAAATAGATTTAACAACATGTAATTATTATTGAGGAAATATCTGGGGGGAGAAATGCTTGCTGTTTTATGCCTGAACACGACATAAAAACTCTTTTTTAGAATAAGTTAATAACGTAATTAATAATAATTAACAGCTCACCTCACAATCGCAACCATTGGACAAATGGAAACTTCTTAATTTGTTTGTTTAAAATTACTTCAGAGCATTTTCATCTTCCAGGCCTGCCAGCGTAACCCAACAAAGATCTTTTCTATAGCAAGAGCATTCACTGTCAATCTAGAAAATTTTATGAAGAGGTAAATATGTTGAAACAATAAAATCAGTTATCTGTTTGTCTGCAAGTCTTCGATTTTGTTTATTTAATTTTAATATCATTTTGTTTGCAATGATATATTTTATTTAGTTTTCCATCTAATTTTTAATCCTAAAAAATGGCTGTTAACACCACCTTGTCTCTAACATTACATCTCTGACATGCAGACTCCACTCACAGACTGGAGCCTGCATGACAGACTCAAGCTGCGCAGCAAGTGAGGGATTTTTACAGGATGTTGGGCAGTTTCAAGTGTTTTAATGGATTGATTTTTATTTATTTATTGCTCCCCGATATTGATCAAGTCATTTTGCCTGGATCAAACCCAACAGCGATACTACATAACTACCACACCATACGCATAACTAGTGGATGCGCTGCAGTATGCACATGCATGTGCCCATGTGTCACACACATACGCCCCGCCTCCTGTTTGTTGCTGTTGTTTGGTTTTGTTGTGAGGTGCTTGGGTGCATGTGTGTGTGTACGCATACACAGCACTTCACTTGTGTGACATTTGATTGTTTAGTTTTGTAGCACCTTAACTCTTGCACTTCAGCATATCCACTTTGTACAGTTTTATTGTAGATGTTCTTCTTGTGTATGATTGTGTGTTTTTGTGACCCGTTGGGGGGACTACAGATGCAAATTAGCAGTATTGCTAAATCTGACATACTTATATTTTTATTAATGTTCATTAGTATGTAATGTCCCTTTCAAATAAACATTGAACTAAACATATCGGATCAGCACATCTCTAAGTTAGTTTTAACAAATATAAAAGATTTAGTTGTTATTCAGGTTTTTTTAATAAGTTGTGTGACAAGTGCATATTGTCTTTACATGTGAAACCTGCAGAATGTCCCTGTAACTATGATATTACATATTCATACATTACATATAGGAAGTTAAAGTTGAGTTAGTGAAGTTTCGACATTTACTGAGAACACTCCATCATTGTGTGTGTATACAGTATATATTATGTGGATGAATGACAGAACTACATGATAGAAATTACAGAAATATGATACAGTTGTACAGCTCAGTATCTATCAGATCACTTCTGCTACACTGAGTGCTTTCTTTATTACAGTTAAAGTAAATATAATTGTCTGCTAAAAAAGTGAATAAATTGACCAGACTAAAGAATTTAAACAAGAATCTTTTTTGTCATAGTGTTTATTTTTAGAGCATGATATTTAGTGCACACTAGGGCTGCAACAATTAGTCGATGTCAATCAGAAAAATTTGTCGATGCAGATTTTTATTGTCGATGAATCGTTTAACTTTAAAGTTTATATGCATGCCGCAGAAATGTTCATTTAACTGCTCCAGTGAAGAAGAAGAGCGCATTTTACCGAAAATAAACAAATGAAACATGTTAAATGGAGACTCTATAAAGCAGAGGTGTCATTATTATCACATCAGCATTACAGCGACGCATCCATCCACCTCCGCCTCTGCTCTGTCCGCCGGCTTGGCCACCTGTCAGCAGGCTTCTGCTATGCTCCACCCTGGTGATAAACGATTTGAAGTTGGGTGACTTATTAGCCACTTTTAGTGAGTTTTAGCTGAGACGGTCTCAGCTTTAGAAAACTGATTAAACTGTTAGCATGTGCTGTTTATGTTAGTTTACCTGTCGGACAATAATCTCTCTTCAATGATGGTTGCTGATGTTGTTTCACTTCTGCTGACTAACATGTTAAGTGCACTAAATTAGGGAATTACAGGAGTGGCTTACTCTTATCTTCCCTCATTTTGTCGTGGCAATATCAGCTCTCATTCTAAATATTAGTGCATCTCAGTAAATTACAACGTCATGATTTGTAATTTAATTTATAAAAACTGTAACCATAATCATCAAAAGTAAATTAAAACTGCTTAAATATTTCACTGTATGTGTAGTGAAGGCTGACATCCCTGCACTGTAACTTAAAGCATTTGCAAACCATTATTTTGGACTGGAAGAAGTTCTTTTAATTTTCATATGAAGCCTAATTAAACTTTTAAACTTCCAGACCCAGAAAGGTTTTAATAAGATGGACTAGTTTTGTTTTCTTTTTTACTTTTGTGGATTTTAATGTTACTCTAGTTTGTTTTGAACAGGGATGGGCAACCCTGGTGGTAGTGAGGGCCACAATTTTTTTCCTCACTTCCCAAGGGCCAGATTTACATGCAAAGCTTCCATGGGGGGAATTATTTCCTGCAAAGTCAAAAGTTTCACAATTAAAACTGAAATTGCAAATGAAAATAAAAGCTACTCAGTGTTTTATCATATTAGAATTAAAATTACTGATAAAATTATATCTGTCCTGCAATGGCCTGGCGATCTGTCCAGCGTGTACCCTGCCTCTCAACCATAGATGTTGGGATAGCCCCCCCCCCCCCCCGAAAAGGATTGAGCAGTTGGATGGATGGATGAAATTATATCATGACCTAACTTTTAAAACTCTCTCCATCAAAATGACCAAAGAGAAATTCCAGATGATAATTAACAAAAAAAAGCCAAGAAGAAAAGGAAATATGATGAGGCTTAGCTTGCTCTTGGATTCATTGTGGGTGTGGAGGGGCAGCTGTGGGTAGGTGGGCTTGTTAATCGTCTGGCTCCCCAAAATGGGGAATAAAAAACATTTAACCCATTTTCTGTCTATGGTGCAGCAGTGTTCCCGTCAGCTCACCTCCCTCTGGCGGTCAAGTTTTTTTTCAAGAAAATATTCAGTTTAGATATGACAAATTCCAAAGGCTCCAACTTGAATGTGGTTAGAGATTACTGTCAATTAGAAAGATGTAGAATATGATCCAAAGTTTGAGATAGGAGTAAATTTATGCATCTAATTTGCATAATATGACGGCAGCCATATCGAATTACATAACTTTCGGTCAAAAGTGGACTTTGGACATATTTACACAAAGGATGGTTTTGCTTTTTGTCACAGTTTTTGTTTTTTTGTTATCTTATCTTCAAAGTATATGAACCAGAAAATCAGTAGAATGTACACAAACCAATAAAAAACAATCAGACCTACCACTCGTGCCTTCATTCATCTATTTTCGTCATCCACGGTCCTTATTTCATCTTCTGCCAGTCATTTTCACTTTCTCTCCCACATCCAGAAACTCTCACATTTATCTTATGATTTATTGCACCTCAATTTCGGTTACATTATGCCACCAAACCGGCACTACTGTTCTCTGTTATCATGTGCAGCTCCGTCGATGGCAGACGAAAGTGTACACGCTCCAGACAATCTTCTGTTATCACAAAAAGTAAATATTTCCCTTCAGAAGCTAAATAATCTCTTTTTAGAATCATAGTTGGCAAAATTTGGAGCAAACGCTTCCTCCGTGTGGAAATATATGTTGTGACGGAGCCTTTAGTTTACATTCTCTTCTTCGCATTTCCGGAAATGACGTTTTGAGGCAGTTCGTTAAGGTGAAGTCCTCCAGTCCTCCAGTGAAGAGCAGTAAGCTATACGTGTCTGACATCTTGTGATGTGAAATGCTTGGTACAACTGGGTTTTCTGTGCTTTTGGGACACATCACCTGCGCCAGGGACAGCAGGTGATGCTGATGTCTTATGAAAGTGAAACATCAAAGGGTTAAGAGCCACTGGTATAAATGGAAAAAAAAATAAATCAGCAGATTACAATGACCACAGTCTCTGAACTTTTTCTGCTGACATGGGATTAAAACTGTCATTGCTTCAGTGCGCTCTTTAGAAAGAAACTTTGAATCTTTTTCTGCACAATTAGAAGAAAAGCCTCCATGCTCCATGAGGCTTCACCTGCCAAACAAGAATAAATGCTACAGCTCCTCAAGAGTATTTATTCTTGTTTAAAAGCAGCCTAATTTGTACATTTATTACTGTTTACAGTCAATTAATGCGGTCTTAGCAGGCAACATACCTTAAAAACACGTTCTAAGCCGGTGCATTGTTCCCTCTGTGGCTCCCTCACTCTTGCTCTCTCGCTTGATCACTTACACAGAGTGGCACTTAGGTTTCAATTAGCGTTCCCTCTGCTGGTGGACTCTATAACTGCATTTAAGAATGCGGGTCCAAATTCAGCAAATGTGATATAAATAAATGATTGATTTTTGGAAATGCACTGGCTGGTTGCAGTGGATGAGGGGGTGGGCCACCAGTTTCCCATCCCTGGTTTTGAATATGGAGAGTTACAACAGCTTTCCATGCTGCAGCAGAAGCTGCTATTTGAGTTTTTGCACTTTATTTTGGGGTTATTTTTGTATTTTGGGGTTTTAATTTCTGTTATTTAATTGTGTTGCTCCAAACACTTTTTATTAAACCGTCAAGTTCAAGTTTCCAGCTTGTTTTATGGCTCATTATTTTATTTAGCTATGGGAACTTTTTAAAATAGGCAACATTATATTAAGGCAGAGACTGACAACAAAGTGATGTTCACAGGTGTGCAGGTTTAAACAGGTGAGGTTAAATGTGCACTGGAGCCCTGAACAGGAGCCGTGCCATAAAAAAAAGGAGCCGTACCAACAAGAAGCAGAAATGGGTGACATGACAGAAATAATCGTGATTAGTCATGCCTCATCCATCCATGTGGATGCCCTGAATTTCCCTCTGGGAGTAATAAAGTACACAAAATAATTTTTTTTTTAAAAATAGTCGACTAATCAAAAAAAAAAAAATAGTCATTACATTTGTCAACTACCAAAATAATCGTTAGTTGCAGCCCTAGTACACACCATTTTAACAGAGTGAGAAAGGCTTTGGACCATAAGCCTAAATGACAAATAATGCAAAATGAACATAATGAAAAGTTGTCTTAGAGAGCAATTTACAATTTAAGCACTGAGAGGATGCTCCTACACACAGCAGTAAAATGAGTGGGTACTCCATCATCAGTAGAGCCAGACAACTCCAAACTGTGACAACAGCAAATGCTACAGCATTAAACTGTAAATGTCAATGAGAAAACATCACTGTTTCCAGCAGTTATGTGGAAATGCAAGTGTAAGCAATAGCTATCTGATAACTACAACTACAATCAATCCCTGCAAAACGGTCACGAGCGCTAACAGCAACATGCTTAATGAATTTCCACATATTCAGTTTTACTCAAGTGGACATGAAGGAAATTAAACAGTACATTTAGCCTGAGGTGTTTCTATCACCAGTGACTTCGTTTATTGAAGCACTTTTCCAGTCATGACATTCAGAATTCCATTGCCTTGCAGCAACACAGTGATTATACAACCAAAAAGCATCTGTCAGTGTTAGTAGTAAGACAAATGTGAATGAAACAGTTAAAACAAACTCATCTTCTTATCAAATTAAAACCCTTAGAGCACACACGCTACACATCAGTGCTGGATGCAGGATTCATTGTGAATAATGCTAAAATAGGCTGTGTGCTCCAAGGGTTAAAATTATTTCCACAGTTCATATGAAGGCAAAGCAACTATTTGTGCATCCAGTGGTGCCTTTGTTTACACTTTGGTAGAGTGTTGAAGTGTCTATTAGTGGGTGGTGGCTTGGTTTGATTAACTGCAATAAGCCCCATTACAGACAAAGTGACCAACTACAAGTCATTACCAGAGATGCTTTTACTATGTCCACCATTGACTCTCCCATCACAAATCCAAACTGCTGCACAAGTCTGCAGTAATGTATTTAAATAAAACCCATGGGTATACAAGTTACAACTATGATCTGGTGTCATAAGAGAAGATTTGATCATAGCTTATTTCTCAACAAGATGTGTTTTTAATACAAGAAAACAGACAGCAATGCCACCTTGACTAAACTTTTTGTATTTTGAGCTGCATCTTATCATAAAATTCAATAAACACTGCATAACTAAGCATAGCATCAAAATTACAGTTCACAATTTGTTTGCTAACAGCTGAAGCCGCTGGAAACTCAATATCATGCATATCAAATAACTGTATTACATTGGCTTGTGTCCAAGACTCTTCCTTCCCACTGTTAGAACTAAAATTTACATTTAATGAAAGTCCACACTGGCCCCATTCATGAGAACAAAAGGGATGAAGCCATGCATACAGAATACATCAAACAGTTTATGCTTAATTTGCCTGGTTAAGCCATGTTGGCATAAGAGATGAATGAACTGGGTGCTTCTGGTGTAGTAGTGAGCTAATGAGCTTTCCTGAGTACATGAGAAAAAAAAAATGAATGAACATACCTTCATCTCTCTATGAGTCCTCGAGGTGACCAGTGTAAGGAATCCAAGCCTGAAAACAGAGGTGGGAGAAGCTGTTAGGCATCACAGAGAGTGCCAACTTCAGTCTGCCACAACAAGACATGATCATGTTATGATGACATCACTTCTGCTACACTGCTGGATCCCTAGGAAAAAAAGCTGGGCGGTAGATGAACACTTTACACAGCTTGGGAAGAAAAAAAAATAACACCGCATAAAACATCCATCCAGTGAACAGTGCACGTGATTTTTTCAAGATATGCAGAAAGCGAAAGATCGGGTGTGCTTGCATGTATGTGTTTGAGCTTTCAGAGGACAGAGATGTGTTGCAAAGTAAACCGTGACAAGCTGATCGCTCATTCGCGGAGCCTTTAAAGCCGTTTATGTAATGCCCAGTGTACTGTTGTAAGTCAGTCACCAGTCTGACTTGCAGAGGGAAACAAAGTAACAACAAAGAATCGATCCCATCCGTCTGTCTCTGTGCATGTATGTCGGCACTGATCTATGATAATGCATCCGTTTGAGATGGAGAGATGGACACTGTAACAGGCGCACGAAGCTCGGGTCTCCAGCGTGGTGTGCCTACCGTCTGCACTGCACTGACTATATACCAACACTACAGCAGAGGATGACGCCATTTCTGAGGCTGACAGTCTGCTGGAAGGGAGAAACACTTGAGCGCACTAGCGCTGGAAATCTAGGGAACCGTGTTCTCAATTTAATTCGCCAAGCCATGTCAGAGCCACCTCTCTCTTTTGCAGACGGGTTGTTAAAAGGACACTGCTCCGAGATTATTCATTTTCATTTCTCTCTCTTCCTCTCATGTCTCGGTGCGCTGCTCACTCGACAGCAAAAATAGAGCGATAACAACAGCGCTTATGTGCAGCCTCCGAACCTTTATAGAAATGTCATAGAGCAAAAACAGTGTTGTGCAAGTTGTGCAAAGTGGAGAATGGGTCTAGCAGGCAGTCCCGTTTTTCCCAAGTCACTTTCTTTCTTCACAAAATGTTCTCTCCGTGCCGATGTCTGACAAAGAAATCGAGCGGACGAAAACGCTGGTTCGCAACAAGGTCAAGCTCGGGGGAGAAGACTTGCAACGCGGTAACGCCACGTTAATCCTGCCCCCCTCTAGTCCTCAACATTTTATTGTTATAACACAGGAGCCAAGGTCGCAGCCCTCGTTTTCAGCCGCGGAGGATACAATGTCAACCGCCCCAGACAATCTGCAAGTGAGTGAATGACCACCGCCGACAATAATCCCCTCACACAGCCCGAGTGTGTGTCCTAAAACCAGGCGTCAGAGCACATTTAGTAATAAACCTCCCCCACTAACGATCCCTGCACAGTCTGTTTGGTCGCTGACCACAGCACACACGCCACTGCCTTCAGACCACCCAACCGATCAAACCGAACAGGGTGAGTTCCTCCATCTGACTCAGCCTGCACTGGACGGATCGGTCGTGAGAAGCCAACCGACTCCGGTGGCACAAAAGAAAAAGCCTGACACGGCATTTTACCTGTTAAACTACATCTCCTGGTCGCATTTCGACGGATAATACAGCACATGCACAAACCTCACACTGATGCTTCGTGTAATGGGACTTTTAAAGGCTAACAGACAACACCACAACAAGCAGTGGTACTCGACGACATCCTCCCCGAGGATTCCTCCGCTCCGAAACTATCCAACACCGGAGTTAGCATAACCTTCCATTGCGCTCCTCCGCTTATTTTTCGCTGGCTGCGACAAACTTTGCCATCGAAATGTCTAAGTTTTCCCAAATCCATTCATTCATTTGCCAGAACCCTCTCTCTCTAAACCACACAAGACGACACAGCATTATTAGTTAACAAGTTAGCTAGCGTCAAGGTTGGTTTGGCAGCAGCAGGAAAGCGGAGCTGGTAAAATGTTCCAAATAGCGACGGGTCCGGCGAACAAAAGCAGGCTTACCTATACTGTCAAGTTGAGAAACACTTCTGGCTTTCGACGAAAGTGTATTAGTAATCCATAGGAACATTTATGTGAAAATTTTGATGGGTTTAATGCTGTCTGTTGGCCCCCGATTGATGTCGGATGCGGATGGGTAAAAGTGGTTTTCGCAGAGCTGCTGTTTGCTTGTTGAGTAGCTCATCTAGCCTA
This sequence comes from Pholidichthys leucotaenia, assembly GCA_020510985.1. NCBI lineage: Eukaryota > Metazoa > Chordata > Actinopteri > Cichliformes > Pholidichthyidae > Pholidichthys > Pholidichthys leucotaenia. Next base: position 298,164,164 of record CM035841.1, on the reverse strand, counting down.
GCTCTTTCTGTGATCCTCCCCACGCCTCCTGAGAGTGATTGACAGGCCTTTGGTCCCGCCCCTTCCAAATCTACGCTCATTCATTAGACAGTACCGCAAACTACGACGCCTTAGAAGCGCCTGATTGGCTGATCGTTCAGAAAAAATATGCATGGTTAAAGTGTACTGGGTAATTCTATTGGGTGCTTGTCTTGACAATGCAGAATGCCGAAAGGAAAATAATGTTTTGAAACTATAAATCCCAGTTTGTATATTCCTGCGTTTGATATCAAAAACAGAGTAGCCTGTTACAAAGTAGGCTTCTATTGATATTTTCTTACAGATGAATGTAGTGACTTAGATGTATCACATTGAAAAGGGAGCAGACGCTGTTCTGCGCATGCTCATAATTTAGCCAAAGGATATATGTAGCTCATCAAATCCAGTGAGAGAACAGAAGTGTCTGAACTGTGAGTTGTCAGCCTAGCTTAGCATGAGGAAAATTAGCCCATCGGTAGTACACGGACCTAGAGATGACATGAATACTCGAATGTAACCGTCACATCTCCTGTCTTATTACGGCATAACTGACGTGGATTTATTAATTTTCGACGGATATTGTCAACGGGGGGTAGCCTGCTTCTTGTTAGGCTTCTAGTGACTGCTAACTAGCAACACTGCTAACTAGCAACCCGGCTAACCGGAAGACAAGACGGGATAGACTGACAGCAGGGAGAGGTAGGTGGAGTTTAATTTGAACGGTTAATAATATGTATTAATGTGCTCTGGCTAATTCTGAACTCATCTTAAAAGTTAGACAAGTGCCCTGTAGATATTGTGTGTTTAAACACTTAGCAATTCAGTTTAAATGTGATTGCTTCAGACTTGCAGGACTGAGAAAGAACAGTACTTTGACTTGATATGGATAACCTGATTAAAAATCCAGATATACTTACATTGTGAGCATTTGACAACCAAAATTACACGCGTAACTAGTGGTTGCTCTGCAGCATGCGCATATATTTGCGCCCGTGAGTCACACAGATATGCCCCACCTTTTGTTTGTTGCTGTTGTGAGGTGACATTTGAATGTTTTGTTTGGTAGCACCTTAACTGTTGCACTTTTGCATATCTACTTTGTACAGTTTTATTGCAAATGTTCTTCTCGTGTATGATTGTGTGTTGTTGTGACCCGCTGGGGGACTACAGATGCAAATTAGCAGTATTGCTAAATCTGACATACTTATATTTTTTATTAATGTTCATTAGTATGTAATGTCCCTTTCAAATAAACATTAAACTTAAAACTTAAAGGCCATGATAAATGTTAAATAACATTTAGACTGAATAATCAGCTGTTTATTTCCACCTCCAAGTCTGCACACTTTCTTTCTTTTTTTTCCACAATATCTTTATTGAACCTTTTTTTTTTTAGCAAACATGATACAAACAATCAAACACTAACACTAAAGTACTACTAAAAAACACCAACAACCACCAACAAAATCAAATCTTCAACAATGCTCCTCTGTTTAGTCTAGACAATCCAATACATAAGTATACATATTATGTTCACCAGTTTGGAATTTACAAGGTCCACACATATCATTCACCTTCTTCTTCAAGAGTTATGTTTAAATTTTTTACATAATCAATAAAAGGTCTCCATATATTCTCAAACACAATTTCCTTTGATTTCAGTATATATGTTATTCTTTCTAATGGAAGGTTTGTTAACATCTGTCTTAACCACTGAGTCACATCTGGTCTATGAGTCTTTTTCCATAATAGTGCAATACATTTTTTGGCATTAAGCAAACTGAGGTCTATGAATGTTCTTTCACTTTTATTGAAATTATGCTTTTCTGGGTACAGACCCAACAAAAACAGTTTAGGATTCAATATGATTTGTTTTGAGATTATTTTTTCAATTGTTACCCTCACCTCTTCCCAAAACATTCTTATTAATCTACATTCCCATACACAATGAAATAGAGTTCCTTTACTTTCCATGCACTTTGTGCATGTATCTGGTATATTTTTGTTATATCTATTTAACTCCTCCGGTGTAACATACATCCGCATTAACCATTTGAAATGTATCAATTTAAGGCGTACATTTATTGATTTGGTTTGAGCCTCTGTACAAGCCAATTCCCATTGTTCCTCTGAAATTTCAGTTTGCAGATCTTCTTTCCAGTAGTTTAATCTTTTCAGTGAATTTTCACTTGAAAATAGTGTCAATGAGTTATAAAACTCTGAAATAATACCCTTTCTTTTACTATCTTTCATCATCATTTTTTCCAAGGATGAATAAATAGGTCGAGTGAGAGCTTTATTTTGATTTGATCGAATAAAGTTTCTAAGTTGAAGATATTTAAAAAAATGTGTTCTATTGAGATTAAATTTGATCCTCAACTCTTCAAAAGACATTATGTTTTCTGCACATGGCAAATATAAATCCTGAATCTTTTGTATCCCTTTTAAATTCCATACTTTAAATACAGCGTCCGCTCTCCCTGGTTTAAAATATTGATTACCCCATATTGGACTAAATTGTGACAATAACTGTGGTTCTTTTAAATAGTTTTTAGCTTCACACCATATTTTGATCATATGCTTTACAAATGGATTTTTAACTTGTTTTTGTAATTTTTTTGCCGAATCTGAGTATATGAATATGGGAAGAGGTAAAGGTAAATTGTATGATTCCATTTCAGTCCAGTGAGGGAGATCATTTGATGAAAAATAATATGTCATAGACCTCAGTTGTGCCGACCAATAATACAACATAAAATTTGGACATTTCAGACCTCCACGATCAAATGGTAAATATAATAAAGACAGACGTAATCTAGCCCTCCTGTTGTTCCATATAAATTCCACTAACTTTTTTTTAATTCTTGAGAATAAATCTAAAGGTGGTGGTAAGGGAATGTATTGAAATAAATAAAGTATTTTAGGTAAGATATTACTTTTAAGTATATTAATTCTCCCGATCATCGACATTGGTAGTGACATCCATCTCTGAAGTAACTCATCAATATCTGTCATTAAGGCTTCATAATTGACACTGGCGATTGATTCTAGCTTAGGCACAATTTGGATTCCTAAATATTTAAACTGATTTACAACATTGAATTGATTTACCTCAGGGGCTGGGTAATTTCTCTGGGTCTCATTTAGCATTAATATTGAAGATTTAGTTTTATTTATTTTATATCCTGATATTTCCCCAAAATTCTTTATTAAATTCAACAAGGTCGGAATTGATTTTTTAAGATTCGACATAAACAAAATTATGTCATCGGCATACAGGGAGATTTTATGTTCTGTTGGTCCAACTTTAATTCCATATATTTGTGACTGTAGACGTATCGCCGTCGCTAAAGGTTCAATTGCCATAGTAAACAGTAAAGGTGAAAGTGGACAGCCTTGTCGACATCCTCTATTGATTTTTATTGATTTTGAAATATTGTTATTTGTTAGGATTTCTGCAGTAGCATTATTATATATTATCTGAACCCATTTTATGAAATTATTTCCAAGTCCAAACCTTTGTAAGACTTCAAAAAGAAAGGGCCATTCAACTCTATCAAAGGCTTTTTCGGCATCCAGTGATAAGAGCTCTGTATCCAGTGCTTCTTTATTAGAATAAATAATATTAAATAGTCTTCTTACATTATGGAAGCCTTGTCTTCCCTTTATAAAGCCATTCTGATCTCGATTAATAATATTTGGTAAAATTTCTTGTATTCGTCTTGCTAAAATTTTACAGATTATCTTAAGGTCGGCATTTAATAGGCTTATTGGTCTCATATTTTCACATTTATTAGAGGGCTTACCTGGTTTTGGCAACAGTATAATTAAGGCATTATTCATATATGATGGTAAATTACTATTTTGAAATGCTTCTAAAACCATTTCCAAAAAAGGTTTTGTTAATTTATTCTTAAATTTTTTATAAAGGTCAACTGGAAGACCATCTGGTCCTGCACTTTTTCCTGATTTCATATTATCAATGGCTAGTCCAACTTCTTCTTGACTAATTTTAGACTCCAGTATCTCCCCATTTTCATTTGGAATACACGGTATAAATAGTTCGTTCAAAAACCCATGTAGTTTTGTTAAGTCAGATTCATTTTTGGTATCATATAATTTTTCATAGTAATCTCTAAAGGCTCTATTAATTTCTAAAGGATCTATAACTACCTGTCCGTTACTTATAATACTGGTAATTGGTGTTTTAATTTCCAATTGTTTAATCTGCCATGCTAATAATTTTCCTGATTTTTCACCTTGTTCATAAAAAGATTGTTTCAATCTTAGAAGACTCGAGGCAGCTCTATTCGCTGATTTTTTGTCATATTCAGCTCTCAAAATCAGTAATTCGTTCTCCAACCTTGGATCTCTTCCTGCATATACTCTTTCTTGAAGAATTTTTATTTTATGTTCCAATTGGACTCTCTCCTCTCGAGTCTTCTTAGATTTTGAACCTGTATAACTAATAATATGTCCCCTAATAAAAGCTTTGAAAGCCTCCCACTTTACACATGCTGATGTTTGTGTAGTATTGATATCAAAGAACTCATCTATCTGTTTTTCTATATACTTAACAAATTCCTCATCCTGAAGCCATTTATGCTGAAATTGCCATCTACCTGGTTCCTTTGTCAATTTCTTATCTACATATATTAGACAGCAGGGTGCATGATCAGAGATCACGATGTTATCATAAAAACAGTTTTGAATCTTGGACTTTAATTCTGTGGAGATCAAAAAATAATCTATACGTGAGAATGTCTTGTAGGTATTGGAATAACAAGAGTAGGCTTTAACTTGTGGTTTCATTTCTCTCCATATATCTATCAATTTCAATTCTTTCATAAAATGATTAATGGTCATCCTACATCCATTGTACGTACAGTCCAGTCCTGTTGATCTATCTATACCAGGATTCAATGTACAATTAAAATCCCCTGCTATTATATGTTGCCCTGTAAGTGATGATAAGATAAGAAATAAATTAGCAAAGAACTTTTGATCATCTATATTGGGACCATATAAGTTCACCAAATTTATGTTTTCTAATAGCAAAGATCCTTGAATGATTACATATCTTCCAAATTTGTCTCCAATTACATTTTTCACTTGAAATGGGACTGATTTATGTATGAGAGTCATAACTCCCCTGGCTCGGGATGAAAATGATGAGGTGAAAACATTTCCTTGCCATCTACTCCTAATTCTTTTTACATCTTCCTCTATTAGATGAGTTTCTTGTAAAAACACAATTTTTGAACCCATGTCTTTTATTTTATTCATAACTTGTTTAAGTTTTTTTAAATTTTGTAGACCTCTGCAATTCCATGAAGTTAAATTAAGATTAACGCTTTGATTTATGATCAATAGGGAGTTTGGGATTATCTTGCAGTGTAAACATGCTCAAACAGAAAAGCAAAAAAATGAGTGGTTGAACATTCACCCTACAAACTACACACAAACAAATTCCCCCTTCCCACATTTGTGGCAATCCCCCCAAAAACAAAAGAAAAATTCCGTCTCCCGATATAGCCATCGACCGTTCCACACCCACGAGGATCAGCCAAAGCCACTCCTTCTTCATCCTCCCAATCACCCTAACTCTACTGCTTTTAATAACGTAACATTAACTCTCTTCTGTAATTTTCCAATTTAACTCCAAAATTTTTTAGCAATTTTGTACTTTTTTTTTAATATGTAATACAATCTATATTTTGTAATCTTGTTATATGCTTCTAATCAGTTAAATGCTCAAATATTCTACCCTATATTCTGTTCATGCTTAGCTCCCACCAGTCTCTTCCTGGATCTTCTTGATGAGCTCCTGCGCCTCCTCGGGGGTCTTGAAGATGTGTGTTCTGCCCTCATATGTGACCAGAAGTCTTGCAGGGTGAATCACTCCATGACGAATCTCAAGGTTGCGCAGTTCTTTGCGGATGGGGTCAAACTGCCTCCTTAATTGTTGGATTCCTGAGGCCAAATCTGGGTAGAACCACACCTGCTGATCTTGGTATTTAATTTCTCCTTTGGCCCGCACCGCGTTGGAGATCGTCATCCTGTCTCTGTAGCTGAGAAACTTCATAATTAACGTCCTCGGTGCTGCCTTGTTACCTCTCGGTGGGCCAATTCGGTGGGAGCTTTCCAAGACGACTGATGATTTTAGCTCCGCGTTGTTCAGCGCCTCCAGGATCCACCCCTCCAAAAAGGAGCATGAATCACGACCTTCGGCTCCCTCCGGTAAACCCACCAGCCTCAGGTTGTTCCGTCTGGACCGGGATTCCAAGTCCAGAACGCTATTTTTCAGATCTTTATTTTTTTTTTCCAAAGTGCGCACCTTTATTTGAAGTCCGCTGATTTCATCCTCTGCACTTGAAACACGAAGCTCCGCCTGCGTCACTCGCTCCACGCAGTCACCCAACTCCTTTCTCATTGCATCCAACGCTGCCATAATCCCATCAAGTTTAGCGGAAAAGTCTGCTCTCATTGAGCTAATGGCAGCCAGCACTGCACCTGTGCCGCCATCGTCAGCAGCAGCAGTTACCGCACCACCGCTAGTTTCATCCGCCATATCCGCAGCTTTTTCTACTGCGCCACAAACTTTAAAGTCCGTTAATTTGGACTGCTTCGGCGATTCAATTTTTCCCCCTCCTGATTTCCCAGCCTTAGTCTTCACCGGCATATCCTCACCCAAACGCCGGGAAAAGTTCTGTTCCAAATGATAAGATAAGATAAGATAAGCCTTTATTAGTCCCACAATGGGGAAATTCCAGGATTGCAACAGCATAGGGATAGCAACACTCAGAGCAACAATCAGAAGGCAAGAAAAAACAACATCTAGTAAACATATGTCCATATTACTATAAATGTATATATACGTATATAGACACACAGTGCAGAGCATTATGGCTGGTGGATGTGCAGCAGAAAGTCTAAGCTCTCTCTCCGCGGATGCAGCGGGCCAGCTGGAAGTCTTTGGGCATGATGGTGACCCCCTTAGCGAAGAAGAGACCACCAGGTGGGTCTCGCTGGTCTCCTGCAGAGCCATGACGGCGAAGCTCAGGAAACGCAGGACGGTCTTGAAGTCCTGAGCGATCTCCCTCACCAGGCGCTGGACGGGCAGCTTACGAAATGAGAGAGTTATTTGCCGAATCTTTATTTCCAGGAGCAGAGCAGAGTGATACGTGTCCTTCTAGGTGGCCGCCATAACCGGAAGTCCCTGCACACTTTCTTAATTTTGCTGTTGTAGACGCGGGGTTAATCATCTCAGACTGGATGCAGAGGGTAAACAGATGAGGACAATAGTTTTTGAGATGGGAGAGATTATGGTGATGTAGCAGGAAGGAGAGCTGGGAGACAGTGGGGAGAGAAGGGTTGAATGTATTGTGATTCGAGATGTCATGCAGATGTGAGATGGGTGGAGGATATAAATGGAGAGACCCTGGTGTGTTTAAGAAATGCTTTTTCTGTTATGACCGATGTGAGAGTGAATAAAGTAGTCTGCTGCAAGAGTCTGCCTCCGTTATTTGCACTCTCCACACTGGTGACCCCTTGATGAATTATGGAACACGAGGCAAGAACCCCAGAGTCGGCCCGGACGGGAAGCCCCAGCAACACGGCAAGCATCCCAGAGACGGCCCGGTCGGGAGCCCCCAGCAACACGTGCGCTGTTTCGGTCAAACTACCGGACTTTTGGCTGCACGACCCGCGGTCTTGGTTCCACCACACCGAGGCTCAGTTCGCCCTCCGAGGAATAATGGCAGACGACACCAGATATTACTATGTGGTCGCAGCGCTGGACGCTCGCACGTCTCAGCAAGTAGCGAGCCTGCTCCAACAGCCTCCAGCCCATGACAAATACGGGGCTCTCAAGGCCACGCTGACCCGGCGCTACACGCTCTCGGACTGTGAGAGAGCAGAGAGGCTCCTGAGGCGCTCCGAGTTAGGAGATGGGTCGGCGGTCGAACTGATGGAGAAGATGTTGGCGTTGATGGGCACAGATGACAGGCATTTTCTGTTTCCCACCTTTTCCTCCGGAACCTCCCAACAGAGGCAAGAGCGGTCCTTGCCAATTCGCCGTTGCTGGCTGCGCGTGACTACCGTGCGCTAGCCCAGGAGGCACAATCAGATCATCCTCACCACCAGCTGCGACCGCCGGTGAAGAGAACAAGCTGCTCTACGTGATGGACTCGCACTCGAGGAGATGATTCCTCGTAGACACCGGCTCCCAAAAGAGCCTCATCCTGCCATCCTACGTCGACTGGCTAGCGGGAGCTAGCGGCTCCCAGCTGGTAGCCGTAAACGGCTTGGACATTGAGATTTTTGGTGAGAGAACACTGACTTTATCCCTACACGGCCGTATGTATGAGTGGACATTTGTTATAGCGGCATTGAGTTTTCCAATCCTGGGAGCTGATTTTCTGTGTGCACACGGGTTGCTAGTCGATGTTGCTAACAGGCACCTGGTTAATGCAATGTCTTTTGATTCTCTTCCCTGTACAGCCAAGGGGCCGGGCCAATAACACAAGCCAATGTCACAGCTACAGGCGGCAAGTTCCACACACTGCTCACTCAGTTCCCAGCACTCATGGTCCCGATGTTTTCGGCGGCCAGCACTAAACACGGGGTGGAACACTTTATCACCACCACTGGGCCGCCCATTTTCGCACGACTTCGGTGCCTGGACGCAGCTAAACTGGCCATAGTGTGCGAGGAGTTTGCCAACTTGGAAAGGTTGGGCATCATCAGGAACTCAAACAGCCCATGGGCATCCCCGCTACACATGGTCCCTAAGGCTGAGGGATCGTGGCGACCGTGCGGAGATTTCCGCAGGTTGAATAATGCCACAGCACACGACCGCTACCTGAATCCTCATATTCTGGATTTTTCCGTTCACCTCGCAGGGGCACACATTTTTTCTAAAATAGAAGTGGTCCGTGGTTACCACCAGGTCCCAGTGCGCGCTAAGGACATACCCAAAACAGCGGTAATAACTCCATTTGGCTTGTTTGAGGTTTTACGCATGCCCTTCGGATTAAAAGGCGCGGCACAGACATTCCAACTCATGATGGATGCGGTGTTGCACAATCTGCCATTTGTGTTTGTCTACCTGGATGATATTCTGGTGGCCAGCGCGTCCGAGGACGAACACGTAACCCACCTCAGGACGGTTTTCTGGAGGTTGGAGGAGCATGGGTTAATAATCAACCCGACGAAATGTCAGATCAGCGTGACGGGGATTGACTTTTTGGGGCACTGCGTCTCACCGTAGGGAGCGATACCCTTGCCCGACAAGGTGCGCGCCGTGGCAAATTTTCCCCGGCCTCAGACGGTCAGGGCGCTGCAAGAGTTTTTGGGGATGGTTAACTTTTATAACCGGTTCCTCCCCCGCGCAGCTCAGCTCATGCAGTCATTGTACGCCGCGCTCAAGAAACGGAAACTGGCGTACAGAGTCGAATGGACTCCGGAGCGGGAGCAGGCATTCTCTGAGGTTAAAACAGCCCTGGCAAACACCACACTGTTGGCGCACCCGGACCCGGCGGCCCGGATAGCGCTCTCTACACCTCGGACGTGGCCATAGGGGCCGTCGTGGAGCAACGCATCGCCGGTTCTTGGCAGCCGCTCACTTTTTTCAGCAGGGCTCTCCACCTGGCCATACGCCAGTTGGAGATGCTGGCAGTTGGAGTTGCTGGCTCTCCACCTGGCCATACGCCACTTCCAGTTCTGGCTGGAAGGGCACAGCTTCACCGCATTCGTGGACCACAAGCCGCTAACGTTCGCGATGGCCAAGGTTTCGGAACCATGGTCGGGCCGGCAGCAGAGACAGCTGGCCGTGATCTCGGAGTTTACGACCGATATTCAGCATGTGTTGGGTAAACTGAATGTGGTGGCGGACTGCCTCTCGCGCGCAGTAATGGCCCCGGTCTGTGTGGGGACAGATTATACAGCCATGGCCGCAGAGCAGATTGGCGATGCGGATGTGTACGCGCTCCAGTCTGGACCAACAGGGTTAAGGCTGGAGAGCAGAGTACTGCAAGATGGCAGCCCCCCCCCCCCCCAATCTGCGACGTCTCCACGGGACGCTCGCGCCCGGTGGTCCCAGTTGCTTGGCGCTGCCGAGTGTTTGAGTCAGTTCACGCTCTGGCGCACCCAGGAGTGCGCGCGTCAGTCAAAATGGTGGGAGTGAAGTTTGTATGGCCAGGCCTGCGCAAACAAGTGAAAGAGTGGGCTGCAGCCTGCGTAGCGTGCCAACGAGCCAAAGTACACAGACACACAAAGGCTCCTTTGGAACCGTTTAGTATACCGGCTAAGAGGTTCGACCATGTTCACGTGGACCTCGTGGGCCCCCTACCGCCATCGCAGGGGTGCACACACCTTATGACAGTGGTGGACCACACCACACGCTGGCCAGAAGCAGTCCCGCTGGCGGCAACCGCATCCGCGGACGTGGCGCACGCTTTTTTGACAACATGGGTGGCACGTTTTGACATCCCGTCGGACATCACGTGCACGTCTGATAGGGGCCCTCAGTTTGTTTCCGACCTCTGGTCCACGATGGCCCGTAGCCTGGGTGTTGTAATTCATCACACAACCGCGTACAACCCACAGGCCAATGGGTTATGCTGTGGAGTGTGTAAATGAAGAGGCAGATTCATGACAGATGACTTATTACACACTCACATCTCACAAGCACAGAATGGACTGAAAGAGAGGAGAGCTTGCTGTAACCAATCTCCCAAGTCACACTTCACAAGTTTCCTGGCACTTCACCTCACACAGCATGATATTTACACTACACTGCATTCAACCCCCTCTGTTCTTCCTGGGCATTGTTCTCCCATGCTTATTCCCTGTCTCTGTCTGAGGTACTAAATAACCTGACTTCCCCAAGGTCCCAAACCGCCCCCCCCCCCCCCCCCCCCAGGATCTAAGACAGACATTAGTCCACACTCGCTTTTGGCTTCAGTCTCCTCCCATATCTGCTGTAACTGGGATTTACCGCCTCTGTGGCGCTGCTGTGCCGGTGGGGGGCTGCTGGGAGCGTGTCTGACAGCGGGTGAGCCGTGGTGGTGGTGGTGGTGGGGGACTTCGTTCTGCCCGTGTGGCTGCTCTGGTGAATCGTTTCCCTGGGGAATTCTCCGTGGGGGTCTTCCACGCCGAGGGGCCCCAGCCAACAGCACTTGCTCATCCGCCACTACAAAGGCAGGTTTGAGTCTGTCGATGCCAATTTTCTCCCGTCTACCCCCCCAAGTCTAGCACAAAATGCTTATCCCCTGTTTCCAACACTCTGAACGGTCCATCATAGGGTGGGCGCAATGGGGGGCGGTGGGCGTCATGTCTGACGAACACAAACTGCGCATTCTTCAAAGTTTTTGGCACGAAGGCACGCGGAAAACTGTGGTGGGCAGGGCCCAGCAACGTGCCTGTGTTTGCAGTACGCTGCAAAAGCTGAGACGGGCAGCTGCCCGGTGCGGGATTATCTGGTAGAAATTCCCCGGGCAGCCGTAGGGGCTGCGCAAAAACGAGGTCTGCCGGGGAAGCTTCCAAATCCACTTTTGGCGCGGAGCGCAACCCCAATAAAACCCACGGCAACCTGTCTACCCAATTTGCATCCGTCAGTGAAGCCCTGAGTGCTGCTTTCAGTGATCTATGAAAACGCTTGCATAACCCATTGGCCTGTGGGTTGTACGCGGTTGTACAGTGAATTGTAACACCCAGGCTGCGGGCCATCGCGGACCAGAGTTCGTAAACAAATTGAGGGCCCCTGTCGGACGTAATGTCCGACGGGACTCCAAAACGCGCCACCCATGCTGTTAAAAAAGCGCGGGCTACGTCTGCGGACGTGGTTGCCGCCAGCAGGACTGCTTCTGGCCAGCGCGTGGTGCGGTCCACCACTGTCAGGAGGTGCGTGCACCCCTGTGATGGCGGGAGGGGGCCCACGAGGTCCACGTGCACATGGTTGAACCTTTTAGCCGGTACCGGAAACAGCTCCAAAGGAGCCTTCGTGTGCCTGTGTACCTTGGCTCGTTGGCACGCCACACAGGCTGCAGCCCACTCTTTTACTTGTTTGCGTAGGCTCGGCCACACAAACTTCTCTCCCACCATTTTGACTGACACGCGCACTCCTGGGTGCGCCACAGTGTGAACCGACTCAAACACGTGGCGGCGCCACGCGACCAGGACCACTGGACACGGGTGTCCCGTGGAGACATCACAGATTGGGAGGGGCCGCCATCTTGCAGCACCCTGCTCTCCAGCCTTAACCCTGTTGGTCCAGACTGGAGCGCGCGCACGTCTGCATCGCTAATCTGCTCCGTGGCCATGGCTGCATAATCTATCCCCACGTAGACCGGAGCCACCACGGCGCGCAAGAGGCAGTCTGCCACCACATTCAGTTTACCTGACACATGCTGAATATCGGTCGTAAACTCTGAGATCGCGGCCAGCTGTCTCTGCTGCCAGCCCGACCACAGTTCTGAAACCTTGGCCATCGCGAACGTTAGTGGCTTGTGGTCTACGAACGCGGTGAAGCTGCACCCTTCCAGCCAGAACTGGAAGTGGCGTATGGCCAGGTGGAGAGCCAGCAACTCTCTGTCGAACGCGTTGTTTTTGCGTTCGCTGTTGCGCAAAGTTCTGCTGAAAAAGGCGAGCGGCTCCCAAGCCCCAGTGACCCACTGCTCCATGACAGCCCCTATGGCCACGTCTAAAGCGTCGGTGGTGAGCGCTATCCGGGCCGTCGGGTCCGGATGCGCCAGCAGTGCGGCGTTTGCCAGGGCTGCTTTAACCTCGGAGAACGCCCACTCTTGCTCCAGGGTCCATTCGACTCCATCCGCGGGTTTCTGTCTCTTGAGCGTGGCGTACAATGGTTGCATGAGCTGCGCCGCGCGGGGAAGGAAACGGTTATAAAAGTTCACCATCCCCCAAAATTCCTGCAGTGCCCTGACCGTCTGAGGCTGAGGAAAATCTGCCACGGCGCGCACTTTGTCGGGCAATGGGATCGCTCCTTCTGGAGAGACGCGGTGCCCCAAAAAATCAATCTCTGTCACGCCGAACTGGCATTTCGCCGGGTTGATTATCAACCCGTGCTCCTCCAACCTCCGGAAAACCGTCCTGAGGTGGGTTTTGTGTTCGTCTTTGGACGTACTGGCTACTAGGATATCGTCCAGGTAGACGAACACAAACGGGAGATCACGCAGCACTGCATCCATCATGCGCTGGAACGTCTGTGCTGCGCTTTTTAACCCGAATGGCATGCACAGGAACTCGAATAAACTGAACAGAGTTATTACCGCTGTTTTGGGTACGTCCTCCGCGCGCACTGGGACTTGGTGGTAACCGCGGACCAGGTCTATTTTGGAAAAAAATGCGTGCTCCGGCGAGGTGAATGGAAAAATCCTGTATGTGGGGAATCGGGTAGCGGTCGTGCGCTGTGGTGTTGTTCAATCTGCGGAAATCACCGTACGATCGCCACGATCCCTCAGCCTTAGGGACCATGTGTAGCGGGGATGCCCTTGGGCTGTTTGAACGCCTGATGATGCCCAACCTTTCCAGGTTGGCGAACTCCTCGCGCGCTATAGCCAATTTAGCTGCGTCCAAGCACCGAGGTCTTGCGACAACGGGCGGCCCGGTGGTGGTGATAAAGTGCTTCACCCCGTGTTTAGCGATGGCCGCGGAAAACGTCGGGACCGTGAGTGCTGGGAACTGAGTGAGCAGTGCTTGGAACTTACCGCCTGGAGCTGTGACGTTGGCTTGTGCTGTTGGCTGGGTTGCTCGAGCTATACAGGGGAGAGAGTCAAAGGACAGTGCATTAACCAGGCGCCTGTTAGCAACATCAACCAGTAAGCCATGTGCACGCAGAAAATCATCCCCCAGAATATGGTAATTCAGTGTTGCTACGACAAAAGTCCACTCGTATGTATGGCCGTGTAGAGATAAGATCAGTGTCCTCTCACCAAAGGTCTTAATTTCTGAGCCGTTTGATGCCAACATCCCGGGGCCACTAGGTCCTGCCAGCCGGTCAGCGTAGGTCGGCAGGATGAAGCTCCTCTGGGCTCCGGTGTCCACGAGGAGACGCCTCCCCGAGCGCTCGTCCGTCATGTAGAGCAGCTTGTTCTCTTCACCAAGGGTCGCAGCTGCTGCCGACTGCCGGCCTTGGCGTTTTCCCGAGTGCTTGAATTGGCACGGTGGCGCACATCTGCGTGTGTTCTCTCCGAAGCGGTGGTGGTAGAAACAGAGCGTGTCTCTCTAGCACTCCTTGGCCCCCACTGCTGCTACCGTCGGTGGCTCCTCGCCTCCTCTGGTCGTCTCGCTGGGCTCCGCCGCCGCCGCGTTGACTGTGATCGCCCTGGTGGTGAGGATGATCCTGTCTGCCTCCTGGGCTAGCGCACGGTAGTCACGCGCGGCCAACAACAGCGAATTGGCCAGAACCACTCTCGCCTCTGTTGGAAGGTTCCGGAGGAAAAGGTGGGCAAACAGAAAGTGCCCATCGTCCGTGCCCATTAACGCCAGCATCTTCTCCATCAGGTCGACGGCCGACCCATCTCCTAACTCGGTCCGCGCCAGCAGCCTCTCTGCTCTCTCACATTCCGAGAGTGTGTAGCGCCGGGTGAGTGCAGCCTTGAGCACCTTGTATTTGTTGTGGGCTGGTGGCTGATCGAGCAGGCTTGCTATCTGCTGGGCTGTGCAGGAGTCCAGCGCTGCTACCACATGGTAGAACTTGGTGTTGTCTGCCGTTACTCCCCGGAGGGTGAACTGGGCCTTGGTGTGGTGGAACCAAGAGCGCGGGTTGTGCTGCCAGAAATCCGGTAGCTTGACCGAAACCGCACACGCGTTGCTGGGGGTTCCAGTCCGGGCTGTCTGTGGAATGGCTGCTGCGTCGCTGGGTCTTCCTGACCGGGCTGGCTCCGGGGTTCTTGCCTCGTGTTCCATAATACGTCTTGGGTCACCAGTGTGGAGTGTGTAAATGAAGAGACAGATTCATGACAGACGATTTATTACACACTCACATCTCACAAGCACAGAATGGACTGAAAGAGAGGACTGCTTGCTGTACCCAATCTCCCAAGTCACACTTCACAAGTTTCCTGGCACTTCACCTCACACAGCATGATATTTACACTACACTGCATTCAGCCCCCTCTGTCCTTCCTGGGCATTGTTCTCCCATGCTTATTCCCTGTCTCTGTCTGAGGTGCTAAATAACCTGACTTCCCCAAGGTCCCAAAATGCGAGCATTTCCATAGGTCACTGACAGCAGCGCTCAGGGCTTCGCTGACGGATGCAGATTGGGTAGACCGGTTGCCGTGGGTTTTGTTGGGGTTGCGTTCCGTACCGAAAGAGGATTTTGAGGCTTCCCCGGCGGAGCTTGTTTTTTCTCAGCCACTGCGGCTCCCCGGGGAATTTTTGCCAGATAATCCCACGCCGGACAACTGTCCGTCTCAGCGTTTGCAGCATAGCGCAGATACAGGCACACTGCCGGGCCCGGCCCACCACTGTTTTCCACGCGCTTTTGTGCCAAAAACTTTGAAGAACGCGGTGTTCGTTTTTGTCAGGCATGATGCCCACCGCCCCCCCATTGCGCCTACCCTACGATGGCCCATTCAGAGTGCTGGAACCAGGGGACAAACATTTTTTGTTAGACTTGGGGGGTCATCGGGAGAAAATATGTATAGACAGATTTAAGCCCGCCTTTGTGGTGGCGGACGAGCAAGTGATGTTGGCTCGGGCCCCTCGGCGTGGAAGACCCCCACGGAGAACTCCCCAGGTAAACGATTCATCAGAGCAGCCACATGGGCATGTCGAAGGTCCCCCCCCCGCCATTGCCCCCCCGCAGACAGACACACCCCCAGGAGCCCCCCACCGGCACAGCAGCGCCGCGGAGGCGGAGAACCCCCGTTACAGCAGATACCGGAGGGGACTGAAGCCAAAAGGACGTGAGGACTGAAACTCGGTCTGAGATTCTGGGGGGGGCGGTGTAGACGCGGGGTTAATCATCTCAGACTGGATGCAGAGGGTAAACAGATGAGGACAATAGTTATTGAGATGGGAGAGATTATGGTGATGTAGCAGGAAGGAGAGCTGGGAGACAGTGGGGGGAGAAGGGTTGAATGTATTGTGATGCGAGATGTCATGCAGATGTGAGATGGGTGGAGGATATAAATGGAGAGACCCTGGTGTATTTAAGAAATGCTTTTTCTGTTATGACTGATGTGAGAGTGAATAAAGTAGTCTGCTGCAAGAGTCTGCCTCCGTTACTTGCACTCTTCACACTGTCAAAAAAATAGCTTTGTATATACCTCTGGCATTAAATTAGAGATGATATTCCAATGTAAACTAAATGTTGCAGTTAAAGGGAGCTTGGCATTGTGCTTGTGAACACCCTCCTTTCTGCATCGTCTTTCTAAATATTCAGTTACAATCTTTTAAAGTTCAGAGCCTGCTTAAAGTTTGTTACTGAGAAATTAATAACTTAAGCTGAACCAAAGGTATTGTTGACTGTATGTACAAACATCGATTTACTATATTCAAACAATGTACCTTTTTATTATTCTGAGCTCAGTGACATTATTTCTGTAAGCTTGCGCAGAAATCCCCAACATACTAAAAGGTGGCTACTTCTCATGGCTGGAAATGTTGCTGCTTCAGATCAGAAAATTGCGCTTTTGGTTACTTTTCTCATTTCACTTTTGTTTAAAGATTTCATACAGTTTAGACTAACCATGATCAGAAAAATGTAACTAATTTTAAGATTTTCATCATTTCACATTGTATAGATTTTGTAGTTCATCTGCCAGCTTTAAGGGCTTCTTTTAATAAAGTCTTAGTTCGCATGCCTACCAATTGTATGGCTAATCACTTATCAGAATCAAAATCCTTAGTTTAGTTTAATATTTATTTGAAAGGGACATTACAAACTAATGAACATTAATACAAATGTGCCAGATTTAGCGATACTGCTAATTTGCATCTGTAGTCCCTTGGCGGGTCACAACAACACACAATCATACACGAGAAGAACATCTGTAATGAAACTGTACAAAGTAGATATGCAAAAGTGCAAGAGTTAAGGTGCTACAAAACAAAACATTCAAATGTTACACAAGTGAAGTGCTGTGTATGCACACACACACATATGCACCCAAGCACCTTTCCTTACAACTGTGAAAATGGGTTTTCTTTTTCTAGTCTTTGTAGGCATTGGCTTTTTTTTAATCGGTGTGTATTTATTTTTTGTTTCTCCCCACTATAGAAACCACATAAGCCCAAAGAAATGGACAGAGACTCACAGGCCGCTGTTGACCAAATTTTGCTAGAACCATACAAATACTTGTTGCAACTTCCTGGTGAGTCATGTTCAGTCTGTAGCTTTGAGCCAGTGAAGAGAAGTTGACATATAGTTTAAATGTCACCAGAGTCTCAGTATTTTGTCCAACTGAGATCTGACCTGTCCTCTCTTGTTGCTGTTGGGCATGTCATATAAATGACCTTCATGTGGTGAATGTAATGAATTACCTAATATGTCTGTTTGGAAGTTGTGCTTTGGAAAAAAATGTTACTGCAAGGATATTGTTGGCTTAAACTAAAAGTTTGTCAGTTACCATAATCAAAAAATGTATGATGGTATTTGTTTCCACAAATCGAGATAAGAGACTATGGAGCAAGAAGCAGTGTAACACAGTGTTGTTAATTCATTTGTTTTCTGTTTGAGTCATTTCAAGTTAAAGCTCCTTTTCTTCACACAGCGTCACCTGAAGGAGTTTCTGAAGGCTCATTTATTGTTTTTTTTGTTGCAGACCAAGTGAATTCTTGACAGCTGAAAATGTGCTCTGTGCATCCTGTTTTTATGGCAGAAATGAACTGGGGAAAATCTGTCAAGCAGTCAAAACTATGCAATTTGTGAATGAGCTCAGAAAGGCTAGAATGAGAGAAGATATTATTTTGCTTCATGAGTCCTGGAGGAGGTAGTACAAGTCTGAGAATAAGATACTTAAACATTGATGCTACACATTTCTTTTTTTTATGATGAAAAGAGGCTTAAATTATAGACAGTTTGGATCCTTGGTATCTTAAGGACACTCAAGGAAAGATTTCCCAGTGCAGTGCCCCTAGCATTTCCAGTGATTCTGAAATACATGCATTTGTGTTTCTCCTTACCTAGTATGTGTAACATGTACGGGACACATACCTCCAAGGACTGTTCCATCAAGATTGAAGCCTGAATAATCCATCTTCCTCTCACTGATGAAATTGATACCAAATCTTCTGCTTCCTCTATTTCAGCAAGCACATGGTTGTAGTCTTACCGTGTTTGCAAAACCTGTTACATACTCAATCAATCAATCTTTATTTCGGATAGATTAAAAGTACAGATTAAAAGAAACAGAATAATATCACAAAGGGGGAAAGAAAATCCAACAAGGTCAAATTAGACAATAACTCATCTGATTATACATACTCACATTTTAATCATTATGTACTTTTTTTTTTTTTTTTTTAAAAAAGCTTGGCTTCGCCCAATTAAGTCACACTTATTTGTTTTTATTTTACGCTGTTTTGGAGCCATAATGCATTTAATAGAATCACCATAAATACAGTATTTCTGTATTTGTTGTGTTAACTCTGGAGCAGCTTATTCTGTTCCTTTCATTAAGGTTGGTTTGCCCCCAAAAATGAAGTTATAAGACATGTATTTCAATGGTAAAAGCCAAACAGCTGGACAATAATTTGAGCATGAACCAATTTTCAGTGTATGCCATGTCTTTTACTCAAATATTAGCTAATTTCCCCATACATACTGGTCTCTGCAAACATTAATAAAATGGAACTGTTGTAAAAAAATAATTAGTCTGTTAATGGCCAGAAATGAACAAGAAGTGGGCATATTTAAAGTGACACTTTACCAAAAATCTAATTTCTTTTTTCTTGTTAACATGTTTGTAACATGTTTTTTTAATGACTTACAAGACATATCAAGAGCAAAATCACTCAAATATCTCATGTCCCTGTTTTGCAGTGCTCACCTGAGTGCGATCACCATGTTATTACCAGACAAAACAAACCGCAATAATGGAGAAAACAAACTCAAGTTTGATTGAAACAAACTAAAGCCTGTAGGTGTGAAAAAATCTGGGTTTCAACTTTACAGATGTGGCATCCTGATTTTATTTATTTAACATTTATTTATACAGTGGGTCCACTGAGAGGCAACCTCTCTTTTTCAAGGATACCCCTGTTCACATTCACACCAGGAAGTGGCCCAGTACAACCACAGACTGACCTATGGCCACTGTGCAGCTCCAATGAAGCAGTTGGGGTTAAGGGCCTTGTTCAATGGAACCACAGTGAGGTTAATTAGGGTGGGGCAGACACTGCTTTGTCGTCTGTCCCACCCAAATCTGTCCCAACCGGTCAGATCGTAAGTTATACTTCCGCATTGACATGACACAGCTGTAACGGCGTTGACGCAGCAGCAATGTGTGTTCCTATTGTGTAGTCCGACATGCACCTCTCCTTCTCTAGAGAGGTGCACGTTGGCAGCGCAGGCCGTAAGAGCTGTGATTAGTCCGCTTTGTCTCCTTCTTCACATTTCCTGGTTCTTGCTGCTGCTTCACCAGTGTTGCCACCTTGGCGATTTTGTCGTTAAATCTGGTGATTTTTCAGCCCCCCTCGATGACTTTTTTGTTAAAAGCGACTAGTGACAAATATAACGACTTTTCCTGGTGTTATCAAAGACTTTTCTGGTGTTTTGGACACTGATGTGAAAGTGCACGATTGCTCTGCAGTTATCATCCTCAACAAGCAGTGGGTGGTACCGTGAGGCTCTCCTGTCCCCTTCCCATCCCAAAGCAGCCTCTCACAGTAGCCTCGTGCAGCAGCAGTGTTGCGGTTACAATAAATTAATAGTTTTTTTCAGAACTGCAATGTCTGATACCAATTGAATGCTGCAGCAGTGGCAAAGTGCTTTAGCCTTCTTCCCAGCAACAGGCTGAAACCATCCCTTAAATGTACATGGAACGGTATAACGCCAAGGCTGGGTGGTAAAGCTGCTGTGACCGCCCCCACAGGGTTGCTTTGTTTTCTTGCCACGTCTGTCAGTACTGCTGGACTCTTTTTTTTTTTTTTTTTTTTTTTTCCCTCAGTCCAAACTCATGTTCATTTTTTATGTTTGTTACGGTGCTCGTACAGTAAAGAAACATTAGCTGAATGCTGCTGATGTGACTGACTGGCAGTGGCAGACAGGGAGGAGGAACCAGCCAGCCCAGGTATGAGCTGATCGAGTAAGAGTGGGTGTTCACGTAAATCAAAACATTTTTTTTTTTTTGGGGGGGGTGCATGGAAGTGCCAAAACTATTGTATATTTGGCCTTTTTAAAAAGTTTGATCGTATATTGTATAGGCCCTAAAACTATTGTATATCTAGCAACACAAAACTGTGCAGCAGTTAGCTGCAGTCAAGAGAGGAGATCCACACCACTTGGGTTTAGATTGCAAATGAATTGTGCATGCGCAAACCCCCCGCCAAACCTGCCCTGTTTTAGAGTGGGAGGCAAATGTTTCTTCACTGTCAGTTAGTGATGGCCTATTTAAATGGCAAAATTAAAACAAACAAACCAAGAATCAACAGAAGAAAGTTAATTTGTAGTTCTAAACATATTTAGGGAGTTTTTTACTCAATTTTCGTCTCTCCCATGACATTATTCTTTTCTACTACAGCGTCCATTACAATTACATGCAAATGACCAATTATGCAAATTAGGTGATGACGTCATTTATCAACTTTTGTCAACTTTTAGGACTGCCACTTTCCTTACTGAGGAGTTGACAACAGTGTACTTCACTCTGCCTGTTCACCGCGGCACAACTTCCAAGGCGAGTTGGTTAAACAACGGTCCAGGTTGAAAACAATATTGACGAGGTATGCAGAAACAGAGCATTTTGGGGCTCATCATAACCCCAGTAATTACATAGATTGTCCGCTTTGTCTCCTTCACATTTCCTGGTTTTCGCCACTGCTTCACTCTGCCTGTTCACGGCAGCACAATTTCCGAGGTGAGTCGGTTAAACAGCGGTCCAAATTCCAAAGAATATTGAGTTCGTAAGCACATACAGAACATTTTGTGGCTCGTCATAACCCCAGTAATTACGCAGAATGTCAAAATGGCAGTGGCGGTGGTCGCACGCACCGTTTTCTCCAACTTCTTTTTCTCTGTGCAACGATCGTATTAAAAGTTGTGTTTTCTTAACATTTTTTAGGTCCAACTCCATGACAATCTGCTCTTGTCCATCATTATTTCATAAACAAGCAATTCACCACCCGGTGAATTGCAAACCGGTGTGAAAGAAAATTTTGCAGAGGACTGCGTGGGCACCGTCCGTCGGCAATGGCATTTATGTGATGTGGGTCAATAAACCAGGCACTCGCTTCCAGCATTCTGTTCCAGGTGAAAACTATTTCAACTGAGTTCATTGAAGAAAAATGAGGGGGGGGGACTCAAACATTAACTTTGAAAATCAGTAATATGCCTGCTTCATGCATTAGTATTTTGTTTAATGAAGACCCCAGCAAGAGTAGCTAGACTCTCTCTCTGGCATCCTTGTCTCGAGGAGGCGATGGTTAGCGTGTCAAGGGTTGGAGCAGCACATGGAATGACTATACAGCCCAATCCTTGAGTGGCAGTCTTTGGAGCAGTTGGCGCAGATGAAAATTGATGGTGCACGTGCTGATGCTGCACATTCTTTCCTCGCCGCATGCTTCGTCGCCATCTGGACTCTCGTGTTCGCGTTCATCTTGAGAACACCCTCTTTGACACTGTGGCACCAGGTGGGTTGATCTTTGGCAATAACTTCCCAGTTATTGGTGTTGATCTGCGCACACCGCATGTTGCGTTTGCAGACATCTTTAAAACGCAACAGCGGTCGGCCCACACGGCGGACGCCCACCCGCAATTCTCCGTAAAGGATTTCTCTCGGCAGACGGTCAAGCTCCATGTGGTGCACGTGGCCGAGCCACCGGAGTCGTCTCTGGCTGATAAATGCAGGGATGCTTGGCAAGTCAGTGCGCTCAAGGACCTCGGTGTTGGGGACTCTGTCCTGCCACTTGATGTACATAAGGCGCCAAAGACAGCGGAGGTGGAACCCGTTTAACCGCTTCTCCTGCCTGGCATAGGCTGTCCAGGACTCGCTGCCGTACAGGAGAGTGGACAGGGCGCAAGCTTGGTATACGAGTAACTTGGTCTTCAAACTCAGCAGATTGTTGTTCCACACACGCTTGTTTAGTTTGGCCATGACAGCAGCTGCTTTGGTGATTCTGGAGCTGATCTCAGTGTCCAGCGAGAGCGTGTTTGAAACAGCGGACCCTAGATAGAGTGGGGCAAAAAAAGTATTTAGTCAGCCACCAATTGTGCAAGTTCTCCCACTTAAAAGATGAGAGAGGTCTCCAATTTTCATCATAGGTATACCTCAACTATGAGAGACAAAATGAGGGGGGAAAAAAATCCAGAAAATCACACTGAAGGATTTTTAATGAATTAATTTGGTAAATTGCTCGGTAAAATAAGTATTTGGTCGAACTTCCGGGAAGATGGCGGAGAGACATAACACTTAAACAAAGAGCTCTCCCTAGCCGGATTAAAAATCATCGGTAAATGGCCAACTCGACATAAACGGATCAATAAACTAAGGGATGAAAACACGAAGGAACCGGGCACAAGGACAAAAACAGGGTAAAATTGAAGAATTCCTCTCCAACAACGCAGGAAAAACCGCTGTACGCAAAGCCCAAAAAAACGAGATGTCCACAGCAGAGAAAATGGAGGACACCAGACTCGACAACATGACCACTGGCATCGCCAGTTTGGGTGAAGAGTTAAGAGAATTCAAGCGACAGCTACAACAGGATTTAGCGGCTCTTAAGGAGGAACTGAAAAAAGAAATTAAGGAGGAAATCATGGACCTCCGAAGAGAAATGGAGTGTAAATTAACGGAAAACATGGAGGAGCTGCGCTCCCAGCGGGCGTGTATGACAGAAGCGCAGACCCGAATTTCGGAACTAGAAGATTGGAAAAGCGAGGCAAACGAACAACTACAGACCCTGACGACGCAAACGCAGAGGATGCAGGAGAAAATAAACCACTTGGAGAGCAGATCCAGACGAAGCAATATGCGCATCTTTGGAATTCCGGAGGGCATTGAAGGCAACTCGATGACAAAATTCATGGATCATTTCTTAAAAAAAGAACTGGAAATACCCGGAGAAACGGATCTGCAGATTCAACGGGCGCACAGAACACCGGCACAGAACCCGAAAACAAACGCTACACCCAGGTCAGTTGTGGTAAACTTTGTGAAATATGACATAAAGGAAAGAATCCTGACGCAAGCATGGAAAAAAAAGATACGAATCGGCGACAAACAGGTATTTTTTGACCATGACTACCCGACAGAAATCGTGCAGCAGCGGAAGAAATATGCAAACATTAAAAAAACGCTGAAAGAGAAAAAAATTAGATTCCAAACGCCGCTAACGAAAATGAGGATTCATTGGGAGGAAGGCACAAGAACCTACAACACGGCCGAAGAGGCAGCGCGGGATATGATGGAGCGGGGCCTTGAGGTGAGCGTGCCGAAGGAGACGGCTGGAGCAGCGGCGGCCCTGAACGCACCACGACAGACGGAGTGGAGACGAGTGAACGGCGGAAGAAGGGGGAGAGACGTAGAGCAGCGGGCCCAGGACAAGCTACAAGGCTTTCAACTGAAATTCTAGATCATAACAAAGATTAAGAAAGGCACAGAAGAAATGAAGGCCAAGAAGACGAGGTAAAAGAGAAACAGACGGCTAGGAGAGGTTTAGGTGATATTTGTTGGACATTTCTAGACTTATGACTATTACTTTGATAGTAATTAGAAGTCTAGGGAGGGCCCTTCACTCTGTGAAGACAAACCCCCCACCCACCAACAGGGACCAGTGGGCAGAAGAAAGGCCCAAAGTACGGAGGTCGAGATTTTTTAATGTGTTTTTATATAAATATGTGTTATTTTTGTTGTTAAAGGGGCTAGGAGCACAAGTTAAAAAAAATGGAAAAACATGAATATGGGTAAAAATCTTAAGATTATGACACTAAACGTGAATGGTCTGAACTCACCTGTTAAAAGGGAAAGAATAATAAGAAAATTCAAGAAGGAAAAAGCTGAAATTATATTTATGCAAGAGACACATTTGAGCAAGGCAGAACATGTGAAACTAAAGAGATTTGGCTATAAGAACTCCTACTACAGTTCATTTAAGGGAGGAGCAAAAAGGGGGGTTATGATACTAATCTCAAACAAAATACAATTTGAAAGTGAACAGGAAATCCAGGATAAAGAAGGCAGGTATGTAATAATAAAGGGAAGAATAGATGGTATGCAGATTACATTAGTGAACATCTATGCCCCACCAGAAAGTGACAAGGGTTTTTTTCAACATCTGTTTGATCTCATAGCAACACACAGTGAAGGAGTCCTAATTTGTGGAGGAGACTTAAATGCTGTCATGGATCATGAAGTTGACACAACAAGTGTTAAGAAGACAAAAAAACATGTAACAAAGTTCATAAGAACCTCACTGGCAGAAATGGGTATGGTAGACATATGGAGGGACCTGCACCCACTCGAAAAAGACTATACACATTATTCAGCAGCCCATAAAGTACACTCTAGAATAGATTACTTCCTTATGAATGAAGGTGACAGACACAGGGTGAGAAATTGTTGGATTGGAGGGGCAGAAATATCAGATCATAATCCTATATACATGGAAATATACTGTATTTAAACAATAGAAAACGACAAACAACATGGAAACTTAACGTAGGACTGTTAAATGATGAGAAAATGAAAGAAAGAATAAAAATAAACAAACGAATATATCCAAGAGAATGACAATGAAGAAGTGGACCCAACAATACTATGGGACGCACTAAAAGCCGTGTTAAGGGGTAAATTAATTGTTGAAACAGGAAAAGCAAATAAGACTAAACTGGAAGCCTATGAACAAAGATGTGAGAGACTGAGGGAATTAGAACGTAAACATCAAAGCACAAATGATCCAAAAATATATCAAGAAATTAAAGAAGAAAAAACAAAGATAAAAGAAACACAAATGGATGAAATTGAAAGGAAAAATAGATATCTAAAGCAAAAATATTATGAAACGGGGCCAAAAGTCACAAAACTGCTGGCAAAACGGTTAAGAAAACAACAAACAATGAATAATGTATACAAGATTAAAGACCCCACCACAAATAAAACCACAGTTAACCCAGAAAACATCGAAGAAATTTTCCATAATTTCTACCAAGAACTATACTCGCAACCTGAAGAAACAAATACTAAAGATATCAAAAAATTTCTAGACACATTGGACTTGCCATCAATAGGAAATCAACAAAATGAAAAACTAACAGCAGAAATAACAACACAAGAGATCAGAGATGTGATTAAGTCACTTAAAAACGGTAAATCACCAGGTAGTGATGGATACCCTTCTGAGTTTTATAAACTGTTTATAGAAGAACTCACGCCACAACTCCTAAAGTCATTTAATTGGACGCTGAACAACAACAAAATACCTCCATCATGGAACGAAGCAATCATTTCAGTTATTTTAAAACCAGGGAAAGATAAAGAACAATGCG
Organism: Pholidichthys leucotaenia; assembly: GCA_020510985.1. Taxonomy (NCBI): domain Eukaryota; kingdom Metazoa; phylum Chordata; class Actinopteri; order Cichliformes; family Pholidichthyidae; genus Pholidichthys; species Pholidichthys leucotaenia. Next base: position 298,138,474 of record CM035841.1, on the reverse strand, counting down.
GAAACTATAGACCAATCTCTTTATTAAATGTAGATTATAAAATATACACAACAATTATATGTAAACGAATAAAGACATTCTTGACGGAATTGATAGAAGATGATCAAACTGGATTCATAGAGGGACGCCAAACACATGACAATATCAGGAGAACAATACATATAATTAACCAAATACATAAAGGAAAAGAAAAGCGCAGTAATAATGAGTTTAGACGCAGAAAAAGCATTTGACAGGGTTAACTGGAAATTCCTATATAGTGTACTGGAGTGCTTTGGATTTAGCGAAAAATCAGTACAATGCATAAGGACGCTATATCAAGAACCTGTGGCAAGAATCAAGATAAACGGTAGCTTAACAGACAAAGTAAATATACAAAGATCAACTAGGCAGGGATGCTGCTTATCGCCCACCTTGTTTGCTCTGTTCATAGAACCATTGGCTCAAGCGATACGACAAAATAAGAAATTAAAAGGTGTAACAATAAAGGGGGCGGAACACAAGATTGGGCTATTTGCAGACGATATTATAGTTTACCTTGAACAACCAGATAAATCAATAATGGAAATGATGAACTTGATAGAAAATTTTGGAAAATTATCAGGATACAAGATAAACATAACAAAAACACAAATACTGACATTCCACTATAACCCTCTAAACCAGATAACTGATAAGATCAAACTAAACTGGAAGCAAAAAGAAATAAAATACCTTGGAGTGAACATACCTAAAGACCTAAGCAAAATATATAAAGCAAACTATGATAGGTTGGAACAAGAAATAAAAAAAGATATTGATAGATGGTCAATCTTAAATATGGATCTGAATTCAAAAATTGAGACAGTCAAAATCAGCATACAACCTAGATTACTTTACCTCTTCCAGGCTATACCAACAGAGATTCCAGATGCCCAATTCTCAAAGTGGGACAGGATGATATCGAGATTTGTTTGGGGAGGTAAAAAACCAAGAGTGAAATATAAAACCCTCCAATTACCAAAAGAGAAAGGAGGCATGGGCCTACCGAGTCTAAAGGAATATTACTACTCAGCACAAATAAGATATATCATATGTTGGTGCGACGAGGGATATGAGGCAAAATGGAAAGAAATGGAAAAGGAAATTGAGGGACTCCCAGTACAAAGCATAATAGGGGATAAAGATGCATATAAGCAAATCAAACAAATAGACCCAATCACTAAATTTACTTTAGAACTGTGGTATAAAATAGTACAAAAATATAATATAAGGGAAGACATAAAACTATTGAAATGGGTAGCATTTGACAGTCAGTTTGAACCGGCAAAACAAGATAGGGGATACAAAAATCTGGTGAACAAGGGAATCACAGCATGGGGCAATATCGGAAAAAAAGATCTCGGGAGCTTTGTAAATATCAGGAGAAAATTTAAATTAGAAAGATCGGAATTTTTCAGATATCTGCAGATGAGAGATTACTATATGAAGAAGATTAGGCATAACCTCCAAACAGATGTGAACGAGATTATACAACTTATTTTAAGCTCATATGCAGGAAATAAAATAAGAATTATTTCAAAACTATATCAGAAACTTATGACAAACAATCATACAAGTAACTATATAAAGGAGAAATGGGAGAAAGAGCTCAATTTAAACATAACAGAAGAAAGCTGGCAGGAAATATGGAAAACACAACACACATCAACAAATTCAAGGGCATGGAGGGAATTTGGATGGAAAAACCTGATTCGCTTTTTCATTACACCACAGATTCAAGGAAAATATACAAATACCCAATCTTTATGCTGGAGGGGATGTGGGGCTCAAAATGCAGACCACTCACATATGTTTTGGAAATGCTACAAAATATCATCATTTTGGAAATCTATGCATGTGACAATACAGAGGATATTAGGATATAATATACCAATGAACTGTAACCTGATGTACTTATGCGATCTTAAAAAAGACAATGTTATACAGGCTGAGGACAGATATCTAGTTAAAATCTTGTTGATTGCATGTAAAAAAACTATCACAAAAAAATGGCGATCAGAAGTTCTTCCTGACCAAGAACAATGGACTGACATTGTTGAGGACATACGTATGATGGAAAAACTAACATATCGACGAAGAATGCAAGAAGGAATATGGGAGAAAAAATGGCGGAAATGGACACACTACAAAGTGCAACAACGAGGCAGAAATTGAAAGAATAACCAAAGACACTGAAAAAACCAGAAGAATTAAGAGATGGAAACTAAAAACTTGATGCTCCAACATTTGTCCCCCCCCCCCTTTTATTTTTTCTTTTTTTTATTTTTTCTTTTTTTTTTTCTTTTTCCCTACCCTAACCCCTTTGTTTTTTAAATGTAGAATGTGATCTGAATGCATTATATATGATGAAAAATGAATAAAAATCTAAGTTACAAAAAAAAAATAAGTATTTGGTCAATAACAAAAGTTCATCTCAACACTTTGTTATATACCCTTTGTTGGCAATGACAGAGGTCAAACGTTTTCTCTAAGTCTTCACAAGGTTTTCACACACTGTTGCTGGTATTTTGGCCCATTCCTCCATGCAGCTCTCCTCTAGAGCAGTGATGTTTTGGGGCTGTCGCTGGGCAACACGGACTTTCAACTCCTTCCAAAGATTTTCTATGGGGTTGAGATCTGGAGACTGGCTAGGCCACTCCAGGACCTTGAAATGCTTCTTACGAAGCCACTCCTTCGTTGCCCGGGCGGTGTGTTTGGGATCATTGTCATGTTGAAAGACCCAGCCACTGTTCATCTTCAATGCCCTTGCTGATGGAAGGAGGTTTTCACTCAAAATCTCACGATACATGGCCCCAGTCGTCCTGGTCCCTTTGCAGAAAAACAGCCCCAAAGCATGATGTTTCCACCCCCATGCTTCACAGTAGGTATGGTGTTCTTTCTCCTCCAAACACGACAAGTTGAGTTTTTACAATAAAGTTCTATTTTGGTTTCATCTGACCATATGACATTCTCCCAATCCTCTTCTGGATCATCCAAATGCTCTCTAGAAAACTTCAGACGGGCCTGGACATGTACTGGCTTAAGCAGGGGGACACGTCTAGCACTGCAGGATTGGAGTCCCTGGTGGTGTAGTGTGTTACTGATGGTAGCCTTTGTTACTTTGGTCCCAGCTCTCTGCAGGTCATTCACTAGGTCCCCCCGTGTGGTTCTGGGATTTTTGCTCACCGTTCTCGTGATCATTTTGACCCCACGGGGTGAGATCTTGCGTGGAGCCCCAGATGGAGGGAGATTATCAGTGGTCTTGTATGTCTTCCATTTTCTAATAATTGCTGCCACAGTTGATTTCTTCACACCAAGCTGCTTACCTATTGCAGATTCAGTCTTCCCAGCCTGGTGCAGGTCTACAATTTTGTTTCTGGTGTCCTTTGACAGCTCTTTGGTCTTGACCATAGTGGAGTTTGGAGTCTGACTGTTTGAGGTTGTGGACAGGTGTCTTTTATACTGATAACGAGTTCAAACAGGTGCCATTAATACAGGTAACGAGTGGAGGACAGAGGAGCCTCTTACAGAAGTTGTTACAGGTCTGTGAGAGCCAGAAATCTTGCTTGTTTGTAGGTGACCAAATACTTATTTTACCGAGGAATTTACCAATTAATTCATTAAAAATCCTTCAATGTGATTTTCTGGATTTTTTTTTTTCTCATTTTGTCTCTCATAGTTGAGGTATACCTATGATGAAAATTGGAGACCTCTCTCATCTTTTAAGTGGGAGAACTTGCACAATTGGTGGCTGACTAAATACTTTTTTTTCCCCACTGTAGGTGAAGGTGTCCACAACCTCCAGCTGTGTGTTGTCAATGGTAATGACAGGAGAGGAGACAGCATCTTGCACCATGATGTTGGTTTTCTTAAGGCTGATCATGAGCCCAAACTCCTTGCAGACATGGAACAGTTTGTTGACCAGGTGCTGCAGGCCCTCCTCACTGTGCGATGCTAGAGCAGCGTTGTCTGCAAACAGCAGCTCACGTATGAGAACCTCGTAGAGTTTGGTTTTCGCACGAAGTCTTGCGATGTTGAGGAGTTTTCCATCTGATCTCGTGCAGACGTAGACACCTTCAGGACAGTCAGCGAAGGCGTAGTGGAGGAGCATTGAGAAAAAAAATCCCAAAGAGAGTCGGTGCTAGAACGCAACCCTGCTTCACTCCACTGCTGACTGGGAAGGCATCTGAGGTGGCTCCATCAGCCATCACTTTCAGCGCAAAGCTCCTCAAGTCCCGTGCAGATCAGCTGTGTGGGATTGTGGAGCACATCTTCAACCTGAGCCTGAAGCTGGGGAGGGTACCACAGTTGTGGAAAACATCTTGTGTGGTACCTGTACCAAAGACCTCCCGCCCCAAAGACCTGAACAGCTACAGACCAGTGGCCCTGACGTCCCACATGATGAAGACCCTGGAGAGACTGCTCCTTGCTCACCTCCACCCCCTGGTGGGACCAGCAATGGATCCACTCCAGTTCGCCTACCAGCATGGCATTGGGGTGGAGGATGCAATGATCTTCTTCTTCACCGTTCTCTGTCCCACCTGGAGAAGCCCGGGAATGCAGTGAGGATTATGTTCTTTGACTTCTCCAGTGCTTTCAACACCATCCAACCGATGATCCTGAAGGACAAGCTGCTGTGTGCAGGGGTGGACCAGCACCTGTCATCATGGATCCTGGGCTACCTCACTAACCGGCCACAGTTTGTGAGAACCCGGGACTATTTGTCCAACACGATCATCGGTAGCACGGGGGCCCCCCAGGGAACGGTTTTGGCTCCCTTCCTGTTTACCCTTTATACTGCGGACTTCTCACACAACACAACACACTGCCATCTACAGGAGATTGCTGACGACTCTGCAATCATCGGCCTCATCTCCAATAGAGATGAAGCTGAGTACAGAGGACTTATCCAGGACTTCGTGGACTGGTGCCATAGGAACTGCCTCCAGATCAACGCGAGGAAAACTAAGGAGCTGGTGGTGGACTGCCGCAGGCAAGGACAACCCCTCACAGCACCAGTAAACATACAGGGAACAGACATCGAGATGGTGACATCCTACAAGTACCTGGGTGTTCATCTCAACAATAAAGTAGACTGGTCACACAATACCGACGCACTCTACAAGAAGGGACAGCACAGGCTGTTCCCACTGAGGAGACTCAGGTCTTTTGGTGTACAAGGGGCGCTGCTGAAGACATTCTACGACACGGTGGTGGCATCAGCCATCACTTTTGGAGTGGCCTGCTGGGGCAGTGGCATTACAGCAGCTGATAGGAAGAGACTGAACAAACTGATCAAGAAAGCTAGCTCTGTCCTGGGGCAGCGCCCTGACCCAGTGGAGGAGATAGGAGAGAGAAGGGTGGTGGCTAAACTGTCATCTCTGCTGGAGTCAGAGTCCCACCCTATGCAGGACATTCTGAACGCACTGAGGAGTTCATTTAGCAGCAGACTACATCATCCTAGGTGCGCAACCAAGAGGTTTCGCAGGTCCTTCCTACCTACGGCAGTCAGACTGTATAACCGAAGCAGGGCTGCTCACAGAGATAGCAAAAAAAACGTGACAACCTAATAGTACTGAATGCAAAAGACGCAAAAGACTTACACAATGGTCCCCTCCAGTATATACAACTAGGACAGTATCGGTCGCTACGGAGGGTGACAATATGTATGGGTACATATTCATACTATGTAGGATAACTAAGTAGACGGTTATGCTGTTTATTCCATCTCACTACAATGCTCCACACTTTGTATATATATTTATATATTGATGTGTATGTATGTATATCCACTGCTCTTATTTATATCTTCCGTATCTTCTTAATTATTGCTCTGAGTGTTGCTATCCCTGTGCTGTTGCAATCCTGGAATTTCTCCATTGTGGGACTAATAAAGGCTTATCTTATCTTATCAAAGCAAACAGTACTATGCATGTCCATGTGGAAGGAGGAGATGATTGCAAGGAGCTTTGGGGGACAACCAATCTTTTGCGGGATCTGGAAGAGCCCGCTTCGACTAAGTCAAAGGCTTTGGTCAGGTTCATGAATGCACGGAACAATGGCTGCTGCTGCACTTGACACTTCTCCTGCAGCTGACAGAGGGAGAAGATCATATCCACTGTGAACCTTCCGGCTCTGAAGCCACACTGGGACTCAGGATAGACTCGCAAAGCAAGGCTCTGCAGGAGGAACAGGGTGACCTGGTCGATGCTAAGAAGAGAGATGTGGCGGTAATTGTTGCAGACACTGCGGTCGCCTTTGTTTCTTATACAGCGTGATTATGTTGGCATCTCTCGTATCTTGGGGAGTGTGACCTTGCTCCCAGCAAAGGCAGAGGGGCTCATATAGTGGTTGTAAGATGGCTGTTTTCCTATGTTTCAGAACTTCTGGGGGGATACCGCCTTTCCCTGGAGCCTTGCCACAGGCAAGGTAGTCTATGGCTTTGCTGAGCTTTTCCAGCGTGGGCATTTTGTCAAGCTCTTCCATGACTGGTAGGCCAGGCAAGGCGTCGAGGGCAACATCTGTCACGATGTTCTGGGTTGAGTACAATTCAAGATGATGCTCGACCCAGCACTGAAGTTGCTTGGTCTTGTCGGTGATGGCTTTGCCTGTCTTGGCTTTGAGCGGTGCTGTTTTGATGCTTGTGGGGCTGACAGCTGTTTTGATGCCCTCATACATTCCTTTGGCATATCCGCAATCGGCAGCTACCTGGATGTTGGTGCACAGGTTCTGCCAGTACTCACCGGCGTAACGGCGGGCAATCTGCTGTGCCTTGCTCCTTGCTGCTCGAAGGGCATCGCGTGTGCCAGGGCAAGGGTACTGCTTGTGAGCCAGCAGTGCTTCTCTTTTGGCCTCTGTGACTGGCTGCATTTCATCCCAGTGAGCCTCAAACCAGTCAGCATTCTTGCATTCTTTCTTTCCGAATGCGGTCATGGCTGAGTCATAGATGGTGTCACGAAGGTGGTTCCATTTGGTGTCCACGTCGCCTGGGATATCGGACTGGAGGTGAGCTTCAAGTTTCCTCTGAAAGCTGTCAGCGAAGGTCTGAGCCTTGATCGGATCGGAAATTCCGCAGGTGTTGATGCGGGGGCGACCCTTAGTCTTGGCATGGTGGATCTTCCTTGGCTTCAGTCTGACCTTACTGGCAACAAGGGAATGATCTGTATCACAATCAGCGCTGTGATAGCTTCTTGTGTGAAGAACACTGCTGAGGTCCGCTCTTCTGGTGATGACAAGATCTAGCTGGTGCTAGTGACGGGACCGGGGGTGTCTTCAAGACACTTTCTGCAGCTCTTTACACTTGAAGTAGGAGTTTGTAATGCAGAGGCCGTAATGACAACAGAATTCCAACAGCCTCTGTCCGCTCTCGTTCATCTTGCTTATGCCAAAATGGCCAAGACAGGATGGCCACACTTGCCAATCTGCTCCAATATGAGCATTGAAGTCGCCTAGCAAAAATAAGCCTTCAGAGCGGGGGATTCTAGATAGCACTTCCTCTAGAGCCTCGTAGAACTGATCTTTGGCTTCTGGAGTGGACGTGAGGGTTGGGGCATACACAGAAAGGATGTTCACAAAGCCCGACGATGTCTTCATGCGGAAGGCAAGGATTCTTTCGGACCCTCCTGTAGGGGTTTCTGTGGTGGTAATCAGTGAGTTCCTCATTGCAAAACCTACACCATGCTGCCTGGACTCGTCCTGGGACAGGCCCTGCCAATAAAAGGTGTAGTCTGATTCTCTAAGAGAGCCGCTGTCGGCCAGACGGGTTTCCTGAAGACGGGCAACATCGATGTTAAGTCGTGCCAGTTCCTTATTGATGATGGCGGTCTTGCGAGAGTCATCCATTTGTTGGCGATCAGCAGTAAGTCCGGGTCCGTCCACATGGCGCGAATGTTCCAGCTTGCAAATCGAAGAGCTGGAGTCTTCATTTGTTTCTCCTTTTAACTGCCTGGTGCAGATTGACGCTTGCTTGTTGGGAGAGCCCCCTAAGCTCTACGCATCCAGTAGAGCAGGCAAGCCATGGCGGGGCGGCACCTTACTGGCTGGGGGCTGCCCAGCTTGAGGCGGGCGGTAGCTGCCCAATGAAGCTGCGAAGGCTTCTCCCACCATCGGACGAGACCCCTGGCACTCCTCCCTACGCCAACCAGTTGGAGCTTATAACTGGTAACTGCCTCGTCCCGTGTTGTGCCGGATCTTGCGACGCCGCTGGAGTGGCCTCTCCAGTTTGCGCTAAAAAGCCTGGGTGGGGTAGTTTGGAGACACTGGGCTGTCCATACGTCAGTGTCCCCCTCTCGGTGTCACTGGCTGAGTCCAAAGGAAAGGATGATCCAATACAGTTTGGGACCAGTTCCACTGCAGAAGTTGCCAGAAGTAGTGCTGAGCATCTGCCAACCGCCTTAGGGCTCCACTCCGGATTTATCCTCGAGGTTTACTCCCGAAGCCTTTCCTGTAATCGGGTATAGCCGCAAGGCAGCAGAGGTTTGGAATCAGAGTTTACCTTCTCCTAGGTAGTTTGCTGGCCAAGGCTAACGGGCACCACCTGCCCGGATTTGAAATCAGAGTGGTCCTTCTCCTAGGTGGACTGACACCCAAGTCTGACGAGCCCCACCTACCCAGAGCACCCTGGTTATAGCGCCGGAGATTCACTGACACCCTCTGTCATTTAGTGAAAACAGGGTCGGCACGAGAAGCCAGACAGTAGAATTTGGTTAGGAGAGGCTATTGGAGAGACGCTGTGCTATGAGTGGGGTATTTCAGTGGAAATGTAGGTGCTCATTTCTGCATTCCACCCCAGCACGTCCTAACCCATTTAGACTACTAGTAACTAGACTACTGTTACAAATATTTACCCTACCGTAGTTTTGCTGTTTTGCTGTTAGCTGCTTTAGGAACTTGGTAAATTTGTAAGGCTGTTCTTTTTGGGACAAAATTTGTGACCATATACAATGCCTTTAAAAAGTGTTCATCCAGAATCAGAATCAGAATCAGAAAAAGATTTATTGCCAAGTACATTAACAGATCACTGATAACATACGAGAGAATTTGACTTGACACAGTAAATGAACCTGCATTTCCGTGCCACGGCGCATCTGAAACGCGCCTGTCAGCAGGAGGGTACAGGTAGCATAAGCGTAATACAATAGGAAGGAGCAAAAAAAAATCATTGATTCAGAATACTGGTTGCATAATCAATCAATATTATGATTACAAGGGGGGGAAAAAAAGCCCTCAATGCACATCAGCGGACCAAGATTTCACAGGACACAAAGAGAGCAGTGTGTGAATCTTTATTTATCAGTTCGTGGATCAATATGTGTGCGCTGTTGAAGCAAGTGTTGTATCAGAAGAACAACAAGGACACTTTGGCAGGAGATGTTTTGTCTGGCTGCTCGCTATCGTCCTTGCGATTATCTGAGCAGCTGCTGTCCAAGGCCTTGTGCTCAATGTTTTGAAAAAACAGACTGCAGACAGCCAGGAGGAATTTTTATGGGGAAATTGAGCCAAATAGAACTGATCACAGAGAAGGAGCTTTATTTTCTTCTGTAGATTCAGTACTTAATCCTTCATTGCGGGGCGTTGAGTCCGTCGTGGATAGACCTAAGCGTGACCATGATGTAATCCACCTTCCGAGACAGTTCTCCATTTGTCGCTATCAGGGTCTTCTCCAATTTTTCAGTTTGATGGATGCACCTCGCCTGGCCAGCATTTTGATAGGTTGTATCCATCTTCAGCAATTTGCGGTACACCAGGACAATCCCAGTTCCAATCAGAACGATCCCGATCACCATTATTACGAAGACATACAAATCTTCAATATCTTCGATAGAGAGATTAGTTAGGCACAAGATCCTCCAATTACTTGTGTCCCGTAAATAGCCCGCTGGAGCCGTCCCTGCGGGACAGACAGCTTCCCCCGGAGCACTTTTCCTTGTTGAAAAAATAGTGTCAATTGTGTTCAAAGCCCAGCTTATTAATTCCATAATTTCTTTCGACGGTCAGCAGTTAGACGCAGACAGACAACAGCAAGCTGGGATCCAGTAGTTGGGGGGGAAGGAAAAAAAAGTCAGAGCAAGAGAGAAGGAAAAGGCGTCTGCTTTCTTGGATGTTTGCTTTTTGCATTGGTGCACATTCATTTGGTGGGGTTCCCCAATACTTCTAGCAATATTGTGTATCATCACCACCTGTTATCTAATAGAAAGTAATAAATTCTGGTATACAATGCCTATAAAATGTATTCACCCCCCCCCCCCCGATGTGTCAACCTTTTAATTGCTTTATAAAATGAAGTCATGGCCAAAATAATTTGGCTTTTTTAACAAAAATTTGCAAAAAAAAAAAAAAGCTTCTTTCATGTCAAAGTGAAAACCGATTTTTATAAACTATTGTCAATTAATTAAAATTATATAAGGTAAATGATTGCATAAGTATTCACCCCCTTTAAAGTGACTGACCTAGTTCAACAGAGGTCCAGCTAGGTGATGCCTGCAGTCTCACAATTAGTGAAATGGAGATCACCTGAGTGCAGTCAATGTGTGTCAAGTGATTTTAGTGTAAAGACACCTGTGTCTGGGAGGTCCAGTCTCTGGTTCATCAGTATTCCTGCTACAATTGCAACATGAAGACAAAAGAACACTCCAAGCAACTCAGAAAAAAGATCATTGAAAAGCATAAGACAGGAGATGGCTACAAGAAGATTTCCAGTCCCCTGGACACCCCACGGAGTTCAGTTAAATTCATCATTAAGAAATGGAAGCAGTATGGCTCTTGTCTAAATCCTTCCTCACAAACTGAGTGATCGAGCAAGTGGAAGACTGGTGAGGGAGGCCACCAAGACATCTACAACTACTGTGAAGGAGTTGAGAGTTTCAGTGGCCCAGATGAAAGAGGCTGTACATGCAACAACTTTTGCCCAGGTTCTTCACCATTCCAAGCTGTATGGAGAGTGGCAAAGAGAAAGCCACTGATGGGGAAAAAAAGCTCACATGAAATCTCACCTGGAATTTGCCCAAAGGCATGTGCGAGACCAGTTTTGTTCTGACGAGACAAAAATTGAACTTTTTAGCCATCAGACTAGATGCTATGTTGGGCAACCACCAAACACTGCACATCACCACAAACACACCATCTCCACTGTGAGGCATGGTGGTGGCAACGTCATGCTCTGGGGATGCTTCTCAGCAGCAGGCTCTGGAAGGCTTGTAAAGGTAGAGGGGAACATGAATGCAGAAAAACATCACCTAATCCTGGAGGATAATCTGATTCAATCTGCAACAGACTTGGGAGAAGATTTATTTTCCAGCAAGACAACAACCCCAAGCATACAGCCAAAGCTACACAGAAATGGTTCAAAGACAACAGGGTGAATGTTTTGGAGTGGCCAAGTCAAAGCCCAGATCTCAAATTTGTGGCTGGCTAGGCTGGACAGGTCTACTACAGCCCATGCAGTGGTATTTGGAATGGCAGAGACATACATAAACAATACACTAACTATATTATCCTAAGCTAACTGGGCAAACTATTAAATGGCTCAGTGTGGTTACAAAAACAATTAAAATGTGAAACACGAACTTTATAAAAAAAAAAAAAACGATCTGCCCACACACTATTTTCAGTATGTACAATGATAAGTGAAATTGATTTATTGACAAGAAAGTACCAAGGAATGGGCCAATATAATGGAACAGGTACCGTAGCCACAGGAGGAGTGGTGCTCTGACATTTTGTCATACTTTGTCTGAATACCATACCTGTATGGCAAACCGATAGATATAGCTATCGGTTTAGCATACTTTATTAGAATAGCATACCTACATACTTGTTGGTTAGGGGTGGGGAAAAAAGATCGATTCAGTGATGGATCGCAATACATGGCACTGGCGACAATGCATCAGTCCATAAATGCACAGATCAATTTTTTATTTTTAAAAAATGCACACACATACAGTGGATATAAAAGGTCTACACAACCCTGTTTAAATGCCAGGTTTTTGTGATGTACAAAAAATGAGACCAAGATGAATAATTTTAAAACTTTTTCCACCATTAATGTGGCCTATAACCTGTACAACCCAACTGAAAAACAAACTGAAGTCTTTTAAGGGGAAAAATAAAAAAACTTGCAATAATCAGTTTGCATAAATATGCACACCCTTAAACTAATACTTTGTTGCAGCACCTTTGGCTTTTATTACAGCACTCAGTCTTTTTGGGTAGGAGCCTATCAGCGGGGTACATCTTGATGTAGCAATATTTGCCCACTCTTCTTTGCAGAAACGCTCCAAATCTGTCAGATTGCAAGGGCATCTCCTTTGCACAGCCCTTTTCAGTTCACCCCACAGATGTTCGATCGGATTCAGGTCTGGACTCTGGCTGGGCCATTGCAAAACCTTAATCTTCTTCTGGTGAAGTCATTCTTTTGTTGATTTGGATGTGTGCTTTGGGTCGTTGTCATGCTGAAAGACTAGTACATACCCGTGCATACCCGTCCATGCCTGTAGAAACCAAGTATAAGCAAGTATTTCTGCATTCCCATTGCTGAAGGGTCTCCTGTCTCAGATGGCTGTGTTGTTCACAGTCATGCCTGCGGTGTACTGCTCGAACCTGAGGTGTTTCATTTTCACGGCATCATTTCTGACGTGCAGCAATTCTCCTCATTCTATTGCTGTCCATCTGGTGGGTCTTCGTTCAAACTACTGGTTGAGGGATAGGTGCATCGTAATTTCAGTTCATGGGCAGGATCATGAAAATAGATCTTAGCAAAAAGTGGCTTTCGACCCTGTTCAGGAAGGCCCGTGCATGCCCGTAGAAACAAAGAAACCGGAGCACCCAGAGAAAATCAGCGCTTTGCTTGGCATTTTACACATTTGTAGTGTAGACTGGCATTCTTCAAGGTTACACATTTTTACTGTGTCAGCACCTCTTTAAAAACGACATTGCTGAGAAAGCGACGCTTTTGCTTAGTTTCTTCATCTTGAGCAACAATACGAAGACTGCTTGATCGAGCAACTATGCTTGCGGCAACGTAGAATTGGCCATGGCTGCAGAAATCTGTTGTGCAGAAAACACGAATGCACTGTAAAGACTGGCCCTGTGACTTATTCACCTTGCCAATTTCGAGCCATATGGCATCATAAAGACACATTAGTCTAGGCATCGTGAGTGATGGTCTATATGACATTATAATGACACACTTGTCTACGAGCCATATGACATCATAAAGTTACAGTCTAGGCATCGTGAGTGATGGTCTATATGACATCATAAAGACGCATTTGTCTATGTGCCATCATATAGACATTATACCTTTATGACGGCATCGCGAGTCCTATGATGCCTGAGTTCATAGGACGTCCTATGATGATCAGGCAGAGATCATAGGCCGTCCTGTGATGTTCTATAAACGTGACACACAGACACACAGAGATTTCTTGCTTTAATAGAGTGATGATGAAGTTCCTCTTCATCTTCATCTTTCTAGCAGATGCCTGAAGGTTTTGTGCCAACACTGACTGGTATTTGGAACTGTTCATAATTTCCTCCACCTTGACTAAGGCCCCAGTTCCAGCTGAAGAAAAACAGCCCCAAATCATGATGCTGCCACCACCATGCTTCACTATAGATATGGTGTTCTTTTGGTGATGAGCAGTTTTATGTTTGCACCAAATATACCTTTTGGAATTATGGCCAGAAAGTTCAACCTTGGTTTCATCGGACCATAACACATTTTCCCACATGCGTTTGGGAGATTTCAAATGTGTTTTTGCAAAATGTAACTGGGCTTGGATGTTTTTCTTCATAAGATAAGGCTTCCGTCTTGCTACCCTAGACAGGAGATTATTGTCACATGTACTAAACAGCCAGTACTTGCCAGAAATTCCTGCATCTCCTCAATGTTGCTGTCGGCCTCTTGGCAGCCTCCCTGACCAGTTTTCTTCTTGTCTTTTCATCAATTTTGGAGGGACGTCCGTTCTTGGTAATGTCACTGTTGTGCCATATTTTCTCCACTTGATGATGACTGTCTTCATTGTGTTCCATGGTATATTTAATGCCTTGGAAATTCTTTTGTACCCTTCTCCTTACTGATACCTTTGAACAATCCTCTTCTTTTAGATTTGATTGGCGGTTGGAAACCAGCTTACAGATGCATTACCGCCACGTACTTCACTCTATGTCATCACTGTATATCTTTGTATCAGGAGTTTTTATAAGGAGTTCTGAACAACTCCCTATGTGTGAATGAGATCCCTCTGATGCTTTGGAAGCTGGTAGATGGGCAAGATGGCTGACACAGAGCAAGCACGCAGCCTGGTGGGTCCTGCATGCAAGCTCAAAAAATACAGCTAAAGCTACAGCAAAACCTCTACGTCTCTTACAATCTCACCTGTTAACTGCTGCATTACTCCTGTACTTAATTCCAAGTACAGTATGACATCAGCTCTCAACAACAAGATGGAAAGGACAGCTCAATCCCACAGGTAATGGAAGCCAGTATCTCCTGTACACGAGTTACCTGAACAAAGGACGGGCCAGACCGCCAACTCACCACAGGCAATCCTGCACAGTCAACAGCTTCGGGAGATTATTCCACCTCAGCGTTATCTTGCTCCTGGCAGGCGACATGGAAATAAACCCAGGACCAGTGGCCACGGACATGTGTGCAGGACCGATACCTTTAATGCCTACAGGACTAGCACTGTTAATGCCTCCATCATCAGCGGAGACAACGAGACCACAGTCATTTATGGGACCAGCATGCACACGAGCACAATCGCCAGTGGAACCAATACCACGCACACTACCGGCTGGCTGCGCTGAGGCAGCCCACCACTGTCATGGACCAACAACGGAACAGAGCCGGGATGTACTGGCGATTAACTCTCCTCCCCACAGCACCACCAATGCTAACAGGACTAGCATGGCTAACGCCGTCATCAACAGCAGACACACCAAGACCACAATCGTTTATGGGAACAACATGGACACGGGCACCTTTTCCAGCAGAATTAATGCCGCGCATTCTGGCGGTACTGGCTGCGCTAAGGTGACCACACCAATCAGCACTGCTGCGGCCCTGCAGCCCACCACCACCGTGGTTGGGCAGCCTGTTGGCACCGTCACAAACCAACAGCGGAACAGAGCCGGGATGGACTGGCAACTGACCCTTGCCCCTGGAGCACAGCAATGCGCCCTCCTCACCACGGCGCACCGGAGAACCCACATCACCAGATGGCCATTCAACACGACCCAATGGCCGGTCTCTGCCGCGGGGCCAGTCCCTGCTGTAGTAGCAGCCCAGCGCACAGACTCCACTGCAGCGGCAATACAACTACCAGCTGACGGTGAGTGTAAAACTTGCCAGAGAAATCCTGTGTTAAAAAAACATAGATCGCTAAAAGTTTTTCAAACCCTGGAGTATGGTCAACATCTGCTGATAAACTCCTAATATTGATTTTATGGGTCTGTCTGAAATCTGGTTATCATCCTCATCACCTGAAACTGTTGTTACCATACCTGGCTATAATGTGTATAGGAAAGAGAGGGAAAAGGTGGTGGAGTCCTACTCTATGTTAAAGACACCTTAAAATGTAATCAGATTGAATGGTCAAAAGATAGGAGTCTAGAATGTGTAGGAGTTAACATTAAGTTGTCAGCCAATATGACCTTCTCTGTTATTTGTTTATACTACAGACCCTCCTCTAAAGCAGATTTCTATGACCAATTCAAAGTGCTTCTTAATAAGTGTAATCCTAAAAATGAATTCATCCTATTGGGTGATTTTTAATATAAACTGGGATGACAAAAGAGACAGGGGAAAAAAATCTAAAAATCATTACAGATCACTATAGCTTAACTCAATTGATAGACAAATCAACCAGAGTCACAAGCCAATCAAAAACCAAAATTGATTTACTTTTTACAAATAGACCTGAAAGAATCTCCCAGACTTAAAACCTTTTAACAGGACTGTCTGACCACAACATAATACTAGTAACAAGAAAACTCCCACGGAAACAGCTCTCAAATCCATTTAAGAAGTCATCAGGTAACAGTAAATTATGTAACCACAAAAAACCAACAACAAAATATAATGATGGCAATAAATGAAATTGAATGGAAGGAAATCACCTCCTCAAATGACATAAATCACAGCAATGAATTTTTTATAACAAAAATCAAAGAGGTTATCGTGGCATTTTCAAAAAAAAAAAGCAAATAACAGAAGAAGAATCAGTTTACCATGGTTCAGTTCCGAATGTCTCCAACTAATGAAGACCACAGATCAACTTCTTAAAATAGCTCTAAAAAAAACGGGTTTAACAACATAGACAAAAATTTACGTCTGATAGAAATAAGGTAACACAAACTCTGAGGAAGGCAAAGGCAAACTTTTTTATAACCATTATTAAAAATGCAAAAGGAGATAGCAAAAAAAAAATTGAAATATTAACAAACTGACTAATAAACAGAACAAAAAAGA
This sequence comes from Pholidichthys leucotaenia, assembly GCA_020510985.1. Classification (NCBI taxonomy): domain Eukaryota; kingdom Metazoa; phylum Chordata; class Actinopteri; order Cichliformes; family Pholidichthyidae; genus Pholidichthys; species Pholidichthys leucotaenia. The sequence continues at coordinate 298,121,979 of CM035841.1, read as the reverse complement.
TGAGAGACATGTAACTTAATATTAATAACAAATTGGTACAGAATCCCACAGTCATTGCCACAGAGTTTAACAACTTTTTCATAAACTCTGTGCTAGAAATATTTAATTAATTTAATCCACCATAACTCTAGCCCTATTAACCCCTCACAACCAGTTTTTGATATATTAGAAATAATTGAAAATGAAGTCATCAGCTCACTGAATAGCTCAAAAGCAACAGATGAACATGGTCTCAACACCAAATTTTTAAAAGAAAATAAAGAATCTCTCTCATTTGTCCAATTACTCATTTAAGCAATCTATCAATCAAACATGCTGTCGTCCCAACTGCCTCGAAGGTAGGAGTGGTCAGACCAATTTTCAAAACGGGGAGTAAAACTGATATAAACAACTAAAGACCAATCGGCATCTTACCTGTCATCTCCAAAATAATTGAAAAATGGATGGCCACACTATTATGTGAACATCTGAATTATGGAAACACCCCCCTGCATCACGCACAGTTTGGGTTCCATGCCCACCACTTAACAAGAGTCTGCAATAAGCTTGTTCCTAGAGAAAACTAAATCTTTCTTAGATAAGTGCAATTGTATAGGTGCTGTGTTTTTAGATCTGAAGAAGGCATCTGACACCACTGACCACAACATCCTTTTAACCAAACTTACTCAGTTTAACTTTTCAGAACACGCTATCAAATGGATGAAATCCTATTTAACCGACAAACAGCAATGTGTAATGGTGAACAGTGTCAAATTGCCATATTTGAAATATCAAATGGGTGTCCCACAAGGCTCCATACTTGGACCAATACTATTCTCCCTATACATAAATGATTTACCAAAGGCATGCAGAAACATTCATATACAAATGTATGTAGATGACAAGGTAATATTCACACCTGCAAAAAACACACAAGAAGCCACCTGTGTTCTTGCAACAGCGATGACCCAAATCCATGACTGGCTTAATAATTCATGTCTCCTACTAAACACTAAAAAAACTGTTTGCATGATGTTCACCAAACAGCGATCAAATATTAGAAACTACAAATTTTCTTAAAAGGGGAGGAGCTGCAACTAATCGAGGAATTTAAGTACCTTGGCATGATTTTAGACTCCTCATTAACCTTCATAAAGCACATCAAATAAATCTCAAACATAATCAAATTCAATCTAAGAAATTTTAAACAAATTAGATCATCGCTGATGGTTAATGTGGCCAGAATGTTTCTACATGCAATGATCTTCTCACACATTGATTACTGTTTTACCAACTGGTCACTCACTGGTGTAACCATAATCAAACCCATTGAATCTTTATACAAAAAAGCCACAGAAATCCTTAACAAGAAAGATCCCATATATCATTGCTGTAACAGTTACAAGAAATACAATTTTCTGTCTTTTGAAAATTATAAAATTCTCAAATTTGCCTATTCAATCTATAAAATATTAAATGGCTATGTACACCCCCCCCCCCCCCCGGAGAATATGTTAAACTGAGAACTGTCACCGGTACAACCACCAGAGCAATCACTAGAGGTGACTGTGAGGTCCCCCCACAGACGCACCACATTTGCTCAATCTGTGCTATCAGTGAGGGGCACCAAGATCTGGAATAACATACCACCTGCAATCAGAGAATATACCACAGTAAACATTTTTAAGACTCATTGTAAAAATTGGCTTTTAAACAACCAAAACTATACCCATAACTAGTGGTTTCTCTGCAGCATACGCATATATGTGCCCGTGTGTCACACACATATGCCCCACCTCTTGTTTGTTGCTGTCTGTTGTTGCTGTGAGGTGCTTAGGTGCATGTGTGTGCACGCATACACAGCACTTCACGTGTGTGACATTTGAATATTTTGTTTGGTAACACCTTAACTCTGCACTTTGTACAGTTTCATTGCAGTTCTTCCGCTCGTGTATGATTGTTTGTGTGTTTTTGTAACCCGCCGGGGGACTACAGATGCAAATTAGCAGTATTGCTAAATCTGCATACTTAAATTTGTATTAATGTTCATTAGTATGTATTGTCCCTTTCAAATAAACAGTAAAGTAAACGCTGCGGACCATGGGTTGTGCTGTAAGATGTGACTACAAAAATGTCAGGAAAGCCTACTAGAACAGCTGAACTTTATTTGGGGTTAATCAGAGGCAGAAGTCTCTGGTGGGCCACGGTATGCTATTGTTCATCTTCCGTCAGCTGTATCAAGCATATTTCCTGTTATGCACATTACTTGCCTTCCATCAGCTGTCCGTCAGCTGTATCGAAGTCTCTGGTGTATGCTGAAATTATGAGGGGTCATGTACTTCCTGTCCTAAGCATGCGCACGCATATGCAGTAACCAAGGGTATGACCATTCTGATAAGTATGGCAAAATGTGAGAACACCGGAATGCAGAAGTATGTCACTCTACATTGTGCAAGAGGTCCATAGTACAGTCAGAAAGCTCTTAGTATAATATACACTACTCACAGAAAGTTAGGGATATTTGGCTTTTGGGTGAAATTTATGGAAAATGTAAAAAGTTCATGCGACAGTGATATTATATCATGAAAGTAGGGCATTTAAGTAGAAGCATGCAATGGGGGTTTCCTCATCTCAAATAATTTATTGAAACAAAAGCCAACAACAGTGGTGGGTATACCACAACAAAAAATGTCACTGTCTCAATAACTTGTCATGTGCCCTTGAGCTTGACAACGACGTCTCATGCTGTTCACAAGTCGGCTTATTGTCTGCTGAGGCATGGCATTCCACTCTTCTTGAAGGGCGGCCCTCAGTTCATTGAGGTTGTGGGGTGCAGGGTTGCGAGCCTCTTCACGGCAACTCAGCTGATCCCATAAGTTTTCTATGGGATTCAGGTCTGGAGAAACCGGAGTGGTGGCCTAGTTGGTAGAGCATCCGCCCACAACCAGGAGGTCGTGGGTTCAATTCCCAGCCAGGTCATACCAAAGTCCCACATGCTGTGGAAGGGAATTAACTAACGGGTCTGGAGAAAGTGCAGGCCACTTTATTTGAGGTACCCCAGCCTCCAGCAGCCATTCCCTAATGATGCAACCTGGATGAGCTGGAGCATTGCTGTCCATGAAGATGAAATTACTAACTAACTACTAACTAACTAACCTGCACTTATATAGCGCTTTTCTAGTCACAAAGACCACTCAAAGCGCTTTCACTAATGCTAACCCTCTATTCCACAGGTGTCAAACTCACTCCAGGGAGGGCCAAGACCCTGCAGGTTTTACCTCCACCCAGTGTCTTCAACAGGTGAGTTCACTGAATTTCTTCCCACTGATTGCTGATCAGTGAAAACACCTGCTGAAGACACTGGGTGGAAGTAAAACCTGCAGGGTCTTGGCCCTCCATGGAATGAGTTTGACACCCCTGCTCTATTCTAAGGGCCTATAGGAAACAGATATCTAGGGACAATTTAGAACAACCAATTAACCTAACATGCATGTCTTTGGATTGTGGGAGGAAACCGGAGCCCCCGGAGTAAACCCACACAGCACAGGGAGAACATGCAAACTCCATACAGAAAGGTTCCAACCCCTGCCAGCCCGGGGATTCGAACCAGGAACCTTCTAGCTGTAAGGCAACAGTGCTAACCACTGCACCACCGTGCTGCCTGTGTTGTTCATGCAGGGGCACAATGACTGGATTAATGATGTTATTCGGGTAGTATCAGCTTGTCACTGTACCATTCGCAAGGTGTAGGGCAGTTCTGTGTTGATAAGACACACCTGCCCAGACTGTAACACCACCACCAAAGGCTCGTCTGGTGACAACAGTGGCTGATGCATAACACTCTCCTTGATGTCTCCAACATCGTTGGTGGCCATCGTTTCTGCTCAGCATGAATCCACTTTCATCAGAGAACAGCACTGAGGCCCACTGGTCCCTTGTCCAGTGTAAATGCTCCCTGGCCCATGCAAGACAATGACACCTGTGCCTGGTAGTGTGGTCAGGTACCCTTGCAGGTCGTCTAGCACACAGACCATGCTGATCTAAAAGGTTTTGAATGGTCTGACGTGACACTTGGGTGCCTCTCACCTCCCTTAAATGTGTCTGGAGTTAATGGTATTCATCATCCGGTTCCGCAGGGCACTGTTCACAATGAAGCGGTCATCAGCATGGGATGTGGCCAAAGGACATCCACTTACACACGTGGACAAAATTGTTGGTACCCCTCTGTTAATGAAAGAAAAACCCACAATGGTCACAGAAATGACTTGAATCTGACAAAAGTGGTAGTAAATAAAAAGTCTATGAAAATTAACCAATGAAAATCAGATAATGCTTTTGAATTGTGGTTCAACAGAATTATTTAAAAAAAAAAAAAAAAAAACTCATGAAACAGGCCTGGACAAAAATGATGGTACCCTTAACTTAATATTTTGTTGCACAACCTTTTGAGGCAATCACTGCAATCAAACGATTTCTGTAACTGTCAATGAGACTTCTGCACCTCTCAGCAGGTATTTTGGCCCACTCCTCATGAGCAAACTGCTCCAGTTGTCTCAGGTTTGAAGAGTGCCTTCTCCAGACGGTATGTTTCAGCTCCTTCCACAGATGTTCAATAGGATTTAGATCAGGGCTCATAGAAGGCCACTTTAGAATAGTCCAATGTTTCACTCTTAGCCATTCTTGGGTGTTTTTAGCTGTGTGTTTTGGGTCATTATCCTGTTGCAAGACCCATGACCTGCGACTGAGACCAAGCTGTCTGACACTGGGCAGCACATTTCTCTCTAGAATACCTTGATAGTCTTGAGATTTCATTGTACCCTGCACAGATTCAAGACACCCTATGCCAGATGCAGCAAAGCACCCCCAGAACATAACAGAACCTCCTCCATGTTTCACAGTAGGGACAGTGTTCTTTTCTTGGTATGCTTCATTTTTGCGTCTGTGAACATAGAGCTGATGTGCCTTGCCAAAAAGTTGCAGTTTTGTCTCGTCTGTCCATAGGACATTCTCCCAGAAGCTTTGTGGCTTGTCAACATGCAGTTTGGCAAATTCCAGTCTGGCTTTTTTATGATTTGTTTTCAACAGTGGTGTCCTCCTTGGTCGTCTCCCATGAAGTCCACTTTGGCTGAAACAACGACGGATGGTGCGATCTGACACCGATGTACCTTGACCTTGGAGTTTACCATGAATGTGTTTAGAGGTTGTTCTGGGCTCTTTTGTTACCATTCGTATTATCCGTCTCCTCCTGCGGCCACGTCCAGGGAGGTTGGCTACAGTCCCGTGGATCTTAAATTTCTGAATAATATGTGCAACTGTAGTCACAGGAACATCAAGTTGCTCAGAGATGGTCTTATAGCCTTTACCTTTAACATGCTTGTCTATAATTTTCCTTCTAATCTCCTGAGACAACTCTGTCCTTTGCTTCCTCTGGTCCATGTTTAATGTGGTACACACCATGTCACCAAACAGCACAGTGACTACTTGTCACCCTTTAAATAGGCTGACTGACTGATTACAAGTTTGCAGACACCTGTGATGTTGATTAGAGGACACATCTTGGTTGAACATGTCCCTATGGTCACATTATTTTCAATCTTTTCTAGGGGTACCATCATTTTTGTCCAGGCCTATGCCTATCTGTGACTCTTCCAGTCTCTCTGTATCTCTGTTGTGCCACTTCCCTCTGAGAACATCCTGTTTGAAGCCTCGCAGTGGTGAGGTACTGTTGATCAGTTGTTTGGTGTCGTCTTGGTCTCATGATGTCAAATTGTGAACAGCATGATGAGGACTGTTTAAATACCAATTCTGATTGAACCAGAACATTTATTGGTCGATTCATGGATCAAACACCTGTTGTGAATTTTGCCTTTAAGCACCTTGTTGGAGAACAGCAAGTTATGCAAAAAGTACTGAAACATTGAACAGTTGGAAATGTGCATTCAAAAGGTTGGAGAAGGTCAAATTAAGTTCACCTGTAAAGATTATAGTGCATTTTAGGTGCATCCTGAAATTTCACTCGAAAGTCTAATATCCCTAACTTTGTATGAGTAGTGTATATTGAGGGAACATTATTTTATGTGAGGGGCCCCACTAGGGCTTTCGCGGTACAGGAATTTCCTCTGTGGTGACGGTGGACAGCTCAACACCACAGTATGCGGTATTATTGCAAATGTTTTTAGGACCCTGTGGATTTGTAATTTAAAGTGTTTATAATTTATGTAGAAGATGAGGGAAGCTGTTAAATGTCAGTGCAGCTCTGTTCTCAGTTTTATGTACGTGTGTGACAACTGTACAGAGCTCCACTCTACAGGCATGAACTGCTGATTCTGTTAAAAAAAAAAAAAAGATCATTTTCATAAAGCAGTGGTGGTAACTACGGGGTGTGTGGACTGGAGAATGCAGCGACATTCAGCTTATTCAAGCAGAACAGTCTCTGTACAGGACCCTGCATGGCTCTTGTCTCCATGATTTTTGCTGCTGTGATTTTTGCCGCTGTCTGAAAAATCACATTCAAACAAGCTGCTCTCGGAGCTCATACACAGGAGCATACACAGTCAGGATCATACACACTCTGCTCAGAAGGAAATAACACGCTTTGTGCCCTTTCAGTGCTCACTGTCACGGCTGTATTTAACAAGGAGTCCAAACGCTGTCACCACTCACTGCCTGCTGGAGTCCGTCTGGAGAGAGTGCCCCTAACGGTGCTGTCACTGTCAGCACCCGGCGGCAGCAGCACCGTGTGCTGTAGAAGCTTCTAGAGTACCGGGTGCAAACATGCTGTTGGCAATAAAAATACACTTCATTTAACAATTTATTTAATAATCAGTGGGGGCACATAAATGAACAATGAGATATAGCCACACACACAAAAAAAGCGAACACTGCGGTTGTTGCGGTTGGTCATTTTCCTCCGCGGTAGGTGTGACCATAGCGCGATATTACATAATTGCTGTTATCGCGACAGCCCTAGGCCCCACAAGGGTGTGTGCTCAGCTCGCTGCTCTTCACCCTGCTGACCCATGACTGTGTACCAGCCTACAGCACCAACCACATCATCAAGTTTGCAAACGACACGACGATGGTGGGCCTCATTACCAACAATGAAGAGGCCAACTACAGAAATGAGGTGAACCAAATGGTCCAGTGGTGTAAAGACAATAATTTCTTCTTGAATGTGGGAAAAACCAAGGAGATTGTGGTCAACTTTAGAAGAGGACACACAGCATCCCCTTCTGATCATTGATGGAGCAGCTGTGGAGAGGGTGAGCTTCCTGGGGATGCACATCTCTGAGGATCTCTCTTGGTCCAACAACAACATATCACTGGCAAAGAGGGCTCAAACTCGCCTCTCTTTCCTCCGCAAAGTGAGAGCACGAGTCCCAGCTCCCATCATGTGCTCATTCTACTGGGGCACCATTGAGAGCATCCTCACCAGCTGCATCATGGTATGGTACGGAAGCTGAACCGCCTCCTGCCGGAAGACACTATGACGCATAGTGAAAGCAGCCAGCAAGATCATCATTGCCCCTCTGCCCCCCCTTCCCCCGGGCATCTATCACACCCGCAGAGCCATCAACATTGCAGGCGAGGCCTCCCACCTCCCACACTCCCTCTTCAGTCCTCTGCTCTCGGGGAAAAGGTACTGGAGCCTCCGGGCCCGCTCCACAAGACTGCTAAACATCTTTGTTCACCAGGCCATCAGGACCCTGAACTCTGCCCACTCCCCCCCAACTCCTGGACCATAACACCCACACCCACACAATAACTACCTCAGCTGTTTGTACAGAAAGACTTGGCACATCAACAGTAATACATCTGCTGCTGTATGTCTCTGCACCGTACTGCAACCATTTACACAAATGCCATACCTGCTGCTGCCTGTCTGTTATTGAAATATTGATCATGGGCAGTCCAATCTGTCACTGTCTGCACCTACGCTACTGCTGTGAACTTGCAATTAAGGGTATTACAACTGTACTTTTTCAGTGTATAGGACTGGTGGGTTTCATTGTTTATCTTCATTTGCACTATGGGTAGTATTACTGTACATAGCCTGCAGTTGTTGTTTTTCATCCTTAGTCCTTCTTTTCTTATATATTGCACACACCACTAAGAGAGAGAAATAGCATTTCAATTCTCTTGAATGTCCTGTACGTATAGAAGTATTGTATCTTCAAAATAGCAGCCTCCCAGGAAGACAACACAGATGTGGAGGAGTATGCTGAAACGGTCACCAGCTACATTGCGAAGTGCACAGAGGATGTCACTATAGTGAAGACCATCACTACGGGGAAACCATAAGCCCTGGATGATGGCAGAGGTGCGCTCGCTGCTCACAGCCAGAGATACAGCCTTCAGAGCGAAGGACAGGATCACCCTCCGCTCAGCCAGGTCTGAGCTCTCAAAGGGAATTAAGACGGCAAAGCGCGCCTATGCGGAGAAAATCCAGGGACACCTCTGTGACACTAGGAACACCAAGCAGATGTGGCAGGGAGTTCGGACACTGACGGGCTATAAGCCTAGGCAGGGGTTCGATGATGACGACGCTTCGCTTCCAGACAGGCTCAACGACTTCTTTGCATGTTTTGAAGCATCAAACCCGACAATCAGAGGGAGGACTGGCCCATCCCCACCATCGGTCGGGCCAGCTATCACTATCAACACAGCGGACACACGGAGGACCCTAACCAGGGTCAACCCACGTAAAGCTGCAGGTCCGGACAACATCCCGGGACGTGTGCTCCAAGACTGCGCGAGCGAATTGGCAGATGTCCTGACTGACATTTATAACATCTCCCTGAGTCAGGCCATCGTTCCCAGATGCTTCAAGACCTCTACCATAGTACCGGTGGCAAAGAAACCAGTTGTGTCCTGTCTGAATGACTATTGTCCTGTTGCAGTGACACCAATTGTGATGAAGTGTTTTGAACGGCTTGTCAAACCACACATCACAGCCTGCCTCCCTGCATCACATGACCCACTCCAGTTTGCATATCGTTCAAACCGCTCCACGGAGGATGCTATAGTCACCACTCTGCACTCTGTCATCACCCACCTGGATCAGAAAGACACCTACGCCAGACTCCTGTACATTGATTTCACTTCAGCATTCAACACCATTATTCCCCAGAGACTGATGGAGAAATTACTCCTTCTTGGTCTGAACACCACCACATGTCTCTGGATCCTGGATTTCCTGACTGAGAGACCTCAGTCTGTCCTGGTTGGAAATAACATCTCCAACTCTATCATGCTGAGCACCGGATCCCCTCAAGGCTGTCTACTCAGTCCACTGTTGTTTACACTTCTAACACATGACTGTGTATCCAGACACGAGGGGAACCAGATTAAGTTTGCAAATGACACCACGGTGGTGGGACTTATTCAGAGGGATGAGGAATCAATGTACAGGGAAGAAGTGGGAGACCTGGAGGGCTGGTGCAGGGAGAACAATCTCGTGCTCAACGTGGACAAAACGAAGGAGATGATTATCGACTTCCAGCGGTCACATCCTGAACATGTCCCTCTCAGCATCGGCGGCCGTTTAGTGGAGAGAGTGGAGAATATCAAGTTCCTCGGAGTGCAGATCTCGCAGGACCTGACCTGGAGCAAAAATTCCTTGGGGATCAGGAAGCGGGCCCAGCAGAGACTGCACTTCTTGAGGAAACTCAAACAGGCCTCTTTCCCCATCTGCATCCTCAGGACCTTCTACAGAGGTGTGGTGGAGAGTGTTCTGACATACTGCATTGCTACATGGTACTCCACCTACAGTATGTCAGACAAAAAAGCCCTGCAGAGGATAGTTAAGGGAGTTGAGAGGGTAATTGGAGTCTCCCTCCCCTCTGTCCAAGAACTTTTTCAGAACTGTTGTAGGAGCAGGGCACTGAACATTGTCAAGGACCGTTCTCACCCTCTGCATAAACACTTTGAACTTCTGTCATCTGGCAAACTATTCCGGAGCATCAGAGGCAGAACCACCAGACTGATTAACAGCTTCCTTCCGCAAGCTGTTAGGATGCTGAACAGTTGATCCGGAATCTCTCATACATACTACTGCACCTACGGACATTATGTATATTATTTGTATATTATAGTTCTGGTTAGTTTTCAAGTACAGTGGGGCAAAAAACTATTTAGTCAGCCACCAATTGTGCAAATTCTCCCACTTAAAAGATGAGAGAGGTCTCCAATTTTCATCATAGGTGTACCTCAACTATGAGAGACAAAATGAGAAAATCACATTGTCTGATTTTTAAAGAATTTATTTGCAAATTATGGTGGAAAATAAGTATTTGGTCACCTACAAACAAGCAAGATTTCTGGCTCTCACAGACCTGTAACTTCTTCTTTAAGTGGCTTCTCTGTCCTCCACTCGCTGCCTGTATTAATGGCACCTGTTTGAACTCGTTATCAGTATAAAAGACACCTGTCTACAACCTCAAACAGTCAGACTCCAAACTCCACTGTCGCCAAGACCAAAGAGCTGTCAAAGGACACCAGAAACAAAATTGTAGACCTGCACCAGGCTGGGAAGATTGAATCTGCAATAGGTAAGCAGCTTGGTGTGAAGAAATCAACTGTGGGAGCAATTATTAGAAAATGGAAGACATACAAGACCACTGATAATCTCCCTCAATCTGGGGCTCCACGCAAGATCTCACCCCGTGGGGTCAAAATGATCACGAGAACGGTGAGCAAAAATCCCAGAACCACACGGGGGGGACCTAGTGAATGACCTGCAGAGAGCTGGGACCAAAGTAACAAAGGCTACCATCAGTAACACACTACGCCGCCAGGGACTCAAATCCTGCAGTGCCAGACGTGTCCCCCTGCTTAAGCCTGTACATGTCCAGGCCCGTCTGAAGTTTGCTAGAGAGCATTTGGATGATCCAGAAGAGGATTGGGAGAATGTCATATGATCAGATGAAACCAAAATAGAACTTTTTGGTAAAAACTCAACTTACCGTGTTTGGAGGAGAAAGAATGCTGAGTTGCATCCAAAGAACACCAAACCTACTGTGAAGCATGGGGATGGAAACATCATGCTTTGGGGCTGTTTTTCTGCAAAGGGACCAGGACGACTGATCCGTGTAAAGGAAAGAATGAATGGGGCCATGTATCGTGAGATTTTGAGTGAAAACCTCCTTCCATCAGCAAGGGCATCGAAGATGAAACGTGGCTGGGTCTTTCAGCATGACAATGATCCCAAACACACCGCCCGGGCAACAAAGGAGTGGCTTCGTAAGAAGCATTTCCAGGTCCTGGAGTGGCCTAGCCAGTCTCCAGATCTCCACCCCATAGAAAATCTTTGGAGGGAGTTGAAAGTCCGTGTTGCCCAGCAACAGCCCCAAAACATCACTGCTCTAGAGGAGATCTGCATGGAGGAATGGGCCAAAATACCAGCAACAGTGTGTGAAAACCTTGTGAAAACTTACAGAAAACGTTTGACCTCTGTCATTGCCAACAAAGGGTATATAACAAAGTATTGAGATGAACTTTTGTTATTGACCAAATACTTATTTTCCACCATAATCTGCAAATAAATTCTTTAAAAATCAGACAATGTGATTTTCTGGATTTTTTTTTTCTCATTTTGTCTCTCGTAGTTGAGGTATACCTATGATGAAAATTGGAGACCTCTCTCATCTTTTGAGTGGGAGAACTTGCACAATTGGTGGCTGACTAAATACTTTTTTACCCCACTGTATGTCTCAGGGAAGTGTGAATGGCTGTGGTGGAGTGGGGGGTGGGGGTATGCGTGAGTGTGTCTTAAATCATGTTCTTTTTACTTATATGGATGCTGAGAGAAACGCAATTTCATCTTGCCTGCAATACAGTTGTATGTACAGCAATATGACAATAAAGGTTGATTTGATTTGATTGACAAATAAAAATCTTTGAAATATGATTTTCTGATTATAACTTAAGATAATTTTTTATTTTTACAATACCAAATTATTTATTTATTTTTTATTTAACCTTTATGTATACAGGGTAGTTCCATTGAGCGGTAACCTCTCTTTTTCAAGGATGCCCTTTTCACACTCACACAGTTACACATTCACACCAGGAAGTTGCCCAGTACAACCCCAGACTGACCTGTGGCCACTGAGCAGCTCCACTGGAGCAGTTGGGGTTAAGAGCCTTGGTCAGGGGGACCACAGTGGGGTTAAGGAGGGTGGGGCAAACACTGCTATGTCATCTGTCCCACTCAGATCTGATTCTGCTGGTCCAGGGATCAAACCCACGATTCTCCACTCACCAGTCCACATCCCTAACCATTAGGCCACCACTGCCCAATAATGACTACGATCACAACACTGAACAAGAGGAGGTGATTGTCATTTGATTCACAGCTTTTTTTTGTTATTTTTGACCAGGGGAGTTTTTTCCTTTATTTGGGAAGGAGCAGTGAAGAGAGACTGATGAGCAGAGGGAGAGATGTGTAGAAATTTTGAGCTGTCTCAGAATTGTAACACCTAGTTTTCAAAGTAACATTTTGAATTTGAATGAATGAATGAATGAATCTTTATTTTGGATAGTACAGGTTAAAAGAGACTGAATAATATAACAAAGGGGGAAAGAAAATCCAACAAGGTCAAATTAGACAATAACTCCTCTGATTATACAATTCAACGTAAGTTATCCGAAATGGGTGATGGCTGAAGCCGCAGCTTATATTGCCCACCCATATTCCATCCAAGAATTCAAAATAGAAAAAGAGAAGAGAAAAAAAGAAACAGGACAAGAGCGATTACAATTCAAAAACAAAGCTAAGACAAAATGTGACAGAAAAAAGAAAAAACTAAGCTAAGCTAGGCGATTATAATTCAAAAACAAAGCTAAGACAAAATGTGACAGAAAAAAGGCAAAAAAAGGGGTTTGCAGATTTTGTGTTACTACTTCGACAGACAAGTAATAAGTTGATTGTTGTCAAATGTAGGATAACTAAATAGACGGTTATGCTGTTTCATCCCACCTAGCAACAATGCTCTGCACTGTGTGTGTTTATATATTTACATATTTATTCCATCTAGCTACAATGCTCTGCACTGGGTGTGTTTATATTTATATATCTATATATTTATTCCATCTAGCTACAATGCTCAGCACTGGGTGTGTTTATATTTATATATCTATATATTTATTCCATCTAGCTACAATGCTCCGCACTGTGTTTTTATATATCTACATATTATTCCATCTAGCTACATTGCTCCGCACTGTGTGTGTTTATATACTTGCATATTTATTCCACCTAGCTGCAATGCTCCGTACTGTGGGTGTTTATATATTTACATATTTATTCCATCTAGCTACAATGCTCTGCACTGTGTGTTCATATATTCATATATTTATTCCATCCAGCTACAATGCTCTGCACTGTGTGTCTGTGTGTGTGTGTGTGTGTATATATATTTTATAGTAATATGTACATATGTATATTAGCTGCTCTTGCTTGGTTTTTTTTTTTTTTTTTTTTGGTTTTTTTTTTTTTTTCTTGCCTTCTGATTGTTGCTCTGAGTGTTGCTATCCCTGTGCTGTTGCAATCCTGGAATTTCCCCGTTGTGGGACTAATAAAGGCTTATCTTATCTTAAATGTACATTGATTTTTAGTTCTTTTTTTAAACATCTTAACAAATCTAACAACAGTTTAAGCTTTTTGTTTGTTCTTGCATATTGGCAGTATAAACTGAATATATAGAATGATAACCACCCTCTTTATATTTTTTTCTTTTCCACCCTTACAAACAGTACATATTTCTGCTTTGTCTTCTGGTTTCTCCTCAGGTAAACAAGTGAGGACAAAACTTGCCCAAGCATTTAACCACTGGCTCAATGTTCCAGATGATAAACTGCAGGTGAGAAATAATGTTTTCTTGCAAAGTCAGCTGTTGCTGGATAAAGACAAAATAATGCTGTGCAACAATGGAGCATGTATTTAACAATGCAAGTGAGACACGTTGCATTTGGATCTAAATTACTTTGCTGACAAAGATTAGGTATAACTCTGAGTTCAAGAATAAATGAGTTGGCTAATGCAGGTGAAATCTAATGACAAAAAATATCCCTTTCCCCTTTTCTGAACTGCTGTTTTCATAAATTAATAAATGCATCACAGTAACAGCTTGTTCATGATTTTGTGGTGTGTGTGTGTGTGTGTGTGCCCTTTTCTGTGCGCAGAGGTTTAAGTAAAGCAACTTGACTGAGTGGATTTATTGGTTATAAATAAAATTTCCTCCTTTAAAGAAAATGGTCCCAGTGTCATACTAAAGATGAAAACAAAGTTTAAAGTAACACTCTGGTGAAAATCAGTTTTTTTTTTCTTGTTAACATGTCTATAACAGTTTTTTTTATGACTTTCAAAACATATCAAGAGTGAAATTGGCTAGAAGAGCCATGTCTCTGTTTTTCTGCTTTAAAACTTCAGTTCCCCACCACCACCCTCTAACAGGAGTAGTCAGGACTAAGTGCTGGGTGTATCTATACAACTGAGTTCATGCCCTCAGGGGAAGAGGGTGGAACTGAGGAGCCAGCCTGGCCTCCAGTGCCAGTTTTTTTTTTCCCACAATATTTTTGTTGAACCTTTTTTTAACAAACATGACACCAACAATCAAACCCTAACACTAAAGTAAATTAAAAATAAATGTTCTAAAAACACCAACAACCATTAACAAAACAAGTCAAACAATGCTGCTGTGTTTAGCCTAGGTAATCCATTGCATAAGTATACATATTATACATTCACCAATTTGGAATTTACAAGGTCCACACATATCATTCACCTTCTTCAGAAGTTATGTTTAGTTTCTTTACATAATCAATGAAAGGTCTCCATATATTCTCAAACACATTTTCCTTTGATTTCAATATGTATGTTATTCTTTCTAGTGGAAAGTTTGTTAACATCTGTCTTAACCACTGAGTCACATCTGGTCTATGAGTCTTTTTCCACAGTAGTGCAATACATTTTTTGGCGTTAAGCAAACTGAGGTCTATGAATGTTCTTTCACTCTTATTAAAGTTATGCTTTTCTGGATACAGACCCAACAAAAACAATTTAGGATTCAATATGAGTTGTTTTGAAATTATTTTTTCAATTGTTACCCTCACCTCTTCCCAAAACATTCTAATTTTTCTACATTCCCATAAACAATGAAATAGAGTTCCTTTACTTTCCATACATTTTGTGCACATATCTGGTTTGTTTTTGTTATATCTATTTAACTCCACCAGTGTAACATACATCCGCATTAACCATTTAAAATGTATCAATTTAAGACGTACATTTATTGATTTGGTTTGAGCTTCTGTGCAAGCCAATTCCCATTGTTCCTCTGAAATTTCAATTTGCAGGTCTTCTTTCCAATAATTCATTCTTTTCTGTGAGTTTTCACTTGAGGATAATATCAGTGAGTTATAGAACTCTGAAATAATACCCTTTCTCTTACTATTTTTCGTCAAAATTTTTTCCAAGTGTGAATAGGTAGGACGGGTGAGAGCATTATTTTGATTTGATCGAATAAAATTCCTAAGCTGAAGATATTTAAAAAAATGTGTTCTATTAAGATTAAATTTGGCCCTCAGTTCTTCAAAAGACATTATGTTGTCTGAACGTGCCAAATATAAGTCTTGAATCTTTTGAATCCCTTTTAAATTCCATAATTTAAATACAGCATCCGCTCTCCCTGGTGTAAAATATTGATTACCCCATATTGGGCTAAATTGTGACAATAAGTGCGGTTCTTTTAAATATTTTTTGATTTCATACCATATTTTGATCATATGCTTTACAATAGGATTTTTAACTTGTTTCTGTAATTTTTTAGCCGAGTCTGAGTATATGAATAAGGGAAGAGGTAAAGGTAAATTGTATGATTCCATCTCCGTCCAGTGAGGGAGATCATTTGATGAAAAATAATATGTCATAGACCTCAGTTGTGCTGACCAGTAATACGACATAAAGTTTGGACATTTCAGACCTCCACGATCAAATGGTAAATATAGTAGGGACAGACGTAATCTAGCCCCCCTATTGTTTCATATAAATTCCACTAACTTTTTTTTAATTCTTGAGAATAGATCTGAAGGTGGCGGTAAAGGAATGTATTGAAATAAATATAGTATTTTGGGTAAGATATTACTTTTAAGTATATTAATTCTCCCGATCATCGACATCGGTAGTGACATCCATCTCTGAAGTAACTCATTAATATCTGTCATTAAGGCTTCATAGTTGATACTAGCGGCTGATTCTAACTTAGGCACAATTTGAATTCCTAAATATTTAAACTGATTTACAACATTGAATTGATTTACCTCAGGAGCTGGGTGCTTTCTCTGGGTCTCATTTAGCATTAATATTGAAGATTTAGTTTTATTTATTTTATATCCTGATATTTCTCCAAAGTTTTTTATTAAATTTAACAAGATCTGAATTGATTTTTTTAAGATTCGACATAAACAAAATTATGTCATCAGCATACAGGGAGATTTTATGTTCTGTTGGTCCTAATTTAATTCCATATATTTGTGGATGTAAACGTACTGCCATCGCTAAAGGTTCAATTGCCATAGTAAACAGTAAAGGTGAAAGTGGACAACCTTGTCGACAACCTCTATTAATTTTTATTGATTTTGAGATATTGCTATTTGTTAGGATTTCTGCTGTATCATTATTGTATATTATCTGAACCCATTTTATGAAATTATTTCCAATTCCAAACCTTTGTAAAACTTCAAAAAGAAAGGGCCATTCGACCCTATCAAAGGCCTTTTCAGCATCCAATGATAGGAGAGCTGTATCTGGCGCTTCTTTATTAGAATAAATAATATTAAATAGTCTTCTTACATTATGGAAGCCTTGTCTTCCCATTATAAAGCCATTCTGATCTCGGTTAATTATATTTGGTAATATTTCTTGTAGTCGTCTTGCTAAAATTTTACAGATTATCTTAAGGTCTGTATTTAATAGGCTTATTGGTCTCATGTTTTCACATTTATTAGAAGGTTTACCTGGTTTTGGAACAGTATAATTAAGGCATTATTTATATATGGCGGTAATTTACTATTTTGAAATGCTTCTAAAACCATTTCCAAAAATGGTTTTATTAATTTATTCTTAAATTTTTTTATAGAGGTCAACTGGAAGACCGTCAGGTCCCGCACTTTTTCCTGATTTCATATTATCAATGGCTAGCCCAACTTCTTCTTGACTAATTTTAGACTCCAGTATCTCCCTATTTTCATTTGGAATACACGGTATAGATAATCCGTCCAAAAACCCATTTAGTTTTGTTAAGTCAGTTTCATTTTTTGTATCATATAGTTTTTCATAATAATCTCTAAAGGCACTGTTAATTTCTAAAGGATCTACGACTGCCTGTCCGTTACTTATAATACTGGTAATTGGTGTTTTAAATTCTAATTGTTTAATCTGCCATTCCAATAATTTTCCTGATTTTTCACCTTGTTCATAAAAGGTTTGCTTCAATCTTAGAAGACTCGAGGCAGCTCTATTCGCTGATTTTTTTGTCATATTCAGCTCTCAGAATCAGTAATTCATTCTCTAATTTGGGATTACTTCCTGCATACACTTTTTCTTGAAGAATTTTTATTTTACGTTCCAATTGGACTCTCTCCTCTTGAGTCTTCCTAGATTTTGAACCTGTGTAACTAATAATATGCCCCCTAATAAAAGCTTTGAAAGCTTCCCACTTTATACATGCTGATGTTTGTGTAGTGTTGATATCAAAGAACTCATCTATCTGTTTTTCTATGTACTTAACAAATTCCTCATCTTGAAGCCATTTATGCTGAAATTGCCACCTACCAGGAACCTTTGTCAATTTCTTATCTACATATATTAGACAGCAGGGTGCGTGATCAGAGATCACAATGTTATCATAGAAGCAGTTTTGAATCTTGGACCTTAATTCTGTGGAGATCAAAAAATAGTCAATACGTGTAAATGTCTTGTAGGTGTTAGAATAACAAGAATAGGCTTTGACTTGTGGTTTCATTTCTCTCCATATATCTAGCAATCTCAGTTCTTTCATAAAATGATTAATGGTCATCCTACATCCATTGTGCGTACAGTCCTGTCCTGTTGACCTATCTATACTGGGATTCAATGTACAATTAAAATCCCCTGCTATTATATATAGCCCTGTGAGTGATGCTAAAGTAAGAAATAAATTAACGAAGAAGTTTTGATCATCTATATTGGGACCATATAAGTTCACCAGATTTATATTTTCTAATAACAAAGATCCTTGGATGATTAGATATCTTCCCAATTTATCTCCAATTACATTTTTCACTTGAAATGGGACTGATTTATATACGAGAGTCATGACTCCCCTGGCTCGAGATGAAAATGATGAGGCGAATACACTTCCCTGCCATCTACTCCTTATTCTTTTTACATCCTCCTCTATTAGATGAGTTTCTTGTAAAAACACAATTTTTGAACCTATGTCTTTTATTTTATTCAAAACTTGTTTAAGTTTTTTTAGATTTTGTAGACCTCTGCAATTCCATGATGTTAAATTAAGCTTAACGCTTTGGTCTATGATCAGTAAAGAGTTTGAGATTACCTTGCAATATAAACATGCTCATACAGAGAAGCAAAAACATGGATGGTTGAACATTCATCCCACAAACTACACACAAACAAATTCCCCCTTCCCACATTCGTGGTAATCCCTCCCCAAAATCAAAAAAAAAATCTGTCTGCCGTTATAGCCTGAATCTGCTCCTCCCCCGTGAGGATCAGTCAAACCACTCACTCTTTCCTCCTCTCAATCACCCTGACTCTGCTACTTTTAATGACATGACAATAACTCTCTTCTGTAGTTTTTGCAATTTAACTCCAAAATTTTATAGCAACTTTGTACATCATAGCTTTTTTTTATATAATACAATCTATATTTTGTAGACATGCTATATGTTTCAAATCAGTCAGATACTTGAACACTTGCTTAAATATTCTACCTTTTATATCTTGTTCTTGCTTCATGCTTGGCTCTCGCCAGTCTCTCCTTGGATCTGCTTAATGAGTTCCTGCGCCTCCTGAGGGGTCTTAAAGACTTGGGTTCTCCCTTTATACGTGACCAGCAGTCTTGCAGGATAAATCACTCCGTGACGAATCCCAAGGCTGCGCAGCTCTTTACGGGCGGGGTCAAACTGTTTCCTTAATTGTTGGATTCCTGCGGCCAAATCTGGGTAGAACCGCACCTGTTGATCCTGGTATTTAATTTCTCCTTTAGTACACGCTGCGTTGGAGACCGTCATCTTGTCCCTGTAGTTGAGGAACTTCATAATCAGCGTCCTCGGTGTTGTCTTCTTATCTCTCGGTGGGCCTATTCGGTGTGCACTTTCCAAGACGACTGATGACTGTAGATCTGCGTTATTCAGCGCTTCTGGAATCCACTTTTCCAAAAAGGAACACGCATTCTGTTCCTCCGACGCCTCCGGAAGGCCCACAAGCCTTAAATTATTCCGTCTCGGCCGGGATTCTAAGTCCAAGATGTTATCTTCCAGACGTTTATTTTTTAATTCCAATGTTTGGACCTTTAATTGCAGGCTGTTGACGTCATCTTCAGCGTTGGAGATCCGGAGCTCTGCCTGCGATATTCGCTCCATACAGTCGCTTATTTCTTTTCTCATAGCTTCTAATGCAGCTTAGACGAAAAGTCTGTTCTCATAGCGCTGATGGCAGCAAGGACCGCATTCGTTCCTTCGGCAGTCACCGCACCACTGCTAGCTCCCTCCTCAGCCATGGTCACAGGCGATTTATCTGCTGCGTCATGAGCGTGGAAATCTGTTAACTTGGCTTGTCTCGACGAATCAGTTTTTCCTCCGCCTGATTTCACAGCCTTAGTTTTTACCATATCCGCCCCCAAAAGCTAGAATAGGTTTTTGTTCCAATTGGGAGAGTTTTAGCCTACTTTTTTATCATTAGGAGCAGAGCAGAGTGGAGCACACCCACCTCCAGTGCCAGTTAGCATTTTTGGACAGCTGCTTTGAAAACTTGACCCAAATTAAGATGGGTTTTACCATTAAACTACTTTTAAGGAATGATTCTGTTCATATCATTTGTCTTGAGGCCACCATGCATACAAATGGGTATGTCGTTCAAGTGGTAAGTGATTTTTTTTTTTTAATAATGGGGTTTATTATTTGTTTGTGTAATATAGCACTAGTTGTCATTAGCCTATTAATGTGCCTGATTCATTTTGACAGTAGGGCCCGTAGCCTACTAAAGGTATGATTTTTTTTTTTTTTTGTACAGCAAATGTCAGTCTTGTGTCAAATAGCTAATGTGCTACAGAGAAAGTGATCCACAAATATCCAGATAAGGCTGGATGTATTTAGGTGCTACACATGTTGATTTGTCTGTTTAGACTTTGAGAGATACCAAGACCTAGGAACGTCTTGGTATCTTCTCTTAAGAGCTGGAGCAGGTGACTGGGGAGAGGGAAGTCTGGGCTTCTCTGCTTGAACTGCTGCCGCCGTTACCTGGATCCCCGGAAAAGTGGTAGAAAATGGATGGATGGATGGAAGCAAGGAAGGACAAATGCTACTTCACCATTAAAGACGGGAGGAGAAGGGAGGTGTAATCAAACGTAATTGTCAGTTTTGTCCCAACACAGAGCGGCAAAGTAAAATACGTTTACAATATGTTGAAAACATACAGATATAACTATGCATGGAATGACTGTAGAGTGGAATGTTTGGGACCAACCTGTCACTGTCATTTAGAAATTATAAAGGGGACTGGAGCTGAATGAGCAGCAACAACAGCAAGGCACTGCAGGGTAACCAAATTTGTCCACTCTCTGGTAGGGCTGTGCGATATGACAATATATATCGGATGACGATATAAAAACGTCTATCGTTTCATAGAATACTGTATCATTTATATCATTATTTAAAATGCACATACCCACATTTCTTGAGTAAAGTTCCTCACACTACTTGTCAGCACCCCGCAGTGCATGCAGCGTATGTGGTGTGTGGCTAGGCTCTCTGGTGGTTGCTAACTCTGAACTCCCAGTTTGGTCAAACAGCCGCTAGCCCGCTACTCCTGTTTGCCAGAGAGGATGTGGGACTGTTTTCCATCGTGCTGCGTCAAAGAGGATAGTCCGCTAACCTCGTTTTAATAGGAGGTTAGTAACGTTAACACCATGTCTAATGCTAAATGACGGTGCTAAGTTGTGCTAATTGGAAACATAATGGTGTATCAGACCATCATTTCTTTGATTTAAATTACTGCTGAGTTTCTTAGTTTTGTCTGAAAAAAATTTATTAAAGCTGCAAAAGTGCATGATGGTGGCACATACACGCAAAATAAATTAATTAATTAAAATGGGTCAGAGAAGCAAGTTGGCTCTTAATGTAGTTTATTTGATTTCTAATTAGTCAAGTAGCGATAATGAATAAAGTTAAAGTCATCACATGTATTTTATTACATTACCTTTTGTGTCTTTGATTTTCAGATCATGACCAATCAGAAGCAAACAGGTTAAATCATTCCAGAATAGCAGTCATCAGGCTGTGGATCTACACTTAGTTTAAATCAATGAAAATTTAACGGCTAATGTGTATCTGTAGATGACAGCAGTGGGTAATTTTCTCATTTTCAGACAATTTTTTGTGTTATCTGGGGGGGGGGGTTATTTGCTGTTCTTCTCTGGCTCAGGAAATATTTAACATTGACGTTTACTTTTTATTCATTTGATATGATTTAGAAGAAAAACCTGAAATTTATGAGAATCAAGTCTCAAATGCACATTAAAAAACTATTTTACAGCAAACACTGCAAAATTATGAGGGAAAAAGGTACATGTAAAAAAAAAGGAGAGAGGTGGTCCTTTTATGTGATTATCTAAACTGTAGAATTTACAGAAAATGTATATCGTGATATACTGTATATCGTTATCGTGATTATAAGATGACTTGTATTGTGATATGAAATTTGTCATATTGCACAGCCCTATTCTCTGGCTGCAAACGGCCCGAGCTGCTGACCTTACCACTCCGCTGTGTTCCGTGCAACTGCAATGGATTTGTGATCGTATACGATATACAATCAATCTAGTTGTTCCTTCTCACAGTCATGATGGTATTAACTTTTAACTTCTTATTAGATATTTCAGGCGCTCAGGCATACTGGGAGGAGCACCAGTGAAGAATCGCGGTCTGCTGTTGGTCAGCTATATGGGCTCACATTCCAGCAAAGGACCACTGTAGCTGCCAGTGTTATGCACCGTACTGCTTTTCTGTAATGCTGGTGTTCTCCATATGGAATAGAATAGAATAGAATAGGCTTTATTGTCATTGTACAGTTGTACAGCACAACGAAATTGTGGGTGCTCCACCAGGCTACTGCGCAATAAATTAAGTGAGAAGAATTTGAAGTAAAAACGGTTACAGAACACACGATTAACCATATGACTAAAGTAAAGGTAAAAGTAAAAATAACAAATAGCCCACAGGTATATACACAGGTACGGTAGTGGCTTTGTGGGTGGAACTATGTACATAGGAGTGCAGAACACATAATAGAGTAAAATGGCCCAAGGATTATGGAAAATATGTACAGTAGCGATTTCACGGATGGGTTAGTATACATTTTATTTTTATTTTTATTTTTTTATTTTACCTTTATTTAACCAGGAAAAAAACCCCGTTGAGATTAAAAACCTCTTTTTCAAGGGAGTCCTAGCCAAGACGCAGCAAAAAAATCACAAATACACTTACAATGATATACAAATCATATAAAACAGTTACAAATTAGTGAGGCCGTCTCAAGTGTTCTCAATCTGGATTTAAAATCGTTCAATGAAACAAATTCCGTTAATTTCCAGTCTTTTTGCAACATGTTCCATGTAGAGGGGGCTGAGAACATGAAAGCTCTTTTTCCCAGCTCAGTACGGGCAAATGGAACAGAAAGCAACAAATGATCATTAGAACGCAGAACATAAGAATCAACACTTCTCAGTGTGATCAAATTACAAATGTAAGGGGGCAACAGTCCAAGCATGGCCTTGTAAATAAAAATGTACCAGTGAGTCAACCTCCTGATGGACAAAGAGAGCCATCCCACTCTAGAATACAGTTCACATGAAAGTGAGGAGTGCAAAGACAGGTGAGTTATAGTGATATAGTTATAGTAATAATTATAGTTATAGTGACAAAAGTTTCAATCACGGCAGCATTATAATTTTTTTTTTTTTGCATTAGATCTTCAATACTATAATTTTTTGGTCAAATTTGCCAGCATGCAGACTTGTGTGTGGTTGTTTCTGGCTCCCAAAGAGAGGTGGCGGCATCAACATCCTCATGGGTGGAATGTGGGTGGACCTAATTAGAATATTCATAGTTCCCAGTGTTTGAGCAGAGAAGAAAGGAGAAGATTTTCACAAGGAATTGTAAGGTCATGAAAGTCTTTTTTTTGGGGGGGGGGGGCGTAAGATACCATTTTAAACAATGTAAATTTGTCAGTGTGTGAATGGGTGGATAGCAGGATGTGTAAAGCGCTTTGGTCATCAAGAGATGAGAATAAAGGTGCTATATAAGTGAATGTCATTTACCATTTAAGAGGATTTATATCCACCAGGGTATATCTTTAACAAATTGAATGATCTCCCAGGCTACGTTTAGCCGCAATAAACTTTTAGGAACCCAGAAAACTAAGATACCAGTGGCCCCACTTAAGCTACATGTAGTCATTTAAAAACTATTTTTAGGACTCCATTGTGAGGTTTGACTGCTAGAAGGTATGATCTATTAGCCCATCCCCAGACCTCTGAATATCTACCCACATGACACATTTTCCAGTGATTCAGAAAATGTTGCTAGATGACTGTAAGCCAGTTAGAAGTAGGGGGTTGATGAGGCTTTGTGGGTTAAAACTAAATTTGATGTAACTAACAATACAAAGCTGTACACACTGTGTCATGAGCTCATGTCTACCTTTTGTTCTTATTAAAGACAAAAATAAAAAGATGTTTTTACCAGGTAAAAACATCTTTTTATTTTTGTCTTTAATAAGAACAAAAGGTAAATAATTAAAAGAAGGCAAAATGAACCTACTTGAGCTGTGAACTCATGTCTTTGACCATTTTTAAGAGTTTCCAAATGGCACGGAATAGCTTCATGAATAAAGTCTAATTTACATACATTTAAAAACCACTGCCAGCTAATGGTGCTTGCTGTGATTCAAACAAAAATATTTCATGAATCAAAGACGATGACAGACTTGTGCATTAAAATTACTTTGACCATTTATTCAGTCATATCAGCTTTTAAAGCTTAAAGTTTTCAAATACAGCATATTTTAATCACTTTGTTTGGGCAGTTTGTTGTTTGTGCGTCAAAAAGATAAATATTTTGTCTTTATGCTTAAACGTCATTGGCTTTTCCTGCTGTTCACAACATGTCCATTTTCTCCTGTGGTAATCATACTTTTGACTCACCCTGGTCTTTTGAGTCTGTGTGCTGGTCATATGGCGCATAAACCCATCATTACTCAGAGGACTGGGTGAAGAATTCCAGGTGGTAGTTGTATAACTGGTTTGTTTTTTGGGGGGTAATTCAGTATTGTAAGGTACAACAATTTTCTTTATTGTTGGAAGCACATATTGAATTGGAAATGATAGTTTCTTTTCAAGATAAGTGTTTAGAATTTTATTTTGTACTTATCAGAAGAATTTGTCGGGGCAGCTAGCTTATTTGCCCTTTACAGCCGGTTCCGCAAGATGCAGGATTATGGTGTACCGTATAAAATAGAGGGCATGCGGATGTATGTCACAGAACAGAATTCGTAGCAGTTACAAAACATTAGCATTAGGCTGTGTGTCCACCAAACACGTTTTTATCAGCTCTGATCAGCTCTGATATTCTGTTCATTGTCTATGTAGTCCAGCATTTAATGCACTCGGTGCCCTTGGCTCAAACACACTCTCAGCAGTGAGCTGAAAGTTGAAAAAAGTTCAACTTTTGGAGCACCACGGTGCTCATCATTGACACACCTATCTAATCAACTGATCAGAATTGGACTAAGTATACCTTGATCAATATTTAACAGCAAAAGCTTGGAGGGATTTTTCCTTCCAGTTTGATGCAATTTAGTACAGTTAGTAGAGTTTCAGGACAAAATGTGGGAAACCACAACGACACACTTTGAATGACAGATCAGGTGATTGCTAGGATACAAGTCTGAGACTTTGTTTTTGAAGAGTGCCAGTGAAGCTCCGTGGAAAATGGGCCGAGAGCTTTTTTACACACTCGGTGGACATGCAACCTTATTTTGTATCCAGAGTGCCCACTTGCATTACAGAGAGTTAATCTTTAAAAATCTTTATTAATTGATGCAAAACTGGTAAAGGCTCAGAACCAGACCTTTACTTATTTGTGCTCATTGTTCATTACCCATACACCACTACAATCATGTAAACAGTGTTGTATTAACATCTGAAGTGTGTGTGTGTGTGGGGGGGCATTCTGTGGTTCTGTGGTGCTGTGACTAAATATTCTGGTGCTGGAAGATGGCGGCCAGTAACAGCAGGTCTTGTTAACATTTTTCCTAACTTTGTGTCTTGTTTTAGTGGATTCTTTCTCTGGTGTTTTCTTATCAAGGTTGGATAATAAGACTCGAGTAATGACTGGACCAAGTTTTACTATTGTTTTGTCTGCTGGTTTTCCTGCTATTTTTCTTCCTCATGGCTATGGAGAACAGTGGAGTAAAAAGCATTGTTTACACACGCGACCAGTTGATTGCGCTGAATGGGATACCCGGAGCTAAGCCCCTTATCCCGGATGAGCTCAGGAGGAGTTTCCAGGGGTGAAGAGCTGAAAGAAAGGTTAGAATGAGGAGGAGGAAGTTTAAGCCAACTGTACCAGTGTTAATCATGGGGAACGTGAGGTCTCTGGGAAATAAGACGGACAAGTTCACAGTGCTAGTCAGGATGCAGAGAGAATACAGGGAGAGCAGCATCATGTGTTTTACAGAGACGTGGCTTCGCTCACACATCCCTGACAACAGCGTTGCGCTACCCAGCTTCAAGACTATCCAGGCGGACAGGGACATTATAGGGAGCGGTAAAAGGAAGGGAGGAGGAATTGCGCTTTTTGTGAACGAGAAATGGTGTAATCCCGGACATATTTATGTGAAAGAACACGTCTGCAGCCCAGACATTGAACTGCTTGCCATGAGTATGCAACCTTATTACATGCCGAGAGAGCTCACGTGCGCCATTGTAATCGCTGTTTACATTCATCCGTCAGCTGATGCAGTGGCGGCCTGTGACATCAGCTCCACTGCTGCCACTCTATTGGCCCAGCATCCTGACACATTCATGGCCATCACAGGAGACTTTAACCATGTCTGACTGGACAAAACATTACCAAACTTCCACCAGTTTGTTGACTGTCCTGTATGCCAATGTCAGAGATGCATACAGCACCACAGCTCTACCCCCCCCGGGCAGATCTGATCACAACCTGGTTCTGTTATCACCCAAGTACATTCCTCTTGTGCAAAGGCAGCCTGCTCACACACGGACTGTGAGGAGGTGGACACAGGAGGCTGCTGATGCACTACAGGACTGCTTCGAGACAACGGACTGGGATGTACTCTGTGGGCCACACGGGGAGGAAATGGACAACATGACTAGCTGCATCATGGAATACATCAGATTCTGTGAAAACACAGCCATGCCAGCCCAGACCGTGCGCTGTTTTCCCAACAACAAACCATGGATCACCAGTGACCTGAAAGCACTTCTTAACAAGAAGGAGAGGGCTTTTAGGTCTGGAGACAGGGAGGAACTGAGGAGAGTGCAGAGTGAACTGAGAGAGATGCTGTGGAGGTGTAAAGACAACTACAGGAGGAAGTCAGAAGATGAACTCCAGCAGAAGAATATGAGGGAGAAGATGAGATAAGATAAGCCTTTATTAGTCCCACAATGGGGAAATTCCAGGATTGCAACAGCACAGGGATAGTAACACTCAGAGCAACAATCAGAAGGCAAGAAAAAAACAAGAACAGCTAGTATACATATGTACATATTACTATAAATATATATATATAGACACACAGTGCGGAGCATTGTGGTTGGTGAATGTGCAGCAGAAAGTCTAAGCTCTCTCTCCGCGGATGCGGCAGGCCAGCTGGATGTCTTTGGGCATGATGGTGACCCTCTTAGCGTAGATGGCGCACAGGTTGGTGTCCACGAAGAGAAGAGACCCACCAGGTAGGCCCCGCTGGCCTCCTGCAGAGCCATAACGGCGAAGCTCAGGAAGCGCAGGTCAGTCTTGAAGTCCTGAGCGATCTCCTTCATCAGGCGCTGGAAGGGCAGCTTATGGATGAGCAGCTCCGTGGATTTCTGGTAGCGACGGATCTCTCTGAGCCACGGGCCTGTAATGGTGAGGCTTCATCACTCCGCCGGTGGCCGGAGCGCTTTTTCCGAGCAGCCTTGGTGGCTAGCTGCTTCCTGGGGGGCTTTTTCCTCCAGTAGATTTATGGGCGGTCTGCTTGGTTCTTGCCATCGCTCTTTATTATTCTGTCTTATATTTCTTGCACGCCGCCTAAACTCCAGCCCGGCACCCGCATAGTTTTCGCTACAGTTCCCAGTATGTCGAGTTTCTCCGTTAGCACCGGGTGGCAGTTGAGTGCTAGCTAGCACTAGCTCTTCCCTGCTGTATCGTCTCCTGCTGTAAACAGTGACTCCTTCCGCCGACTCGGGAGACCTTTGGGGCAATCTGTGTGTCTGTGATATATATATATACTATATATACGTATATATATAGAGTGAAAGGTGTAGAAAGAAGAAGGAAGATAAAAAAGGCAGTTGCAAAGGGCAGCCCACTTGTGTGGCACCGCCGGTCCGGCGGAACCGGAATAAGAAGTGGTCTGGAATGAAAAACCTCACTAGGTGTAAGGGGAGAGACAGACAGACAGTAGGGACCCATGAGAGAGCTAATGAGCTGAATCTGTTTTTGATAGGTTCAACTCACCATCTGTTACCCCTACAACACAGCCAGACCCACACACACCCCTCCCCCCTCACTCGCCTGTGCAGCCCCTCTCCCTCCTCTCAGCCCTCCTCCTGTCCACTGAAAACATCAGCACCAACCCCCACATCACTGTGACTACAGGCCAGGTGAGGACACAGCTGGAGAGATTTCACCAGTGGAAGGCTGCGGGCCCTGATGGCATCTCTACAGGCTCTTTTCCATTATCCCCGCTCAGCCTCGATCTGAGAACACGACTCGTTTCACCACGACTTGATTCTCCCTCGATTGCCTTTCGACATTACTGCAGACACGCCTGGATCCTGAGGACCTGTGCCAACCAGCTAGCTCTGGTACTGAAGCACCTATACAGTGGGGTAAAAAAGTATTTAGTCAGCCACCAATTGTGCAAGTTCTCCCACTTAAAAGATGAGAGAGATCTCCAATTTTCATCATAGGTATTGACCATTTGCTGTGACGTCACACCTTTTGTTTACGCCGCCATCTTGGACGGCGGAAGTGAGTGGACGGCGCATTCAGCAGCTGTTCAGCGGTGTACCAGATCTCGATATATTTACCTGATTTCAACCTACGTCTTTGTTTTATGTTGGCATTGAATTAGACTATGTTGTTTCACTGCTGTGCCTTTGGGTGTACAAATCGCCAGAAAAAGGGATCCAACTTGAAGTTTTACCGGCTCCCAGCTGACGAAGACAGGCGCAGGAGGTGGGTGGCAGCGCTGAGGAGGAAAGATTGCATAGCCGCGCCTTACTCGCGGCTATGCAATCAACATTTTATGTGATGCACGCAATGAAATAACCTGAAAATTATATATAACAATTAAATTTATTACTTAAGTCATGATATATTTTACATGCAATAGCTAAGCTAGTTGTACAACAAAGAAATATTATATTCTATTTGGCCAATACATTTTATTATTTTTAGTAAACCTCAGGTGATGATACAACCACAATCTACATGCCACACACACTTAGTTCTTCAGATTTTTCTGACTCCTTGAAATTGCTCTACAATCTGGACAGCACCACTTTTTCTTTGGAACATTTTTCAACCTGAGACACTGTACATGGAACTGACCAATTTGACAAAAGCCAGACTCACAGGTTACAATAGATGCATCACCACAGGTTTTTCTGCAGTAGCAAATGACACTAGTATTATCACCTTTTGGGGTTTCTTTTGTCTTACAAGATATATGAAACAAATTTGGATTTTTGGTATACCATTTGGCGAGTAGTTCTGGTAAAATGACAGACCTGTGATATTTACCAACAAGTTGAACTTTCTCATTGAAAAAGAGGTCATCAAACTCAATTCTTTGAACATTACAACCTTTTTGAGTCCAGAGAACAAAGTCACAGTAAGAAAGTTCTATGACACCCAGTTGAGCTTGGATTTGGTAGAAATATTTATGAGATGGTTTCAGCATGATGTCGCCATCACTGTTGCTTGCACAAAACTGAGGGTCTTCCACCGCTTCCTCTAAAGCCTGATTCCTCTTACAGAAAGGACATTTCACCTCCACCAGACCCTCCCCACAGCAGCTACAGGAGACAAATCCATCCGGAGAGGCACCCATAAAGGGGAAGCGCTGACTGAGGACTAGTCCAGCATCACACACTAGTAGATCCTGGTGCTGAGAAGACCTGATTTCTTCATACTGATCACGGGCCACTTTCTCATGGTCGCATCCCCATCTGTAAACAAATCGGCAAAATTATTGACAGAGTACAAAAAAAAATGTACCAGTATTCCTGAAAACCAATATAGAACTATTTTCTGAAAGAAATCTGAATATTTTACATAGCACAATGAAATGACAATTTTTTTTAGAATTATGTCTTCTTTACAATTTAAATGTTGTCAGTTTCCACACACACGTGTGGAAACTGGAATCACACTGGAAACACACACGTCTTCTGGACGCCTCCCACTTGAGGTGTTTCAGGCACGTCCCACTGGGAGGAGACCCCGGGGCAGACCCAGGACTCAGTGGAGAGACTGTCTCCCAGCTGGTCTGGGAACGCCTTGGTATCCCCTCTGAAGAGCTGGAGCAGGTGGCTGGGGAGAGGGAAGTCTGAGCTTCTCTGCTTGAACTGCTGCCTCCGCAACCCGGACCTCTGGAAAAGCGGTAGAAGATGGATGGATGGATGGATGTTGTCAGTTTCCATGATCAACCAACTTAGTACTCAATGATTCAATACAGCACCAAAAGTAGCTTACAGTAAGTAGCTAAGCATAGCAGGATAAAAAGAGATGATTACCGGTAAAAGGAATTGCATGCAGCCTTGGCGGAGGTTTGCGCTCTCCGAGTGCTTTTCTAGTCTCTTACTTTGTTGCTTTACTGGTAAAACTAACTGGGTAGCATATCTTGTTCAGCAGGCTTCTCGAAGGAGCGTCAAGATGAGTCTGTGCAGCTTCTTTGAAGATGGATGCCGTTATTCTGCCAACTCGCTGCTGATGCCACAACACACACTTGTTCTGCGATCTGGTAGTTTCTTCAACAAATTTTACCTGCAGAAGAAACAATGTCTTATATAACTAACCTAAATTTTCCTGCATAGATATTATGACGTCCCACATAATGATTATGTAGCATTTAATAGACTGTAAAGCACTTTAAAAGTTATTTTTAGAAATAAATTTTAAAACATTTGCAGAAAAATTACCTGCTCAGGAGTGACTTTCAGAAGTTGTTGTACCTGTTCACATCTATTCAACAGCTGCTCAAAGGTAAGCTGAAGACAATCAGGACTAAAAAGGGTATCCAAAGAAGCAGGACAATCATTGTGGGCCACCTGCAAATATAATTAGATGTTCTTTTCAACTGACGTGTAGTTATACAGTTGTGGAACACTGCATATTTAGTTCTGTTCATCAGTCTTCATTCATTTTCGATTATACATTAGACATGATGCCATTTTCATTCATCTAAAAAATCAAGGAAAAAAATTGTACCAAAGCTATTAACCTGTGGAATGTACTCCTGATTATAAGGCTCAACCAGAGATAGTATAGCACACCGTTTGCCTGTCATTCTAGAAGTTTGATGCAGCCTTTGATACAATGCTTGGTGATCATCATCTGATGGAGGGGCAATGGGCTTGCTTTCCCTTTTACGGGGAATATGTTTTTTTTTCTGCATTGACATCCGTTTTGTTTTGGGTTTTGAAAAATCGATATCACGCAATGCAGCAAAAGGAAGCTTCAAGTTTGCTGTTGGTGTATTCCAGGCGCGGGGAACATCAGTGCAAGTCTGGCCTTGGGACAGGCGGACAGCACACTCAACAGCAAACAACACAGCTGCAACATGTGAACAAGTCTCTCCTAACCCTGCCATACAAGTACAGTGTGAAGACAATATGACACCATCTTGATTCATGATCACCCAGGGTTTCAGTGGGGGGTCCGACATCTTCTGGGAGTGATGTACCTGTAGTGGATAAATATTCTTATAATTAATATGTGGGTATGATGACTTTTTATCTGGATATAAGTCTTTCTTGTATAGACTGAACAATAAAATTTGTAATATATCTAATAGTGTTGGGAGTTGTTTATCGAGTATTCTATTGATAAGACAAGTATTTAAAAATCCTTTTACAGAATATATAGATCTATAAAAATATTTAATTATTTTTTAATTTAATTGAGATACTATATATACAGCTAATAATAATAATACTAATAATTGAATATTTTATAAAATTTTAATAATTTATCACTTAATAGATTCTATATAACATGACAAATCTATACAGTAGGGGAGAGAATAGAGTCTGAATTTTGGAAAAAATAAAGGAAAGATACCTGAGCCGTCACGACATAGTGGACCGTTGAAGTGATGACTGGGGATATCAGCACATTTCTCACAAGCCCAGCAACAAAATAACTATAAGCGTCCAAACTTTTGTAGGCTTTCAGAGACTCTCCAGTGTACCTAGACGGTGTGTTGACCAGGTAGTTGTAGATGTCCATATAGCGTACGTCAGGTTTGGGGCAAAAATCTATGAAACTGGTGAATTTTTCAAGCGACAAGTTGTAAGGGTCCACGCCGATAACACTGATCTTTTCCATGTACCGGTCACGATGTTTTTTATCTAGTAGTTGCGCTACATCGGACAAAGCCGGCACATCTGACTGAGCGGACGCCATGTTGAAACGCACTCGCACAGCGCCCGACTTGCCGTCCAATATGGCGGTATCAACAAAAATCACGTGACGCGGGACGTCACTGGCAAATGGTTAATACCTCAACTATGAGAGACAAAATAAGGAAAAAAAAAAATCCAGAAAATCACATTGAAGGATTTTTTAATGAATTAATTGGTAAATTCCTCCGTAAAATAAGTATTTGGTCAGTAACAAAAGTTCATCTCAATACTTTGTTATATACCCTTTGTTGGCAATGACAGAGGTCAAACATTTTCTTCAATGCCCTTGCTGGTGGAAGGAGGTTTTCACTCAAAATCTCACGATACATGGCCCCATTCATTCTTTCCTTTACACGGATCAGTTGTCCTGGTCCCTTTGCAGAAAAAGCCCCAAAGTACGATGTTTCCACCCCCGTGCTTCACAGTAGGTATGGTGTTCTTTCTCCTCCAAACACGACAAGTTGAGTTTTTACCAAAAAGTTCTATTTTGGTTTCATCTGACCATATGACATTCTCCCAATCCTCTTCTGGATCATCCAAATGCTCTCTAGCAAACTTCAGACGGGCCTGGACATGTACTGGCTTAAGCAGGGGGACACGTCTGGCACTGCAGGATTTGAGTCCCTGGCGGCGTAATGTGTTACTGATGGTAGCCTTTGTTACTTTGGTCCCAGCTCTCTGCAGGTCATTCACTAGGTCCCCCCCCCCCCCCCCCCCCAGTGGTTCTGGGATTTTTGCTCACCGTTCTCATGATAATTTTGACCCCACGGGGTGAGATCTTGTGTGGAGCTCCAGATCGAGGGAGATTATCAGTGGTCTTGTATGGCTTCCATTTTCTTCCACAATATTTTTTATTGAACCTTTTTTACAAACACAACACAAACAATCAAACACCAACACTAAAGTAATTAAAAAAATAAAAATAAAATAAATAAAAAAAATAAAAAAATAAAAATTGGTTGTTGGTCCACTAATCAAGACAGGTCTTCAACAATGCTCCTCTGTTTAGTCTAGGCAATCCATTACATAAGTATACATATTATACATTCACCAGTTTGGAATTTACAAGGTCCACACACATCATTCACCTTCTTCTTCAAAGTTATGTTTAAATTCTTTACATAATCAATGAAAGGTCTCCATATATTCTCAAACACAATTTCCATTGATTTCAGTATGTATGTTATTCTTTCTAGTGGAAGGTTTGTTAACATCTGTCTTAACCACTGAGTCACATCTGGTCTATGAGTCTTTTTTCCACAGTAGTGCAATACATTTTTTTGGCGTTGAGCAAACTGAGGTCTATGAATGCTCTTTCACTCTTATTAAAGCTATGCTTTTCTGGATACAGACCCAACAAAAACAATTTAGGATTCAATATGATTTGTTTTGAAATTATTTTTTCAATTGTTACCCTCACCTCTTCCCAAAACATTCTAATTTTTCTACATTCCCATAAACAATGAAATAGGGTTCCTTTACTTTCCATACATTTTGTGCACATATCTGGTATGTTTTTGTTATATCTATTTAACTCCACCGGTGTAACATGCATCCGCATTAACCATTTAAAATGTATCAATTT
Source organism: Pholidichthys leucotaenia (assembly GCA_020510985.1). NCBI lineage: Eukaryota > Metazoa > Chordata > Actinopteri > Cichliformes > Pholidichthyidae > Pholidichthys > Pholidichthys leucotaenia. The sequence goes on along the minus strand of CM035841.1, from coordinate 298,088,214 downwards.
AAGACGTACATTTATTGATTTGGTTTGAGCTTCTGTACAAGCCAATTCCCATTGTTCCTCTGAAATTTCAGTTTGCAGGTCTTCTTTCCAATAATTCAATCTTTTCTGTGAGTTTTCACTTGAGAATAGTGTCAGTGAGTTATAAAACTCTGAAATAATACCCTTTCTCTTACTATCTTTCGTCAAAATTTTTTCCAAGGATGAATAAGTAGGTCGGATGAGAGCATTATTTTGATTTGATCGAATAAAGTTCCTAAGCTGAAGATATTTAAAAAAATGTGTTCTATTAAGGTTAAATTTGATCCTCAGTTCTTCAAAAGACATGTTATCTGAACATGACAGATATAAGTCTTGAATCTTTTGAATCTCTTTTAAATTCCATACTTTAAATACAGCATCCGCTCTCCCTGGTTTAAAATATTGATTACCCTATATTGGGCTAAATTGTGACAGTAAGTGTGGTTCTTTTAAATATTTTGTGGTTTCACACCGTATTTTGTTCATATGCTTTAAAAATGGATTTTTAACTTGTTTCTGTAATTTTTTTGCCAAGTCTGAGTATATGAATATGGGAAGAGGTAAAGGTAAATTGTATGATTCCATTTCAGTCCAGTGAGGGAGATCATTTGATGAAAAATAATATGTCATAGACCTCAGTTGTGCTGACCAGTAATACAACATAAAGTTTGGACATTTCAGACCTCCACGATCAAATGGTAAATATAGTAAGGACAGACGTAATCTAGCCTTCCTATTATTCCATAAAAATTCTACTAACTTTTTTTTAATTCTTGAGAATAGATCTGAAGGTGGTGGTAAAGGAATGTATTGAAATAAATAAAGTATTTTGGGTAAAATATTACTTTTAAGTTTATTGATTCTCCCAATCATCGACATTGGTAGTGACATCCATCTCTGAAGTAACTCATTAATGTCTGTCATTAAGGCTTCATAGTTGGTACTGGCGACTGATTCTAGCTTAGGCACAATTTGGATTCCTAAATATTTAAACTGATTTACAACATTGAATTGATTTACCTCAGGAGCTGGGTGATTTCTCTGGGTCTCATTTAGCATTAATATTGAAGATTTAGTTTTATTTATTTTATATCCTGATATTTCCCCAAAATTGTTTATTAAATTCAACAAGGTCGGAATTGATTTTTTAAGATTCGACATAAACAAAATTATGTCATCGGCATACAGGGAGATTTTATGTTCTGTTGGTCCTACTTTAATTCCATATATTTGTGGATGTAAACGTACTGCCATCGCTAAAGGTTTAATTGCCATAGTAAACAGTAAAGGTGAAAGTGGGCAGCCTTGTCGACATCCTCTATTGATATTTATTGATTTTGAAATATTGCTGTTAGGTTTTATGCTGTAGCATTATTGTATATTATCTGAACCCATTTTATGAAATTATTTCCAATTCCAAACCTTTGTAAAACTTCAGAAAGAAAGGGCCATTCGACCCTATCAAAGGCCTTTTCGGCGTCCAATGATAGGAGAGCTGTATCCGGTGCTTCTTTATTAGAATAGATAATATTAAATAGTCTTCTTACATTATGGAAGCCTTGTCTTCCCTTTATAAAGCCATTCTGATCTCGGTTAATAATATTTGGTAATATTTCTTGTAGTCTTCTTGCTAAAATTTTACAGATTATCTTAAGGTCAGCATTTAATAGGCTTATTGGTCTCATATTTTCACATTTATTAGAGGGTTTACCTGGTTTTGGCAACAGTATAATTAAGGCATTATTCATGTATGGTGGTAAATTACTATTTTGAAATGCTTCTAAAACCATTTCCAAAAATGGTTTTATTAATTTATTCTTAATTTTTTTATAGAGGTCAACTGGAAGACCATCTGGTCCTGCACTTTTTCCTGATTTCATATTATCAATGGCTAGCCCAACTTCTTCTTGACTAATTTTAGACTCCAGTATCTCCCTGTTTTCATTTGGAATACACGGTATAGATAATCCGTCCAAAAACCCATTTAGTTTTGTTAAGTCAGTTTCATTTTTTGTATTATATAATTTTTCATAATAACCTCTAAAGGCACTATTAATTTCTAAAGGATCTACAACTGGCTGTCCGTTACTTATAATACTGGTAATTGGTGTTTTAAATTCTAATTGTTTAATCTGCCATGCCAATAATTTTCCTGATTTTTCACCTTGTTCATAAAAAGATTGAAGCAATCTTATAAGACTCGAGGCAGCTCTATTCGCTGATTTTTTTTGTCATATTCAGCTCTCAGAATCAGTAATTCGTTCTCTAACTTTGGGTCACTTCCTGCATACACTTTTTCTTGAAGAATTTTTATTTTTTTTTTTTTTTATTTAAGTTTTTGTAAAGGGTATACAGGTCGTTACAGCAATGCAGTGTTTACATTTTCATCACATGTTCCCTTATTTTCTGATATCTGACAACATTGGAAGATTAATTCTTACAACACCCCTTATTTTTTTTTTTTTTTTAAAGTGAAAGAAAAAGTGAAATTAAAGAGAAAAAAACAAACAAAACAAAAAACAAAAAAAAACCAAACAAACCAGTAAAAAACAAACAAAAAGAAAAAGTAAGTAAATAAAGATAAAAGAGCATCTGAGTAGCATTGGAACAAAGAGCGGAACCATTATTGAAATGGTATTTGTCAAAGATTAGATCTAATGGAAGACACATATGCGGTCCAGGGTTGCCAAAAGTTCATGAACCCATCCATGTCCTGTCTCAGTGCGAATGTCAACTTTTCCATCGAGTAAATGTCTTGGATCACGTTAGTCCAATCTTCAGGTGTAGGACAGTCCTTCAACATCCATTTTTTAGTTAGAGCTTTTTTGCTTGCCAATATTAAAACATTGAATAAGTATTTTTCTCCTCGTCTTTCCAGTGAGTCCGGTAGTAAACCCAAATACAAAGTTACAAAAGAAAAGGGAACTGTAATTTTGAATATTTTCCCCAATATTGTCTGTACATTGGTCCAATATTGGTGGATAACTGGGCATGACCAAAACACATGAAAATGATTTGCAGTCTTTTCACCACACAAGCGCCAACAGTTCAATCCCTTATGGGTAAATTTGATTTGTGCAGGTGTTCTGAAAAATCTTGCCAAGTTTTTCCATCCAAATTCTCTCCACTGCAGGGATGAGGTACTTTTCCATTGCTGTTTATTTAGCTTTTCCCATATTTCCAGATGTAAAGTGAAATTCCCCTCTTTTTCCCATCTCTCTTTTATATAAGATGTGTTGTCTCCTTTTAAGTCTTGAAGACCTTGGTATATTTTAGAAATGTATCTGATCCCTGGGATCCCTTTATATGCCATTAAGAAGACCTTCAGAACACCTGACTGGGCCCTTTCCAAAACCTCCTTTTTAAGTATATTGTTTATGTGGTGTCTAAGCTGGAAGAACCTGTAAAGGTCTTGATTTATTAGGCCTTGTTTTTTCAAATCTTCAAAACTTCTTAAGATTTGCCCTTTAAAAAAATCGTAATATTTTATCAGCCCCTTCTCCTTCCACTTTTTAAATCTGGTGTCTGTTTTATTAGGAGTAAAGTCCTGATCATAGGCGATCCATTGCAGAAGTCGATAGGGCTCTTTAGTTTGATTCTCTCTGACTATCTTAAACCAAATTTTTAGCGGGGTCTCTATCCACGGGTTAGTGTTATTCAAAAGCTTAGGTAAGACATTGTTCCCTATTATCGCCTGTAGGGGGATGTCACTTGTTATTTGGCATTCGATCTCCTTCCATTGTGCAGAGTAGACTGGGTTACATATCTCTACTAAAGTTTTAATTTGTGCGGCTTTAAAGTAGTCCCTGATATTTGGCAGCGCGAGCCCACCTTTGTCTTTGTTTAGCTGTAGGGTTCTATATCTGATTCTAGGTCTCTTGCCCTGCCATATGAATCTTGAGATCCTTCTGTCCAGCTCCTGCCATGTTTTTTTGGGAGGTTCTACCGGTATTGTTTGGAAAAGGTATAGAAGACGTGGAAGTATATTCATTTTGACTGCTTCAATTCTTTGTGCAATACCCAAGAATGGTATCATATTCCATCTTGCTAGGTCAGATTTTATTTTTGTCACCAGTGGATCATAGTTTAGTGATATAATTTTGTTGAGTTGTTTCGGGATATTGACCCCCAGATATTTCATAGATTCCGACTCCCAGTTAGTTTTGAGTTTGCTTAGTGAATAATGATTTGGGTCATAGTTGAATGTTAAAACTTGGGTTTTATGCATATTTAATTTGTACCCCGATAAATCTCCATACTCTGAAAAAACTGAGGTTAGTTCTGGTAAAGAAGTGTCCGGCTGCCCTAGGTATATTAAAATGTCATCAGCAAAGAGTGCTATTTTATGTTCCTTCTGACCAAGTGTAATACCTTGAATTTTTTGGTTTTGTCTTATCCATTGGCTCAGAGGTTCTATGAAGATTGCAAAGAGCAGTGGAGACAGGGGGCAGCCCTGACGACATCCTCTTTCCAGTTCAAAAGATGATGATAAATTACCGTTAATCCTTATTTTAGCTGTTGGTTTTTTATATAATGCCTGTATAGTTCTAATGAAGTTGTTATGAAAATTGAAACTGGATAAGATTCTGTATAGAAAAGACCAGTCAACCGAATCGAATGCTTTTTCAGCATCTAATCCTAATATGACTGCATTTAAGTTATATTTTTTTATATGATGAATTATGTGTAAAGTGCGTCGAATGTTGTCTTGTGTCTGTCTTTGTCTTATAAAACCTGTTTGGTCTAAATGAATTAGGTCTGTCAGTATATTCTCTAACCTTTTGGCAAGGATAATGGTAAAAAGCTTATAGTCCTGATTTAGTACACTGATTGGTCTGTAGTTGGAGCACTCTAGTTTATCCTTTTCAGGTTTAGGTATAACTGCAATGACCCCTTCTCTCCAGGAGGGGGGGATTTCCCCTGTGTGGAGGACATAATTAAATGTTTTCAGGAGGAGAGGAGATAGTTGCTGTTTAAAGGTTTTGTACCACTCTGCTGTATAGCCATCAGCTCCTGGGGATTTGTTAGCTTTAAGTTTCATAATTGCTTTTTCCAATTCTTTAGAATGTATTTCTGACAGTAGTGTTTTATTTTGTGACTCCGTAAGTTGGGGAAGGTTTAATGTGTTTAGGAATGCCTCGGATGCGTTTTTATGTTTTTTTTGGGAGTATAAGTTCTTATAGTAATTCTCGAAGTTTTTAAGAATATCCTGAATTCTGAATTTTATTTCCTTTGATACTGGGTCTCTGATTTTGTAGATTGCTCTTTCTGTTTGATGTTTCCTCAATTTATAGGCTAGCAATTTTGCCGATTTACTGCCTGCTTCATAGCATTTTTGTTTCAGAAATGTAAGTTTCTTCTGGATTTCTATTGTGTAGATCTCATTTATTTGGTTTTTAATTTCCTTAATCTTGAGCGAGTCAGTAGAATGAGTGTTGCCTTTGTGTTCTTTTTCTAGGTTCCTAAGTTCTGACTCTAATGTGGATAGTTTTTCTAGTCTTAGTTTCTTTTGGGTTGCCAGTTTTGCAATAATCTTTCCTCTTATTACAGCTTTACATGCATCCCACAGTATTAAAGGGGATACTTCTCCATTATCGTTATCTTCCAAATATCTGAGAATATCTGACTCCAATTCATCTTTCAATGGTCCTTTCAGGACATTTGAATTTAACCTCCAAGAAAATGTATTATTTGTGTATTTTTGGATATTTAAGTCCATGTAGATCGGACTGTGGTCGGAGAGATCCATCAGTCCTATTTTACATGTTTTTACTCTACCAATGTCTCTATTAAACATAAAAAAATAGTCAATCCTTGAGTAAGATGAATGTGGAGTTGAGTAAAATGTATAGTCTTTTACACTGGGGTTGAGTTCCCTCCACACATCACAGATTCCCATTTCTTTTAGTAGCATCCGAGTCTTCCTGTTTTGGGTGTTATTTTGATGTGGGGAATTACCAGAAGCATCCCAGTATGGATTCAGTCTAAGATTAAAGTCCCCACCACATATCACTAAACCTTGAGCTTTAGTTATCATTAGGTCGAATACATTTTTATAAAATTTCCAGTTAGCCCCTGGGGGAGCATACACATTCAGCAGGGTGATATCTTCTCCCTCTAGCCGCCCAGTTACCAAACTGTATCTCCCTTCTTTATCTTTGTGTTCTGATTTTTTTTCAAATGTAATTTTGGTTGATATCAATGTCGCTACTCCCCTCCTCCTCCCTGATTTATATGAAGATGAAGAGATCATTTTAAACCCTTGTCTACTGAGTTTATTGTGTTCCACGTCTGTTAGGTGGGTTTCTTGTAAAAGTATTATTCCTGCTTTGTCTTTTTTCATTTTGCCTAGAATCTTGGATCTTTTAACTGGATTCAGGATCCCTTTTACATTATATGAAATTATTTTGGTTACACCCTGTTTCTCCATTGTGTTGTTTTGTTTAGTATAACTGTGTGGTGGCCCTCTTTTGTGCTACTCAGAAACTGAAAGAACATTAAAAACAAGAAAAACATTAAGAACATAGTGTAAAAAACTTTAAAACAAAAAACTGTCAAAAGAACTTCCAGAGCTGAGGTCTTTTTAAAGACCCTGTAAGAGCCTTGATGGAGTGAAGGCTCTGAGGGAAATTCCTCAAACTCTGTTACGTGTTGAGGGCCCTCTCGTACCACTGAAAGTAGTCCCATGCTTTTAACGTGAGTTTCAGAACCCAATCCAAACTTGTAATGATTTTTTTTTTTTTTTTCCTTTTATGCCTAAACCCTGTGAAATTGTGTGCACCCTCCCACCCCCATCACATCAAACATTCACGCAAAAACAGTATTTGTTAGTATGAGCAGAACATGTGGATTATTGTCACATTTCTATTTTAACAAGTTTTTTTTTTTTTTTTTTTATTACAAAGACTTATTTGTTTCAAATAATATGATTGTTCCATGAAATGTTTTACCACATGCTGAATATGCATCTCCTTTAATGTTTGTTACCTTGTATGAGGGGGGTTGGATGTGCGGATTGATTCAAGAGAAAGGAAAAAAAAAAAAAAAAAAAAGGTCGCTATTCCAACCTGAAAACGGATAGTTTATCCGCGACGCTCTGGTGCTGGGTTTCCCGCTGCTGGTCCGTGGATTTTGAGGGTCTTTGTGTTGTCCATGTTTGCGCTTTGATCTTCTCACTCGGGTCTGCTGCGGGTTTAAACACCGTTACCGGGAGCCCTCTTCTCGCCATGTCAGCTGTTGCTTCTTCCGCCGAATTATAGAGACACGTTTCATCGCCGTAGAAGACCCTTAACTTCGCAGGAAATGGTGTCTGAAAGCGCAATTTCTTCTCTCTTAACACCTTTTTCGCGTCATTGTATTCCCTGCGCTTTTTAAGGACCTCCGGGGCGTAATCGTGTTCCACGTAGACTTTTCTCTCCTGGTGCATAAATCCTTTTTTCTGCCAGGCCAGTCTTACAACCTCTTGTTTTATTTTGAAATTGGAAAATCTTACCAACACCGAACGTGGGGGCGCTTCCGCCGCCGGCCTAGCGGCTAATGAACGATGTGCCTTTTCTATCTTCAAGTCGGTGGTTTGTGGAATATCCAATTTCTCTCTTAGTAAGGATTCCACGCATTCTGCCATTGAGTTAAAACCATTTTCGGTTCCTTCTATCAGACCATGAATTCTTATGTTGTCTCTTCTTTGTTTTCCTTCTTGGTCGGTTAGCTTAGCCTCTATAGCTGCTTGTCTTTTGCGTAGGTCCAGCACAGAATCTTCGAGCACTTTTATTCGATCCTCTGTTTCCAAGATTCGGTTCTCGGCCTGGTCCACTCTGCTGTTTGTCCTTTTCAATTCTTCTCTGAATTCCCGAAATTCGGCCGTAACATCTCGGCGAAATCGTCGTAGTTCCTCAAATAGTGATTTCAGGCTAACCCTTTTGTTAGCTATCACCAGCTCCTCGTCTTCTGAACGGGGATCTTCCAGTTCAGATTCTCCGGCCGATACGTGTCCTAGCCTGGAGAATTTCAGTTTCTTCTGTTTTCCTTTAGACATGATGATTTTGTCTTTTGATTTTCACTCCTCCAAAAATCCGTTAAGTTTGATTTTCAAGGTGTTATCCTGGATTGAGTCTGAGAGCTTCAGTGTTAAGCTGCAGTCGCCATGGCGTCCAGACCGGAAGTCCAAGAATTTTTATTTTATGTTCCAATTGGACTCTCTCCTCTCGAGTCGTCTTAGATTTTGAACCTGTATAACTAATAATATGCCCCCTAATAAAAGCTTTGAAAGCCTCCCACTTTATACATGCTGATGTTTGTGTAGTATTGATATCAAAGAACTCATCTGTTTTTCTATGTACTTAACAAATTCCTCATCCTGAAGCCATTTATGCTGAAATTGCCACCTACCTGGTTCCTTTGTTAATTTCTTATCTACATATATTAGACAGCAGGGTGCATGATCAGAGATCACAATATTATCATAGAAGCAGTTTTGAATCTTGGACCTTAATTCTGTGGAGATCAAAAAATAGTCAATACGTGAGAATGTCTTGTAGATATTAGAATAACAAGAATAGGCTTGAACTTGTGGTTTCATTTCTCTCCATACATCTAACAATCTCAATTCTTTCATAAAATGATTAATGATCATCCTGCATCCATTGTGCGTACAGTCTAGTCCTGTTGATCTATCTATACCGGGATTCAATGTACAATTAAAATCCCCTGCTATTATATGTTGCCCTGTAAGTGAAGATAAAATAAGGAATAAATTGGTAAAGAAATTTTGATCATTTATATTGGGACCGTATAAGTTCACCAAATTTATATTTTCTAATAACAAAGATCCTTGAATGATTAGATATCTTCCAAATTTGTCTCCAATTACATTTTTCACTTGAAATGGGACTGATTTATGTATGAGAGTCATAACTCCCCTAGCTCGGGATGAAAATGATGAGGTGAATACACTTCCTTGCCATCTTCTCCTAATTCTTTTTACATCCTCCTCTATTAGATGAGTTTCTTGTAAAAACACAATTTTTGAACCCATGTCTTTTATTTTATTCATAACTTGTTTAAGTTTTTTTAAATTTTGTAGACCTCTGCAATTCCATGAGGTTAAATTGAGATTAACGCTCTGGTCTATGATCAGTAAGACGTTTGAGATTACCTCGCAATGTAAACATGCTCACACAGAGAAGCAAAAACATGAGTGGTTGAACATTCATCCTACAAACTACACACAAACAAATTCCCCCTTCCCACATTCGTGGTAATCCCCCCAAAATCAAAAAAAAAATTCCGTCTCCCGCTATAGCCATTGACTGCTCCACACCCACGAGGATCAGTCAAAACCACTCTTTCTTTCTCCTCTCAATCACCCTAACTCTACTGCTTTTAATGACGTAACATTAACTGTCTTCTGTAGTTTTCCAACTTAACTCCTAAATTTTATAGCAACTTTGTACATCATAGGTTTTTTTTAATATATAATACAATCTATATTTTGTAAACTTGCTATATGCTTCAGATCAGTCAGATGCCTGTGCAAATGCTTAAATATTCTACCTTATATTTTGTTCATCCTTAGCTCCCACCAGTCTCTCTTGGATTTTCTTGATGAGCTCCTGCGCCTCCTCAGGGGTCTTGAAGATGTGGGTTCTGCCCTTATATGTGACCAGCAGTCTTGCAGGATAAATCACTCCATGACGAATCCCAAGGTTGCGCAGCTCTTTACGGGCGGGGTCGAACTGTTTCCTTAATTGTTGGATTCCTGTGGCCAAATCTGGGTAGAACCGCACCTGTTGATCCTGGTATTTAATTTCTCCTTTGGCTCGCGCCGCGTTGGAGATCGTCATCCTGTCTCTGTAGCTGAGGAACTTCATAAAAAGCGTCCTCGGTGATGCCTTATCTCTCGGTGGGCCGATTCAGTGGGCGCTTTCTAAGACGACTGATGACTGCAGCTCCGCGTTGTTCAGCGCTTCTGGGATCCACTTTTCCAAAAAGGAACATGGATCCAGACCCTCCGTTCTCTCCAGGAGACCCACCAGCCTCAGGTTGTTCCGTCTCGACCGGGATTCTAAATCCAGAACATTATCTTCCAGACGTTTATTTTTTAATTCCAATGTGCGCACCTTTAATTGTAGGCCGGTGACGTCATCCTCAGCACTGGCAATTCGGAGCTCCACCTGCAACACCCATTCCATACAGTCGCTTAACTCCTTTTTCATTCCTTCTATCGCTGCAATAATCCTGTCAAGTTTAGAGGAAAAGTCTGCTCTCATTGAACTAATGGCAGCGAGCACCGCATCTGTGCCGTCGCCAGTAGTCACCGCTCCTCCGCTAGCTTCCTCCGCCATATTTGGGGATTTTTCTGCTTTGTCACGGACGTGAAAGTCCGTTAACTTGGACTGTTTCGGCGATTCAGTTTTTCCTCCACCTGATTTCCCAGCCTTAGGCTTTACCGGCACGTCCTCGCCCAAACGCTGGGATAGGTTTTGTTCCAATTGAGAGAGTTATTTGTCAATTTTTATTTTTTTTTTTTTTTAGGAGCAGAGTAGAGTGAAGCACGTCCTTCTACGCGGTGGCCATAACCGGAAGTCGTCTTCCATTTTCTAATAATTGCTCCCACAGTTAATTTCTTCACACCAAGCTGCTTACCTATTGCAGATTCAGTCTTCCCAGCCTGGTGCAGGTCTACAATTTTGTTTCTGGTGTCCTTTGACAGCTCTTTGGTCTTGGCCATAGTGGAGTTTGGAGTCTGACTGTTTGAGGTTGTGGACAGATGTCTTTTATACTGATAACAAGTTCAAACAGGTGCCATTAATACAGGTAACGAGTGGAGGACAGAGGAGCCTCTTAAAGAAGAAGTTACAGGTCTGTGAGAGCCAGAAATCTTGCTTGTTTGTAGGTGACCAAATACTTATTTTACTGAGGAATTTACCAATTAATTCATTAAAAATCCTTCAATGTGATTTTCTGGATTTTTCTCATTTTGTCTCTCATAGTTGAGGTATACCTATGATGAAAATTGGAGACCTCTCTCATCTTCTAAGTGGGAGAACTTGCACAATTGGTGGCTGACTAAATACTTTTTTGCCCCACTGTACAACCTGAGCCTGAGTCTGGAGAGAGTATTGGTGTTGTGGAAGACATTCTGCCTTGTTCCTGTCCCCAAGAAGTCATCTCCATTGGACCCGAACGACTATCAACCAGTTGCCCTCACATCACATGTGATGAAGGTCCTGGAGAGCCTTGTTTTAGCCCACCTGAGGCCGCAGATGAAGACGTGACTGGACCCTCTGCAGTTTGTATATCAGCCCCATTTAGGAGTTGAAGACGCTGTCATCTGCCTGCTGCAACGAACCCATTTGCACCTGGGTTGAGGAGGAGACACTGAGAATCACATTCTTTGATTTCTCCAGTGCATTTAACACCATTCAGCCGCTGCTGCTGGGTGAGAAGCTGCGTGTGATGGGGGTTAACAGCTCTGTGATCTCCTGGATTACCGCCTACCTGACAGGCAGGACACAGTTCGTCTGGCTGGGCAGTGTTTTGTCTGATGTGGTGATACGGGAGCTCTACAGGGGACTGTGCTTTCTCCTTTTCTCTTCATCTTATACACCACTGACTTTCAGTACAACACCGAGTCATGCCACCTGCAGAATTTCTCTGATGACTCGGCTGTTATTGAGTGTATAAGAGGGGGAAAGGAGGGGGAGTACAGGGCACTGGTAGACAGATATATGAACTGGACCAAGGAGAATCACCTGAGACTGAACGTTAGCAAGACCAGAGAGATGGTGGTTGACTTCACAAAGAAGAGGACACCTTCACAGCTGTTGAGGATTAGGGGGGAGGTTGTGGGGGTAGTGGACGACTACAGATATCTGGCTGTCATGATCAGCAGTGGACTGGACTGGAAATCTAACACCGATACTGCATACGAGAAGGGGATGAGCAGACTCTACTTTCTGAGGAAGCTGAGATCCTTCAACGTGTGCAACAAGATGTTGGAGCTTTTCTACCAGGCCGTTGTTGTCAGTGCTATCTTTGCTACTGTCTGTTGGGGTAGCAGTATCAGAGCCATTGACACCAATAGACTTGACAAGATTATCAAGAAGGCTGGCTCTGTAATTGGTCTCAGGCTGGAGACCTTTGAATCTGTGGTGGAGAGGAGGACACTGAACAAACTGCGATCCATCATAGACTATCCTGATCACCCCCTCCACCACACACTGGACAGACAGTGGCACACTTTCTCCAACAGGCTGTTACAGCTTCACTGCCAGTTTAGTACAGGAAAGTTTCCTGCCACATGCCATTTCACTGTACAATAACTCACTCTAATGTTGTGTAGGAACAATTGGTTATAAGGTACAAAGATTATTTAATTTATACCTAGAGGTGTGTGTATAAACGAAGGTTTGCTTCGGGTCCATGCACACACCGGGAAAAAAAATTCATTTTTGGGGCACCAGTCCAAAACTTGGACAATTTATTAATAACTAACCTTTATACCTTCAATCAATCAGTCTCAAATATTCATGAATTCTCCTGGGTGACTTCATAAACAGACGCAGGAAAAAGAAATCAAGCAGAAACTTCTATATACCGTTTACAGTTTTAATGATCAGACTCAAATTAAATGACATTACATTCAACGGACTTGTTGGTAAGGTGAAATGATCAAGTATCAAGCATCACATTCAACTTGTAACTGATTATTGAGCAAAAGAGTGTAATCACATTTGTGGAACCAAGGAAACCTTAGTATGAATTTGTAACTGTGATGCAGTGGGAGACTATGAAATAACGGTAACAAAAATATGCATAAAATTGGATGCAGTTTTATGGAGAAAATGATAAAGAGTGACTTCCGGCACCACACGAGTAGGCTGCCTTTTTTCAACAGCGGATCAATTTCTGCCTATTTCTATTTATTATCTGGCTCTCTTGCCAATCTTTCTGATCCAGCGTCACCTTTATTCCATCCAAACACGTAGATCGCCCAAATGTCTCCTGAGCCAGTGGACGGAGCCACTGTTTCTAGCAGGAGGCAGTACAATAGAGACCAACTGTTAGCACTTAACCGGCCCACGATGCTAACGCAAAAACTCGACATACCGGGAGAAATAAGACGGAAACAGCATGGGTGTCGAGCTGAAGTAAGACGGCGGGCGAGGAATATAAGGTACAGACCCGTCCTCCCATCCGTTATTATGGGGAATGTTCGATTGCAACTCAGTGAGACTGATGAGCTAGCGGCTATCTCCCGCTACAAGAGTGTCTTCAGGGAGAGTAGTTTGATGCTGTATACTGAGACGTGGCTAACAGAACTAGCAACAGATGCTAACATCGAACTGGAGGGTTTCCATGCAATACGGGCAGACCAGACACCAGACAGTGGGAAGACAAGGGGCGGAGGAGTGATAATGTATGTCAATAACAACTGGTGCAGACCGGGACATATCACGGTTAAGGAACAGCACTGTAGCAAAGACATTGAGTTACTAGCTGTTAGCATGCGGCCTACATATCTCCCGAGGGAATACTCACATGTGATCTGCATTGTTATTTATGCAAATCCGACGGCGAATGCTGGGACAGCGCGTGACGTCATCCACTCAGTAACTGGCAGGCTGCAGACAGAACACCCAGATGCTCTTCTCCTTATCTCAGGTGATTTCAACCATATTTCACTGTCCCCCACTCTACCCACGCTCACCCAGTATGTCACATGCCACACTAGAGACAATAAAACACTGGACTTATTTTATGCAAATACTAAGGAGGCATACACCTCATCACCACTCCTCCCACTCAGGAGATCGGATCACAACTTGGTTCATCTTCTGCCGGTGTACAAACCCTTAGTACACAGACAACCTCTGGTCATGCGCACGGTGAAGTTATGGTCTGAGGAAGCAATGGACGCGCTAAAGGACTGTTTTGAAATCACTGCCTGGGAGCAGCTCTGCGATCCACATGGTGAGGACATTGATGGCCTCACTCACACCATCACAGACTACATCGGCTTCTGTGTGGACAACACCGTACCCACCAAGACCATACGGTGTTATCTTTTGTTCATATAAAAGACAAAAAATAAAATAAAAGGGAGATGTCTTTACCTTCTTTACATGTTTCAACTGCACTGCAGCCTTCGTCTTCAGCCTTCATCTTCTGCACTGCCTTCGTCTTCTGCCTTCGTCTTCTGCACTGCAGCCTTCGTCTTCTGACGCAGTAGAAACATGTAAAGAAGGTAAAGACATCTCCTTTTTATTTTATTTTTTGTCTTTTATATGAACAAAAGATAAATAATTAAAAGAAGACAAAATGAACCTATTTGACGTACCATACGGTGTTGCTCGAACAACAAACCCTGGATCAGCCCTGAGATAAAAACACTTCTGAGAGAGAAGAAGAGGATCTTCAGGTCGGGGAACAGGGAGATGCTGAAGTCCGTACAGAGGGAGCTGAGGAGGAAGATCAGAGAAGGCAAGGACAGCTTCAGGAAGAAGATGAAGGACAAGCTGCAACAGAGCGACATCGGCGGGGTCTGGAGAAACCTTAAAACCATTTCTGGGCTCCAGAATACCTCCCCCCAGGCCACGGGGGGCAGGGAGTGGGCGAACAATCTGAACCTGTTTTTTAATAGGTTTGACTAATCACCCTCCCCCCGACTGCACAACAACCACTGCTGCCTCTAAAGTCATCGAAACCTGCTGTCCACACCCCACTCCACCAACACCCACCTACTCCCAGCACACAGCCCCCCAACCTGACCCTCACTAGGACCCAGGTGAGGACAGAGCTGAGGAAGATCAAGGCGAGGAAGGCCTCGGGACCGGACGGCATCATTGCGAAGCTCCTCAAGTCCTGTGCAGACCAGCTGTGTGGGATTGCGGAGCATATCTTCAACCTGAGCCTGAAGCTGGGGAGGGTACCACAGCTGTGGAAAACATCTTGTGTGGTACCTGTACCAAAGACTTCCCACCCCAAAGATCTGAACAGCTACAGACCAGTGGCCCTGACATCTCACATGATGAAGACCCTGGAGAGACTGCTCCTTGCTCACCTCTGCCCCCTGGTGGGACCAGCGCTGGATCCACTCCAGTTCGCCTACCAGCATGGCATTGGGGTGGAAGATGCAGTGATCTTCCTTCTTCTCCGTTCTCTGTCCCACCTGGAGAAGCCCAGGAATGCGGTGAGGATCATGTCCTTTGACTTCTCCAGTGCTTTCAACACCATTCAACCGATGATCCTGAAGGACAAGCTGCTGTGCGCAGGGGTGGACCAGCACCTGTCATCATGGATCCTGGACTACCTCACTAACCGGCCACAGTTTGTGAGAACCCGAGATTGTGTGTCTGACACGATCATCGGTAGCATGGGGGCCCCCCAGGGAATGGTTTTGGCTCCCTTCCTGTTTACCCTTTATACTGCGGACTTCTCACACAACACACTGCCATCTACGGAAGTTCTCTGACGACTCTGCGATCATCGGCCTCATCTCCAATGGAGATGAAGCTGAGTACAGAGGACTTATCCAGGACTTCGTGGACTGGTGCCATCGGAACTGCCTCCAGATCAACACGAGGAAAACTAAGGAGCTGGTGGTGGACTGCCGCAGGCAAGGACAACCCCTCACAGCACCAGTAAACATACAGGGAACAGACATTGAGATGGTGACATCCTACAAGTACCTTGGTGTTCATCTGAACAATAAACTAGACTGGTCACACAATACCGACATACTCTACAAGAAGGGACAGCGCAGGCTGTTCCTACTGAGGAGGCTCAGGTCTTTTGGTGTACAAGGGGCGTTGCTGTGAAGACATTCTACGACACGGTGGTGGCATCAGCCATCACTTTTTGAGTGGTCTGCTGGGGTAACGGCATTACAGCAGCCGATAGGAAGAGACTGGACAAACTGATCAAGAAAGCTAGATCTGTCCTGGGTCAACGCCTTGACCCAGTGGAGGAGATAGGAGAGAGAAGGATGGTGGCTAAACTGTCATCTCTGCTGGAGTCTGAGTTCCACCCTATGCAGGACATACTGAACGCACTGAGGAGCTCATTTAGCAGCAGACTACATCATCCTAGGTGCGCAACCGAGAGGTTTCGCAGGTCCTTCCAACCTACGGCTGTCAGACTGTATAACCTAAGCAGGGCTGCTCGCAGAGATAGCAAAAAAAACATGACAACCTAGTAGCATTGAATGCAAAAGACGCAGCAGACTTACACAAATGGTCCCCTCCAGTATACAACTAGTGTAGAGAATGCGTTCAAAGATGAGGCTGAGTTTATTTCTCAGGTTCGGCTTTATTAAGAGAACACATCTCTAGCAATCTCTCAACAAGAAAAAGAGACCGAGCAAAGAAATACCACACTCTTATACTGCCTAAGTCACATGGTGCTTCAGCAAACATACAATCACATGGCATTTAATTCCCAGTCACAATGCAACTCTTTGATGTCCGTCTCTTATCCCTCGATGTTCCAGGAATCCTTCTGGGGCATCCTCTCTGAGACAAAGGCCAAAACTCGCACCACCTCGTCATCTCCTGTAGATCTCTGCAGACCCAGACCTTCTTTGTCCCGTGAGACGTGAAGCCCCCAATACACATACAGCCATACATTTGTGGGGAAATATGAACTCAATATATGTGCCACATAAGCCCCCCAAACATCTATTAAGGGACAAAACATAATCAGAGATGCATGACAAAAAACATCACTGCATATCACAAATCAGTCCGCCGAATGCTTGGGTTTTAACCTCCTTCCATATCTGCTGTAAGCCGGCTTGGTTCCTTCTGCCCCGGCTTGCTGCATCTGTGGATCAGAATCATTAGCACATCTCTGTGAGGGCTGCGAAGAATGCCTTCTCGGCGGCCTGCCACGGCGGGGGGCCCTAGCCAACTGCACGTGTTCATCCGCCAGAACAAAGGCGGGTTTGAGTCTGTTAATGCAAATCAACTCTTTTCTGCCTCCTAAATCAAGCAAAAAATGTTTCTCTCCTGTTTCCAACACTCTGAAAGGCCCGTCGTAAGGCGGTTGCAAGCCTGGGCATTGGGCATCATGTCTAACAAAAACAAACTCTGCATTTTTTAAAGCCTTTGGCACAAAAACGCGTGGAAAACTGTGATGAACTGGGCCAGGAAGAGTATTTGATCCTGTGCCGCTCTGCAACAGCTGAGCGGGGGGGCAATTTGGCACAGGGTTGTCGGGAAGAAATTCCCTGGCAAACGGAGGGGTTGTGCAAAAACTAATTCAGCCGGAGGAGCCTGCAAATCCTCCTTAGGTGCGGAACGCAACCCCAATAAAACCCATGGAAGTTTATGCACCCTATTTGTATCCGTAAGAGACGCTCTGAGGGCTGCTTTCAATGACCTGTGAAAGTGTTCGCACAAACCGTTAGCCTGGGGGTTATACGCGGTAGTGCGGTGAATCTTCACCCCTAGGCTGTGGGCCATCGATGACCAGAGTTCGGAAACAAATTGGGACCTCTGTCGGACGTTATGTCCGACGGAACTCCAAAATGCGCGACCCAAGCTGTTAAAAACGCGCGTGCAACGTCTGCCGCTGCAGTTGACGCCAAAGGGACCACTTCTGGCCAACGCGTGGTGCGATCTACCATCGTCAAAAGGTGTGTACACCCCTGCGACAACGGAAGGGGGCCCACCAAGTCAACATGCACATGATCAAAACGCTTAACCGGGATGTGAAAAGGCTCCAAAGGGGCTCTAGTGTGCTTGTGTATCTTCGCTCGCTGACACGCCACGCAGGCTTCTGCCCACTCCTTGACCTGTTTACGCAACCCCGGCCAAACAAATTTCTCCCCCACCATTTTAATCGACGCGCGCACCCCCGGGTGCGCCAGGGAATGGATTGAGTCTAAAACGCGGCGGCGCCACACATCTGGGACGACAGGGCGAGGCTGCCCCGTGGAAACATCGCAGATTAGAGGGGGCATACCTATTTGCTGCACCCTGTGCTCCAGCCTTAACCCCGTTGGTCCAGACTGGAGTGCGCGCACATCCGCGTCGTTAGCCTGCTCCGCGGCCATGGCTGCGTAATCCAAACCTACGCGGACCGGGGCTGCGAGTGCTTCCGCTCCACAAACCTGGCCCGCGGCCACGGCTGCCGAGACTGCCCCCACGGGGCCTGGCGCTGCTACCGCGCGCGAAAGACAGTCTGCCACTACATTATGTTTGCCCGCGACATGCTGAATATCGGTGGTGAACTCCGATATCGCGGCCAGCTGTCTTTGCTGCCGGCCTGACCAAGGCTCTGAAATCTTGGCCATCGCGAATGTTAGCGGCTTGTGGTCCACAAATGCGGTGAAATGGCGCCCCTCCAGCCAGAACTGGAAATGGCGGATGGCCAAATGCAGGGCCAACAGCTCCCTGTCGAACGCGCTGTATTTCCGCTCGTTATCGCGCAAGGTTTTACTGAAAAATGCGAGCGGCTGCCAGCTCCCTGCCACAAACTGTTAAACGACCGCCCCCACCGCTAAATCGGAAGCGTCCGTGGTGAGCGCCATGCGGGCCGTTGGCACCGGGTGTGCCAACAAAATGGCGTTCGCCAGGGCTGATTTGACTTGGGAGAATGCCCGCTCCGGGGACCATTCGATCTTATTCGCAGGTTTTTGTTTTTTAAGTGCCACGTACAATGGTTGCATGAGCTGCACTGCGCTTGGGAGGAAACGGTTATAAAAATTAACCATTCCCAAAAATTCCTGCAACGCTTTGACCGTCCGAGGTTGGGGAAAACCTGTTATTGCGCGTACTTTATCGGGCAGCGGGACCGCTCCATCTGGCGAAACGCGGTGCCCCAAAAAATCGATTTGCGCCACCCCAAACTGGCACTTCGCTGGGTTAATTATTAACCCGTGCTCTTCCAGCCTTTGAAAAACCGCTGTGAGGTGGGTTTCGTGTTCGTCTTCGGACGCGCTGGCTACCAAAATATCATCCAAGTAGACGAACTCGAAAGGGAGGCCGCGTAAAACTGCATCCATCATGCGCTGGAAGGTCTGCACAGCCCCCTTGAGCCCAAACGGCATACGCAAAAACTCAAAAAGCCCAAAAGGAGTTATAACCGCTGTTTTGGGTATGTCCTGAGTGCGGACTGGGACTTGATGGTACCCGCGCACCAAATCTATTTTAGAAAAAATGCGCGCCCCCGCTAAATGCACCGAAAAATCCTGGATGTGCGGAATCGGGTAGCGGTCGTGTGCTGAAGCGTTATTCAACCTGCGGAAATCACCGCAAGGCCGCCACAAACCATCAGCCTTGGGGACCATATGCAGTGGTGAAGCCCAGGGGCTGTTAGAGCGTCTAATGATGCCCAGCTTTTCCAGGTTGGCGAATTCCTCGCGCGCTATGGCTAGCTTAGCTGAGTCCCAGCGCCGAGCTTTTGCAAAAACGGGGGGCCCGGTGGTAGTTATAAAATGTTCCACCCCATGTTTAGCCACTGACGCCGAAAACATTGGGACTGTGAGTGTTGGAAACTGAGTGAGTAGTGCTTGGAACTTACCACCCGCAGCTGTGACGTTGGGCTGTGCAGTCGGCGGGACCACCCGGGCTGTACAGGAAATAGAGTGGAAAGACGGTGCATTAACCAGACGTCTATTAGCAAGATCAACCAATAAACCATTGGAGCACAAAAAATCAGCACCAAACATGATATGACTGACTGCCGCTACGACGAAAGTCCACTCAAATGTCCGACCGTGGAAAGGCAGGGGGAGGGTCTTCTCCCCGAAGGTCTTGATCGTCGAGCCGTTCGCCGCCAACATCAGGGGTCCGCTGGAAGGCGCCAGCCGGTCAGCATAGGACGGTGTGATGAAACTCAGCTGGGAGCCTGTGTCCACCAGGAACTGTCTCCCCGATTTCGCGTCCATCAGGTAGAGCAGCCTGTTCTTCGCACCGAGAGCCGCGGCTGCTACCGGCTCCCAGTCTTGGCATTTCCCGAGCGCTTGAACTGGCACGGTGGAATGCACCTGCGTGCCCTCTCTGCGAAACGTCGGTGATAAAAGCAGAGGACGTCGCCCGCTCCGTGTCTCCTGACCTCCACTGCTGCTGACGTCAGCGAATCTGGTGCTGCAGCCTCTGGCCCCCTGTCATCTCCGGGCGTTGCGCTCAGCTCCGCTGCCGCCGTCGTGGCCGTGTGGCGTCTATGGGCGTCGACGAGTCGCTGTGCCTCCTGGCCCAGCTCGTGGTAATCTCGGCTGATCAGCAGCTGTGAACCGGCCAGGGTGACTCTCACCGCTGACGGTAGTGTCCTGAGGAAAAGGTGGGCGAAGATAAAGCCGTCATCATCATCGCCTCTCAGACTCAGCATCCTCGCCATCAGGTCTGCCGGCCTGTCTGCCTCGCCTTCCGTCAACGCCAGGAGCCTCTCTGCTCGCTCTCCCAGCGAGGGGGTGAAAGCACGGATGAGAGCGGCTTTCAACGCGCCGTACTTGTCGTCATCCGATGGGTGGTTAGTCAGGCTCTCCACCCGCTGGGCTGTGAGGCTGTCCAGCTTTGCGACTACATGGTAGAACTTCGTTGCATCCGCCGAAATTCCCCGAAGATGGAACTGCGCCTCGACCGTGTTGAACCAAGAGCGCGGGCTATGCTGCCAGTAATCAGGCAGCTGGACTGCGGTAGCTGCGTTAGCCTAGCTGGCTCCTGATGAGTCTGGTGCGGGAAGATCGTCCCCGGCCATAATTTGTCGTCGGGTCACCAGTGTAGAGAATGCGTTCAAAGATGAGGCTGAGTTTATTTCTCAGGTTCGGCTTTATTAAGACAACACATCTCTAGCAATCTCTCAACAAGAAAAAGAGACCGAGCAAAGAAATACCACACTCTTATACTGCCTAAGTCACATGGTGCTTCAGCAAACATAGTCACATGGCATTTAATTCCCAGTCACAATGCAACTCTTTGATGTCCGTCTCTTATCCCTCGATGTTCCGGGAATCCTTCTGGGGCATCCTCTCTGAGACAAAGGCCAAAACTCGCACCTCGTCCTCATCTCCTGTAGATCTCTGCAGACCCAGACCTTCTTTGTCCCGCGAGACGTGAAGCCCCCAATACACATACAGCCATACATTTGTGGGGAAATATGAACTCAATATATGTGCCACACTAGGACAATATCAGTTGCTATGGAGGGTGACAATATGTATGGGTACATATTCATACTATGTAGGATAACTAAGTAGACGGTTATGCTGTTTATTCCATCTTGCTACAATGCTCCGCACTGTGTATATATATTTATATATTTATGTGTACGTATGTATATCCACTGCTCTTATTTATATTTTTCGTATCTTCTTAATTATTGCTCTGAGTGTTGCTATCCCTGTGCTGTTGCAATCCTGGAATTTCCCCATTGTGGGACTAATAAAGGCTTATCTTATCTTATCTTAAAGAGTTCTCCGGTTTCCTCCCACAGGCCAAAAACATGCAGGTTAGGTTAATTGGAGACTCTAAAAGTGGCCCTAGGTGTGAATATGTGTGTGAATGGTAAAGGGATTGCACCGTACCGTGGCTGCTTCATCCATCCAGGTGGATGCCCTCAATTTCCCCTCTGGGGATCAATAAAGTATACAAAATCAAAAAAAAAACTAGAAAAGCACTCGGAGAGCGCAGACCTCCGCCAAGCGCCACAGTTCCCCCCATACAGTGTTTGTGTGTACGTTCCTCCTTTCCTTTCCGTTCCTTGACCATGAAAACATCTGAGTAGCAATTGGATTCACAATGATAGGATTAGTGGTTCAGTAGTAAAAGCATTACGTCCTTGGCAGAGGTAATAAACTGAAGTGTTGGTGTTGTGTCCATGTCCTGCATCTGCAAACTCCCAGGCTGGGGGCGTTGCAATTGAATGAATGAATGAATTAATCTTTATTTCGAATAGATTAAGAGTACAGGTTAAAAGAAAGTGAATAATATAACAAAGGGGGTAATAAAATCCAACAAGGTCAAATTAGACAATAGCTCCTCTGATTATACAATTCAACATAAGTTATCCGAAATATGTGATGGCTGAATCCGCAGCTTATATTGCCCACCCATGTTCCATCCAAGAATTCAAAAGAAAAAACAAAAGAAGTCATGACACAACTGCGTACAACCCACAGGCCAATGGGTTATGCAAGCGTTTTAGATCACTGAAAGCAGCACTGAGGGCTTCACTGACGGATGCCAATTAGGTAGACGGGTTGGCGTGGGTTTTATTCAAAATTCAAACGTTTATTTCAAACTCAGGGTTCATATTAAATGCAGAACTAAAAGGAGTAGAAAATAAATAAATAAATAAAAGTATATACAGATCAGCAGACAGTCGGCGGTCTTGTAACAACAATAACATACAATATTGGACTCAGTGTAAAATGGAACGCCACCACTTCCAAATGCTGGAGTGAAGTGTGAGTGACGAGTTGACAATTGCTGATATAAGATGATTGTTACATGGCAGCAACTTTCTCATCAAACTGTAAACATTGTTACGTATCAACTCGCCAAAAGACGGAATGTTCAGAGACACAAACATCTTGCTTGCACTCGACCTTCGTGGTACATCTAATCTTTATCTTTATTGGGGTTGCGCTCCGCGGCCAAAGATGATTTGGAAACTTCCCCGGCAGAGAGCTTGTTTTTGCGGAGCTACTATGGCTGACCGGGGAATTTCTGCCAAATAATCCAGCGGCGGACAGCTGGCCGTCTGAGCTTTTGCAGCATTGCGCAAACACAGGCACACAGCACGCTGCCGAGCAGCTCGTTTTTGCGCAGCGCCTATGGCTGGCCGGGGAATTTCTGCCAAATAATCCGGCGGCGGACAGCTGCCCGTCTCAGCTTTTGCAGCGTTGCGCAAACACAGGCACGGTGGCGGGCCCAGCCCACCAGTGTTTTCCGCGTGCTTTTGTGCCTAAAACGTTGAAGAACGCGGAGTTTATGTTGGTCAGACACGATGACCAGCGCCCTCCATTGCGCCTGCGCACATGTTGAAAATAGCCGTATGTCACAGTGTTAAAGAATGCTTTAAAAAATTCCTGTATCCAGACGGTGATCCGGATCATCCCCAAAATGTAATCAGTTCTTCCTTGTACCATTTCCAACAACGCCTGAAAGTTTCATGGAAATCCGTCCAAGACTTTTTGAGTTATCTTGCTAACCAACAGACAGACAGACAGACAAACAAACACACAGACAAACCCCGGCAAAAACATTACCTCCTCCTGGCCTTTTCGGCCTGGCGGAGGTAAAAATCAAAATTAAAGCTGATTATATTGAAAAGAAATTCTGGGTTACTCTAAAAAGTAAAAACAGAATTTAATGAAAAGAGGGATACTATTTCTCTTTTCTATAGTTCTGATCAGAGTTATGAACTAGTTTTAAACCTGAGACAAATTATGACATACTTTAAGACGATGGACATCGCATTACTCAGCAGATGAAACAAAGGAGTCTTGCTCACGTGACCTTTGTGTGTTGGCTTCTAGCTGGATCCTTAGCTGAAGCTTTATTTGAAGATTATACCAGAGAATATCTGCCAGCAGATATTTCTTCCCAGGGCAACAGTCAGGAGCTGAGGTCCGGTGACGCTGATGAGAGGTGGCTGGCCGCTGGGTATGCCATGTGGATAACACGAGAATTTTTTAGCGGCTTCCTCGGGTCCAAATAATTTGGAGATAGTTCAGAGTCTGATCAAAGTCACAGAATCGAAGAGACAAAAATTTAAAAAAAAAATCATTTAAGCCACGAAATCTTGAGTTCTTCAGATGTCGTGCGGATTGGCGAAAACAGCTTCCAGCGTGAGAAAAATGATCAGTCCACTTTAAAACACGGTGAGTTAAGGAAAATCAATTGAAAAAGTTTAACAGAATAAAACAGAAAAAAACGTCTGTGAACACGGAGTTTCACTCTATATAAAAGAGAAGTTTGAGCTCAAAACAGAAGAAAAAGTATTTTTCCCAGACGTTTATAGGAAAGAGAAATCAAGGCAGGACACATAGACAACTTAGACAAACTTTCAGAAAGAGCAGCTGCCTGAACTAGGGTGTTCCTCATTTAAACAGAGTAAGTTTTTCAGGGGAAAAACTTGACTGATATGAAAGGGAACCAATTGTCTCCCATTGTGGGTGAATTAAATGAACTCTGGTCCAATAAGAATACAGTCCTTTGTCTGTAACTGACCAATAGAATGAAAGGGGGCATTGTCCAACAGAGACTGGCTGGTGATTGGCTGAGCCAGTCAGATGACTTGAGTAAGCTTTCCCAATAGGATGAAACACATCTTGATTACAGTGAAAATTCACTTTGTGTATAAGCTAAACTAACTTCAATGATTCATGACTAATTTTCAGTGACCATGCACTTTTCTAAACTCGTCCTTCTATAATTAACATGCATTAGAATAAGGTTCATTTAAGCTTTTTCAAACATGCAGCACATTTAAAATCAATGATTAATGAAACATTTCAAACCCATCATTGTTCGTCACAGAGTTGATCATCTCTTCAAATAGTGTCCTGAGAATTATCCAAAGGAATGAAAACTTGAAGAGAGAGAGTTAATTGTTCAGTCAAAAAAATAAAAAAACAAACAGTCCAGCAGTTGACAGAAGTAATGCAAACATATTCCGGAGTTGTCCAAAAGGGGGTAATGTTGAGCTGTGGATAATTCCTAGAGACCTGTGGAATTCGGTTCAATGTACCTGGAATGTCTCAAACAGTACTTGAAGCATAAAACTGCCTGGTTGGGGAGGAAGTTCTGGGATTTATGATTGCAGACGAAATCCATTCCTGGCACGAAATGGGATCCTTATTGTCTCTTTTACCATGGAATGTGTTTTCAAACTGGTTCTTAGGTGAAGGAAACAATTCTTGACCAGACTTTTGGGTGAAACAATTTCTTTAAGGTGAAGAGTGATTTTATAGATTGGAGCCAAAGGGATTGATGCTACAGTTGAATTTTGGTCATAACAATGCTGCCATACTGCACCTTACAGTATAATTGGTACCTTGTATTTCACCCTGTGCCTTATAATCCTTCTCTGTACAGTCAATACTATCCATAGACTCATAAGGGTCATCATCTACAGTATTTAACCTAGTAGTAGCCTGTGTTGCATGTAAAGTTATCTAAGCATTTTTACTTTCCCTGGGTAACTCTTTTTCTATTATGCTGTGTGTATTTCTGTTGGTTGGGTTGTCTGAGTCATGCTACTGTTACACTGTAATTTCCCAGTTTGGGATCAATTTAAGGCCCTTTTCCACTAGCACGCTTTAGCACGACACGGGACGGCTCAGCACGCAAAGTCTGTCTGTCTGTACACAAACTAAAGTTGCCACTCATTTTTGCCAGTCACTGTTGTGTATTTACGATAGGGCTGTCACAGTGGAGGAATTTTTCCTGCTGTGACGGTGGATAGCTCAACACCACGATATGCGGTATTATTACAAATGGTTTTAGGACCCCGTGGTCTCATAATTTAAACAGGGTTCATAACTTATGTGGCAAACGATGGAAGCTGTGAGAAATTCGCTGCAGCGCCACTCTCAACTTATGCATGTGTGACAGTTGTGTGGAGCTCCTGTCTTTCTACAGGCATAAACTGCTGATTCTGTTTAAAAAAACCCTCATTTTCATAAAGCAGTGGCGGTAACTAGTATTTCAACTACAGGGTGTGAGGACTGGTTGGAGACTGCAGCAACATTCGGCTTAAAACAGGACAGCCTCCGTACAGGACCCTGTGTGGCTCTTGTCTCCGGGATTTTTGCCGCTGTCTGAAAAATCACGTTCATACAAGCAATGCACTATGCAGTTGTTTCACTCTTGGAGTTCAATTGTCGGGATCATAAACACTCCACTCAGAAGGAAATGACACACTTTGTGCCCTTTCAGTGCTCACTATCATGGCTGTATTTAGCAAGGAGTCCATCTAGAGAGTCCCCCACATGGTGCTGGCAGTGGTGTTAAGCTGAGAATTGCTCGCTTGCCAAAAATTACATCCCATACTGTCAAAGTCGATACAACTATACCGAGAATTGCTTGCGTGCCGGGAATTGCATCCCATTGTCGCAAGCAGGTGTTTAGTGTAAGACAAAGTCAATACAACTACAGTCATGTGAAAAAATTAGGACACCCTGTATAAGCCTGTGTTGTTGTTGTTTTACATATTTGGACATATGGATATTTAATATCAATATTAAAAATAGTGGGAGATTCACGTAATACAACCGAACAATTAAAAATGAATTAAAGACTTTTTTCAAATTTTCTGTAAAATGTCATTCTAAACAAATAGTGAGGAATAAATTAGAACATCCCATCTTTTTAGGACACTCCCACATTCATTCCCACTTATAATGGCTAAAATAAATTTAAAAAACCAAATTAAAAACAAAAACAAAGTTAGAACTAGATATTTGAACATTTAATAAAGAACTGAATATTTAAAGGGGTGTCCACAATTTTTTCACATGACTGTATATACTGTACATTGAAAATACTTTGAAAAAGTGATTACCCTTTTTACAGACAATGCATAAATGCAAAATCTTGACTTTGAAGATTGTAAAACGTGGAGTTGGATCACTATGATTTCTAACCCTATTTGAAACACTAAAACATCTGGCAAATAAACATAACTTAAAGCTAATTTACAAGAGGTAATAACAACTTTTACTTCTAAAAATGTATAATGGGTACTTCTAAAAATGCACAAATGGTTACAAGCCTGGCTGTAATGTTAATTTTATAGTTTTGGCAGCTGCGAAGCAATTTCACGGCAAACCAGCAATTCTTGGCATAACGGTGGCAGCACCCGGACAGTACCGGGTGCAAACATGCTGTTGGCAATAAAAATACACTTAATATTTAACAATTTATTTAATCATTAATAGGGGCACATACGTGATCAACAAGATTTAGCCTCACACACACACAAAAAAGTGAACATTGTGTGTACGGATCCCTGTAATATGTGATGGCAATGGTCTTGACTGCTGGTGAAGTTTACAGTTTTATTTTCTTATTTTAGCACAGTAAACATTAAGCAAAGCACATAAACTACAACCACCGTAAGAGCTTGTGCCTCATTACGGGTCCATAAACCGATTAACGTTGGTGTTCGTAGCTCAACTGTCTCTGGTAAGTGCTGTAGCATTACTGACAATTCCACAGGCAGGCACAGGAAGCAAAAACAAAACCACCACTATCAAAATAAAAGCCTGCTTTTTTACTTCAGTGCATAAAATAATAAACCTTTCAGGGGGTTATCCTCTGCCGTAGGCTTGTCCATAGTGCGGTACTACATAATTGTGGTCATCGCGACGGCCCTAATTTAAGATGATAGTTATATGTTACAAATGGGTTATTTGCAGGCTTCCTGTGGCCTAGTAGTTGTAGCACATACCATTGGAGCATGTTGTTCTGATTCCCATCCAGAGCGATCTTTCCTGAATGCCTTTCCTCTGCTCTTCACCCCATTTTTTTTGTCTCTCACTTCATTGTATCTGTCCAGTAGGGGTGGGAGAAATAATCATTTTTCTGATGCATCTCGATGAAGATGTGAATGATTCTGAATCAAAGCACAAATGGGAAAATTCCACTTCTTAAATATGTATTTATAACATAATTTTATGTAGCCAGAGCGAAAAGAACAGAACCTTAAACATGGAAGTTGGCACCCACCAGGACGGCCTTTCACGTGGCGCACAACACTGAAGAGAGATTCCTTATTTTATTTGGGTCGGGTTGCAAGGGTGTTGCTTTCATGCTGTCTGTATATAAGGACCATAGATTAATAACGTAATTAATTTTAACCCTTAAGCTGTGTGATTTCGTCTGCTTCTAGTGGCAGAGCGCGGTGCTGCACCTGTCAACTGATAATAACGTGCCAAACACTCCCCAGCTGGAATGAGGATTTGTACTGATCATGCCAGTTCACAAGGTGGCAGGCATGCATTGGAGGACTCATGGATGACACGTAATACACCAAAGAGGAAGAAATCCTTCTTTTTCTTTGTTGTCTTTGAGATTACAAAACAAAATGGAGGGCACCCATTGTTGTGGACATACGCGATCGCATACTGAGGAGCAAATTTGGAGGATTTGGTTCTGAATTTGCCAACTATGATTCTAAAAAGAGATTATTTAGCTTATGAAGGTAGATGTTTACATGTTCTTATAACACAGGGCGCGTGAAGCTCATTTATTTCACCTGCCGGCGCCTGAAGCACCATGTGACTGTAGAACAATCGCCAGTTGCATGTTGTCATATAAGCTAAATTGCAGCAGAATAACAGCAAAATTAAGGTGGAATTATTAATAGCAGTTTGTGGCTGTAGGAGAGAAAGCTAAAATGACCGGGAGAGGACAAAATTACGACCAGAATGCCACAAAAGGACGCCGCCTTGCCAGCAGTGAGTGATAAATGTCTTTGTTTGTATGCAAATTAGATGCATAAATTTACTCCTATCTGAAACGTTGGATCATATTCTACATCTTTCTAATTGACAGTAAGCCATTATCTCTTACCACTTTCAAGTTATAGCTTTGGAAAGTTCTGACATCTGATCTGAATATTTTCTTGAAAAAAATCTTTACCACTGTTGACCACTAGGGGTTATGTCGCAGTTTGGCAACATACACAGTTAATGGGTTAATGGAATGAAAAAAGTGGACTTTTAAATGTAGTGGATTTATGGGTTTTATAGGTGTTTTATTGTTGGTACAAGTATTAATGTAAATATGAATGTGAGTAGGGATGAAAATTTCATTTTCTTGCACAAACATATCCTCGTAGGGCACCAGTCCAAAAGGACAATTTTATTAACAATTCTTTATTTGTACCAATTATGAATCAGTCTACAAAAACCTTGTGAGTCCTTGTCTGCTGATAATCTAGAAGATGATCGTGAAATGAAACAATAACTCCCATATGTCTTTCAGTGGTTTAATAAGAAATGTCAGAATAGGTTAACATATTTGGATAACTTTAAAACAGAGAATTCAACATGTAGCATGGGCACCATAGACTGTTACTGAGTTACTTGTGAATCAAGCATTTGTGGAACCAAATAAAGCATAGTTTACCTTGGTGATATACTGGAAATTGGAAAACCATAAAATAGCATTGGTCAAGAAAAGGGGATGCAGTTTTATGAAGAAAATGATGAGTAAACTATCTAGAAAAATGGAAAATTGGTGTTGCTCTGAAAAAGAATGTAAATTAATGGAAGGACAAAATGCATTTTGAAATTCTGATGGGGGTTTGCATGAAATTAAGTTTAAAGAACTTATACCAGGAATATTCTGAAGAATTAAGTTTAAATTAAACAGACCGTCAGCCAAGCAGAATCATTGCATCCCAGTAGGTAGCAGGCAGTCCATTGGATTCTGTTTCAACTGGACCAGCATGGATTCTGTTGGAAGACTGGCAGACAGGCTCCTTACTACGGTTATAGCCTACTCTCAAGATCACAAAGGCTGGTTCTTCAGCAGGCTGGCTGTGGCCTTCTCTTATGCACTGAAGAAGGAATTGGTTTATTGTACAAAGTCCCATCAGAAATTCAGTCTGAGGCAAAAACACATCACAAATCTGTTTCTTCCGATGTTGGTGGTTTAAATGAGTTGGTTTAAGCTTAAAAAAAATCAAACAAAATCTTCTTACAAGGTAATTTAAAGGAAAGGATTAAAATAAGGAAAAGTGAACTTTAAAGCAAAGAAAAACTTTTTACAGAGCACGGCAGGCTCTGGGCCTTACGTGGAAGATAAAAAAATAAAAATGGAAGAGCAGAGACGTCTGCTCCTTACAGCTTGACCAATGCCCCAAACCTGAAACAAAGGAAAGGTTTTTGGTTTTTTCGGGAGTGGCAGAATCGCACTGAATTTCATGGAACTTAGCTGAACCAATTTCATGGAGTTTTGTTCAACAGAAGTCATAAACTCGACCTAAAAAGGAGATGCAGTGAAGCTTGGAACTCTACTGGTCAGTAAAATTCCAGCTATGGTCTCTCAAAGGGCAGAGAAAAGAGGGGGAGAGACATTTGATATGAGAAGTGAGGCCCCCCTTAAGACACATATGTTGCTGAATAAAGCATAAATTCCTTAAACTTTAGTGACTAAGCTATTCTACTCAATAATAAGAGAACATACAATGTCTCTACATTGTAACTGTAATTAATTTGTGATAGTAAGCATGCAAAAATTAATTTCTTCCTGAAAATAAAGCAACACATATCAAATCATATCAATAAAAGCATTTGAAACCACATTGTCAATCCCAAAAGTTCAACCATGTCTTCAGTAGCAGATACTGTCTTGAGAGAAAGACTATGAATTAATTTATTTGTCCATAATTCATAAATTCCACTGCAAAGAGAAAAAAATATTCCTGATGTGTCCACCAGATGGCACTGTGAAACTGTCTGGTTGTTTACTGGAGAATCTTGACTCCCAAGTCTGGATTATATCAACCATAAACCTATTGATTGAAATATTCCTTTGCCAAACAGCAGAAAAGGGAGAATGACTAAGTCCTGGAGAAGGGTTTAGCTTCCACTTTATGGCTGATGGATAGTGTTACAGCTCTGGTCCTTGGGTGATAGAAGCAGTTCATGACCAGACTTTTGAGTTGAAACAGTTTTCTTCAGCAAAGAATGATTTTATAAATTGGAACCAAAAAAGGAGTTAATGCAACATAAACCCGGAAGTTGACACCCGGACAGTATTTGTCTTTGCATATAAATATGTTCATATCTGTTGTTGCGGCTCTCAACACCAGCACAAAACTCCTCTGTGGAATGCGTGTCAGTGGGATTAAGGAGATCCTCGAAGTGTTCCTTCCATCACCCGACGATGTCCCCAGTCGAAGTCAGCAGCGCCCCATCTGCACCATACACATTGTGGACAGGGAGCTGCTTCCCCCTTCTGAAAAATTTGCCAGAATGTCTTTGAGGCCGACTGAAAGTCTTGTTCCATGGCCTCACCAAACTCCTCCCTCACCTGAGTTTTTTCTTTAGCAGCCACCTGAGCTGCACTACGCTTGGCCTGTCGGTACACCTCAGCTGCTCCGGGAGTCCCACAAGCCAACCAAGCTCGATAGGACTCCTCCTTCAGCTTGATGGCCCCCCCACCACGAGATGCACCAGTGACCTTGCAGCCACAGCTCTGGGCAGCTGCTTCAACAACAGAGGTCAAGAACATGGCCCATTCAGACGCCATATCTCCAGACTCCCTTGGAATGTGGACAAAGTTCTTCCGGAAGTGGGAGTTGAAGACCTCTCAGACAGGGGCCTCAGCCCAATATTCGCAGCACACCCTCACTATACGTTTAGGTCTACCGGGTCTGAGTGGCATCCATCCCTGACATAGGATCCAACTCAAAACCAGGTGGTGATCAGTTGACAGCTCTGCACCTGTCTTTACCTGAGTGTCCAAGACATATGGTCGCAGGTCTGATGACACAATGACAAAATCTATCATCAACCTGTGACCTAGGGTGTCCTGGTGCCAGGTGCACATATGGACACCCTTATGCTTGAACATGGTGTTCATTATGGACAAACTGTGGTTAGCACAGACGTCCAATAACTGAACACCATCCAGATTCAGATCGGGCAGGCCATTGCTCTCAATCACACCCCTCCCAAGTTTCATTGTCATTGCCCATGTGTGCATTGAAGTCCACCAGTAGGACTTCATTATCTTCACTGATGATCTTCCAGAGAAGCTGCAAAATCCAGCAATACTGTACACGGATGACTCTTCAGTCCTTAGCATAATCAAAGACAGAAAACTGAGGGTGACAGCTGCCAACTCTCTAAATGATGACCTTGAAGAAATAGACACTTGGGGCAAGAAGTGGAATGTTCTCTTCAGTGCTGCCAAGTGCAAATCCATCACAGTCTCCCAGTTAAAAGATGCCAGCAACAGTCATCCACTACTGTCTTTCATGAACTCCATCCTATCAGAGGTTGACGAAGTGGAGTAAATGATGGTCAGGACCTGTTTTCCAACCCGAAGTAGTAGGAAAAGTACCCTTTCGTCCACCGGGGAGAACTCCAATGTCGAGGGAACCAGGCGGGGGGATACAAGAATGCCCACCCCTGCTTGTCGCCTCTCGCCTGGGGAAACTCCAGAGTAGGCCAAGCTCCAGCCCTTTTCCAGGAAACTGGTTCCAGAACCGGAGCTGTGTGTTGAGGTGAGCCCAACTATATCTAGCTGGTATCTCTCAACTTCGTGCCCCAGGTCAGGCTCCTTCCCCACCAGAGAGGTGACGTTCCACACCTCAAAAGCCAGTTTTGAAAGCCGGGGATCAGACCGCAAGGACTCTGCCTTCGACCATCACCTGATCCACATTGCACTGGACCCACATGGTCCCTCCTGCAGTTGGTGAGCCCACTGGAGGGCGGACCCATGTAACTCCTTTGGGCTGATCACGGCCGGGTCCCATGGGCAGGAACCTGGCCGCCAGACACTAGCCATTAAGCCCCTCCCCCAGGCCTGGCTCCAGGATGGGGCCCCGGTAACCCCATACTGGGCGGGGTACTCTGAATCTCTTGATTTTTTTTTTTTTTTAATTCATCATGGGAGTCTATTAGATCACTCTTAAGCCCAATTCATGGTGCCAAATACACACTGGTATGTGAACAAGCACAGTGGGCGCATTTGTCGGCAAACCCTACGCAGAGGGTGAGCGCTGACCGAGCGCATGCAGCCCCCAAAAAGTATCCGCATGTACAAGTATGTAAATGATCGCATTGAACTGCACATGCACCCGGAAACTCCCGCCAGAGGGAAGTACTGAACAATCCACCAATTCTGGGTGAGCAAATGACCGTCTTTTGGCCCATCTGTTTTCTTCCTCGCCCACTAAACGGCAAAAGCTCCTGTTCGTCTTGGTTGTCATTGTATTCACGTACCTCCATCACTTCTGCCATTTTAAACATCTGCCACTATGCTCTTCTTTTGTGTTTGGATTGCAGCTGTTAAAATCAGTTTGGTGGCTCTTGGTTGCCACCAAAAGTACGGGCATGTGAACTGCAGATTATTTTCACTGCGCATGCTTGAAACGCGGCTTCTCTGAGCGGCAGGTGCAGTGGCTCAAAAAACACTCTGAATACTGCTGTGTACACAAATGTAGTCTACAGAACACAAACGTTTTCCCCTCAGAAAACGGGACTCAGAACAGGCCTTTAGTCTGGCCCTTCACCCAGAACCAGTTTGTCTTGGGAGACCCTACCAACATAAATTCTGGGATCACTAGGGAACACAACCCTCCCACCATGATAAGGTGGCAATCCATGGGACATTGCATATTAACACTTTACATCTATGTAAGTATGCATGATTGTTGCCAATCATGCATACAGTGATCTGTTAATGTACTTGGCAATAAATCTTTTCTGATTCTGATTCAGAGCTAGTTTGCTATATCCTTTTTAACTGTTCTAATTCACAAGTGGCAGGGAGAGGAAGATGCCAGTAACATTCATCAAGTGCATAATACAGAATAATATTAATAATAATGTTTCAAACATTTTGTGTCTGCTTCAGAGTCAGGCACAGGAGTGTTGTGTTAGTCTTAACACCAATAAAAGCTGTGAATTTAACAGTATGCTCTGACTCTCTTCCTCTGTGAAAGAAATATTTTATACGGACATGGACAAAATTGTTGGTACCCCTCTGTTAATGAAAGAAAAACTCACAATGGTCACAGAAATAACTTGAATCTGACAAAAGTGGTGATAAATAAAAATTCTATGAAAATTAACCAATGAAAATCAGACAATGCTTTTGAATTGTGGTTCAACAGAATTATTTTAAAAAACAAACTCATGAAACAGGCCTGGACAAAAATGATGGTACCCCTAGAAAAGATTGAAAATAATGTGACCATAGGGACATGTTCAACCAAGATGTGTCCTCTAATTAACATCACAGGTGTCTACAAACTTGTAATCAGTCAGTCGGCCTATTTAAAGGGTGACAAGTAGTCACTGTGCTGTTTGGTAACATGGTGTGTGCCACACTAAACATGGACCAGAGGAAGCAAAGGAGAGAGTTGTCTCAGGAGATTAGAAAGAAAATTATAGACAAGCGTGTTAAAGGTAAAGGCTATAAGACCATCTCCAAGCAGCTTGATGTTCCTGTCACTACAGTTGCACATATTATTCAGAAATTTAAGATCCACGGGACTGTAGCCAACCTCCCTGGACGTGGCCGCAGGAGGAAACTTGATGAAAAATGGAAGAGATGGATAATATGAATGGTAACAAAAGAGCCCAGAACAGCCTCTAAACACATTCATGGTGAACGCCCAAGGTCAAGGTACATCAGTGTCAGATCGCACCATCCGTTGTTGTTTGAGCCAAGGTGGACTTCATGGGAGACGACCAAGGAGGACACCACTGTTGAAAACAAATCATAAAAAAGCCAGACTGGAATTTGCCAAACTGCATGTTGACAAGCCACAAAGCTTCTGGGAGAATGTCCTATGGACAGACGAGACAAAACTGGAACTTTTTGGCAAGGCACATCAGCTCTATGTTCACAGACGCAAAAATGAAGCATACCAAGAAGAGAACACTGTCCCTACTGTGAAACATGGAGGAGGTTCTGTTATGTTCTGGGGCTGCTTTGCTGCATCTGGCACAGGGTGTCTTGAATCTGTGCATGGTACAATGAAATCTCAAGACTATCAAGGTATTCTAGAGAGAAATGTGCTGCCCAGTGTCAGACAGCTTGGTCTCAGTCACAGGTCATGGATCTTGCAACAGGATAATGACCCAAAACACACAGCTAAAAACATCCAAGAATGGCTAAGAGCGAAACATTGGACTATTCTAAAGTGGCCTTCTATGAGCCCTGATCTGAATCCTATTGAACATCTGTGGAAGGAGCTGAAACATGCCGTCTGGAGAAGGCACCCTTCAAACCTGAGACAACTGGAGCAGTTTGCTCACGAGTAGTGGGCCAAAATACCTGCTGAGAGGTGCAGAAGTCTCATTGACAGTTACAGAAATATTGCAGTGATTGCCTCAAAAGGTTGTGCAACAAAATATTACGTTAAGGGTACCATCATTTTTGTCCAGGCCTGTTTCATGAGTTTGTTTTTTTTAAAATAATTCTGTTGAACCAGTTAATTTTCATAGAATTTTTATTTATCACCACTTTTGTCAGATTCAAGTTATTTCTATGACCATTGTGGGTTTTTCTTTCATTAACAGAGGGGTACCAACAATTTTGTCCATGTCTGTAACACTTCTAATGAAAAGTATAAGCATTCCTACCTGCTGGTTTCAGTCTCTCTTTTTGGTCTAGCTGTGGCTGTGCAAGTCGGATGACCCGCTTGCCGCAGCTGTTTTTCCACACATGTGCATTGACTGTAATCTCCATATGTTCATATAGGATGACAGCGACACTCCAGCAAACTGATCTGAACTCCCTCCTCCTTAAGCCCATAGCTCGCTTTGGAGCATAGGCCATCAATGACCCTTTGCCATCACACTCAGGTGATCTGACCACCCATAATTAAATAAAAATTTGAGTTGAGTGCCGCGACCACATGAACATATTTATATGCTGCGACAAACACTGTCCATGCAACATCTTCTGCATTTAAGAATCTGCTCTTTTTTCGTTCCATTAACATTAATTACATTAATCTACAGTCCATATATACACATTGAGCAACTCGTGGCGCAGTGGTTAGCACAGTGATGGCACAATAAGAAGGTCACAGGATCAGTTCCACCCCTGACCATCATGGGTTTGATTCCACCCCCTCACCATAAGTGACCCTTCTCTTCTGTGTGGAGTTTGCATGTTCTCCCCGTGTCTGCGTGGGGTTTCCTCCCACATGCAATTTGGGTTAATTGGAGACTCTGAAGTGGCCCCAGGTGTGAATGTGTGTGTGTGAATGGTGAAGGGATGGCACTGTACCGTGGCTGCTTCATCCATCTAGGTGGATGCCCTGAATTTCCTCTCTGGGGATCAATAAAGTACACATACACAGAATCTCTCATACACACTACTGCACCTATGGACATTTTGTATATTATTTGTATATTATAGTTAGTTAGTTAGTTTCTTTTTCCCCAAGTATGTCTCAGGGATGTGTGAATGGATGGGGGGTGGGGGTGGGGGGTGGAGCTATGTGGGAGTGTGTCTTAAATCATGCTGCTTCTATTTATATGGATGCTGAGAGAAACGCAATTTCATCTTGCCTGCACTACAGTTGTATGTACAGCAATATGACAAAGTTTGATTTGATAATAAAATACACACACACACACACACACACACACACACACACACACACACACACACACACACACAGCATGAAAGCAACACCGTAGCAATCCGACCAAAATCAAATAAGGAATCTCTCTTTAGTGTTGTGTGCGATGCGAAAGACCGTCGGGGCGGGTGCCACGTTATGCATTTAAGGTTTCGCCGTTTTTTTTGTTCCGGCCACTTAAAATTACGTTATAAATACATAATTATGCCAAACAAACAACCTGGAAATGAATGTCCAAAAAAACAAAAAACTCATTCTGGACTTCAGGAAGAACAGACAGGACTCCCCATCCCCCTCATAAATGGCGACTGCGGGGGGCCTCTCTTGGACTATCAACATCAAGACCCTGGTGAAGAAAGCCCAGCAGCAGCTGCACTTCCTCCATGTCCTGAGGAGGCACAACCTGGACCAGAAGCTGCTGGCCTCCTATCGCTGCTCAGTGGAGAGCATGCTCACCTACTGTGTGGGTGTGTGGTACGCCAGCTCCACGGCTGAGAACAGGAAGGCTGTGGAGAGGGTCATCAACACCGCCCAAAAAATTATCGGCAGCCCTCTGCCCTCCCTGGAAGACATCTCCAGAGCCTCCTGTCTCAGAAGGATCAAGGCCATCACAGGAGACCTCTCACATCCCGCCCACCACCTGTTTGACCTGCTTCCCTCTTAACGACGGTTCAGATTGATGAGGTCCCACACCTCCAGACTGACAAACAGTTTCTTTCCCTGGGCCATCCGAACTGCAAAAAGTCAGACCCCCCCCCCCCCCAAAAAAAAAACAAAAAAAACCCACTCACATGCAAAGATGAGGACCTTTTAATTATCACTATAACTTACCTGTTGTTGCACTGGACTTCCAGTTATGGCGACCACGTAGGAAGACGTGTTTCACACTGCTGTGCTCTTGAAAATAAAAAAAATTACTTAAACTCTCTTAATTGGAACAAAAACCCATCCTAGCGTTTTGGCGCGGATATGGTAAAGACTAAGGTTGGAAAATTAGGTGGAGGAAAAGGTAACTCGACAAAACAACCCAAGCTAACAGACTTCCATGCTCGAGGCAAAACAGAAAAAACTCCAGAAACAATGGCAGAGGAGGGAGCCAGCGGCAGAGCGGGAACTGCTGAAGAGGGGACAAATGTAGTGCTGACTGCCATCAACTCCATGAGAACAGAGTTTTCGTCTAAATTCGACGGGATTATAGCAGCGATAGAAGGTATGAGAAAAGAAATAAACGACTGCATGGAGCGAGTGTCGCAGGCGGAGCTCCGAATTTCAAGCGCTGAAGATGACGTCACCAGCTTGCAAACTAAACTGCAAACATTGGAATCAAAATGCAAACGTCTGGAAGATAACGTCCTAGACTTGGAATCCCGCTCGCGACGGAATAATTTGAGGCTGGTGGGCCTCCCGGAGGGAGCGGAGGGAGAGGACCCATGTTCCTTTTTGGAAAAGTGGATTCCAGAAGCGCTGAATAACACGGATCTGCAGTCATCGGTCGTTTTAGAGAGAGCTCACCGAATCGGCCCACCGAGAGATAATAAGACACCACCGAGGACGCTGATTATGAAGTTCCTTAACTACAGAGACAAGATGACAGTCACCAATGCGGCGCGAGCTAAAGGGGAAATTAAATACCAGGACCAACAGGTGCGGTTCTATCCAGATTTGGCCACAGGAATACAACAATTGAGAAAACAGTTCGACCCCGCACGCAAAGAGCTGCGCAACCTAGGGATTCGTCACGGAGTAATTCATCCGGCAAGACTGCTGGTCACATATAAGGGGAGAACCCACACCTTCAAGACCCCCTCAAGAGGCGCTGGAGCTCATCAAGCAGATCCAAAAGGAGACTGGCGGGAGCTAAGCATGAACATGACAAAGGTAGAACATTTAAGCATATGTACAGACATCTGATTGATTTGAAACCTAAATATGTCTACAAAATACAGACTGTATTTAAAAAAAAAAGTTATGATGTACAACGTTGCTATAAAACTTTGAAGTTATGTTGAAAAAACTACAGAAGAGAGTTAATGTCATAAGAATAGAAGAATAGTAGTAGAGTCAGGGTGATTGAGAGGAGAAAGAGAGAGTGGTTTGACTGATCCTCGCAGGTGTGGAACAGTCACTAGCTATAACGGGAGATGGAATTTTTTGATTTTGGGGGGATTACTACGAATGTGGGGAAAGGGAATCTGTTTTTGTTTGTAGGATGAATGTTCTATCATCCATGTTTTTGCTTCTCTGTAGGAGTATGTTCATATTGCAAGGTAATCTCAAACTCCTTATTGATCATAGATCAAAGCGTTAATC
Organism: Pholidichthys leucotaenia; assembly: GCA_020510985.1. Taxonomy (NCBI): domain Eukaryota; kingdom Metazoa; phylum Chordata; class Actinopteri; order Cichliformes; family Pholidichthyidae; genus Pholidichthys; species Pholidichthys leucotaenia. Next base: position 298,049,592 of record CM035841.1, on the reverse strand, counting down.
TTAATTTAACTTCATGGAATTGCAGAGGTCTACAAAATCTTAAAAAACTTAAACAAGTCATGAATAAAATAAAAGACATAGATTCAAAAATTGTATTTTTACAAGAAACTCATCTATTAGAGGAGGATGTAAAAAGAATTAGGAGAAGATGGCAAGGTAACGTGTTCACCTCATCATTTTCATCCCGAGCTAGGGGAGTTATGATTCTCATACATAAAACAGTCCCATTTCAAACGAAAAATGTAATTAGAGACAAATTTGGAAGATATCTAATTATCCAAGGATTTTTGTTATTAGAAAATATAAATCTGGTGAACTTATACGGCCCCAATATTGATGATCAAAACTTCTTTGTTAATTTATTCCTCACTTTATCATCACTTACAGGGCAACATATAATAGCAGGGGATTTTAATTGTACATTGAATCCCAGTATAGATAGATCAACAGGACTGGACTGTACGCACAATGGATGCAGGATGACCATTAATCATTTTATGAAAGAATTGAGATTGCTAGATATATGGAGAGAAATGAAACCACAAGTCAAAGCCTATTCTTGTTATTCTAGTACCTATAAGACATTCTCACGTATTGACTACTTTTTGATCTCTACAGAATTAAGGTCCAAGATTCAAAACTGTTTCTATGATAACATTGTGATCTCTGATCATGCACCCTGCTGTCTAGTATATGTAGATAAGAAATTGACAAAGGGCCCAGTTAGGTGGCATTTTCAACATAAATGGCTTCAGGATGAGGAATTTGTTAAGTACATAGAAAAACAGATGAGTTCTTTGATATTAATACTACACAAACAACGGCATGTATCAAGTGGGAGGCTTTCAAAGCTTTTATTAGGGGGCATATTATTAGTTATACAGGTTCAAAATCTAAGAAGACCCGAGCGGAGAGAGTCCAATTGGAACGTAAAATAAAAATTCTTCAAGAAAAGATGTATGCAGGAAGTAACCCACAGTTAGAGAATGAATTACTGTTTCTGAGAGCAGAATATGACAAAAAATCAGCGAATAGAGCTGCCTCGAGTCTTCTAAGATTGAAGCAAACTTTTTATGAACAAGGTGAAAAATCAGGAAAATTATTGGCAGGGCAGATTAAACAATTAGAATCTAAAACACCAATTACCAGTATTATAAGTAACGGACAGGTAGTTATAGATCCTTTGGAAATTAATAGTTCCTTTAGAGATTATTATGAAAGACTATATGATACAAAAAATGAAACTGACTTAACAAAACTAAATGGGTTTCTGGGTGGATTATCCGTACCAGGTATTCCAAATGAAAACCTGTCGTTGCACTCCTCACTTTCATGTATATTGACTCATCCGTGAAATCACTACTGTACATATTCTCCTTAATCCTTGGGCAATTTTACTCTATTATGTGTTCTGCACTCCGCACTCCTATGTACAGTACATAGTTCCACCCACGAAGCCACTACCGTACCTGTGTATATACCAATGGGCTATTTGTTATTTTTACCTTTACCTCAGCCGTATGGTTAATCGTGTGATCTGTGACTGTTTTATTTCAATTTCTTCTCACTTACTTTATTGTGCAGTAGCCTGGTGGAGCACCCACAATTTCATTGTGCTGTACAACTGTACAATGACAATAAAGCCTATTCTATTCTATGTTTAAGAATCTGAATTTTGCCATTCGTGCATAGATTCAGAATTATTTATGTCTGCCTCATGATGCATTGAAATAATGATTATTTCTCTCAACCCTAGTGTACAGCTCGGGGAAGTGCCATCTGGGATAAATATTTACCACCAGGGAGTTGGTAACAAGGGTCAGTTACTTTAATCAGCTGCTTAAACCCAACATTTTCAACCATGCTTAATGGCAGCATGTCTTTTGCAATAAAGTAGGCTATTGCATTTGTAATATCACTGTGTCTCTTTATTTTTTTGTTGTAAGACATGGCGCTGGAGAAACTGGCCACTATGGTCTGTTGTTGCGCAGGACTGTAAAGATTACCGTGGTATCTCGCTACTTTTGGTTGCAGGTAAAGTCCTGGCTCAGATCATGCTGACTCAGATCCTTACCTCAGTCGCCGACACCGTTCTGCCTGAATCAGTGTGGTTTCAGAAAGGACTGCAGCACCATGAATATGATCTTTGTGTTGCGCTTCCTTAAAGAAAAGTGCCAGGAACAACACCGTGACCTCTATGTTGGATTCGTGGACCTCACCAATGCTTTTGGCACAGGGAATCAGGAGCTTCTCTGGACCGTCTTGCCCAAATGTGGCTGCTTTCCCCCGGTTTCATCAGTATCCTCCATGAGTTCCATGATGATATGTTCGCCCATGTTATCATCGGCAGACTCCAGTCTCACCCCTCCAGTCTCACCCCTTCGAGGTCAAGGTCGGTATAAAACAGGGGTGTGTCCTTGCTCCTGTACTCTTGAACATCTACTTGTTGGCAGTTACCTTGCTTTCAAGGCAACAGCTGAAGATTGATGATGGGATCCCCTTTCGCTATCACCTTGACAGGAGTGTCCTCTATCTCCACTGGTTTAAGGCGCACACCAAGACCCGATCTGTGACAGTTTTCAAACTACAGTATGCCGATGATGCCGCTTTCATTATTCACAGTGCTCCTGGTCTCCAGCGCACGCTCTCTACCTTGGCTTTCTTGTATGCCAGCGTTGGTCTAGTCGTGATTGCTCAGAAAACTGAGGTCCTTCACCAGTGTGCTCCCAACACATCCACCACCCTCAAGCTACCTTCCAGGTCAGTAACAATGTCCTGCGCCAGGTTGACAACTTCACCTACCTGGGTACTATCATCTTGTCATCTTGCTCCATCGATGATGAAGTCCAGAACCGGATCAGGCAAGCAGCTACCGCCTTTGGCAGACTCTCTCCTAGGGTTTTCTTAAATCAAGACATCACTATCTCTACCAGGCTGTAGTCATCTCTTTATGCTTTATGAATCTTTATGCTTTATGAATCTTTATTTTGGATAGATTAAAAGTACAGATTAAAAGAAACTGAATAATATAACAAAGGGGGAAAGAAAATCCAACAAGGTCAAATTAGACAATAACTCCTCTGATTATACAGTTCAACATAAGTTATCCGAAATGGGTGATGGCTGAAGCCGCAGCTTATATTGCCCACCCATATTCCATCCAAGAATTCAAAAGAAAAACAAAACAAGAGCGATTACAATTCAGAACATAGCTAAGACAAAATGTGACAAAAAAAACTAAGCTACAACACAACGCAGACTGGATATGACAATCCTTATGTGATTTTACATGTCATCTTGTATATATGTTTGGAGTATTTCTTCCTTTAGTTTTTGTTTAAATTGTCCAAGCGTTGTACATGATTTTAATTCAGGTCCAAAATCGTTCCATAATCTGACTCCTTGCACTGAAACACAGTGTTGCTTGGTGGTAGTTCTCACTGAAGGTTTTTGAAATATACATGTTCCTCTGAAATGATATTGTTTCTCCCTTATTTGGAACAACTTTTGGATATTTGCAAGCAGTGATAGATTCTTCACTTTAAACATTATTACTGCAGTTTTAAAGTCAACCAGATCTTTCAACTTGAGAGCTTTTAATTTAAAAAAAGTGGGTTTGTTGGTTCCCTGTAAGCAGCTTTGTTTATTATTCTAATAGCTCTCTTCTGAAGCATAAAGACTGGATATATGTTTGTTTTATATGTATTTCCCCATACTTCAGTACAATATGTCATGTATGGGAGTATTAATGAATGATACAAGGTATATAGTGTGGGTTGATTCAGCAAATATTTCACTCTGTGTAGTATTGCAATTGATTTGGATATTTTACCTTTAATATAATTAATATGTGACTTCCAAGACAGTTTATTATCAATTATTACTCCAAGAAATTTAGTTTTGGATACCATTTCAATCTCTACACAATTTACACTGAGTTTAGATACTAAGTTGTTGTGATGGTTGTTAAAACTATAAATTTTGTCTTACTTAAATTGAGCGTTAATTTGTTTGAATCAAACCACAGTTTAAGCTTTCCTAATTCCTTTCTGAGTGTATCCAAAAATTGTTCCAAATTGCTTCCACTGCATAATAGATTAGTGTCATCGGCAAACAATATTAAATCTATTTTTTCTGAAACTTTACATATATCATTGATATACATATTGAATAACAATGGCCCCAAAACTGAACCCTGTGGGACTCCACAAGTAACCTTCAGTAACTGTGAGTTTTTGTTACCAACACATACATACTGATATCTATTCTTTAAGTAACTACATAACCAGGACAGTGCTACCCCCCAAATACCACAATTTTGTAGTTTCTTTAATAATAAATTATGATCCACTGTATCAAATGCTTTTTTAAGATCCAGGAATACCCCAACTGAATACTGTTTATTTTCAACGGCAGTTGATATTTTTTCTATAAATTCCATTAGAGCCAATGCAGTTGTCCTCTTGTGTCTGAACCCATATTGCTGCTCACACAATAAATTATTCTTCAGTATGAAGTTGTCAATTCTTTCATAGAATATTTTTTCAAGTATCTTGGAAAATTGCGGCAATAGGGAAATTGGTCTATAGTTTGAGAATTCCTCTCTGTCACCCGTCTTGTATATCGGAATTACTTTAGCTATTTTCATTGCATTGGGAAATATACCTGTTTGGAGAGACAGGTTACAGATATACGTCAGTGGTTTCACTAAGCATTCAATAATAGTTTTGACTAAGAGCATGTCAATACATCACAGTCCGTAGATGTTTTACTTTTAAACGATTTAACAATTTCAATGACTTCTCTCGTCTCTGTTCTTTATGAAAATGGAGTCTTTTATAGCAGTGTTTTTGCTTATTGTTTCACCTGTAGGCGCCGTAATGGGTATTTCTCGAGCCAAATTAGGACCAATGTTAACAAAAAAGTTAGTAAATTCATCTGCAGGTGAAGCTGCATTCACACTCTGAGTCGTTTTATTATTTTTTGAAAAATCGGTTGGGTAGCTTGTATTTCTGTTTTTATTTCCAAGAATATTGTTAAGTATTGTCCATGTATTTTTAATATTGTCTCTGTTTTTCTCCAGTTCTTTACTGTAATAGTCTCTCTTACTACATCTTATTATATATGTTAACTTATTTTCGTATGTTTTATACCGCTGCTCTGCTTCTTTTGTCCTTTTCTTTAGGAAAGCTTTATATAATAAATTTTTCTTTTCACACGCCTTTTGTAATCCTTTGGTTAACCATGGCTTATCGGCAAATTTATGTTTAAGCTTTTTCTTTACTAATGGACAATTTTTTCATAGAGTGGTTACAATGTTTATAAATGTGTCATAGGCTTCATTTACATCTGATACATAGACTTTTGTCCAGTCTTGCTTCAGCAAGTCCTCTTTAAAAGAACTGATTGCATTTTGTGATTTGTATCTGAACGATTTTAAAAAAATTTTCTGTGTTGGCCCCCGTGTGGCTATGGATAAGTGCAAAGGTTGGCAAGTGGTCACTTATATCATTTATCAATAATCCACTTTCTATTTTCTTATCAATAATATTAACAAACAGGTTGTCAATAAGTGTAGCAGTGTGAACTGTGATTCTACTGGGATGTGTTATTGTGGGATGTAGACTCATGCTGTACATAGAGTTCATGAACTCTGTAATTACATTTTGTTGATATGGATTTAGTAAATCAATATTGAAATCTCCACAAATTACTACCATTTTCTTACTAGTAATATTATTGTACAGCTCGACTAATTTATCTCTGAATGTCTCAATGCAAGTACCTGGCGTTCTATATATACAACTTATAATTAGATTTTTTGTTTTATCTTGGTCAATCTCAACAGTAACACATTCCAAAATCCCTGGTAGTGCAAAGGACATTCCATCTGATATCCCTCTGATATCCCTCTATTACCATCAGGGGAGCCTGCTCTTCATTAAGCCAAGTTTCAGAGACTGCAATAGCTGTAAATTTTCTGTCTAGCTGTTTTAAATAGTCCTGAATCTGTGGAAAGTTTTTAAGACTTCTGCTGTTGAAGTGTATTATTGATAGTTTACCATCTAGTTGCACTTGACTTTTGAATTGCTTTTCAGTGTAATATTCACAGTGGTTATGAATATTATTGAAAAAGTGGTTATCAGGATCAATATCATTCTCCATCTCTTGTAGTTTATGTTCCGCATAATGGCATATTTTCAGAGTTTGAGTTTCCTCACTCTGTGTCAAATGACTTCCTCCAACTGGGTATAATTGTCTACTCAAGTCAGTCATAAGTTTTTTTTGTTTTTTTTGTTTTTGTTTTTTTTTTTAAAGTACATTGACATGGTATGTCAAAAGAACTATTCTTGCCGTGTGTGTGGATATGGATTATCATTGTCTCTTAATTTTCTTAATCAGTGTTCATCTGTTTTTATTTAAGTCAGTAAAGTATCTCTTCACTTCTGTATGCCTGCAAGCCCTGAACCCTCTTATTGGATGCACATCCTGCGCCAAGAAGCGTTCCACATCGGATGTCTGCAGAAGATTCTCGGGTCTCACATGGGCTGATGGTCCCTCATGTCACCATTCTTCAGACAGCCGGTTGTGTGAGCATAGAGGCATAAATCATCAAGAGGCAGCTGCGTTGGGTGGGACACATCCGTAGGTTTCCAGAGGATCGGTTGCCCCATAAGATCCTCTATGGAGAGTTTTCCAGTTGACGACGTACAGTTGGCGGTCAGCGGAAGCGGTTTAAGGATAACCCGAAGGCTTCACTGAAGAAATGCAACATCTCGCCTTCCAGCCTGGAACAGTTAGCCACAGATCGTTCCACCTGGCATTCTACCACCAATTAAGCCATTCAGTTCTTTGAAGACTGCCGCACGCATACCAGGGTGGATTGCCGACGCCATGCACAGCAATTCAACCATCCACTCGGAGATGATATTCCTTGTCCAACCTGTGGGCGCAGGTGTGCCTCAGTATTTGGCCTACATAGTCATCAACGTAGCCACCAGTGACATTTCCAATACAGCAACTGATGTAGGGCAGCAGAGAAAACGTCATCGCATAATCGATGGACAACCAAAGAGAAGAAGATTTCTCCCATCCCTAGTGTACAGCTCGGGGGAGTGCCATCTGGGATAAATATTTACCACCAGGAAGTTGGTAACAAGGGTCAGTTACTTTAATCAGCTGCTTAAATCCAACATTTTCAACCATGCTTAATGGCAGCATGTCTTTTGCAGTAAAGTAGGCTATTGCATTTGTAATATCACTGTCTCTTTATTTTTTTGTTGTAAGGCATGGCACTGGAGAAACTGCCCACTATGGTCTGTTGTTGCACAGGAATCACACTGGTAGTTTTAGGAGGACCGACAGCACTTGCTTGAGTCTGGGACTGTAAAGTCTTGCATTCTGTGTGCTCAACAGGATGGCAGTGCTTCAGATGGAAAAGATTTGTAGTGTTACCTGATTTTGTGGGAACATGCTTGCGACACAGTTTGCAGTGTACACTAAGCTGCTCCTTGTCAGAGTTTAAATAATCTCCACACTACTGAATTCCTCAGACCCAACTTTTCATTTGAGTATTGGGTGGCATCCGTTTCGGTGTCTTCTTTAGTAACGCTGTCGCTTTTCATTAACATTTTCTGTCATCATTTTCTCTTTAACCACACTCCAAACTCCTATACGGTTGCGCTAGCCCAAACATTAGCAGGTGTGCTGCTGCTCTGGCTGCTACTCCTACACTCCGGTGCTGTGTGTGTCAATTGAACGTGACTAACTGTATTCCAGCCACATGATTGGTTCTGTGTGTTGGCTTTTCATGTTGTCTGTCAAAACACGGATTGAATGAGTTCTATCAACCATGTCTTATGTCTGTATTGAGGAAAAGTGATTTTGTGTTAATTGTTATTTTATCACCCAGTCCTATGTGTAACCATCCGGTCCAGGTGTTTCATGACATTTTAAAGATTTAAAGGCTAGTGAAATTTCTTCATCTGAGATCCAACTCCTTAAGAGAGGTTTGCTCAGCTGATACATAAGGTGAAGTCAGATTATCAAAAAAAACTATCGTAAAAGATGACTCTCTCTCCGTGCTATACAAATTACTATGATATTGTTTGAAAGTAGCATTACAGGTACATCTCAAAAAATTAGAATATCATGGAAAAAGTTCAATATTTTTGTCACTCATTTCAGAAAATGAAACCCATATATTATATAGATTCATTACACTAGAGAGTGATATATTTCAAGTGTTTATTTATTTTAATTTTGATGATTTTGGCTTACAGCCCATGAAAACCCCCTAATTCAGTTTCTCAAAAAAATTGAATATTACATAAAATTTATTTAAAAAAATAGTTTTTTAATACAATTGCAGACCGACTGAAAAGCATGTCCATGTACACACTCAATACTTGGTCGGGGCTACTTTTGGATTAATTACTGTGTCAATGTGGCGTGGCATGGAGGTGATCAGCCTGTGGCACTGCTGAGGTGTTATGAAGGTCCAGGTTGCTTTGATAGTGACCTTCAGCTCGTCTGCGTTGTTGGGTCTGGTGTCTCTCATCTTCCTCTTGACAATACTCCATAGAATCTCTGTGGGGTTTAGGTCAGGAGAGTTTGCTGGCCAATCAAACACAGTGATGCCATGGTCATTAAACCAGGTTTGGATACTTTTGGCAGTGTAGAGGGGTGCCAAGTCCTGCTGGAAAACGAAATCAGCTTTCCCTAAAGCTTGTCAGCAGAGGCAAGCATGAAGTGCTCTAAAATTTCCTGGTAGACGACTGCGCTGACTTCGGTCTTGATAAAACACAGTGGACAAACACCAGCAGATGACCTGTGTTCAGATAAAAGTAAATTTTGCATTTCATTTGGAAATCGAAGTCCCAGAGTCTGGAGAAAGAGTTGAGAGGCACAGAATCTTAAGTTGCTTGAGGTTTAGTGTGAAGTTTCCACAGTCAGTGATGATTTGAGGAACCATGTCATCTGCTGGTGTTGGTCCACTGTGTTTTATCAAGACCAAAGTCAGCGCAGTCGTCTACCAGGAAATTTTAGAGCACTTCATGCTTCCCTCTTGACAAGCTTTATGGAGAAGCTGATTTCATTTTCCAGCAGGACTTGGCACCTCCTCGACACTGCCAAAAGTATCAAAACCTGGTTTAATGACCATGGCATCACTGCGTTTGACTGGCCAGCAAACTCTCCTGACCTAAATCCCATAGAGAATCTATGGAGTATTGTCAAGAGGAAGATGAGAGACACCAGACTCAACAATGCAGACTAGCTGAAGGTCACTATCAAAGCAGCCTGGGCCTCCATAACACCTCAGCAGTGCCACAGGCTGATCACCTCCATGCCACGTCACATTGATTCAGTAATTAATCCAAAAGGAGCCCCGACCAAGTATTGTGTACATGAACATACTTTTCAGTCGGCCAACGTTTCTATTAAAAAATTGTTTTTTTTAAATTAATTTAATGTAATATTCTAATTTTTTGAGAAACTGAATTTGGGGTTTTCTTGGGTCGTAAGCCATAATCATCAAAATTATAATAAACACTTGAAATATATCACTCTCTGTGTAATGAATCTATATACAGTGGGGCAAAAAAGTATTTAGTCAGCCACCAATTGTGCAAGTTCTCCCACTTAAAAGATGAGAGAGGTCTCCAATTTTCATCATAGGTATACCTCAATTATGAGAGACAAAATGAGGGGGAAAAAAATCCAGAAAATCACATTGAAGGATTTTTAATGAATTAATTGGTAAATTCCTTTGTAAAATAAGTATTTGGTCACCTACAAACAAGCAAGATTTCTGGCTCTCACAGACCTGTAACTTCTTCTTTAAGAGGCTCCTCTGTCCTCCACTCATTACCTGTATTAATGGCACCTGTTTGAACTCGTTATCAGTATAAAAGACACCTGTCCACAACCTCAAACAGTCAGACTCCAAACTCCACTATGGCCAAGACCAAAGAGCTGTCAAAGGACACCAGAAACAAAATTGTAGACCTGCACCAGGCTGGGAAGACTGAACCTGCAATAGGTAAGCAGCTTGGTGTGAAGAAATGCTCAACCTCCTGAGCCACTGCCGCTCCACTTTTTCCTCAACTTTTCCTCTTTAGGAAAGTTATGGAGGCTTACCTCGCTCTCTTTATTTCCCTTTGATTGGAAATTACATCCAAAAGCCACGCAGCGTGGCATTTTCACTGACAAATGGCAGTAGTTCGTAGCTTTGCTTCTTGGTTTGTATAAGACAGAAAAAACGGCTGCAACCATTCTACGTCATCGCCCCCAGAATGCATTGCGCACCTGAAAACATGGCAGCCGCCATGTATCGATTTACATTGTAAACAAAAACGATTTTTATAACTACAATAAATGTTTATATAGTTCTAACAATGTATTTTAATAGTGGAGGCCAGTGTTTGTATTTTTAAATCTATAAGTCGTTATAATCGGAGTTCCTTTTAAGTGGCAGAACTTGCACACTTGGTGGCTGACTAAATACTTTTTTTCCCCACTGTAATATATGGGTTTCACTTTCTGAAATGAGTGACAAAAAATATTGAACTTTTTTCATGATATTCTAATTTTTGAGATGTACTGTACCTGTAATATCTTTAATCATTTCACCTGATTCATCATAAACTTTTGGAATAAGCTGAGAAGACTGGGCCTGATGAGCTTGCTGAGCTAATAATTTACCAGCTTTGTCCCCTGAATCATATCAAATTTACTTTTATTAAGCAAATAAGAAAATTGATCTGTCAGAAGTAAATTACATTCCATCTGTAATCTTAATCTTTTTCAAAAGTACTGAAGAGGGGGAGGACAGACATTGTTTCAAGCCCCTGAAGAGGGGGAGGACAGACATTGTCTCAAGCCGTCTGTAATGGCTTGAGAGATGCACTATATTGCCAAAGGTATTGGGACACCCCTCCAAATGAATGGGCACCAATACACAAAGCAATGACCATAAAGACAGGGATGGAAAGCATTCACTGAAGAGTTGAAGCTCTTATAGCTGCAAAGGGTGGCTTTCTGCAATGTATAGGAGTGTGTTTATAGGAATTTTTGACCATTCTTTGAGAAGCGCATTTGTGAGGTCAGGCATTGATGTTGGATGAGAAGGCCTGGTTTGCAGCCTCTGCTCAAATTCATCCCAGAGGTGTTCTTTCAGCTTGAGGTCAGGGCTCTGTGCAGGCCAGTCAAGTTCCTTTCCACCAAACTTGCTCATCCATGTCTTTCTGGACCTTGCTTTGTGCATTGGTGCACAAAGCAAGGTTCAGAAAGACATTCATTTGGTGGGGTGCCCCAATACTTTTTGGCAGTATTGTGTATCATCACCACCTATTACCTAATAGAAAGTAATAAATTCTGGTATACAATGCCTATAAAAAATATTCACCCCCCTCCCCCTTGGGTGTTTTAACATTTTATTGCTTTATAAAAATAGATGGATGTACTTTATTGATCCCAAACTGGGAAATTACAGTGTAACAGCAGCATGACAGTAGACAACCAAACAACAGAAACACATACGTGACAGACAAAGGGATTACCCATGGAAAGTAAAACTAACACAACTATAAAACCTATATTCAACTTTAATTCAATTCAACTTTATTTATATAGCGCCATTTCACAACAACAGTCATCTCATAGCACTATCAACTGTAGGGAGGACCCCCACAGTTGCAGAAAGACCCCAGCAATCAGGCGATCCCCTGTGAGCAAGCACTTGGCGACGGTGGAGAGGAAAAACTCCCTTTTAACAGGAAGAAACCTCCAGCAGAACCAGGCTCAGGGAGGGGCAGTCATCTGCTGCGACTGGCTGGGGGGTGAGGGGACAGAGAAGAAGAAAAGAACAGACATGTAGAGAGCAAACAGCACGATGGGGACTCAATCTATGGGAGAGAACAAACAAATGTTAATGACCAGCAAAAAAAAAATATTTCATAGAGAGTGAGGAAAGGAGTGAGGCCCAGTGCATTACTGGAGGTCCCCCGGCTGACTAAACCTATTAGCAGCATAACTAAGGGAGGGTTCAGAAACACATGATCCCTCCCTAATTGTAGGCTATATCAAAAAGGTAGGTTTTAGCCCTATTCTTAAAAACAGAGATCGAGTCTGACTCCCGAATCCAGATTGGCAGCTGATTCCACAGGAGAGGAGCTTGATAACTGAAGGCTCTGCCTCCCATTGTACTTTTGGAGATTCTAGGTATTACAAGTAAACCTGCATTTTGGGAGCGTAGTGCTCTGTTAGGATGATACGGTAGTATCAGATCTTTTAAATAAAAAGGAGCCTGATTGTTTAGAGCTTTGTAAGTAAGAAGAAGGATTTTAAACTTAATTCTAAACTCTATGGGAAGCCAATGAAGGGAGGCCAGAACCGGAGAGATATGATCTCTCTTTCTAGTACCTGTTAAAACTCTTGCTGCAGCATGTTGGATCAGCTGAAGACTTTTTAAAGATGTTTTAGGACAGCCTGATAATAAAGAATTACAATAATCTAATCTCGAGCTAACAAAGCGTGGATCAGCTTCTCAGCATCACTCTGAGACAAGATGCTCCTAATCTTGGCAATATTACGCAAATGATAGAAGGCAGTCTTAGAAACAAATTTAATATGTGAATTGAAGGACAAATCCTGATCAAAAATAACTCCAAGGTTCCTCACAGAGCTATTAAGAGAAAGAGTAACCACATCCAAACTGAAAGTTTGATTTGGAAAGGAATTTCTAAGGTTTTTTGGACCAACAAGAATGACTTCAGTCTTATCTGATATTTAATAGCAGGAAATTACAAGTCATCCAAACTTTGATTTCCTTAAGACAGGCTTCTAACTTGGCTAATTGATTAGTATCATCTGGCTTCATTGACAGGTATAATTGTGTGTCATCTGCATAACAGTGAAAATGTATACAGTGCTTTCTAATAATGTTGCCTAACGGAAGCATATATAAACTAAAAAGAGTAGGGCCAAGCACAGATCCCTGTGGAACTCCATGACTAAGCTTTGAGCTGAGAGAAAACTCATCATTTACATGAACAAACTGGAACCTATCAGATAAATAAGATCTAAACCACTGCAACGAAGTTCCATTAAGTCCAACATAGTGTTCTAATCTATCAAGTAGAATATTATGATCAATAGTATCAAAAGCTGCACTAAGATCTAAAAGGACAAGTACAGAAACTAGTCCATTATCAGATGCAATGAGGAGGTCGTTAGTGACCTTCGCTAAGGCTGTTTCAGTGCTATGATGGATTCTAAACCCAGATTGAAACTCCTCAAATAAACCATTTCCCTGCAGGTGGTCAAATAATTGCGTAGCAACAACTCTTTCTAAGATTTTTGAAATGAAAGGGAGATTAGAGATTGGTCTATAGTTAGCTAAAGCTCCTGGATCTAGCGTTGGCTTTTGAGTAAGGGTTTAATTACAGCCGTTTTAAAAGCCTGCGGTACATGGCCTAAAGTTAATGAAGAATTGATTATATGAAGAATAAAGCTACCAATAAGTGGGAAGACTTCTTTAAATAACCTGGTAGGAATAGGGTCTAAAAGACAAGTTGAAGGTTTGGATGAGGAAACTATTTTGTCTAACTCACAAAGGTCGATTGGAGTAAACTCATCAAGACAGACATCAATAGAAGGAGTTGTAGTAGTTACAGTATTTAAGTTAACTGTGGGAAGAATCTGATTGATTTTATCTCTGATGGATGAAATTTTATTATTGAAAAAGTTCATAAAGTCCTGACTAGTAAACTCTAAGGGAATGCTAGGACTGACAGAGTCCTGACTCTTTGTCAACCTGGCTACAGTACTGAAAAGAAACCTGGGATTATTCTTGTTCTCTTCTATTAATGCAGAGTAATAACTCGTTCTAGCTTTTCTAAGAGATTTTTTATAAATTAAAAGATGATTTCTCCAAGCTAAATAGATTTCATCTAAATTAGTAGAGCGCCATTTTCTTTCTAATTGACGAGTCTTCTGTTTTAAGCTACGAGTTTCTGTGTTGAACCAAGGAGTTAAAAATCTCTGATTAGACTTTTTCTTTTTTAAGGGGGCCACCAAGTCTAGAGCCTGATGCAGAGAAGCTGAAACACTATCCACCATGTTATCAATTACAGAAGGAGCAACATCATAGCTTAATATATGATGACCCGTATAAACACATGAATCATCCCATTGCACAAACAAGGACTATCAGGAGCAGAGTGAAAATGTGAGGTACCAGTTAGTCTGTAAGGTGCAGTGTGGCAGCATACAGTGGGGCAAAAAAGTATTTAGTCAGCCACCAATTGTGCAAGTTCTACCACTTAAAAGATGAGAGAGGTCTCCTATTTTCATCATAGGTATACCTCAACTATGAGAGACAAAATGAGAAAAAAAAATCCAGAAAATCACATTGTCTGATTTTTAAAGAATTTATTTGCAAATTATGGTGGAAAATAAGTATTTGGTCACCTACGAACAAGCAAGATTTCTGGCTCTCACAGACCTGTAACTTCTTCTTTAAGAGGCTCCTCTGTCCTCCATTCGTTACCTGTATTAATGGCACCTGTTTGAACTCGTTATCAGTATAAAAGACACCTGTCCACAACCTCAAATAGTCAGGCGCCAAACTCCACTATGGCCAAGACCAAAGAGCTGTCAAAGGACACCAGAAACAAAATTGTAGACCTGCACCAGGCTGGGAAGACTGAATCTGCAATAGGTAAGCAGCTTGGTGTGAAGAAATGAACTGTGGGAGCAATTATTAGAAAATGGAAGACATACAAGACCACTGATAATCTCCCTCGATCTGGGGCTCCACGCAAGATCTCACCCCGTGGGGTCAAAATGATCACGAGAATGGTGAGCAAAAGTCCCAGAACCACACGGGGGGACCTAGTGAATGACCTGCAGAGAGCTGGGACCAAAGTAACAAAGGCTACCATCAGTAACACACTGTGCCGCTAGGGACTCAAATCCTGCAGTGCCAGACGTGTCCCCCTGCTAAAGCCAGTACATGTCCAGGCCCATCTGAAGTTTGCTAGAGAGCATTTGGATGATCCAGAAGAGGATTGGGAGAATGTCATATGGTCAGATGAAACCAAAATAGAACTTTTTGGTAAAAACTCAACTTGTCGTGTTTGGAGGAGAAAGAATGCTGAGTTGCATCCAAAGAACACCATACCTACTGTGAAGCGTGGGGGTGGAAACATCATGCTTTGGGGCTGTTTTTCTGCAAAGGGACCAGGACGACTGATCCATGTAAAGGAAAGAATGAATGGAGCCATGTATCGTGAGATTTTGAGTGAAAACCTCCTTCCATCAGCAAGGGCATTGAAGATGAAACGTGGCTGGGTCTTTCAGCATGACAATGATCCCAAACAGACCGCCCGGGCAACGAAGTAGTGGCTTCGTAAGAAGCATTTCAAGGTCCTGGAGTGGCCTAGCCAGTCTCCAGATCTCAACCCCATAGAAAATCTTTGGAGGGAGTTGAAAGTCCGTGTTGCCCAGCAACAGCCCCAAAACATCACTCCTCTAGAGGAGATCTGCATGGAGGAATGGGCCAAAATACCAGCAACAGTGTGTGAAAACCTTGTGAAGACTTACAGAAAACGTTTGACCTCTGTCATTGCCAACAAAGGGTATATAACAAAGTATTGAGATGAGCTTTTGTTATTGACCAAATACTTATTTTCCACCATAATTTGCAAATAAATTCTTTAAAAATCAGACAATGTGATTTTCTGGATTTTTTTTTTCTCATTTTGTCTCTCATAGTTGAGGTATACCTATTATGAAAACTGGAGACCTCTCTCATCTTTTAAGTGGGAGAACTTGCACAAATTTTTTTTTTTTTGTTACTTATTTGTACCCGTAGGTAGATTTGGTTTGCAGTCTGGTGACAAGCCACCGGCTGCTGGTCGCTGCGTGCGCGAGCGCCCTAAACCTACATGTTTTTGGTATGCGGGAGGAAACCGGAGAAATCCCGGAGTAAACCCGCGCAACACGGGGAGAACATGCAAACTCCACACAGCTCACTGTTGGTCGGGGGCTGGGATCGAACCCACGATCTCATGATCCCCGCGATCCCCCGGCCGAGGGTAAAACTGTGCTGCCACAGTGCTAAACCACTGCGCCACCGTGGTGGCTGACTAAATACTTTTTTGCCCCACTGTAGCTATGACCAGAATATAACATCATAGTGAGTTATTGTACAGTGAAATTGCATGTGGCAGGAAAGATTTCCTGTACCTGGCCATTCGACAGCGAAGCTGTAGTAGTCTACTGGAGAAAGTGCTTCGCTGTCTATCTAGTGTGTGGTGGAGGGGGTGATCAGGATTGTCCATGATGGATCGCAGTTTATTTAGTGTTCTCCTCTCCACCACTGTCTCAAAGGTCTCTGGTCTGAGACCAATTACAGAGCCAGCCCTCTTGATAATCTTGTCAAGTCTGTTGGTGTCTCTGGCCCTGATACTGCTACCCCAACAGATGGCAGCAAAGAAGATGGCGCTGGCGACAACGGTCTGGTAGAAAAGCTCCAGCATCCTGCTGCACACGTTGAAGGATCTCAGCTTTCTCAGGAAGTAGAGTCTGCTCATCCCCTTCTTGTGCGCAGCATCGGTGTTGGATCTCCAGTCCAACCCGCTGCTGATCCTGACACCCAGATATTTGTAGTCCTCAACCACTCCCACATCCTCTCCCCTAATCTGCAGTGGCTGAGAAGGAGTCTTCCTCTTCCTGAAGTCAATCACCATCTCTCTGGTCTTGCTGACATTCAACATCAGGTGATTCTGCTCTATCCACTCCACAAATCTATCTACCAGTGCCCTGTACTCCCCTTCCTCTCCTCCTCTTATACACCCCACAACAGCTGAGTCATCAGAGAATTTCTGCAGGTGGCATGACTCACTGTTGTACTGAAAGTCAGTGGTGTATAAGGTAAAAAGAAAAGGAGAGAGCACAGTTCCCTGTGGAGCTCCCGTATCACTAGCCACCACTCCAGACAAGACATTGCCCAGCCGGACAAACTGTGGTCTGCCTGTCAGGTAATCAGTAATCCAGGAGATCACAGAGCTGTCAACCCCCATCACCCGCAGCTTCTCACCCAGCAGCAGTGGCTGGATGGTGTTAAAGGCACTGGAGAAATCAAAAAAAGTGATTCTTACAGTATCTCCTCCACCATCCAGGTGCAGATGGGCTCGTTGCAACAGGTAGATGACAGCATCTTCAACTCCTAAATGGGGCTGATATGCAAACTGCAGAGGGTCCAGCCACGTCTTCACCTGCAACCTCAGGTGGGCTAAGATCAGTCTCTCCAGGACCTTCATCACAAAGGACCTTCATCACATGAGATGTGAGGGCAACTGGTCGGTCGTCATTCATATCCGATGGAGATGACTTCTTGGGGACAGGAACCAGGCAGGATGTCTTCCACAGCACCGATACTCTCTCCAGACTCAGGCTCAGGTTGTACAGGTGTTTCAGTACCGGAGCTAGTTGGTTGGCACAGGTCCTCAGGGTCATGGCCCTGATGCCATCAGGGCCCGAAGCCTTCCGCTGACGGAGTCTCTGCAGCTGTTTCTCCACCTGATCTGTAGTCACAGTGAAGTGAGGGAGGGTCCTGGTGCCCCCTGAGGAGGAGGAGGAGAGGGGAGATGGAGAGAGGTTCTGCACGGGAGGGTGGGTGGGGAGGGGTGCATGGGGGTCTGGTTGTGTTGCTCGGGTGACAGACTGTGAGTTGAACCTATTAAAAAACAGATTCAGTTCCTCAGCTCTCTCCTGGCTCCCAGATGACTGCCTGACTCTCCCCTTGCACCCAGTTATTTGTTTCATTCCCACCCACACATCTTTAGTGTTGTTTTGCCTGAGTTTCTCTTCCAACTTCCTCCTATAATTGTCCTTGCACCTCCTCAGCATCTCTCTCAGCTCATGCTGCACTCCCCTCAGCTTCTCCTTGTCTCCAGCCCTAAAAGCTCTCTTCTTTTTGTTCAGAAGTGCTTTCAGGTCACTGGTGACCCATGGTCTGTTGTTGGAGAAGCAGTGTACAGTCTGAGCTGGCATGATCATGTCTTCACAGAATCTAATGTATTCTGTGATGCAGTCAGTCATATTGTCTATGTCCACCCCATGTGGTTCACAACTGCTCCAGTCTGTGGTCTCGAAGCAGTCCTGTAGTGCATCAGCAGCCTCCTGTGTCCACCTCCTCACAGTCCGTGTATAAGCAGGCTGCCTTTGCACAAGGGGAACGTACTTGGGTGATAACATGACCATGCAGTGATCCAATTTGCCAATGGGGGGTAGAGCTGTGGCACTATATGCATCACTGACATTGGCATACAGTAAATCCAGTGTTTTGTTCCCTCTGGTGGGACAGTCAACAAACTGGTGAAAGTTTGGTAGTGTTTTTCCCACTGACACATGATTAAAGTCACCTGTGATGGCCATGAATGCATCCGGGTGCTTCCCCAGTAATGTGGCCACAGTGGAGCTGATGACATCACAGGCCACCACTGCGTCAGCTGACAGAGGGACGTAGACGATAACAAAGCGCACTTCATTTCTCGCGGCATTTAATAAGGTCTCATACTAACAGCCAGCAGTTCAATGTCCGGGCTGCAGCACCTTTCCTTCACATAAACATGTCTAGGATTACACCACCGTTCATTAACAAGAAGTGCCACTCCTCCTCCTCTCTTTTTCCTGCTGTTTTTCACGTCTCTGTCCCCCCGTATAGTCTTGAAGCCAGGTATCGCTACGTTTACATCTGGGATCTGTGAGTGTAACCACGTCTCCGTAATGATACTACACTCACAATACTCCTTTTGCGTCCTGATGAAATGAAATCAGGGTCAAAATAATTTGGCTTTTTTTGACAAAGATTTGCAAAAAAAAAAAAAAAAAAAAAAAAGCTTCTTTCATGTCAAAGTGAAAACAGATTTTTACAAACTACTGTCAGCTAATTTAAATTATATAAGGTAAAGTAAATGATTGCATGAGTATTCACCCCCTTTAAAGTGACTGACCTAATTCAACACAGGTCCAGCTAGTTGATCCCTGCAGTCTCACAATTAGTGAAATGGAGATCACCTGAGTGCAGTTAATGTGTGTCAGGTGATTGTAGTATAGACACCTGTGTCTGGGAGGTCCAGTCTCTAGTTCATCAGTATTCCTGCTACAATTGCTTCATGAAGACAAAAGAACACTCCAAGCAACTCAGAGAAAAGATCATTGAAAAGTATAAGACAGGAGATGGCTCCAAGAAGATTTACAACTTACTGGGCATCCCACATCCCAGTTAAATCCATCATTAAGGAATGGAAGCATTATGGAACTTGTCTAAATCTGCATAGATCTGGCCGTCCTCACAAACTGAGTGATCATGCAAGAAGAAGACTGGTGAGGGAGGCCACCAAGACACCTACAACCACTCTGAAGGAGTTGAGAGCTTCAGTGGCCCAGATGGGAGAGACCTGTAAAATGAACAACTGTTGCACAGGTTCTTCACCAGTCCAAGCTGTATGGAGAGTGGCAAAGAGAAAGCCACTGTTGAAAGAAGCTCACATGAAATCTTGCCTGGAATTTGCCCAAAGGCATGTGGGAAACTTCAAGGTCAATTGGAAGAAGGTTCTTTGGTCTGATGAGAAATTTTTTTTTTAACTTTTTGGCCATCAGACTAGATGCTATGTTTGGCGACCACCAAACACTGCACATCACCACAAAACACCATCTCTACCATGAAGCATGGTGGTGGCAATGTCATGCTCTGGGATGCTTCTCGGCAGCAGGCCCAGGAGGGAGGAGGAAGAATGGATTTACTCGCAGGTTACACCACAAACACATTTATTAACAAAGAAGCAGACGGTTCCTAAAATTAAGGACTTACAAAAAAGCTACAGGGTACACTTAATTGCTCACACGACAAGTGTGCAGCGGGCAGACCACAGTGTACCGTGGCCACAAGACAAAAAATACAAAATAGGCACACTTAACCAAAAGGAACAAAAGGTTCACTTCTAGACTCGCACATCAGCTGTGCAGCGGGCAGACCACAGTGAACGATGGCTATAATATTCCTTACAGACAATTCAGTGGTCCAGCAATGCTTGACTGGCAAAGGCTGCTTAAGTACAAGCATTGCTGGCATGACAGATTGGGTGCACCTGGGTGAGCCGGAGTGGAACCAGCTGGCTGTCAAGAGAGAGGGGGCGTGGTCGGACCGGCAAGGGCTAGACAACGCCCACATGAATTTAGGTCAAAGAGGCTGCCTAGCAGCTGCCGGCCAGAACAGCAGCTACAGGCACGGAAAAAAGAACAAATGATAGAAGCAACAAGAACACAAAAGATAACACAGTACACAAATATACCGATACCTGAGCCACAGACAACAGTCAGAACCAAGCCTAAAGGACAACACTGGCTCGGTTCGTGACAGAGACCCCCCCCCCCAACCGGGGTGGACTCCAGACACCCACGGCAACATCAAAGGAAAAGGACACCCCCCCTTCCCCAGCAGAAACAACAACCACAAACCTGGGTGGGCAGTCGGGGGAACAGGCAAGAAAGGAACACAATACACTTCGACCAGGGCCCAGAAATACCCCCCCCCCAAGTCCAAAGGTGTGGAGGCTCGGGAAGCCGCCCAGAATCCCAGGCCCAGCAGACAGTCCGCCGAACAGAGTCCGGGGGCCTACCGGAAAACCCGGGCCATCTGGCCCAGAGACTCAGTCCCTCCGGTGGTTGGCCAGCATTGTAGAGCCACCAGGACCGGAGGGGTGGAGCAGGAGGCGGCCTGCCCACCGGGAGGCTCATTGGTGGGTGACTGGACCATAGGGAGGGAACCCCCATGGCGTTGGACAGGGAGGAGGAGGAGACCACGGCGTCTTCACGCTGACCCGCAGCACCCTCGGTGGTCCCGGTTTGGGACACAGCTGCACCCGCGGTAGACCCCGACCGGGCCAACGCTACACCCTCGGTGGACCCCGACCGGGCCAACGCAGCACCCTCGGTGGACCCCGACCGGGCCAATGCAGCACCCTCGGTGGACCCCGACCGGGCCAACGCAGCACCCTCGGTGGACCCCGACCGGGCCAACGCAGCACACTCGGTGGACCCCGACTGCGCCAACACTGCACCTGCGGTGGCTCCCGGCTGGAGCTGTGCAGCACCCGCGGTGGCTCCCAATTGGAGCTGTGCAGCACCCGCGGTGGCTCCCAATTGGAGCTGTGCAGCACCCGTGGTGGCTCCCGGCTGGAGTTCTGTGGCACCCGCAGTGGCTCCCGATTGGAGCTCTGCAGTGTCCGCGGTGGCTCCCGGCTGGAGCTCTGTAGCGTTCGCGGTGGCTCCCGGCTGGAGCTCTGCAGCGTCCGCGGTGGCTCCCGGCTGGAGCTCTGCAGCGTCCGCGGTGGCTCCCGGCTGGAGCTCTGCAGCGTCCGCGGTGGCTCCCGGCTGGAGCTCTGCAGCACCCGTGGTGGCTCCCGGCTGGAGCTCTGCAGCACCCGTGGTGGCTCCCGGCTGGAGCTCTGCAGCACCCGTGGTGGACTCCAGCTGGAGCTCTGCAGCGCCGGTGGTGGACTCCAGCTGGAGCTCAGCAGCACCCACGGTGGACCCAGACCAGGCCAATGGTGCACCCTTGGTGGACCCCGCGCTGGAGCGTGGCATCCATGACTGCTCCGAGCAGGAGCGCAGCACCCATGTCGGGCTGATCCTGTGGCGCAGCCCCCATGAGGTTCCCAAGCCAGCGCGCCACGCCCATGGAGACACAGCCTGCGGAGGGACCCACACGATGGCCTCAGGCAGTAGGGGAGCTGGACCCACGACATTGTCAGGCGGTGGACCTGGTTCCAGGGAGATCCCTGGTGACGACTGTTCCTCTCTGGAGACCCTAGAAGGAAACTCAGGAGCAGGAGAAGAAACAAGGTTATTAGGGTCGCCGGCAGCGGCGGAGCCCGTCGAGGGGAGTTTAGATGCGGCTGAGGGCTGCACCCGACTCTCCACACCTAGAGCCAGACAAGATCTCTCCAATACTGACATTAGAAATACAAGAGAGAAAACTTGCCTGAGCTCGAGCTTCACCGCTGTCCAGGACTCTGTCGATTCCGACGATGAAGACTC
This sequence comes from Pholidichthys leucotaenia, assembly GCA_020510985.1. Lineage (NCBI taxonomy): Eukaryota > Metazoa > Chordata > Actinopteri > Cichliformes > Pholidichthyidae > Pholidichthys > Pholidichthys leucotaenia. Next base: position 298,027,482 of record CM035841.1, on the reverse strand, counting down.
GGACCCGGCCTCTAGGAGGTCCAGCTCTGGCTCCCTATCCGCTGCGGTCACCTCCGCAGCTGGCAAGATGGTAATAGCAGTCCAGTTGTCCTCCTGCGATTGCTCCAATGCTGGGAATTCCTCTAGAGTGGCTGCAGGGGAACATCGTGCTGGCTCCAGAGCGAAATCCTCCGAGGCCACTGGCTCCTCCACCGTCCGATGGCTCTGACCTTGGGCCAACTGGCACTCAAGAAAAAATGGAGGAGACACGGAGAGAACAGAAATACAGTCAACATTTGCAGCTGGAGGAGAGTACCGAGTGGACTGCTGAAACTGGGCCTCCCCCCTCGGGAGACAGACAAGGTTTGTTATGATTGAACTGGGTGGAATGAAAAAACACTTGCCTGTCATCCCGGTGCTCGTTGTTCACAGCTGCAGTAGGCAAATGGTCATCCTTCTCCATGTCTACGGTGATCTGGCCCCTTTCAACAGATTGTGGAGGAGCCATCTCCATGGCAACGGAGGTGGGTGTTCCCGGGGTGACCCTAGCAGACCTGACGGCAGCTGGAGGGAAGATGGCCGCCAAGAACAAAGAGGGCTTCTCCCGTCGTTTCCCTGCAGGATGACGTCATTTGTGGGATTGTGGCTGAGCCATCTCCATGGCAACGCAGGTGGGCGTTCCTGGGGTGACCCTAGCAGACCTCAAGGCAGCTAGAGGGAAGATGGCCACCAAGAACGGAGAGGGCTTCTCCCGTTGTTTCCCTGCAGGATGACGTTGTTTGCGGGATGTTGGTGCTCCGCATTCTGGAACAGGAGGTGAAGCTGGTGAGCCGGGAGAGGAGAAGGACGTTTGCTGTGCAGAGGGCTCTGCTTAGGCTCCTCAGGAAACGCCCCCATTCTCAGCCCAGAAAACAATCGTTGGAGCGCAGATACAGTGGACAACAGCTCGGAAAATTCTGGATAGCTCCACAGGCCGGGATGCGCCTCCAGAATTCCCACCGCTCCATAAACACTTTCCCAGGCTTGCTTGGGTTTTTGGGCGGCGAGAGCCTCATCCACAAAACTCTGGATGAAGTCCGCTGCCCACTCCTCTTCCACGGTTGGAGACCCCGTTGCCTTTCTCCCTTTATTGGTGTGAGGCCGGTGAGCCGGGGACATAATGAGCTCCAGGTCTCAGGTGGGTAAAAAGGAAAAAAAGTTAGCAAAAGAAAAACGGATGTGTGGGTGTAACCCACTAAATCCCTTGCGCTGGCTGGACCATTCTGTCACGACCCTCCGCATGCGCTTTTACACAGCATATCAAGGAGGGAGGAGGAAGAATGGATTTACCCACAGGTTACACCACAAACACATTTATTAACAAAGAAGCAGACAGTTCCAAAAATAAAGACTTACAAAAAAAAACTACAGGGTACACTTAATTGGTCACACGACAAGTGTGCAGCGGGCAGACCACAGTGTACCGTGGCCACAAGACAAAATATACAAAATAGGCACACTTACAAAAAGGAAGACAAGGTTCACTTCTAGACTCACACATCAGACGTGCAGCGGGCAGACCACAGTGAACTGTGGCCATAATATTCCTCACAGACAATTCAGTGGTCCAGCAATGCTTGACTGGCAAAGGCTGCTTAAGTACAAGCATTGCTGGCATGACAGATTGGGTACACTTGGGCGAGGCGCAGGAAAGGCAATCGCCGGAGTGGAACCAGCTGGCTGTCAAGAGAGAGGGGGCGTGGTCGGACCGGCAAGTGACAACGCCCACATGAATGTAGGTCAAAGAGGCTGCCTAGCAGCTGCTGGCCAGAACAGCGGCTGCAGGCACAGAAAAAAGAACAAATGACATAGAAGCAACAAGAACACAAAAGATAACGCATTACACAAATATACCAATACCTGATCCACAGACAACAGTCAGAACCGAGCCTAAAGGACAACACCGGCTCTGTTTGTGACACTTAGCCTCTTCAACTCTACTACCTTCAGCTCCACCTCCTGTCTTTTTGTCAGCGCCACCATCTCCAAACCATACATCATTGCATGTCTCACTATCGTCTTGTAAATTTTCCTTTTCACTCTTGCTGCTACCTTTCTGTCACAAATCACCCCGACACTTGTCTCCGTCCACTCCACTCTTCCTGCACCCTCTTCTTCACCTCATGTGTGCATTTTCCATTGCTTTGGATGGTTGACCCCAGGTATTTAAACTCATCTACTTTCACTACCGCTACTCCTTCCATCTTCACATTGCACCTGCCTCCCTCTCATTCACACTCTTGTATTCTGTCTTGCTTCTACTGGCTTTCATTCCTCTTCTCTTCAGAGCATACCTCCACCTCTCCAGGTTCTCTTCCACCTGCTCCTGCTCTCACTGCAGATCACAATGTCATCTGCAAACATCATGGTCCATGGAGACTCCTGCCTGACCTCGTCTGTCAGCCTGTCCATCACCATGGCAAACAAGAAGGGGCTCGGAGCCGATCCCTGATGTAATCCCACCCCCACCTTGAACTCATCCGTCACTCCTACAGCGCTCTTCACCACTGTCTCGCTGTCCTCATACATGTCCTGCACCACCCTTTTATACTTCTCTGCCACTCCTTTCTCATACAGTACCACACTTCCTGTCTTGGCACCCTATCATATGCTTTCTCTAGATCCACAAAGACACACTGTAACTCTTTCTGATCTTCTCTATACTTCTGCATCAACACTCTTAGAGCGAACATTGCATCTGTAGTACTCTTTCTTGGCCTGAAACTGTACTGCTGCTCACCGATTGTCACCTCTCCTCTTAACCTGACTTCAACAACTCTTTCTCATATCTTCATAGTATGGCTGATCGACTTTATGCCTCTGTAGTTACTACAGCTCTGAGCATCACCTTTGTTCTTGAAAATTGGTAACAAACTATTCCTTCTCCACTCCTCAGGCATCTTCTCACTCTTCAAGATTGTGTTAAACAGTTTGGTTAAAAAGTCCACTGCCATCTCGCCTAAACCTCTCCATACCGCCACAGGTATGTCATCTGGACCAGCCACCTTTTTATTCTTCATCCTCTTCAAAGCTGCCCTCACTTCCGCCTTGCTAATCCTCGGGACTTCCTTGTTCACTATCTTTCTATCTTAGTGCAGGCCAGCGTTTACCCCCACTACAGTGCTTCATGGATGATATCACAAGCCTACTGCAAACAGCAACATGCACGAGAAGGCTTCTTAAGAGACTTGAAGAACTGTTATCCTGGGCAAGAATGAAAATAAAGCCTGCCAAATTCCAAAGTCTTTCAATCCAGAAGGGTAACCAAGAGGACATGGTCTCCTTCCAAGTGGCAGGAGAGAGGATCCCAGTGCTGGCAGAACAACCCATTAGAAGTCTGGGCAGAGAGTATACAAAGGATCTTACAGACAAGCACATGGTAGTGGTAATCACAAACCAACTGAAAGAAGGGCTAAAGAGGACTGACCAGAGCTACCGCCCAGGCAAATACAAAGTTTGGTGTTACCAATTTACACTCTACCAATGTGTGGTGTGGCCACTGAAGTTATGTGAGATAACAGCAACAACAGCTGCAAACTTGGATCCCTTGGCTAATAATTACATCCGGAAGTGGCTGGGTCTACCCAGGTGCCTCTCTGAAGCTTCGCTGTTTGGCAAGAAGGCACTAAGTCTACCACTGAAGAACATCACACTTGGTTGCATGTTGGAGAAGGCCAGGCTGGTTCTAGATCTCAGAGAGTCAAATAACCAACTTGTCAGGAATATGGGTATCAAAATCTGAATGGGAAGAAAATGGAAAGCAGAGGAATGTGTAGATGGGGATATTTCAAGATTAAAACACCAAGAACTCATCGGAAGAACGCAGCAAGGAAGACATGGTTTGGGCTGGGGGACAGTAAAATTTTGATCAAAGGCATCCAAGCAAGAGCGGAGGCAGTTGGTGGTCGCAGAGGTGGCCAAAATGGAGGAGGACAGACTATTGATAAAAGCAGTCAACCAGTACCACCAAGGGCAGTGGACAAGATGGGAGGGAATTCTACCAAGGTCACTGGGATGGAGAGATCTATTCGTCAAGCAGAAATGCTTTGCAGGCAACAACAGCCTGTCTCTAAATTTGAATTTCTTCATCCATCCTCATCTCCCTCTCATTTTCTTTATTCATCAGCTCTTCAAAGTACTCCTTCCACCTTCTCAACACACTCTCGTCATTTGTTAGTACATTACCATTTCTGTCCTTAATCAACCTAACCTGCTGTACATCCTTTTTAGCTTGATCTGTCTGTCTAGCCAGTCAATACAGCTCCTTTTCTCCTTCCTTAGTGTCCAGCCTCTCATACAACTCACTATATGTGTTATCCTTTGCATTTGCCACCTCTCTCTTCGCCATGCACCTAGATTCTAAATACTCCTGTCTACTTTCTTTATCTCCCTGACTATCCCACTTTTTCTTTGCCAACCTCTTCCTTTGAATACTTTCCTGTACCTCCTCATTCCACCACAAAGTCTCCTTGTCTTCCTTCCTCAGTCCACTGGTTACACCACATACCTTTCTACCTGTTTCCCTCAATACTTTTGCTGCACTTTCCCCGTCATCTGGTAATTCTTCCCTACCACCCAGAGCCTGTATCAACTCCTTCCTGAACTCTGTGCGACCTTCTTCCTTCTTTAACTTCCTCCACTTAATCTTTGGTTCTGTCTTCACCATTTTTCTTTTCTTGCTTTGCAAAGTCATCCTACAGACTACTATCCGATGCTGTCTAGCTACATTCTCCCCTGCCACCACTTTGCAGTCTCCTATCTCTTTCAGATTTCTCTTTCTGCATAAGATGTCGTCCACCTGTGTGCACCTTCTTCCACTCTTGTAAGTCACCCTATGTTCCTCTCTCTTCTTTAAGTATGTGTTCACCACAGCCATTTTCATCCTTTTAGCAAAATCCACAACCAGCTGTGCTTCCACATTTCTCTCCTTAAGGCCATACTGACCCAGGACCTCCTCATCACATCTGTTCCCTTCACCTACATGTCAGTTAAAGTCTGCTCCAAACACCAGTCTCTCGCTCTGGGAACACTCTACCACTTCATCCAATTTACTCCAGAATTCCTCTTTCTCTTCTACCTGACGTCCCACTTGTGGGGCATACGCACTGACAACATTTAACATCACACCTTTGACTTCTAGCTTCAAACTCATGATTCTGTCTGACTCCCTCTTTACCTCCTGAACACTTTTCACATACTCTTCCTTCAAGATTCAAGATCGTGGGCTGCACGGTGGCGCAGTGGTTTAGCACTGTGGCAGCACAGTTTTACCCTCGGCCGGGGGATCGCGGGGATCATGAGGTCGTGGGTTCGATCCCAGCCCCCGACCAACAGTGAGCTGTGTGGAGTTTGCATGTTCTCCCCGTGTTGCGTGGGTTTACTCCGGGATTTCTCCGGTTTCCTCCCGCACACCAAAAACATGTAGGTTTAGGGCGCTCGCGCACGCAGCGACCAGCAGCCGGTGGCTTGTCACCAGACTGCAAACCAAGTCTACCTACGGGTACAAATAAGTAACAAAAAAAAAAAAAAAAAAAAAAAAAAAAAAGATTACTCCTACTCCATTTCTCTTCCTATCCTCACCATGGTAGAACAGTTTAAATTCCCCTCCAATGCTCCTAGCCTTGCTGCTCTTCCATTTAGTTTCTTGAACACACAGTATATCTACCTTTCTTCTCTCCATCATATCAGCCAACTCTTTGTCTTTACCAGTCATAGTCCCTACATTTAACGTCCCTACTCTCACCTCCACACTTCATTCTATCTTTCCTTTTCTCTCTCTCCCTCCTAACACGCCTTCACCCTGTCCTCCTCCTCGCTCAACCAACATTAGCCCAATTTCCACCAGCAACCTGTCGGTTAACAGCACCAGTGGCGGTCATTGTTAACGCGGGCCTCGACCGATCCGGTATGAAAGTTTCATTCGTTCTTATCTGCATGTTTGATGTGGCAAAGGTTTTATGTCGGATGCCCTTCCTGACACAGCCCTCCCCATTTACCTGGGCTTGGGACCGGCACTAGGAGTGTGCTGGCTTGTGCACCACCTGTGGCTGGGTTGTATTTTGCCCCGACCATTTACAGCAAAAACTGAACAACATACTTGGAACAAAATATTTACTTGTCAAATGGCTGTCTGGATATTAGAGTATTTAGTTACAGCTCCACAGACAAAGTATTCATTCATTACATTGTTGTAATATATTCCAGGATCCTGTCTGGTTTCACTGCAAACAAACCGATTGAAGCACATACAGATATCACATTCTCATTTAAATTCCTTCCCCTTCCCCTTCCCCACTAAGCAGGGCCTTCATCTCCCTGTGGTCATCAGGCTGTTGACTTTATTATACTGATGGCATTGTAGTGACTCATTACTGGCCATATGAGCAGTGACAGAGGTATGGACACATTTAATTGGTGTTTCTGAATCTACATGCCATTCATTGTGCAGAATGTAGATGTGCTGAGACTGTCAGGTTTCATTTCAGTTGCTATTCAACAGGTCCTCTTTTTGTCCTGAATGTTTAATAAAGCCTTCCTCTAATTCTGCAGCAAAGCCCAGAGGTCACACAGCTGCCTCCTTTGGTTGTTTCATCATCCAGTCTGCAAAGAAAAGTGCTCCATCTGTTTTTATGAGGACTGTTTTCAGACCTCACCAAAATAGGTCTGTATATGTGGAAAAAGTAATAAAGTTGTCAGCTTCTCCTCAGGAATTATTGGATATCATAGATTGATGCTGTCATGTCAGTCCCCCTATATACACACACACTGCAACATCAGGTTCACACTTTGCATTGGTAAAGAGATTTAATAAAAACTGCTGTTACTAAGGGCTGCATCTTCACATGAATGGATTCTGATTGCAAAATTAATAAAAAATGAATGACTCAACTGTCAAAATGACAGTGTTGTTAATGTATTATGTTCCCTTCAGATGGAGCAGTGTTTCTTGATTGAAATGTTGAAGATGTCACCCCTGAAGTTCAAATGATTTTACAAGTTTCTGTTTGACAACTTGGTCCGTGAATTTGTTGGCAGTATATACTCAAAAAATTGTACTGCTGATAATTCCACTTAAGTCAGGGCTTCAGTGTTATGTTAGAGCGGGTACTTTAAATCAGCCTCACATATCAAAGACCTCTGTCCCCCATGACCCCTCCTTTTATTCTGTGCAGCAGCTCCGTAAACTCTTGGTGAACCCACCATGCAGACTGGGAGCCCTCATCTCCTCATCATTAGTACTCTGCTGCCAAGAATTCGTCGCCATGTAAACAACCATGCCTTCAGATAAATGAAGACAGTCTCAGTGGCAGTCTGTCTTTCATTTGGTAGCATTGCCCCCCCACCCCACCCCACCTTCATCTGTGCTTCTGTACTGTGTAGCACAGCACAGGTTGAGGGTGTTTGGGAAATCCCCCGTGTTCAGCTGTTACCTTGTGACCTTTTGCCAATGCGTGTTTTTTTTTTTTTTTTTTTTTGCTCTCTTGACACTGTGGATGGGTTAGGATTTTTAATATACTCCCTGTGGGGAGACTTGAATAACGAAACCGAATTGTCTTTCATTTCAGTTTATTCAAGAAATCATTCCACTGTCTGCTCTTATTCTTGAGCAGCGAACAAAGAGAGTGAACACACCAAAGTTCTCTCATTTAAACCTTCTCACATCAAACCATTTCCCTCGCGGGGGAAATCACACATCTATATCAAAGTCTCTTTATTCACATTCATTAGCCTTTTATTTACATAACTCCCCCTTCTCTCTTCCCGAGCCTCAGTGGTCAGGAAGTCTTCTGTCCCCTGTCCTCCGCAGGGGGTCCAGGCTCTGTGGCTCCGCACCGCAGGGGGCTGGCTCTCCTTCATCGTGGTTAAATCACATATGCAGTGTCCAACATATACATGTCTCACAACACAGCCATACTCCCCACTTTTGCTTTAAAAACACCTGTTTCCTGCCTGTAGCATCTTGTAAGTAAATGAATAAGGAAGTGATAGATTTACATTATAATGAAGAATATGTTTTGATACTTTCACTAGGTTCTTTAAAAAGTTTTGAGTTTTTTTTTCTCTAAGCTCTTGATTAATCCCCAAGTCTGTTTTTTTTTTCTTTAAATTCTTTAAATTGCCAAAGATGATAAACAAGGTTAGTATAATTTCTTGTGTGGTACATTGAAATCTTTGGAATCAGTTTTGTGAACTTGTAGTCATGCTCTTTCATTTCAACAGAAATTTAAATCAACTGAACCAACTTTAATCTTTTGTAGGTGTGTGGGTGGTCTGGCTAGGTTCAGATATAAATATTTGCACCTTGCTTGAAAAACATGACTATCTCATGGCATCATGTAAATTTGGAGCCCAAAATTTTAAGCATTATCAGTCCCACTAAATTATGTGTAATTTGATCTTAGCGTTTTTGCCGTTTCCCACATACAAGGTCTTAAAAGCAGTCCTAAAAATGGTCTCTAAAAAATCATAAAATTTGCTTCCTTGTGACTACAGACATCGTGTAATGGTATTATTATTGTTTACCAGACTTTCAGAAAAATCTCACCTCCCACAGAACAGTGTAAGTGAACTCCACAGATGCATAGGGCACTCCCAACCACTATAGGGTTCCAAAGCTACAAGTTCAATCTCAATATTTTTGGGTAGAAATAAAATTGTCTTCAAAAACTAAATGAAGTACATGGCTATTAATTTGGAACACTGTGCATTAAACTGTTTAATTATCCATCCATCTTCTTCCGCTTAATCCTTTTCGGGTCATGGGGGGGCTGGAGCCTATCCCAGCATCTTTTTGGGCGAGAGGCAGGGTACACCCTGGACAGATCGCCAGTCCATCGCAGGGCCAACACAGAGACAGACAACCATTCACTCTCAGTCATTCCTAAGGACAATTTAGAATCCTCAGTTTTGACGCCAATTAACCTAACTTGCATGTTTTTGGCATGTGGGAGGAAACCGGAGAAGTCCTGGAGTAAACCCACGCAGACATGGGGAGAACATGCAAACTCCTCACAGATCACAGTTGGTCGGGGGCTGGGATCGAACCCAGGATCCCCCGGCCAAGGGTGAGTTGCTGTGCTGCCGCAGTGCTAACCACTCCGCCACCGCGCTGTTTAATTAAACCTTGTTTAATGTCTTAGCAGTAATGACTGCATCTTTAGTCATTTTGGTCATTTCATTAAAATCCATTGAAATGATTCTTTATATGATACACATGGGCAATTCATTTTAGTTTTCCCAGACTAGAGAAATTCACAAAAAAATTCTGAAGAGAATACATTTACACAAAAATATTGCAAAATTACAAGTGGCAAGTCAAAAGTTTGAGTAAATCCTAACAAGTTTGTGTGCATAAAGGAAAAATTATAACGAAGTTGCCGATTTGAGGGGAAAAAAGTCATACATTTACTAGAAAACCATCATAAATGTTAATTTAAAAAAGCCTCCACAAATTTATGAGGAACTAAAGGGTACTCAGTATGAGATGCAGACCACACCCTAAATGCTCAATCACTTTTTGAGAAACAGATTAGCAGTGTGACAGTTTTGACCTTATGACCTTGAACCTTTTGACTTCAAAATCCCATTTCACTACTGTTTTATTGATCACAATTCAAACATCAGTCAACTACAGCAACAACAAATGACATCAAGTCCTCTAAAAATGGTCTGTTATACAGTACTTCCTTTATAAAGTGGTGGAGATCATTGAGAGATGAAAAATTGCTAGATCTCCATATGACTATGGTCACCTCAAAGTTTTGACTCGGTCCAAATCACAAAAGGATCTCCCATATTCACACAAAAACTGCTTTTTTTTTTAGGCTTTAGGAGATCATTGGAGGCTATTGAGAGAGTGGACCAATTTTTGACCTCTCAATGATCTCCAGGCTGTGTAAAGGGGCCCTTAAAGATATTGGGAGTGTTCCTGGCAATTAGTGTTCTTAATTAAGCAAAAATGTCATTTGACCAGTTCGTTGGATGGGAATTATTCAGTGTTGCTGGTCTTTGTTGGTTAATGTTCACATTTGTAATAATTAGTGTTGGGAATATTAACTTGTTAACACAGTTAATTACGGTAGTCCAATTAACATATTTTTGAAATTTAACAGAAATTAACGCCCCCACGTCACTTCTGTTATAGTGGAACTTGAAACATGGAACAACTGTTCCACCGGGACAGTCTTTGGCATAGCACTCAATAAAGGCCCTTTTGCACTAGCACGGCTTAGCACGTCATGGTACAGCTCAGCATGCTTCGTAAGTCTTTGCACTAGCCTCAACATGGTTTAACAGCAGCGAATCTCAGCCCCACTCAAGGGCAGGGTCCATTCGTGCTGAGCTGTACCGTGTTTTGACATCAAAAGACTGGTCGCCGCTGATTGGTCAGGTCTTAACGTCACGAAAGCGCCCGTCTTCGTTGAAATCTGTATGACCGCCATTTGCAATCACGGACTAACTCGGTCACGGAGTAAATACGATATTAATACAGACAGCGTTGTAGGTTTTGCGGAACTCTACACCGTGGTCCAACGAAGAGGTGCGGAGTTTTCTCTGCTTGGTGGCAGTTACACAGTGAGGAGTGACCCGATGGCTGGCCAGCATACAACCGGACTATAGACAAGCTGAAGACGATCGTGAGAGAACCATCGATGGTGAGTGATTTGTAATAATGTGCATCTGTTTGCTTATTTATCCTGTTGGTGGTAAGCTCACTTTTTTTGAGCCGTTATGCAGTGCTGTTCTGTGCTGGCTAACTTTTTTTGCTAGTAGCTAACGCTAGCGCTAGCTAGTACCAACTGCTGAATCGCGCTTGTTTTCTCCTAAATATTTGCTTGTGAGAGCAAAACGATGAAATATGTTAATCCCGGTTAAAGTCCTGGTTTGTGTTTTGTATTGCACTTTGGTCCTGCGCATTAAATTGTGTGCAATTTAATGCTAGAATGTGTTTCCACATGCCAGGGTTAGCCTCCCTGTTTATGGTATGCATACTGGTGAAATGGACCACAGGAACTGAAATCTCGTCATATTAAAATTGCTTTTTCAAACCAGTGATTTATAAAGTCATTCATATAATTTTCTAAAGCGTCAGAATAGACCCACACACCTATTCTGTGGATCCTGCAGTGCTTTTCACTCATTTCAGAAAGAGAAATCCGTATATTGTATAGCTTCATTACACAGACAGTGATATATTTATTTATTTTAATTTTGCTGATTACGGCTTACTGCCCCTGAAAACCCCAAATTCTATTTTGCAAAAAATTGGAATATTACGTAAAATTAACTTTAAAAAAATAGTTTTTAAATATAAATGTTGGCCGTTGAGGTGTTGGTTAATATGGGCTGTAGCCATAATCATCAATATTAAAATAAACACTTTCAATATATCACTGTTCCTGTAATGAATCTATATATGGGTTTCACTTTCTGAAATGAGTGACAAAAATATTGAATTTTTTCATGGTTTTCTAATTTTTGAGATGTGCCTGTATAAGTGTTGAACTTGCTTGAAACTAACCATCCATTTCTGTCGTTCGCCTAGGCAAGACAAAATCAGCCGCCCCACAACCTACCTCACCACTGTGGAACGTACTGAAATCCTTTGCTTTTATAGGTAAAGTGTCAAAAGCACAATTTCCACTTAATATAAAAGGGACTGAACTGAGATTTATTTGATTGTGTGAATATGGCACATCAACTGTAAAATAAACCGCTTGTTAATGTATTTATTTTGTTGTCAGATCACTTGTGTGATCCTTTGTGAGTTATGTTCATAACTGTATGTTTTGGCGAATGTGAGATGTTCAGTCGTCAATATAATTTACTTTATATGTGTAGTTTATAGTCTATCATCAATAAACTCATGAATGTATTAATTAATTCTGATTGCTGAGGCCAAAGTAAAAGCAGATGATTTTAAATGTAACGCAGCCCTTGTAAAATCTAGTGAAGCGCAGCTACATGAAAATTGTGGTTAAATACAACAACGAAGTACTTTATTGTCACATTGGAATTGTAATTTCAATTCAATTCAATTCAATTCAACTTTATTTATATAGCGCCATTTCACAACAACAGTCATCTCATAGCACTATCAACTGTAGGGAGGACCCCCACAGTTGCAGAAAGACCCCAGCAATCAGGCGATCCCCTGTGAGCAAGCACTTGGCGACGGTGGAGAGGAAAAACTCCCTTTTAACAGGAAGAAACCTCCAGCAGAACCAGGCTCAGGGAGGGGCAGTCATCTGCTGCGACTGGCTGGGGGGTGAGGGGATAGAGAAGAAGAAAAGAACAGACATGTAGAGAGCAAACAGCACGATGGGGACTCAATCTATGGGAGAGAACAAACAAATGTTAATGACCAGCAAAAAAAAAAAAAATATTTCATAGAGAGTGAGGAAAGGAGTGAGGCCCAGTGCATTACTGGAGGTCCCCCGGCTGACTAAACCTATTAGCAGCATAACTAAGGGAGGGTTCAGAAAACACATGATCCCTCCCTAATTGTAGGCTATATCAAAAAGGTAGGTTTTAGCCCTATTCTTAAAAACAGAGATCGAGTCTGACTCCCGAATCCAGATTGGCAGCTGATTCCACAGGAGAGGAGCTTGATAACTGAAGGCTCTGCCTCCCATTGTACTTTTGGAGATTCTAGGTATTACAAGTAAACCTGCATTTTGGGAGCGTAGTGCTCTGTTAGGATGATACGGTAGTATCAGATCTTTTAAATAAAAAGGAGCCTGATTGTTTAGAGCTTTGTAAGTAAGAAGAAGGATTTTAAACTTAATTCTAAACTCTATGGGAAGCCAATGAAGGGAGGCCAGAACCGGAGAGATATGATCTCTCTTTCTAGTACCTGTTAAAACTCTTGCTGCAGCATGTTGGATCAGCTGAAGACTTTTTAAAGATGTTTTAGGACAGCCTGATAATAAAGAATTACAATAATCTAATCTCGAGCTAACAAAAGCGTGGATCAGCTTCTCAGCATCACTCTGAGACAAGATGCTCCTAATCTTGGCAATATTACGCAAATGATAGAAGGCAGTCTTAGAAACAAATTTAATATGTGAATTGAAGGACAAATCCTGATCAAAAATAACTCCAAGGTTCCTCACAGAGCTATTAAGAGAAAGAGTAACCACATCCAAACTGAAAGTTTGATTTGGAAAGGAATTTCTAAGGTTTTTTGGACCAACAAGAATGACTTCAGTCTTATCTGAATTTAATAGCAGGAAATTACAAGTCATCCAAACTTTGATTTCCTTAAGACAGGCTTCTAACTTGGCTAATTGATTAGTATCATCTGGCTTCATTGACAGGTATAATTGTGTGTCATCTGCATAACAGTGAAAATGTATACAGTGCTTTCTAATAATGTTGCCTAACGGAAGCATATATAAACTAAAAAGAGTAGGGCCAAGCACAGATCCCTGTGGAACTCCATGACTAAGCTTTGAGCTGAGAGAAAACTCATCATTTACATGAACAAACTGGAACCTATCAGATAAATAAGATCTAAACCACTGCAACGAAGTTCCATTAAGTCCAACATAGTGTTCTAATCTATCAAGTAGAATATTATGATCAATAGTATCAAAAGCTGCACTAAGATCTAAAAGGACAAGTACAGAAACTAGTCCATTATCAGATGCAATGAGGAGGTCGTTAGTGACCTTCGCTAAGGCTGTTTCAGTGCTATGATGGATTCTAAACCCAGATTGAAACTCCTCAAATAAACCATTTCCCTGCAGGTGGTCAAATAATTGCGTAGCAACAACTCTTTCTAAGATTTTTGAAATGAAAGGGAGATTAGAGATTGGTCTATAGTTAGCTAAAGCTCCTGGATCTAGCGTTGGCTTTTTGAGTAAGGGTTTAATTACAGCCGTTTTAAAAGCCTGCGGTACATGGCCTAAAGTTAATGAAGAATTGATTATATGAAGAATAAAGCTACCAATAAGTGGGAAGACTTCTTTAAATAACCTGGTAGGAATAGGGTCTAAAAGACAAGTTGAAGGTTTGGATGAGGAAACTATTTTGTCTAACTCACAAAGGTCGATTGGAGTAAACTCATCAAGACAGACATCAATAGAAGGAGTTGTAGTAGTTACAGTATTTAAGTTAACTGTGGGAAGAATCTGATTGATTTTATCTCTGATGGATGAAATTTTATTATTGAAAAAGTTCATAAAGTCCTGACTAGTAAGCTCTAAGGGGATGCTAGGATTGACAGAGTCCTGACTCTTTGTCAACCTGGCTACAGTACTGAAAAGAAACCTGGGATTATTCTTGTTCTCTTCTATTAATGCAGAGTAATAACTCGTTCTAGCTTTTCTAAGAGATTTTTTATAAATTAAAAGATGATTTCTCCAAGCTAAATAGATTTCATCTAAATTAGTAGAGCGCCATTTTCTTTCTAATTGACGAGTCTTCTGTTTTAAGCTACGAGTTTCTGTGTTGAACCAAGGAGTTAAAAATCTCTGATTAGACTTTTTCTTTTTTAAGGGGGCCACCAAGTCTAGAGCCTGATGCAGAGAAGCTGAAACACTATCCACCATGTTATCAATTACAGAAGGAGCAAGCTGTCTATAGCTTATTTCCGTTGTGTTGACACATGGCATAGAGGAAACAATCTGCATAAATTTGGAAACAGCATCATCTGAGAGGCATCTACTGTGATAATATTTTTCTTTAGGAGCCAAATAGTCAGAAATAGTAAAATCAAAGGTTAACAGACAATGGTCTGACAGTACAGGGTTATGAGGAGACACTACAAGATTTTCTATTTCTATGCCATATGTCAGAACAAGGTCCAATGTATGGTGGAGGTAATGAGTAGAATTTCCTACTTTCTGAGAAAACCCAATCGAGTCTAATATTGAATTAAAAGCCACATTAAGGCAGTCACTATCTACATCCACATGTATATTAAAGTCCCCTACTATAATTATTCTATCAGATTTCAGCACTAAATCAGCTAAGAAATCAGGAAATTCGGATAAAAATTCTGAATAGGTTGATGGGGGACGATAAACTATGGCAAATAAAATTGGGTTTAACCTGGAATTGCTAAAGTGCCCAACACTGAGGACCAGGCCCTCAAAGGAATTATAACATGTTTTTTGCTTTACATTAACTAGTAATTTGGAATGGTAAATTGATGCTACTCCTCCTCCACGACCAGAACTTCTGGGATTTTGACAGTTTAAATAACCAGAGGGAGTTGATTCATTTAAACCAACATAATCCTCTTGTCCTAACCAAGTCTCTGTAAGGGAAATTAAATCAATCTGATGATCAATTAACAGATCATGGACTAACAGAGACTTGGGAGTTAGAGACCTAATATTTAATAAACCACATTTAATTTTTAAATTATGAGGAGGAACAGAGGCCAAATCATTCAATTTAGAGGCTTTATGTTTAATTTGAGTTTTACCAATATTTTGCTTTATCACTTTGGGATGCTTATACATTATATTTTTATTTACTTTGGAGGGAGCAGACAACGATTCTCTGATGGGGAAGACAGGGGCTAAGCTGAGGGGTGGCGGATGAAGAGGAGCTGCAGAGAGGCGTGTAAGACTGCGACTCTGCTTCCTGGTCCCAACTCTGAGTAGTCATGGTTTTGGAAATTTGGATAAAAAAGATGCCAGATTGTTAGATAAATGAGAAGCACCATCCAAAGTGGGATGAATGCTGTCTCGTCTCATAAGACCAGGTTTTCCCCAAAAAGAGCTCCAATTGTCAATGTAGCCCACGTCATTTTTAGGACACCACACAGACAGCCAGCGGTTCAAGGATGACGAGCGACTAAACATGTCATCACTGGTCAGATTGGGGAGGGGCCCAGAGAATACTACAGTGGCAGACATCGTTTTGGCAAACTCACACACCGATTCTACATTAAGTTTCGTGACTTCCGACTGCCGGAGACGGATGTCATTAATGCCGGCGTGAATAACAATTGTGGAATATTTACAGTTACTTTTAGCCAGCATTTTCAAATTTGACTCGATGTCGCCTGCTCTGGCCCCAGGAATGCATGTGACTATGGCCGCTGGAGTCTCTAGGTTCACGTAATCCCTCCTGTTTTGTTATTCTTTTGAAATCTTGGATGGAATATGGGTGGGCAATATAAGCTGCAGCTTCAGCCATCACCCATTTCAGATAACCTATGTTGAACTGTATAATCAGAGGAGTTATTGTTTAATTTGACCTTGTTAGATTTTTTTCCCCTTTGTTATTAAATATAAATGTTGGCCGCTGAGGTGTTGGTTAATATGGGCTGTAGCCATAATCATCAATATTAAAATAAACACTTTCAATATATCACAGTCCCTGTAATGAATCTATATATGGGTTTCACTTTCTGAAATGAGTGACAAAAATATTGAACTTTTTCATGATATTCTAATTTTTGAGATGTGCCTGTATAAGTGTTGAACTTGCTTGAAACTAACTACCATCCATTTCTGTCGTTCGTCTAGGGAGGAGGGAATCGGCCGCTCAACAACGGACGTCGCCACTGTGGAACGTACTGAAATCCTTTGCTTTTATAGGTAAGTGTCAGAACCAAAGTAGCACAATTACCACTTAATATAAAAGGGACTGAACTGAGATTTATTTGATTGTGTGAATATGGCGCATCAACTGTAAAATAAACCACTTGTTAATGTATTTATTTTTTTGTCAGATCACTTTTGTGATCCTTTGTGAGTTATGTTCATAACTGTATGTTTTGGCAAATGAGAGATGTTCAGTTATCAATATAATTTAGTTTATATGTGTAGTTTATAGTTTATCATCAATAAACTCATGCAGTAAAAGGACACATTACAAATATTTGAGACCAATTGTAGTGCTTCCTTTTATATTTTAGCTATGCTAGTGCAAAACACCGCCCACACATGAAGCCAGGGCAAGAAGAGACACTTTTACAGACAAGACAAACTTTTATTGATAAAAGCTTCATATTTTGACTGACCGACTCCATACTCGGTGATGCACAACTTCAGTTAAAGTACCAGATTCCATTCAAGTGAATGTATTAATTCATTCTGATTGCTGAGGCCACAGTAAAAAGATGATTTTAAATGTAACTCAGCCCTTGTAAAATCTACTGAAGTGCAGCTACATGAAAATTGTGGTTAGAGGAGTTATTGTTTAATTTGACCTTGTTAGATTTTTTCCCCTTTGGTATATTATTCTATTTTCTTTTAATCTTTACTTTTAATCAATCCAAAATAAAGATTCATTCATTAATTCACATTCCACCGCTGGCTTTTAGCAACAAGTGTATTTCCCAAATAAGTTTTAAACTTGCTTTAATTAACCACCACCCATTTGTCTTTTGTCTAGGCAAGAGGGAAACTGTCACCCCAACTGGACCTTGCCTCACTATTTACAGAGATGCAGGCTGTAGATCTGTCGAACCAGGACCAGTACAGACCGATCTAGTTGCTTCTCAGTGAGGCAGCGTGTGACCATTCCAGTTTTTTTTTTTTTACAGTTTGAATTTTGCACATTCTGAATAATCTGGAATTTGCTGCTGATTGTAATAAAGAATTTAGTGACTTATGTGTTTGCATCATGATTTTCTATCTTTATTTTCTATTTTGTCTGTTAAGACACCGGTGGGAAAAGAGTCAACTGTACAAAGGATTAATCGGTGACCTTGAAAATAATGGCTCATTTTTAAGAAAAAGTTACCAAAACAATTATATTAACTAAAGACTATATTGTTAGAAGACTGTACAGAAGACCCTGCATACTTTAGTGACAGTACCAGTATATGGAGGAATTCTGGGTCATATTAGCATCTGCTCTTCATCATAATGGGTTTGGGCGGGGGTGTCTAATCATATGCCATGGAGGGCCAAGACCCTGCAGGCTTTACCTCCAACCAGTGTCTTCAACAGCAGATTCCACTGAACTTCTTCCACTGACTGATCAGTGAGATCACCTGCTGAAGAGACTGGGTAGAAGAGAACCTGCAGGGTCTTGGCCCCCCATGACACATGATTGGAAGCCCCCGGATTAGGTTTAATGGAATTTAACATTTTAACACAAACTGCTTTATGGTTCATAATTCTGTTGACAGACTTACATCAAACCAAAATGATTTCTCAAACTGCTGGATTATTCTTAGCTTTTTCAGTATTTCAGTATTTAATTTATGCCACATGGTGGTAACCTTCACATATAAAAAAAGAGACATCTGCAACAACTTCAGAGGTTTATTGTC
The DNA here is from genome assembly GCA_020510985.1 of Pholidichthys leucotaenia. Lineage (NCBI taxonomy): Eukaryota > Metazoa > Chordata > Actinopteri > Cichliformes > Pholidichthyidae > Pholidichthys > Pholidichthys leucotaenia. The sequence goes on along the minus strand of CM035841.1, from coordinate 298,009,220 downwards.
AGTGCAATTCCCAGTGCAATACGACATGATTGCATGTATAGTACATTGTTGATGCAGAGAATATATATTTCTACAGTGCATGTATCTAGTATTTTCCATGTAACCTTGTGACTGCATTATTTTAATTCCTTTTAATCCTAGATCAAGTTTGTTTTGGCATAAAATGCATGATAACTGTCAAATATATCTTATACCTAACTCAGTAAAGTTTACTTTTTGAATATATATTTTGTGGCTAATATAGTTATTAACATGGCGATCAAGTTGTGTCAGCTGATCATTTTTTTCTATGACACCACCTCACTCAGTGCTGCAGAAGCAGGTACGTGCATGATGTCTCAAACTGTCAACAGTCTCCATGATTTTCAAGCAGATCAGAGCAATTTGTTGCAAATTTGTTGCACAGGAAATAAACGTTTCTACAGACATTCTTAAGCTCTATAACCATTGATCGTTTGTGAAGCTGTGCTGACAATAGTGACAGGCTGATGAAATCCGTGACAGGCTGTGCAGAACGCCCAGAGCGAATGAAGCAGTAATTTCCCCACAACAGAGCCATCTGAAACACACACAGCGTACATATTTTAGTACCTAACAGCGATAAATTGCAGACATTAAAGTGTAGTACGACGTACTTGTAGCAAACTAGCATTAGCAAAATTAGCTTACCGTCATATATGACCTAGTTTGTATCCTCACGCCTTTGGCTCTCCCAGAAGCTGCAGAACTATTTCCAGAGTGTTTCATCTCGCTGTCTGTACCCTTGTCTAGCGGTCTTTTTTGCCGTTTATGGTGAAAAAAGCCACAGACCGAGGAGTCGCCTTGTACAGCTGTGTGTGTTATGTTTTGGTTGGGTTGCGTGTTCTACGTCACGGGAGTGTGGCGCCGCCTGCTGTTATAGAAATCCCACCCACCCAAGCTCAACACGGTTGTAATGCGGTTGTAGTGCGGACAAAAGCGTACCGAACCATGTTGAAGTAAATCATGCTGTACCGAAGTGTGCTGGGCTAGTGCAAAAGTGGCTTAAGAGTCCCACATAAACTCATTTTATTTAATTCTGGGTATTCAAATCGGTTTGCTGGAATATAGTTTTCACACTATGTGGACATCTGGAGAGTAGATTACATTTTAATAGACACTGAAATGAGCAACTGCAGGGAAAGAATCAGCTAGTCTTGTGCTAACCAGAAGTCAGTGTGAGGCTAGCCACAGTACACCAACTGTTTGCTTTTTTTTGTTGGCAAATATTCACTTCGACTGCCTGTGGGTGTGGATGAAGTACTAGAGATAGAAAAGTGATATCAACTCAGTTCACTCCAATGGATAACTTTTTTTTTTCTTTTACAATGGTGGCTCATGGAGCGCCAAATAGGTTAAAGGTGAAATATAGAAGATTTTCAGGAAAACAAAGATTTTTAAAAAAATAATACATCAACAAAGCGTTTAGAAACGTGAACAATGTAAGTCGTAATGTTCTTCTAAAAATTAGTATATTGTTGAAAAAAAAAATTGTAATTTTTTGGCGAGTCGACAATAATATAAATATTTACATCCAACAGCTGGAGTAAGACAAACACAGAAGTCCAGTGAGGATGTCACAGCCAATAGCATCACTAGCTTGATGTTACATGCCATCCATCCATCAATCTTCCTTTACTTAATCTTTTTTGGGTCGCGGGGGGGCTGGAGCCTATCCCAGCATCTTTGGGCAAGAGGCAGGGTACACTCTGGACAGATTGCCAGTCCATTGCAGGGCCAACATAGAGAGACAGACAACCATTCACTCTCACAGTCATACCTAAGGACAATTTAGAATCCCAGTTTGATGCCAATTAACCTAACTTGCATGTTTTTGGCATGTGGGAGGAAAAATCGGAGAAATCCCGGAGTAAACCGGAGAAATCCCGGAGTAAACCCACGCAGACACGGGAAGAACATGCGAACTCCACACAGATCACTGTTGGTCGGGGGCTGGGATCGAACCCAGGATCCCCCAGCCAAGGGTGAGTTGCTGTGCTGCCGCAGTGCTAACCACTCCACCACTGCTCTCCCTTATGTTACGTGCCATGTCTCGTTTTGGGTTGTTAGGTTGCCAGGTAGTGAATTACTCAGCTAAATACCTGAGCCTCAAGGCAAACGTCAGTTTCCCAATCGTTCTCAAGTATGGCATGACAAAGGAGCAGGATAAATATGAGTTCTACTTTTGATGGCTGATGTCTGCTGAAGAGTCTGAAAGGGCTGAAAAGTCACGCAGAGGTGACCTTTTTTCTTTTGACAGGTAAGCTAACCAGTGCTAGCTATGATGCTAACTAGCTCATTCATCTTCTGCTACTAATCTGGTGGTTAGGGGCGCCGGGGGGGGGGCAGTCTGAAGTCTCTGTAACCAACTAAATTTTATTTCTGACACGTTCACATTATAATTATGAGTGTATAATATCAGCCAATATATGGCTTGGAATACACCCCACTAACTGCTCCTTACCAAGCTGATATGTATGACAGGTTCATTATATGATCAACATTTGCATCTATGAATGCAACAGCACATATTAATTGTGCAGCAGTCATGTTTTACATAAATATTTTGTTTTTAATTATCAGCTTTGATGTGCAGCTGCTCAGTCTAATAATATGGTGTACAATGAAAAAAGTTTGTTGTTTATTGTTGTTACAGATTAAGATAATAATGTAAAACTTTATTGATCACCATGGTGGAAATTGAGGTTAAAAATTGTTTAAGTTCTAATAATAGAATAAGCAGGTCCTAATTTATTTCCTTACTAACTAATGTTACTGCACAGCATTACCGGATTTCTTGAGTCCCTGAAGTAGCTTTAATTATTTATGTAGAAATTTATGTCAGATTTTTGACGATCAAGTAATAAACTACAACATTTTTTCACCCTCTGTGAGGACTTCCTCCATCATTAGGTGAATAAGGACAGATGGGTGTTTGGACAATGTCATCATGATATAGCAGAGAAGAGCTCCACCAAACAGTGATGGAGAGAGGCTCAACAGTTTCTGAAGCCCTCACTGATGTGATGGACCAGTGGTGATTAAGGACAGAACATCAATATCTGACCTTTAGGTGAGTATGATGCAAAGTTTTACAAAGTCACGTTTCAAAGTCAGTTAAAAAGTCACAAAAAGGACTATTAATATGACTGTGGTCTCATAGATCAACATTTAAAAACCACATTCTGATGATGTCAGCAGAAGCTTCTCCTCCACCCCACCTGTGTATGAGGCCTGGACTCCATTAGCAGCTCAGGACCACAACCACCAGAGGGACCATCCAGTGAGGAAGACAGTCGGCAGCACACCAATGTAAGTTTAGTCTTATCAAAACATTTTACACACAGTAATGTATAAAGTATAAAGCCAAATCCTTTATTTTGAACTTTTAAATGTGTTTGTTTAGGAGATTTTTTAACTTCTTCTTCTTTTAGATTTGATTGGCATTTGGCTACCAGCTTATATGTAGGTGCATTACCACCACCTACCACATGTGTTCTTGACAACATTATAAGTTCTATCAGATTTTTTAACTGTTTTTGAAATGTTAAGGAGTGGGTTTTTTTAAAATAGTGAGTAACCTGGTCAAACCAAACGTAGATGCAATAGATATTTCTTTCTTTTTTGAATAACTTCTCAAAACAATAGTCAAAATTTGGCAGCTAAAATGTTTTGGACTTTCCATTTTTACTAAAACCACAACCTGCCTGTGCACTTGGTGTTCCAAGAATGTGGAATTAGAAAAACATTGTTCTTCTTCTTTAATCAGGTCCAGTCCTGCAGCAGGAATGAATATACAACACAGCCATCCATCCATCTTCTACGGCTTTTCTGGGGGTCCAGGTTATTGAGGCAGCAGTCTAATCAGAGAAGCCCAGAATTCCCTCTTCCCAGCCACCTCCTCCAGGTCTTCAGAGAGGACACCAAGATGTTCTCAGACCAGCTGGGAGACAGTCTCTTTAACATGTCCTGGGTCTGCCCCGGGGTCTCCTCCCTCTTCCCACAACACACACATAAAAAGTAATTCCATTTCTGTACCTGCTCTTTCCTTTACCGACAGGAGATTGTCATTCACATTATGTAGACCAAGCAAACTCATTGCAGCATTGCTGTAGTCTTAAACCTGTCATATACTGTCATGCTTTAATGCTGTTAGTCTGTGATGACACTTTCTTAGAGACTGTCCTTTTTTACATCAACAAATTGTACCTGACTATAGTAACAAAGGACAACACTGACTATGGGGACAACTAAAGCTGTCCAGAGTGTGTCCTAATCCTGATTTAATTAATTTCTCTATTGCGCTCCCAGATCTGCCCCATGGACCCTGCATCTGGACTGTTTATTTTTTAATAAATATTTTCCTCCAAATAAATTCCTGTTTGTTATATGTTGACTCACTTGAATTGAGGTAGATTTTCTTTTACATTCTACTCATGCACCTCCAAAAGTTGAATATTGTGGTGAATTTATTTTTAGAAATAACTCAAATCTAAAAAGTAAAACTTTGATATTTTCAATAATCCCATATAAATTTAGCCATTTTAAGATTTTTTTTTGTTTGAAATTTGGATGAATATGTCTGAGCTATTTGATATAGATCTGAATGGTGATGTGCTAATTTTTGGAGATACGGTATTGTTTTTACACAGTATTATTTGAAAAAAGATCATTATTCCACCATAAATTATTTCCAACTTCAGTAAGGATTATTGATTACAATGTTATGTATATATCTAATATGTACAGTGTATTTTAGGTTCTTGTTTATCACTATGTTATAAAAAGGTTGAAAATACTTTAGTTTTGCGGAGGTGAGGTAAACCATTACTTTGTAAATCTGTCACACTGAATAAACAATAGATTTCATCTTCTACAGGTAACTGAAAGGGCACAGATGAATTCAGGCATCCAACGTTTCACAACATTTATTTATATATTTTAAAACAATAAAAACAAAACACATTTACAACCTAAAATTAACTGGAACTGACATGAATAACTGCTGGAGCTTAATAACAACAGCTGTTTTTTTTTTGGTTTTTTTTAAGCATGCGTAGCTAAAACGGATGAACTTCATCATCATCATAGCAGTTTGTCGGGGGCAACAATGACTGTTTCATTTAGGTCTGATCAGATTCCTCCACGCAGCTCTGTCCTTCGTTCATTTCAGCCGCTTGTATCCGCAATCTTGTTCTTTCGGTCATTACCAAAAGTTCGTGACCATAGGTGAGGGTAGGAATGTAGATTGACTGGTAAATTGACAGCTTTGCCTTAGAGCTCAGCTCCCTCTTCACCACAACAGACCGGTACAATGTCCGCATCACTGCAGATGCTGTGCCGGTCTGTCTGTCAATCTCTCGCTCCATTCTCCCCTCACTCATGAATAAGACCCCGAGATACTTAAACTCCTCCACTTGGGGCAGGAGCCTGTCCCCAACCCGGAGAGGACAATGCACCTTTTTCCGGCTGAAGACCATGGACTCTGACTTGGAGGTGCTGATTCTCATCCCAGCTGCTTCACACTCAGCGGCAAACCGTCCTAGTAAGACCTGTAGATCATTGCTGGATGAAGCCAGCAGGACAACATCATCTGCAAACAACAGAGATGAGATCCTGTGGTCACCAAGCATGACACCCTCCGTTCCCTGTCTGCGCCTAGAAATCCTGTCCATAAAAATTGTGAACAGGATCAGTGAAAAAGGGCAGCCCTGGCGGAGTCCAACTCTCACTGGGAATGAGTCCGATTGAGTGTTGGCAATACGAACCAAACTCTCACAACAGTCGTACAGAGACCGAATAGCTTGTAACAACAAGCCCGACACCCCATACTCCCGAAGCAACCGCCACAAAAAACCACGAGGGACACGGTCGAATGCCTTCTCCAAGTCCACAAAACACATGTAAACTGGTTGGGCAAACTCCCACAAACCCTCGAGGATTCTCGAGAGGGTAAAGAGCTGGTCCGATGTGCCACAACCAGGATGAAAACCACATTGCTTCTCCTGAATCCGAGGTTTGACCAACAGCCGGACTCTCCTCTCTTGTACCTTGGCTTAGACCTTCCCAAGGAGGCTGAGGAGTGTGATCTCTCTAAAGTTGGAGCACACCCTCCGGTCCCCTTTTTTGAAGAGAGGAACCACCACCCCGGTTTGCCATGCCAAGGGCACTGCCCCCGACCTACATGCAATGTTGCAGAGGCGTGTCAACCATGACAGCCCTACAACATCCAGGGCCTTGAGGTACTCAGGGCGAATCTTGTCCACCCCTGGGGCTTGCCCACCAAGGAGATTTTTAACCATCTTGGCGACCTCAGCCCCTGTGATAGGCGAGTCGTCCCCCTCGTCCACAAGCCCCGCTTCCTCTGTGGAAGGCATATCAGTGGGATTGAGATCCTCAAAGTATTCCTTCCACCGCCCGACGATATCCCCAGTCGAAGTCAGCAGTGCCCCATCTGCACCATACACAGTGTGGACAGGGACCTGCTTCCCCCTCCTGAGCCGCCGGACAGTTTGCCAGAATCTCTTCAAGGCCGACCGAAAGTCTTGACTTTAAGTTGAAAGTTGCAAGAGATAATGGCTTGCTGTCAATTAGAAAGATGTAGCATATGATCCAAAGTTTCAAATGGGAATAAATTTACTCATCTAATTTGCATAATGTCACGGCAGCTATATAAATTACATAACTCAGTCAAAAGTGGACTTCAGACACATTTACACAGAGAATGGTTTGGGTTTTTTGACACCGTTTTGTCTACAGGGGTATGTTTTTATCTAATCTTCAAAGTATATGAACCAGAAAATCAATAAAATGTAAAAAAAAAATATATATATATATATATATATTCGTCTCTTACTTGTGGCCGGGGGGGGGCTTGCTCGCTCACGTGACTGGTCCGTTTTCAGCCATCGTGGTCATTGTTTTGCATTTGGTTGGTCATTTATGCTCTCTACCACATCTACAAACTCTTATGATTATCCCACATGAATTTCATTTGTATTACGCTGCTATTTTTTCTGTATCATGCAGTTTCAGTCAGGATCGCTGCCGCCATGACCGATCATGGCGGTGGCCACATTGGTGTTGTGAGCTCAAAGCGGATAAAAGGAAGAATAATAATGAGGATTTCTTCTTCTTTGCTGTATTCCATGTCAGCCATGAGTCCTTCGACGCATATCTGCCACCTTTGAACTGTCAGATCAGTACAGATCAGTACAAATTCTCAGTATAACCAAGGGATGTCAATGAGTTGACAGGTGCAGTTGCTGCGCTGTACCACTGGGGGCGCGCGACCCGTCCATGAAATGTGGACAGTTAAAGAGTTAACCCAGGCAACGTCCGAGCCAGTATGAGTTGCTCTCTGACTGACCATTTCATGAAACTGCTTGCAAAGTATTTGAGTACCACTAGCTTTTGATGGACTAGCGGCACATTCTTTGCAGATAGAGGTATTACCAGTGGCAAGGAAAGGCCAAGACAAACTGACTCCAGTATCTGATGCAGTGACTGACCAGATGATAGGCATAACAGACCATAAAAGTGTGATTCACCATATTTACAGAAACCACAGAACTGACAGCAGTCAAAGTCCTTACAATCTGATCTAAAGTGTTGTCATAATTACGCTGTCAAAACTAGAGGGCTATCCGGTTTGATCACAGCTGTGCTACATTAGCATTACTGTCAATAACACTATACCATAGCCTCCAGCAAGTGCTGTTCATCTCTTCCTGGCAACTGGTACAAGATTATAGTGAGTCAACAGTGTGTGCGACACCTACTGGCCAGGAGGTCAGAATCCTTTATAGTGCACTTTTTAAGACTTAAAAGTTTTGATTTTAAATTATCAGCACACTGGAATCAATTGGGCGTGAGCAGTTTAAGATTCAAAGGCAACCATGTGCACAGTTAAGAAATGCAACTTTTCCTGAGCAATGAAATTCTTACTCTGCTCTCCGAACAAATGCCAAGGTAATAAATACACATCAAGTATTAGTGTTTAGTATGTTTTTTGAATATTTCTCACTGGATTAGTAAATTTAGGCAACATTAATGAATAAAATGTTAGGCTAGTATACAGTGTAAAGCTCTCACTCTTTTACCCTCTTTCTCACGCTACAAACCTTATTTGTCGCTCCAAAATAAGGAAAATACTGCATTGTCATGTTGACTTACTTCAGATTTAACACAGTAAGAGTGCTCAAGGCAAGGTATGGTCAAGGCTGATTGCTCTGCCAAGCAGACTGAACATATTCTAAAACTTGTTCTAAGGTGAAGAAGTGTATGTGTTGGGGAAAAAACAACTTAATGTTTATTATGTGTATGCACACTCCCACCACCCCTACCCCCCAGTTCCCCCTGCGATTAATCGCAGTTAACTAATTAATCAAAACTTTCCAGTCGGGATTAATTTTGGAAACTGTGCAGTTAATTAGTTTTAAAAAGGTCATTGATTCCCAGCACTAGTAATAATGTTTGTGATAATATAAGCTGTTTTATGAAAGGCTTCTCTCTCACTCACATTCTCTCTCTTACACACTCACACACACTATATCCAATATTACACCAGTACTGTACAATAAATCTCGATCACACATCAAGAACAAACAAAAAAAAAAACAGTTCCCATCTTATAACAGCTGGACTGATTAATAAAGGCACCCCATTTAAATATATAATTGTATATTTACTGTGTAACAGTTAAATCTGAATTAAACCTGATGAAGCATTTTTACAACCTGATCCGTTTCAAAAAATGGTTAGGGTCTCACTCGTCAAACACATCTTGACAAGTCATGTCCAGGATTAGTTTTGATTTGTAGATTACAGCTAACAATTACCCCATTATATTCTGTCTGAAGTGGACCCACTGCACTTCACTCAATCATTTTTCATGAAAGCATATTATATCTTGATGTTGCGTCTTTGTTAATAAGTTTAAAGCTCTATTTTCCCCAAAGAGGAAATGTGTATTTGGCTTCAGTATCAAAAGCAGCACACAGCTGTTTACCCTCATTAATAGAAGAATTGATGAGGGCAAATGATGACAGAAAGACAATCAACCGAGACAAACCATCTGCCATGTTTTGTTTTTGTCTGGGCACTAAAACTAATGAATGAGGGTGTTTTTCAGTGACACAGTCCAGTAGTCTTGGTGTCTGTTTGTGTGTTCTCATTTGGTTTGATCATGTTAAGTCCTTGGCCACAGTTCAGCGCTGATGCAATGCAACTCGGCTGTACTTGTTTTGGTTAGCATCTGCCTCTCTAAGTGAAACAGCAGATACCTGCTTTCCTTTCAGTATACTGAACTTGTTACTTGTTTGGGATGATGGAGTTTCTGCATTTCAATGGATCGCTGATTGTAGCACTAAAGTGGCAAGTTTTAGCATCACTTTCCTTTGGTAATAATTGAGTCTTGTGGAGCAGCGATGGCACTCGAAACTTGAACGGCAACATTATACAGCTGCAGCCAGGAAAATTAAATTCTTTGGAGAACTCACTCTTGAAGTCCTAAGCTTGAAAATTGTCTGTGCTTGTTTTGGGTTTGATAGCTGCTGTTGTCTTCTGATAATGTGATTTTTAAGCCTTGCCTTGATTGAGTCTTTGTTCCTTTACCCTGTCAGAATTGTAATTTCAAAAGACAGCCGTGTTTCCAATGAACCTTTGAATCCTTGAATACACTTTTGCTTGGATAATATTGTTCCTTTTTGTGTGTATTGCAGCTTCGTACACAACCCTTCCTTTCTTGTAAGTGGCTCACTGAGGTTGCAGGGTGAGCCGGTGGTGGGACTCTGCTAATGGAAAGGTTGTTTGGTGGATAAACTGCTCAACTGGCCCAGCCTTGGCCATCTGCCTGACCCACTGAGTATCTCTTTGTGCTCCCAGGGCTCATACAAACAGCTTTCATTACCAGGCCACACCACTTGTCTTTTAAATCAGCAGAGCATGCCGGCGGGCTGCACAGCCAGCTCAGGACAGCAGACACCTGATGGCTAGCCTGACTCTTGTGAGAAAGACAGTTGCATGAAACAAAGCTGGTAGTGGTTATTACTTTTAAGTGGACACGTGTGTGTGTGTGTGTGTGTGTGTGTGTGTGTGTGTGTGTGGCTGTGTGCGCTGATGAACAAGAACTACACTTATTTGGTATTGGTAATAAATCAAAGCAGCATGTTTGCTGCTTCATATAAGTGAAATGGCTCTACAAGGACATGGTCCACATAGCCCTTGACTGACAATGACAGTGTGTAGGTTTAAGCCTTACCAGTCATCCTGTATTAAAGGTATGCAAGCCTGTCAATTAGGGCTGTCGCGGTAGAGGAATTTCCCCTGTGGTGACGGTGGACAGCTCAACACCGCGGTATGCAGTATTATTGCAAATGTTTTTAGGACCCTGTGGACTCATAATTTAAAAAGGGTTTCTAACATGTGGCAAATGAGGGAAGTTGTGAGAGTCTCACTGCAGCTCCGCTTTCAACTTTATGTGCATGTGTCACAACTGTCCGAAGCTCCGCTCTTTCTACACGCATGAACTGCTGATTCTGTTAAAAAAAAAAAAAAAAGATAATTTTCATAAAGCAGTGGCGGGAACTACGGGATGTGTTGACTGGAGACTGCAGCGACATTCAGCTTATTTAAGCAGGACAGGCTCCATACAGGACCCTGCGTGGCTCTTGTCTCCGTGATTTTTGCCGCTGTCCAAAAAATCACATTCAAACAAGCTGCTCTCGGAGCTCATACACAGGAGCATACACTGTCAGCATCATACACACTCCGCTCAGAAGGAAATAACACGCTTTGTGCCTTTTCGGTGCTCACTGTCACGGCTGTATTTAACAAGGAGTCAAAATGCTTTCACCACTTAAGCTGGATTCATGCTGCACTTCCGCTGTCCGCGTACGTGCAACCGGAAACCTTGTGTGAAGAAATTTATGTCATCGTCTCCACTCTACTAAGTGTCTGCAGTGCTCGACCGTGGAAGCAGCGTGCAGCCCAAATTTTGTGACCGCGCCGCCTGCCCACGACCTGAACACATTGAAAAGCGCATGCACAAGGCTGAACGTTCACAAGGTAGCAATATCGACACAGCATACCAAGACAAAGTAGACGAAGAAGACAACGAGGAAGCTGAAGACGAGAATAAACATACATGAATCATACATACATACTTCAGCAGCAGCAGCATCTTCATGGAAAAGGAGTGAAAACCGGGAAGTCAAGCAGCAGAAAACAAGCAACGTTACTTCATTGGTGAAAATCCTGGCATGTCAGCGCATTGGCGCTACCTATAGGGCGGGAGTGAAACTACAAATGATAGTTGTGCAGCGTCAACCGCTTGGCCAGGGTAGATGAAAAAAGTGAGCATGTACAGCGCCGCGTGCGTGCTGGGCTCGTCCAAAGCGCACACGGACCAAAGTGGACTAGAGGGGAAATGCAGCATCAAAGAGGCTTAACTGCCTGCTGGAGTCCGTCTGGAGAGAGTGCCCCAAACGGAGCTGCCGCCACTGGGTGCTGACAACAGCAGCACTGTGTACTGTGGAAGCTTCTAGAGTACCGGGTGCAAACATGCTGTTGGCAATAAAATACACTTCATTTAGCAATTTATTTAATAATCAATAGGGTCACATAAGTGAACAACGAGATATAGCCACACACACAAAAAAGTGAACACCGTGGTTGTTGCGGTTGGTTGTTTTCCTCCGTGGTAGGTGAGTCCATAGCGCGGTATTACATAATTGCAGTTATCGGGACAGCCCTACTGTCAATAGGCCTGATGTAAAACCCGATGTTAAGTGCTCAGCCTTTGTCTTTTTTTAAAGGAGGTGAAAGTGCAATAACTCCTTTAATTGCTTAAACATGATTACATTTCCTTTAAACTCGTCCAACCATGGCCACTCTTCTCAGTCGTAACATCTGAGTGCCGTAGCAGACCAGATAGCAATAACAACAAAGCCATTAGAATATAAATTTGCTGTAGTCTGGAGTGTGTCCTTGCTGAGCTCTTCACACCCCGACTGAATGATTGCCTGACTTGTTTCTGCAGCAACAGTTTTGTTTACTGATGAAGACTTTGACTCATGGAGCAATGCAAACAAGAGTGTAGACATGGCGCCCTCTGCTGTAGACAAGTTGTAATGCATAATTTACTCAGCTCTGATAACCAGTTACTGCCCCTGTTGGTACATAGAGGAGAGAAACAAAGTTTATTTTACCAGCAGGACCTGTAAGAGATCACACTAACAGGAAAAAGATGCATCACTAAAAGCTGCTGTAACTTCTGCACTGTACAGAATAATGATCAGATGTGTGTTTGTGTAATGTTCAGGTGATCATCGAGGTGACTGAGATGCTGCACAATGCCAGCTTACTGATAGATGACATTGAGGACAACTCCAACCTGCGTCGTGGCTTCCCCGTTGCCCACAGCATCTATGGTGTTCCCTCGGTTATCAATTCAGCCAACTACGTCTACTTTTTGGGGTTGGAGAAAGTACTCATTCTGGAGCACCCCGAGGCTGTGCGGGTGTTTACCAGTCAGCTGCTGGAGCTGCATCGTGGTCAGGGACTGGACATCCACTGGCGGGACACCTACACATGTCCCACTGAGCAGGAATACCGTAACATGGTGCTGAAGAAAACTGGAGGCCTCTTCGGGCTGGCTGTTGGCCTCATGCAGCTCTTCTCAGACTGGAAGCAAGACCTCAAGCCTCTGTTGGACACCCTGGGCCTCTTTTTCCAGATCCGGGATGACTATGCCAACTTGAGCTCCCGTGAGTACAGTGAGAACAAAAGCTTCTGTGAGGACTTGACAGAGGGCAAGTTCTCTTTCCCTACCATTCATGCCATATGGTCACATCCAGAGAGCACCCAGGTGCAGAACATCCTGCGGCAGCGCACAAACAACATGGATATTAAGAAATATTGTGTGGACTACCTCGAGAAGGTGGGCTCGTTTGCCTACACCCGACAGACTCTGCGGGATCTGGAGGCAGAGGCATACCGGCTCATAAAGGAGTTGGGGGGGAACCCTCAACTGGAGAGCCTGGTTAGACACCTCAGTCAGATGCATCATGAGGCTGAGGCCAAAGCAGAACCTGGTGCTGAGCCACACTCTGACCAATAGCACTGAGCACCACGTTACACTCCCACTTGACTCTCATACCATCCCTGCACACAGGTAACTGCAGATACACCGATGCAAACACATTCCTGAAAAGCTCAACAACACACCAGGATATTACATCATGAGTTATAATTAATGCTTGAACTTGAACACCCAGTTTCTGGCAGAGCAGCCTCAATTGTTGCCTTCTGTGTGTTTTTTTTTTTGTTTTTTTTTTTACTTTGTGGCATCTTTTACTTTACTAAAATAATCAAATTGTAGCTGTGCAGGCAGAGGAAGACATGAAATGTGTTTTTAATCAAAAAGCCTTCCTTCTGATGTGCTCTACAGTGAACATGAATGCATTTCCCCTGTGTTGCCACCAAATGCAAATTGCTTCTTTGCCTGAGTATTTTTTCCTCTTTGTGGGTGGGTGTGTCATTGCTGTAGTCCTTTTTTTTTTGGGGGGGGGGGGTGTCTTCAATTATTAACCTACCAGAGTGCCAGTCTTTAAATGACTTCCGGTACTCTTGTCTACTTATTTGACAGTGTATGTAAGTAATGCTCATGCTACATATGAATACTGTGATGTTTCAGCACAGTTCCTCACCTATTGTGTATTTATTGTTTGTCTCTGGACACTGTGGTGAAGTAAAGCATTTCTTTTGCCATTTATTGAATAAAACGCATTGACAGTAACCTGCTGATTTAATGGTTTTTGGGGAAAAAAGTTTGGGTGTAGGGTAGGGCTGTCACCAGTACCAGTTTTTGGACTCAGAATACTTGGGAGCAGCCCAGTGAAGATATCCAAATATTCTGTGAATTTTTTATTCCACCTAAGTAGACTGCATCAGCATTAATGGTTTGGGTTTTTTTTTTCATAAATGAGATTTTTTTTTTTTATAAATCTTATGACATTCTGCATCTTTTTTCTTCCCATATTCATATTTTTAATGTTATGAATATGCATTTTTATGATTTCCCCCCCCTTAAATTTACACCTCTTCTTGGAAATTTAGAATTTCTTTCTCATGAATGTGCATGTTTGTTTTTTGTCACAGATTTGAATTGTACACAGTATATGCAAATTTACTGATGTAAATCTGACTTTATTTGGTAAATTCTATAACTTTATCTGCTTTTTTGTGAGTTTGTGAAATTTCTTTGAAATGTGCAGCAGGTTTTTTTTGTTTATAAAATGGGGAAAATTTGTAACTTATTTAAAGTTGAGCATTTCAGGGGGAAGAGCAACTATATCCAAATATCACATTTGAATGAAAAATTAATGCCACTGTAATGAATGAATCTCCAGAAAACTGAATATTTTGTTATATTTCTACTGCAACGGCAGATTTAACTGGTAAGGGAGGCATGTTGAGTCTAAAGTTGATTTCACTGTCAACATTTTGGCTTAAAGCTCAAGAAGAATTGCACTCAGCAGAGATGCAGACCCATGTCTCTCCTCTATTCTCTAACAGCTCTGAGTAGATCCTTCATCCCTTTCTTATATTTTTTTCCACAAGATTGGGTCAAATAGATAAGCATATGCATCAGTGACATGCTGTAGGTTCAAGTTTCCAGGCTCTTAACCTTTGACCTTGTTGTGCCAAAGCTCATAACCACAGGTACTTGGACTCAAGGCCAACCTGTGTAAAAAGTCTGGTGACGCTAGGTTCTCAAGTTAGAGCAGTGACAGACAGAAGCCACTGTCCTACCTGGGTAATTTCAGTTTCTGATCCATAAGAGGGCAACATACCATATTTGGGCATTTTCGTGACTTGTTGAGCCACATTATTTTTTTTTCCACAATATCTTTATTGAACCTTTTCTTTTTTTTTTTTTAACAAACATGATACAAACAATCAAACACTAACACTAAAGTACTACAAAAAAAAAATGCACTAAAAACACCAACAACCACCAACAAAATCAAGTCTTCAACAATGCTCCTCTGTTTAGTCTAGACAATCCAATACATAAGTATACATATTATGTTCACCAGTTTGGAATTTACAAGGTCCACACACATCATTCACCTTCTTCTTCAAGAGTTATGTTTAAATTTTTTACATAATCAATAAAAGGTCTCCATATATTCTCAAACACAATTTCCTTTGATTTTAGTATATATGTTATTCTTTCTAATGGAAGGTTTGTTAACATCTGTCTTAACCACTGAGTCACATCTGGTCTATGAGTCTTTTTCCATAATAGTGCAATACATTTTTTGGCATTAAGCAAACTGAGGTCTATGAATGTTCTTTCACTTTTATTAAAATTATGCTTTTCTGGGTACAGACCCAACAAAAACAGTTTAGGATTCAATATGATTTGTTTTGAGATTATTTTTTCAATTGTTACCCTCACCTCTTCCCAAAACATTCTTATTAATCTACATTCCCATAAACAATGAAATAGGGTTCCTTTACTTTCCATGCATTTTGTGCATGTATCTGGTATATTTTTGTTATATCTATTTAACTCCTCCGGTGTAACATACATCCGCATTAACCATTTGAAATGTATCAATTTAAGGCGTGCATTTATTGATTTGGTTTGAGCTTCTGTACAAGCCAATTCCCATTGTTCCTCTGAAATTTCAATTTGCAGATCTTCTTTCCAGTAGTTTAATCTTTTCAGTGAATTTTCACTTGAAGATAGTGTCAATGAGTTATAAAACTCTGAAATAATACCCTTTCTTTTACTATCTTTCATCATCATTTTTTCCAAGGATGAATAAATAGGTCGAGTGAGAGCTTTATTTTGATTTGATCGAATAAAGTTTCTAAGTTGAAGATATTTAAAAAAATGTGTTCTATTGAGATTAAATTTGATCCTCAGCTCTTCAAAAGACATTATGTTGTCTGCACCTGGCAAATATAAATCCTGAATCTTTTGTATCCCTTTTAAATTCCATACTTTAAATACAGCGTCCGCTCTCCCTGGTTTAAAATATTGATTACCCCATATTGGACTAAATTGTGACAATAACTGTGGTTCTTTTAAATAGTTTTTAGCTTCACACCATATTTTGATCATATGCTTTACAAATGGATTTTTAACTTGTTTTTGTAATTTTTTTGCCGAATCTGAGTATATGAATATGGGAAGAGGTAAAGGTAAATTGTATGATTCCATTTCAGTCCAGTGAGGGAGATCATTTGATGAAAAATAATATGTCATAGACCTCAGTTGTGCCGACCAATAATACAACATAAAATTTGGACATTTCAGACCTCCACGATCAAATGGTAAATATAATAAAGACAAACGTAATCTAGCCCTCCTGTTGTTCCATATAAATTCCACTAACTTTTTTTTTATTCTTGAGAATAGATCTAAAGGTGGTGATAAGGGAATGTATTGAAATAAATAAAGTATTTTAGGTAAAATATTACTTTTAAGTATATTGATTCTCCCGATCATCGACATTGGTAGTGACATCCATCTCTGAGTTAACTCACTGATATCTGACATTAAGGCTTCATAGTTGACACTGGCGACTGATTCTAGCTTAGGCATAATTTGGATTCCTAAATATTTAAACTGATTTACAACATTGAATTGATTTACCTCAGGGGCTGGGTAATTTCTCTGGGTCTCATTTAGCATTAATATTGAAGATTTAGTTTTATTTATTTTATATCCTGATATTTCCCCAAAATTCTTTATTAAATTCAACAAGGTTGGAATTGATTTTTTTAGATTCGACATAAACAAAATTATGTCATCGGCGTACAGGGAGATTTTATGTTCTGTTGGTCCAACTTTAATTCCATATATTTGTGAATGTAAACGTATCGCTATCACTAAAGGTTCAATTGCCATAGTAAACAGTAAAGGTGAAAGTGGACAGCCTTGTCGACATCCTCTATTTATTTTTATTGGTTTTGAAATATTGTTATTTGTTAGGATTTCTGCTGTAGCATTATTGTATATTATTTGAACCCATTTTATGAAATTATTTCCAAGTCCAAACCTTTGTAGGACTTCAAAAAGAAAGGGCCATTCAACTCTATCAAAGGCCTTTTCGGCGTCCAATGATAGGAGAGCTGTATCCGGTGCTTCTTTATTAAAATAAATAATATTAAATAGTCTTCTTACATTATGGAAGCCTTGTCTACCCTTTATAAAGCCATTCTGATCTCGATTAATAATATTTGGTAAAATTTCTTGTATTCGTCTTGCTAAAATTTTACAGATTATCTTAAGGTCGGCGTTTAATAGGCTTATTGGTCTCATATTTTCACATTTATTAGAGGGCTTACCTGGTTTTGGCAGCAGTATAATTAAGGCATTATTTATGTATGATGGTAAATTATTATTTTGAAATGCTTCTAAAACCATTTCCAAAAAAGGTTTTATTAATTTATTCTTAAATTTTTTATAAAGGTCAACTGGAAGACCATCTGGTCCTGCACTTTTTCCTGATTTCATATTATCAATGGCTAGCCCAACTTCTTCTTGACTAATTTTAGACTCCAATATCTCCCTGTTTTCATTTGGAATACACGGTATAGATAGTTCGTTCAAAAACCCATTTAGTTTTGTTAATTCAGGTTCATTTTTGGTATCATATAATTTTTCATAGTAATCTCTAAAGGCTCTATTAATTTCTAAAGGATCTATAACTACCTGTCCATTACTTATAATACTGGTAATTGGTGTTTTAATTTCCAATTGTTTAATCTGCCATGCTAATAATTTTCCTGATTTTTCACCTTGTTCATAAAAAGATTGTTTCAATCTTAGAAGACTCGAGGCAGCTCTATTCGCTGATTTTTTGTCGTATTCAGCTCTCAAAATCAGTAATTCATTCTCCAACCTTGGGTCACTTCCTGCATACACTTTTTCCTGAAGATTTTTTATTTTATGTTCCAATTTAGCTCTCTCCTCTCGAGTCTTCTTAGATTTTGATCCTGTATAACTAATAATATGTCCCCTAATAAAAGCTTTGAAAGCCTCCCACTTTACACATGCTGATGTTTGTGTAGTATTGATGTCAAAGAACTCGTCTATCTGTTTTTCTATATACTTGACAAATTCCTCATCCTGAAGCCATTTATGCTGAAATTGCCATCTACCTGATTCCTTTATCAATTTTTTATCTACATATATTAGACAACAGGGTGCATGGTCAGAGATCACGATGTTATCATAAAAGCAGTTTTGAATCTTGGACCTTAATTCTGTGGAAATCAAAAAATAATCAATACGTGAGAATGTCTTGTAGGTACTGGAATAACAAGAATAGGCTTTAACTTGTGGTTTCATTTCTCTCCATATATCTAACAATCTCAATTCTTTCATAAAATGATTAATAGTCATCCTACATCCAATGTGCGTACAATCCAGTCCTGTTGATCTATCCACACCTGGATTCAATGTACAATTAAAATCCCCTGCTATTATATGTTGCCCTGTAAGTGATGATAAGATGAGAAATAAATTAGCAAAGAACTTCTGGTCATCTATATTGGGACCATATAAGTTCACAAGATTTATATTTTCTAATAGCAAAGAACCTTGAATGATTACATATCTTCCAAATTTGTCTCCAATTACATTTTTCACTTGAAAAGGAACTGATTTATGTATGAGAGTCATAACTCCCCTGGCTCGGGATGAAAATGAAGAGGTGAATACACTTCCCTGCCATCTACTCCTAATTCTTTTAACATCCTCCTCTATCAGATGAGTTTCTTGTAAAAACACAATTCTTGAACCCATGTCCTTTATTTTATTCATAACTTGTTTAAGTTTTTTTAAATTTTGTAGACCTCTGCAATTCCATGAAGTTAAATTAAGATTAACACTTTGGTCCATGATCAATAGAGAGTTTGGGATTACCTTGCAGTGTAAACATGCTCATACAGAGAAGCAAAAACATGAGTGGTTGAACATTCATCCTACAAACTACACACAAACAAATTCCCCCTTCCCACACTTGTGGCAAACCCCCCAAAATCAAAAGAAAAATTCTGTCTCCCGATATAGCCATCGACTGTTCCACATCCACGGGGAACAGCCTAAGCCACTCCTTCTTCATCCTCCCAATCACCCTAACTCTACTGCTTTTAATGACGTAACATTAACTCTCCTCTGTAGTTTTCCAACTTAACTCCAAAATTTTTACCAACTTTGTACATCCTAGTTTTTTTTTTTGTTTGTTTTGTTTTTGTTTTGTTTTTTTTTAATATATAATACAATCTATATTTTGTAAACTTACTATTTACTTCAAGTCAGTCAGATGCCTGTGCAAATGCTTAGTTATTCTACCTTATATTTTGTTCATGCTTAGCTCCCACCAGTCTCTTCTTCTTCTTTGATCTTCTTGATGAACTCCTGCGCCTCCTCTGGGGTCTTGAAGATGTGGGTTCTGCCCTCATACGTGGTCAGCAGTCTCGCAGGATAGATTACACCATGACGAATCCCAAGGTTGCGCAGCTCCTTACGTACGGGATCAAACTGCTTCCTCAATTGCTGGATTCCTGTGGCCAAATCTGGGTAGAACCGCACCTGCTGGTCCTGGTGTTTAATCTCTCCTTTAGCACGTGCAGCGTTGAAGATCTTCATCCTGTCTCTGTTGCTTAGAAACTTCATAATTAAGGTCCTCGGCGGTCCCTTATCTCTCCGTGGGCCAATACGATGTGCTTTTTCCAGAACCACTGCTGATTGCAACTCCTCGCTGCCCAGCACCTCCGGAATCCACTTTTCCAGAAAGGAACATACGTCCCGACCTTCTGATTCCTCTGGAAGACCCACCAGCCTCAAGTTATTCTGTCTCGACCGAGATTCCAAATCCAAAATATTATCTTCCAGAGATTTATTTTTTTTTTCCAAAGTGCGCACCTTTAATTGAAGACGGGTGACGTCATCTTCAGCACTAGCGAGACGGAGCTCCATCTGCGCCGTTCGTTCTACACAGTCACCCAATTCCTTTCTTATTCCTTCCAGCGCTGTCATAATCCCATCAAATCTAGAGGAAAAGTCCGCTCTCATTGAACTCATGGCAGCCATCAGCGCATCTGCGCCATTCCCCGCAGAAATCGCACCGCCGCCAGCTTCCTCCGCCATATATGGAGCCTTGTTTGCTGCGTCACAGACCTGAAAGTCCGTTAATTTGGACTGTTTCGGCGGCTCGCTTTTTCCTTTTCCTGGTTTTCCAGCCTTAGGCTTCGCCGACATATCCTCGCCCAAATGCTGGGATACGTTCTGTCCCAAATGAGAGAGTTATTTGCCGATTTTTTTTTTCCAGGAGCAGAGCAGAGCGAGACACGTCCGTCCTACGTGGCAGCCATAACCGGAAGTCGAGCCACATTATTAACACCACAAAATAATTCAGTGCTGTACAGTTATGATAGCCAAACAGTTTGCTCTGGAATTCAGATCCATCCATCTTCTTCCGCTTAATCCTTTTCAGGTCGGGGGGGCGGGGGGGGGTGGCTGGAGCCTATCCCAGCATCTTTGGGTGAGAGGCAGGGTACACACTGGACAGATCGCCAGTCCATTGCAGGGCCAACACAGAGAGACGGACAACCATTCACTCTCACAGTCATACCTAAGGACAATTTAGAATCCCCAGTTTGATGCCAATTAACCTAACTTGCATGTTTTTGGCATGTGGGAGGAAACCGGAGAAATCCCGGAGTAAACCCACGCAGACACGGGGAGAACATGCAAACTCCACACAGATCACTGTTGATCGGGGGCTGGGATCAAACCCAGGATCCCCCGGCCAAGGGTGAGTTGCTGGGCTGCCACAGTGCTGACCACTCCGCCACCGCGCTGCCCCTGGAATTCAGGTGTTGCAGAAAATATTTTACATCTTGGACTTGATTGACTGCCAAAAAAATTTTACATCCTGATATTGCAGTTAATAGATCACTGCAAGACATCTGATTATTGGGATTTATCAGAGAGAATATGGAATTAATGACATTATTGCTGCTTTGAACTTCCAAAACAGTTTTCCATCCTCTGAAGAACTTCAACATGCAGTTGTCTTAAGTACATTTAATTCAGACATTTGTGGAGCACCAAGTCATAACACGGGTTATCTCTAGATGCTTCATACATGAAACAAATGCTCTCCTATGAACAAGCACTGGCTGACATTGGGGAGGAACACCTTTTTTTTTTTTTTTTAAATAAGAACCCTCCAGCATAACCAATGTTGGGAAGGACCACCGTCTGTTGACTAGAGTTAAGAGGAAAGACAACATTGTCACAGGTGTAAATGGGCTAATAAAAGTAAATTGTATTCATTATTGAATTAAAGTTTTCAGAAAGTTTGTGTGATCATTTTTCAAGGTTTATTCCTGTACTGACTATAACATTATAGCTGGAAGACCCCTAACAATCAAGTGTGACCCTCTTGTTTGCATTGAATTTTAATTACTTTTTTTGCCCAATGTATCTTAGATTCCTTTGGAACTTACTAGTCAGGACTTTATTAACTTCTTCAACAATAAAATTTCATCTAGTAGAGATGAAGTAAGTCAGCTCCTTCTAATCATTAATTTAAATAGTAACGACTGCAGTGCCTTCAACTGACATTCATTTGGACCAGTTTACTCTAGCTGGACTTTCAGAGTTGGATAAAATGATTTCCTCATCCAAGTCTTCACCTTGTCTTTTAGACTCCATTACTACTAGGTTATTTAAAGAAGTATTTCCATTTCTTAGTAGCTCTGTTCTTCAAATAATTAATTCATCAACATGAGGCCCCATACTGGAGGGTGTTCATGGTGTTGTCGTGTTCATTCTCTGCATGTCCGTTCTTCTTCATCTCTATCTCCTCACCCCCAGCAATCCACAGGAGATGACTGCCCCTCCCTGAGCCTGGTTCTGCTGGAGAGTATTTCCTGTTAAAAGGGAGTTTTTCGTCTCCACTGTCATCAAGTGTTGCTTACAGGAGTTCATGTGATTGTGGAGTCTTTGCCAGTTTGAAAGTACTACAAGATACAGTGGGGTAAAAAAGTATTTAGTCAGCCACCAATTGTGCAAGTTCTCCCACTCAAAAGATGAGAGAGGTCTCCAATTTTCATCATAGGTATACCTCAACTATGAGAGACAAAATAAGAAAAAAAAAATCCAGAAAATCACATTGAAGGATTTTTAATGAATTAATTGGTAAATTCCTCGGTAAAATAAGTATTTGGTCAATAACAAAAGTTCATCTCAATACTTTGTTATATACCCTTTGTTGGCAATGACAGAGGTCAAACGTTTTCTATAAGTTTTCACAAGGTTTTCACACTGTTGCTGGTATTTTGGCCCATTCCTCCATGCAGATCTCCTCTAGAGCAGTGATGTTTTGGGGCTGTCGCTGGGCAACACAGACTTTCAACTCCCTCCAAAGATTTTCTATAGGGTTGAGATCTGGAGACTGGCTAGGCCACTCCAGGACCTTGAAATGCTTCTTACGAAGCCACTCCTTCGTTGCCCGGGCGGTGTGTTTGGGATCATTGTCATGCTGAAAGACCCAGCCATGTTTCATCTTCAATGCCCTTGCTGGTGGAAGGAGGTTTTCACTCAGAATCTCACGATACATGGCCCCATTCATTCTTTCTTTTACACGGATCAGTCGTCCTGGTCCCTTTGCAGAAAAACAGCCCCAAAGTATGATGTTTCCACCCCCATGCTTTACAGTAGGTATGGTGTTCTTTCTCCTCCAAACACGACAAGTTGAGTTTTTACCAAAAAGTTCTATTTTGGTTTCATCTGACCATATGACATTCTCCCAGTCCTCTTCTGGATCATCCAAATGCTCTCTAGCAAACTTCAGACAGGCCTGGACATGTACTGGCTTAAGCAGGGGGACACGTCTGGCACTGCAGGATTTGAGTCCCTGGCGGCGTAGTGTGTTACTGATGTAACCTTTGTTACTTTGGTCCCAGCTCTCTACAGGTCATTCACTAGGTCCTCCCATGTGGTTATGGGATTTTTGCTCACCGTTCTCGTGATAATTTTGACCCCACGGGGTGAGATCTTGCGTGGAGCCCCAGATCGAGGGAGATTATCAGTGGTCTTGTATGGCTTTCATTTTCTACTAATTGCTCCCACAGTTGATTTCTTCACACCAAGCTGCTTACCTATTGCAGATTCAGTCTTCCCAGCCTGGTGCAGGTCTACAATTTTGTTTCTGGTGTCCTTTGACAGCTTTTTGGTCTTGGCCATAGTGGAGTTTGAAGTCTGACTGTTTGAGGTTGTGGACAGGTGTCTTTATACTGATAACGAGTTCAAACAGGTGCCATTAATACAGGTAACGAGTGGAGGACAAGGGAGCCTCTTAAAGAAGAAGTTACAGGTCTGTGAGAGCCAGAAATCTTGCTTGTTTGTAGGTGACCAAATACTTACTTTACTGAGGAATTTACCAATTAATTCATTAAAAATCCTTCAATGTAATTTTTTGGAATTTTTTTTCTCATTTCGTCTCTCATAGTTGAGGTATACCTATGATGAAAATTGGAGACCTCTCTCATCTTTTAAGTGGGAGAACTTGCACAATTGGTGGCTGACTAAATACTTTTTTGCCCCACTGTAACTGTTGCTGTGAAATGGCACTATATAAATAAAGTTGAATTAACAGCAGCTATTTGACCAATAAAATAGCAGGGAAACAGAAGTTATGGGTGACAATGAGAATTCATCTCAATGTCTCTCTAGATTTGTTGAGTGTAATTATCTGTTACCACTGTTGTTAGTACTTGGGGGAGGTGTGAGTCATCAGTTTACAAGCTGACGGATAAGGAACCGGTGAATTCCAAAGCTTTTGCCTTGTTTGGAAACATTAAAATAGGGTAACCAAATTGTGCCTAAGCTAGAATTAGTCGCCAGTGCCAATTATGAAGCCTTAATGACAGACATTAATGAGTTACTTCAGAGATGGATGTCACTACCAATGTCGATGATTGGGAGAATTAATATACTTAAAAGTAATATCTTACCCAAAATACTTTATTTATTTCAATACATTCCTTTACCACCACCTTCAGATCTATTCTCAAGAATTAAAAAAAAGTTAGTGGAATTTATATTGTAACGTTGGGGCCATGTTAAGTGAATTTCCCAGCATGCTTTGCCAGTTTGAAACGTTACTGTGTGTGTTAAATGTGTTATTTCTGAGTTATACTGCTGGGTCATTATAACTGCATTATAATGACCCAGCAGTGTTTAGCAGGATTAGGGCAAGATGTATCATGTGTGTGTAACCATGATTCAAACAGGGGTCTGTGAGAATGACCTCCCCTGCTCTGTGTACTAAGTGGCAAGTTGGGGTTGGGGTGTGTGTAAAATAAATCTGGTTGATCACAGCCATCTGCTCCATTTTCTTTGTGTGAACCCTTGCAAACGTCACATTGGTGTCAGAAGTGGGATCTCCTGTCCAAAGCAGTAATGGGGCGCTGACATCGGGACGATGTCGAGAACCAGAGGGGAGTAGTGTAGCGAACTCAATATGAGCACCCTACTTGGCTTGCCAAGTGGGTTGACCCTATTGGCGACACAGGTAGGGTGCGGGACTCCGGAGCGGGAGGCGTGAGTTCAAATCTCCCGGTGGGACGTCGCCATGTCAAGCAGCACGTTATACTGGGACAATAGGAAGGCCAGATTACATCTGTCCTTACTATATTTACCATTTGATCGTGGAGGTCTGAAATGTCCAAACTTTATGTTGTATTACTGGTCAGCACAACTGAGGTCTATGACATATTATTTTTCATCAAATGATCTCCCTCACTGGACTGAAATGGAATCATACAATTTACCTTTACCTCTTCCCATATTCATATACTCAGACTCGGCTAAAAAATTACAGAAACAAGTTAAAAATCCATTTGTAAAGCATATGATCAAAATATGGTGTGAAACCAAAAAATATTTAAAAGAACCACACTACTTGTCACAATTTAGCCCAATATGGGGTAATCAATATTTTAAACCAGGGAGAGCAGATGCTGTATTTAAAGTATGGAATTTAAAAGGGATTCAAAAGATTCAAAACTTATATTTGTCAGGTTCAGATAACAATGTCTTTTGAAGAACTGAGGATCAAATTTAATCTTAATAGAACACATTTTTTTAAATATCTTCAGCTTAGGAACTTTATTCGATCAAATCAAAATAATGCTCTCACCCGACCTACTTATTCATCCTTGGAAAAAATTTTGACGAAAGATAGTAAGAGAAAGGGTATTATTTCCGAGTTTTATAACTCATTGACACTATCCTCAAGTGAAAATTCACAGAAAAGACTGAATTATTGGAAAGACCTGCAAACTGAAATTTCAGAGGAACAATGGGAATTGGCTTGTACAGAAGCTCAAACCAAATCAATAAATGTACGTCTTAAATTGATATATTTTAAATGGTTAATACGGATGTATGTTACACCGGTGGAGTTAAATAGATATAACAAAAACATACCAGATACATGCACAAAATGCATGGAAAGTAAAGGAACCCTATTTCATTGTTTATGGGAATGTAGAAAAATCAGAATGTTTTGGGAAGAGGTGAGGGTAACAATTGAAAAAATAATTTCAAAACAAATGATATTGAATCCTAAATTGTTTTTGTTGGGTCTGCATTCAGAAAAGCATAACTTTAATAAAAGTGAAAGAGCATTCACAGACCTCAGTTTGCTTAACGCCAAAAAATGTATTGCACTACTGTGGAAAAAGACTCATAGACCAGATGTGACTCAGTGGTTAAGACAGATGTTAACAAACCTTCCACTAGAAAGAATAACATACATATTGAAATTAAAGGAAATTGTGTTTGAGAATATATGGAGACCTTTCATTGATTATGTAAAGAATTTAAACATAACTTTTGAAGAAGAAGGTGAATGATATGTGGGGACCTTGTAAATTCCAAACTGGTGAATGTATAATATGTATACTTATGTAATGGATTGCCTAGACTAAACAGAGGAGCATTGTTGAAGACCTGTTCTTGTTCGTGGTTGTCGGTGTTTTTAGTACTTTTTTTTTTTTAAATTACTTTAGTGTTAGTGTTTGATTGTTTGTGTTACGTTTGTAAAAAAAAAAAAAAAAAAAAAAAAAAGGTTCAATAAAAAATATTGTGGAAAAAAAAAATAGGGCAACCAAAACATAAGACTTACAAGGCCGATAGCAACAAGACCATGGTCACCATCAGTCGTGCATCCCTCACCAGTGGGTGTAAGCCAGTCCAATAATCTTGTCTGGACTCTGTTGGGTCACTCTCTCAATTTCTTTTCTTCATTTCTTCTGACAATATCCTGTTTCTT
The DNA here is from genome assembly GCA_020510985.1 of Pholidichthys leucotaenia. Lineage (NCBI taxonomy): Eukaryota > Metazoa > Chordata > Actinopteri > Cichliformes > Pholidichthyidae > Pholidichthys > Pholidichthys leucotaenia. The sequence goes on along the minus strand of CM035841.1, from coordinate 297,982,827 downwards.
TTCTCTGCTGGCTCCATTATGACTTCTAACAATACCAAGCTATAGTTAGTGGCCACCTAATACTGTGCCTTATCATTACTGTTTGAGATGCATTTAAAATGTGCCAGTTGTAGTCTTTTTGTGTTCCTACCAGGACAGTTAAAATGAGTAGAGAAAAGGACCACTTCCCTTCAAAATAATCTCATTTTGTTGCTTTAAAGCCTGAAATGAAGACAGACTAAATTTTATTTTTTTCCAGCTTTATCTACTCAGTGCAACAATGGTATAACATCCAACTGAAAGACACTATATTGGTAACAGACCAGAAAAAAAAAGCAAAAACAGAATCACTGGGATGGATAAAGGGTCCCCCTTTTGTGCCAGTGTTTTATTGAACAACCTTTTGCTTTAATTACAGCATTTAATTTGTTGGGCTGTCTTTGAATTATTTTATATTTATCTTGTGAATTTTACGTATCCACAACTTTATCCTGGAGATCAGCCCTTTGCCACTCATATCGTTTGCTTCAAATGCACTACCAAGGACTGAAATGCTACAGGAATAGCTTTTTTACGCTGAGCTAATCTAAATTACCACAACTGATAACAGGTAGAAGACAAGTGACTTGGTGTGCCGTTGAGACGGTGACTAGCTACACCTGATTGAGTTTACAAATAATTTTTTGGAGGGGGTGATCCTTTACCCGGCTCATTAATTCTGCTTTTAAAAAAAATTGACCTGTTGCGGTTACATCTAGGTGATATGCTGTAAGTTGCACTGACTAAATGTGGCTGGTTAAAACAAAAGTGGTGTCCAACTTTATTTCAGGCTGCAAATCAACAAAATGTGACCATTTTGAAAGGTTACTCTTTTCCATACTCACTGTACATGGCAGTACTGCAGGAGATTCAATTCAGTTTCAATTCAACTTTATTTACATAGCACCATTTCACAACAGTCACCTCATAGCACTTTCAAATTGTAGGGGAAAACCCCACAATTGCAGAAAGGCCCCAGCAATCAGGCGATCATGAGCAGCATTTGGCGATGGTGGAGAGGAAAAACTCCCTTTTAGCAGGAAGAAACCCAGCAGAACCAGGCTCAGGGAGGGGCAGTCATTTGCTGAGACTGGCTGGGGGGTAAGGGGATAGAGAAGAAGAGGAAAAGCCTATGCTGGAAATGTTTGCCCAGTCAAAAGATGAATAACCATCAAAATGACTTTGAAAAGCTAATTCTAAGATGAAAATCTTACATAGTGTTGTTTTAAAGGCAAAAGACACAACATTCTTATGTCCTGGCCGTAGGTATTGCACTTACTATTGCCCCAACTGGTTGGTAGAGACACGAAACATCAACCCAGTTATTCTATTGGCTGTGACATCCTTACAGGCCACCGTAATCTCGTCATTCAAGTTCACAGATATAAATACAGTGGTGTGAAAAAGTGTTTGCCCCCTTCCTGATTTCTCATTTTTTTTGTATGTTTGTCACACTTAAATGTTTCAGATCATCAAACAAATTTAAATATTAGACAAAGATAACACAAGTAAAAACAAAATGCAGTTTTCAAATGAAAGTGTTTATTAAGGGAAAATAAAATCCAAACCTACATAGCCCTGTGTGAAAACGTGATTACCCCCCAAACCTAACAACAGGTTGGGCCAACCTTAGCAGCAACAATTGCAAACAAGCATTTGTGATAACTGGCAATGAGTCTTTTACAGCGCCGTGGAGGAATTTTGGCCCACTCATCTTTGCAGAATTGCTGTAATTCAGCCACATTGGAAGGTTTTTAGCATGAACTGCCTTTTTAAGGTCATGCCACAGCATCTCAATTGGTCAGGACTTTGACTAGGTCACTCCAAAGTCTTCATTCTGTTTTTCTTAAGCCATTCAGAGGTGGACTTGCTGGTGTGTTTTGGATCATTGTCCTGCTGCAAAACTCAAGTGTGCGTCAGCTTGAGGTCACATACAGATGGCTGGACATTCTCCTTCAGGATTTTGTGGTAGACAGCAGAATTCATGGTTCCATTTCCCACAGCAAGTCTTCCAGGCCCTGAAGCAGCAAAACAACCCCAGACCATCACACTACCACCACCATATTTTACTGTTTGTATGATGTTCCTTTTCTGAAATGCTGTTACTTTTACACCGGATGTAATGGGACACACACCTTTCAAAAAGTTCAACTTTTGTCTTGTCAGTCCACAGAGTATTTTCCCAAAAGTCTTGGGGATCATAAAGATGTTTTATGGCAAAATTGAGATAAGCCTTTATGTTCTTTTTGCTCAACAATTGTTTTTCGTCTTGGAACTCTGCCATGCAGGCCATTTTTGCCCAGTCTCTTTCTTATGATGGGAGTCATGAACACTGACCTTAACTGAGGCAAGTGAGGCCTGCAGTTCTTTGGATGTTGTTGTGGGGTCTTTTGTGACCTTTTGGATGAGTCATCACTGTGCTCTTGGGGTAATTTTGGTCGGCCGGCTACTCCTGGGAAAGTTCACCACTGTTCCCCATGTTTTCGCCATTTGTGGATAATGGCTCTCACTGTGGTTCACTGGAGTCCCAAAGCTTTAGAAATGGCTTTATAACCTTTTCCAGACTGATGGATCTCAATTACTTTGTTTCTCATTTGTTCCTGAATTTCTTTGGATCACAGCATGATATCTAGCTTTTGAGGATCTTTTGGTCTACTTCATTTTGACAGGCAGGTCCTATTTAAGTGACTTCTTGATTGAGAACAGGTGTGGCAGTAATCAGGCATGGGTGTGGCTAGAGAAATTGAACTCACTTTCCAAAGATGTGATAAAGGACAGTTAATTTATGTTTTAATGGGGAGGGGCAATCACTTTTTCACACAGGGCCATGTAGGTTTGGATTTTTTTTTTTTTTTTTTTACCATTAATAATAAACACCTTCATTGAAACACTGCATTTTTTGTTTTCTTGTGTTATCTTTGTCTAATATTTAAATTTGTTTAATGATCTCAAACATTTAAGTGTGACAAACACAAAAAATGAGAAATCAGGAAGGGGGCAAACACTTTTTCACACCACTGTATTATGACTGTTTTGGACCCGTAAAAAAAATTAAGTATTTTATCATCAATATATAATTTTTATAAAGAATATAAAAGCTTTAATTCAACACCTTTGTAAACACTTTTGATGTATTATTTAAAAAAATGTTTTCATGAAAATACGATCTAGTACACCTTTAAGTCTCTTTGTTTCGAATGAACTCTTAACGATGGTAACATTAAGACAGTGGTGGCCTAATGGTTTGGGATGTGGACTGGTGACTGGACGGTTGGCAGTTCAATCCCTGGACTGGCAGGATCAGATCTGGGTGGGACAGATGACAGAGCAGTGTTTTCCCCTCCCTTATTAACCCCCCTTTGACACCCTTGAGCAAAGCCCTTAATCCCAGCTGCTCAGTGACCACAGGTCAGTCTGCGGCTGTGCTGGGCTGCTTCCAGGTGTGAATGTGTGTCTGTGTGAATGTGAACAGAGTGTCCTTGAAAAAGAGAGGTCACCTCTCAGTGGACCTCCCCTGTATAAATAAAGGTTAAATTAAAAAAAAAAAAACTGGTTCCCTGGGATTTCTCCCTCTTTCAATGGTAAATTATGTAGCGCTTTTTACTCGTCTGCTAGATGACCAAAGCGCTTTACAGATCCTGCTATCCACACATTCGTGGCGGCAGAGCTGCCATGCACCGGCACTTGGCCTGACCCACCAGGAGCAGCTGGGGGTTTGTGTCTTGCTCAAGGACACTTCGACATGCAGACTGCAGACAGAGTGGGAATCGAACCACTGACCCTCCAAATAAGTAGTCGGCTACACTACACCAGTGTAGTGTAACATTCACCCCACTGGAGTCAACAGTGAATGTAACCACATGTCCTCTACTGTTGCTCTGTTGATTTCCTTTTTTTTCCAGTGTGAGCAATTCAGCTGCTGCATGCTGAACAGTGGAGGATGTGAGGTGAGTCTGCTGATGGGAGTTATTACAGAAACGCCTGTTTTGTTTTGAGGAACCTTGACTGGATACACAAACAAACGGAGGCAGCAGGCTGCATTGGCTGGTATGACGTACTGGGCACCGGTTATCTAACTCCTCCATTATCTGCTGTTAGTGCTGTTGTGAGCTTGTCCTCAGCTGCTGGGAGCACAGAGGCTATCTGTCCCAGACAGCTCTGTTGACTCACTGAAGCTTTTGCTCTGGACAGGTGCAATTCAGTTAATTCTTTTTTCTCTTTTGGAATGAATTGCTGCTTCGGTGAAAATGTATCTCTTCATTAAAATGTCAAAGTCCTGAAAATCTGGGGGACCAGCACCTTGGGTAATTTCCCTTTTAAGCGCAGAAGAGCAGGAAAACTTGATGCAAATGTATTTCTGATTCAATAAACAGAGACTTGTGAAGTGGCTTTTGGAGAGCTGACTTAGTCCATCACAATAATCAAAGCCTCTCACGGTTCTCATTTCTTCTCCCCCTCTCTCTCCAGGTTGACTAGATTGATTTTCCTCACCCACGTTGTCTGAATTCTCTGTTTGAGAGAAAAACAGAATAGTTTCTGTGTGAGGAGCGATATAGCTCACTTACAGTCGCCCTCGTTCTTGACAAGCTCTGGATTATTTATCAGTGGGCTGAGTTTTAAGCATTGTGTGGCTTGGTAGCCCTCTGATGGATATTTGAAAAACAAGTCTGAAAACCTTGGTACTGAGAATGTAAACAGATGTTGCTTAGTTTGCACACCTCCACTCATTTTTTTATGCTGATTCTGTTACTTTACTCTGAGGTCTTACTCTCTAAATAACATACTTTGACAGAGTTAGACATTTCTTCTATCTTTCAGATATCAGCCTTGAAGCATTCGCACCTCCAGACTGGTAGAATAATTGCAGTCCTTCTCTGTAGAGCCTCTGAGCTGCTCCACTTGAGCACCTGGCGGGACACTTTATTCCTCACAGCGTCTGAAGATAACCACCTACATGGCCGCTTGATGTTTTCAGTGCAACTCCAGCCAGTGGTGTGTTAAACTATGTTCCATGATGGTGCCCTTGAAGAATGTTTAAGTCAGTTTCAGGCTGATGAAGTCTGGCAATGGCACATTTTATTGTTATCTAATGCCATGCCAACAATCAACAGAGCACAAGTCTTGTAGCACTTTGAAAAATGTCCATGAAATAAAAGCAAAAAAATAAAAGATGTATCATTAAAGATTTTTAAAATGTCATTTATACATTTAGTGCTGTCTGTGTTTAGATTAATTCCCAAAAAAGTACATCAGAAATGAGCTTTATATTCTACATCATGCAATATTTTTTTCATATTCTTTATTAATCCCAGAGGGAAATTCAGGGCATCCATGGTACGGTGCCAATCCCATCACACCTAGAGCCACTTTTAGCCTCCAATTTACCTAACTTGCATGTTTTTGGCCTGTGAGAGGAAACCCACACAGACATGCAGAGAACATGCAAACTCCACACAGGAGGGTCACTGATGGTCAGGTGGTGGGATCGATCCCGTGACCTTCTTACTGCACTGCCACAGTGCTAACCGCTGCTCCACTGAGCTACTCACATATATGGTTAGGTCCATATATATTTGGACACTGACAAGTTTTGTTTTAACTGTTTACCAAAACATATTCAAGATGGTTATATAATCAATATGGGCTTTAAAGTGCAGAGTCTCAGCTTTAATTTGAGAGTATTCATATCCGAGTTTCGCCGTCATGGCTCTGCAGGAGACCAGCGAGACCCACCTGGTGGTCTCTTCTTCACTAAGGGGGTCACCATCATGCCCAAAGACTTCCAGCTGGCCCGCTGCATCCGCGGAGAGAGAGCTTAGACTTTCTGCTGCACATCCACCAGCCATAATGCTCTGCACTGTGTGTCTATATATATACATTTATAGTAATATGGACATATGTTTGCTAGATGTTGTTTTTTCTTGCCTTCTGATTGTTGCTCTGAGTGTTGCTATCCCTGTGCTGTTGCAATCCTGGAATTTCCCCATTGTGGGACTAATAAAGGCTTATCTTATCTTATCTTATCCAAGTTGGCGTTACAGTTAGGAATAGCAACAATTTGTTCTACAAAAACTTCTCATTTCAAGGGTTCAAAAGTAACTGGACAATGGACTCAAAAGCCATTTCATGGACTGCATGGGCTAGTCCCTTCATCATCAGTCAAGCAGGTACAAGGTCTGGAGTTGATTCCAGGTGTGGCATTTGCATTTGGAAGCTGTTGCTGTGAGCCCACAACCCCATCTCAGTAAAAAACGTATCTAATCAACGTTTTTCACTCCTCTAAAATCGTACATTTGCACATTAAAGCAAAAAGTTACATACCTCAGCACGAATTTACAAGCTGAGTCCCCGAGTCCATGCCTCCACTCACTGCACACGCACAACACAGTCCTAAACAGCGCTCACCATGCATGTGCACAACACCACCTCTTTTACTCTGGCTTCCCTGATGCTCATTCAGTTGGGAGGGGGGGGATAGTTACATGGACTTTCAAGCAATGACACCAACAGTACATGAATTTGAGTCCCGTACTGATCTATGAGTTACTTTTTTGTTCACTTTTTTTTTCACTCCACTAATGAAAGGTTAGATTTAATTCAATTCAACTTTATTTATATAGCGCCATTTCACAACAACAGTCATCTTGTAGCACAATTTAGCCGTCACCTCCTGTGAAGTTAGGGTTAGGAGAACAATCTTGTGCTAGGGTTAGATTGTGAAAGACAATGAAAGTGAGAGGAACAGAAACTGACAAACATTAAGGTGCTGGTAGACACGTTTCTTAAAGCTGTAAATGCCACATATCCACTGCACGTGAAAAATCTTTTTTACATGTCTGTGTACGTTTTGAGTGACAAAACATGCAATTTGATGGGTTTTTTTGGTGAGACTGGCCTGCAACCCACAACATGTGGTCAAAGGAGCTCTCAATGGAAGTGAAACAGACCATCCTTAGGCTGAAAAAAGAAATCCATCAGAGATGGTGGGAATGTTAGGAGGAGCAAATTCAACAGTTTGGTACATTCTGAGGAAAAAAAAGTGTACTGTCGAGCTCCAGAATGCGAAAAGGCCTGGATATTAAACAAGGCAACGGTGGTAGATGATCACAGGATCCTTTCCATTGTGATGAAAACCCCTTGACAACATCCACCCAAGTGAAGAAGACTCTCCCGGAAGTAGGTGCATCAGTATGTGAATCTACCATAAAAAGAAAAATTCACGAGAGCAAATATAGAAGGTTCACAACAAGGCGCAATCCACTAATCTGGTCAAGGTCAATGATCAAGAGATCTGAGCACCCTCTGGGTGACTTCATCACACCGGAATAAGCTACTCTGTCGCTGACAGTCTTGTTCAATTATGTAACATGATATAAAAAGATTTATGATGATATTGGTCATCATAAATCAAGTCCTCCTTTGTCTTATGCCTATGAATGTTGATGGGGGAGTGTCAGCTTGATAAGATTTTGGGTCATTTTGCTAAAAAGAGGGATACCATCCCACTTCCTATCACTTACTGGCTATAATCTGGAGCCATATGAAGTTATTTTTCTTCATAACCAGTAGCTCCTTGTGAAGATGTGAGCAAACTGAAGTGTAAAAAAAACATATATAAGAAAAAGTAATTTATTTTTTTGTTTTAAAAAAGGGTCAAATTTATGTGAAAATGTATAATTCTTTTGTTTTGTAAATTTATAAGAAAGTCTAATTTCTTATAAAACAATTTTTTTCCAAAAGGAAAACTTCTTAAATTCAAGTGTTAAGAAGGATGAAAGGAAATAAAATAGTGTCATTTTAAAAAAAGGTTAATAAAAACTTGCAAAAAAAAAAAAAGCTGTACAATAAATGTTGAAAAAAAAAAAGAAATGCAGAGAGAAAATGTTGCCTTTCTGTAATGTTGCAGTAAAGTTTACATTTAAAGCTGCTCTTTTATCCTAATTTTAAGGCTCAAATAGGTTTTGCGGTTCAATGCAGATTTTTTTCCTCATTCTGAAGCCAATAACCTTTTAATAAACCAGACAAATGTTGAGGACATTTTTCCTGCTGCAGGTGTGGTGTGCTGCCTAAAAACAACTAAAGGAGGAGTGGCAGAAAAAAAAAAAAATATCACAATGCCCAGGCTTGTGGTGATGAAAAACCATCACCCAGTACAGCACAGAGGCATGCAGATGTGTTGTCAACAACAGCTGCAGAGTTCTGCACCAAAGACGCATATACCACGTCACACTTTATCTTCCCACTTTGCAGACGGGATCATATTGTTGTCTGGTATGTTCTTTAATCGTATTAGTTAAAAAAAGAAAGAAAATATCAACAGGCTTATTACAACTCCTTCTTAAAAAAGCTACCAGTTTATAATCACATCATTATAGCACTCATATTCATGTCAGTGTTCCCAGGACAACACACGTTCTCATGCATAATTCTGCCAGCTCTGTTTGTTTCTAAAACCCTCACTGCATCTTCATGCCCTACTGGGGATGAAGAGGAACAGCAAAGCACTCATTTGTTCCCACCTGTGCTACCGTAGCCTTCATAAATCTTTCTTTTCCTTGTGTAAGTTTCTGTGTGTTGACTAATGGGTTACTCATTTAAACAGTAAGTTCAGTTTATTCATCAACGGGTTGTCATGTCTTAGCAAAGACTTGGAGCTCATGCCTTAACAAAAATCCTGTCTCACAAACTGGTGGACAGAGTAATAAAAAATATGGGTACCCAAACGAGAAAGTCTAACGTCTCACACATTTCATCCATATTCCAAATTATCCCAGCCATATAACTGTGTGGAGTATCTCTTTAATTTTGCACTGATGGATGAGTCTTATCTCTTGCAACATGATGTCGCATCAGGTTACATCAAATGACTGAGTTGTTTCCAAGAATCTGATCATCATCGTCATCATCATCAGACCGATGAGCTCATTCATGATCCTCTTAAGACAGAATGACTGTCAGTAATGGCTCTGTAATGACGCCACTAATTAACTCTCACAAACACTATCATAGTAAATCTGCGATGTTACTGCAGCAGGGGTCAAGTGGGCTTATGGAGCTCCATGATTCACTCGCTGCTCCCATTACTCTATCAAAGAAATGGCTTTGTCGGATGGAAGCCTCCGTCGAATGTGCCGCACAATTCACAGCTGTGTTCTGCAAATGTTTGCAAAAAAAAAAAAAAAAAAGTGACAGGCATAACCTCACCCAGGCTGAGACGTTAGAGCTGCCATAGAGATGAGTGAGCGGGAGCCGTGAGTGCGAGTTCAAATTGGGAATGAAAATGTTGCACCATTAGGGCATAGTTGTGTGCCTAATAATATCCCCTCATTGCTGTGAATCAGAGTTGCTCGTTTTGGATGCCGGGTGCCATGAATAAATGAGGAGGAGGAGGGGGCTGCTGGAGAAGGGGAGACTGATTGACAGCAATGTGCAATTCCCTGTGAGGGAAGTCTTATAATGTGGAGCCGTTTGAATGACTATGCAGATGCATGGCCCTCAGTAGGCGAAGATCTGGAGCAGCTGAGGTTGATCTATCAGATACTACAGGTAACTTTATTTTTATCCATACTGAAGCGAATATTTACACAGGGCTGCAAAGTGAGGCACTCTGGTGTTACAAATGCCACCAGTGAAGGAGGGTTTTCGGCAGCGTGGCATTCTGCTCAAACTTTATGAGCATGAGCAACACTGAAGTAAATGATCTAGGTACAGTAAAATATTCTTGTGAAATCTGCATAATGGTTTTCTTTATGGGGAAAGAATACATTTTAGCTTTTAAAAGCCCGTGAGCCCTCTTGAATTTCCCTCCAATATTTTTTAAACTTTTACTGAAAATAAATGCTCAACCTCTTTGAATTTCCTTATTACTTTAAGACAGCCGTTAAGCTGGAAGAAAAACATTAGCATAATTTTATTTCTTTGAGCTCTGAAAAGTTATATGAATATTTTTTAAATGCTAAATGGGATATTTTCAAATCTAATGTTAAAGTAAATAAAATTCAGCCTCAGCAAGTAAACAGTACACGCAAGGGTGCAAACAAGGAACACATCACAGCCACAGAACATGTACAACATTTCAGCTTGAGTGGGTGTATCTCAGCTTAGCTGGGATTTTGCAATAATACATTATTTAAGAAGTGTACACACAAAGTTTTGTACAATAGCTGCAAACACAGTTTGGTAAAACAGTTTGCAGGCAGGAGTTAAAATGCATAAGACTACAAAACTAAGCCTGGAGATATGCAGAAGTTTACAAGTCTGTGCATTCTGACACTGAAAACTTGCATATTTATACAATGTGAAGCAAAAAATTAATTTTTTGCAGCCGAGTATGTGCACACTGACAGATTTTTGACTGGTCTGCTACATGGTGTAATAAATGAAACTGGTTTGTTCTAATGGAAATAGCTTAGGATCAGTCTCTAATTTAATTAATAAAAAATATCTGTAGAATTACTAAATACAAAATGGGTTAGCCATCTTAGTGAAATCAGCGAAGCTAATGCTATTTTGAGTGTTTGTGACCCACGCCGACGGAGTCGAGGCATAGGCAGGGCGGCCATCTGAGTCTGCATATTTGTCTGTCTGTCTCAGCTCAAGAGGAAATGATAGGGTGACCACGGGAGTACCACGTTTGGTTATGCTTTTGGAATCAAAAGGTCAAAGGTCAAGGTCATAGGGCCATAAAAAGTCAAAATCACTTTTGGCTTATAGTGACTTTATTATGACAGATAGAACCACCAAATTTTAACACAACCTACAATGGGGTCTGTGACACCTCTTGAATGTCCAATGACCTTGACCTTGCATTTAACCCTGAAGATCAGGAAAGTCTGAAAATACAGTAAGTCATGGCCATCAGAACTGAAGCAGAAAGTCAATCATGACATTCCAGCAGGGAAAGGGCTGGAAGACGTGGGTCTGCATCTCTGTTGAGTGCAATTCTAGTTAATTTATAGCAATTCTTACTGTGCCTTAATACCTTAACATTTGTACAGATACAAAAACAGACTTTTTATAAGAACATATTTTATGCTCCTTCTAGCCAAGGTGAAATGAGCTAATGCTATGGTTCTGCGTCTGTTATCCATGCGTCATCTGTCTGTTCATAATTCACGAGAACAGTTACTTCTCCTTGGCAACTGCACATTACACATAGTGATCCCTAGGTGGGTTCTGCGTCTAAGTTGCTCAAGGTCAGAAGTCACAGGAGTATGTGTAATTACACTTTGAGTAGACCTAGGTTATATATAAAAATACGGAGAGAGAACAAAAGATGTTGGTGACCTTAGGTTGGTTCATTGAGCCAGAATTAGCTACTCTGTCACTGATGGTCTTGTTTATGAATAATGGTCACAACTTTTATTTTTGAAATTAAATGCAAATACTCTTTACAGCATACTAGTTTGATCATTTTAATTTACAAGACATTTTCTATTTCACCTTTAGTCTATAAATTTTCTTAGCAGTTTATCAAACATCGGAGGCAGAAGCCCAACACAATTGAGGGATTTATATTTGATACATTCAACACAAAAGGCAAGAACTACTCATTTAAATATCTGTGTTAGTTAAAGGCATTTTTGTAACACAAGTTCACAAAAAATGGCAGTGTTTTCCAAAAAAAAATTAAGTCCTTCATTGCAGCAAGCATTTTGGGTATTGCATTCAACAACAGAGTTACAGTACAGTGTGAAGAAGGTACAGTATGTGTGCAATGTACTGTAAGTACATATAATGGATAAGCTGATCATACAAATGATCTAGAAAAAATAATGCATCAAATATTTACTCTCCAAGGACTCAGATGACTTCACTGTTTCTTCCTCAAAGAGTCTGACAGCTGGTCCAAACCTAAAACTTGAACACTGAATCCTGACATGGCGGAATGAAATATGAAACCTTGATACAGGTGCCGGAAGGGGAAAACAATTTTTAAAAACTTTCTTGTTCTGGGTAGGAACACTGAAAAGACTACAACTTTGGTGACAATGACCTCAGTCAGAACAGCCAATCCCAGGGTGCTTAGTTGCTGATGGCTACAGCTGTGCCCTGTAACTGGCTGTTGGGACTCAAGTCAAAGTCACCATAGTTGTTGTCTTTCATTCATTCCACCAAGAACAGAGCTGTTGCAGTCAATGCGGGCCCACTCAGTCTATGGGGGACGTGACAGTCACCCAGTCAAAGGTTGCTGTACCATGAACATGATTTTTTTTTTAAATTTATTTTTACGTGAAAATCTTACATAGTGTTGCTTTAAATTTCAAACCGCCCATAATCATATTTCATATGTATTTTCCATATACTGAATGCATTTAAATACCTGGGGTCAACCATCCAAAGCAATGGAAAATGCACAAGATGGGTGAAGAAGAGAGTGCAGGCAGGGTGGAGTGGGTGGAGACGAGTGTCAAGGGTGATTTGTGACAGAACAGCAGCTACAGTGAAAGGGAAGATTTACAAGATGGTAGTGAGACCTGCTATGATGTATAATTTGGACATGTGGCACTGACAAAAAGACAAGAGGCGGAGTTGGAGGTGGCAGAGTTGAAGATGCTAAGATTCTTATTGGGAGTGACTAGGATGGACAGGATTAGAAATGAGTAAATCAGAGGGAGAGCTCAGGTTGAGCGGTTTGGACAGAAAATAAAGAGAGGCAAGGCTAAGATAGTTTGGAGGGCCAGTGGATATAATGGACAAAGGATGCTGAAGATGCCAGGCAGGAGGAAAAGCGGAAGACCACAGAGAATTTTCATGGATGTAGTGAAGGAGGACATGGAGAGGGTTGGTGTTACAGAAGAAGACGCAAGGGTGAGATAGAGGCTGATTATCTGCTCTGGCAACCCCAAAAGGGAGCAGCCAGAAGAAGGAGGAGAATTTGTCATATTTTGAATGATAAACTTGTTTTGTACCTCCAGTTTTCTGGAAATCCTCTTTTGAGCACCTTTAAACCCTGAACATTTAAATTGACAAGAGTTAGCAGAAAAGTGCACCACAGGACACCAGGGTCTGTAAAATCTTCAACCTGGAGTTTAACATTTCTCAGTATGCAAACAATGAAACAAATGACGCTGTGGCAAATGCATAAGCTCCCCTCTGGGTCCTGAACCAGAAGACTGCAAGAGCACTTTGAGGCAAGTGTAATATCCCCCACCTCTGTTTCCCTTGAAGATCTCAATATGTCACTGAAGGAGAGCATTTTTCAATTTTTCCATATAATTACTGGGGCAGAACTAAGTTGCGATAAGCCTATCATCCATGAATATACAACAAAAGTAGTTGTATACAACCCATAGTTGTAGGACAGGATCCCAAGGTGAACCTGTGTAGCAAGTTTGGTGATCCTAGCTTTACTCATTCAATAGTAATAAAGCATAGGGAATGCTAACCTTGACCTTTGACCCCAAACCCATAGTCAGAGGTCATGGTCTAAGGGTGAACCTGTGTACCAAGGTTGGAGACCATAGCTTTACTTGTTCTACAGTAACAGTACAAACAGAATGTTAATGTTGACCTTTCACGTTTTAACCCTAAACCCATATATGTAAGTCAGGATCCCGAGGTGAACCTGTGTACCAAGGTTGGTGACCCTAGCTTTCTTTGTTGTTGAGATATAGTTTATATGGCATTTTGACCTTGAGATCCCAAATCCATAGTCACAGTTCAAGGTCTCAGGGTGAACCTGTCTGCCAAGTTTGGTGATCTTAGTTTTATACGTTCTATAGTAATAGGGAATTCTACTTTTGACGTTTGTGACCTTATGCCCCCAAACTCCTACAAAAATCATCCGACCTGAGCCGAATTACAATATATGCATCATCAGTGTATATCAAACCCTGGTACCAACTTTCAAAACAATCGGAACAAAACTGTAGGAGGAGTTGATTTCACAAGTGGGATGGCCCGACGGACGGATGAACGGTCCACCCCATGACATAATCCCCCTCTAGGGAATTTTAAAAAATGGCACATGGTGACTAAAGTTCTTCTTTCAGCCTCTCAGACTGGGCTGTTTGGAATACTGCTGACAGACAAAAAGAGAATCAATTAAAAAAATAATTTTAGTAAATTAATAACTATCTGCCAAAGCATCAAGAAATGAGACTCGAATATGTAATGTCAACATATTTTTGTAGTCAATCTGCAGAGCAAGAAGATGAGCTTTTAGAAGAGGTGCTACTCGTAAGGATTTTATAAATACAATTAACTCCAGCAGCCAAGTCCCCTCTATTTTCTCAGGCAGCATTCATCAGTCTAAATGGATGATTGCACTTTGATGGCAAAATATTAATAGAATGAAAATAAGTCAGTAGTTCAGGGAATTATTCTCTTGTCATCACTTATAAAAGATGACACACGACTTGAGGGCATAGGCCACTCAAAATGTGCAGGATCTATTAACATCAAACGTATGGATAAATCAAAAATTCTGGGTCAGTAAGTTGAGGTCTTTTCATTATGCCGTTTTTCACCACTGTAGTATTTTTCCCAGTTCTGCTTCTTCAGTCTTTGATCATTTAGCTCTGGGAGCAACTGTTTACAACTATTGATCTCTTAGAGAACAAGGAATTCTTAAGCAGCTGAATGTTTCGTTGACAAACAGCAGCCACTTTTCTCTCAAAATGTGATGCAGTTCAACGTTACATAAACACACTGAATTACATGTTATTAGGGAAATATATATGGGCGCAGCAGGTATAAGACTAAAAAACACTTATAAAAGTGGGGGCTGGGACAATAAATTATTATAATGAAAGAGCCAGAGGAGATTCAAAGGAAAATGAGTAGCTCCAAATTGCAGGTAAACACAGTGCAATTTGCTGTCATTTACGAGGGCCTGGTGTGATGGGTATGTATGAGGAGACAGGACTGGAATAGAGGATTGGAACATCTCTGGACACTGACATGCTAACAACTGAAACATTTTTACATCAGAGTTTTGGCAGATTTAATAATCTGTCCTCTAAAAAGAACTCCCACGGAAAGTAGAAGTGATATTTTTTTTTTCCTTCCATTGACGTGTCATTGCCATGCTCCTCTGTGCGACAATGGAGTGCTTCAATCGAATCAGTGAGAAAGGCTGATGGGGTGGAAAACACTGCTTATCTATGCAGGTGAGAGGAACAGATGCGGATATGACTTTGTTATCATGCTGCTCGCTGAATGAGAGGAGGCAAAAAAAAAAACAATGGGGGGTAGGGGGGATCGGGATGTTGGGTTAATTGCAAGAACAGATCTCATGGCAGGTAGGACTTCTGTAAATACTACAGGCAACTTGCATTTTCCACCATTAGTAAAATGTTCAGAATAATTCCTTATTTACGAGAGAAACAGTGGACAGTCTTCTTCTGGTGAATCAGTACTAAGATCTAAGATATAGTATCAGCCCATATATATCTTAATCGTCAGAATACAGCTCCAGAAAAAATTAACAAACCGCTACAAAATCTTTCCTAAATTAGCATCTCTAAATGTATGGCAGCCATTCAATTTGAGTATCTGTTGAAATCCAACACAAGGACACATCAATCTACTTAAGGAGGTAGTAATTAGGAGATCATCCGAGTATGGTAAAATACATGAAAGTTGTGAATAATAATCAGAATTATTACACAAATGCAGAATTGAGTTCTTCTTAGGTTAAAACTTGCATATTGTATTGTAAGAATGATCATGAACTTGTTTTCTTTGCATTATCTGATCTAAAAGCACATCAAAAATGACACCTACAAGCAATATCTTTATTTGTTATTTTGGTCAGTTGTCATTTCCTGTAAATAAATGCTCTAAATGACAATATTTTGACTTGAAATTTGGGTGAGCTGAGTTCTAACCTACTGAATACATTATCATACATTTAGAGGTGGTAATTTAGGAAAGATTTTGTAGTGGTCTCTTAATTTTTTCCGGAGCTGCATGTTCACCTTATTGACTGATATCTGTGATGGGCAAATAAGATATTGACAGTAGCCAATGCTGTTTTGGTGTGTCCCTGTTGTGTGGCACTGATTTCGGTCTGAAACAGAAAACAGTAGACTATAGTTGAAAATTCAGAAAACATCTGGGACTGAAGTGACCATTTTAAAGAGCCCTGATATGTTCTTTTTCCACACAGCTTCCAGAGGTATTGATGAAATGTCTGTGACGTGCTTTGGTCAAAACAAGTCAGGTTTAATTATTGCAGTACCATTTTATACATGGAGAAGGAGCTCTCTCCAAATTGGACTGTTTTATGGCATATTGCCTTAAATGGTAATTCAAGATTCAAGATTCAAAAATTCAAAGGCTTTATTATCATGTG
Source organism: Pholidichthys leucotaenia (assembly GCA_020510985.1). Lineage (NCBI taxonomy): Eukaryota > Metazoa > Chordata > Actinopteri > Cichliformes > Pholidichthyidae > Pholidichthys > Pholidichthys leucotaenia. The sequence continues at coordinate 297,966,509 of CM035841.1, read as the reverse complement.
CACAGTTAAGAAATGCAATATTTCCTGAGCAATGAAATTCTTACTCTGCTTTCCGAACAAATGCCAAGGTAAGAGATACACATCAATACAAATAAAGGTAATAAACACACCTTAATACTAAATACTAATACTAATAAATACACATTAGGCAATTAGGACAGTTAAAGCAGTTAAACTAGAGGAAACAAGAATAATGAAAATTCACTGGATGACTATACTGGACAATGGTATTTTAATATCAGAGATGATATGAACCTGAGATGACATGAGACTATGTACAATGTGCAAATGAGCAAAGTACAAATTAGCACCCAGTGTGAGGATTTCTCTGTTTAAAGCCATGTGCCCTGATAATCACCAGTAGACTGTACAATGATAATTTAGCAGCAGAGATGATATGGACATGAGATGGGGTGAGACTATGTACAATGTGCAAATGAGCAATGTCCAAATTTAGCAACCAGTGTGTGAATTCCTATTTGCAAAGCTGTGAAATGTGTCCGGAGTTTGTTATTTATTCAGGAGTCTGATGGCAGTGGGAAAGAAGTTTTTTAGACTGGATGTCCTGTATTTCACACTTCTGTACCTCCGGCCTGAGGGTAGAAGTGTGAACATTCTGTGCTGGGGGTGGGTGGGGTCCTGGAGGATGGAGGCAGCTCTCCTTTGGACTCTGCAGTGACAGGTGCTCTGTAGAGAGGGGAGTGGAGTCCTGATGATCTTCTCCACTGTCTTCACCAATCTCTGCAGACATTTGCGGTCCAAAGCAGTAGTGCTGCCGTACCACGCAGTGATGCAGTTGGTCAAGAATGTACCCTAATGTACCCTAGCTCACCCCACCCTCCCTCTTTCATCATTTTTCTGAGATTTATTTTTGGATGGTGATGCCATGTTTGAAGCTAAAATTAGCTTTTAGCTTTGGTTGTCAGACTAAGTAATATACTAACAAATACTGGTTGAATATGAGAGTTTAACAGCCCAAATAAAGCATAATCAGAGACAGGAAAGTGTAGTTTGAGTGGCCGATCGCATCTCTGGGGTGCAATAAGCCATGCAAAAACAGCCATGAATGAGTGAATGGCTAACTCTGCTAATGGCAGCTAACCACTGCTAATCAAGAAAGCGTCCGGTCCAGAGTACAATGAACTATACAGTGGGGCAAAAAAGTATTTAGTCAGCCTCCAATTGTGCAAGTTCTACCACTTAAAAGATGAGAGAGGTCTCCAATTTTCATCATAGGTATACCTCAACTATGAGAGACAAAATGAGAAAAAAAATCCAGAAAATCACATTGAAGGATTTTTAATGAATTAATTGTTAAATTCCTCAGTAAAATAAGTATTTGGTCACCTATAAACAAGCAAGATTTCTGGCTCTCACAGACCTGTAACTTCTTTAAGAGGCTCCTCTGTCCTCCACTCGTTACCTGTATTAATGGCATCTGTTTGAACTCGTTATCAGTATAAAAGACACCTGTCCACAACCTCAAACAGTCAGACTCCAAACTCCACTATGGCCAAGACCAAAGAGCTGTCAAAGGACACCAGAAACAAAATTGTAGACCTGCACAAGGCTGGGAAGACTGAATCTGCAATAGGTAAACAGCTTGGTGTGAAGAAATGAACTGTGGGAGCAATTATTAGAAAATGGAAGACATACAAGACCACTGATAATCTCCCTCGATCTGGGGCTCCACGCAAGATCTTACCCCGTGGGGTCAAAATTATCACGAGAACGATGAGCAAAAAATCCCAGAACAACATGGGGGGACCTCAGTAACACACTACACCGCCAGGGACTCAAATCCTGCAGTGCCAGACGTGTCCCCCTGCTTAAGCCAGTACATGTCCAGGCCCGTCTGAAGTTTGCTAGAGAGCATTTGGATGATCCAGAAGAGGATTGGGAGAATATCATATGGTCAGATGAAACCAAAATAGAACTTTGTGGTAAAAACTCAACTTGCCATGTTGGAGGAGAAAGAACGCCATACCTACTGTGAAGCATGGGGTTGGAAACATCATACTTTGGGGCTGTTTTTCTGCAAAGGGACCAGGACGACTGATCCGTGTAAAGGAAAGAATGAATGGGGCCATGTATCATGAGATTTTGAGTGAAAACCTCCTTCCACCAGCAAGGGCATTGAAGATGAAACGTGGCTGGGTCTTTCAGCATGACAATGATCCCAAACACACCGCCCGGGCAACGAAGGAGTGGCTTCGTAAGAAGCATTTCAAGGTCCTGGAATGGCCTAGCCAGTCTCCAGATCTCAACCCCATAGAAAATCTTTGGAGGGAGTTGAAAGTCTGTGTTGCCCAGTGACAGTCCCAAAACATCACTGCTCTAGAGGAGATCTGCATGGAGGAATGGGCCAAAATACCAGCAACAGTGTGTGAAAACCTTGTGAAAACTTACAGAAAACGTTTGACCTCTGTCATTGCCAACAAAGGGTATATAACAAAGTATTGAGATGACCTTTTGTTATTGACCAAATACTTATTTTACCGAGGAATTTGCCAATTAATTCATTAAAAATCCTTCAATGTGATTTTCTGGATTTTTTTTTTCTTATTTTGTCTCTCATAGTTGAGGTATACCTATGATGAAAATTGGAGACCTCTCTCATCTTTTAAGTGGGAGAACTTGCACAATTGGTGGCTGACTAAATACTTTTTTACTCCATCGTAATAACATGAGTTAAAATACTGACTATGAATGAAATACGTGGTCAAGGGTTGGTAGATGATCTGCCTGAGAAAACAGGTTTTAAGTGAGAAAGTATGGAATATACAGAATTATATATACACACACACACACACAGAGTGGGGAAAATAAGTATTGAACATGTCAACAACATTCTTCTCATTAAACATATTTCTGATGGAGACATTGTCTCATGACTCCCATGCGCTTTTACGCAGCGCACGGAGAGGAAGAATGAAATAACGGATTTACGTGCAGGGGTTACACCACAACACATTTATTCAACACAAAGGTAGATGACAAACAGTTCCCAAAGAGGTGAAGACGAACAAAAATACAAAGAAACACTTACGGTTGGCGTTCGGGGGCCGGCATTGCCCCACAAACACAGGAGGAGAGACGTGTAGCCACACTGGCATCCCACAGCCGGTAGGTATTACTGTGGGGACGCAAGAGAACCACGACCCACGCGGAGTGGCTAACACGTCGTAAATAGTGCTGACAACAAACTGTACACTGACAATTCAATGCAGACAATACAATGACTCAGCAATGCGTGACTGGCAAAAGGCTGCTTAAGTACACGCATTGCTAGTGATGGTGAGATTGCGAGCACCTAGGCGAGAGCGGAGAGATGGCAAACGGGAGTGGGAACAGCTGGTGATAATGAGTGAGGGGGTGTGGTCGGACCGGCAGACTGTCAGCCAGCGCTCACAGAAGAGTGAGCCAAAGAGAGCTGCCTCACAGCTGCCGGGCAGAGAGCAGTGGCTAAGAATAGGGAAGCACACTGAAATACATAATAAACACATACACAGCAGCACTAAACCCACAGGGAGGTCAGGACTGAGCTGAGGAAACCAAGCCGGCTCAGCTCCTGACACAGTGACCTAAGATTTTTACCAGATATCAGTAATAACCCAAGTAATCCATACATACAAAGAAATCAAAGCAACTGTTCTCACAAAACAAGTTATATTCAATAAAGTGGAATGACACAGGGAATAAGTATTGAACACATGAAGAAAAAGAGGTACAAAAAGGCATAGAAAGCCAAGAAACCAGCTGAAATCCATCAGAATCTAGGAAGCCCTCCCATCCCCCCATCAGTGCAAATTAATTTCAGCTGGTTAAGTCCTGACTGATAGCCTTTAAAAAGGTCTGTGAATAACACATTGTCACACCACAAGGAACTCATGATGGGTAGAAGCAAAGAGCTCTCTCTAGACCTTCACAACCTTATTGTTGCAAAACATAATGACTGCATTGGTTGCAGGTGCATTTCTAAACTGCTGACTGTTCCAGTGAGCACTGTTGGAGCCATCATTCGGAAGTGGAAAGAACAAATGATAGAATAGAATAGAATAGAATAGAATAGAACAGAATAGGCTTCATTGTCGTTGTACTGTACAACTGTACAATGACAATAAAGCCTATTCTATTCTATTATTTTACCATAAACCAGCCACGACCAGGAGCTCCTCACAAGATGTCTGACAGAAGATTCAAAAGAATTATCAGAAGAGTTATCTAAGAGCCAAAGACCACTCGTGGAAAGCTCCAGAAAGACCTGGAGTTAGCAGGTACTGCTGTTTCAAAAAAAACAATAAGTAATGCACTCAACCAACATGGGCTCTATGCCCGCTCACCTTGCAAGACTCCATTGCTGAAGAAAAAGCATGTTGAAGCTCTTTTAAAGTTTGCTGCACAACATTTGGGCAAGCCACAACACACAGCATGTTTGGAGGAGAAATGGCACTGCACATCCCATCATGGTGTGGGGATGTTTTTCAGCACATGGTACAGGCAGACTTCATATGATTGAAGGGAAGATGAATGGAAAAATGTACAGACACATCCCTGATAAGAACCTGTTGCCATCTGCCAAGATGCTGAAAATGAAACAAGGGTGGACATTTCAGCAAGACCATGATCCCAAACACACGGCCAAGGAAACTCTCAACTAGCTCCAGAGAAGGAAAATAAAGCTGCTAGAATGGCCTAATCAGTCACCTGACCTGAATCCAATTGAAAATCTGTGGAACGAACTGAAATCAGAATTCATAGAAGACACCCACAGAACCTTAAAGATTTGAAGACAGTTTGTGTGGAAGAATGGGATAAAATCACTCCTGAGCAATGCCTGCATCTAGTTTCTCCATAAAGGAGGCATCTGGAAGCTGTTATTACCAACAAAGGCTTTTCTACTAAATATTAAATGAATTTCACCAAGCATGTTCAATACTTATTTCCTGTGTCCTTCCACTTTATTAAATACAGTATAACTTGTTTTGTGAACACAGCTGCCTTGATTTCTTTGTATGTATGGATTACTTGGGTTGTTACTGATATCTGGTGAAAATCTCAGGCCAATGGCTCCATCAGAAATATGTCTGATGAGAAAAATGTTGATGTGTTCAATACTTATTTTCCCCACTGTATATAGAATATATAGAACAACCATACATGGATGTCTAGTATCTACTCCCCTCTAACAGTTCATAATGGTCAGATCCATCTTGAGTCCATCTTCAATCAGACACCCCAGCTGCAGCTGCTCTGACTAGCCAATGTTATCCACCAAATATACCCAGCTATCACAGCTAAATCTAACAAAATAAGCCAGAATAGTGCAACTGTTATTGACTGTGGACTAATTAACAAGCTGGGGCTGGGCTTTGGGCTGTTTAACTTTGCAGATCATATAACCAGGGATGGCAACAGGAAATTCTGATTTCAGCTGAAATCTAATTTGGTCAATTGACTTATGGGGGGGCCGGGGGGGCACAGCCCCCCCTGAAGCTGAGAGGTTTTCAGTAAAATAGAAGTAATTTAGACTGAAAACTAGAAAAGCACTCGGAGAGCGCAGACCTCCGCCAAGCGCCACAATTCCCCCCATACAGTGTTTGTGTGTACGTTTTCAGATTCCTTGAGCATGTAAACATATGACTAGCAATTGGATTCACAATGATTATTTGTTTATTTGACAGGGACAGTGCGATAAACACACAATTAATCAATGACAATCAATCTGATAGTGATAGGATTAGTGGTTCAGTAGTAAAAGCATTGCCTCCTTGGCGGAGGTAATAAACTGAAGTGCTGCTGTTGTGTCCATCTCCTCCACTGACGGATGCAAATTGGGTAGGCAGGTTGCCATGGGTTTTATATTATATTATTTGGGGGTTGCGCTCCGCGGCAAACGAGAATTTAGAAGCTTCGCCGGCAGAGAGCTCGTTTTTGCGCAGCGCCTATGGTTGGCCGGTGAATTTCTGCCAAATGCGCAGCTCCTATGGCTGGCCGGGGAATTTCTGCCAAATGCGCAGCTCCTATGGCTGGCCGGGGAATTTGTGGCAAAGAATCCGTGGGCGGACAGCTGCCCGTGTGAGGTTTTGCAGTTGCACGCAAACACAGGCACGCTGGTGGGCCCAGGCCAGCAGTGTTTTCCGCATGCTTTTGTGCCTAAAACGTTGAAGAATGCGGAGTTTGTGTTGCAGACACGATGACCAGCGCCCTCCATTGCGCCTGCGCACATGTTGAAAATGGCCGTATGTCACAGTGTTGAAAAATGCTTTAAAAAATTCCTGTATCCAGACGGTGAACCGGATCACCCCCAAAATTTAATCAGTTCTTCCTTGTACCATTTCCAACAACGCCTGAAAGTTTCATGGAAATCCGTCCAAGACTTTTTGAGTTATCTTGCTAACCAACAGACAAACAGACAGACAAACAGACAAACACACAAACCCCGGCAAAAACATAACCTCCTCCTGGCCTTTTCGGCCTGGCGGAGGTAAAAATGATAAAAAAAAGAATGAAATACTAGACTTAGATAAATCATTAAATTTAATGAAAAGTTAACTTACTTTTTCTTCAATGTTGTCTCACTGTCTTTAGTCCAACATATTTAACAGTTCTATAAGAGTTTATTACACTATTTACACTGGTCACCAAGTCACTTCTAATGTGAAACTTTCTTCCTTTTGGCAGCAAGCTGTGTCAGTCTCTGAACTTTGAACTTCATCTCCTTTTCTGGTTTCTTCAGAAACTGTCTGAGTGTTTCTGTTACCTCGTCGAACTTTGAGCCAATTTTCACCTTTACCGTCACTTTTCTCTCAAGCCAATTCCATCGGAACTTATTTTTGACACTTTTGTCTATTTCTAGCACTGATGACTCCTGATCCTTTGATAAAAATCTCATAATTCTCCTGAAAACGATACTGAAAGCCCAGAATTCCAACACGAACCAGGGATGTGATTTGGGGTTGGGGAAATTATCTGAAAATTTAGCATGGGGTCTGGGGGATGTAGTCCCCCAGTGGGGTCCGGGACAGAGCCCTGTTGGGGGGGCAAGGGGGGCGAAGCTCCTGGGTTTTTATGATTTTTAAGTACCAGAACTGTGCTTAAATGACATAAAACAAACAGCTGAATGCCACTTATTACTGTATAATATTGACTTATGTTCCAAGAAGATAGAATTCCTAAACTAGAAAAGCACTTGGAGAGCGCAGACCTCCGCCAAGAGCCACAGTTCCCCCCCATACAGTGTTTGTGTGTACGTTTTCAGATTCCTTGACCATGAAAACATATGACTAGCAATTGGATTCACAATGATAGGATTAGTGGTTCAGTAGTAAAAGCATTACCTCCTTGGCGGCGGTAATAAACTGAAGTGTTGGTGTTGTGTCCATCTCCTCCATCTGCAAACTCCCAGGCTGTGGGCGTTGCAATTCATCGCACAACCGCATACAACCCACAGGCCAATGGGTTATGCGAGCGTTTTCATAGCTCACTGAAAGCAGCACTCAGGGCTTCACTGACGGATGCAAATTGGGTAGACAGGTTGCCGTGGGTTTTATATTGGGGTTGCGCTCCGCGGCAAAAGAGGATTTGGAAGCTTCCCCGGCAGAGAGCTTGTTTTTGCGCAGCCACTATGGCTGCCCGGGGAATTTCTGCCAAATAATCCGGCGCCGGACAGCTGCCCATCTCAGCTTTTGCAGCGTAGCGCAAACACAGGCACGCTGCCGGGCCCTGCCCACCACTGTTTTCCGCGTGCTTTTGTGCCTAAAACTTTGAAGAACGTGGAGTTTGTGTTCGTCAGACACAACGACCAGCGCCCTCCATTGGGCCTGCACACATGTTGAAAATGGCCGTATCTCACAATGTTAAAGAATCCTTTAAAAAATTCCTGTATCCAGACGGTGATCCGGATCATCCCCAAAATTTAATCAGTTCTTCCTTGTACCATTTCAAACAACGCCTGAAAGTTTCATTGAAATCCGTCCAAAACTTTTTGAGTTATCTTGCTAACCAACAGACAGACAAACAGACAAACGCTGGCAAAAACAAGCATTATCCATCACATGCTTTAACACCTGATCAAATCAAAATCAGTTAATTTTATCTATTCCATAATATAAATAAAATTCATTCATACCATTACTTTTTATAATTTCAGCATTCATTTCAGATCACCAGTTTCAATCTCCATTGAGTCTTGAGCAGTTCATTTTGCACAATCACTGATGTAGCTAAGTCTTGGAAATATTCAAAAGTTGAGTCAATGTCCACTGTGCACTGTCAATTTCAAACTGTTTGGAATCATAAAAGTAATCTAACTAAGTTGTTTTGCTATTTTTTTCTCCTCAACATCAATGTCAGGGCACTGCAGGAGTTTTTGGGAATGGTTAACTTTTATTACCGTTTCCTCCCCCGCACAGCCCAGCTCATACAGCCGTTGTATGCCGCACTCAAGAAACGGAAACCAGCGGACAGAGTCGACTGGACTCCTGAGCGGGAGCAGGCGTTCTCTGAGGTTAAAACAGCTCTGGCGAACGCTGCACTACTGGCGCACCCAGACCCGGCGGCTCGGATAGCGCTCACTACCGACGCCTCGGACATGGGCATAGCGGCTGTCGTGGAGCAATGCGTTGCCAGTTCTTGGCAGCCGCTCACCTTTTTTAGCAGGTCTTTGCACGACAGTGAGCGTAAATACAGCGTGTTCGACAGAGAGTTACTGGCTCTCCACCTGGCCATACGCCACTTCCAGTTCTGGCTGAAAGGGCGCACCTTCACTGCGTTCATGGACCACAAGCCGCTAACGTACTTAACGTACTTCATCTTCCTGGAAGATAAAAAAAAAGTGGAATTGGGCGAATTAGTGGAAAAATCACATCCCTGAGAACACGCCGCCATGAATTTTTGACAAAGCATACAATGAGCCATTTGATTGGTCCAATCGTTTGCAACTATCCAATCGCAGGGCTGTTTACAATACAGCAGTAGCTTGAGTACAAAACATCCGGGTTATCGCGGGAGACTTGACCCGGGGAAGCGCCGAGCGCTTATGTAATCGTGTTGATTTTCGCTAAAATCTGTAACAATAAGGTACCTTACCCCCCCCCCCCCCTAAAATTTTCTCAACGGATTTAGACGATTCACAGAAATGATCAATTTGAAAATAAATCAGCGGAAATCCGCGGATCGGCGTTAAATTGCCATCCCTGTATAACGACACAAAAATCCTACATAATGACTAAAATAAAAGGGAAACGCCAAAAAACATAATATAGAGTCTTCTAAATATTTCAGTTCACTTATTTTTGTAAGGTAATCAGTATTTTTAACATTGGTATCCATCAAAAATGTCACCATCGATGCATCCCTCCTAACAACTGCTATAATTTGGTAAGTGGCTAACATAACCTAGAATGATGTAGTCAAACGTGATTCATTACCAAAAACAAGTCCATTCAGCTGAGTGTGTTAAGTCCTCTTTATAACAAGAAAACACTGTTCAATGCAGGGCTGAAACACTCTAGCTGAGTAACAAGTCAGCATGTTTACATGCACAGTTAACTTGAGCTACAGATATAACTTGACTAGACTATTTAATTGAACTACTCTCTGCATCCCAGTATACAGGCACAGGGGAGGAATTGATTTATTCACCAAAGTGTGTCCAACTCTATTACAGTAAATGGTGATAGCTTGTTATAGCGCACACCAGGAACCTCTAAAATCTTGGCAATGAGGTGAAAATAACATGACCCCTGCCTCACATGCATAACAGTAAAACTGATTGTTACAATGTTGTGTGCAAATTACAGTGTGCTGCATTGTTTTGAATCAGCACCGACTCTCTCGTTAGCTAAGAGAATTTCTTGTTTTCTAAGAGAGCTAACACAGTCCCAGAACAAATAAGTATGCTGTAATTTGTACATAGAACACCTGCACATTCACCAACCATAATGCTCCGCACTGTGTGTCTATATATATATATACAGTATATATATATATATATATACAGTATATATATAGTAATATGTACATATGTTTACTAGCTGTTCTTGTTTTTTCTTGCCTTCTGATTGTTGCTCTGAGTGTTGCTATCCCTGTGCTGTTGCAATCCTGGAATTTCCCCATTGTGGGACTAATAAAGGCTTATCTTATCTTATCTTATCTTATAACAATAGGTTTTGCTGGAATGCAGGTAACACGGAGGTCATCTCCTTTTGACCTCATTACTAGGATTTCAAAGGTTCCTGGAACGCATTATCAGCATCGGACCTTTGTCAGGTTGACCTATTACGTCACAAACCAAAAGATTGAAAAACATGTTAGCTAGAGGCTAACTGCTACTATTCAGAGAGTGGAAACATTGACAACTTTACAGCTCTGTACATTTCGTACGTGCTGTATACTTTAATTTTTTATACAAATGGCATTCACTTATATAGCGCTTTTTCTCATCTCTGGATGACCAAAGAGCTTTACAGATCCTGCTATCCACCCATTCATGTACACATTCACACACTGATGGTGAAAGGACTGCTATACACACAGAAGCGCTAACCTGACCACCAGGAGCAACTGGGGGTTCAATGTCTTGCTCAAGGACACTTCAACATGAAGACTGCAGACAGAGTGGGAATCAAACCCCTGACCCTCCGATCAGTAGTCAGCCATACTACACCTGCGCCACAGCCGCCCAAATACATGTACACTATGCCTCAAGGGGATAAAACTGATCGACACTCCAGCACCGTCCATCTTTGTCTCTGTTACACCGTTTGTCCTCCAGGAAAAAGAGTGAGGTGAGAAACTGGGAAGCATGTACTGAGCCTCTAGATCAGTTTGGGTCTGACTGAGGTGAAGAAATTGGACCAACAACCACATCATCTAGGTGTGTTACTTGAACTTTAAGAAATTCAGTTTAGTACAGTTACAGTCACACTAAGATGCTCACATGTACTTTAAAGTCTGCTGTTAGTCTGGTTCATTTTTTTCAAACATCATATAAACATAGTGAGTCTCATACAGAGCGGTGTGATTGAAGTTACAGCACACAGACAAATGCACACACACACACACACACACCGCACTGAACTGTTGGCTCACAGTTAGAACTCATCTGGTTCAATGCTCTTGGTCTATGAAGTTTTCATATACTCTGTGTCTGTGTTGGGTGGGGTTCCTCCACAATCCAAAAACATGCTTTTAAAGTTAGTTATCAATTGGTATCTTGATATCTGAATATAGGGTGAGTGCAGCTTGTACTTAAAAGTTCTCTGAGTGGTCATCAAATTAAGAAAAGCCCAACATAAATGCAGGGGCATTCTATTCAGGCCAAATTTGGTGCACCTCTCAAACCTAGTAACACACATTCTAGCATATTTTAATCTCCACAAGGTTTCTTGTTCCTTTTGTTTTCTATAATGTGTTGTTGTTTCTTAGCATCCAACTTTAATTTGCAGTGAATTGCTTTTGTCTGACCTCTCTCCACAACACCTATTCAGTTAGTTTGTACTTGTGAGGAGCTACTGAAACCAGGGATGCGCTGATATGTCGGCCGATACATTGATATCGTCCGATATTCACCTTGTTGACTAATATTGACCTACTGGCACAAAAGATTATATTCACTGACAGCTGTGGTCAATATTTCTTCAATGTGTCCCAGATGTGTGTCACTGATTTTGACCTGAAATGGAGAACTGCAGACTACAACTGCAAATTCAGAATACATCTGGGACTGAACCATTTTCAAGTATTTCAGTTCAATTATTTTCTATATTGCATATTTGTCTCCTTAACATTAAAGATGGAATAGACGAAACCAAAACAAAAGAAAAAATTAGCATCAGCCATTGGCCAACACCATATTTTAAACATCGATATCAGCCCCAAATGTTTCAATCAGTGCATCCTGCAATGAAACCATTGATAATATTGTCAGAATCACAGACAAATAAGGTGCAACACTGTCACAAGTAGGGTTGCAACTGATTATTTTTGTTAACAATTAATCTGCCGATTATTTTTTCGATTGTTCAACTAATCATTTGGTCTATAAAACAGTTAAAAAAAACAGTCAAAATATCCATCACAATATCCCATAACTCAAGGCAACTTCATCAACTGTCTTGGCTTGTCAAACGGACATTACAAAACCAGAATTTATTTAATTCATAATGCAAAAACAAGTAGAAATTTTTTTATGTTTTAGAACCTCACATATTCATATGTTTTAAGAATTTTCCTGGAAAAGGTAACACAAGTGATTAATTGCTGATTAATTTTTTGACGACTGACTAGTCGACTAATCGTTGCAGCACTAGTCAAGCTACATGGTGAGTAGCAGAGCATGTCCCAAAAACAGGTGTAAGATGAATGCCCACTGGAAAACAAAGGGGAAGAACTAAAATCACAAAGCAGATATGACACCTGAGCAGAAAGAGATTATTGTAATTTGAGTTGAAGAACAGCCAACAAAAAACACAGATGGAAGCAGAATGTAATGGCATTGTGTTTGATGTGATGAAGAGTATTAAGTAGCAAGTGAGAAGGTAGTAGCACATACTTTTTGAATAAATACTGCATCTTTTCCTCTGGCCTGTAATCCTAGCGAAAAAATATGTAAATTAATTTTGTGATTAAATGGTCCTTATAGTAAAAATAAGTAGTTTTGTAACAGCCTGAGAAAACCGCTAGCTAACTGTGTGAGTCTGGTGCCGACTGAGCATCACTCACAGCGCCAGTAATTTATAGAGCACATCATCCCCAAAATAAACCAAAAGCAAGACATTAATCTTGTGTAAGTGATCTTTATTACCTTTCAAGAAGGTTCATAAAATCATGTTAAATGAGTAAGTCTAGTTCACAGTCTCTGACTGCTTTGTCAAGTTTCCAAAAAATCTGAGTTGGTATCACAAGTGTTATCACACATAAAGTTTGACGCCAAAGGCTGGCCACACACTGGATTTTGAAATCTTAATTACTTCTAAAAATGTAGGAGACCACAGACCTACGGACAGTTTCAACCAGTTATTACATTACAATCCTCCAAATGCACAGACTGCAGTGGATATAAAAAGTCTATACACCACTGTTAAAATGCCACATTTTTGTGATGTAAAAAAAATGAGACCATGATAAATTAATTCAAAACATTTCCTACCATTAATGTGATCTTTAAACTGTACAATTCAATTGTAAAACAACTAAATCTGCTAGGTGTGAGAATATAGAGGCCAAAAATGTACAATCAGTCTCTCCAGGATTTCACGGGATGTTTTTATGATTGTTGCGGCCCAAAAAGAATGAATTTGCGCGAACTTTTTTAAAAAGTTGCAATAAAAGTTGTGATGTTTTGAGAGGGGTTTTTTTTGCATTAAAAGTTGTGGGAAGAATTACAAATTTTAAAGCAGATGTTTTTTTTCCAGTTTACTGCAGTGATATTCTATATAACGATACAAGAAAAGCACAGGATTGAACTGCAAAAAACACAATGTCCATTACAACAGCTAAATTGCATTGAATGCATGTTAAAGAATATAGATTTGGAAATTATTGGCAGCAGCTTCATTTGAAAACTCCCTACAGTCCCCAACTACTCGGTACAGAGCGGAGAGGAAAAAATAAATAATTTATTCTGTTGCTCTGTAATGTCTATTGGAGTATATGTTTTTCTGGAAAAAAAAGAATACAGACAATATTCTCTCTCTTTCCGTGCCTAACTCCTACCTGTGTATCTGCTGCGCCTCTTGACACACACACTTGTCTCTTCAGACACTCATCTTTCATTTATGGGGAAGTGGAAGGGGGACATTTGTCTGTGTCCAGACTGGAGAGTCACAGCTTTAAAGCTCACTGACAAGATGTAGTAATGATTTTACCTCTAAAGATGTATAAACTGTTCAAACACTGGCTGTAGTGTTAGATTTGCTCATTTTGTTTGTGGTTTTATGGTGTCTGTCCTCACGCGTGCTCCCGCAATGGGGTACTTTTGAGGCAAGCGGACAGTTTTCAACACAAACCCAGCACTTCGTACACACGGTCAGAAGGGAGACACGGTGAGATATCCACCGGCAGGCTGGGGGCGACAAATGAAAAGACATGTTGGAAACCTCACGGGTGAGTGGGTTTTTTTTTTTTAATCACACAGTCTGTTTTTGCTGATGTGTTGCATTAATACTCACTGTAAACACGGAAGTGAACGCGGTGCAGTGATGCATTTGATTGGTTAGACTGAGCGTTTGAGGGCCACACAGAGACAAATTTGATTGATGAAATTGGCAGAAGTTGACGAGGACTGGCCAAAATTGCAAGAAAGTTGCGGTGAATGGACAAAGTTGCAAGGTCACGCAATAGTCGCGTTGATTGGCTGATTTTGCATGAATTGACACGATTGCAACATCGCGAAGTCCTGGAAGGACTATAATAAGGTGGTTGCATAAGTCTGCTCACCTTTAAACTAACACTTTGTTGAAGCACTGTCTGATTTAATAACAGCATTCAGCACTGTCATCAGTGAAATGAGCTCTTATTAACTCTAAATAAAGTTTAGCAGTCCTGGTAGGATTTTCCTGACATTTACTAAGTTCCATCTTACAGTAAAAGCCATGATTCGCAGAAAGCATACAAAGCATCACAGGGATCTCACTGTTGAAAGGTATCAGTACGGAGAAGAGTACAACAAATGCCTACATCATTACATATACCATGGAACACAGTGGAAACAGTCATCAAGAAGTGGAGAAAATACTGGTCAACAGCTATGTTACCGAGAACTGGACATCCTGAAGATGCCGTCACAATCAGAGATTTGGAGTGCTTCTGCAAGGAGGAGTGGGAAAATATTGTCAAGTCAAGATGTGGCGTGCTGATAGACTCCAACCCAAAAAGGCTAAATGCTAGAGCTAAGAAGCACCTGCAATTTCCAGACTCGATTTGAATCTGATCTGGACCAATATCAATTTGCTTTGGAAAATTATCATTATAATAACTATTTTACTTGCATAGGGAAGAAAAATTCTCAGAGACCCAACACTGCAAAATGTACCAGGAATTCTCCAACCTGGTTAATTAAATACATAAATTATCATATTAAGAACTGACCCAAACTCAACCCCAACAATAGACTCTTTATCCAACTTGTGATTTGACAAAGTGCCAAGAAGTGACTTCCTTAATGCAAAGGGTGTGTAGTGTCAATCAACCCTCCAGCCATGCAGCCCTGGCTCTGTCGAGCTCCTTGTAGCTCTTGAATCTGAGCCACTGTCTGCCCCTGGACCAGGCACTGCAGTTGGCCGCACACGGCCATGATGATCCACACTCAGTCGCACCTGAACTTCCGTGTGAATGCCAAACCACAAGACAGCTCAGTCAGCCCAGACACTTCTGTCAAGTTTTACATATGTAAAAAACATCATATTATAATGCAAGAAATCTCGGTCTATATGTGTCTTGTCTGTCTGTCTGTGTTCTGCACGTATCTTCCGAACCGTTTGTCGGACTGGCCTTAAAATTTATACGTGCTTTGCTGAGGTTACGAGGGTGTGCATCCCTGAATTTCAGCCTCCCCGGATATGCGGAAGTTTAGGAGGGGAAATCTTTAATGATCATCCATAGGGGCGTTATAGGCGTTCATAGCTATGACATATAGATGCACATCTGTGCGTCTATGATGTCACAGAGTCCTTTGATCTCTCTATGCATGGCATGGTTACTCTATGACATGGTTACCACGGTTACTGTTGCCAGGCAGACGCATCATCAAAGATCAAAGGCAGGCATCATGGAATGAGTGGTGACGTCAAAGATCAAAGGCAGGTTTCACCATGGTTACTGTTGCCATGGTAACCATGTCAAAGATCAAAAGCAGGCATCACCATGGTTACTATTGCCATGGTAACAGTAACTTTCTACGGGCATGCAGAAATGCTTGCTTACACTTGCGTTCTACAGGCATGCAGAAATACTTGCATGCATACTTGCATTTCTACGGGCATGCACTAGTTATATTAAAAAAAAAATCAATCCACGAATTTTGTCAATCTATATCGGTCCATTCAAACATGGACTGATTCGGAGAATCAATCTTTTGGACCCACCCCTACTAAATACTGTAATGAAATGAAAGCACCAAGATGCTGATGCCTCGGTGCCAGAGCCTTGGAAGAGGTATGCATTCTTGGATCATCACCAAAATGCTATGGGTTCCTCTCTAGCCCAAGGACCCCCTCAGGTAAAAATTTCATCCAAATCCATCCAGTAGTTTTGGAGTACATGTATGCACAGTGAAAATAATCTGCAGTTTACATGCCCGTACTGTCGGCAGCAGCCAAGAGCCACCAAACTGATTTGAAAAGCTGCAATCCAACCACAGAAGAAGAGCACGGCGGCAGACGTTTTAAATGGCGGAATTGATGGAGGTACTTGAATACAATGACAATCAAGACAAACAGGAGTTTTTGCCATTTAGCGGCAGAGGAAGAAAACGGATGGGCAAAAAGGCGGACATTTGTTCACCCAGTATTGGCGGATTGCTGAGTACTTTTCTCTGGCGGGAGTTTCCGGGTGCATGCGCAGTACTGTTCCATTAACGGTAAAGGTGAGCTATTTTGTGTTTATTTAAAAAACAAAACGTTATTTCGAAATTCTGACAAATTAAAAGTTGAGAAAATATGGTGATACAATGATACAAGCTTTTAGTTCCACTTAATTTTGACTGGGCGAACTGAAAGAGAGGCAGGCAGACACACACACACACACACACACACACACACACAAACAAACAGGCACACTAACTGACAACCGTATGCTTCTCAGTTTAACCGAGGCATAATCAAACAGTGCTTCAATAAAGTATCAGTTTAAAGGTGTGCAAACTTATGCAACCACCTCATTGTACCCTTTTTGTTTTTCAATTCAATTGTACAAGTTAAAGGTCAAATTAAAGGTGTGAAAATTTTCAAAATAATTTTTTTACATCACAAAACTCCAGCATTTTACCAGGGGTGTGAACACTTTTTGTATCCACTGTAGATGATTCAGGCAAACCACAAGACCACCTTCCATGTGTAAGATTGATTTCACAGTTATTCCACAGACACAAGATCTTGCAAAATCAAACATAACTTCAAAAGTTTAAAAAAAATACGAGGACAATCAACATCATAATTCACTTTTGTAGTGAAAAGCAAAAAAAAAAAAAAAAGAACATCAGAGAACTCCTGATTGAGAGGATGGTATAAGTGAGACTCACACTTTGCATCACAAGCTGGAGGTGAGTACACAACATCCAGTTAGCAACACGTCTTGGTCAGCTCACTTTCATTGGCTGTGTGGGTATTTCATTGGATGCGGGAATCGTAGATATCAAACATGTCTGACACTTACAAGTCAAGATTAGGAAAAAGTAAAATATTCATACTGACTCCACACATCTGAAGATTGACAAATACTCAGTGGTGACCGGCCTCCAATCATCCAAATCCTAAACAAAGTCAGGCATGAGATCATCCAGTGTGTGACTGGCTTAACAAACACAGTAAGGCCACATCACTATCTGAACAATAACAGTTACAGTACAAACTGTGTGAGTTTGTGAGAAAGCTCATCATTAATCTACAAAGAGTGAAGAGAATGAAAAGCTTAAGACAACATCTTACAAAACATAGCACTGCAGAGGAATTCTCTTTAAAATGCCATCAATTATCTGAGTTAAACCAAAAGGTTCAAGTCTGTGCCAACACCAAGAGTACCAATAATTATAATATTACAAAGTACTCAAGTCTTATAGTAAAGATTACCATCACATCACATGCTGGTATTGCACATGGTTCTTGTTCATCCCTGACAGGTACAATAATAAAGCATTTTTTAACCTATTAGTGTAGCTTTTCTTTTTTAAACCGAGTTCATGATACAAATACTGACTGAATGATACAGCTAGGTGTGAGCTTTAATTTATTCTGAAGCAGCAAAATGGTTTATGGAACATTTTGTTAATATTAAGAATCTGTTGCTTCTTTTTTTTTTAAAGATTATTTTCCAAGAGAAAGTTACACATTTCAAAGTGTTTCTATCATATAACTATAACAGCTAATGGCTCAGTTTGGTGGTTTAAGGAAAATATAGAAACTAAACTGACAGCCAGTGTTGAGTGCATTTTTACCCACAGTGCCACATGATGTGTTAGTGATCCCAGGGACAGCCGCAGGGGTCTCCACAGACCCTCTTCCTGTCCCAGAGGATGTGCAGCTCCTTGGCGGTGTGTTGGGGCGACGACAGCATGTCCAGGTAACACTCCTTCTCACACAGCCAGCCGGCATCCTGACAACAAGGGGGAGCAGGACTGATCTGATTATAAGTGACACACTGGTTCATCTGCTGCTAAGGTTAATCTAGTCACGGACAACTCTGACATGCCACAAATGAACTCTTGTGGTGGAAGATTAAACCAGTTAAGAGAACAATGTGGTTGAACTGTGATGACTCCCAGAGACTGCACTAAATATTTTAGAGACCGTGCTCATAAATTATGAGCAGTTAACATGAAGGCTATGCTAAAAGGCCAGTTTAAAGCAGAGTAAGCATTTCTTTTAATATTAGAATATCCAAGTATTACATCTGGAGAGGAAACCATACAACATAAAAGAGAATTGCTATTTGCTGCTGATTCCTCTTGCAGCAATAATCATCCAACTATGCATTAGATGTAACAGAACTTCACAGTGAATCTTTATTAATAGAGAAAAGTTGAGTTTACTTAATGAAGTTCAAATGACCAAAACACTTATTAAAACAGCACAAAGAATTTACAGTGTACAATCTTTGTAACTGTATTATGATGGTGTCTCACTGGGCTGCAACAGCTCAAGACTAGTTGAAAAACGGCATCCGTGAGGCAGTTTCCAAAATCTCTCCAAACATTTGCAGGGGTTTACAATTTCCTTCCTTTCCTGTCACAAGAATTTTGACCATGCTCAAAAAATTTGTGCAACAACTTTTCTCTCAAACTAGCCAGAGGTGTCATGGGTGTCTCGACTCCTGTCTCGAACCCTTCTCAATTTATTTTTTTTTGCAAATCTGACAGTGCGAGAAAAGTTAAGACAACTTTGTGAGGGGTTGGGGACCTATGAAACTAAATAGTGACAAATTTAATTACATTTAATTTAATTTGATTAGGAAGCCTAATTAAATTAATTGGGCTGGTCAAGGTCGCCAAGGTGGTTAAAAATCTCTTTTTCCTTCCGAGGACCAGGCCAGGCCAGGTCCTCTGAAGGAAAAATGTCCTCACAGAAAAGGTGGTTTGTTAAGGGGTGGTCCATCCCTCGGCTGAGATGGACAGACCTTCAACACGTGAGTGTGTTTGTCTATTTTTGATTTGATTTTGGCGTTTTTACCGTGTAAATAATAGTTCAGAACAGTAAATAGTAGTTTTAGTTAGTGACTGTGAGACTTTTGAAGTGTTTTTATTTGTATTTGCTTCAAGAACAGAGGCGAAAGGAGCAGCGAGTTTGTGTATATTTGCTCCTGATTTCAGCGTTTTTACCGTGTAAATAGTAGTTCAACCCTCGGCTCTGACTCTGCAACATTTTCACACGATTTCAGACCTTCTGTACTTAAACAGGTCTTTTTTTTCTGGTGATTTTGTGCCATTTTCATGGAACTTTTTTTGTTAGTTTGCAGCCCTTTGCATAAGCAGTACGATCTGTGTTTTTCCACTTTTCCTCTGGTGCACTCCTGGTGCACAATTTGGGCTTCTCATGTCTCATCCTTTCATTCCTTCATAATATATACATATATATTTTAACACCTCTGGAGAATCTACTGGATATTTTTTCGACAGTTTTTACGTTTTCCCCCCGTACTTCAATTTGAATATCTTCATTTGTAAAGGACATTCCAAGGTAAGACAGCTGTGTTTTATATTAAACTATTTTCCTTCTTGCAATACTCTTAACTTTAATATTATGTGTGTTTTAAACCTGCTCGTTGGCAATAACTCGCTGCCATCCGTTTCAAGGTGAAATGCCGGTTCCACGTTGTCGACGCCATGAAGGGCTTAAATGACATTAACAGCCGGTTTAACCTCTGGATTATCTTAGCGACTTTGAGCCTTTAGTGGTATACTGACTTGGCCGTTTTATACAAAGCTGGACTCTTCAACACTTGAGACTTTTAACTGGAACAGCAACCCCTTAAAGACGAAGCCAAAGCAAAATTTTTAACATTTTGTATGGAATCTGGTCCGTCTCTTGAGTGGTAATTGGAATGTTTGAGTGCAGGTGATCTGCAGGCAGAACTTCATTAAGGAATCCAAAGATTTTTATTCTTAAACGCTCTCAGTTGTATTCAGATTGATTGTTTTTGTTCAAGTCTTAATTAAGTTGGTTGCAAATACTCTGCTTGTTGGAATTAAGAACTAAATGCGATCAAATGAAATTGTATGTTAAATGGCATATTGTATGATATAGTGTAGTTAGAAATGTACTTTAAGTCAGTTAACATTATTCTTAAAATGATGTTTTAAAAACTCAAAACAATCAGAAAGTGGCCATAAGGACTGGAAGAGAAGCGGGGAAAAAAAAAAAGAAAAATCAACAAAATTTAAAACAATGTGTCATGGGTTTAAGTTTCCCCTGAAATTTGTTTCCTGAAATTGTGACTTAGATTAACCACTATAATTCAATAAGTGACTCTGTGAAAAACTCATGGCTGCTCTGTTCATTCACAGACCAGAAAATTCACACTGTTACCCTGTTAAATCAAAGGGAATCTTCGTTCTTTTGCATGTCTTTTTGTTGTTAAAATTGTGCTAACAGGCCTGAGGAGTTGTTAGTTCCTGGCCAGCAGGTCAGTTGGGGGGGGGGGGGGGGGAATCAGTGCTGCTGATAAAGCCACATCACCCTTTAATGCATGCGCACGCAGCGACTGGCAGCTGGTGAAAAAGTCCGTCATCTGTGTGTCTGTTTTTATGCACTTTAATGTGTTTTTATGAAATTCTCTGTGTCGTTTCTGTCCTGGAATGTTTGTGGACTGTATGGCGAAGAGCTCCCTGGTTCCATCAATATGGACTTCCTCCCCTTTTTTGCACTGCTGCTACTTTTCCTCCGGCTCTTTGTCTCTGAGGTAAACGCGATCGGCATCATGGCGGGCAGAATACATTATTCCAGGGACATGTTGCTGCATTTAAACACAGTTGATGCAGCGTCTGTGATTGCGTCTAAGCCACAACTGCCGGACTTTATCTTGAGAGACGTTCATGGACACAGCGGTGAAAAGAGAGACGGGAGAAGGAAATGCAGAAAGTGTGGAGGCGTGAAATTGCGCCTGAGAAGACGTCAGTTTGGTAACATTCCTCTTCCTTCTATGATTTTTGGGAACGTACAATCTCTGAGGAACAAGGTGGATGAAATTCAAGGGAATGTACGCTACCAGAAGGACTTTAAGAACTGCTCTGACATGGCTTTCACCGAGTCTTGGCTTAATGCGCATGACCGAGACGCGGACCTGTGGATTGACGGCTTTGGAGCCCCACTGCACTCGGATCGGCAGGAAGAGGTAACGGGGAAATGTCAGGGGGGCGGCGTATGTTTATATATTAATAAGCAGTACTGCACATCTGTCACAGTCAGAGAGCACATCTGTACACCCGATGTGGAGCTGCTGTCCGTATCGCTACGCCCCTTTTATTTGCCTCGCGAGTTCCCCCAACTTTTCATCACCACTGTTTACATCCACCCGAGGGCAGACGCTGACTCCGCCTCCAGCACCGTCTTTGATGTGGTCCAGCAGCTGCAGTCAATTTCTCCAGAGGTGCCAAACTTCATTCTTGGGGATTTTAACCATGTTTCTTTAAAGAAGACACTTAAAAACTTTTATCAGTATGTCACCTGCCCAACCAGGCGAAAAAAGACATTGGACCTGTGCTATGGATCCATAGAGAGGGCCTATAAATCACTCCCCCTTCCTCCTTTAGGATCCTCAGATCACAACTGTGTACATTTGCTGCCCACATATAAAACTGCTCTCAGAAGAGGCAAGGTGGAGACCAGAGACATAGATGTGTGGACAGAGGATTCAGTGCACAGCCTCCAGGAATGCTTTAACTGTACAGACTGGGAGATGTTCACACTGTCCTGCGGGGATGATTTGGACTCTTTGGTGGACGTCACATGCTCATACATGGCTTTCTGTAAAAATAAGATCGTCCTACGTAAACGTGTCAAAATACAGTGATCCCTCACTTATCGCGTTTAATGGGGACCAGAACCGACCGCGAAAAGTGAAAAACCGCGAAGTAGCGTCACTCCCCCCCCCCCCCAAGGGCGTCACAAGCACTATTTTGCACAAAAAGGCACAAGAGAACAGCGAAAAGTGCCACTAAGCAACACGAGCGATAAAGAACAATGAATGCGGTCTTCCTTCGCTGGGTATGGGCGCTCGGCAGGGAGAGAAGCTGGGTAAAACGTCTCGGCCAATCAGCTTGCGAGATTCCCGAGTGGTGAAGAGGTGGGCGGAGAGGAGTGGAGCAGTGGTCAGAGAGGTGGATTTTGAGTTGTGCGGGCTCTCCGTGTTAATACCTGATGTTCTAATGTAGTCTCCCTGCCTTCTGCTAGCGCCCAGGCAACTTTCGTGCCATTTTTTCTCAATTTTGAATTTTTGATGAATATTTTTGAAAAATCCGCGATGCACTGAGGGCGCGAAAGGTGAAACGCGAAGTAGCGAGGGATCACTGTATATCCCAACAACAAGCCATGGGTTACAAAATCAGTTAAATCCTGCTTACAGAGGAAAGCACTTGCTTTTAAACAGGGGTCTGTTTCTGAGCTACAGGTTGCCACAAAAGAGCTGAAGTCCGAAATTTTAAGAGCAAAACAGAATTATAAATCAGAATTGGAAAGCAAGATGGCAACAAACAAACTTGGTTCAGCCTGGGCCAGTATGAAAACTATTGCAGGCCTTCAGAGCACAGAACGCAGCAATCGTGTGTTTTTAGATGGTTTTAATTCAGACACAGAGCTGGCTAATGCTCTTAATTGTTTTTATGGTCGTTTTGACTCCTTTGATTTTAGCACTGAAACCCAAGTTTTGAAACAGAAACTCAAAGACAATCAGCACTTTAATATTGAGGTGCAGGATGTTAAAAGGGAGTTCTGCGCTGTAAAAGTGAACAAAAGTCCGGGCCCTGATAATATATGTGGGCGCTTGGTAAAGTCCTGTGCACATGAACTGAGTCCTATATTTCATTACATTTTCAATAAGTCCTTACAGGCACAACATGTGCCTAAGATCTGGAAAGAAGCCGTGGTTGTTCCCGTTCCAAAATCCAGCTGTCCTAAAACGGTAAACAACTTTAGCCCAGTTGCTTTGACTTCAATTTTAATGAAAATTTTTGAAAAACTGGTCAGATGTGAGGTCCTAAAGCAGACTGAGCATGCATTGGATCCTCTGCAGTTTGCCTATAGGCCTCACAGAGGAGTGGAGGACGCCACTGCAGCTGAATACGACAAAAACTAAAGACATGATTATTGACTTTAGGAGGAAAACTCCCAGGCACAAAGTCACCGTACTAAAAGGCCAGACCACCGAATGTGTACAATCCTACAAATATCTTGGGACGATTATTGATAGTAATTTAAACTTTGAAGTGAACTGTGAAAGGGTGTGCAAAAAGGGTCAGCAACATTTGCATTGCTTGCGAAAACTTGCACGCTTCCAAACTGACCGAACCATAATGACAATGTTTTATCGGGCTTTTATTGAATCGGTTTTATCCTTTTCTTTAGCGTCATGGTTTGGTCAGATAAAACTGAAACAGAGGAAATCCTTGGATCAGGTAGTTAGATGGTCCAGTCGTTTGCTTGATGAGTCACAACTGAGCCTGACATCTCTGTACACCAGACAAGTACAGAGGATGGCTACCTCCATTTTAAATGATGACTCCCACCCTTTGCTCTGCAACTTTCAGCTTCTTCCCTCAAGATGGAGGTTTGCTGTCCCAAAAAGTAAAACCCAGTGCTACAAAAACAGCTTTGTTCCTGCTGCTGTCAAAGAGTTGAACAAGTTGTAACAATATATTGCACATAATTTAGGTACCTATTTATTAACTCCATTTTATATTTACTTATTTTTGTAGGATGTTATTTGGGTTCTAAATATTTTATTGGGTTTTAGACCTTTGAGTTTTTAACCTCTTTGACTAGTTTTTAACTTTTTAATATGACCCTTCTCTCTTACCTCTGGTTTTTCTCCCATCTCTTTGTCTTTTTATACCCTGATTGATGGAGCCTTGAGTATTTTCATCATGTTTATAGTCAGCTTCATGTGTGCCTGTGTTTGTGTCTATGTTGAATGTAATTTGTAGCTTGTAAATATGGATGTCACCAGACTGCAAAACAAATCTACCTACGGGTACAAATAAAGTAACCTGAACCTGAACCCTTTGGTTTCCATCCCAGCAGCAGCTCTGTTTGAATTGTCCTCAGAGGAGAACATGTAAATCGACAGAGGTGTGAAGTCTGGCCCAGCTGTTCCCACTGATGTCATGGGGGGGGGGGGGGGTGATCTGTTGGGTGTCATGGGGTGTCATGCGTTTACTTTTCCTGGGTTAACTGGATTATTTCTGCTGCTGGGGATCACCTATTCCTCTCATCCATTCAGGTTCAGGTTCAGGTTACTTTATTTGTACCCGTAGGTAGATTTGTTTTGCAGTCTGGTGACAAACATATTTACAAGCCACAATTACATTCAACATAGACACAAACACAGGTACACATGAAGCTGACTATAAACATGATAAAAATACTCAAGGCTCCATCAATCAGGGTATAAAGACAAAGTGATGAGAGAAAAACCATATGATAAGAGAGAAGGGTCATATTAAAAAGTTAAAGACTAGTCAAATCGGTTAAAAACTCAAAGGTCTAAAACCCAATAAAAGATTTAGAACCCAAATAAAATCCTACAAAAATAAGTAAATATAAAATGGAGTTAATAAATAGGTAGCTAAATTATGTGCAATATATTGTTACAACTTGTTCAACTCTTTGACAGCAGCAGGAACAAAGCTGTTTTTGTAGCGCTGGGTTTTACTTTTTGGGACAGCAAACCTCCGTCTTGAGGGAGGAAGCTGAAAGTTGCAGTGCAAAGGGTGGGAGTCATCATTTAAAATGGAGGCAGCCATCCTCTGTACTTGTCTGGTGTACAGGGATGTCAGGCTCAGCTGTGGCTCACCAAGCAAACGACTGGACCATCTAACTACCTGATCCAGGGATTTCCTCTGTTTCAGTTTCATCTGACCAAACCATGACACTAAAGAAAAGGATAAAACAGATTCAATAAAACCCCGATAAAACATCGTCATTATGGTTCGGTCAATTTGGAAGCGTGCAAGTTTCCTCAAGCTATGCAAATGTTGCTGACCCTTTTTGCACACCCTTTCACAGTTCTCTTCAAAGTTTAAATTACTATCAATAATCGTCTCAAGATATTTGTAGGACTGTACACATTCGGTGGTCTGGCCTTTTAGTACGGTGATTTTGTGCCTGGGAGTTTTCCTCCTAAAGTCAGTAATCATGTCTTTAGTTTTTGTCGTATTCAGCTGCAGGTAGGAATCCTCACACCAGTGAACAAAATCATCAACTACTGGGCCGTGGCCACTCTCACCATCCTGGAGGAGACTGACAATAACTGAGTCTTCAGCATACTTTATAATGTATCTGTTGTCATGTCTGCTCCGACACATCTTTGTGTACAGAATGAAGAGTAGTGGTGACAACACACACCCCTGAGGAGAGCCAGTAGAAGAGCACTTTAGGTCAGACAATGTACCATTGACCCTTACTCTCTGCGTCCTGTTGGTTAAGAAATCCAGAATCCAACCCACCAGATTACTGCTCAAATCAAATTGTTGCAGGAGCCTTTCAACTAAAATATGAGGTTGGATTGTTTTAAAGGCGGAGGAAAAGTCCACAAATAAAAGCCTGGCGTGTGTCCCATTAAAATCCAGATGTTTAAAAAGCATGTTAAACAGAGTGACAGTGGCGTCCTCCACTCCTCTGTGAGGCCTATAGGCAAACTGCAGAGGATCCAATGCATGCTCAGGCTGCTTTAGGACCTCACATCTGACCAGTTTTTCAAAAATTTTCATTAAAATTGAAGTCAAAGCAACTGGTCTAAAGTCGTTTACCGTTTTAGGACAGCTGGATTTTGGAACGGGAACAACCACGGCTTCTCTCCAGATCTTAGGCACATGTTGTGTCTGTAAGGACTTATTGAAAATGTAATGAAATATAGGACTCAGTTCATGTGCACAGGACTTTACCAAGTGCCCACATATATTATCAGGGCCCGGACTTTTGTTCACTTTTACAGTGCAGAACTCCCTTTTAATATCCTGCACCTCAATATTAAAATGCTGATTGTCTTTGAGTTTCTGTTTCAGATCTTGGGTTTCAGTGCTAAAATCAAAGGAGTCAAAACGACCATAAAAACAATTAAGAGCATTAGCCAGCTCTGTGTCTGAATTAAAACCATCTAAAAACACACGATTACTGAGGACTTCCGGTCGGGACACCATGGTGATAGCAGCTTAACGCTGAAGCTCCCAGACCCGATCCGTGAAAATACCTTGAAAATCAGATTTAACGGATTTTTGGAAGAGTGAAAATCAAAAGACAAAGTCATTATGCCTAAAGGAAAACAGAAGAGATCGACATTTACCAGGCCAAGACACGCATCGGCTGGAGAATCTGACCCGGAGGACATCCACTCGGAAGCAGAGGAGCTGAATGAAGCTAGCAACACGGTTAGCTTAAAAATGGTACTTCAAGAATTAAGACAATTTCACCGAGAGTGTTGGGCCGAATTTCGTGAAATTAAAGACGAAATAAAAAGGACAAACAGCAGAGTGGACCAGGCTGAGGACCGAATCATGGAAGCAGAGGAAAGAATAAAAGGGCTGGAAGAAAACATGCTGGAACTACTCAAACGACAGTCAAGACTGGAGGCTAAACTAACCGACCAAGAAGGAAGACTAAGAAGAGACAACATAAGAATTCATGGTCTGAAAGAAGGAGTCCAGGACGGTTTCACCACAATGGCTGCATGCGTGGAATCCATACTGAGAGAGAAGTTGGAAATTCCCCAATCCACCAACTTGAAGATAGAAAGGGCGCACCGTACATTAGCCCCAAGACCGTCGGCGGAAGCGCCACCAAGATCGGTGGTGGTGAAGTTCTCCAACTCCAGAATAAAAGAAGAGGTTGTGAGACTGGCTTGGCAGAAAAAAGGATTTATGCACCAAGAAAGAAAAGTTTTTGTGGAGCACGACTACGCCCCGGAGGTCCTTAAAAAGCGTTGGGAATACAACGACGCTAAAAAGGTACTACGAGAGAAGAAATTGTGCTTTCAAACTCCATTTCTGACGAAGCTGCAGGTTTTTTATGGGGATGAGACATGTCTCTACAACTCAGCGGAAGAAGCAACCACGGATATGGCGAGAGGAGGGCTCCCAGTAACGGTGTATAAACCC
Source organism: Pholidichthys leucotaenia (assembly GCA_020510985.1). NCBI lineage: Eukaryota > Metazoa > Chordata > Actinopteri > Cichliformes > Pholidichthyidae > Pholidichthys > Pholidichthys leucotaenia. Next base: position 297,938,989 of record CM035841.1, on the reverse strand, counting down.
ACAGCAGACCCGATCGAAAGAATCAAGGCTCAAACGTGGTGCACACAGAGACCCTCAAAATCCATGGGCCAGCAGTGGGAAACCCAGCTCTAGGGCTATAAGGAAAAACTGAGCGTTTACAGGAGGGAATAACGATATTTTTAGTCAATCTGCGCATCCAACCCTCCTCCTACAAGGTAACAAACATTAAAGGAGATGCAGAATCAGCAAGTATCAAGTGGTAAAACATTTCATGGAACAGACATAATATTAGAAACAAATAAGTCTTTAAAAAAAAACTTGTTAAAATAGAAATGTGACAATGAACCACATGATCTCTCCACACTAACAAATACTGTATTAACATGAATGTTTGCTGTGATGGTGGTGGGAGGTTGCGCACAATTGCATAGGGTATAGGCATAAAAATAAATAAATAAATAAATAAAATCATTACAAGTTCAGATTGGGATCTGAAATTCACGTTAAAAACATGGGACAACTTACAGGGACAAGAGAGGGCCCTCAACACGTAACAGAGTTTGAGGAATTTCCCTCAGAGCCAACACACCATCAAGGCTCTTCTAAGGTCACTAAAAAGACCTCAGCTCAGGAAGATCTTTTGTCAGTTTTTTGTTTTAAAGTTTTATATACTGTGTTCTTAATGTTTTTTATGTTCTTAATGTTCTTTCAGTTTCTGAGTAGCATAAAAGAGGGCCACCACACTGTTATACTAAATAAGACAACACAATGGAGAAACAGGGTGTAACCAAAATAATCTCATATAATGTAAAAGGGATCCTGAATCCAGTTAAAAGATCCAATATTCTAGGCAAAATGAAAAAAGACAAAGCAGGAATAATATTTTTACAGGAAACCCACCTAACAGACGTGGAGCACACTAAACTTAATAGACAAGGGTTTAAAATGATCTCTTCATCTTCATATAAGTCAGGGAGGAGGAGGGGGGTAGCGACATTGATCTCAACCAAAATTATATTTGAAAAAAAATCAGAACACAAAGATAAAGAAGGGAGATTCAGCATGGTACTTGGTCGGCTAGAGGGAGAAGATATCACCCTGCTGAATGTATATGCACCTCCAGGGGTTAACTGGAAATTTTATAAAAATGTATTTGACCTAATGATAACTAAAGCCCAAGGTTTGGTGATATGTGGTGGAGACTTCAATCTAAGACTGAATCCATACTGGGATGCATCTGGTAATTCTCCACATCAAAATAACACTCAAAGTAGAAAAACTCGGATGCTACTAAAAGAAATGGGAATCTGTGACATGTGGAGGGAATTTAACCCCAGTGTATTCAGCACCACATTCATCATACTCAAGGATTGACTATTTTTTTATGTTTAATAGAGACACTGGAAGAGTAAAAACATGTAAAATAGGACTGATGGATCTCTCTGACCACAGTCCGATCTATATGGACCTAAGTATCCAAAAATACACAAATAATACATTTTCTTGGAGGTTAAATTCAAATGTGCTGAAAGGACCACTGAAAGATGAATTGGAATCAGATATTCTCAGATATTTGGAAGAAAATGATAATGGAGAAGTATCCCCTTTAATACTGTGGGATGCATGCAAAGCTGTAATACGGGGAAAGATTATCGCAAAACTGGCAATCCAAAAGAAACTGAGACAAGAAAAACTAATCACATTAGAGTCAGAACTTAAGAAACTAGAAAAAGAGCACAAAGACAACACTCATTCTAATGACTCGCTCAAAATTAAAGAAATCTACACAATCGGAGATCCAGAAGAAACTTACATTTCTGAAAAAACAATACTATGAAACAGGTAGCAAATCGGCAAAATTACTAGCCTATAAATTGAGGAAACAACAAACGGAGAGAGCAATCTACAAAATCAGAGACCCAGTATCAAAGGAAATAAAATTTAGAATTCAGGAAATTCTTAAAAGCTTTGAGAACTACTACAGGAACTTGTACTCCCTCAAAAAACATAAAAACGCATCCAAAGCCTTCCTAAATACATTAAACCTTCCCCAACTTACTGAGTCACAAAATAAAACACTATTGTCAGAAATACAACCTAAAGAATTAGAAAAAGCAATTATAAAACTTAAAGCTAACAAATCCCCAGGAACAGATGGCTATACAGCAGAGTGGTACAAAACCTTTAAACAGCAACTATCTCCTCTCCTCCTGAAAACATTTAACTATGTCCTCCACACAGGGGAAATCCCCCCCTCCTGGAGAGAAGGGGTCATTGCAGTCATACCTAAACCTGAAAAGGATAAACTAGACTGCTCCAACTACAGACCAATCAGTGTGTTAAATCAGGACTATAAGCTTTTTACCACTATCCTTGCCAAAAGGTTAGAAAATATACTGACAGACTTAATTCATTTAGACCAAACAGGTTTTATAAGACAAAGACAGACACAAGATAACATTAGACGCACTTTACACATAATTCATCATATAAAAAAATATAATTTAAATGCAGCCATATTGGGATTAGATGCTGAAAAAGCATTTGATTTGGTTGACTGGTCTTTCCTATATAGAATCTTATCCAGTTTCAATTTTCATAACAACTTCATTAGAACTATCCAGGCATTATATAAAAAACCAACAGCTAAAATAAGGATTAACGGTAATTTATCATCATCTTTTGAACTGGAAAGAGGATGTCGTCAGGGCTGCCCCTTGTCTCCACTGCTCTTTGCAATCTTCATAGAACCTCTGAGCCAATGGAGAAGACAGAATCAAAAAATTCAAGGAATTACACTTGGTCAGAAGGAACATAAAATAGCACTCTTTGCTGATAACATTTTAATATACCTGGGGCAGCCGGACACCTCTTTTCCAGAACTAATCTCAGTTTTTTCAGAGTATGGAGATTTATCAGGGGTACGAATTAAACATGCATAAAACCCAAATTTTAACATTCAACTATGATCCAAATCAATATTTACTAAGCAAACTCAAAACTAACTGGGAGATGGAATCTATGAAATATCTGGGGGTCAATATCCCGAAACAACTGAACAAAATTATAACACTAAACTATGATCCACTGATGGCAAAAATAGAATCTGATCTAGCAAGATGGAATATGATACCATTCTTGGGTACTGCACAAAGAATTGGAGCAGTCAAAATGAATATACTTCCACGTCTTCTATACCTTTTCCAAACAATACCGGTAGAACCTCCCAAAAAAGCATGGCAAGAACTGGACAGAAGGATCTCAAGATTCATATGGCAGGGCAAGAGACCTAGAATCAGATATAGAACCCTACAGCTAAACAAAGACAAAGGTGGGCTCGCACTGCCAAATATCAGGGACTATTTTAAAGCCGCACAAATTAAAACTTTAGTAGAGATATGTAACCCAGTCTACACTGCACAATGGAAGGAGATGGAATGCCAAATAACAAGTGACATTCCCCTACAGGCGATAATAGGGAACAATGCCTTACCTAAACTTTTGAATAACACTAACCCGTGTCAAGTGAAAACTCACAGAAAAGAATGAATTATTGGAAAGAAGACCTGCAAACTGAAATTTCAGAGGAACAATGGGAATTGGTTTGCACAGAAGCTCAAACCAAATCAATAAATGTACGTCTTAAATTGATACATTTTAAATGGTTAATGCGGATGTATGTTACACTGGTGGAGTTAAATAGATATAATAAAAACATACCAGATACGTGCACAAAATGTATGGAAAGTAAAGGAACCCTATTTCATTGTTTATGGGAATGTAGAAAAATTAGAATGTTTTGGGAAGAGGTGAGGGTAACAATAGAAAAAATAATTTCAAAACAATTCATATTGAACTCTAAACTGTTTTTGTTGGGTCTGTATTCAGAAAAGCATAACTTTAATAAGAGTGAAAGAGCATTCATAGACCTCAGTTTGCTTAATGCCAAAAAATATATTGCACTACTGTGGAAAAAGACTCATAGACCAGATGTGACTCAGTGGTTAAGACAGATGTTAACAAACCTTCCACTAGAAAGAATAACATACATACTGAAATCAAAGGAAAATGTGTTTGAGAATATATGGAGACCTTTCATTGATTATGTAAAGAAATTAAACATAACTTCTGAAGAAGAAGGTGAATGATGTGTGTGGACCTTGTAAATTCCAAATTGGTAAATGTATAATATGTATACAGTGATCCCTCACTTATCGCGTTTAATGGGGACCAGAACGGACCGTGAAAAGTGAAAAACCACGAAGTAGCGTCACCCCCCAAACCCAAGGGCGTCACAAGCACTATTTTGCACAAAAAGGCACAAGAGAACAGCGAAAAGTGCCACTAAGCAACACGAGCGATAAAGAACAATGAATGCGGTCTTCCTTCGCTGGGTATGGGCGCTCGGCAGGGAGAGAAGCTGGGTAAAACGTCTCGGCCAATCAGCTTGCGAGATTCCCGAGCGGTGAAGAGGTGGGCGGAGAGGAGTGGAGCGGTGGTCAGAGAGGTGGATTTTGAGTTGTGCGGGCTCTCCGTGTTGATACCTGATGTTCTAATGTAGTCTCCCTGCCTTCTGCTAGCGCCCGGGCAACTTTCATGCCATTTTTTCTCAATTTTGAATTTTTGATGAATATTTTTGAAAAATCCGCGATGCACTGAGGGCGCGAAAGGTGAAACGCGAAGTAGCGAGGGATCACTGTACTTATGTAATGGATTACCTAGGCTAAACAGAGGAGCACTGTTGATGACTTGCTTTTGTTAATGGTTGTTGGTGTTTTTAGTACATGTTTTTTAAAATTTTATTTTTAAATTACTTTAGTGTTAGTGTTTGATTGTTTGTGTCATGTTTGTTAAAAAAGGTTCAATAAAAAATATTGTGGAAAAAAAAAAACACTAACCCGTGGATAGAGGCCCCGCTAAAAATTTGGTTTAAGATAGTCAGAGAGAATCAAACTAAAGAACCCTATCGATTACTGCAATGGATTGCCTATGATCAAGACTTTACTCCTAATAAAACAGACACTAGATTTAAAAAGTGGAAAGAGAACAGACTGATAAAATATTACGATTTTTTTAAAGGGAAAACTTTAAGAAGTTTTGAAGATTTGAAAAAACAAGGTCTAATAAATCAAGACCTTTACAGGTTCTTTCAGCTTAGACACCACATAAACAAAATACTTAAAAAGGAGGATTTGGAAAGGGCCCAGTCAGGTGTTCTGAAGGTCTTCTTAATGGCATATAAAGGGATCCCAGGGATCAGATACATTTCTAAAATATACCAAGGTCTTCAAGACTTAAAAGGAGACAACACATCATATATAAAAGAGAGATGGGAAAAAGAGGGGAATTTCACTTTACAACTGGAAATATGGGAAAAGCGAAATAAACAACAATGGAAAAGTACCTCATCCCTGCAGTGGAGAGAATTTGGATGGAAAAATTTGGTAAGATTTTTCAGAACACCTGCACAAAACAAATTTACTCGTAAGGGGTTGAATTGTTGGCACTTGTGTGGTGAAGACACTGCAAATCATTTTCATGTGTTTTGGTCATGCCCAGTTATCCACCAATATTGGACCAATGTACAGACAATATTGGGGAAAATATTCAAAATAACAGTTCCCTTTTCTTTTGTAACTTTGTATTTGGGTTTACTACCAGAATCACTGGAAAGATGAGGAGAAAAATACTTATTCACTGTTTTAATATTGGCAAGTAAAAAAGCTCTAACAAAAAAATGGATGTTGAAGGACTGTCCTACACCTGAAGATTGGATTAACGTGATTCAGGACATTTATTCGATGGAAAAGTTGACATTCGCACTGAGACAGGACATGGATGGGTTCTTGAACTTTTGGCAACCCTGGAGCGCATATGTGTCTTCCATTAGATCTAATCTTTGACAAATACCATTTCAATAATGGCACCTCTCTTTGTTCCAATGCTACTCAGATACTCTTATTTTTTTTTTTTGCTCTTTTGTTTTTTTTTGTTTTTTTCTTGTTTTGTTTTTTTTGTTTGTTTTTTGTTCTTTTTTAATTTCTCTTTTTCTTTCACTTAAAAAAAGGGTGTTGTAATAATTATTTTTCCAATGTTGTCAAAAAACAAAAAAAAGGGAACATGATGAAAATGTAAACAATGCAATGTTGTAATGATATGTATACCCTTTACAAAAACTTAAATTAAAAAAAAAAAAAAACATGATTACTGCGCTCTGTGCTCTGAAGGCCTGCAATAGTTTTCATACTGGCCCAGGATGAACCAAGTTTCTTTGTTGCCATCTTGCTTTCCAACTCTGATTTATAATTCTGTTTTGCTCTTAAAATTTCGGACTTCAGCTCTTTTGTGGCAACCTGTAGCTCATAAACAGACCCCTGTTTAAAGGCAAGTGCTTTCCTCTGTAAGCAGGATTTAACTGATTTTGTAACCCATGGCTTATTGTTGGGATATATTTTGACATGTTTACATGGAACGATCATATTTTTTACAGAAAGCCATGTATGAGCATGTGACATCTACCAAAGAGTCCAAATCATCCCCGCAGGACAGTGTGAACATCTCCCAGTCTGTACAGTTAAAGCATTCCTGGAGGCTGTGCACTGAATCCTCTGTCCACACATCTATGTCTCTGGTCTCCACCTTGCCTCTTCTGAGAGCAGTTTTATATGTGGGCAGCAAATGTACACAGTTGTGATCTGAGGATCCTAAAGGAGGAAGGGGGAGTGATTTATAGGCCCTCATTCATTCATCTTCTTCCGCTTAATCCTTTTCGGGTCGCGGGGGGACTGGAGCCTATCCCAGCATCTTTGGGCAGGAGGCAGGGTACACCCTGGACAGATCGCCAGTCCATCGCAGGGCCAACACAGAGAGACAGACAACCATTCACTCTCACATTCATACCTAAGGACAATTTAGAATCCCCAGTTTGATGCCAATTAACCTAACTTGCATGTTTTTGGCATGTGGGAGGAAACCGGAGAAATCCCAGAGTAAACCCACGCAGACACAGGGAGAACATGCAAACTCCACACAGATCACTGTTGGTCGGGGGCTGGGATCGAACCAGGATCCCCCGGCCAAGGGTGAGTTGCTGTGCTGCCGCAGTGCTAACCACTGTGCCACCGCAGTGCCCATTCCTCTCCTTCTCCTTTTCCCTGCTGATTAATGCAGATTTGCAGAATTTAACACCTCCAAACACAACGGCTTAGTTCCTCCTCACGGCTGTCTTAAAAAAAAAATGGCCAACACACGCCAATTTATCACATCCTTTTTCATGTAAATTAGAAACATTCTTTTGTCAGTGTGAGTATTTTTCTCATAAATTTGTAGGATTTTCCTGCAGAGTTAGAGCCATTTTACTCAGAAACGTGCAGCTTCTTACTTGAAAATTATAATAATAATTATAATAATTTTGCAGCTTTTTCCTCATGAATTTAGAACTTTTCTTCCTCTTGAATTTGCAGTTTAAAAACAAAAAAAAAGCTGAAACTTGCCACATTTTACTCAAATCTTACATCTGCAGCATTTTTAGGTTGTAAACAGTTGGAAATTTACACCATTTTTTGTCTTTTTGCTGAAGTTCCAGCTTTTTACCCATAAAATTCCACTTTTTTGATCAGAAATTGGCAGCTTTTAACTGAGCCTTACACCCCCCCCCCCTTTTTTTTTGTCAGGTCAGGCATTGGCTTGCTTGCTACCGGATAACCATGAAAACCGATACTACCTGTCTCATGGGTCAGGCCGTCAGCGACTCAACCAGCATCCCCGCCCTTCTGAGGGCGTGGAGGGTGAAACAGGGCATCCTGGCAGAACTAAAAACAATATCTGTCAATATCTGTCACAGGTCTGTGGTGGACCACTCCCAGTTACACAGGGTGAGACTGGACATCCTGGCAGATAAACACATCTGTCGCAAGGTCTGTGGTGGACTGTGCCAGTCGGTGCATTGTGACATGCACTACACAAAGAGCAGAGATAAACAAACCTATCATCTGGTCAGTCACTGCAACAGATACTGGAGTCAGTTTGTCTTGGCTTGTCCTTGCCACTGATAATACCTTTATCTGCCAAGAATGTGCTGCTAGTCCACCAAAAGCTAGCAGTACTTAAATACTTTGCAAGCAGTTTCATGAAATGGTCAGTCAGAAAGCAACTCATACCGGCTCGGATGCCGCCCGGGCTTACAAGGTCCGCGCTGATCTGTTCACACTCTGACAGGCAGCGAAAAGTAAGCTAGGAGCAGGAAGACAAAAGAAGAGGAAAACAGCAACCTCGTGTATAGCAGAATGGAATGTATGCACTCTGTTGGACAGAACAACATCACAGCGCCCAGAAAGACAGACCGCGCTTGTGGCCCTGGAAATGAACAGGTACAATGTAGACATAGCTGCACTTAACAAGACTGCCTGGATATGACAGCTTGAAAGACCATGGGTACATCTTCTTTTGGAGTGGGAGATCAACTCAAGAAAGGAGGGAAGCAGGAGTGGGCTTTGCAGTTAGAAAGGAGATAGCAGCAATGCTTGATGAGGAACTGGTGCCAATCAACGACAGGATAATGACTATGAGACTCCCACTACAGCGGAAGATGTATGCCACACTCATCAGTGTATATGCCCCAACAATGACCAACACAGAGGAGGTGAAGGAAGAGTTCTACAGTGATTTACGTGAGACTATCAGGCGTGTACCGACTGATGACAGGCTGATACTCGTTGGCGATTTTAATGCCAGAGTTGGTTCAGACACCGAGAAATGGAAAGGAGTGTTAGGCAGTCATGGAGTAGGCAAGTGCAATGCTAATGGAGAACTTCTACTTGCACTGTGTTCAGAGTACAACCTTGTGATAACCAACACTCTATTTAAGCACAAGGACACACACAAGAAGACATGGATGCACCCAAGATCCAAGCACTGGCACTTATTAGTCTACATCATAGTCAGGCAGAGAGACAGAAGGGATGTATTGGATACCAGAGCAATGAGAGGCACGGACTGTGGCACTGATCATGTTATGCTGAGATCTAGATTAAGGATTTGCAGACGAAAACAGCACTGCAGGACGGGTGCAAAGCCACCACGGAAGCTAAACACTAGTGCACTGAAAGGCCAAAAGAAGCAGGACGAACTTACACAGGAAATGGATGAAAACTTGAAAGACTGGGACAGCAACAACTCAGAGAATAACATAGAAGAGAAATGGGCAACACTGAAGGATACGGTGCATCAGACTGCAAGTGATGTATTAGGCTACCCTGAGAGGAAACATCAAGATTGGTTTGATGAGCATGATGAACACCTGAAGAAACTACTAGAAGCAAGGAATACAGCTAGGCAGGAAAACCTACAGTGTAACACAAGGTCGAAGAAGAAGAAATACTCAAAGACTCAGGGTGAGCTACAGAAGTACACCAGAGAGATGAAGTCCAACTGGTGGCATGAAAAAGCGGAGAAACTTCAAACTGCAGCAGACAGGAAGGACATGAAAACATTCTTCACAGGTTTGAGAGAAATCTACGGCCCTAAACCGAGAGGACTGATCCAACTAAAGGCTATGGATGGTGAAACGGTTTTGCAGGAGAAAGACAAGATCCTGGACAGATTTGCAGACCACTTTGACCAACTACTAAACAACCCTGGAGATCTCACTGAAGAGGCTAAAGAAGCTCTAGTGCAGCGACCAGCTGTATCAAGTCTAGATGAACCATCAAATTTTGATGAACTAATGGCAGCTATCAGGACAACACAGGATGGTAAAGCTCCAGGAAGGGATGGAATTCCAGCAGAAGTGTGGAAATTTGGTGGTGTTCGGCTGACCAGCTGCCTGCACAAGCTCATCCAAGAGATATGGGATGCCCAGAAAGTACCTCAAGACTGGAAGGATGCAAGTATTGTGCCTTTGTTCAAGAAAGGTAACCGGAAGGATTGTGGAAATTACCGAGGTATATCACTGCAAGCCACTGTTGGTAAGATTCTCTCACGTGTACTACTTAACAGACTCAGTAATCACATCTCGCAGAATGTACTACCGGAAACCCAGTGCGGCTTTAGAAGTGGAAGAAGCACAATGGACATGATTTTCTGCTTGAAACAGGTTCAAGAAAAGTGTATCGAACAGAACATGCCGCTTTAGGTAGTCTTCATAGACTTCAGTAAAGCCTTCGATACTGTTTCGCGACAAGGACTTTGGCAGGTACTCAAGAAATATGGTTGTACAGAGAAGTTTGTTAGTCTGATCGATGCACTCCATACAGGTATGCAAGCAAACGTGGCAATGAGTGGTTCAGTATCTAAAGACTTTTCAGTAAGCAACGGGGTGAAACAAGGGTGGGTGCTGGCACCTACACTCTTCTCGCTCTATCTGGCAGCCATGCTTGAGGTGGCCTTCAAAGACACTTCAGAAGGAGTATACATTCAAACAAGGAAAGAAGCAGACTTGTTCAATGTGGCACAGTTTAAAGCCAAGAGTAAGACATCGATAAAGATGGTAAGAGAAATGCTCTTTGCCAACGACAGTGCTCTAGTTGCACACAGCGTGGAAGATATGCAATCTTTAGTGCAGAAATTTGCAAGAGCAGCTAGCCAATTCAGCCTCAAAATCAACATCAAGAAGACAGAGTGCCTTTATCAACCACCAAAGTTCCAATTATCAACATCACTACCAGAAGAGATCAGCATTGGTAGAGAGCCACGAGTCAAGTGCAAGATTTTCAAGTACCTAGGGAGTACTGTTTCAGAGAATGCTAGGCTGGAGGATGAACTATCCCTCAGAATGGGAAGAGCAAGCGCTGTGTTTGGAAACTTGAGGGAGAGACTGTGGAACAATCAACGTGTCAATCCGTGTGAAATGCAAAGTGTACAGCGCAATAGTACTGGCTACTCTATTGTACGGTGCTGAAACTTAGACTGTCTACAGAGTGCAGGTGAAGAAACTCCACGCGTACGTGATGAGACACCTTCAAGCCATAATGAACATCTCATGGAAAGACAAGATAGCCAACATAGAAGTGTTGAAACGAGCTGGTCTACCATCAATGGAGGACATGCTAATACAGATGAACCTGAGATGGCTCGGACATGTTGAGAGGATGGATCACCAGCGTCTCCCTCGGCAGTTACTCTACTCACAGTTATGCGAGGGCAAATGCAATCAGGGTAGACATTGAAAAAAAGACACTGTAAAAAGACACTGTAAAAAGAAACTTGAAGAAGCTGGACATAGACAGGAGTTCCTGGCAGCAGAAGGCTAAGGACAGAGCTGTGTGGAGGAATCTGATCAGACCTAAATGAAACAGTCATTGTCGCCCACGACAGACTGCTATGATGATGATGATGGTGGCCGCGCCCCGAGTGTGGATGAGATTCGCCCTGAGTACCTCAAGGCCCTGGATGTTGTAGGGCTGTCATGGTTGACACGCCTCTGCAACATTGAGTGGAGGTCAGGGGCAGTTCCTTTGGCATGGCAAACCCGGGTGGTGGTTCCTCTCTTCAAAAAAGGGGACCGGAGGGTGTGTTCCAACTTTAGAGGGATCACACTCCTCAGCCTCCCTGGGAAGGTCTATGCCAAGGTACTGGACAGGAGAGTCCGGCCGTTGGTCGAACCTTGGATTCAGGAGGAGCAATGTGGTTTTCGTCCTGGCTGTGGCACATCGGACCAGCTCTTTACCCTCTCGAGAATCCTCGAGGGTTCGTGGGAGTTTGCCCAACCAGTTTACATGTGCTTCGTGGACTTGGAGAAGGCATTCGACCGTGTCCCTCGCGTTTTTTTGTGGGGGGTGCTTCGAGAGTATGGGGTATCGGGCTTGTTGTTACAAGCTATTCAGTCTCTGTACGACCGTTGTGAGAGTTTGATTCATATTGCCAACACTTGATCGGACTCATTTCCAGTGAGAGTTCGACTCTGCCAGGGCTGCCCTTTGTCACCGATCCTGTTCATAATTTTTATGGACAGGATTTCTCGGCGCAGCCAAGGAATGAAGGGTGTCATGCTTTTCACAGGAACTCATCTCTATTGTTTGCAGATGATGTTGTCCTGCTGGCTTCATCCAGCAATGACCTACAGTTCTTGCTGGGACAGTTTGCCGTGGAGTGTGAAGCGGCTGGGATGAGAATCAGCACCTCAAGTCTCAGTCCATGGTTCTCAGCCGGAAGAAGGTGGATTGTCCTCTCCGGGTTGGGGACAGGCTTCTGCCCCAAGTGGAGGAGTTTAAGTATCTTGGGGTCTTATTCACAAGTGAGGGGAGAATGGAGTGAGAGATCCAGGACCTTGAAACACTTCTTACGAAGCCACTCCTTCATTGCCCGGGCGGTGTGTTTGGGATCATTGTCATGCTGAAAGACCCAGCCACATTTCATCTTCAATGCCCTTGCTGATGGAAGGAGGTTTTCACTCAAAATCTCATGATACATGGCCCCATTCATTCTTTCCTTTACACAGATCAGTCGTCCTGGTCCCTTTGCAGAAAAACAGCCCCAAAGCATGATGTTTCCACCCCCATGCTTCACAGTAGGTATGGTGTTCTTTCTCCTCCAAACACGACAAGTTGAGTTTTTACCAAAAAGTTCTATTTTGGTTTCATCTGACCATATGACATTCTCCCAATCCTCTTCTGGGTCATCCAAATGCTCTCTAGCAAACTTCAGACGGGCCTGGACATGTACTGGCTTAAGCAGGGGGACACGTCTGGCACTGCAGGATTTGAGTCCCTGGCGGTGTAGTGTGTTACTGATGGTAGCCTTTGTTACTTTGGTCCCAGCTCTCTGCAGGTCATTCACTAGGTCCCCCCGTGTGGTTCTGGGTTTTTTGCTCACCGTCCTCGTGATCATTTTGACCCCATGGGGTGAGATCTTGCATGGAGCCCCAGATCGAGGGAGATTATCAGTGGTCTTGTATGTCTTCCATTTTCTAATAATTGCTCCCACAGTTCATTTCTTCACACCAAGCTGCTTACCTATTGCAGATTCAGTCTTCCCAGCCTGGTGCAGGTCTACAATTTTGTTTCTGGTGTCCTTTGACAGCTCTTTGGTCTTGGCCATAGTGGAGTTTGGAGTCTGACTGTTTGAGGTTGTGAACAGGTGTCTTTTATACTGATAACAAGTTCAAACAGGTGCCATTAATACAAGTAATGAGTGGAGGACAGAGGAGCCTCTTAAAGAAGAAGTTACAGGTCTGTGAGAGCCAGAAATCTTGCTTGTTTATAGGTGACCAAATACTTATTTTACCGAGGAATTTACCAATTAATTCGTTAAAAATCCTTCAATGTGATTTTCTGGATTTTTTTTTTTCTCATTTTGTCTCTCATAGTTGAGGTAAACCTATGATGAAAATTGGAGACCTCTCTCATCTTTTAAGTGGGAGAACTTGTACAATTGGTGGCTGACTAAATACTTTTTTGCCCCACTGTATTTCCAACTTTATATTTTACAACTATACTTCTTAATCAGTGCTGGAAATTAACTTTTTTGTCCCTAAAAGGCAGTGGCTGGTGGATTCTAAAATCTACAAGCCACTTATATTTTTCACTTGACACCATTTTATAATTGCATGGGAGGGGGGTGATGGGGGAGGCCGTGGACAGCAGGACTAGATGAAGGTGGAGGCAGCAGTGGTTGGTGGGCAGGCGGAGAAGAGGGCAGTTGGTCAAACCTGTTAAAAAAAAAGGTTCAGGTTGTTGACCCATTCCCTACCCCCCGTGGCCTGGGAGGAGGTATTCTGGTAGCCAGAGATGGTTTTGGGGCTTCTCCAGACACCGCTGATGTCACTCTGTTGCAGCATATCCTCCATCTTCTGCCTGTAGCTGTCCTTCTCCTCTCTGATCTTCTTCCTTAGCTCCCTCTGTACGGACTTCAGCTCCTCCTTGCTTCACGACCTGAAGATCCTTTTCTTCTCCTTCAGTAGTGACTGTATCTCAGGGTTGATCCAGGGTTTGTTGTTTGAGAAACACCATATGGTCTTGGTGGGTACGGTGTTGTTCACACAGAAGTTGATGTAGTCTGTGATGGCATGTGTGAGGCCATCGATGTCCTCACCATGTGGGTCACAAAGTTGCTCCCATACAGTGGTTTCAAAACAGTCCTTCAGAGCATCAAATATCAAACCCTGGTACCAAGTCTCAAACATTTGGAACAAAAGTGTAGGAGGAGTTGGTTTCACAAGACAGTTACTGTCTATTAACTGAGGTGAAATAGGGGATCATAAGTTGGGGGCTATAATTACTGCAAAAATCATCCAATCAGAGCCAAATTGCAATATGTGCATCATCAGTGTGTATCAAACCCTGGTACCAAGTTTCAAAACAATTGGAACAACACTGTAGGAGGAGTTGATTTCACAGTAGTGGGACAGATGGATGGACTGCCCCATAACATACAGTAATTCCCCTTCGGTCTTCGCCCGGCAGGGGATAAAAAGTATATTGCCTAGGCTACGCCATCCTCTACTCTTTCTGACTTTTTCTTCTTTAAAGTCCCCATGAGGGGCACACCCCATTTAGGGGTGTGACATGTCACATCATTCACGATAATACTGTTATAAAGTTTGATACCGGTGTAAAAATTAATACTGCGCTATTTGGGGTCTGCTGCATAATGATGTCACAACATTATGCTGCCGACGTGTTACCATAGAAATGGCAAAACAAAAATGGTGAGGGAAGCTGCCGCTTCATGGTCAGAACATCTGTGTGTAGTTGTGTGGAAATATTTGTTTTAAGGCTGTTTCAGACTGTTGTCATGTTTTAAAAAAAAAATGGTGTAGCAATGTGGATCATCTGCCCACATTTTTTTTTCCACACGTCAACCACTTCTCCGGAGCGGTGTTAACATCTGACAGTGTTGACATCTAAAGTGACCGGAGTTCTATTTTTAATATTTGAAACTCAATCTGAGCTGCTGTTTATAATCTGAAGATATAAGACAATTTTTGTTTTGTTTTTACTGAATATGCTGAAGGTGTCCTGTGAAACTGTCCTTTATAAATTGAAAAGAAAAATCTGTAGCCTATTGTGCATAATGAGAAGAATATCATTATGGTAAAAATTCACAGAAATATCGTGATACCATTTTTAGGCTATATCACCCAGCCCTAGTCAAATTCAATGTTAAAGTGTTTTAAAAAATAATATATTTAATAATAATAACGCATTTTATTTCTAGGCGCCTTTCAACCCCCAAGGTCACCTTACAAATAGGGCATTAAAACATTAAAAACAGATTTAAAATGCAATAACAAAACTTGGTTAACAAAGCAAAAACAGTGAATTAAAAAGTAAATTATCAAAGAGATAATCTTGTTTAAACAGATGAGTTTTGAATCTGGATTCAAATAATGGGAGAGAGTCAATGTTACGGATGTTAGGTGGGAGTGAGTTCCAAAGCTGGGGAGCAGAGTGATTGAAGGTTCTATTCCCCATAGAGGTGAGGCAGGCAGAAGGGACGGCGAAGTGAGGGGAAGAGGAGGACCTGAGAGAGCAGCTAGGAGTGACAATGTGGAGGAGTTCAGACAAGTATGAAGGGCCCAGGTTATGAAGGGCTTTGAAGGTGAAGAGCAGAATCTTCAAGTTTATTCTGTCCTTTATTGGGAGCCAGTGAAGTTGTTGGAAGATGGGGGTGATGTGTTCCATGGATGAGGTGTGAGTGATGATCCAGGCTGCAGAGTTCTGAAGGAGCTTTAAGCTTGTGGAGGGATTTATTTGGGAGACCAAAGAGAAGTGAGTTACAGTCATCAATGCAGGAAGTGACAAAGCTATGGATGAGGATGGCAGCAGCATGCGGAATGAGGGAGGGACGCAGTTGGTCAATATTACAAATATGAAAATAGGAGGTTGAGTAATGTTATTGATCTGAGACTGGAATGATAAAGTGCTGTCAAGGATGACACCCAGACTCTTAGCCTGATGGGAAAGGCAAATGGGAGAGTTATTAACATCAATGGAGAAACTGGGGGATTTGGTTAAGGTGGAGGGTGTACCAACAAGTAGGATTTCTGTTTTATTGCCATTGAGTCTGAAGAAATTACAGGTAAACCATGATTTGATATCAGAGAGACAGTCAGAAAGAGAGGTAGGTGGCAGTCTGGACTTGGGTTTAGAGGTGAGGTAGAGCTGGGTGTCATCCGCATAGCAATGGAAATTAATATTGTATTTGTGGAAAATGTAACCAAGTGGACGAATGTAGATAATGAAGAGAAAGGGCCCCAGGACAGAACCCTGGGGAACACCTGCAAAAATGAGGAACAGACTCGAGGTGTGGAATTCAAGTGTGGCCGGAGAGATAAGAAGTAAACCAAGTGAGGGGAGTGTGGGTGATACCAATGGAAGCCAGTCTATTTAGGAGGGTCCTATGAGAAATGGTGTCAAAGGCCACGGTGAGATCTAGGAGAATGAGTATGGTGAGTAAGCCAGAGCCTGCAGCCATCAGGAGGTCGTTAATGATTTTGATCAACGCTGTTTCTGTACTATGGAGGGTGCGGAAACTGGACTGGAATTGTTCATAGAGCTTATTATTACTGAGATGAGTGTGGAGCTGAGAGGCAACAACTTTTTCAAGAATCTTGGAGATGAAGGGGAGATTAGAGATTGGTCAGAAGTGGCCAATACTCCTGCGGCTGTGGCGCAGGTTTAGTGTGGTGTAGTGTGGCCGACTACTGATCGGAGGGTCAATGGTTTGATTCCCGCTCTGTCTGCAGTCTGTATTTTGAAGTGTCCTTGAGCAAGACATTGAACCCCCAGTTGTTCCTGGTGGGTCAGGCCAGTGCCTGTGCATAGCAGCTCCGCCACCATTAGTGTATGAATGGGTGGATAGCAGGATCTGTAAAGCACTTTGATCATCTAGAGATGAGAAAAAGCACTATATAAGTCCACGACATGTACCATTTATTACAATCAGATGACTCTGCACCAGTTTTTTTAAGTAAAGGTATAACAGCAGCTGTATTTATGCTATAGGTTATGGGTACACCAATATCTTTCTTAGAAAGGACCAAACAGTAGTTTTAAAGATATTCCAAGTTTTATTTGAGTGTAGTTCCTTTTCCTGCAACCAATAAACAATCCTGTTGATGATGTCACCATGTAATCAGAGGCACCAGTGCTGACTGCAGAGACAACTGACAACTAACAACAAAGACGGGACTAAGCTGTGTATTTGGCTGTGCTGCTCACTGAAAAATGGTGCTACCGCTCAGACTCTTCTCCCATTTCCACTCAACCCTTGCATCAAAAAAAAAAAAAAAAAAAGTGCCTGCAGTTTACTCGTTTAAAAGAAGACGGACATTGCCTGAACTCCCGACTATGTAACAGGCATTTTTCAGAGGATGCAATTGTAAACTCGGGAATGTACAGTGCTCGTATGGTTAGCTTTCTTCGCCTGTTGGACACAATGGTTCCTTCATTATACACTGTGGGATCATCTCCTCCAGTGAACGTAAATAACTGTATTTCCACTTGTAGATTAATTATGTTATTTTATTTCTGTCTGCTCCATTTCTATTTATATGATGATAACATCTGTAACTTTGAGAGTTTTTCCAATTTATCTTGATTTTAGGTGCACAGATTAATTTAATCAATTTTATTTATCATGGATCACAGGTACCAAAGCTTGTGAAAAGTTCTGCTACCTTAGACTATGTGGACACTTTGCAAGAGCTGCTCGAAGAAGTCGCCATCAATCTAGAACAATATCAACAAGAGAGAGCACCAATGTAAGTACCAGATGCTCTTTTTTCTGAGTTTGAGAAGCCCAAGCTCCAGGAAACAGTGACATCTCATTGGTCACGCTAATGTAACTAATATCACTACAATAGCACCAGCATCAATGTGTGTTACTGCTACCTACAGCTCTGGAGTGTAAAAACAATGCAATGCAAGAATGGACTTTTATTAAAGAAAGGCCTCACCCTTAGTTTACCCTCCATGCTGGCTGGCAGATTAATCAGATTCACCCCCAACTTAAAAAATTCCCACATTTGGCTGGTGGCAGGTGCTAACTTTCACTCCTGAGCTTCATCTCAAACACTGATCTACTGTATATGAATCACATGTAGGTAATAAAGTTGATTTAAGCACCACTGTGGACGAAAGGTGCACATATGACCTAAATGTCATGACCAAATTTTAACTGTAATTTACAGTAATGAAATTCAGTAAGTCAGATCTGCTGATGTACTCTTCCACAGTATCTCTGTGAACTATTTGTTTTCTCTGCTCCACGTTCACCATCTAAATGCAGGGGTCCAGTCACCTTCATTCTTCTCATTTACCTGGTATATCCCCCCAAAAAATTACAATTTCCATGTCCACTTTTTTGCACTAACTTTCCTTCTAAATTAAACAGCACGTCCTTATCCAATTAGATTGCCAATAAACCAGACTGCGACACTGGCAGTTCAGATGATTAAAGTATTTTCTCACCTGATACTTCTGTGGACCAACAGCTGCCATCCATATCCCCATGCTCACGTCCTCCCCCTGCAGCAAGAAGCCCGGAACATCCAGCTCACATCACCATCGTGATCATCTGCCACATTTTCTCAGAGTTTACTACTGTACCTGGTAGGCCTTCAGCTTCCTGGCATTGCTGGCAAGCCACTGAACCAGGTCACGAGAGACCACATATCCCGAGCCGCAGGCGAATGCCGGGTAGGCCGGACTGGCATACTCCAGCTCCTGCCACTTCCCGATGCGATCCACTGCCCAGCTCTGCCTGAAACTGGGTCAACATGACACACACATTATCATCCCATCAGAATTTCTTTTTTACTTCCTCTAAAGTGCAACAAAGCTAAGATGTAGACACAAGTGGATGCAAAATACGCTGCATCTTATCTGCAGCTGTAAGGACGTTAAATTTAAGGCTTTTTAAGACATTCTTTGTGGCCTCTTGATCAAAGTTAAGACCTCACATTTGCAAAAAGTCTGTGATCACTTTATAATCAGTCTTGTCAAATTATTTATCAGAATTTAAATTACTGCAAATTTTGGGTCATCAGTCCAGCTCACAATACATTTTCGGTTCCCCAGGGTGGATCTTGCCACTAGATAATTAAGTTTTTCTAGTGAAAATAGTCTGCATTATCACAAGCAAAAGTAACAAATTAAAAAGGTCAAAAAATTTAAAACAAAAAAACCCGAAATTTACTACAAAATAGACATAAATGCACAAAAACCAATAGCAAATTTTAGAAAAAAGTCACAAATATCCATGACACTGAGTATGAATGTGTATAAATGTTCGGTAGTGGTCAGAGAGGCCGTTGGCATGGATTGGCAACCACGTTTCTGTCAGTCTGCCCCAGAGCAGCTGTGGCTACAACAGTAGCTTACCACTAGGGCTGTCACGGTGGAGGAATTACCCCTGCGGTGACGGTGAATAGTTCAACACCGCAATATGCAGTATTATTGCAAATGTTTTTAGGACACTGTGGTGTCGTAATTTAAACAGGGTTCATAACTTATGTGGCAAACGGTGGAAGATGTGAGAAACTCTATGCAGCTCTGCTCTCAACTTGTGTGCGTGTGTGACAATTGTGCGGAGCTCCAGTCTTCCTACAGTCATGAACTGTAGGAAGACTGTAAAAAAAAAAAAAACAAACAAACAAAAAAAAACAAACAACTAAACTCGATCATTTTTATAAAGCAGTGGTGGTAACTCCAGTATTTCAATTACAGGGTGTGTGGACTGGTTAGAGATTACAGCCACATTCAACTTATTCAAACAGCACAGCCTCCGTACAGGACCCTGCGTGGCTCTTGTCTCCGTGTCTCTCCATAGAGATTTTGCCGCTGTCCAAAAAATCATGTTCACACAGCAAACAAGCAATGCACTACGCAGTAGCTGTTTCGCTGATGGAGCTCAATTGTCAGGATCATAAACACTCCGCTCAAAAGGGAATAACATGCTTTGTGCCCTTTCAGTACTTACTGTAACGGCTGTATTTAGCAATTCGTCCAAAAGCTTCCGCCACTTTTAACTGCCTGCTGGAGTCCATCTGGATAGAGTGCCCCACACGGTGCTGGCGGCAGCAGCTGGGCTTCTATGGCTGGATGGTAGCAAGCTAGGTGAGACCTCAAATTTGACATATTTCCCTGTTTTATTGGGACCTTTTTGACACAGATTTTGCATATTGCCTCTTCTAAATTAGCTGGCTCTCCTTTTTTGTTCGACTCAAAACCAAAATGTTCCCAAACTGGTGATGTTGTTTTTGGCATGGTAATCAGCGTAGCTGCCATCTTTTTTTATTTTGTGCACTCAGTGCTGTGGAAGCTTCTTATTTTTATTGCCAACAGCTAACATGCTGTTGGCAATAAAAATACACTTAACATTTAACAATTTATTTAATAATTAATAGGGGCACATAAGTGAACAAGATTTAGCCACTCACACAAAAAAGTGAACACTGCGGTTGTTGCGGTTGCTCAATATCCTCCGCAGTAGGCTTGTCTATAGCGCGGTACTACATAATTGCAGTTATTGCGACAGCCCTACTTACCACTATCAATGTCTGTCTGGAGTGAATGAATAATGGACTCACTGTAAGTGCTTTGAGATATCACTTGACATGTAAAGCGTCATATAAATCTAATCCATTATTATTATTATTATTACAAATTTACAAGAAAAAAGTCAAAGATTTATGCCAAATACATCACAAATTTAAATCAAAAAGTTGCAAATTTATGAGAAATTAAAAATGTTCCTTTCATTCATTTTATTTTCCTCTATGTTAAAATGCAAAGACTATAGAAGTCCTCAAAGGCAAACCAAAAAACGTTTTTAAGGTTTAATTTTTCTAAGTCCAATAATTAGCTGCAATATTCAATTAATCCACCAGAGAGCATTGTCTGAAAAAAAAAAAGTTTTTTCTCACTGCCCTGAAAGGCAAACAAAAAAAATATTTTTGGACAGTGCTCTCCAGTGGATGAATTGAAACAACATTGTGATTTGTAGTGAGAGTAGGGAGCAGGTGGAAGAGATGAAGGTATGCACTGGATAGAAGAGGAATGAAAGTCAGTAGAAGAAAGACAGAATACCTGTGTCTGAATGAGAGGGAGGCACGTATAACGGTGAAGATGCAAGGAGTAGAGGTAGACGAGTTTAAATAATTGGGGTCAACTATCCAAAGCAATAGAAAATGCACAAAAGAGGTGAAGAAGAGGGTGCAGGCAGGGTGGAGACGAGCGTCGGGGTGATTTGTAACAGAAGGATAGCAGCTAGAATGAACAATCAGATTTACAAGATGGTAGTGAGACCTGCTATGATGTATGGTTTGAAGACGGTGGCATTGACAAAAAGATGGAGAGGGAGTTGGAGGTGGGAGAGTTGAAGATGTGAAGATTCTCACTGAGAGGGACTGGATTAGAAATGAGTATATCAGAGGGATGGCTCAGGATTAGCCAGTCTGGAGAGAAATTAAGACAGGCAAGGCTGAGATGGTTTGGACATGTGGAGAGGAGGGATAGTGGCTATATTGGACAAAGGATGTTGAAGATAGAGCTGCCAGGCAGGAGGAAAAGCAGAAGACCACAGACAAGATTCGTGGATGTAGTGAAGGAGGGCATGGAGAGGGCTGGTGCAACAGAAGAGGATGCAAGGGATAGGGTGAGATGGAGGCAGATGAGATGCTCTGTGGTAACTCCGACAGGGAGCAAACAAAAAAAGACACAGCTCTCTGATGGATGAATTGAGTACTGCAGCTAATATTGGCCTTAGAAAAATTCCAGCTTCATTTTTTTTTTTTTTTTGGTTTCCCTTTCAGGGCTTCCATAACACTACATAACTACATACAAACTCACAAAATATAATACAAAGAGGATGCCGCCCCACAATGAAGGAAAGAGCTGTTTGGTATCTGTGGTATTTTTAAGGCCTTTAAAGGGCTGACACAATTTTGACATTTTTTAGCATGTTGTGTAAACCCAAAAGTCATTGTCGATGATCAATATAATATTTACAACTGCACCTGCAAAAACTAGTTATCATCAAAAAACCGCAGCCGCTGACTGGACTGTGGTGCTGCCCACCGAATTAAGGGCGGCACCAGTAGCTGTGTGGCCTAGGGTCAGAGAAACGGAGATGGGCGCCGCCCCATGCGCCTTCATGGTGTGAAGGGAATTAACTAACTAACCCCCATGATATCAGCGACAGAACGGACTCCGGTGTTGTTGACTGGAATGACAGCAGCTTTGTAGCTCACACTGACAGCCACACCAGAGGCAAAAGACGAGTTCTACGAGAATCTCGCAACAACTGTCAGGATCATCCCCAACTCTGAACAACTCATTCTCCTTGGAGACTTCAATGCCAGAGTGGGTGCTGACCATGACTCCTGGCCCTCCTGTCTTGGACCATTTGGCGTGGGCAGAATGAACGACAACGGACAGCGGCTGCTCGAGTTCTGCACATATCACGATCTGTGCATCACAAACGTTCTTCAAGACCAAGCCCCAACACAAGGTTTCCTGGCGACATCCGCGCTCAAAGCACTGGCACCAGCTGGACTTGATCCTGACCAGGTGCACCTCACTGAAGAACGTGCTAATCACCCGTTCGTTCCAGAGTGCAGATTGCGACACAGACCATTCCTTGGTGTGTTGCAAGGTCAAGCTGCAGCTGAAGAAATTCCATCGTGCTAGACAGCCTGGAAAGGCACGGATTGACACCAGCAAGATGGCTCAACCAGAACTTGTTGAGCAGTTTGCCTCCACCTTTGAGAAGGAACTTGGTGTACCACAAGAAGGAGAATCTGCAAAGCAGAAGTGGGAAGAGCTGCGAAACACCATCCACCGCACAGCCTTGGCTACCTTTGGGAGGAAGACCTCGAAGTCACAGGACTGGTTTGATGCCAAGTTGACCGAGATGACCCCCGTCATTGAAGCCAAGCGCTCAGCACTTGCTGAGTACAAGAAGTACCCAAACGAGAAGAATCTCCAGATTCTCAGGGCTGCGAGAAGCAAAGTTCAGCAGACTGCTCAGCGCTGCACCAACGCGTACTGGACTCAGCTCAGCCAAGACATTCAAACCGCTGCCATAACAGGGAACATCCGTGGTATGTGCGATGGCATCAAGAAAGCACTTGGTCCGGCTCAGAGCAAGACGGCCCCCCTCAAATCCTCCACCGGGGAGATGATCACAGAAAAGAACAAGCAGATGGAGAGATGGGTGGAACACTACTCCGACCTCTACTCCAGACAGAACACCGTGACACCGTCAGCCCTTGATGCCATCGACTGCCTGCCATCCATGGACGAACTTGACGCCGAGCCAACCATTGACAAACTCAGCAAGGCCATTGATAGCTTGGCCGCTGGCAAGGCACCCGGCAACGACGGCATACCCCCCGACCTGATCAAGCACTGCAAGACCGCCCTACTGCTGCCATTGCATGACGTCCTCTGCCAGTGCTGGAAGAAGGTGCCGTACCACAGGACATGAGGGACGCCAAGATCATCACCCTCTACAAAAACAAAGGGGAGAGAAGCAACTGCAACAACTACAGGAGCATCTCCCTCCTCAGCGTTGTTGGCAAAGTCTACGCACGAGTTGTTCTCGTTCGTCTACAGAAGCTTGCCAAACGTGTCTACCCCGAGTCTCAGTGTGGCTTCCGCGCTGAGCGATCGATGGTAGACATGATATTCTCCATCCGCCAACTTCAGCAGAAATGCAGGGAACAGAACATGTCCCTGTACGTCGCCTTCATCGACCTCACCAAAGCGTTCGATCTGGTCAGCAGAGAGGGCCTTTTCAAGATCCTGCCAAAGATAGGATGCCCACCAAAGTTGCAAAGCCTCATCGAATCGTTTCACACCAACATGCAGGGGATAGTGCAGCACGACGGCAACGTCTCAGAGCCATTCAATATACGCAGCGGAGTGAAACAGGGCTGTGTACTTGCTCCAACCCTCTTTGGGATTTTCTTTGCTATGCTCCTGAGGCATGCCTTCAGCACAGCAACAGAGGGAATCTACCTGCACACAAGATCTGACAGCAGGCTTTTCAACCTCGCCCGCCTGAAAGCCAGAACCAAAGTACATGAGGCTCTAATCAGAGACATGCTGTTTGCAGACGACGCTGCAGTCGCAACCCACATACAGCAGGAGCTTCAGACCCTGATGGACCGCTTCTCCCAGGCATGCAAGAACTTCGGGCTTACCATCAGCCTGAAGAAGACTAACGTCTTGGCGCAAGGCACGGAAGCACCACCAACCATCACCATCGACGACTACGAGCTGGAGGTCGTGAATCAGTTCACGTACCTGGGGTCCACGATCAGCAACAACCTCTCCCTTGATACAGAGATCGACAAGAGGATTGGAAAATCAGCCTTCACACTCGCTCGCCTCACCACACGAGTGTGGGAGAATCCCAAACTCTCTGTCAAGACGAAGATGGCAGTGTACAACGCCTGTGTCATCAGCACACTGCTCTATGGGAGTGAGACGTGGACAACATACGCCCGGCAGGAAAAGAGACTGAACTCCTTCCACTTGCGCTGCATTCGCTGCATCCTGGACATATCCTGGCAGGACAAAGTGCCCAACACAGAAGTTCTGTCCCGCGCCGGCCTTCCCTCCATGTTCACTCTACTCAGGCAGCGCAAGCTCTGCTGGCTAGGCCACGTTCACCGTATGGAGGATGGCAGAATCCCCAAAGACATCCTCTACGGAGAACTGGCGACTGGCAGGAGAGACATTGGCCGCCCACAGCTGCGCTTTAGAGACGTCTGCAAGAGAGACATGAAGGCCCTGGAGATCAACACAGAGCGTTGGGAGGACCTTGCAACGGACCGCTCCAAATAAACAGGCACCCTGACCAGACAGCTCAAGGTGGGTGAAGAGAGACTGACTGCTGCAGCAGATGAAAAAAGGACCCGCAGGAAGAACTGCCACAGCTCCAGCAGCACGGAGACCACCCACAAGTGCGACCTGTGTGACAGGGACTGCCATTCACGCATCGGCCTGTTCAGCCACAGGTGGTGCTGTTCCAGCAGAGTAGACGTTTAGGATTCTCTTCCATGGTCATCATAGACCGACGGAGGCCGATGACGATCTGTAGCTCACAGTTTCTCTGGTTTCTTGTTTTAATTTTATGGCTATGCCTTCGCATTGTGTCGCAGGCTTAGATAAACAGCAGGCCATGAAAGACCACATCGCACGCTTCAGTTCCAACTGTCATAAGCCTCCTCGTGTGCTTTTATGCAGGAGGAGCGCACGAGGAGGGGAAGGAATAATGGATTTATGTGCAGCTTTGACCTACATTCTGTGATCGCATGCCGACTCTCGTCAGTCCGGCCACGTCCCCTCTCTCATTATCACCAGCTGATTCCCCTCCCGCTGATCATGTTTCCTGGTCCTCACCCAGGTGCTTCTCATCACACCATCACCAGCAGTGCGTGTACTTCATGGACGTTTGCCAGTAACGCACTGCTGGTCCATAGTATTGTCATCTTTGCTGTTAGTCTGCCAGTATTTTCAGCACTCTCATGACATGTTAGTCACTCCATGTTCGCAGTAGTTCTCGTGCGTGCTTAAAGCGATGTTGGCTCTGGGGCACACCTGTGGCTAACACAACGTCTCCTCTCATTCGTTCTCTGGGTGATCCCAGCCCCCGAACGCCATCAGTAAATGTTTGTGTTTTTTGTATGTCTTCACCTTTTTGGGAATTGTCTGTCTTTCTGTATTAAATGTGCTGTGGTTAACCCTGCATGTAAATCCTCGTTATTTCATCCTCCCTCTCCATGCCCCGTGTAAGAGCGCACGGAGGGTCATGATGAATGGATTTACGTGCAGGATTCACCACAGCACATGTATTGAATATAAAGACTGATCCCAAAAGGTGAAGATTTACAAAAATACACAGAAACACAAACAGTAGGCGTTCGGGGCTGACATCGCCCAGCGAACATGGAGAGGAAACATGTTAACCACAGTTACGCCCCAGAGCCGATATCGCTACAAGGGCGCAACAGAACCATGGCTGTGTGGAGTGGCTAACACGTCGTGATAGTGTTGGCAATATTGGCTGGCTGACAACACGGCAGATGATGCACACAAAACATGAACAGCTGACTGTCACCGAGTCTGACTCGCTCGGCACAATGCCCGCTTGGCACGGCTCAAACCTATACGGTTTGATGCCCCCAGATTCTTCATTGTCATCCCATTCTTTGGAACTATAATCGTCTGAAGATTGGACAACACAAACCAATTCCAGACTACATGTGCTGGAACCATCGTCGATGTTTTCTACCGCTTCCATCCTGTGTGTACAATGGGCAGCCAAACACTGTGTTCTGTCGATAACGTTACAACATGGTCGTGGGGTATTCCAGCCACTGACGCAATTGGTGACATGACACTCATGGATATTCGCGTGAAAAAAAGCCTGTTTGACTTAGAACTACACAGACCAACCTATTTCGTCATACTGTATTATGTGTTGAAAAATTAGAGGAAGTCAAAAACGTGTCATCAGCACTTTAAAAGGTAGATTTAATGATTGATAACAATTTTTTGGATAAACAAATTTAAGACATGTTAATGCTTTTTAAAGTCCCATGGAGACACAAATATTGTTAAAAGGACTTACTTCCCCCACCAGAAATTGGTGCGCTTGAGACCCTTGTGGTCAATTTTCATTAATACTGCATCCACGTCGATGTAGCAATCATCGTCCGTCTTCAGGAGCAGATTAAAGTCAGCGTTTCCTACAGACCTGCCAGGGAAGGAATTTGTAACCTTAATTAAAGTCTACCTTCTGATTTTAAGCAATATTCCCGGGTGGATTTACTTTCAAATACCACCGAGAGCGAAGGGCAACAGGTCTGCAAATAAGTAAAATCATCATCACATCAAAGCCTAAGATCACTCTGTGTGCATTTTGTTATCTGATGACTCATAACTGTATTTTTTTCCCTGGCTGAGGGATTGCAGTCGTGATTCTAGCAGAAATGTTTCAAAGCACTGACACACTTTCATTTCAGGTGGCTGATTTCCTCAGAGGGCCCAGGCAATTTGGAGACAGAGAATCAAGTCATTAGCACTTGGCATACCATTTATAGAACTGAAGCAGTTTGGAAGGCACGTTCCTGTAGGTGTCTACCACATCCACGAACACCATGTCGCCATGCCTGAGGCTCTCCTCCTCCAAGGTGGCATCCTCCTGCCTCAGCCTGGAGGCATGGAGCTCCATCCTGGCAGGGCGGCCCCGCAGGAGCTCTGAGAGACCCTCCCCATCTGAGACACAGGTGGTGAGAGGGGAGTAACATGATGGGGTAATCAGAGAGATGAAAAGGGCAAAAAACAGCATGAATTTGAGAGAATGGAAGAGCTTTTATCCACAAGTCCAACTAGCTTCTTATTCACCTAAAGTCTGAGTACATTAAAGGATAATAACTTTAATAACTCATTTGTACAAGGTGATAAAATCATCAGATTTGACAGAATGGGCCATTTGTTCTGCTTTACTTACTTCTGCAGTTTTGCTTTCCACAAAATTGAAGCAAATCAATTCTCAGAAGAACACAAATGAAAAATGTGAAGATAGGATCAATAACAGTAAGTACCAGTGAAGGAAAAACCTGGCACAAAGATGTTGTGCCAGGTTTTTCTGGCACAACATCTGTGAGATACTAGAGTAAGCAATTATTCTTTAGATTTTTGACATATAGATTACTTAAAATAGCTGACTCATACTCTAAATTTGATTGCATTTAGCTTCACACATTTCATTCATTAATTTGGATGCAGGACCAACCATAGATGGTAAAAGTGAACCCTCCAGCCAAACCAGGAAATCCAAGAGCACTTCTATGAGGCAATATTCCCTCTGCAATCTGCATTAACAAAAACAGGGAAAAATTCTTCTTTTACTGAGAAGAGAAGATCTGGCTCATGTATTTATTCCTAACAGCATATGTGAACACATACAGAGGAGATCTTGAGGACACCTCCTCCATTATTGAGCTCCACAGAGGATTTGTTGACTGTGGTCAGTGCAGAAGAATCCATACTCTCCCAAACCAAAGTCCCCTCAAAACCCTGAGTTAAGGAGAGCACATCAAATCCACAAATCACTGTGTTAGTCTATTCCATACAGTTAACAATAAATGACTAATACCACTTCATAATAAGACAAACTTAAAAATGTATATACAGTAAATAGTTCATAAGTGGGTTATGTTACAAACACTATAATAGGGATGCACGATAATATCAACATGTTATCTGTATCAGCTGATAAAGCATTTAAAATTATTGATCGACATCAGCACAAATTAATGTTTACAACCAATAAAATATAACAGTGTTACACTAGGGAGGGAATGGCATTATATCAGTGTTTCAAAACAAACATGTCTGCCTCTACACAGCCACGTGAGGAGGAGCAAATATACAACATGAGGAATCCACGAAACCCAAAGAAGACAAAGACAACCACGAAGATTAAAAAAAAAACTTCAGCAGCAGCCTCTTCATCTTTTGGAGGGACACTTGCCTTTCTGTTACCTTTGTTATGACCTCCATTCAAGAATGGCGGCAGCAAAGCTGGTAGAGCAGCCAGAGGAGTGAAGAAGTTGGATAACTCCAGATAGCTGAAATCATCATTGGAAACAAAGAAAAGAAGGGAACATCTTCTGGCTGCTAAAAACCAGCAATCAAGCCAGAAATCTGGGTGTGGTTCTGGACTCAGACCTGAATTTTAACTGTGTAGTAGCACTGAGTAGGGGGTTTCTCCACCCAGAGTCGGAAGTCGGGGGGGGGGATAAGAGGACTGAAGGAGGAAGTGGCACCGGGGGGTCTTAGATGTAACAGAAGGGACTAGCCGTACCCCGGTGAGTCAGGAGATACCGGAGTTCGCTAGAGTGTGAGAGGGCATTATAAGCAAGGTTTTGTGTTCTGTAAGGTTAATGTGCCAGAAAGGCTTTGTGTACTGTGTGTATTGTCTTTGGCTCCCTGGGTCTCACTGGGCAGAAATAAAGAGGTATAAAAGGAGGTGCCCAGAGACCCCAGGAGACGTCTTCTGTGTTTTATGCTGGAGGGTGAAAAAAGTTCTTGTGTCGTCCAGTTTGCTGTCTCGTCTGCTTTCATCTTCCACATTGGTGACCCTAAGACGTGCAATGGAGAACAAACCGAGCACCGCTCCGGAGACAACCCAGAAGGAGAACACCAGTGTGGCATGCGCTGTCACAGTCAAGCTCCCGGACTTCTGGCTCTACAATCCGACCACTTGGTTTCTACATGTGGAAGCCCAATTCGCACTCCGCAGGATCTCCACGGACAACACCAAATATTATCAAGTGGTCGCTGCGCTGGATGTGCGCGCCACACAGCAAGTAGTGAGCCTGCTCCAGGAGCTGCCAGCCCAGGGGAAATACGAGGCGCTTAAGCAGATGCTGCTTCAACATTATACCCTGTCGGGCAGTGAGAGAGCAGAAAAACTCACGTGCTCACAATTGGGTGACAGATCAGCTGTGGAGCTGATGGAGAGCATGTTAGCGTTGAGGGGGAAGGACGATGAACCCTTCCTGTTCGCCCACCTCTTCGTCAGAAACCTACCAGCTACAGCGACGGCGATCCTGCCCAACTCACCGCTGCTGGTGGCTAAGAACTACCGCGCCCTGGTGCAAGAACCGGACCACATCATCCTAGCGAACAGAGCTCTCAGCGTGCACGCAACGACACCAGCAGCCATGAAGAACTCCAGTGAGGTGGAGGAGCTGTTGGGGGTGGCTGGGGGTTGGGGGTGCTGGTCACCGCGGACAGGTCGGCAGAAGGCTGTGGCCGTGAGCTTACGGCCGCCAACAGATCCAACATCAGGACATTTGGCGAACAAACGTTGACAGTATGCTTACACGGACGCAATTACCAATGGGACTTTGTGGTAGCTGCATGTTCTGTTCCCATTTTGGGCGCTGATTTTTTATGTGCTTACGGATTGTTAGTCGATGTTGCCAACATACATTTAGTGGATGCTGTTTCTTTTTCCTCCTTGCCCTGCACAGCTCAGGAAGTTGGGCCAACAACACGTGCTAACGTTATAGCTCCAGGGGGTAAGTACCAGCATTTGCTTTCACAGTTGCCAGCACTCACGGTTCCGACTTTTTCTGCTACGGTAACCAAACACGGGGTCGAGCATTTCATAAGAACAAAAGGTCTGCTGGTGTTGCGCGCCCTCGGCGCCTGGACGCAGTTAAGCTGGTCAGCGCGCGCGAGCAGTTCACCAACTTAGAGCAACTGGGTGTCGTTAGGCGCTCCAACAGCCAGTGGGCATCTCCACTACACATGGTGCCCAAGGCCGATGGGTCGTGGTGACCGTGCGGCGATTTCCGGTGCTTGAACAACGTAACAGAACATGACCAGTATCCCATCCCACACATACAGGATTTTTCTGTGCATATGGCCGGGACGTGTGTTTTTTCAAAAGTGGACCTGGTCCACGGTTACCACCAGGTCCTAGTGCGTGCAGAGGACGTTCCCAAAACAGCGGTAATAACTCTTTTTGGCCTTTTTGAGTTTTTATGCATGCCGTTCGAGTTAAAGGGTGTGGCGCAAATTTTCCAAAGAATGATGGACGCGGTGCTCCATGACTTGCCTTTCGTTTTTGTCTACTTAGACAACATTTTGGTGGCTAGCGCATCGGAGGAGGAGCACCTCGCCCCTATCAAGCTCGTTTTTCAGTGGTTGGAAGTGCACGGGCTTATAGTTAACCCGGTGAAGTGCCAGTTCAGGGTGCCAGTGATTGAGTTTGCGGGCCACTGCATTTCGCCGGAGGGCGCGGTTCTGCTGCCTGATAAAGTGTGCACCATGTCAGATTTTCCATGTCCGCAGACCGTGAGGGCGCTAGAGGAATTTTTGGGCATGGTCAATTTTTACAACCATTTCCTCCCCAAGCAGCCCAGCTGCTGCAACCACTGTACAGCGTGCTAAAAAAAAAAGAAGGCCGCGGAAAACATCAACTGGACCCCCGAGTGGGTCCAGGCTTTCGGAAACACCAAAACAGCGCTCGCTAATGTCGCTTTGCTAGCCCACCCCACCAGCGCGAATAACACTCACCACAGACGTGTCTGACATTGCCATAGGGGCAGTGGTGGAGCAGTACGTCTCTGGTTCGTGGCAGCAGCTCACATTTTTCAGCCGTACTTTGCGCGACAACAAATGCAAATACAGTATCTTTGACCGAGAGTTTTTGGCTCTCCACCTGGTAACGGGCCACTTCCAGTTTTGGATGGAAGGGCGCGAGTTCACCGCGTTCGTTGATCATAAACCACTAACGTACGCAATGTCCAAATTCTCGGAACCGTGGTCGCCCCGCAGCAACGACATTTGGCCGCAATTTCAGAGTGCATGACCGACATTCAACACGTTGCCGGTAAGCTTAATGTCGTGGCTGACTGCCTGTCGCACACGTTAGTCTCCCCGGTCTACATGGGAATAAATTTCCCCACCATGGCCGCGGAGCAAACCGGGGACGCGGACATTTGCACACTCCAGTCCGCGCCTACTGGATTAAAACTGGAGAGCAGAGTGGTGCAAGAAGGATGCCCCCCCTTGCTCTGCGACGTCTCCACCGGTCGCCCACGTCTGGTGGTTACGAACTCTTGGCGCTGCTGCATTTTTGAGTCACTCCACTCCCTTTCACATCCCAGCATGTGCTCCTCGGTTAAACTGATGGGGGCAAAATTTGTCTAGCCTCACTTACGCAGGGACGTGAAAGAATGGGCTGCAGCGTGCGTCGCGTGCCAGCAGGCCAAAGTGCACAAGCACACCAAAGCCCCCCTCGAGCCGTTTCAAATTCCAGCCAGGAGGTTCGACCACGTCCACATGGATTTGGTGGGCGCACCTTTTGGGTGCATGAAACCTTGTTTGGGAGCGGCAGTGGCTCAGGAGGTAGAGCAGGTCGTCCAATAACCGGATGGTTGGTGGTTCGAATCCCGCTCTCCCCAGATATCCTGCCGTTGTGTCCCTGAGCAAGACACTTTACCCCAATTGCTCCTGGTGGGTCTGGACAGTGCCATGTTTGGCAGCTATGCCGCCATCAAAGTGTGAATGTGTGTGTGAATGGGTGGATAGCAGGCTCTGTAAAGCGCTTTGGTCATCTAGAGATGAGAATAAAAGCACTATATAAGTGAATGCCATTTACCATTTTTGACAATTGTGGACCGCACCACGTGTTGGCCTGAAGTGGTCCCACTGGCTTCCACCACATCCGCGGAAGTGGCTTGCGCTTTTTTTTTTTTTTCGGCTTGGGTTGCACGATTCGGATCCCCATCAGACATCACTTCCGACATGGGTCCGCAATTCGTTTCGGAACTCTGGTCCGCGATGGCCCAGAGCCTGGAGGTCAAAATCCACCGCACCACCGCACACAGCCCCCAGGCTAACGGGTTATGCGAACGTTTTCATAAGTCGCTTAAAGCAGGGCTCAGAGCCTCACTCACGGATGCAAATTGGGTCGACCGCTTGCCGTGGGTCCTATTAGGGTTGCGCTCCGCAGCTAAGGAGGATCTGGCAGCCTCCCCGGCAGAGCTCATTTTTTCTCAGCTGCTGCGGATCCCTGGGGAATTTTTACCGGAAAACCCTGCACCTGGGACCGACCCGCCCACGCAATTTTTTTACAGTAAAAAAAATAACGTTACCGGGTTAACGTTATTTACTGGGTTAACGTTTAATGGTGCACCGGGCCCGATAACGTGTCGGGCCCGGTGCACCATTGTTTTCCCCATACCTTTGTCCCCAAAGAGCTTACAGAGCACCAAGTTCGTTTATGTCAGGCACAATGCACACAGAACCCTGCTGCGCCCACCGTATGAGGGCCCATTCAGAGTACTGGAAACTGGGGAAAAGCATTTTGTGTTAGACTTGGGGGGGGGGGGGCGTAAGGAGACTGTCTGCATTGACAGGCTGAAGCCTGCTTATGCGTTGGCAGATGAACAGGTGGTGTTGGCCCAAGCTCCCCGGCGCGGACGCCCACCGACAGTGGTTCTGCAAGTTGGTGTTCCCCCAGTAGAGAACTGTGCTAGCGAAGCTAACACCCCCCCCCCCCCACCCTTTTCCCCTCCACAGACCAACGTTCCCTCCTGCACACCTCGCCAGGAGGGCGCTTCGACCAGACTGGCGACCCCCCGCTACAGCCGCCATGGGCACTGGCTCAAGCCCAAAGGACCAGAGGGGTAGTCCCCTTTCTGGGTGTTCCGGGGGGAGGGGGGGGGCTGTGTGGTGGCACTGAGTAGGGGGTTTCTCCACCCAGAGTCAGAAGTCGGGGGGGGGGGGTAAGCGGACTGAAGGAGAAAGTGGCATCAGGGGGTCTTAGATGTAACAGAAGGGACTATCTGCACCCCGGTGAGTCAGGAGACACCGGGGTTCGCTAGAGTGTGGGAGGGGGTGATAAGCAGGGTTTCGTGTTCTGTAATGTTAATGTGCCAGACAAGCTTTGTATACTGTGTGTATTGTCTTTGGCTCCCTGGGTCTCATTGGGCAGAAATAAAGAGGTATAAAAGGGGGCACCCAGAGACCCCAGGAGAAGTTTTATGTTTTATGTTGGAAGGTGAATAAAGTTCGGGTGTCATCCAGCTCGCTGTCTCGTCTGCTTTCATTTTCCACAACAGCTACATTAAGACAGTAGTGAAGTCAGCCTATTAACACTTAATGAACATAATGAGATTAAAGGTCTGATGTCTCAGCAGGATCTAGAAAAACTTGTCCATGCATTTATCTTCAGAAAACTGGACTACTGTAACACTGTCCTCACAAGTCTCCCTAAAAAGTCCATCAGACAGCTGCAGTTAGTTCAGAACGCTGCAGCTCAAGTCCTCACTAAGACCAAGAAAGTGGATCATATAACTCCAGTTCTCAGATCTTTACACTAGCTTCCTGTCTGTCAAAGAACAGATTTCAAAATACTGCTGTTGGTTTATAAAGCTCTGAATGGTTTAGGACCAAAATACATTTCAGACCTGCTGGTCCATTACAAACCACCCAGAGCCCTCAGATCATCAGGGTCAGGCCTACTATCTGTGCCCAGAGTTAGAACCAAACATGTGCCTCATTTCCACTAGCCCAGTTCGACTCGCCTCGTTTCGTTATTACTCGTTTCTGCCGCGGTTGTGCGTCCATTACAACCGTTTAAAGCCGTGTATAGCTGGGGTGGGCGGGATTTTTTTTTTTTTACAGCAAGGCGGCGCCACACTCCCGTGACGTAAAACACGCGACCCAAGCCAAACACAACATGGCGGCTTTACAAGGCGACTCCTCGGTCTGTGGCTTTTTTCACCGTAAATGCCAAAAAGGACCGTCAGACAAGGGTACAGGCAGTGAGACGAAACACTCTGGAATAGTTCTGCAGCTTCTGGAGAGAGCTGAAGACGTGAGGATACAAACTAGGTCATATGTGACGGTAAGCTAATGGTTGCTAATGCTAGTTTGCTATAAGTACGTCGTACTACACTGTAATCTCTGCAAGTTATCACTGTTAGGTACTAAAATATGTACGCTGTGTGTGTTTCAGATGGCTCTGTTGTGGGAAAATTACCACTTCAAACGGTCAGTCTGGCGTTCATGTACAGCCTGTCAATTGAGTGACAGGCTGAGTGAGCCTGTCAACTGTCAGCACAGCTTCACAAACGATCAGTGGTTGTAGAGCTTAAGAATGTCTGGTTTATTTCCTGTGCAAAAAATTGCTCTGATCTAAGTAAAGTAACCCTATTTCACTGTTTATGGGAATGTAGAAAAATCAGAATGTTTTGGGAAGAGGTGAGGGTAACAATTGAAAAAATAATTTCAAAACAATTCACACTGAACCCTAAACTGTTTTTGTTGGGTCTGTATCCAGAAAAACATAACTTTAATAAGAGTGAAAGAACATTCATAGACCTCAGTTTGCTTAATGCCAAAAAATGTGTTGCATTACTGTGGAAAAACTCAGACCAGATGTGACTCAGTGGTTAAGACAGATGTTAACAAACCTTCCACTAGAAAGAATAACATACATATTGAAATCAAAGGAAAATGTGTTTGAGAATATATGGAGACCTTTCATTGATTATGTAAAGAAAGTAAACATAACTTCTGAAGAAGAAGGTGAATGATATGTGTGGACCTTGCAAATTCCAAGCTGGTGAATGTATATTATGTATTCTTATGTAATAGATTACCTAGACTAAACAGAGGAACATTGTTGTTGACTTGTTTTGGTTTTAGTTTTTAAATTACTTTTGTGTTAGTGTCTGACTGTGTGTGCTGTTTGTAAAAAAAAAAAAAAAAAAAAGGTTCAATAAAAATATTGTGGGAAAAAAAATTGCTCTGATCTGCGTGAAAATCATGGACTGTTGAGACATCATGGACGTACCTGCTTCAGCTGCACTGAGTCTGAGATGTTGTCATAGCAAAAAATGATCAGCTGACAACTTGATCGCCAGGTTAATAACTATATTAGCCACAAAATGTATATTCAAAAGTAAACAGTACTGAGTTCGGTATAATAAGATGTATTTGGCAGTTATGATGCATTTTAGGCCAAAACAAACTTGATCTAGGATTAAAAGCAATTAAAATAATGCAGTCACAAGGTTACATGGAAAATGCTTGATTTACTAGATACATATACTGTAGAAATATATATTCTCTGCATCAACAATGTACTGTACATGCATTCATGTAGTATTGCACTGACAAACCTCTGAAGTTTTTGCAGATGTCTCTTTTTTATATGTGAAGGTTACCACCATGTGACATAAATTTCTTAAAAATGAGCCATTATTTTCAAGGTCACCCATTAATGGTTTGTACTATTGACTCTTTTCCAACCAGTGTATTAACAGACAAAAATAGAAATCATGATGCAAACACATAAGTCACTAAATTGTTTATTACAATCAGCAGCAAATTCCAGATTATTCAGAATGTGCAAAACTCAAACTGTCAGACTGGGTCACTCAGCAGCTGGGATGTGCAGCTTACACTGGTCTCAGATCAGCAGATCTTAGGCCTGCATCTCTGTAAATAGTGACGCAAGGTCCAGTTTGGGGTGGATCGATCGTTTCCCTCTTGCCTAGACAAAAGACAGAAATGGGTGGTGGTTAAAGAAAGGAAGTTTAAAACATATTTGGGAAATACACTTGTTGCTAAAAGCCAGTGGTGGAATGTGAATGAATGAATCTTTATTTCGGATAGATTAAAAGAAAATAGAATAATATAACAAAGGGGAAAAAAAATCTAATAAGATCGAATTAAACAATAACTCCTCTGATTACACAGTTCACCATAGGTTATCTGAAATGGGTGATGGCTGAAGCTGCAGCTTATATTGCCCACCATATTCCATCCAAGAATTCAAAAGAAAAACAAAACAGCAGCGATTCCAATTCCAATGTGACAATAAAGTACTTCGTTGTTGTATTTAACCACAATTGTCATGTAGCTGCACTGATGTAAAGTCGATTTTACAAGGGCTGGGTTACATTTAAAATCATCTGCTTTTACTGTGGCCTCAGCAATCAGAATGAATTAATACATTCACTTGAATGGAATATAGTACTTTAACTGAAAGTGTGCATCACAGAGTATGGTGTTGCTCAGTCAAAATATGGATTTTTTATCAATAAAAGTTTGTCTGGAATGTAAAAGTGTCTCTTCTTGCCCTGGCTTCAAGTGTGGGCGGTGTTTTGTACTTTTATTGCTAAAATATAAAAGGATGCACTACAATGGGTCTCAAATATTTGTAATGAGTCCTGTTACTGCATGAGTTTATTGATGATAGAGTATAAACTACACATATAAACTAAATTAGATTGATGACTGAACAACTGCCATTCCCCAAAAGATACAGTTATGAACATAACTCACAAAGGATCACACAAGTGATCTGACAAAAAAATAAATACATTAACAAGTGGTTTATTTTACAGTTGATGTGCCATATTCACACAATCAAATAAATCTCAGTTCAGTCCCTTTTATATTAAGTGGAAATTGTGCTACTCTGGTTCTGACACTTTCACCTATAAAAGCAAAGGATTTCAGTACTTTCCACAGTGGCGACGTCCGTTGTCGAGCGGCTGATTCCCTCCTCCCTAGACGAACGACAGAAATGGATGATGTTAGTTTCAAGCAAGTTCAACACTTATACAGGCACATCTCAAAAATTAGAATATCATGAAAAAGTTAAATATTTTTGTCACTCATTTCAGAAAGTGAAACCCATATATAGATTCATTACAGGGACAGTGATATTGAAAGTGTTTATTTTAATATTGATGATTATGGCTACAGCCCATATTAACCAACACCTCAGCGGCCAACATTTCTATTTAAAAAATATTTTTTAAAGTTTATGTAATATTCTAATTTTTTGCCAAATTGAATTTGGGGTTTTCAGGGGCTGGAATGTGAATTAATGAATGAATCTTTATTTCGGATTGATTAAAGGTAAAGATTAAAAGAAAATAGAATAATATAACAAAGGGGAAAAAATCTAACAAGGTCAAATTAAACAATAACTCCTCTGATTATACAGTTCAACATAGGTTATCTGAAATGGGTGATGGCTGAAGCTGCAGCTTATATTGCCCACCATATTCCATCCAAGAATTCAAAAGAAAAACAAAACAGGAGGGTTTACAATTTGAATGTGACAGTAAAGTACTTCGTTGTTGTATTTAACCACAATTTTCATGTAGCTGCGCTTCACTAGATTTTACAAGGGCTGGGTTACATTTAAAATCATCTGCTTTTACTGTGGCTTCAGCAATCAGAATGAATTAATACATTCACTTGAATGGAATCTAGTACTTTAACTGATGGTGTGAATCACCGAGTATGGAGTCACTCAGTCAAAAGAAGAAGTTTTTATCAATAAAAGTTTGTCTTGTTTGTAAAAGTGTCTCTTCTTGCCCTGGCTTCATGTGTGGGCGGTGTTTTGTACTAGCATTGCTAAAATATAAAAGGAAGCACTACAATGGGTCTCAAATATTTGTAATGTGTCCTGTTACTGCATGAGTTTATTGATGATAGACTATAAACTACACATATAAAGTAAATTATATTGACAACTGAACATCTCACATTCGCCAAAACATACAGTTATGAACATAACTCACAAAGGATCACACAAGTGATCTGACAAAAAAATAAATACATTAACAAGCGGTTTATTTTACAGTTGATGTGCCATATTCACACAATCAAATAAATCTCAGTTCAGTCCCTTTTATATTAAGTGGAAATTGTGCTTTTGACACTTTACCTATAAAAGCAAAGGATTTCAGTACTTTCCACAGTGGCGAGGTAGGTTGTGGGGCGGCTGATTTCGTCTTGCCTAGGCGAACGACAGAAATGGATGATGGTTAGTTTCAAGCAAGTTCAACACTTATACAGGCACATCTCAAAAATTAGAATACCATGAAAAAATTAAATATTTTTTTCACTCATTTCAGAAAGTGAAACCC
Source organism: Pholidichthys leucotaenia (assembly GCA_020510985.1). Lineage (NCBI taxonomy): Eukaryota > Metazoa > Chordata > Actinopteri > Cichliformes > Pholidichthyidae > Pholidichthys > Pholidichthys leucotaenia. The sequence goes on along the minus strand of CM035841.1, from coordinate 297,900,591 downwards.
ATATATAGATTCATTACAGGAACAGTGATATAATGAAAGTGTTTATTTTAATATTGATGATTACGGCTACAGCCCATATTAACCAACACCTCAACGGCCAACATTTATATTTAAAAACTATTTTTTAAAGTTAATTTTATGTAATATTCCAATTTTTTTGCAAAATAGAATTTGGGGTTTTCAGGGGCTGTAAGCCGTAATCAGCAAAATTAAAATAAATAAACGCTTCAAATATATCACTGGCTGTGTAATGAATCTATATAATATACGGATTTCTCTTTCTGAAATGAGTGAGTGGTGGGATGTGACAAAAATGCTTTGTTTCCCTGACAAGCACTGCAGGATCCACAGAATAGGTGTGTGGGTCTATTCTGACGCTTTAGAAAATTATATGAATGATTTTATAAATCACTGGTTTGAAAAAGCAATTTTAATATGACGAGATTTCGGCTCCTGTGGTCCATTTCACCAGTATCACAATATAAACAGGGAGGCTATAACCCCTGGCATGTGGAAACACATTCTAGCATTAAATTGCACACAATTTAATGCGCAGGACCAAAGTGCAATACAAAACACAAACCAGGACTTTAACCAGGATTAACATATTTCATCGTTTTGCTCTCACAAGCGAATATTTAGGAGAAAACAAGCGCGATTCAGCAGTTGGTACTAGCTAGCTACAAAAAACGTTAGCTTAAAAACGTTAGCTAAAAAACGTTAGCCAGCACAGAACAGCACTGTAATGGCTCAAAAAAAAAAGTGAGCTTACCACCAACAGGATAAATAAGCAAACAGATGCACATTATTACAAATCACTCACCATCGATGGTTCTCTCACGTTCGTCTTCAGCTTGTCTATATAGTCCGGTTGTATGCTGGCCAGCCATCGGGTCCGGGCCACTCCTCACTGTGTAACTGCCACCAAGCAGAGAAAACGCCGCACCTCTTCGTTGGACCACGGTGTAGAGTTCCGCAAAACCTACAACGCTGTCTGTATTAATATCGTATTTACTCTGTGACCGAGTTAGTCCGTGATTGCAAATGGCGGTCGTAAAGATTTCAACGAAGACGGGCGCTTTCGTGACGTTACGCCCTGACCAATCAGCAGCTAGCAGTCTATTGATGTCAAATCACACCTCGCTTTCGCTTGCTTATATCCTGCCTCTTAAGCGGCACGAAAATAGTGTCGGTTAAACCGTGATGGGTACAGTGGAAATGGCGAGAAAGTGAATCAAGTAGAAACAAGTAAGGCCAAGGTGATACTAATGGAATGGTCCCCAACCCAGAGAGGACAATCCACCTTTTTCCGGCTGGGGACCATTTTAGGTTGTAAACAGTTGGAAATTTACACCTTTTTTTGTCTTTTTGCTAAAGTTGCAGCTTTTTACCCATAAAATTCCACTTTTTGGTCAGAAATTGGCAGCTTTTAACTGAGACTTACATCCCCCCACTTTTTTTTGTGTCAGGTCAGGCATTGGCTTGCTTGCTACCAGATAACCATGAAAACCGGTACTACCTGTCTCATGGGTTGGGCCGTCGGCAACTCAACCGGCATCCCCGCCCTTCCGAGGGCGTGGAGGGTGAAACAGGGCATCCTGGCAGAACTAAAAACAATATCTGTCACAGGTCTGTGGTGGACCACTCCCAGCTACACAGGGTGAGACTGGACATCCTGGCAGATAAACACATCTGTCGCAAGGTCTGTGGTGGACTGTGCCAGTCGGTGCATTGTGACATGCACTACACAAAGAGCAGAGATAAACAAACCTATCATCTGGTCAGTCACTGCAACAGATACTGGAGTCAGTTTGTCTTGGCTTGTCCTTGCCACTGATAATACCTTTATCTGCCAAGAATGTGCTGCTAGTCCAGCAAAAGCTAGCAGTACCCAAATACTTTGCAAGCAGTTTCATGAAATAGTCAGTCAGAAAGCAACTCATACCGGCTCGGACGTCGCCCGGGCTTACAAGGTCCACGCTGATCTGTTCACACTCCGACAGGCAGTGAAAAGTAAGCTAGGAGCAGGAAGACAAAAGAAGAGGAAAACAGCAACCTTGTGTGTAGCAGAATGGAATGTACGCACTCTGTTGGACAGAACAACATCACAGCGCCCAGAAAGACAGACCGCGCTTGTGGCCCTGGAAATGAACAGGTACAATGTAGACATAGCTGCACTTAGTGAAACAAGATTGCCTGGATATGACAGCTTGGAAGACCATGGGTACATCTTCTTTTGGAGTGGGAGATCAACTCAAGAAAGGAGAGAAGCAGGAGTGGGCTTTGCAGTTAGAAAGGAGATAGCAGTAACGCTTGATGAGGATCCGGTGCCGATCAATGACAGGATAATGACTATGAGACTCCCACTACAGCGGAAGATGTACGCCACACTCATCAGTGTATATGCCCCAACAATGACCAACACAGAGGAGGTGAAGGAAGAGTTCTACAGTGATTTATGTGAGACTATCAGGCGTGTACCGACTGATGACAGGCTGATACTCGTTGGAGATTTTAATACCAGAGTTGGTTCGGACACCGAGAAATGGAAAGGAGTGCCAGGCAGTCATGGAGTAGGCAAGTGCAATGCTAATGGAGAACTTCTACTTGCACTATGTTCAGAGTACAACCTTGTGATAACCAACACTCTATTTAAGCACAAGGGCACACACAAGAAGACATAGATGCACCCAAGATCCAAGCACTGGCACTTATTAGACTACATCATAGTCAGGCAGAGAGACAGAAGGGATGTATTGGACACCAGAGCAATGAGAGGCGCGGACTGTGGCACTGATCATGTTATGCTGAGATCTAGATTAAGGATTTGCAGACGAAAACAGCACTGCAGGACGGGTGTGAAGCCACCACGGAAGCTAAACACTAGTGCACTGAAAGGCCAAAAGAAGCAGGAAGAACTTACACAGGAAATGGATGAAAACTTGAAAGACTGGGACAGCAACAACTCAGAGAATGACATAGAAGAGAAATGGGCAACACTGAAGGATACGTTGTATCAGACTGCGAGTGATGTATTAGGCTACCCTGAGAGGAAATATCAAGATTGGTTTGATGAGCATGATGAACACCTGAAGAAACTACTAGAAGCAAGGAATACAGCTAGGCAGGAAAACCTACAGTGTAACACAAGGTCGAAGAAGAAGAAATACTCAAAGGCTCAGAGCGAGCTACAGAAGTACACCAGAGAGATGAAGTCCAACTGGTGGCATGAAAAAGCGGAGAAACTTCAAACTGCAGCAGACAGGAAGGACATGAAAACATTCTTCACAGGTTTGAGAGAAATCTACGGCCCTAAACCGAGAGGACTGATCCAACTAAAGGCTATGGATGGTGAAACGGTTTTGCAGGAGAAAGACAAGATCCTGGACAGATTTGCAGACCACTTTGACCAACTACTAAACAACCCTGGAGATCTCACTGAAGAGGCTAAAGAAGCTCTAGCGCAGCGACCAGCTGTATCAAGTCTGGATGAACCACCAAATTTTGATGAACTAATGGCAGCTATCAGGACAACACAGGATGGTAAAGCTCCAGGAAGGGATGGAATTCCAGCAGAAGTGTGGAAATTTGGTGGTGTTCGGCTGACCAACTGCCTGCACAAGCTCATCCAAGAGATATGGGATGCCCAGAAAGTACCTCAAGACTGGAAGGATGCAAGTATTGTGCCTTTGTTCAAGAAAGGTCAGAGGAAGGATTGTGGAAATTACCGAGGTATATCACTGCTAGCCACTGTTGGTAAGATTCTCTCACGTGTACTACTTAACAGACTCAGTGAACACATCTCGCAGAATGTACTACCGAAAACCCAGTGCAGCTTTAGAAGTGGAAGAAGCACAATGGACATGATTTTCTGCTTGAAACAGGTTCAAGAAAAGTGTATCGAACAGAACATGCTGCTTTATGTAGTCTTCATAGACTTCAGTAAAGCCTTCGATACTGTTTCGCGACAAGGACTTTTGGCAGGTACTCAAGAAATATGGTTGTACAGAGAAGTTTGTCAGCTTGATCGATGCACTCCATACAGGTATGCAAGCAAACGTGGCAATGAGTGGTTCAGTATCTAAAGACTTTTCAGTAAGCAATGGGGTGAAACAAGGGTGTGTGCTGGCACCTAGACTCTTCTCGCTATATCTGGCAGCCATGCTTGAGGTGGCCTTCAAAGACACTTCAGAAGGAGTATACATTCAAACAAGGAAAGAAGCAGACTTGTTCAATGTGGCACAGTTTAAAGCCAAGAGAAAGACATTGATAAAGGTAGTAAGAGAAATGCTCTTTGCCAATGACAATGCTCTAGTTGCACACAGCGTGGAAGATATGCAATCTTTAGTGCAGAAATTTGCAAGAGCAGCGAGCCAATTCAGCCTCAAAATCAACATCAAGAAGACAGAGTGCCTTTATCAACCACCAAAGTTCCAATTATCAACATCACTACCAGAACAAATCAGCATTGGTACAGAACCACTAGTCAAGTGCAAGACTTTCAAGTACCTAGGGAGTACTGTTTCAGAGAATGCTAGGCTGGAGGATGAACTCTCTCTCAGAATGGGAAGCGCAAGCGCTGTGTTTGGAAATTTGAGGGAGAGACTGTGGAACAATCGACATGTGTCTATCCGTGTGAAATGCAAAGTGTACAGAGCGACAGTACTGGCTATTCTATTGTACGGTGCTGAAACTTGGACTGTCTACAAAGTGCAGGTGAAGAAACTCCACGCGTACATGATGAGACACCTTCGAGCCATAATGAACATCTCATGGAAAGACAAGATAACCAACATAGAAGTGTTGAAACGAGCTGGTCTACCATCAATGGAGGACATGCTAATACAGACGAACCTGAGATGGTTCGGACATGTTGAGAGGACGGACCACCATCATCTCCCTCGGCAGTTACTCTACTCACAGTTATGCGAGGGCAAACGCAATCAGGGTAGATCAAGGCTCAGATTTAAAGACACTGTAAAAAGAAACTTGAAGAAGTTGGACACAGACAGGAGTTCCTGGCAGCGGAAGGCTTAGGACAGAGCTGTGTGGAGGAATCTGATCAGACCTAAATGAAACAGTCATTGTCGCTCACGACAGACTGCTATGATGATGATGATGATTATGTATTCCTTTTGCAACTTCCTATAATGTTTCAATGTTTTTATGTAAAGCACTTTGAATTGTCTTGTACATGAAATGTGCTATACAAATAAACTTGCCTTGCCTTGTGTCTAACCACCAAGGCTAAGGTGGAGCAGCCAAAAGTCAGGTTAACTGAGTGCTGTATGTTAGCTGGTATGCTAGTTGCCTCAAGACATTCTTGCAAGGACAGTTGGGAGTTGAGGATGGCCTGATGCTGAACTAGATCAGAGATGAGCTGCTCAAGGGAGGCTCACTCGGCGACAAGCACAGCAGTAGCCATACTCTCCATTTAGCCCTTTTCATGATAACATTCAGCAGTCTGTACTGTCAGCTTGTCTGTTCCTGACTTCAAAACTTTGAGCAAGTCTGCTGATAGTAGGCATGTAAATGCTTCACAATGCTCCACACTGAAACAAGATCATTAAAAGCTGACAAGGTTTAAAATATTTGTGATAAAAAGTTTCTGAAGTAGCATAAAATATCAATAAAACAGGCCAGTAAAACCTGAGCTTCTATGCTGGTGGTGGTAGTTATCTTATTTTCCTTGGAGAATGTGTCTTTATGCACGTTAATCATCACTGTAAGACAAAGGAGATGTAAACAGGTGGGAAAAATATGTGCACATACCAGTATCGGCATCAGCAAAATTTTATTTTTATTGGTTATCAGCAAAAAAAACCAAAACAAACAAATCTAATATTGTGTACCTCACATTATGAATGATTAAAAATCTGTTATAACACTGTGGCGCAGGTGTACTGTGGCCGACTGCTGAGGAGGGTCAGGGGTTCAGTTCCAGCTCTGTCTGCAGTCTGCATGTCAAAGTGTCCTTGAGCAAGACACTGAACCCCCAGTTGCTCCTGGTGGGTCAGGCCAGCACCTGTGTATGGCAGCTTCTTCACCATCTTAGAGTTTGAATCTGTGTGTGAATGAGTGGATAGCAGGATCTGTAAAGCGTTTTGGTCATCTAGAGATGAGAAAAAGCGCTATAGAAGTGAACGCCATTTACCATTTAAGATAAGCCTTTGTTAGTCCCACAATGGGGAAATTCCAGGATTGCAACAGCACAGGGACAGCAACACTCAGAGGAACAATCAGAAGACAAGAAAAAACAAGAGCAGAGAGTATACATATGTACATATAAATATATAAATATATAAACACACACAGTGCGGAGCATTGTAGCTAGATGGAATAAATATATAAACACACACAGTGCGGAGCACTGTAGATAGATGGAATAAATATATAAATATATAAACACACACAGTGCGGAGCACTGTAGATAGATGGAATAAATATATAAATATATAAACACACAGTGCGGAGCATTGTAGCTAGATGGAATGAACAGCATAACCGTCTACCTAGTTATCCTACATGGTATGATTATGTACCCATACATACTGTCACCCTCCGTAGCAACCGGTATTTTCCTAGTTGTATACCGGAGGGGACCATTGTGTAAGTCTATTGCGTCTTTTGCATTCAATACTATTAGGTTGTCACGTTTTTTTTTTTTGCTATCTCTGCGAGCAGCCCTGCTTAGGTTATACAGTCTGACAGCCGTAGGTAGGAAGGACCTGCGAAACCTCTCGGTTGCGCACCTAGGATGATGTAGTCTGCTGCTAAATGAGCTCCTCAGTGCGTTCAGTATGTCCTGCATAGGGTGGGACTCGGACTCCAGCAAAGATGACAATTTAGCCACCATCCTTCTCTCTCCTATCTCCTCCACTGGGTCAAGGCGTTGCCCCAGGACAGAGCTAGCTTTCTTGATCAGTTTGTTCAGTCTCTTCCTATCGGCTGCTGTAACGCCACTGCCCCAGCAGACCACTCCAAAAGTGATGGCTGATGCCACCACCGTGTCGTAGAATGTCTTCAGCAGCGCCCCTTGTACACCAAAAGACCTGAGTCTCCTCAGTAGGAACAGCCTGCACTGTCCCTTCTTGTAGAGTGCGTCAGTATTGTGTGACCAGTCTAGTTTATTGTTCAGATGAACACCCAGGTACTTGTAGGATGTCACCATCTCGATGTCTGTTCCCTGTATATTTACTGGTGCTGTGAGGTGTTGTCCTTGCCTGCGGCAGTCCACCACCAGCTCCTTAGTTTTCGTTGCGTTGATCTGGAGGCAGTTCCGATGGCACCAGTCCACGAAATCCTGGATAAGTCCTCTGTACTCAGCTTCATCTCCGTTGGAGATGAGGCCAACGATCGCAGAGTCGTCAGAGAACTTCTGTAGATGGCAGTGTGTTGCGTTGTGTGAGAAGTCCGCAGTATAAAGGGTGAACAGGAAGGGAGCCAAAACCGTTCCCTGAGGGGCCCCCGTGCTACCGATGATCGTGTTGGACACACAGTCCCGGATTCTCACAAACTGGCCGGTTAGTGAGGTAGTCCAGGATCCATGATGACAGGCGCTGGTCCACCCCTGCGCACAGCAGCTTGTCCTTCAGGATCATCGGTTGGATGGTGTTGAAAGCACTGGAGAAGTCAAAGAACATGATCCTCACAGCATTCCCGGGCTTCTCCAGGTGGGACAGAGAATGGTGAAGGAGGAAGATCACCGCATCCTCCACCCCAATGCCATGCTGGTAGGCGAACTGGAGTGGATCCATCGCTGGTCCCACCAGGGGGCGAAGGTGAGCAAGGAGTAGGCTCTCCAGGGTCTTCATCATGTGGGACGTCAGGGCCACTGGTCTGTAGCTGTTCAGATCTTTGGGGTGGGAAGTCTTTGGTACAGGTACCACACAAAATGTTTTCCACAACTGTGGTACCCTCCCCAGCTTCAGGCTCAGGTTGAAGATGTGCTCCACAATCCCACACAGCTGGTCTGCGCAGGACTTGAGGAGCTTTGCGCTAATGCCGTCCGGTCCCGACGCCTTCCTCGCCTTGATCTTCCTCAGCTCCGTCCTCACCTGGGTCTTAGTGAGGGTCATGTTGGGGGGCTGTGTGTTGGGAGTGGGGGGTGATGGTGGAGTGGGGTGTGGGCAGCAGGACTCGATGTCTTCAGAGGCAGCAGTGGTTGTTGTGCAGTCGTGGGGGGGAGGGCGGTTGGTCAAACCTATTAAAAAACAGGTTCAGATTGTTCGCCCACTCCCTGCCCCCCGTGGCCTGGGGGGAGGTATTCTGGAGCCCAGAGATGGTTTTAAGGTTTCTCCAGACCCCACCGATGTCGCTCTGTTGCAGCTTGTCCTCCACCTTCTTCCTGAAGCTTTCCTTGCCTTCTCTGATCTTCCTCCTCAGCTGCCTCTGTACGGACTTCAGCATCTCCCTGTTCCCCAACCTGAAGATCCTCTTCTTCTCTCTCAGAAGTGTTTTTATCTCAGGGTTGATCCAGGGTTTGTTATTCGAGCAACACCGTATGGTCTTGGTGGGTACGGTGTTGTCCACACAGAAGCTGATGTAGTCCGTGATGGTGTGAGTGAGGCCATCGATGTCCTCACCATGTGGATCGCAGAGCTGCTCCCAGGCAGTGGTTTCAAAACAGTCCTTTAGAGCATCCATTGCCTCCTCAGACCACAACTTCACTGTGCGCATGACCGGAGGTTGTCTGTGCACTAGGGGTTTGTACACCGGCCGGAGATGAACCAAGTTGTGATCCGATCTCCCGAGTGGGGGGAGTGGTGATGAGGTGTACGCCTCCTTAGTGTTTGCGTAGAATAAGTCCAGTGTTTTATTGTCTCTAGTGTGGCATGTGACATACTGGGTGAACGTGGGCAGAATGGGAGACAGTGAAACATGGTTGAAGTCGCCCGAGATGAAGAGAAGAGCATCTGGGTGTTCTGTCTGCAGCCTGCCAGTTACTGAGTGGATGACGTCACGCGCTGTCCCAGCGTTCGCTGTTGGATTTGCATAAATAACAATGCAGATCACGTGTGAGTATTCCCTCGGGAGATAGGTAGGCCACATGCTAACAGCTAGCAACTCCATGTCCTTGTTGCAGTGTTGTTGTTTAACCGTGATATGTCCCGGTCTGCACCAGTTGTTATTAACATACATTATCACTCCACCGCCCCTTGCCTTCCCACTGTCTGGTGTTCAGTCTGCCCGTATTGTGTGGAAACCCTCCAGTTCAATGTTAGCATCTGCTGCTAGTTCTGATAGCCACGTCTCAGTGAGTAGCATAAGGCAGCACTCCCGGTATATGCTATCGTACCGGGAGATAGCCGCTAGCTCATCTGTCTTTCCTAGATCCTAGATCATCCTTATCTATTTATAGATAAAAAGAGAAAAAAATTACCCAATTCTTGTCAAACAGTGAGTCTACACTTGGCTGTTCTCACAAACGTCAGATATCCCTTTATTTAGATTACTTTGTTTTAACACTCGCAAGATTTTCACCATCAGGTATTTGTCAGGAGCTTATTTCTTAAGCAATATCACACAAGGAGAGTGGCATCAGTAAATATAGCACCGCAGTGCTATACTGAAGATACCGTATGACCTTGAGTGTAATATCACTTTAATACATTTCCACTAATGCAATAACTGCTTAAAAACTGAATTTTTAAGTTGACAGTAATGGGGGAAACGGATTATGTTTTATCAGTGATGTATTGTTCTGCAACGGCTATTATCACCATGCAAAAACAAGTAGCTAACAGCTGCTACTCTTAAGTGCTGCTAAGTAACAAACAAGCATAATACAGAATAACAGCTTCATTGTCAATTTACACATATGTTCAACTAAATTTGCTACTGTCCACCAGTTATCGTTTATACATACTGTTCCAGAGTCCATCAGTTCGGTCTCTTTAGTCGAGTAGCCTCTTAGCTAACGCCCCATGGGTATCTCTGCTATTGTTTGCATTTTCTTCACCATCTTCTTATAATTATTTTCAGATGAAGTAGAAAATCAGAAGCGTGCATTTGACAGTGTGAGGCTTCACCTGAAACGGTATGCTGTCAAGTTTTAATCTAATCTGTGAAGTTTTAATTTTAGCTCAGCTAATAGTGCTAACTCTTGGCATGAACCCAAAACATAAAAACAATTTCCAGGTTGGAAGTCTGTTTTTTTTTTTTTTTTTTCCTTTCAAAACAGCACCATAGTCAGCTAATCACTTTAGCTACCAACTAACAAACCACCCTGTGATTGGTTATTGTGGCTCAGGCTATAAAACGAGCCAGTTGTAGTCCTTTCAGAGCTCCTACTAGGAAAAGGGAAGTTACATGGTACTGCCTGAAGCCAAATTTCTTCTTGTCTCTCACAATCAAAGTCTGAACAGTAAATGATAGGGTTGCTCTAGACCCAAGTGACTATGATGAGCATATCAAAGGTATTTCCTCTCATTATCATTACACAGATCGTATATGAAAAAGCTCCAAGAAACCAGTGGTTCAAAGCAGTATGAAGCATAAGCCTTCATTACAAAGGAACTGTGGATGATTTGCTAACCTCAGTATTTAAAACTTCATCTAACTCAGTGGCTGCCAAAGTTTTTCTACATAAATATATTAGAATATAAGCCCCCACACACACTTTTGGAACCACGTACTGAATTAACTTGTTACTCTGCAGGGGTGGTGTGCAGGTGTAGGATCCCATGCCAATGAGGGGTGTGAAGCTTCTGCTCGGTTACAGCAGAATCAACTTTTCTTTTAATCAGATGCGGTCACAAAGTTCACAACAACAAAACAATGATAATAAAAATGAATTTTAAAAAATTCTCATTATAACTGAAAGATGCCCTGTACAACAAAGTTCAAGTTCTAAGTGCAACTTGCTTTGGAATAAGTGTTTAACAACATTTTGAAAACTCTGAAGTCAATCCATTTTTGATCGGAAAATTATTTATTCAAAAAAAAAAAAAAAAAAAACACTTCCTGGAAAGAATCTGGTGGTAACTTTGCATCAGTTTGTGTTATTCCTTTGACCATGGGCCAGGTTTACACTACAACCCAGGAAGGACACTGCAGTGAGAGCATACTCACACACGAGGCACACACTCATCTAAACAGAGCTATGAGCACAGTAGTTGGTATCGTGTTGCCTAACAGGGTTCAAACCTAAGAAAGAATTTTCTTTATAGAGTTTGTATATTCTCTCCACACTTGTGCAGGTTTCCTCTGGGTGCTTCAGTTTCTCCCACTATTAAAAGAAAGTCTGCTTTATATCGTCTATCCAGGCCCAAAACACAGTTGCAAAAGACAATTTTCTTTCCTGGAACAGTCCTGGGGGTAAACTACCCAATTTCCATCTGCTTCTTCTTTCATTACTTTAATTTCATCTCAAAATGGTAAATTCTTTAAAAACTCCTGCATTCAGATTCAACTAGCTTCGTCTTCGGTGTTGCATCAAGTCCCCATATGACAAAGATATTTAACCAAAAGCCATACTTATAGATATACATATATAGAGAGCAAGTAAACGCATACATCCTTGGCAGTTAATAAAGAACACATTCTGCCAAAATTAATCTATGTTAAAGCAAAAACAAGACTCCAGGAAATATCAAAAAAAATAAAAATAAATAAACAACAGAATTTCTGCTCACTGTGGCTGTAACCAGTGGTTCAGCTCCGAGTACAGGAGAGAAACTGACCTTAGGCAAGATGAACTGCTCCACTGGTTTGTACCACATCCAGTTCACCAGGGTCCCTGTGCTAATGGAGCTGAAACGAGCAGTAACCACAGCCTCCTAGATGAAGAAGAAAAAAACAAAGAAAATCACAACTTTTTATCTGTAAAGAACTCATAACTCCCCCTCGTGCACAAAGAATACCACACTGTGGTGTTATCTCAGAGCTGAGGTTTGAGCAGCAAACAGCCACAGTCCTCCAGCTGCCCCCAGGCTGTGTAGCTGCCTGGACGGCATGCGGGGTCCATACTGCTCACGTGTCCGGGCTGCATTACCTCCTGGTCCAGCTGAAGAAGCTTCACTGTCACGTTGCTCTGGAGCTCAGTCTGGGTCCCGCTGGGAAACACCCCCAGCCTGGTTATCACCACCGGGTGGAGGACCTTGAAATCCAGGGCGATGGCTGACACATCAGCAGGAGCGAGCATCAAGGGGTCAGACACAGTCACAATCTCCATCTCTGCATCCTGCCCTGCCACTGCAACAGAGAGAGGGCACCGACTCACCACACCAGCACGCACAAAATTTATTTACCAGCATGCTGACCTTTTCTCTTTTTCCCAGTGAGGAAAGGGGAGATGAGGGCGTACAGACAGAAGGCTGTGGAAGCTACACCATCAGCACTTTGAGGAGCTGCTTCTTGAGGACTGCTGTCTTCAAAGTGAGCCCCGGCTTGTGAGTGTGGTTTCTTAATTACAAAAGAGCAGTTTATTACCCAGGAGATCAATGAAAAGATCAAGGCTGCTAAAGCGAAGCCGGGTCTTTTACTTTATATGCACTCTCCACAAGTTCTACAGCTCCTTCCAAAATAAAGACAATTAGTGGCGAGGAATCACACACAAGGACAGCGCAGCAGTTTGTCAGACCAAATGTTTTTCACACTGACCGAAAACAAATGAGCAGCAGTATTTCACCAGAATGTTAGGACATATCTGATCTCGCTATGCTGGCTGCGTTCTCCTTCATTCTATTTGTGCTAAATGTGGTCAGATAATTGGGTCACATCATCAGGAACGATCTCCGTGATGAAGACCATACGCTGGCACACACATTTCACATCAGAACAGACCTTTTTATAGCGTGCTGCGCTCCCGCTTTATATGGGTCATTTGTGGCACATATAACATAAAGCAAAAGTGAAGACGCTTCAAGCAACATTTAATGATGCAAGTGGAGTAAAGGGCAAGTTTGTGCCTGTAATGTTTCCACCTTTCACACTGTCACACTTACATACACATATAAAATACACATAATGGTGCAATAATAAGTTCACAGCAAGATAGACATTTTATCGGAGAGGTTTTTGACTTATATGCATCAAAACTAATGTATATTCTGTAGAGTGTGTTAAGTACAGTCTGCACATCGCACCATTAGTTTCATTATTCGATCACTGTTTTTTTTTTTAATCAATCGAAATATTCAGTCCTTTAAATGGGAGAAAAAACTTCATAACATTTTCCAAGAGCTCATCATGATTTCCAGGGTTTTCTGCATAGATTAATTTTTAATGCCCCCCAAGGAGGTTTGATCCAGAGCCAAAAGATCTAAAATAAAAATCTCAAACCAGCTCCGACTATCCTCTCTTTTAAACTCATTTCACTGTGTCCTTTTTAAACAAAGTACACAGCATAATTCCTTTATCAAACTTTGCAAAATAAAAGGGAAATTTACAGTCAAAAGGTAACACAAACCTACTACCTCCACAGCAATTGTACAGATACTGAACTCAGTGATAAAAGAGGAAGATTTCACAGATGCAATTTCACAGCACTATACTTGAAGGGAAACAAATGTTCCCTTTTATTTAGGCATACCTAATTATTAATTAATCTGATCCATCACATGGGTCTTGCCTATTAATCTATGTCAAAACTGCTGCTGTCGAATACTTCTCTTTCCCAAGCAAAAAAAAGGGCGTGTGTGAACAGATAAACGTCAAACCCTGACACTAATAAATGTGTTTGCCGATGTGTCGATATTTATCAACACAGCTATACTGGTGCATCCCTAGTGACGTTTTTTTTTAATTCTACAGCTCCACTTAAATGCCTGCAAACTCATTAGCATAACACTTGAATCCAAAATGTTTTCAAATCAGCTCGCACATCTCAAGGTTTTTAATATCATTAAGATTTTGACTTGTTTTTCCACGATGCAAAGGGAGGCTGATCTCAAATCTGAGCAGCTAATCAGCATTCACCATATTGCGATCCAAAAGTAAAATCTCCATGATGAATGAGGCACAAACACATTTCACAGCAACAATTAATTGCCTGCTTAACGTGTGCTTTGACCTGAATCCCGACTCAGGTGTCTGACCGCATTTAAAAGCAGGCGTTGTCTCTTTCCGTTCCAATCATGCCAAACATCCCGTGTTTCTGAAGCAAATCACGTCAACACTTAGAGCCATTAAAACGGCGGAGAGCAGAGGATGGAGGACTGGAAAAAACAAAGCGTTGCCATGACCCCAGAGGCCATTGTGTGAGAAAGGCTTTCCTGATGAGCAGCAATTATGTTTTCATGAAGGCAATCCAACGCATGAAAGTAGTGAAGCGACTGAAGTGGACTGGCTCCGGGAAGGCGGCAGACATAACAATGTTAAATCGGTGTTAAATTATTTCATATATGCTGCGCCTGTGCTTTGTGCACCTCCACTTTTCAAGTGTTAAGCAGTTCTAGTTACCCCTGCAGCAGCTACGCTGACTGTGAATCATTGCTGCTTCGGCCTTAGATATACAAAAGGAAAAGAAAGTTGTCCTTGAGCTGTGGGTGAACACGAATAAAAGGCGTTTTACTTTTCTTCTCGCCACGCATTCTTTTCATTCTTCCAGCCCATTTGCTGTTATTCTGCCTTTGCTCCGCTGCTGACAAACGCACATGCAAGGGACAGACTGTAGAGAAAAATTTTTCATCATTACAGCAGCGCTCAAACTGTACTCATTAACAGCATATGTATGAGTGATTTTCTCCCCCCATACCTGGTTCAGTGAAGTTCAGGAGTGAGCAGGAGTAAGGATCCTCCCTGTCCTCCTCTGGAATAGAACACCCATGTTCGCCCACGATAAACTTCACCCCCACTCTGAAAAACAACCACAAACACCACACCGCTTTCATCTTTTTTTTTGGGGGGGGGGGGGATGTGCAATATTTGGCTACAAGATTTCCAAAGCTTGTCCATCCAGCCACCCTCCGTTGCCATGGTTACTGAGGGTTGCTTAAAGGCCATCACACCTTATCTGCGCTCAGATCGCTGAATGAGAAGGAAATGGACAAAGAGGAAGAATGAAAGAGAGAACAATATTAGCCCCGGGTCAGGTGAAGATAAAAGGGGTTTGACGGAGCTGTCAGTTATTTGCGGTGTGCTGCAGGCTTTATTTCCACTTTATGAGTCCAGCCTGGCACAGGAAACAGAGGGGAAAAAAAAGAAAAGCAGTGAACTTGGGAGTTCCACCCTACAAACCTGTGCTGGAAGTGGGGGTGACTTGTGAGGTATCCCAGCCAGGTCTCCCTTATCGCTTGTCGCAGTTCATAATTGTGTCTTGCTGACAGCACTCCCACCAAAACTTCATGGAAAGGTAATGGCTCATCTGCATTGAGAGAAAGAAATGCTTAAACAGTCAAACAGCACCACAGGTTTACACTTACATCCAACAGTTGGTCATTTTAAAGCTAATATTATAACAGAAAATATTATACAGTTGCTGACAGTCAGAAAATAGCAACCAGGCACGAATTAAACACACAGTCCTGATATATAGATTGCACTAACTATAATTCCCTCATTTCCATGCACCAAACGGAAGCTATTTTATACTGATTTTAAAGAGAATCGGTGCATCAGTGTAGGACCTACAATCCCTTTGAAACCAACAGATCATACTAGTATCACTATAATAAGGCGGAGATGCTCAGCAGCTTCAGCTCAGCAACGCCCAACAATAGTGAACATAATTCCCCTCTAAAACTCGCATTAGAAACCATTCACTCCCATAACTACCTGTTCACACACTAACTAACAACCACAAAGGGGCGGTAAAGCCAAAGTTAGCTCGCCGCGCCTGATAAAATAATAATTTTTAAAAAGTTGCGAGCTTTTGGAAGGGGTAAAGCTCGGGGTTGAGGCTGAGAAGTACCCGAGTCAGTGGTGTTGTCCTGCGGGGCGGAAGAGGAGGAGGGTCGTTGTGCCAACCACAAGTGCACCAGGACGGCGACAGCACAGGGTAGCAGAATGAGCGCTAGCCTCCGCATGGACGGAGCCCTTCTTCATTCAGCCGGAGGAGCCTGCAGCTTCAGCGGAGCGGAGCCTCTACCCGCCGCACGGCACTCAACTGTGAGCCACTCCGTGTGTGCGCAGCTCTCTGCCGGGCTCTCACCACTGCCTCGGTCTGCCTCCGCCGCTTGGAGAGTCGGACCAATGGGAGGCGAGGAGCCTGCCGCGGTGCACTTTGGGAGGTGAAGTCCAACTCAATAGCTAATGAAATATCAACGTTATTATAATTATTACATCCTGTAATTTCACAGTTGTGGGACTAATAAAGGCTTAACTTATCTTAACATAAGCCTACACCAGTGATCTCATCTGCAACCTGTGGCTCTTTTTTCCCATAATCAGTAACTTCTCATTCCAAGAAAAAATTCCTTCCAAGAAAAAAACATCAAGTTGCAAAAAGCAGGAAATTTAGGAGAAAAGGCTTAACTTTACATACATACATAGCGCATCTCAGAAAAATAAAATATCATGAAATTTTTCATTTATTCTCCATAATTTAATTCCAAAAGTAAGCTTTTGTGGAGCATGTAAATAATGAGGCGGATTTGGTTCAGGCGGTTTATTACACGACTCACACAAGGAGCATAGACAGAATGGCATACAAGTAGGAACTCTTCCCTTAAATAACATGACATCCTTCTAGACTCTTCTCACACACAAAAGATAATCCCCCGTCCGACTGCAGTCAGTCCATTCATCCTTGACACCTCCCTGTTATCTTACTAGGGCATCTAGAAACTTCTCACACACAAAAGGTTAACTTCGCGTCCTTTGTTCCTGTCTAAGGTGGTAAACCATTATGCACTCCCCAGGTTGCCACACCACCACCCCCAGCAACTTAGATAGGACAAAAGGGTAACAGTCCACATGCTGTGATAGAACCATTAACATCAGTCCACATGCTGTAGAACCATCAACATCAGTCCGCATGCTGCTTGGGCTTCAGTCTTCTGCCGTATCTGCTGTAGCCAGGATTCGCTGCCTCCGTGGCGCTGCCATGCTGGGGGGCTGATGTCTGGGGGTGAAAACTTTTTGACTGTCCGTGTGGGTGCTCTGGAGAATCTTTTCTCTGGGAAGCACCCCGTGGGGGTCTTCCACGCCGAGGGGCCCTCGCCAACAGCACTTGCTCGTCAGCCACAACGAAAGCAGGTTTGAGTCTGTCTATGCCAATTTTTTCCCTCCTACCCCCCAAGTCTAGCAAAAAATGCTTATCCCCTGTTTCCAGCACTCTAAACGGTCCATCATAAGGTGGGCGCAGTGGGGGGCGGTGGGCGTCGTGTCTGACAAACACGAACTCTGCGTTTTTCAAAGCTTTAGGCACGAAAACGCGGGGAAAATTGTGGTGGGCAGGGCCCGGCAGCGTGCTTGAGTCTATGCAACGCTGCAGCAGCTGAGACGGGGAACTGCCCGGCGCAGGATTATCTGGCAGAAACTCCCCAGGCAGCTGGAGTGGTTGTGCAAAAACGAGTTCTGCCGGGGAAGCTTCCAGATCCTCTTTAGGCGCAGAACATAACCCCAATAAAACCCATGGTAGCCTGTCTACCCAATTTGCATCCGTCAGTGAAGCCCTCAGAGCCGCTTTTAACGACCTATGAAAACGTTCGCATAACCCATTAGCCTGCGGGTTGTACGCGGTTGTGTGGTGAATTGAGACACCTAGGCTGCGGGTCATGGTTGACCAGAGTTCAGAAACAAATTGAGAGCCTCTGTCGGACGTAATGTCCGACGGAACTCCAAAACGCGCCACCCATGCTGTTAAAAAAGCGCACACCACCTCCTCGGCTGTGGTTGCTGCCAGCGGAACCGCTTCTGGCCAGCGCGTGGTGCGGTCCACCATTGTCAGGAGATGCGTGTACCCCTGTGATGGCGGAAAGGGGCCTACGAGGTCCACGTGGACATGGTCGAACCTCTTAGCCGGGATGCGAAACGGCTCCAAAGGAGCCTTCGTGTGTCTGTGAACTTTGGCTCGTTGGCACGCCACGCAGGCTGCCGCCCACTCTTCCACTTGTTTGCGAAGGCCCGGCCACACATATTTCTCTCCTACCATTTTGATCGACGCGCGCACCCCTGGGTGTGCCAAAGAGTGAACCGACTCAAACACACGGCGGCGCCACGCGGCCGGAACCACAGGCCGTGGGCGACCCGTGGAGACGTCGCAGATTAAGTGGGGAATGCCGTTAAGCAGCGTCCTATTCTCCAGCCTTAACCCTGTTGGTCCAGACTGGAGCGCGCGCACGTCCGCGTCACTAGCCTGCTCCGCGGCCATGGCTGCGTAATCCATCCCTACACAGACCGGGGCCACAACAGCGTGTGAGAGGCAGTCTGCCACTACATTCAGTTTGCCCGAC
The DNA here is from genome assembly GCA_020510985.1 of Pholidichthys leucotaenia. NCBI lineage: Eukaryota > Metazoa > Chordata > Actinopteri > Cichliformes > Pholidichthyidae > Pholidichthys > Pholidichthys leucotaenia. The sequence goes on along the minus strand of CM035841.1, from coordinate 297,882,253 downwards.
ACATGCTGCCTCTGCTGCCGGCCCGACCAAGGTTCTGAAACTTTGGCCATCGCGAATGTTAGTGGCTTATGGTCAACGAACGCAGTAAAATTGCGCCCTTCCAGCCAGAACTGGAAATGGCGAATGGCCAGGTGGAGAGCCAGCAACTCTCTGTCGAACGCGCTGTATTTACGTTCATTGTCGCGCAAAGTTCTGCTGAAAAAGGCAAGCGGCTGCCAAGCCCCGGCAACGCGCTGCTCCATGACAGCCCCTATGGCCACATCTGAGGCATCAGTGGTGAGGGCTATGCGGGCCGTTGGGTCTGGATGTGCCAACAGTGCAGCATTTGCCAGGGCTGCTTTAACTTCCGAGAACACCTGCTCTCGTTCTGGGATCCATTCGACCCTATTCGCGGGTTTCTGTTTTTTGAGCGCAGCGTACAATGGCTGCATGAGCTGCGCTGCGCGGGGAAGGAAACAGTTATAAAAATTCACCATTCCCAAAAATTCTTGTAGCGCCCTGACCGTTTGCGGTCGGGGAAAATCTGTCACTGCGCGCACTTTGTCAGGCAGCGGAACCGCTCCTTTGGGAGAGACGCGGTGCCCTAAAAAATCAATCCCCGTCACCCCGAACTGACATTTCGCTGGGTTGATTATTAAACCGTGCTCTTCCAACCTTCAGAAAACCGTCATGAGGTGGGTTTCGTGTTCGTCTTCAGACGCGCTGGCTACCAAGATATCATCCAGGTAGACGAACACAAAAGGAAGATTGCGCAGCACTGCATCCATCATGCGTTGGAACATCTGTGCTGCCCCTTTAAGCCCAAACGGCATGCGCAAGAACTCAAATAAACCAAACGGCGTTATTACCGCTGTTTTGGGTATGTCCTCAGCGCACACTGGGACTTGGTGGTAACCACGGACCAAATGTATCTTAGAAAAAATGCGCGCTCCTGCGAGGTGAACGGAAAAATCCTGAATGTGGGGAATTGGGTAGCGGTCGTGCGCTGTAGCGTTGTTTAACCTGCGGAAATCGCCGCAAGGTCGCCACGAACCTTCAGCTTTTAGAAACCATGTGTAGCGGGGAAGCCCATGGGCTGTTTGAGCGCCTGATGATGCCTAACCTCTCTAGGTTAGCGAACTCCTCGAGCGTTATGGCCAGTTTAGCTGCGTCCAAGTGCCGAGGTCTTGCAAAAACGGGCGCCCCGGTGGTGGTGATAAAATGCTCCACCCCATGTTTAGCGATAGCTGCTGAAAACCTCGGGACTGTGAGTGCTGGGAACTGAGCGAGCAGTGTGTGGAACTTATCGCATGCTGCTGTGACGTTGGCTTGTGCTGTTGGCCGGGTCACTCAAGCTATACAGGGGAGAGAGTCAAAAGACAGTGCATTAACCAGGCGCCTGTTAGCGATATCTACCAACAACCCATGTGCACATAGAAAATCAGCCCCCAGTATATGGTAATTCAATGCTGCTACAACAAAAGTCCATTCAAATGTACGACCGTGTAGAGACAAGAGTAGAGTCCTCTCACCAAAGGTCTTAATCTCTGAGCCGTTTGCTGCTGCCATCTCAGGGCCGCTGGGTCCTGCCAGCCGGTCAGCATAGGTCGGCCGGATGAAACTCTTCTGTGCGCCGGTGTCCACGAGGAAATGTCTCCCGAGCGTGCGTCCGTCAAATAGAGCAGCTTGTTCTCCTCCCCAAGGGTCGCGGCTGCTACCGACCCCCGGTCTTGGTGTTTCCCGAGCGCTTAAACTGGCACGGTGGTATACATTTGCGTGCCCTCTCTGCAAAGCGGCGGTGGTAGAAGCAAAGCGTGTCACCTCTACGTTCCTTGGCCCCCGCTGCTGCTGCCGTCGGTGGTTCTGCTGCTGCCGTCGGCAGCTCCTCGCCTCCTCGTGTCGACGTGCCGGGCTCCGTCGCTGCCGCAATGGTCACGAAAGCCTTGGTGCCTCCCGGGCTAGCGCATGATAGTCCCGTTTGGCCAGCAACGACGAATTGGCCAGGGCCGCTCTCGTCGCTGTCGGAAGGTTCCTGAGGAAAATGTGGGTGAAGATGAAGTGGTCGTCGTCTGTGCCCTTTAACCTCAGCATCTTCTCCATCATGTCCACGGCCGAACCGTCTCCCAACTCGGTCCGCGTCAGAAGCCTCTCTGCTCTCTCCCCATCCGAGAGCGTGTAGTGCTGGATGAGGGCAGCCTTCAGTGCGTCATATTTGCCGTCGGCTGGTGGCTGATCGAGCAGGCTCTCGATGTGCTGAGCCGTGCTGGCATCGAGCGCTGCGACCACATAGTGGAATTTTGTATCATCCGCCGATATCCCTCGGAGGGCGAACTGCGCCTCAGTTAGGTGGAACCAGGAGCGCGGGTTGTGCTGCCAAAAATCAGGTAGTTTGATCGATACAGCGCACGCGAAGCTGGGGGTTCTAGTCGAGGTTGGCTCCGGGGATCTTCCGTCGTATTCCATGATCACGTCAGGGTCACCAGTGTGGAGCGTGTAAATAATGAGGCGGATTTGGTTCAGGCGGTTTATTACACGACTCACACAAGGAGCATAGACAGAATGGCATACAAGTAGGAACTCTTCCCTTAAATAACATGACATCCTTCTAGACTCTTCTCACACACAAAAGATAATCCCCCGTCCTACTGCAGTCAGTCCATTCATCCTTGACACCTCCCTGTTATCTTACTAGGGCATCTAGAAACTTCTCACACACAAAAGGTTAACTTCGCGTCCTTTGTTCCTGTCTAAGGTGGTAAACCATTATGCACTCCCCAGGTTGCCACACTTTCCTATATTTTAGATTTCTTACAACTAAAAGGACATTTTTGATGTGTTTTTGTTTTAATTTTGATTATTATGATTCACACCTTCCCCTCTGTGGATTGCAACCTTGTGGTGGTGGAGGAATTTGTGAGCTCTAATGATCCCAGGAGAGATGTTGTCAAGGCGTGTTATGTCTGGATGAAGAGACTGAAGCTCAGTCAGCGGCAGCATCCTTGTCGGTCGTCATTGCCAGGTTTGTGGACGTAACAGAGACCAGCGGAGACATTTTCTGTGTTGAGGGTTAGCGTTATTGAACTGCTAACAACACTTGGAACAAGCTAAAAGAGATGTGGTACTGGCAGGTTACAGGTGGAAGGTGGAGCCAAAGAGACATTGCTGCATTCTGATCGCCCAATAGTATACTCCGAAGTGGACTGTGTTTTGTCTGTAATTGAGGGTGAATGACGAGACTTAAGGTGGAACTGAGCAAGACTTTATTATAGACTCACGGGTTATACAGAAGCGCTCCCGCTAGGCTGAGAGGTGGTCAAAGAGACCGCCCCCCTTCCTCACAGCCTTCTTATAGCCAGGGTGGCGGCACAACCGGAAGGTGAAGCCACCACCCATGTCACACAATAATAAGTCCTAAGAACAATACTACACCCCCTCCCTTCAAAAAGGTCCAAAACACACATACAGTCGAGACCCTCCCCAATTTAAAAACCAAATCACGCATTAAAAGTGAACAGAAATATCAAGGCCTACCACATTAATACAAAACAACTAAGGCTAGGGGGTGGCAGGTGGACAACTGTCCCACCCCCACACGGCCAGACGGATTGTTCTGCTGTCTCTGCTAAAATATAGTCCTTTAAACATAAAATTGCATGCTCCTAAAATAAATTACATAAAACAATCTCCATAACAGAACATATCTACCTACGGGTACAAATAAAGTAACCTGAACCATATATACAGTGGGGCAAAAAAGTATTTAGTCAGCCACCAATTGTGCAAGTTCTCCCACTTAAAAGATGAGGGAGGTCTCCAATTTTCATCATAGGTATACTTCAACTATGAGAGACAAAATGAGAAAAAAAAAATCCAGAAAATCACATTGAAGGATTTTTAATGAATTAATTGGTAAATTCCTCGGTAAAATAAGTATTTGGTCAATAACAAAAGTTCGTCTCAATACTTTGTTATATACCCTTCGCTGGCAAATACAGAGGTCAAATGTTTTCTGTAAGTCTTCACAAGGTTTTCACACACTGTTGCTGGTATTTTGGCCCTTTCCTCCATGCAGATCTCCTCTAGAGCAGTGATGTTTTGGGGCTGTCGCTGGGCAACACAGACTTTCAACTCCCTCCAAAGATTTTCTGTGGGGTTGAGATCTGGAGACTGGCTGGGCCACTCCAGGACCTTGAAATGCTTCTTACGAAGCCACTCCTTCGTTGCCCGGGTGGTGTGTTTGGGATCATTGTCATACTGAAAGACCCAGCTACGTTTCATCTTCAATGCCCTTGCTGATGGAAGGAGGTTTTCACTCAAAATCTCACGATACATGGCCCCATTCATTCTTTCCTTTACACGGATCAGTCGTCCTGGTCCCTTTGCAGAAAAACAGCCCCAAAGCATGATGTTTCCACCCCCATGCTTCACAGTAGGTATGGTGTTCTTTCTCCTCCAAACATAACAAGTTGAGTTTTTACCAAAAAGTTCCATTTTGGTTTCATCTGACCATATGACATTCTCCCAATCCTCTTCTGGATCATCCAAATGCTCTCTAGCAAACTTCAGATGGGCCTGGACATGTACTGGCTTAAGCAAGGGGACATATCTGGCACTGCAGGATTTGAGTCCCTGGCGGCGTAGTGTGTTTCTGATGTAGCCTTTGTTACTTTGGTCCCAGCTCTCTGCAGGTCATTCACTAGGTCCCCCCATGTGGTTCTGGGATTTTTGCTCACCGTTCTCATGATCATTTTGACCCCACGGGATGAGATCTTGCATGGAGCCCCAGATCGAGGGAGATTATCAGTGGTCTTGTATGTCTTCCATTTTCTAATAATTGCTCCCACAGTTGATTTCTTCACACCAAGCTGCTTACCTATTGCAGATTCAGTCTTCCCAGCCTGGTGCAGGTCTACAATTTTGTTTCTGGTGTCCTTTGACAGCTCTTTGGTCTTGGCCATAGTGGAGTTTGGAGTCTGGCTGTTTGAGGTTGTGGACAGGTGTCTTTTATACTGATAACAAGTTCAAACAGGTGCCATTAATACAGGTAACGAGTGGAGGACAGAGGAACCTCTTAAAGAAGAAGTTACAGGTCTGTGAGAGCCAGAAATCTTGCTTGTTTGTAGGTGACCAAATACTTATTTTACCGAGGAATTTACCAATTAATTCATTAAAAATCCTTCAACATGATTTTCTGGATTTTTTTTTCTCATTTTGTCTCTCATAGTTGAGGTACGTATACCTATGATGAAAATTGGAGACCTCTCTCATCTTTTAAGTGGTAGAACTTGCACAATTGGTGGCTGACTAAATACTTTTTTGCCCCACTGTACAAACTAGCAAATCCCATAAACAACTTGGATAATTCCCACTTCAACATCATGCATCAAACACATCAGTATAACTACTATAACCCAGGCAATTTACATACTAACAACATGTATTGAACACATTGCCCCCCAACCATCAGTCTGCCCCAGCTGAGGAACCCTCCTTCCCCGGAAAACCATCAGACGGTTCCCCTCCAGAGCACCTTATTCTCTTCACGCCCAGGGATGGCCCGTGCCGCTGTCTAAACACCTCCTTCTCCAGCTTGGCGCGCTGCAGCTTGTTGGGATGCTACCATGAGCCATCAGACAGCTGAAGGTAGCCATCCTCCCAAATGGCCACCACCTGCAGCCACCCCTGGTCCTCCTGTCGCTTGCACTTTCTACAAACCCCTCTCAACCGGGCCTCCTCTCTGGGTCGGACCGCATCAGCGACCCCTAGAGGAGCCCGACTTGGCTTCCAGTGTCCCTGAGTGGCACGTCGTTTTACTGTGCCAGCCGGTCCTGCCCCGCTCACTTTCATTTTAGACGCTGGCGAAGCCATTGTGACCCCTTGCTTCTCGGTACCTCCCAGCCAAACTCCGGAAGCAGAGTGGGTCAGCCACTCGGCTCCACCCGCCATCACGGGCGTCCCACTGTGTTGCCCAGTTCCTTCAGCTAGGGTTATTGGGGCACTGACACCAGGACCCTCCCGTGATGGCCCTGGGTGGGGTTGGTTCTCCTCCGCCGATTTGTACCAAGCTGTCAGTTCCACCGAACCCACAATGGCTAGCCTTTTTCCTCCATACCCACACAATAGTGCAGCACAGCAAGAAGGTCATGGGATCGATTCCACCCTTGACCATCGTGGGTTCGATCCCACCCCCAGACCATCGGTGACCCTTCTGTGTCGAGTTTGCATGTTCTCCCCATGTCTGCGTGGGTTTACTCTGGGTACTCCAGTTTCCTCCCACATGCCAAAGACATGCAGGTTAGGTTTATTGGCATCAACTAGGGATTCTAAATTGTCCTTAGGTATGAATGGGAGAGTGACTGGTTGTCTGTCTCTCTGTGTTGGCCCTGCAATGGACTGGCAATCTATCCAGGGTGTACCCTGCCTCTCGCCTAAAGATGCTGGAATAGGCTCCAGCCCCCCCGCAACCCAAAAAGGATTAAGCGGAAGAAGATGGATGGATGGATGGATGGATGGACCTCTTACTCGGTAGTATGGGAAGAAGCTCCTCACGGTAGGTCAATTCAACATGGACCTCACTGTGCCCGTGTCAGTCAGCAGCGGCACCTCCACTCCGTCCAGCTTCACCATACAGTATGTATGGCCATCGGTGTTCAGGGAGACGGTGTGGATAACTGTAGGAGTTGGAGCAGGAGTGTCCGCTTTGTATCACCATTCCCCTCGCTCAAACCTATTACAGGCCCTAGTAAAATGATGCAGAAGTCCACACTTGCTGCAGCGTTTTCCTCTTGCGGGGTACTCTCTTGCCTTATATCGGTGCTTAGTGGACCCACAACCCAAACATCTGGGCGATCCTGGGGCGGACCTTATCTTCACAGCCGGAGCGCATTCCTCCTTCTCCTGCTTGCTATCATCGCTGTCCGGGTCCACAGCCTGCGCCGTTGATTGTGATTCAGAGTGGTACAGCGTAGCTCTCTCACCGAGGTCACGTGATAGACTATCCGCTGCTTCACACTGCTGAGCTATCTCGATGGACTTGGATAACGTCAGCCCACCCGAGTATGTAAGGAGCTTCAACCTCGTAGCCGGGCAAACAGCATGCTCCGCCAACTGGTCATGGACCATCTCTTCCTCCAACGCTCCAATCTGACAGTCTCTGGCCAGCTGGCATAGGTCTGTTACAAACCACTGCACCGACTCACCAGTCCCCTGGCAGCACTGTCGAAATTGGATCCTCCAGACGACGACGTTTTCTGGGGCACGGAAATGTCGTGGCATTAGCTCAACAATGTCCTCAAAGCTATCGCTAGCACCCAAGGTAGCAGGGATACGCTGTCCTTCCATACCCAAACTATGAAACTATTAACATTAAACATTAAACTAAACTATGTTTAATGTTGCAGCATTGCACCGAGACAAATTCCTAGTTTGTGTACTACATGAACAATGGCAATAAATCTGATTCTGATTCTGATTCTGATTCTGAACCAATATTGCCCGAGCCCGTATCCTCTTCAGTTCACCAAGGTTCAGAGCCACCAAGTAATTTTGAAATGCGGCAGACCATCTCACCCAAGGGACTGGTGGCTCACCGGGAAGCTCCAGAAAGGCTGAATGATAGTGACTCCCACGTCTATGCTTATTTTTTTTACCCTTGTTGCCAAATGTTATGCCTGTAATTGAGGGTGAATGACGAGACTTAAGGTGGAACTGAACAAGACTTTATTATAGACTCACGGGTTATACAGAAGCCCTCCTGCTAGGCTGAGAGGTGGTCAAAGAGAATGCCCCGCTTCCTCACAGCCCTCTTATACCCTGGGTGGTGGTGGAACCGGAAGGTGAAGCCACCACCCATGTCACACAATAATAAGTCCTAAGTACAACACTACAGACTGCACAGTGTATTCGGCATATTAACTGAGATTCCAAATCGAAGGGAGCCAACAGTCTTTAGTTGAAAGAGAACTGAGAACTGCGCAGAGAAGAAGTGAACAACCATACATCACTTCACCGAAAGTTGACAAAAGATTACCCACAAGCCATTGTGCCTCAAATACAAGTAAAACAAACTATTGTTGCTGACATTATTAACAAGCTAAATTGATGTTGGTTATTGGTTATATCAACTGATAGTAATAAAAATATATTTCTATTAACATTTTATTTAAGAAATATAAATTATCCACCATAGTATCAGTATGTGTCCATGGTTACCGTGGTAACTCACGGAGGAGGTGTGGTGTATGGAATGTGTGTGTATGTGATGCTGTGCCCACCCACAGGGTGACGTCAGGTGGGCACGGCCCACTGTGTATATAATCCCAAGTTCTCTGTCCTTATACAAAGATATAGACTGATGATAATCAAGTCAGTGGCGGTAATGCACCTGTAAGCTGGTTGTCAACCGCCAATCAAATCTAAAGAAGAAGAAGAAGAAGAAAGGTTCAGTTGGTTGCTGAGAACCCAGAGGGGGAATAGCTGCAGCTGGAAGCAGTGACAGTGCAGCGGAGCACCCTGGAGGAGAGTGCTGGGTGCTATGGCGAGCTGCCCGAGGCAGTGGATGACACCAACGGATGGGCTTCGGTTCTCCCCGAAGTGCAGCCACTTGGGGCCGGAGCGTCTGGAGCCATGATGGCGGTGTGGAAGGCCATTGGGAATGGTCTGGCGAGCACGGAGAGACGGCGCTCCGGACAACAGCACTGTGGGCACAGAGCGAAGAAGTGCCTACTGGCGGGAAGGGACATCTTCACCGGGAGGGGGCCTTCGACCCTGGGGGCAGCCAGGGGCACATGTACCTTGGGGCTGCCCAGGGACATTGGTGTTACCTAAAAAAAATTTGTGTAAATATCTGTATATATATATATATATATATATATATATATATACATACATACATATTTGATGTTGGTGTGCATGTGAGTGGGAGTGTGCGTTATATGGGATTAATTTTATATATTTTAAGAGACGTTCAATTTTAGTTGTTCTTTGTGTGAATGTGATAGGTCATGTTAGTACTGTTCATTATTCCCCATGTTCTCTGTGCGTGAATCAGGTTCAAATTTTGTGAGGTTTTGATTGTGTGTGAGGTTTCACATTTTTCTAAAGAGGGGGAGAATGTGGTGTATGGAATGTGTGTGTATGTGATGCCGTGTCTACCCACAGGGTGACATCAGGCGGGCACGGTCCACTGTGTATATAATCCCAAGTTCTCTGTAATAAAGGTTCAATTGGCTGTATGAAGGCACGACTCCTGTCTACTTATTTCTCAGACATAACAGGAGGGGGCCGACGGCTACAGGGTGTTTCAAATGGAGAATTTTTGTGAAGGACAGTTAACTTAATGATATTCCCTGAGAATGGAGCAGAGAGTAGGGAATACAGTTGAAGTACGCTGTGGATTGGAACGTAGCTCGTCTCCCGCAGTTATCCCCTTAATATAGTCATGGCATGATGACGTCACCTCGTGCGTACGTCCATGACGTGTGTGGTGGTATTTTCAATATGCCACATTTACATCACTCTCCCCATCCTTCCTGGGAAAAACCAGAACTCCACTGATGATGGTTTAACCTTAGCTGGGTAACCTTAAAGTGTGGTGGCATATTGCTAGCACAACATACTGTATATACATTCACCAGTATATTGTGACCAGTGCTGTGGCTAACATAACCTTCTGAGACCCTGCATACTCATATGAGGACATTACATTTTCGCCTTTCTGCACCATGATACTTGCTTTTTTACAACTTTGATCCATTGGTCACATTTATGGGCACTGCCAGCACCTTCTAGTGGTCACATAATAACATTACACCTATTTCAGTGAAAAGATGGAGGGGAGGTTAGTTAAAAAACTTCTACAGCCACTCCTGACAGAAAAAAGAGCAAGGTAAAAATTACATCCATATTTCATGAATAAAACTAGTGTATTTATGCACAATAAAGTCTGTAGTTTCATATAGCATGCAACTTTGACACCTTTTAGAGATAGTAGCTGTGATGTATTAAATATCATTATTATTATATTGTTGTGTGTTACGGGTGATGGCTCCACCTTTCTGGTTCTGCCGCCACCCAGGGTATAAAAGGCCAGTGCGGAAGGGGAACGGTCTCTTTATGACCAGACCTCTGCCTAGACGGGAGCGCCTTTGAGTGTGAGTTTGCAAATAAAGTCACGTTCTACTGCACCTTCGGCCTCATTATTAGAGTCTTGGTTATGGACATAACAGTAGCAAACTACAACATACTTAAATATTAAGTACGTGTCTGAGGTCATTCGGACTATATTAGGTTATTAATTGTGCTACATAGTTAGATAAACTTGAGAATTTTTTTGAAGAGTTTACAAGTGTAAATTGTTCTTGGAAGTTGTACATTTGTTCAACTTTAGAATTAATTAGCTAAATAGCTAGATAACCTAGAAATGCTGCATGTGACTGTGCTGGAAATCTGCTCCATTTACCCCAAACTTAGTCTAGTTTCAGGGTGAAGATGATAAATTGAAGGATGAGCGAGCAGATTGGCAGCCACTGGATTATGTGGAGCAGTACATTGACTCAAAGCTGATGAAACTCCATGCTGACTGCACAAATGCCATGTCACTGGCTAACAGTGTGAGATATCTCAACATTTCAGCTGATGAGATGTACCACTTTTTTGAAGCAGCAATTTTGATGTCCTTTTTTTTTTTTTTTTTGGACTTATTTGTACCCGTAGGTAGATTTGTTTTGCAGTCTGGTGACAAGCCACCAGCTGCCGGTTGCTGTGTGCGCAAGCGCCCCGTATCCCTAACCTGCATGTTTTTGGCGTGTGGGAGGAAACCGGAGAAATCCCGGAGTAAACCCACGCAACACGGGGAGAACATGCAAACTCCACACAGATCACTGTTGGTCGGGGGCTGGGATCGAACCCACGATCCCCGCGCTCCCCCAGCCGAGGGTAAAACTGTGCTGCCATAGTTCTAACCACTGCACCACCATGCAGCCCATTGCAGTCCTTTGTGCATCACCTACAAATGAGGATGTTCTGGTCCAATGCCCTATGAATTCCTGCCATTAGTCACACAGTGTCACATGATTGGTCCTTCAAACTGAGGAGCCACCTGAAAGTAGTCATTGACGATGACATTCCTGAAGACAAGTAGAAAACCCACAAATTCTGGAAGGTGAGGCTTTTTATGAATCGTATACTCAAAGGCTGCCACCTTCGGGCTCAACCAGAACGCGTCTCAGTAGATGACCAGATGGTCCCGTTTACTGGAGCCTGTCCATTCCGACAGTATGTGTCACTAAAGCCCAATCCAGTGGGCATGAAGAACTTTGTGCTGGCATCAGTAGATGGAATTGTACTGGACTTTGAAGTATGTCAAGGTGCAAAGATGCTGGGTTTGCTGGTTGAGGACTCAGAAGGATTGGATTTGGAAGCATTGATCATCAAATATCTGCGTGAAACCCAGCATGCTGGTATAAAAGTGTATTGTGATCGGTTCTTCACAACCATACCAACTGTGGATCACATGCTGAAGAAGCAGGTGTACCCTAGTGGTGCAGTGATAAAGAGCAAGGTCCCCAAAGCAATGGTGAAGCTACCAAGTGACCAAACCTTGAAATAGCAAGGAAGAGGTACCTCAGCCACAGTCACCAGGGCAGATGGGAAACTATGTGTAGCCAAGTGGTATGACAACAAGCCGATTGTGATGCTTTCTGTCGTTCATGCTGAACAGCCTGAAGACACCTGCCAGCAAAGGTTCAAGAAAGACAAAAAATATGTAACTGTCACATGCCCAATCATTATGTGGGAGTACAACATCAAGATGGGTGGGATTGACTTGTCAGACAAGATGATAAGTTACTACTGAATGAATGTACCAACCAAAAAGTGGACCATTTGCATGCTGATGCACTTCATTGATCTTGCTTTAGTCAACAGCTGGCTTCTGTAAGAAGAGACAACCTGGAAAATGGTACCCCAAGAAAGGCTATCATGAAGTTTCTTGAGTTTCACATTTTAGTAGCTCAGGTATTCCTCAACAAGTGTGACCTTCTTGATAAAGATGCTCATGTCACAGATGCAGGGGAAGAGAATGCACACCTTCCACAACCAGGCAAAAGCCCTTGGGTCATTCCAGTCCCACATGTCTCAGTCCGCACATGTTTTGCTGCTCATTTCCCAGAGATACCTGTCTTGGAAAACCCTATGCATTGCAGAGGACAAGGCAACGCTAGGAAATCTCATGTGCAGTGCATGACATGCAATGTGTTCCTCTGCTTGCAGAGTGAATGCAACTGCTTTGCAGCATTTCACAAAGGCTAGTAGGGATGTTCTGGACAGGCAGACAGACTGCTTTCTGGAGAGGAGCTTGTTAGAGGAGGGTAGTTAGAGAAGGCTAAAGACAAAAGGCTGCTCAGGGAAAGTAATTGACATTACTTTGTGTCTTTTATTTATTTATTTATTTTGTTTCTATACAGATGTTTTCAGGCATAGAAATGGAAGATAAGTGAATCTGTAACTGTTTTGCAGCATTTTACATGGGGCAAACAGGTGGTCATACAACAGGTTTACACATTTTTTTGCACTTTTATTTTTGTATAGCCAAGTTTAAGGCTTGAAATGAACAGCTGTTTACACTTTAGTTGTATACTCTAATATTCACAGTTTGAAATAAACAGGTTTATAATTTTTTTAACCAATGATGTCTTTTAGTGTCATGAAAGTAAGATAGACTCATTGTACTCATATGCGGACATTGATTTTTGGGAGAACTAATTGCCGTAGAAAGCTGAAAGTGTGGAGAGAGGAATAATCAGGCAGAGCGGTCCAGAGCAAAGCAGGCTTTATTAATTTCTCTCTCTCACATTTTCCAGAATCACAAGCATCAGAAAAAGTGACAGGTCGCAGGCACCTCTCCTTTTATAGCATACAACCTGCTCAGTCACCTGTGGTGCTGCAGTAACATGAAAGACTTTGCAATTCCCATTCTCTTTGTCACTGTTTGCATCAACACACCAACTCCCGCATCGACACATAAACCCCCCCATGACCATTCCGTCTGAGTGGCTTCTCCACAAAATCTTGTTTTTAGAGTAATTGGGACCTTCTGATCCTAAATAACAAACAAATATTTTAAATGCAAAGATAAAATGACTGTCCCCATATAAGGACATTATTTTTTTTATTTTTTTTTTTACCAAAAACTACTTCCTGTATAAAGACAAAGTTTAGTTATTATACTTATTAGGTCCTAGTAACCCCAGATAGCTAGGAGAAATAAAAAATGCACACCAAACAAAAGCTTGGGTCTCAGGAGGATAATGCATCATGGTAAACACATTACTGTATGGTGTTAAATCACCATAGGTTGCCAATGTTACAGTACACATATTTGCTTGATGTTCTCGTTGGCAGCAGGACACACTCCGGGTTGGCATCGTTCTCCGGGGTCCTGCTTGGCCATGGACTCTATCTCTTGCAGCTGTACGGTGGCTCCATGAGGCTTATGCCGGGCGAGGATCTGAGTCAAGTCCAGATTCTGCTCTCTGTGTGGTGCAAAGCTTGGAGCGGCTGTACCCATGTCTGGGTAAAACATGCTGGCCATCAGCAGTTAAACAAAGTCCTTGGTGGTCGATGATGGTAAAACCCAATTCATAAAAGAGATCACACCCCAGAATGTTGTCGCCATGCATTGCTACCTGGAAGGCAAATGCTGGGAGGACTTTGGATCTGTAGCGAATTGTTACCGTGATGGTTCCTATGAGACTGATTCTGGTGTGCCTATATCTGTAGAGCTCCACCGCATCCAGCTTGATTGGATGCCGAGGGAAGAACTTCTTCACTGTGACCCAGTTCATCAGCGACATCGCAGCGACGGTGTCCAGTACTAATGGCAGGCTGATAGACGAAGACAGTCTTATTGAGCTGGGTGGCGAGCTCGTTGTTGACCATGTTGAACAGCACACTTTGTCAGAATGGTTAAACTTTCCACAGCAATGGAATCTCTGCCCCCTGGCTGGGCAGGTGCACACGTGTGTTTGGTGCACAGGGGAACCACAGTTACCACACATTCGGTGTTCCATGATGTCCTGTTGTCCTGTGATGTTCACCTCTATGCCCCCCAAAAAGGTTGCCATGTCAGTGGGCTCTTCTGTCGGGGTAACTGCATGAGCTAGCAGGGTTTGTTGTTTCAAATCTCTTAGCTGTGATGTTAGCTGGGCAGCGGCCTCCAACTGGAATGCTAACTTCACCACCTTTGCCAGCAGCAGGTTGTCCGGCCCCATTAACAAATTCTTCTGCAGCCACGGGTTGGTGGTGTGCTTCTCTAGGTGGTCCCGCACCATCTCGTCTTCTATCTGTGCAAACCTACATATACTTGCCAGACAGCAGAGGTCGGCAATGAATTGCTGAGTCGTCTCTCCCGCTCCCTGTCAGCGTTGGTGAAACCTAATTGTTCGTGCCAACACTCTCAGGTGCCGCGAAATGTCTGGCTAATAAGGTGACACAGTCACTGTACGTATCCGCCAGGCCCAGTGTCCTGAACATGTGCTGTCTCTTGCTGCAGAGGCTGTGCATTAGCATGGCACATACATGAAGCTTGTTAGCTTTAGCTAAGTCCATAGCCGACACATACATCTCAAAGGACTCAAACCAGTCTGAGTCCATGTTCCTCAGCTGGAAAAAGGTGAATTGTCCTCTCTGGGTTGGAGAGAAGCTCTTGCCCCAAGTAGAGGAGTTTAAGTATCTCGGGGTCTTATTCACTAGTGAGGGGAGACCGGAGCGAGGGATTGACAGAGGGCTCAGAGCAGCATCTGCAGTGATGTGGACGTTGTACCAGTCTGTTGTGGTGAAGAGGGAGCTAAGCTCTAAGGCAAAGCTGTCGATTTACCAGTCAATCTAGGTTCATGAGCTTTGGGTAATGACCGAAAGAATGGGCTCGCGAATACAAGCGGCTGAAATGAGCTTCCTTCGTAGGATTGCTGCACTCACCCTCAGAGATAGGGTGAGGAGATCAGTCATCCGGGAGAGGCTCAGAGTAGAACCACTGCTCTTCCACACTGAAAGGAGCCAGTTGAGGTGGTATGGGTATCTGATCAGGATGCCTCCTGGATGCCTCCCACTTGAGGTGTATCGGGCACATCACACTGGGAGGAGACCCCGGGGTAGACGCAAGACTCGCTGGAGAGACTATGTCTCCCAGCTGGTCTGGGAACGCCTTGGTATCCTCTCTGAAGAGCTGGAGCAGGTGGCTGGGGAGAGGGAAGTCTGGGCTTCTCTGCTTGAACTGCTGCCTCCGTGACCCGGACCTCCAGAAAAGCGGTAGAAGATGGATGGCTGGACTCAAACCAGCGAGGCCACAGAATGGGCAGCTCACCTGGGTTGGCGAGGAACAGCGGTAGGGGTGCCAGACACACTTCCGTCTACAGGAAAATGTCAAATTTTCCTCCAGAAGACTTGGCAGCACGGTGGCGGAGTGGTTAGCACTGCAGCAGCACAGTGACTCACCCTTGGCCGGAGTATCCTGGTTTTGATCCCACCCCCTGACCAAAAAGTGATCTGTGCGGAGTTTGCATGTTCTCCCGGGTTTAATCTGGGATTTCTCCGGTTTTCTCCCATATGCCAAAAACATGGAAAAAAAACATGCAAGCTTGGTTAATTGGAGACTCTAAAGTGGCCCCAGGTGTGAATATGTGTGTGAATGG
Organism: Pholidichthys leucotaenia; assembly: GCA_020510985.1. Classification (NCBI taxonomy): domain Eukaryota; kingdom Metazoa; phylum Chordata; class Actinopteri; order Cichliformes; family Pholidichthyidae; genus Pholidichthys; species Pholidichthys leucotaenia. The sequence continues at coordinate 297,866,585 of CM035841.1, read as the reverse complement.
TGAAAGGGTTGGGTGCCACACCACTGGTTACCTCATCCACTCATGTGGATGCCCTATAATTTCCCCATTGTGGGACTAATAAAGGAAATCTAAAAAAATAAATAAATCTAAATTTACCTCGTCGCCAATGTTATGTCTGGATGAAGAGACCAGCGGACACATTCTCTGTGTTGAGGGTTAGCTTTATCAAACTGCTAACAACACATGGAACAAGCAAAAGAAGTGTGGTACAGGCAGGTTACAGGTGGAAGGTGGAGCACCAAAGAGACAGTCTCCTGCCATTAGCCTCTTAATATAGTCACAGTGTGATGACGCCACCTTGTGCGTACATCCCTATGTCCGTGACGTGTGTGGTGGTATTTTCAATATGCCACAGGCCGCTTGACCTGGTAGGGTCTCCCAAAGCAAATTGGTCCTGGGTGAAGGGCCACACTAAGAGTGGTCCAGTGAAGCCCCATGAAAATTTTACAAGGATCCTGTGGTGATCCCAAGTGCGGGGCAGACCTGCGCTCGAGTCACTTATTATTTTCCTTTTTTCTGTCTGTTTAGTCTTGTTTGATAGGGGATTTACTTTGTGCTTTTATTTTGACAGTGCCGCGGCAGCACTTCCTCCTGTCAGGCTGCTTGCGGGCTGTCACAGCTGCAGGCATTTAATCCATTATTATTTGTCTCACCTGTTTGTGGTTTATTGGTTGCACTATTTAAGATCGCAGTGGAGAGTCATTCTTCGCTGCAATCTCACACCCGTTCAGGCTGGAGTCCCCACGTCCGGATCCAGTCCCTTTCCAACATCAGGTTTCGCCCTCGCTGTATGAAGTGTAAGTGACTCTTTGACTCTTTGTATGTGTTTAGTTATTTTGACCCATCGTGGTCAAGTGTTATAGGTTATGTGTTTTGCCCCTCGAGGCACATTATTTTGTACTTTATAATAAAATAACAGAACTCACTGCTGGCTTGTGTTGTCTCATCTTTGCCCTGCAAAGGGCAAATCATAACAGATCCTGTGTAGGTACCTAACCCATGTACACGTAGGCACAACTGGAGTGGTGGCCTAGAGGTAGAGCATCCGCCCTACAACCGGGAGGTGGGGGTTCAAGTCCTGGGTGGATCATGCCAAAGACCATATAAAAATGGGACTTCCTGTCATCCAGCTTGGTGCTCAGCAAAAATGGAACAGAGGAGGAAAATGTTTGGGGCGGCAGTGGCTCAGGAGGTAGAGCGGGTTGGCAATTTGAATCCTGCTCTCCCCATCCATCCTTTACCCACCTTTCCTCCAGTGTCCATGACACTGGTATGAATGTGTATAAAAATTCAGTAGTGGTTGGCATGGATTGGCAGCCATGTTTCCGTCAGTCTGCCCCGGGGCAGCTGTGGCCACAGCAGTAGCTTACCACTACCTCTGTCTGTGGAGTGAATGAATAATGGACTCATTGTAAAGGGCTTTGGGTATCTTGAAAGGCACTATATAAATGCAATCCATTATTATTATTATTAACCCAGTTTAGGGGCTTGAAGGAGACACATGGGTCCAACCTCCAGTGGGCTTCTCACTTGCAGGAAGGTTCACGGGGATCATGGCACTACACAAACTGAGCAGCAGTCTGGGCTGCTTTGCTTGGACTGCTGCCCCGTGACCCAGACCCCTGGATAAGCAGTAGAAGATGGATGTATGGAAGATTCATACCTTATTAAAATCAGAAATCTAGCATTTCAAATTATTTGAATATTCCATAATTTTTGTTAAAAAAAGGAAATTACAATATAGAAATGTCCATCATCTGAAAAGTGTGTTTATTAGTACAGTCAATACTTGGTTGGGGCTCGTTTAACACAAATTACTACATCAGTGCAATGTGGCATGGAGATGATCAGCTTGTGGCACTGTTGAGGTGTTACTGATGCTCAAGGGGCTTTGATAGCTTTCAGCTCATCTGTATTGTTGGCTCAGGTTTTTCCTCAGCTGTCTCTTGACTATACTTCATAGAGAATCTATGGGGTTCAGGTTAGGCCAGTTAGCTGTCATGCACAGTAATATTATGGTCAGCTAACTATTTCGTAGTTTTGATGCTGTAAACTGGTGTTAAGTCCTGCTAGAAAGAAAATCTGCATCTCAGTAAGGGTAATAACAATAAAGCTTTTCAGCAGATGGAAGCATGAAGTGCTCTAAAATTTTCTGGTAGACAGAGAGCAGCGTTAACTTTGGACTTGATAAAATGCAGTGGGCCAACACTAGCAGATGACATCTTACCAAATCACCACAGACTGTATACTTCACAATGCACTTTAAACACCTTGGACTCAGTGCTTCATCTCTCTTTCTCCAAACTCTCAGACTTCAATTTTGAAATCAGAAAAGAAGACTGTGGACCAAAGCAATAGTCCAGTCCTTTTTCTCTTTAGCCCAGTTAAGACACTTCTGACAACGTTTCTCTTTCAGGAGTGGCTTAGTATTAGGGACATGACCGCTATAGCCCCTTTCCTGAAGATGTCTGTGTGTGGTGACTGTTGATGCAGGTTCAGGTTCAGGTTACTTTATTTGTACCCGTAGGTAGATTTGTTTTGCAGTCTGGTGACAACCATATTTACAAGCCACTAATTACATTCAACATAGACACAAACACAGGCACACATGAAGCTGACTATAAACATGATAAAATTACTCAAGGCTCCATCAAACAGGGTATAAAAAGACAAAGAGATGAGGGAGAAACCAGAGGTAAGAGATAGGGGTCATATTAAAGTTAAAAGTTAAAAACTAGTCAGAGGTTAAAAAACTCAAAGGTCTAAAACCCAATAAAATATTTAGAACCCAAGTGACATCATACAAAATAAGTAAATATAAAATATGTACAATATATTTTTATAGCTTGTTCAACTCTTTGACAGCAGCAGGGACAAAGCTGTTTTTATAGCGCTGGGTTTTACTTTTTGGGACAGCAAACCTCCATCTAGAGGGAAGAAGCTGAAAGTTGCAGTGCAAAGGGTGGGAGTCATCATTTAAAATGGAGGCAGCCATCCTCTGTACTTGTCTGGTGTACAGGGATGTCAGGCTCAGCTGTGACTCACCAAGCAAACAACTGGACCATCTAACTACCTGATCCAAGGAGTTCCTCTGTTTCAGTTTTATCTGACCAAACCATGACACTAAAGAAAAGGATAAAACAGATTCAATAAAAGCCCGATAAAACATTGTCATTATGGTTCGGTCAATTTGGAAGCGTGCAAGTTTCCTCAAACAATGCAAATGTTGCTGACCCTTTTTGCACACCCTTTCACAGTTCACTTCAAAGTTTAAATTACTATCAATAATTGTCCCAAGATATTTGTACGATTGTGCACATTCGGTGGTCTGGCCTTTTAGTATGGTGACTTTGTGCCTGGGAGTTTTCCTCCTCAAGTCAATAATCATATCTTTCGTTTTTGTTGTATTCAGCTGCAGGTAGAAATCCTCACACCAGTGAACAAAATCATCAACTACTGGGCCGTGGCCACTCTCACCATCCTGGAGGAGACTGACAATGACTGAGTCATCAGCATACTTTATAATGTGTCTGTTGCCATGACTGCTCCGGCACATGTTTGTGTACAGGATGAAGAGTAGTGGTGACAACACACACCCCTGAGGAGAGCCAGTAGAAGAGCACTTTAGGTCAGACAATGTACCATTGACCCTTACTCTCTGCGTCCTGTTGGTTAAGAAATCCAGAATCCAACCCACCAGATTATTGCTCAAATCAAATTGTTGCAGGAGCCTTTCAACTAAGATATGAGGTTGGATTGTATTAAAGGCGGAAGAAAAGTCCACAAATAAAAGCCTGACGTGTGTCCCATTAAAATCCAGATGTTTAAAAAGCATGTTAAACATAGTGACAGTGGCATCCTCCACTCCTCTGTGAGGCCTATAGGCAAACTGCAGAGGATCCAATGCATGTTCAGTCTGCCTTAGGACCTCACGTCTGACCAGTTTTTCAAAAATTTTCATTAAAATTGAAGTCAAAGCAACTGGTCTAAAGTCGTTTACCATTTTAGGACAGCTGGATTTTGGAACGGGAACAACCACGGCATCTTTCCAAATCTTAGGCACATATTGTGTCTGTAAGGACTTATTGAAAATGTAATGAAATATAGGACTCAGTTCATGTGCACAGGACTTTACCAAGCGCCCACATATATTATCAGGGCCCTGACTTTTGTTCACTTTTACAGCACAGAACTCCCTTTTAACATCCTGCACCTCAATATTAAAGTGCTGATTGTCTTTGAGTTTCTGTTTCAAATCTTGGATTTCTGTACTGAAATCAAAGGAGTCAAAACGACCATAGAAACAATTAAGCGCATTAGCCAGCTCTGTGTCTGAATTAAAACCATCTAAAAACACATGATTACTGCGCTCTGTGCTCTGAAGGCCTGCAATAGTTTTCATACAGGCCCAGGCTGAACCAAGTTTATTTGCTGCCATCTTGCTTTCCAACTCTGATTTATAATTCTGTTTTGCTCTTAAAATTTCGGCCTTCAGCTCCTTAGTGGCAACCTGTAGCTCAGAAACAGACCCCTGTTTAAAGGCAAGTGCTTTCCTCTGTAAGCAGGATTTAACTGATTTAGTAACCCATGGTTTGTTGTTGGGATATATTTTGACACGTTTACGTGGAACAATCTTATTTTGACAGTAAGCCATGTATGAGCATGTGAGCTCAGCCAGAGAGTCCAAATCATCCCCGCAGGCCATTATGAACATCTCCCAGTCTGTACAGTCAAAGCATTCCTGGAGGCTGTGCTCTGAATCTTCTGTCCACACATCAATGTCTCTCATCTCCACCTTGCCTCTTCTGAGAGCAGTTTTATATGTGGGCAGCAAATGTACACAGTTGTGATCTGAGGATCCTAAAGGAGGAAGGGGGAGTGATTTATAGGCCCTCTCTATGGATCCATAGCACAGGTCCAATGTCTTTTTTCGCCTGGTTGGGCAGGAGACATACTGATAAAAGTTTTTAAGTGGCTTCTTTAAAGAAACATGGTTAAAATCCCCAAGAATGAAGTTTGGCGCCTCTGGAGAAATTGATTGCAGCCGCTGGATCACATCAAAGACGGTTCTGGAGGCGGAGTCAGCGTCTGCCCTCGGGTGAATGTACACAGTTGTGATGAAAAGTTGGGGAAACTCGCGAGACAAAAGGGGCGTAGTGACACAGACAGCAGCTCCACATCGGGTGTACAGATGCGCTCTCTGACCGTGACAGATGTGCAGTACTGCTTATTAATGTATAAACATACGCCGCCCCCCTGACGCTTCCCCGTTACCTCTTCCTGCCGATCCGAGCGCAGCGGGGCTCCAAAGCCATCAATCCACAGGTCTGCATCTCGATCATGCGCAGTAAGCCAAGATTCAGTGAAAGCCATGATGCAGCAGCTCTTAAAATCCTTCTGGTAGCGTACGTTCCCTTGAATTTCATCCACCTTGTTTCTCACAGACTGTGCATTCCCAAAAATTATCGAAGGAAGAGGAATGTTACCAAACTGACGTCTCCTAAGGCGCAATTTCACACCTCCACGCCTTCCATGCTTCCTTCTGCTGTCTCTCCTGTCTCTTTTTTCACCGCTGTGTCCGTCTCTCAAAATAAAGTCCGGCAGTTGCAGCTTAGGCTCAATCACAGCCGTTGAATCAGCCATATTTAAATGCAGCAACACGTCCCTGGAATATTGTATTCTGCCCGCTATTCTGCCTGCCATGGAGCCGAACGCGTTTACTTCAGGGACAAAGAGCCAGAGCACAGAAAGCAGCAGTGCGAGAAAGGAGAATAAATCCATGATGTAGATACCAGGGAGCTCTTCGCCATATATTCCACACCCCCTCCAAGGCAGAAACGACACAGAGGATTTTATAAAAACGTATAAAAGTACAAAACACACACACACACACACACACATGCACTATTTCACCAGCTGCCGGTCGCTGCGTGCGCATGCGCCCAAATGCACTGACACCAGACCATGTGAAGGTCCCCCAAGTTCTTGAATTAGGCTTTTCTTGACAATCCGCTCAAGGCTACTGTTATCCCTGTTGCTCACGCACCTTTTTCTATCACACTTTTTTTTATTTCAATTACCTTTCCAATAATATAGTTTGATACAGCACTCTGTGAACAGCCAGCCTTCACAGCAATGATCTTCTGTGGTTTACCCTCCTTGTGGAGTGTGTACATGATTGTCTTCTGGACAACTATTAAGTCAGTAGTCTTTCCCATGGCTGTGGTTGCGCAGACTGAACTGGTCAGGGAGATGCATGATATTTATACTGTGTGAATAGTAATTTAATCAAACTAGAAATGAAATATTCTATTAATTTGAGATACCAGAGTTCAGATTTTCATAAACTACAAATCACAATCATCAAAATTAAAACATAAAAAGCTTGAAATATTTACTTTTCAGCTTATATCCACACCCCAGCTTTCTTTAACCTTTCCTTTTAGGCTCAAATATATTTTGTCTCAATACAAATCATTTTCTTAGCTAAAAATTGCTCATAATGGCTCTTTCAAAAGTAGATGTCAACCACTGATATAAATTTGGCCATTAAAAAAGAAATACAAATAAGTGTTACTAATCACATTCAATGAAGGTGCATTATGACATTTTGTTAGTGAACATTAGGTTTCCATTTTCTATATGAATTTTGTTAAGAGTTTTTGTTCTTCATAGTTCCTATAGCATCACTGCATCTGAGGATAGACTGTGACACTCAGAGCTAGAACAAGTATTTAACCCTTTAGGTGCCAGTTTTTGAAAAGAAAATATTAAATTTTGATATCAAAAATTCAAAAGGCTGTAGCTTGAAAGTGGTTAGCGATAAAGGCACTGTGACGACCCCCACCATGGGAAATTAGTCAGTGGTGCAGGTCATGAACCATCAGGGTATACCTCCACTCCTAGCCAAGGTGCTAGGGAGGAATTCCTCTTTGGCTCAGTGGTAGAGCAGGAGGTGGTTGGGACCCTGATGGTATGAGTTCAGTTCCCAGCCTGGGTATGAGGTGTAATCTACCTTGCCCAAGGGTGAAAGTGAGGTGTGGTCTACCTTAGCTAAAGGTGAAAATGATGAGGTTAGTCCACCTTGATGTGAAGGTCAAAATGTGATTTGTGATCCCAGGCTGAGGCTAATATATACATATATATATATAGGCATTTCTGGTCTTGGGGCTGTAACAGGCATACTGCAAATGAAAAAAAATATTGAATGTGATGGGACTAAATTTACTCATCTAATTTACATATTGGATTATGTAACTTTCAGTAAAACTTAACTATGAACATATTTACATAGAAGACTCTTTTGGGTTTTTTTTCTGTTGTTTTTTGTCATCTTATACTCAAACTATATGAACAAGGAAATCAGTAGAACATAAACAAACATGGGTAAAATATAGTAGTTTAGTAGCTCGTTAGCCAAATAGCAGAGTAGCCAAATCTGTCAAGATGGCATTGTTTGTAGTTCTTCAGAGTGTGGTATCTCTCATTGCAAGACACAGCACACAGACCTTCTCCACACTGACTGCACCTGAACTGTGTCTGGCAACGACCTTTCGGACGGATGTGATCTGGACTCACTGCACAAGGATGATCATCAGTACTGCAAAGCCAGTGTCGTTCAATGAGCCTCTGTGGCATTTCTCCCCCTTGCATTGAAAGCCTTTCTCCTTTTTTGCCTTCCTTCTTAGTAGCCCTCAAGCAAATCAGTTATTATTTCCTGAATGAAGGCTTTCAGTGGTTTGTGTGGACCAGGACTACACCTGCTGTAAATTATATGGGCATTGACTACACTGTTGCTCATTCATCTTCTTCCGCTTAATCCTTTTCGGGTCGCGGGGGGCTGGAGCCTATCCCAGCATCTTTGAGCGAGAGGCAGGGTACACCCTGGACAGATCGCCAGTCCATCGCAGGGCCATCACAGAGAGACAGACAACCATTCACTCTCACAGTCATACCTAAGGACAATTTTAGAATCCCCAGTTTTGATGCCAATTAACCTAACTTGCATATTTTTGGCATGAGGGAGGAAACCGAAGAAATCCCGGAGTAAACCCACGCAGACACAGGGAGAACATGCAAACTCCACACAGATCACTGTTGGTCGGGGCTGGGATCGAACCCAGGATCCCCCAGCCAAGGGTGAGTTGCTGTGCTGCCGCAGTGCTAACCACTCCACCACCGTGCCGCCCATACACTGTTGCTAAGAACCACATTGAAAACGCTGTTGTACCATTTCCTCGATCTGTGTGGAAAGAGGCATGTTTTCATTCTCTGGTCAGCTGTCTGTATTCCTCCCATAAAGGTGGTGTAACTGTCAACACACACTGGTTTATTGATGTCATGAAAACCAGTCACATTTTCCTTTGTCCTACTACATTTCTGAACATGTGTTGCCATGAATAGATGACAGGATAGCGAGACGCTTCATGTCATGCCATGCACAAGCCAGTAATTTATTGTGTCGTATGAAAACTGGGTCTTCAACCTTCTCAGTGGCAACTGGGCTGGTCTCAGACCCTTTCAAGTTGCTACTTTATTGTGGTGGAGGGGTTTGTGTGCCTAAATGATCCTAGGAGCTACGTTGTCAGGGGCAACTGACCCCTGGTAGGGTCTCCCATACCCTGGCCATTTTGGGGTTACTAGGACTCAAGGGCAAGTGTCTGGTGAGTAGCTTTCTGCTCATAAGACTCGGATGGGTGCAACCTAAGTAAGCTATACGGGTCAGCCCTCCATTGGGCTCACCACATGCAGGAGGGATCATGGGAATCATTAGTACTATGTGAACTGGGCAACAGTCTGGGGTTCTCTGCTTAAATGTTGCTTTTCCCTTAGTATATATCCTCTATAATGTTTAATTCGTTGGTTGGTTTTGTGTTGTTGCCCGTCATCCTTTTTTGTGACGTATTTCTCCCATTACTGCACACCAGTCTGTGAAAAAAATACTTAGGACCATACGCCTCTTAACATTGAACATCAATGTGATTTCAGTATGGAGTTTCAGCACAAATTTGGGATTACAAATACTTGTAATAAAGACAGATACTGCCCCAAACTGGATGCCAGTGTTGGTGCATCCCTAATTGCAACTTTTGTGGCCCCTGAAAGAGCTGATCACTGGAAAAACGGAGAAACAATAAAAACACCAGTGGATTTCAAAACTAGGTTATAGTGCTAGAACACTGTTAACATCACTAGTATTCATCTGTATTTTCTAATCAAATACCAGAATTGTGAAATATCCCTATAACATTAGCAAAAGTTTTATTTATATCCATTATAGGACTGCCATGATCTTAATCATATAACCCTCATAACAAATATAAATGTGTTTATTGCAGCAGGTTCAGGGACATTTTGGTATTTACCATATTTCTCGTTAATAGTGTTGCAGCTCTGTGTAATTTCAGTTTCCACTCCAGCCACATTAGCCAGAACGGAAGGCAAAATAAATAGTTTATTATATGTCCTCAGAAGAATAAAAAACACACTGAAACATTTAGGTGGACTTTTCTCATGCTTATCACAGAGATGCTCCACTTTAAAGATTTAGTTTGTCCATAATGAGATTAGTTTTAGTTAGGAAACATTGTCATCAGAACACGAAACTAATGCATGAATCCCCCTAATATTGAGGTGGAATGCTTCGGCGCACAACTTTATCAGAGCTGCGACTGTGTGCTGCACATTAATCATTTAAATGGAGTCTATTGTGCATGGAGCTGGATGCTTGAGGAAGATTTCTTCTGACTCTGGGAACACTGGTGTTCTTCCTGGAGAGGAGGAACTGGCCACAGCAGTAAGAACGCCTGCTGCCACACTATAAGCATTTCATGTCAACTGATTTTAATGATATTCCAGAACTGCATAAATGTCACTGCAGAGACCTTATCCCTCTTGAGAAAAACAACACATTGTAACAGTAAGAGCAGCAGCATACAGTATGTAATCAGTGCGACTAGAAATCATTGAGAAATAGCTGCAGAGCGACATGTTAGATAAATCCTCTTAACAGAAATTATTACTATTCTCGTATACTCTTTGGGGGATCGCTGCTCAATTTGGAAAATTGCTCCAGCACAGATACCCAGCATTAGATAACCCACCGCCCCAGGTATAATTACTTTCCTGTGCATTATATAATTCTTTTCAGACTCAAATTCAGTGATATAGTCATTATGATGATTTGGTTCTTTCCCTGCAGCCCATTATTCATTTGAAAGCATGAAGCTATTCATGGCATGTCCAGGATGTCTTGAACAACATCCAAACATCCTGCAGTCCTGTGGCTCTCCAAGCTTCCTCTTCTATCCCAGTTTACCGCTTCTCCCTCCAGTTTCACTTTTATTTATACGTATCCTACCCTTTCATACTCTCTATAGACTATTCCAACTTATGTGCTTATCCCTTCCCTTTTGTTTTGCAGACAGTGAGCAAACAAATCCTGATTGGTGCACACACACTATGTGACAGCACATTCTTCCACTAGAGTCCCTCCCATTTTAATCCAAAGAGAATTTCAAAAAGAAAAGAAATCTGTTTAAAGAAATTGTCTAACTTTAATGGAGGACCTCCATCAATCATTCCAAGATGCTGACTGAAAAAGAAAATATCTGCCTCTCACTAGGCCTTTAATTTAAAATAAATGTAGATAATAATCTACAGCACAGCTGCTCCCCTGGCTAAAAACATTTCTTCTCTATAACTTTACTTTTTTTTTTAATTAGATTCAACTCCTCTGGGATTAGTTCAGATCAGAGCAATAAGAGATACCGTTACACATTTCCCGTATCTGTGCCATTCATCAAAACTGTCCGTGTCATTTGGTGCATTTGTTTCAGGCACTGTGACCCCAGCTGATTTCCTTGTTTGTGTTTGGCCAAGGCTGCAGTTTTGACTCTGCGCTGATCATCACCAGACCTTAAAGTGCTGTGAATTTGCTCCTGAAAAGTGATTAAAAAGAACAAGTTATCAACCAAATTAGGTGGAAAATGGTCATATTAGTCTATTCCCAGGTGAGGCTGTAAATGGATGCATGGCTGGGCACATGAAACAGCAACAGCAGACAATGTGAAGACTGATGTTGGATACCTTGAATAGTCATTATCTTGACCATTCTTCATGCAGACTGTTGAGTTTGCATACATAATTGTTTTTATCGAGAGAGCAGTAGCCGGAATGGCCATGGATGAATTGAGCCATAATCTTAAAAAATCTGCTACAACTCATGAGCAGTGCATCCAGATGGCCTGTGGTTCGGCTCAGCCACAGGAGGTCTCCACCACACACCGGAATGTCATGTTCCTGTGTGAGAACCACATGTTAGTGTGATCAGACATGAGGCAGAAACACTGAAGACACAGTCCATTTGGGTTGCCGTTTTTTTTCTTTAATCATTTAATCCATCAAAGGATTTACAAAGCCTGCTATTTAATTGCTACCCCTCCTCCCAAAAAAATACCATTCATGAATACAGCTGCACACTGCTGACATATCCAGACTCCTGTTGAGATTATTATGTGCAGAGTAGCACCCAGAAAATTAAGGAACAGGCAATAATTCATGTCATAATAGTTATCTCAGTTATAGATAGAAATAAATCCATGCAATAGTCGTCTCTAGCTTTTGTATTTCTTGTTTCAGATTTGGCACCATCCTTGAAGAGAGGTCACTGGATGCCCTGAGGTCAGACTCGGGCTCTCAGATAAGAAATAACGACGATAATTATTATGTAAACAATTTGCGCATGTGTTTCTGACAGTCCGGTCTCAGAGACAGATTTCTGACGCGGTGTCTATTCAAGTACCAAGAGGACATTTCTCTTAATTTTACAGAAACAGTGATGCAAAAAGCCCAAACCACCAAAGGGACCATGTTATGTAAACGACCCTTACCTTTTTTTTTTCTTAAAAAATACTTGGATAGTATCAATAATTGCATGATTTATAAATTATTTTTTTCTAATATCATACAAGCTTAGTAGCACTACACGTCATGTAGCTTTCAGTGCTGTGCAACAAATATTCATTAATACTACTGATGATTACAATATTAATAATAACGATCATAACAATTCATAGTAAAAATTACCAAATGCTATTCAACTACCATTGAAAGGAAATATTTCGACAGTGTGCTTTTTCTTCCAAAAACAAACAGAACAGGGGAGAGGGAAAAAAAAAAGGACTGCGGGAAGACAGTGTGACGATTGCACTGCTCTCACAGGAATTGGCACTGTAACATACTGTACACTCTAAAAGACTGACAGCCCCTCGGAAACAGAGGAGGCCCTCGGAAAAGGAGCAGAGAAACATGCAGGCCTCGGGGTTTGGTATTAATGTCAAAGGCCTTGCCATTCACTCTAGGACAGGCAAAATAAAAAAAAAAGAACCAGGCTCAGGAAACATGCCCAGAAACCAAATGAGGAATACAAGAGAAAGATGTCCAGCAAGTTATAAAAACATTCCAATCAAGGGCTGCAGGATTAACTGATAGAGCCTCTGATTTGAAGTGGGTGAAATATATGAAGAGCAAATAAAACCGAGCAGCTGAGGCAGGCTGCATTAGAGTGGGCAGGAGGGGGCAGATTCATAAATATTTTTTGACTTAAGGGTTGTTTGCGGAGCAGTAACCCCCGCAGAACTCATCTTCGCTTGTTGAAACATTCGCTTTCAATAAACAGTCTATTTATTCATGTGTAGCAGCAGTTACGCCAGCCACCTCCCCCTCATTACGAGTGCAGGTTGGCACTGAAGATATTTAGCGTGAGATAAGGTTTTTGTTTCTGCGTTTTCAACTGCTGCGGAGCGTGCTGCAGTATGAGGGGGTTAATTGTTAGTGACTCTGGAGGCAAACTGAAACAGAAGCTACCACTGAGCTGAGTGACAAATTTTAGTGGTGATTTCAGAAGTGCTGCTACTCGTAGCACTGCACTCTCAGACTTTTAACTATGCTCAAGATAATACAAAACTTTGTCATTTATTATTCAGATAAAGGGAAGGGGGATAAATGCTTCACAAAGTTGTAGACACTGGGCGACTTTCTGTTTCCTGAGGCATTTAAATTTAGCACAAGAAAAGAAAAAAGAGAGAAAAAACATCTCTCATCTCATTAAGCACTGAGCAAGGCTGTTCTCTAATAACAAAGCAATAACAAACCTATTTAACAAGACATGATAACGCTCACTGGGTTGCCAGTTTGGTAGTTGACTCCCCCAAAACCTTCAGCCACCAGGGCAGAGCTGACCAACAACAGAGTGTCCACCTGGCAAACTCAACTCAATGCCAATGGCCAGTAGCTTCAGGTGTGGTGAAGACAGAGAAGTCAGGCAACACCATGCCTGCACCTGCGCTCTTCTACTGGCAGGTCATCAGAGGATGGTGCAGAAGAACTTCTTCTCCCGGAAAGGGTTCTCAGAGGCGGGAACGGGCACGATGAGAGGGTCCTCGCGTATGTGGGCCTCACAGTACGCCATCAGGTCTGCAGCTGCTTTAGAAACCTGCAGAGTTCAAAGGATAAAGATTAGGCTGGGGATCAGATAGTGAGCTACAAAGACAGCAAAGACCTGGGACAACAGAGATACAGTGGTTGATACACTTTTTTTTAACTCTCAATCAACTTTATTTATAAAGCACTTTAAACACAACACTCGCTACACAAAGTGCTGTACAGCAAGAAAATACATATAAAAACCTAAAAGCAGGAAGCAGGGCACTAACACAAAACAATATAGAACCACAGTCAAAAGAAACAATAAAATAAAAGGTAAAATAAATAAATAAAAATCCATTTCATTCAATAAAATCAATGTCTCACACTGGGTCGAAGGACAGGGAGTAAAAGTGTGTTTTAAGACAGGTTTTAAAAATGAAAAAAAAAGTGAAGGTGCTTGTCTGATGTCCAGGGGTAAATCATTCCATAACCTGGGTGCCATGATCGAAAAGGCTCTGTCCCCTCTGAGCTTCCACCTCACCTTTGGCACCCCCAGAAGCAGCTGTTCAGCTGACCCGAGGGACCGGGTGGGAGTGCAGGGATGCAGAAGCTCAGAGAGGTAAGGCGGCGCAAGACCGTTCAAGGATTTAAAAACAAATAAAAGAATTTTAAAATGAACTCTAAAATGCATGGGCAGCCAGTGGAGTGAAGCTAAGATGGGTGTGATGTGGTCTCTTTTACGTGTACCTGTTAAAAGACAAGCAGTGGCATTTTGAACTAGCTGCAGACGCGAAAGAGATGACTGGCTGACACCGGCGTAAAGTGCATTACAATAATCCAGCCGAGATGAAATAAAAGCATGGATTACTGTTTTCAGATGCGGTCTAGAGAGAATGGGTTTTACTTTTGCTAAACGCCTTAGATGAAAGAAGCTGGATTTTTACCACAGAACGAATCTGAGTAATGTAATGTGCAAAACTATCACAGACAATGCCAGTCAACAAATGTTCAACAGTTGAGTAGTGTTATTGTAAACGTGAACCAACTCTTACCATCTGAGTGAGTTGCAGACAGGCGAAGTTGCCTTTATAACTTCTGCAGCTGTGTTCAACATGCTGTTATTATCTGACAGGGGTCTCACCTGAGAAAATTGTCCCTGCCTCCAAAATTTCACCTGGATGATGGGTTGTTTACATGCTAGCCTGCTAGCTTTGTTAGCACACCCATGGCAGGAGTCCATGGGTGAAAAACTCTGATTCAGCTGCAGAGCTCCCGGTACTTCTGTCTCCAAGTGAGTGTCAGTCCCATTTTCAAACTAGTTTGCTCTACAATGTTGATACTTTAACTCCGGTGATGGTAGAACCTCAATGCTGGCATTCTGTAAGGAAGGTGCTGCCAAATCAGTACCCGGAACAAGATCGGTACCCAGGAACAAAGACAGAATATCATTTAAAAATTATACATTTGTTTATTGAAGATGTGACCACCTATTTAATAAAAATCTGCAAGTTATTCAAAACCGTATCTATTCAGTTGCAAATTAAATACATTTGTCATGGTGTAAAAGCATTAGGCATGCGTGTACATCAAGTGAAGTACTTTTGTGCATGTGAGATACCGACCTTGTTCCCGGTACCGATTTGGCAGCCACAGGCACCAAATGTTTATATTATACAGTGGGGAAAAAAAAGTATTTAGTCAGCCACCAATTGTGCAACTTCTCCCACTTAAAAGATGAGAGAGGTCTCCAATTTTCATCATAGGTATGCCTGAACTATGAGAGACAAAATGAGAAAAAAAAAATCCAGAAAATCACATTGAAGGATTTTTAATGAATTAATTGGTAAATTCCTCGGTAAAACAAGTATTTGGTCACCTACAAACAAGCAAGATTTCTGGCTCTCACAGACCTGTAACTTCTTTAAGAGGCTCCTCTGTCCTCCACTCGTTACCTGTATTAATGGCACCTGTTTGAACTCTTTATCAGTATAAAAGACACCTGTCCACAACCTCAAACAGTCAGACTCCAAACTCCACTATGGCCAAGACCAAAGAGCTGTCAAAGGACACCAGAAACAAAATTGTAGACCTGCACCAGGCTGGGAAGACTGAATCTGCAATAGGTAAGCAGCTTGGTGTGAAGAAATCAACTGTGGGAGCAATTATTAGAAAATGGAAGACATACAAGACCACTGATAATCTCCCTCGATCTGGGGCTCCACACAAGATCTCACTCCGTGAGGTCAAAATGATCACAAGAACGGTGAGCAAAAATCCCAGAACCACACGGGGGGACCTAGTGAATGACCTGCAGAGAGCTGGGACCAAAGTAACAAAGGCTACATCAGAAACACACTACGCCGCCAGGGACTCAAATCCTGCAGTGCCAGACGTGTCCCCCTGCTTAAGCCAGTACATGTCCAGGCCCGTCTGAAGTTTGCTAGAGAGCATTTGGATGATCCAGAAGAGGATTGGAAGAATATCATATGGTCAGATGAAACCAAAATAGAACTTTATTCTAAAAACTCAACTTCTTGTGTTTGGAGGAGAAAGAACACCATACCTACTGTGAAGCATGGGGGTGGAAACATCATGCTTTGGGGCTGTTTTTCTGCAAAGGGACCAGGACAACTGATCCGTGTAAAGGAAAGAATGAATGGAGCCATGTATCGTGAGATTTTGAGTGAAAACCTCCTTCCATCAGCAAGGGCATTGGAGATGAAACGTGGCTGGGTCTTTCAGCATGACAATGATCCCAAACACACTGCCCGGGCAACGAAGGAGTGGCTTCGTAAGAAGCATTTCAAGGTCCTGGAGTGGCCTAGCCAGTCTCCAGATCTCAACCCCATAGAAAATCTTTGGAGGGAGTTGAAAGTCTGTGTTGCCCAGCAACAGCCCCAAAACATCACTGCTCTAGAGGAGATCTGCATGGAAGAATGGGCCAAAATACCAGCAACAGTGTGTGAAAACCTTGTGAAGACTTACAGAAAACGTTTGACCTCTGTCACTGCCAACAAAGGGTATATAACAAAGTACTGAGATGAACTTTTGTTATTGACCAAATACTTATTTTACCGAGGAATTTACCAATTAATTCATTAAAAATCCTTCAATGTGATTTTCTGGATTTTTTTTCTCATTTTGTCTCTCATATTTGAGGTATACCTATGATGAAAATTGGAGGCCTCTCTCATCTTTTAAGTGGGAGAACTTGCACAATTGGTGGCTGACTAAATACTTTTTTGCCCCACTGTAACTGCTCCTCTTCCGTGTGTTTCTTCTTCATATTCCGTTTTATGTCAGCCAGCGATCAACTAATGCTACAGCGCCACCAAATTCTAAAGGCCAGTTCGTCAGTACAACACAAACGGTTCCTTCAACAGCCAGCTGGATGTTTGTTCCTTCGGAGCTACTGTCAAAACATGGCAGTGCAAAATGGCGACATCCATAATGGCTCGGGTCTAGCACCAGGTAGATATAAACAACTTATTCTAAGGTAAGCTTTTTTTAAAGACTGTACTGTGGTGACACAAAGGAGATGACACTCCACCCAGTACTTCGGGGTGTTGGGGGGGCCAGCCAAGAGCATCAGAGCACTGGGGGGCATGAAGTAAATAAAGATGTGCCTTTCGCCCCCGCCGTGCCAGGCTCACACCTGAGGATGTAGGGGCACGAATGTATTGTACTAAGCCTTGCAATGTGACGTGTATGTTAATGTGTATGTTGATGTGTGTTCACGCTTCGTAACTGGTACGTTAATGTGTTTACCCTGAGCGCCAGAGGCGGGAAGAAAATGTATAAAGCAGTTCGCTTTGGCATTCAGAGTCAGTCTGTTCTGCGTTGGAGGAGAAATAAAGTTCTACGTCGTCAGCTCATGTCTCGTCTGCTTTCATCCTCCACAGTACACTATTAAAAACATGTTTATACATGATTATCTTAATTTTTGAGAAATGATCATCAAAAATTTTACACAGTGTACCTTTAAGCAATAACCTTTATTTTAAAGGAAAAGCCAAAAAGAAAAACCCCAAAAGAAGTATGGAGGCCCAGCTGAAAAGAACAAAAGATGAGGAGCAAAACACTGGAGCTACGAGCAACAGTGGAGAGAAAAACTGATTATTCTTCTGCTTGTCCAGCAAACTTTCTCTCCTCACCTAAATAGCCCCATTAAATTGAGGACACCCGAGCAGAGACAAAGAACAGAATGGGGTGTGTGCAACATTCAGGAGTAGTTCTCCAGGCTTCTTGTAGGACATCCCAAAGCTCTTCTTTGGATATTGGCTGACTTTTGTTCTGTTCTTTGTCAAAATTATCCCACACTTCAAATTTGTATTCATCATTCACCATAAGACCTGTTGCCACTGATTTTCAGTTGGATCAAATTAAGAGCCAGATGCATCTTTCAGAGCCTGTGTCAGGTCTTTGTTGGATTTTTTCCTGTTTTTTTAAAGGAGATGACTTTCAGATACTGTTCATTTGCTGTAGGTAATTTTTTTAAACCTGCCATTTCACCTTTTGTCTCCCACTTATCCAGTTTCCTCGATTTTTTAAGGTCAAATACAAGGACTAGACAGAAAATGAGTGAAAAGACTTTGAAAAACCTTCAGAAAGCCTGGAGAACTATTGCTCGGGACCACTTTACAAATTACCAGAAGACTGGCTCCTTGGAAACAAAATCTAAAGAAATTGCTGGGGTTTTTTTGTTTTGTTTTGTTTAAGGACAGTGCAAGTTAATGAACATTGATATCAGAGTAAACTTGCCAGATTGTAGCCAGTGGCTAATTTTCATCTGTTGTCCGTGAGTTACAATTTTTCCTTCCCCCATTCTATTATGCTGAGCACCAAGCTAGAGGGTGGAAATACCATTTTTATATGGTCTTTGGTATGACCCAGCCGGAGATTGAACCCATGACCTCCCAGCTGAGGAGCAGGTGCTCTACCACAAGCCCACCACTCCGGTAGATGGGTGGTTTTAAGTTTTTGCACAGTCCTGTATAACTTTAAATATAAGCAGGGTTTTGCATAATACAAGATCACCATAACATATTCCAAAACAGAAAATGTTTACACGAGTCATGATAAATGAACACTTTTCCTTTGGACTGATCTTGCAGGGTGGAACCTGCATTGAAATAATTCTCCAAAACAATAAGACTTCCAGTTATTGCTGCTATTACAATATTTTAAGATCTATAATCATCTAATCATCATATTAGCCCTCAGCCCTCACACACCTGGACACAAAGTATTCCTACGTCAGAATGCTGTTCATAGACTTTAGTTCAGCATTCAACAGCTCATTCACAAACTGGACCAGCTGGGGCTCAACACTTCACTGTGTAACTGGCTGTTGGACTGCCTGATGGGGAGACCACAGGCAGTATGGGTTGTCAGTAACACATCCAGCACCATCACTCTGAACACAGGGGCACCCCAAGGATGTGTGCTGAGCCCCCTCCTCTTCACTCTGCTGACCCATGACTGTACACCGACACACAGCTCTAACCTCTTAAGTTTGCAGATGACACAACTGTGGTGGGTCTCATCAATGACAGAGATGAGACAAACTACAGGAGCAAGGTGAGACGCCTGGCCATGTGGTGCGGAGACAACAATCTCTCTGAACGTGGAGAAGACGAAGGAGATTGTTGTAGACTTCAGAAGAGTGCACGCCCAGCATGCTGCCCTCACCATCAATGGTGCTGCTGTGGAGAGGGGTGAGCAGCACCAAGTTCTTGGGTATACACATTACAGAGGACCTCTCCTGGACCACCAACACTATATCAGTGGCCAAGAAAGCTCGGCAGCGTCTCTACTTCCTCCGCTAACTGAGAAGAGCCAAAGCCCTGGCCCCCATCATGTGTACCTTCTACAGAGGCACCATCGAGAGTATCCTGACCAGCTGCATCACCGTGTGGTTCGGCGCCTGCACCGCATCCTGCCGCAAGACCCTCCAGCGCATAGTGAGAACAGCTGAGAAGATTGTCGAGCCTCTCTCCCCTCCCTTGAGGCCATCTACAGCACCTGCCTCACTCACAAAGCCCTGTGCATTGCAGGTGATCCCACCCACTCATCACACAGCTTCTTCAGTCTGCTGCCATCAGGGAGGAGACTGCGGAGTCTCTGGGACAGGACCAGCAGACTCAAGGACAGCTTCATCCACCAGGCTGTCAGGAAGCTCAACTCTCTCCCTGCTCTGCCCCCTCTTCCCCTTCTGCCCCCCTCTCACACTCACACACACAAATCCTGGACTCTGAACACCCCCCCCCCCCAACAACTGAACTCTGCCATCCCCAGGTACTGTTCACTCCCACACACGCACACACTGATTTCAGGAGCTTCAAAAACTGAACTCTGTCATCCAGGAACTACTCACTCCAACACACACTGATCTCAGGACTGCACCAGTCACTTTATGCAGCAATGGACTGCTCTCTTTGTACTACACACCACTTTATGTGCCCTGATATGTGCCTTAAGTCACTACATGCTGTCTTAACTTTTATCGTATTTAATTATTTTGCACACTCTTAATATTTTTAGTTCTGATTGGGGGTTGATTTTCTTTGCACTGATGTTTGATGTTTAATGTTTGTTGTTAGATGTTATACTTTATATTCATATTTCCTACTAGGTGTTTACCTTTCTGCACTGTGGGTCTCAGAGTAACGTAATTTCAATTCTCTGTATGTGCTGTACATATGACAGAATTGACAATAAAGTTGACTTTGACTTGACTTTGATATGGATAATATACTATAGACAATGCCTCAGGAGGTAGAACAGGTCATCTAATAACCAGAGAATTGGCGATTCACATCCCACTCCCCCACAGCCCTCTTGTTGATGTGTCCTTGGGCAAGACACTTTACCTACCTTGCCTCCAGTGTCTATGACACTGGTGTATGAATGTGAATGAATATTTGGTGGTGGTCAGAGAGGCCATTGGCGTGGATTGGCAACCCCATTTCCATCAGTCTGCCCCAGGGCAGCTGTGGCTTCAGAGGTAGCTCAGCACTATCAGTGTCTGTCTGTGGAGTGAGTGAATAATGGATTCACTGTAAAGCGCTGTATAAATCCAATCCATTATTATTCCTAAATTTACTTTTTTTTTTTTTTTTTTTTTTTTTTATAAATTTGTGAAGCTTTGCTCTTAAACTAAATTCTTGAGCTGTACTAGAGTAGCTGTGTGTGACAAACCGTCCATAATAACCTTGGTCTATCTTAGCTGTAGCTCTGCTCTGACCTTTCCATGGGCTGCCCCTCAGAGACTGGGCTGTGAGGCTGACACCATTATTTCCTTTTATTGATTTCACCCAGATCTAAGAGTAGATAAAAAAAATAAATAAATAATCTGAAACCATGTGATTAAAGTAAACTGATCTTATTATCTTGAAATTTTATGTTTAATATTGGCATCAATCCCTGTAGCATAACACAGTAAGGGAAAAACCATAATGGTCCCATTTTAAATACTTTTTTGTTTTGTAAAGAATATCTAGTACAACGAAATAATGTGCATAGCTGAAATAATATTAATTCTCTTTATGGTAAAAATCTAATTGATATGCTGCAAGTTCAGTTTCTGTTCTGCAGAGATGACAGCAAAAAAACAGATTTTCATTCCAGTCATAGTGGACAATGAGTAACAAAGCAAATACAAGTGCTGCATTCAACATTTTAGTAGACAGTGTGATTGTACACGTATCTTTTAACTTGCACACTGACAGTATCAAACTGATATGTTTAGAATTCAGTGAAAGTTGATTGTATCATTTTATTTTTTGGAATTTATGCCCATAACATTTCCCACAGTATGTTTATTAAGTCATTGAGGATAAATATTGTATGTTGCAAAATCTACAGAAATCACCTGCAGAAAGACGTGTTGTCGGAATGAATGCTGACAGCTTTTGTCAGCAACTTTCTCTGTGTTGTCTCCCTGAGCAGATGTTTTCAGAGGTAAATGTGCACCAGATGAGACCTGAGTGAATGCTGCACGGCTCTTAATTCTTTGAAATCGCATATTGCCAATGCTCCCGATTCATCCGTGCCTGTGGCAACTGCACTGATGCCTGATGCCTCAGCCTCAGGCGAGAGGACGAGGGGCCCGACAGGTGTTGAGAAGGGAGGCTTCTTCCATTGAGGTGAAACGTTCCTTATGTTTTTTTTTCCCCTCCCACAGAGAGAATGAATTTCCTAGTACAGTCAGACTGTATGTGCACGCAGGTCTCCATTTGCGAGACAAGCGGGAGGTTAAGGGAGGGGAAGCCGCAAATGCAGAGCAGAGGAGCAGCTGCATCAGAGCGATGGCGAGGGCTCAGGGATCTGCGTGGAGGACAGAGCCATCTGATGTCCTGTTGGCCACTTCGCCTCACCCCTTTCTGCTCCCA
Source organism: Pholidichthys leucotaenia (assembly GCA_020510985.1). NCBI lineage: Eukaryota > Metazoa > Chordata > Actinopteri > Cichliformes > Pholidichthyidae > Pholidichthys > Pholidichthys leucotaenia. The sequence goes on along the minus strand of CM035841.1, from coordinate 297,844,743 downwards.
CAAGAGAATACCACAGCCTAAACGTCATCACGACATTAGTATTCGGATGCTCTACTAGCATAAAATGGATACATGTGTACAATACAATTTGCTGCTAAGATTTCTGTGTGATGGTTTTTGTATTTTTTCTGTCTCAAAAACATCCAAACTTAAAAAGTGCTCCAACAACACTTAAGTGCTCAAACCAATTTCCAGCCATTCCACAATATCTGGAGCCACACCGTATTCCACACACTCGCCTCCTGTATACGTCTGATTTTTGCCATCAGATTTCAAATACTTTCTCTCACAAGAAATAAATATGATTTTTCCTGGAACTTTTTCATAAATTTGAGCCTTTCTTATAAGATTGAACATTTTTCTTCACATTTCTTACATTTGTCTTATAGATATGGATTTATTTTCCTTGTAATTTTTTTCTCCTAAATTTATGTTGTTTTTCCCTTCAAACTTGCCATTATTGTGAAATAAATTGGACTCCTTTTCTTATATTGCATGTTTATTCAAATAATTCTGGGACTTTTTTGGTCAGTTGACTTTTCCAAAGTGCTACTTTTTTTTCTTGTGAACTTGATTTTTTCTAGTAAAATTTTAAGAAGTTTTTTTTTTGTAAATTTTGGTAAGCTCAAATTTGCCAAGAAAAAAAAAAGAATATATCCAAGTAACAAATTTAAAATACTAATTTAGCAAACAAATATAATATTTGAAACCTTGGATATAGAACTACAAACACTGGACAAAATTTTAACTGAAATGCGGTCAGTCGTTTTTGCATAATTTTGATAACAGTAAATGGCAACAGAACCAACACGGTATATTACAGTCATTGTGTTTGGGGTTTTATTTATTTAGTTTAATTTTCTAATTTAATGGAGCCAAACACACTCTGCCACAACACTGTCCATTCAGACTAGAGAAGTAGTACATCTACCAACCACACAGTCCATGACTGAGTACCAGACGAACACACGCCAAAGTCACCACAAACCTTTTGCTACATGTACTGTATGCAGCCTAGACCTAAAGAAAGTCTGAAATGACATGCATGCACTCACATCTAGTGACCTTTGACCTTGAGCACAACCTATATGCAGACATACCTGAGAGTCTCTGTGTGTGAGTTGGGTGGGCAGCAATTATTACCTCCGCCAAGGAGGTAATGTTTTTACCGGGGTTTGGCTGTTACCAACATAACTCAAAAAGTTATGAACGGATTTTGACAAAATTTTCAAGACAAGTCCAAAATGGGACAAGGAAGATATGATTAGATTTTGGTGATGATCTGAGAGTGCATACCTCCACCAAGGGCTTTCTTTGTATTTGTGCAGCAGGATTACACAAAAACTACTGGATGGATTTGGATGAAATTTTCACCAGAGGTGCTTCTTGGCCTAGAGAGGAACCCATTATATTTTGGTGATGATCTGGGAATGCATACCTCAGCCAAGGCTCTTCTCACAGTGTGTCAGCCACGATACTTCAAAACTAATGGACAGACTTTGATGCCATTTTCACCACAAGTGGCTGTAGGCCTACACACAAACCCATTACATTTTGAAGGTGATCCATGACAGACTGAAGGAGCCTTGGCGGAGGTATGTGCTCTCTGAGTGCTTTTCTAGTTGTGAAATGTGGCTGGATGTAGTGCCATGGCATCAGCTCATTTTGGCTTCACCAGAAGAGGTAAAATAATTGGGGGGAAATGAGCTAAAATAATTAAGATCAAATTTAAAAACTTCTAGGTGTATCTCTCTCTATGCAGGTTATTTTGGTTTTATCTTTCCAGCTTTTAACTGTATCTATTTATACACACGGTGCACAAACAGCAGCTTACTCGGACCAAGAATCATGAGAATCAACCCAAAGTGGATTTTTTAAATCTTTGTATGCATGCTTTGCACATACACACATACATCTGTGTGACTGAAGCTTTATTAACATGTTACTCATGATTATGAACTCTCTTCTGGTTTATTTAGTTTCATTTAGGAATAAAAATTACATTAAACTGACAATCATTATTTCTATCAGTTAAACCATGTTATACTTTTACAGCAAGAGGTTCAAGGAAATTAGGCACCATGACGCTGAGCAAGATGCCAGTGTCAGCCAGTTTCTGTCTTTGTGTATTAATGCATTAGCAACCGAAATGGATGAGATCACCTCTACATCAGCCATAAAACAAAATACTGACCAGATAAGACAGGCGAGAAATTATGTGTAGACACAGTTTTTCATTGTGTTTTGTCAGCCAAGCTGGACTATTTCTGACCACGATTTGCTGTTCTCTGAAGAAGTCTGCATGGAAAAATCAGATGTTTTATTTTGGACTGCAATTGTCTTCCACTGAGTCACTACTTTAATGAGACCAAAATAAAATGAGCTCACAGATGACAGTTTTTGACCAATCCTGCATTCATTCAATCCACTTTTCTCCCCTCTGAATCACTTTTGAACGACCTGTCGAGCTACAGCCCACTGGATCACTCACACAGTTTAAACTAGAAATGCACTGCAGTATGCTGCATTGCTGCCTCTTTCAGTTGTTCTCCTTTACCCGTTTTAAAAAGCAAGTGAAGAAAAATTCAACACAAAGTATTGGTCTAGTTATAAGAGGACATCCAGGAGCGTTCAATGCACGAAGCTGCCAAACTGACAGAGCAGTATTAACACGCATGGCTACTTCTCTGCATGATTCTCTTAGCTTTCCATCTACTCTAACCACTACACCATCACCACCTTCCTCCTGCAAACGTATCTCTATATTTTATATCTGCTATATGTTACACCTGCACTGTGGTTTCCTCTGAACACATCCTTCCTTTCACCTCAGACAGCAGACCAGTCTACTGGTACTATCGTTACAGAAATATTTTGTAATTATACACTGCTCGTTGCACAATGCTCATCTGCACAATGTTCATAAGTCTATGCCATCTCAGGTTCACATCAGGTTGCACAATACTCATTTGCACACTGTACATAGGTTCATGCCATCTCAGGTTCACATCATCTCTGATATCAATATACCACTATCACTTAGTCATCCAGTGAATTTTCAGTTTCATTCCTCTACTGCTTAACTGTGTGTTGGTGTGTGTGTTATTAGCATCCATTAGCACTAGGACTGAGTTACTGTGTTAGTGTGTCATGACCTATTAGAATTGTTGTTTCTGTACCTTTTACCTTGGCATTCGTTGGAGAGTAAAGTAAGAATTTCATTGCTCAGAAAATGTAGCATTTCTTAACTGTGCACATGATAATAAAGCCTTTGAATCTTTGAATACCTGACCCACTGTAACGCCTCTCGAGAGGCAAATGATTGAAGTGTTTGAGATCCACATCTTAAAGGGGTCATTGACTGAAAAATGGTCTGTTTGTAGGTTTTAACTGTTTGAAATTAGTCTACTGGTCACCTAATTACCAAAATTTTTTCAAGTCAGTTCTCTTAAAAAAACACAGCTTTTACCTCATCTTTCTCTCCCAGAAATGCTAGAATCATTTTTGACTATTCTGTCTAAATTGTATACGTCACATTTAGAAAAAGTCAACCCACTGCCATCCACTCACTGCTCTATTATTGGCCCCCCTAGCTGTCTGTCATGTACATAGAAGGGGTGCTAAAGGTTGCCTATTAGCCCCTGAGCTATTAGCCCCCAAGCTAACACTGGTACCAGGAAGCCTGAACCAAGAGCGACTTATATTGTTATTTTCTTCAGATCTTAGTCACCCTAATAACCATCCCTGTTACCACCTGGTTCACCAATCCATGGTCCACAATGTGCCTCGCGTCACTCTGGCCTATCTCCCGACGATTTCGCCGTGGTTCCGTGGCAGGTCGCCGGTGCGCCAATCGCCTGTGCTGCGATCTGGGGCTGCTGTCTGGAGCAGCACCATTCTCCCACCATTCTCCGGTGCTCCACGCATCTCGTTCTACTCTTGTGGGCAGCGTGGGGGGAGCTGCTTCCTGACAGAGCATCCCCTGGCTCGCCGTGGGAGAGGAGCAGAATACCATGGAGCGAAACATTGCCCTTTGAGATCCCGTGGCTCGGCAGCTCGGCCAGTGGCCTCGGGTTGCAACAATCGGTGGGTCGCCCGGCACACAATGCTGGCGATTTGTTGTGGTGTTTCAGCGGGGTTGTTGGGGGGTGGGCCAGGGTGATGCGAGATGCACAAACAATTGTGGATCAGTGAACCAGCACTGCTCATTCAAGCTAGAAGGAAGCTAGATGCTACTCAGCTAACGGCTAACTGACGTAAGAGGGAGAGCAGAGTTGAATAGTTGAATGATGTTTCTTAAAGTGCTAGGCTTTAAATCAGAGCATTTCAAGAAAGCCAGGAAAAAATTGCTTCAATAATTTAAAAATTAAAGAAAATGTGAACAAAATATGTCACAAACACTTCATTAAGACATGAGTGAGCTGTTAAAATGTGGAAATAGTGCAGTCAATGACCCCCTTAAAACTCTCTGACCAGTTAGAGCAGGGGTGTCCAATCATGTGCCATGGAGGGCCAAGACCCTGCACGTTCTCTCTTCTACCCAGTCTCTTCAGCAGGGGTTTTCACTTATCAGCAATCAGTGGGAAGAAATTCAGTAGAATCTGCTGTTGAAGACATTGGTTGGAGGTAAAGCCTGCAGGGTCTTGGCCCTCCATGGCACATGACTGGACACCCCTGAGTTAGAGGCACCAACTGCATCATCCACACCTCCGCTAAATGAGAATATTAACACACTCTCTTCGTGCAAACAGCATAATTATTTTCATAATTGAAGTACATACAGTAATTATATCCTCATAAATGCAGCCAGACTTTCTGCTCAGAACGGGAGCCCCACAGGACGGAGGGTGGTACTGCACAGTGTATGTCATTAGGTCCAGACTGACTGTAATTACACCGCAGCCCCATGATGATGGAAGGAGAGTCCTTCTAATTAGCACAGATCACATTCCTTTGGCTGATTGAGCCATTAATGAGAATGTGGTGATCCCTCCATCAGCAGCACCGCTCTAGTCACAGATACACGGATCTCCCTCGTCAGATCCCATAATTAAATTTAAGGGATCGCCAGACAAGGCCAACACAGTCATTATTCTGCACTTTTCTCTGCTTTTATTTCCTGCTACATTCTTCACAGACTCATTTTTTGGAGTTTTTTTTATATTCACATTGGATATGCAAAGTCGTTATTAGGAATGGTCATTGAGCAGCTGTGGAGAAAATAATAGAGAGCTGAGACCACGCTCAAGATAAAACTACTACTCTGCTTTTAGAGAAACGTTAATATTTATAGCTGACTAAGGCCCAATAATCAGTGGAATTAACAGCCTTGTTAATGTATTCATTTTGTATTTCTCTTAACATAATTGCAGTGAATATTTTACAGAGTGAATGTGCGTCTTGCCAATTACTAAACTTAAATGTCATTATTGCTGCAACAAAGCCAATGATCATCAGTAACAGCAAAAAAAGGGTTTAGTTTGAGTCTCAAAATTTTTTCCACTTAAACCAAGGAATTGGCCTCATCCAGTTATAGAGGACATCTACAGGAAAAGATGTCTGTGCCGGGCACGCAGCATTCTTAGGGACTCCAACCATCCTGCTCATGGACTGTTCCAGCTTCTCCCCTCCAGAAGGCGTTTCAGAAGCCTTCGGACTAGAACCAGCAGGTTTAGGAACAGTTTCTTTCCAACAGCTGTCACGTTATTGAACTTAGTTCCCCGCTGACTCTCTTACCATCATCTCTTACCATCCTCACCTGTACATAACTGCCCATCTAACTTATTGTACATTATTTGCACATAACAGTACTCTTAACTTTCTGCACTGCTGCATATATTTGCATATATTTGCTTAAATTGCACATACTGTTAATTACCATATATACTGCACTGCTGTCTTTTGCACTTCTGATTGGATGCTAAACTGTGTTTCGTTACCTTGTATTCATACATGTGTAATGACAATAAAGTTGAATCTAATCTAATCTAATCTTTAATTTGGCAAACAGCCACATTAACTTTTCAGATTTTTTAAATCTAGTAAAATAATGCTACTGTAAGCAGTGTTTACATGCTTCAGGAAATGTGAGTGTGATGTGTTGCACCAAGCACAGTCTGCCCATTCAGAGACAGTATATTCTTAAATTCTTTTCTGAAAACCAAACCTGGCATGTACAGCTCCTTAGACTGTGGTCGAAAGTCCGGGTCAGTGGTGTAAATTCCTACAAGAAACTTCACAGTTTCAGCACCCCCAGCAACTGCCAAAACTTCAAACCAAGTCAAACCAGACTGTCAATGACGGAGTAGCTAATTCTGGCCTGATCACCCTGAGAGTGTTCAGATCTCCTGACTGCTGACCTTGAACCCTAAGCACAGCCTAGATACAGACCCATCTATGATGTGCTTAAAGTCAAGGTCAGTAGGCTAGGAGGAGTAATGATTTTGAAATCATAAATGCCCAGATCTTCTGACCTTTGACAAGGACCTTGACCTCGAACTCAACCTGGATGCAGGCAAACATGAAGATCATTAGTGTGAGTTTGTTGAGAATTCAGGCAATTGCCTAGGAGGAGTAACAATTTTCATAAGATCACATAAGCGCTGAGATCTCCTGATCCTTGACCCTGACTTTGAGCACAACCTTGATGCAGACCCACCTGATGATCACTTGACATGAATTTAATGAGGGAAATTGCCTAGGAGGAATATTGATTTTTCTGAAATCACATCAATGCTCACATCTCCTGACCTTTGACCTTGACCACAACCCGGATGCAGACACACCTAAGGATCACTGTGTGCAAGTTTGGTGATCATTGGGACAAATGCCTAGGAAGAGGAGCAATTCCCATGAAATGTGGATGGACGGATGATCAGAAGGACAGACATCGCACTAGTTCCTTTCGGCTTTGCTGGAATTAGTTAAAAATGAGAGAGACAAAAGTTTGTTCACGTTATCAGCCTGAAGTGATTCAAATGAAATTTTTTTTACTCAGATGTGACACAGGTCTGATTATTTTCTGGCTGTTTGAACTAAAAAAAAATAAATAAAAAATCAGATTTTCAGGGACTTCCGGTTATGGCTGCCACGTAGGACGGACGTGTCTCGCTCTGCTCTGCTCCTGGAGAAAAAAAATCGGCAAATAACTCTCTCATTTGGGACAGAACGTATCCCAGCGTTTGGGCGAGGATATGTCGGCGAAGCCTAAGGCTGGAAAACCAGGAAAAGGAAAAAGCGAGCCGCCGAAACAGTCCAAATTAACGGACTTTCAGGTCTGTGACGCAGCAAACAGGGCTCCATATATGGCGGAGGAGGCTGGCAACGCTGCGATTTCTGCGGGGAATGGCGCAGATGCGCTGATGGCTGCCATGAGTTCAATGAGAGCGGACTTTTCCTCTAGATTTGATGGGATTATGACAGCGTTGGAAGGAATAAGAAAGGAATTGGGTGACTGTGTAGAACGAACGGCGCAGATGGAGCTCCGTCTCGCTAGTGCTGAAGATGACGTCACCCGTCTTCAATTAAAGGTGCGCACTTTGGAAAAAAAAAATAAATCTCTGGAAGATAATATTTTGGATTTGGAATCTCGGTCGAGACAGAATAATTTGAGGCTGGTGGGTCTTCCAGAGGAATCAGAAGGTCGGGACGTATGTTCCTTTCTGGAAAAGTGGATTCCGGAGGTGCTGGGCAGCGAGGAGTTGCAATCAGCAGTGGTTCTGGAAAAAGCACATCGCATTGGCCCACGGAGAGATAAGGGACCGCCGAGGACCTTAATTATGAAGTTTCTTAACAACAGAGACAGGATGAAGATCTTCAACACTGCACGAGCTAAAAAAGGAGAGATTAAACACCAGGACCAGCAGGTGCGGTTCTACCCAGATTTGGCCACAGGAATCCAGCAATTGAGGAAGCAGTTTGATCCCGTACGTAAGGAGCTGCGCAACCTTGGGATTCGTCATGGTGTAATCTATCCTGCGAGACTGCTGACCACGTATGAGGGCAGAACCCACATCTTCAAGACCCCAGAGGAGGCGCAGGAGTTCATCAAGAAGATCAAAGAAGAAGAAGAGACTGGTGGGAGCTAAGCATGAACAAAATATAAGGTAGAATAATTAAGCATTTGCACAGGCATCTGACTGACTTGAAGTAAATAGTAAGTTTACAAAATATAGATTGTATTATATATTAAAAAAAAAACAAAACAAACAAAAAAAAAAACTATGATGTACAAAGTTGTTAAAAAATTTTGGAGTTAAGTTGGAAAACTACAGAGGAGAGTTAATGTTACGTCATTAAAAGCAGTAGAGTTAGGGTGATTGGGAGGATGAAGAAGGAGTGGCTTAGGCTGTTCCCCGTGGGTGTGGAACGGTCGATGGCTATATCGGGAGACAGAATTTTTCTTTTGATTTTGGGGGGTTTGCCACAAGTGTGGGAAGGGGAAATTTGTTTGTGTGTAGTTTGTAGGATGAATGTTCAACCACTCATGTTTTTGCTTCTCTGTATGAGCATGTTTACACTGCAAGGTAATCCCAAACTCTCTATTGATCATGGACCAAAGTGTTAATCTTAATTTAACTTCATGGAATTGCAGAGGTCTACAAAATTTAAAAAAACTTAAACAAGTTATGAATAAAATAAAGGACATGGGTTCAAGAATTGTGTTTTTACAAGAAACTCATCTGATAGAGGAGGATGTTAAAAGAATTAGGAGTAGATGGCAGGGAAGTGTATTCACCTCTTCATTTTCATCCCGAGCCAGGGGAGTTATGACTCTCATACATAAATCAGTTCCTTTTCAAGTGAAAAATGTAATTGGAGACAAATTTGGAAGATATGTAATCATTCAAGGTTCTTTGCTATTAGAAAATATAAATCTTGTGAACTTATATGGTCCCAATATAGATGATCAGAAGTTCTTTGCTAATTTATTTCTCATCTTATCATCACTTACAGGGCAACATATAATAGCAGGGGATTTTAATTGTACATTGAATCCAGGTGTGGATAGATCAACAGGACTGGATTGTACGCACATTGGATGTAGGATGACTATTAATCATTTTATGAAAGAATTGAGATTGTTAGATATATGGAGAGAAATGAAACCACAAGTTAAAGCCTATTCTTGTTATTCCAGTACCTACAAGACATTCTCACGTATTGATTATTTTTTGATTTCCACAGAATTAAGGTCCAAGATTCAAAACTGCTTTTATGATAACATCGTGATCTCTGATCATGCACCCTGTTGTCTAATATATGTAGATAAAAAATTGACAAAGGAATCAGGTAGATGGCAATTTCAGCATAAATGGCTTCAGGATGAGGAATTTGTCAAGTATATAGAAAAACAGATAGACGAGTTCTTTGACATCAATACTACACAAACATCAGCATGTGTAAAGTGGGAGGCTTTCAAAGCTTTTATTAGGGGGCATATTATTAGTTATACAGGATCAAAATCTAAGAAGACTCGAGAGGAGAGAGCTAAATTGGAACATAAAATAAAAAATCTTCAGGAAAAAGTGTATGCAGGAAGTGACCCAAGGTTGGAGAATGAATTACTGATTTTGAGAGCTGAATACGACAAAAAATCAGCGAATAGAGCTGCCTCGAGTCTTCTAAGATTGAAACAATCTTTTTATGAACAAGGTGAAAAATCAGGAAAATTATTAGCATGGCAGATTAAACAATTGGAAATTAAAACACCAATTACCAGTATTATAAGTAACGGACAGGTAGTTATAGATCCTTTAGAAATTAATAGAGCCTTTAGAGATTACTATGAAAAATTATATGATACCAAAAATGAACCTGATTTAACAAAACTAAATGGGTTTTTGAACGAACTATCTATACCGTGTATTCCAAATGAAAACAGGGAGATATTGGAGTCTAAAATTAGTCAAGAAGAAGTTGGGCTAGCCATTGATAATATGAAATCAGGAAAAAGTGCAGGACCAGATGGTCTTCCAGTTGACCTTTATAAAAAATTTAAGAATAAATTAATAAAACCTTTTTTGGAAATGGTTTTAGAAGCATTTCAAAATAATAATTTACCATCATACATAAATAATGCCTTAATTATACTGCTGCCAAAACCAGGTAAGCCCTCTAATAAATGTGAAAATATGAGACCAATAAGCCTATTAAACGCCGACCTTAAGATAATCTGTAAAATTTTAGCAAGACGAATACAAGAAATTTTACCAAATATTATTAATCGAGATCAGAATGGCTTTATAAAGGGTAGACAAGGCTTCCATAATGTAAGAAGACTATTTAATATTATCTATTTTAATAAAGAAGCACCGGATACAGCTCTCCTATCATTGGACGCCGAAAAGGCCTTTGATAGAGTTGAATGGCCCTTTCTTTTTGAGGTCCTACAAAGGTTTGGACTTGGAAATAATTTCATAAAATGGGTTCAAATAATATACAATAATGCTACAGCAGAAATCCTAACAAATAACAATATTTCAAAACCAATAAAAATCAATAGAGGATGTCGACAAGGCTGCCCACTCTCACCTTTACTGTTTACTATGGCAATTGAACCTTTAGCGATAGCGATACGTTTACATTCACAAATATATGGAATTAAAGTTGGACCAACAGAACATAAAATCTCCCTGTACGCCGATGATATAATTTTGTTTATGTCGAATCTAAAAAAATCAATTCCAACCTTGTTGAATTTAATAAAGAATTTTGGGGAAATATCAGGATATAAAATAAATAAAACTAAATCTTCAATATTAATGCTAAATGAGACCCAGAGAAATTACCCAGCCCCTGAGGTAAATCAATTCAATGTTGTAAATCAGTTTAAATATTTAGGAATCCAAATTATGCCTAAGCTAGAATCAGTCGCCAGTGTCAACTATGAAGCCTTAATGTCAGATATCAGTGAGTTAACTCAGAGATGGATGTCACTACCAATGTCAATGATCGGGAGAATCAATATACTTAAAAGTAATATTTTACCTAAAATACTTTATTTATTTCAATACATTCCCTTATCACCACCTTTAGATCTATTCTCAAGAATAAAAAAAAAGTTAGTGGAATTTATATGGAACAACAGGAGGGCTAGATTACGTCTGTCTTTATTATATTTACCATTTGATCGTGGAGGTCTGAAATGTCCAAATTTTATGTTGTATTATTGGTCGGCACAACTGAGGTCTATGACATATTATTTTTCATCAAATGATCTCCCTCACTGGACTGAAATGGAATCATACAATTTACCTTTACCTCTTCCCATATTCATATACTCAGATTCGGCAAAAAAATTACAAAAACAAGTTAAAAATCCATTTGTAAAGCATATGATCAAAATATGGTGGGAAGCTAAAAACTATTTAAAAGAACCACAGTTATTGTCACAATTTAGTCCAATATGGGGTAATCAATATTTTAAACCAGGGAGAGCGGACGCTGTATTTAAAGTATGGAATTTAAAAGGGATACAAAAGATTCAGGATTTATATTTGCCATGTGCAGACAACATAATGTCTTTTGAAGAGCTGAGGATCAAATTTAATCTCAATAGAACACATTTTTTTAAATATCTTCAACTTAGAAACTTTATTCGATCAAATCAAAATAAAGCTCTCACTCGACCTATTTATTCATCCTTGGAAAAAATGATGATGAAAGATAGTAAAAGAAAGGGTATTATTTCAGAGTTTTATAACTCATTGACACTATCTTCAAGTGAAAATTCACTGAAAAGATTAAACTACTGGAAAGAAGATCTGCAAATTGAAATTTCAGAGGAACAATGGGAATTGGCTTGTACAGAAGCTCAAACCAAATCAATAAATGCACGCCTTAAATTGATACATTTCAAATGGTTAATGCGGATGTATGTTACACCGGAGGAGTTAAATAGATATAACAAAAATATACCAGATACATGCACAAAATGCATGGAAAGTAAAGGAACCCTATTTCATTGTTTATGGGAATGTAGATTAATAAGAATGTTTTGGGAAGAGGTGAGGGTAACAATTGAAAAAATAATCTCAAAACAAATCATATTGAATCCTAAACTGGTTTTGTTGGGTCTGTACCCAGAAAAGCATAATTTCAATAAAAGTGAAAGAACATTCATAGACCTCAGTTTGCTTAATGCCAAAAAATGTATTGCACTATTATGGAAAAAGACTCATAGACCAGATGTGACTCAGTGGTTAAGACAGATGTTAACAAACCTTCCATTAGAAAGAATAACATATATACTGAAATCAAAGGAAATTGTGTTTGAGAATATATGGAGACCTTTTATTGATTATGTAAAAAATTTAAACATAACTCTTGAAGAAGAAGGTGAATGATGTGTGTGGACCTTGTAAATTCCAAACTGGTGAACATAATATGTATACTTATGTATTGGATTGTCTAGACTAAACAGAGGAGCATTGTTGAAGACTTGATTTTGTTGGTGGTTGTTGGTGTTTTTAGTGCATTTTTTTTTTTGTAGTACTTTAGTGTTAGTGTTTGATTGTTTGTATCATGTTTGTTAAAAAAAAAAAAAAAAAAGGTTCAATAAAGATATTGTGGAAAAAAAAAAATCAGATTTTCAGATCAGATCTGACTCACTTTCATATATAACCGACATGTGGTCATTCGACGTGATTGAGTGCAGTCAGATCACAATTCTCACCACTTTTCACGTGTGCGCATGCATACGACACTGATGTCATCAGTCAGGACTGGCAGCACAGCAGTAGTGATTACAGCAGTGATAGCGTCAATTGCTAAAACAGGCTGTGGCACCTGGCTTTCTTCATTCTTCTGGACCTCATTACAAACAGCCAACAAACACCCTTTTGTTCTTCAAAAAAAAAAATCCCAAGGACATCACTAAACTAAATTATACTCATCTCCTTTTCCTAAAGCAAATGAGTAGTTGTGCAAATATGACATGTTTTGTTGTTAATCCAGAGCACTGCAGAGACATATCAATGTGCATATTCGTGCCATTTTGTATTCATGTGTTTGGGTTTTGGAGAACAGAGGTGTCAGATTAGAGTCAAGTAAAAGTCACTGATGAATGTAACCCATTGTAACACAACGTCATGACAGGCAAATCTGATTGGCCAATATATAATTTTTTTTAAAAAATAAATGACTAGCTCAGTCTGCAATCCCAAATGTGAATGTACGAGTTTATCAAACAGAAGGGACAGTTACGTATATGGTATGGATATGGTTGTTAGTCTGCAGTTTGGTCAAGGCTGCTTTGAAGATCTGCTGTGGCTCCTGGGCTCTACAGGCCCCCACCCCTGAGGAAGAAAGACATTTGGAGAAACAGGGCGAGGCATGGAAAGGAGACAGACTGCAAGGGCAGTATGGTATTTATAGAAGTACAGCAGGCAGAGGTGTGTTTGGGGTATGGGCCTGCTCCTTAAATTCTGATAAAATAATAATAATAATAATAATGCATTAGATTGATATGGTGCTTTAATGATCATTTGGAGAGGAAAAAAAGAACTGATGGGCAGCTCAGGGGAGCAGTTAGCACTGTCACTGTAGCAAGAAGGCCGTGGGTTCGATCCCCACCCCCTGGCCGGCGGTGACCTTTCTGTGTGGAGTTTGCATGTACTGCAGGTACTTCAGTTTCCTCCCACAGGCCAAAGACATGCAGGTTAAGTTAACTGGGGGATTCTAAGTTGTCCTTAGGTATGAATGTGAGAGTGAACGGTTCTCTGTCTCACTGTGTTGACCCTGCAATGGTCCCCGCCTTTCACCTAAAGAAGCTGGAATATGCTCTGGCCTCTGTGTGACCCAAAATTAATTAAGCAGTTAAGAAGATGAATGAATGAAAATGAACTAAACAATGTAGCATGTAATGTAGAAGACAATAAATGTAACAAAACGTGTCAATACTGTTGAATCTGGACCATGATTAGATTTTTGCAAGTGTAACATTCTGCTAAATGGAGATAAATTGACCTTTGAAAGTGTCATCTTAGGTCAGTGAATTTCAACCGGGGTTCCTAGGGACCCAAGATATGCCGAAAATAAATAGTCCAACTCTGGACAACTGTCCAGCTTCACCAGACTGGTCCAAAGAAATTGGAAAATTTTTTGGACCTGTCAAGTGAAACCAGACAACCCTCCTGAACTAGACAATTTTTCACTGCACACCAGGAACAAAGGTTGAAAATCACTATTTAGGTGACCTGAAAGGTAAGTATACTCCTCTGGGATTTGATTTTCATGCTGCAGAATATCATCAGTGTGACGCACCAGTGGGTGGAGCTTCCAACACTGGCTGTTCTATACATAAACATGATTCAAGTGCCCATTTCTTTTGACTATGGATAAAGTTGGTTTAAGTGGTAGAAATTCCCGCAAGAGACCTTGTGATAGTTATGCTTTCAGTAAAAACTAAATAAAAATTCATAATCTCTTTTACTGCTACAACTACCTATATGAAGCTATCCGGTGCTTGTAATTAAAGAAAAGATTCCAGAAATATAACCACTGTGATCACAATCATCTGAGAAGGTGGAAAAAAAATAAAAGTATGTCTTGGCATATTTTGGCTACATAAAAAAAAAAAAAAAAAAAAAAATCACAACTCTCATCAGTTTCCCCACCTCTCTCTGACATATCCTGTAATAGTTCTGTGTATACTCTGTCTCTCTTTCTCTGATTAGACTCACGCCCTGCAGCCTTGTTCCTCACCTGCTGTCAATTAGAGAGGCCCTTTAAATAGGGCACTCTGCCTAGTGACGTTATCCTACATGCAGCCACATCATGCTTGAGCTCAGTATCCATGTATTATCCCATCTTGTTGTGTCTTGATCTTTTGCTTGTCCCCGACCCAGAATCTGCCTTCTGTACTGAAATTATCTGCCTAGCTTTATCTGACCTGCCGTGCCTTGACCCCTGCCTGTCTCTGGAATTTGGAAATTGCCTCTTGGATTGGATTTGGATGTCCTGGACTGTGCGCACCTTCACCACCCTAAGTAAGTTGACTTACCAACATTTGTCATCACTGCTCTTCACCCTCACTCCCCAGCTTTCAGACCTGGCCAGTCTGTCCCCTACAATCCCCTGGACTCCCCTTCTGCACCGCATCACCCCTCTCTTTGGCAGTCTATTCTTCCAGCGTGGCGTTCCATTACCTGCTTCCAGCCGCTCTCCCTGTGGAAGTGTAAGCACAAAAGCTAACATTAAAACTCCATCATATTGTTCTTCACTTATACTTACCTGTCTCTCTGCTCCCTCCTCATAGGACTGCCAGACCCTCGAGACAGATCTCCTTTACACATCATATTGCACAGTTATTGTAATTAAGATTATTGTTTTAGTTCTATTATCACTTCCTCCCGTGTCTGCTTTTGGGTCATACGCCACACACATTAAAGGGGACCTGTGGTGGTCGTGAAAAAAAAAGATATTATATTGAGCCCCTGTCTCACGTTCTAGTTCAAGTTTAAGTTCAAGTTCAAGTTCAAAGCAATGCGATATAAATCCATTGCTGATGTGCTGGTTCAGTTATATCAGCAAAACATGCGCGCAGCCATACTGACGGTTACATGGCCTGCCAGGACGCTTCCTGTGACGTAGTGTCGTGGATAACGCGATCTGGATCAATATTGGCTGAGCCTGGAGTGCCCGGATGAGCAGTGGCTTTCGGGATATTCAAATTCAAATTCAAACGTTTATTTCAAACTCAGGGTTCATATTAAATGCAGAACTAAAACGAGTAGAAAATAAATAAATAAATGCTTAAATTCAGCGGGTCGTCTCGTCTGATCTGAGGTCGTAACGGCCGCCAGACGGCCGGGGATTTGGCGCTGTGCTCTTCCCTCGCCGCTAAAACTATATACAGATCAGCAGACACTCGGCGCTCTTGTAACAACAAAAACATACAATGCGATATGGATATCGCAACATGGCGGAATGTAAAGCCTTTGGATGTCTCAATAATAAGCGAAAAAACAAAGAAACACTTCTTTTGTGTACCCAAACCCAACACACCTTGTCGGAAGATCGTAGCGGAAAAGTGGTTGCGCAATCTCGGAACAGGGCACAGACGTTTCCTTTCGGACGAAATTCCGTTGCGTGTGAGGACCACTTCGTCACTTTCACCCTCAGAAGACCTTTCCGGCTCAAACCTGTAGCCATGTTGACCGAATTCTTCCTCAGAGTCCGACAATTCAGAACAAAAACACTGACAAAAGCACCCTAATCGCTGGTACAGGCGGAGTATTGACTTTTCAATAGCAACGTGGTGACGTCACATTTGCATGTGTCATGGCTGCGTGCATAGTTTTCATTGGCTGGCCATGCCGGCAGTCGTATTTGCATATTTCTCTGGTGGTAGATGGCTGGCAATAATTATTTAACCAAATAACGAATACTTTGCCTAATGTTTTCAAGTTGAATGCGTTTAGACGACCACCACAGGTCCCCTTTAACAGTACGTCACCAGCAAAACTGACCCAGCAGACATAGATGGAAACGATTAAAGATCAGCTTGGGGTTCTTGAACAACAGTTAGATCAGGCCGATAATCAGATTTAAGTCCTTTTGAGTCAAATTAATAAACTTACCGAACACTCAGCCCAGCTGGAAACCACAGTTCATAGCCTCGCTACAGCCTTCTCGACCATTGCTTCCACTGCTACAGCTAGATCTTCTGCCCAGTCAGGCCGTTCCCTCCTAGTTCCCACACCTCCCCGCTATAATGGTCGGTTGAGGGGCACCAGTGCGTTCCTCTTGCAATGCCAGCTTGTGCTTGATCGTGTCTCAGACGATTTCCCCTCCAACCACAGTCGGATTGTTTATCTGACAGGGTTTCTTGATGAGCGCGCCCTTTCATGGGCCCAAGCCATTATCCAGGGGCCAAATTATAACTCATTCACTTACAACCATTTTACAGAACAGTTCACCCATGTGTTTGATCATTCCGAGCCGGTGGGGACTGTGTCCTCCTGGCTCATGGTGATTCGCCAGGGGGCTAGATCAGCAGCCAAGCACTCTACTGATTTCCGGGTTCTCACAGCTTCCGCGGGCTGGGATGATGTAACGCTATGTGCAGCGTTTACCCACAGCTTAAGCTCCAGTCTCTGCAACAAGCTTGCCCATTTTTTGGGATGAACCCAAATCACTCGAGGCACTCATCTGCTCTGTTATTAAACTACACAGTAGGCTATGCAAGCGATCGGAGGAATGCAAGTCTGTCTCTCGGCCCCTAGGTCACTCCCCACCGCCCCACCTGCAGCGCTTTTCCCTCCCTCCACCTGACTCACCGGATCCTGTAGCCTTGGGTGGGTCCAAATTCATCCAAGCTGAATGGCAGCGACGTCGTGAGGAGGGGTTATGCTTCTATTGTGGGCAAGCGGGTTACTCAGCTGCACAATGTCCCACTAAGGGAAAAGGCAGTGCCCGCTAGTCGCTGTAGGGGGGACTGGAGGGCAATGCATCCGGACCCCTGTGTACACGTTTCACCTTACCCATACGTTTGTTGCTCAAGCACGCCGAGAATGTCAGCTCAGCCCTGATTGATTCTGGAGCTGAACAAAATTTTATTTCAGAGAATCTGGTAACCCAATTAAAAATCCCCTGCAAAAGGCTACAGAAGCCTCTATGCAGTCGCCCTGTCTGGCCAAAACATGTCTCAGGTTTCCAAGAAAACAGTGCCCATAGCCAGGTTGTACTCTGAGAATCATCGTGAACACATTGAATTTTTTGTCCTTCTGGTGTCCACTTCGCCGACAGTTTTAGGCTACCCATGGCTTAAACTTCACAACCCAACCATTGACTGGAGAAAGGGGACTATTAGTTCCTGGAGTCCCTTTTGCATGTCCGCCTGTCTCCAGTCAGCCACTTGGGCACCTCACATCCCCATTCCCCCTCCCAATGATGAGCCCCGATTTAACTAACGTACCCTCCATTTATCATGATTTGGCCCCCATGTATAGCAAGACCAAAGTTTATCTCTTCCCCCACATCGGCCATATGATTGTGCCATTGAGCTCCAGCAGGGGGCACGACTGCCCTCCATTCACCTGTATAGCTTATCAGCCCCTGAGAAGGAGGCTATGGATAAGTACATTAAAGAGTCCACGAGTGCTGGTATTATTCGACCTTCATCATCTGCAGTGGGAGCAAAGTTCTTCTTCAGTGGTAAGAAGGATGGCACACTCCGGCCATGCATCGACTTCCAGGAGCTCAATAATATTACTATCAAGGACAAGTATGCATTACCGCTCATTAACTCTGCCTTTGATCAGCTTCAGGGCTCCACCATCTATGCAAAGCTGGATCTCAGAAACGCATACCACCTGGTTCAACTCCATGAGGGAGATGAATGGAAAATGGGATTCCATACCCCGACTGGCCATTTTGAATATTTGGTCATGCCCTTTGGCCTCACCAACACCCCAGTGGTGTTTCAACGATTCATTAATGACGTCCTTCGGGACTTTCTGGGAACGTTTGTATTTGTATACCTGGATAATATTCTGATTTTTTTTTTTTCTCGCACCCTAGCAGAACACAAGCTCCATGTGTGGGGGGAACTTCAACAGCTCCTTGAGATGCAGCTGTTTGTGAAATCCGAGAAGTGCAAGTTCCACACTACCACAATCTCATCTCTAGGCTTCATAATCTCCGATGGCCAGATTGAACCGGCCTGAAGAAAATTCAGGCAGTCACGGATTGGCCCACACCCTCATCCAGAAAGCAACGCCAGCAATTTTTGGGATTTTCCAATTTCTACCACAGATTCATCAGAAACTACAGCACCAACGCCTCCCCCCTGACCCGCCTGACATCATCTAAGCTCCCTTTCATCGGGTCCGATGAAGCCAACACGGCCTTTACGCTACTCAAGGCCAAATTTACAGAGGCGCCCATCCTTACTCAGCCTGACCTGGCATGACAGTTCACAGTAGAGGTGGACGCCTCAGACATTGGTGTGAGGGCAGTCCTTTCCCAGTGATCGGTCACCTACAATAAGGTCCACCCCTGTGTGTTTTTCTCTCGGCGGGGAAGAGCCGCCGAGAAAAATTACGACATCGGTGACCGAGAGCTGTTGACAGTTAAGATGGCATTAGAGGAGTGGCGTGATTGGCTCGAGGGTTCTACCCAGCTGTTCCTGGTCTGGACAGACCATAAGAACTTTGAGTATATTAGAACGGCCAAATGACTCAGTTCATGGCAAGTCCAGGTGGGCACAATTTTTTGGCCGGTCCTCCTTCACCCTGACATATAGACCTGGTTCTAAGAATATTAAGACTTGGCGCCTCCAGTTCAGGAGACAATCATCTCAAGGTCCGCAGTCATTGGAGCCCTCAAGTGGGGTATTGAACAGAGGGTAAAAGAGGCTCAGGTCACTGACCCGGACCCTGGAGGGGGGAGGGGGCACCAGGTCGCATGTTTGTGCCTGCCGCAGTTAAGAGGGAGGTCATCCACTGGCTTCATGCATCTAAGTTTGTCTGTCACCCTGGGGCAGCTAGGTCCCTCGCCTCCCTTCGCTGCATGTTCTTGTGGCCAACCATGGACCAGGACATGCAGGAATATATCAAGGCCTGCCCACAGTGCTCCACAGGCAGGTTCTTAACTACCCTCCCTTCCCCCGCCGGCCTTCTTCAGCCCCTTCCCATTCCCAGTTGTCCCTGGGCGAACATCACACTAGATTTGTCACCGGATTACCACCTTCTCATGGACACATCATCATCATGACCATCATTGACAGGTTTTCCAAGGCTGCGCACTTTTCCCCCCTGCACAAGTTACCATCGGCCTTGGAGATGGCTAACCTGCTCACTGATCATGTCATCAGGCTACATGGGATTCCGGATGACATCGTCTCAGACCGTGGACCCCAGTTTGTATCACAGGTTTGGTGGACATTTTGCTAATCTACTGGGGCTGTAAAAATTAATTTTGGACAGTTGGCAGAATCTTTTCAGTCAACCAACCAATAATCACAGAAAAAATACTATTTCTCAGCTTAACTTTTATTTAACCACACAGGGAGTCAGTGAACATGGCCATGGGTCCCCTCCAGCTCCCGCTCCTGGAAAAGACCCAGCACAAAGGAATTCACAGCTACATATAGGCAAGTTACTGGGCGTTTCCTAGTAACTTTCCAACAATACATGTCCATTGTCCAAACTGTCCTCTTGGCATCCAGATGGCTCCCAGGGTCTCCTCACTTTTATGGCCTCTAGCCTGTTGGTTCCTGTCTCTCCAGATGGCTCCTCTTTAGTCCTACACGACCCCCATGCCCATATATGTAAACAGGAACAGAGACTTATGGACTCCTATGGAGTTTGTATATGTGTGTGTATGTGTGTAAGCAACTGATGTGTATGTGTAAATGGTGTATGTGTGGGTTTGACTTGTGTGTCTGTGTGTGGGTGAATATGTGGATCTAAGAGATATGTGTATGCAAGCACTTTGTGTAATATGTAATTAACTAATCTTCACTATTTATTTATTATAATAGGGCCACAGTCAGCTTATCCTTTTGGGCGCATGCGCACGCAGCGACCGGCAGCTGGTGAAATAGTGCGTGTGTGTGTGTGTGTGTGTTTTATGTACTTTTATATGTTTTTATAAAATCCTCTGTGTCGTTTCTGCCTTGGAGTGGTTGTGGAATATATGGCGAAGAGCTCCCTGGTATCTACAACATGGATTTCCTCTCCTTTCTCGCACTGCTGCTTTCTGTCCTCTGGCTCTTTGTCTCTGAAGTAAACGCGTTCAGCTCCATGGCGGGCAGAATAGCGGGCAGAATACAGTATTCCAGGGACATGTTGCTGCATTTGGGCACGGCTGATGCAGCGGCTGTGATTGAGCCTAAGCTGCAACTGCCGGACTTTATTTTGAGAGACGGACACAGCGGTGAAAAGAGAGTCGGGAGAGACGGCAGAAGGAAGCGCGGAAGGCGTGGAGGTGTGAAATTGTGCCTCAGGAGACGGCAGTTTGGTAACATTCCTCTTCCTTCAATAATTTTTTGGAATGTACAGTCTGTGAGAAACAAGGTGGATGAAATTCAAGGGAATGTACACTACCAGAAGGACTTTAAGAACTGCTGCGTCATGGCTTTCACCGAATCTTGGCTTACTGCGCATGATCGAGATGCAGACCTGTGGATTGACGGCTTTGGAGCCCCGCTGCGCTCGGATCGGCAGGAAGAGGTAACGGGGAAACGTCAGGGGGGCGGCGTATGTTTATACATTAATAAGCAGTACTGCACATCTGTCACGGTCAGAGAGCGCATCTGTACACCCGATGTGTAGCTGCTGTCTGTGTCACTACGCCCCTTTTATTTGCCTCGCGAGTTTCCCCAACTTTTCATCACAATTGTGTACATTCATCCGAGGGCAGACGCTGACTCCGCCTCCAGAACCATCTTTGATGTGATCCAGCAGCTGCAATCAATTTCTCCAGAGGCGCCAAACTTCATTCTTGGGGATTTTAACCATGTTTCTTTAAAGAAGCCACTTAAAAACTTTTATCAGTATGTCTCCTGCCCAACCAGGTGAAAAAAGACATTGGACCTGTGCTATGGATCCATAGAGAGGGCCTATAAATCACTCCCCCTTCCTCCTTTGGGATCCTCAGATCACAACTGTGTACATTTGCTGCCCACATATAAAACTGCTCTCAGAAGAGGCAAGGTGGAGACGAGAGACATCGATGTGTGTACAGAAGATTCAGTGCACAGCCTCCAGGAATGCTTTGACTGTACAGACTGGGAGATGTTCAAACTGGCCTGTGGGGACGATTTGGACTCTCTGGCTGACCTCACATGCTCATACATGTCTTTCTGTCAAAATAAGATTGTTCCACGTAAACGTGTCAAAATATATCCCAACAACAAACCATGGGTTACGAAATCAGTTAAATCCTGCTTAAAGAGGAAAGCACTTGCCTTTAAACAGGGGTCTGTTTATGAGCTACAGGTTGCCACAAAGGAGCTGAAGGCCGAAATTTTAAGAGCGAAACAGAATTATAAATCAGAGTTGGAAAGCAAGATGGCAACAAAGAAACTTGGTTCAGCCTGGGCCAGTATGAAAACTATTGCAGGCCTTCAGAGCGCAGTAATGGTGTGTTTTTAGATGGTTTTAATTCAGACACAGAGCTGGCTAATGCTCTTAATTGTTTTTATGGTCGTTTTGACTCCTTTGATTTCAGCACAGAAATCCAAGATTTGAAACAGAAACTCAAAGACAATCAGCACTTTAATATTGAGGTGCAGGATGTTAAAAGGGAGTTCTGCGCTGTAAAAGTGAACAAAAGTCAGGGCCCTGATAATATATGTGGGCGCTTGGTAAAGTCCTGTGCACATGAACTGAGTACTATATTTCATTACATTTTCAATAAGTCCTTACAGACACAACATGTGCCTAAGATCTGGAAAGAAGCCGTGGTTGTTCCCGTTCCAAAATCCAGCTGTCCTAAAACGGTAAACGACTTTAAACCAGTTGCTTTGACTTCAATTTTAATGAAAATTTTGGAAAAACTGGTCAGATGTGAGGTCCTAAGGCAGACTGAACATGCATTGGATCCTCTGCAGTTTGCCTATAGGCCTCACAGAGGAGTGGAGGACGCCACTGTCACTATGTTTAACATGTTTTTAAACATCTGGATTTTAATGGAACACATGCCAGGTTTTTATTTGTGGACTTTTCTTCCGCCTTTAATACAATCCAACCTCATATTTTAGTTGAAAGGCTCCTGCAACAATTTGATTTGAGCAATAATCTGGTGGGTTGGATTCTGGATTTCTTAACCAACAGGACGCAGAGAGTAAGGGTCAATGGTACATTGTCTGACCTAAAGTGCTCTTCTACTGGCTCTCCTCAGGGGTGTGTGTTGTCACCACTACTCTTCATCCTGTACACAAACATGTGTCGGAGCAGACATGACAACAGACACATTGTAAAGTATGCTGATGACTCAGTCATTGTCAGTCTTCTCCAGGATGGTGAGAGTGGCCACGGCCCAGTAGTTGATGATTTTGTTCACTGGTGTGAGGATTCCTACCTGCAGCTGAATACAACAAAAACGAAAGATATGATTATTGACTTTAGGAGGAAAACTCCCAGGCACAAAGTCACCATACTAAAAGGCCAGACCACCGAATGTGTACAATCGTACAAATATCTTGGGACGATTATTGATAGTAATTTAAACTTTGAAGTGAACTGTGAAAGGGTGTGCAAAAAGGGTCAGCAAAATTTGCATTGTTTGAGGAAACTTGCACGCTTCCAAATTGACCGAACCATAATGACAATGTTTTATCGGGCTTTTATTGAATCTGTTTTATCCTTTTCTTTAGTGTCATGGTTTGGTCAGATAAAACTGAAACAGAGGAAATCCTTGGATCAGGTAGATAGATGGTCCAGTCGTTTGCTTGGTGAGTCACAGCTGAGCCTGACATCCCTGTACACCAGACAAGTACAGAGGATGGCTAACTCCATTTTATATGATGACTCCCACCCTTTGCACTGCCACTTTCAGCTTCTTCCCTCAAGACGGAGGTTTGCTGTCCCAAAAAGTAGAACCCAGCGCTACAAAAACAGCTTTGTCCCTGCTGCTGTCAAAGAGTTGAACAAGCTGTAACAATATATTGCACATAATTTAGGTACCTATTTACTAACTTCATTTTATATTTACTTATTTTTGTATGATGTCACTTGGGTTCTAAATATTTTGTTGGGTTTTAGACCTTTGAGGGTTTTTTTGTTGTTTTTTTTTAACCTCTGACTAGTTTTTAACTTTTAATATGACCCTTCTCTCTTACCTCTGGTTTCTCCCTCATCTCTTTGTCTTTTTATACCCTGATTGATGGAGCCTTGAGTATTTTTATCATGTTTATAGTCAGCTTCATGTGTGCCTGTGTTTGTGTCTATGTTGAATGTAATTAGTGGCTTGTAAATATGGATGTCACCGACTGCAAAATAAATCTACCTACGGGTACAAATAAAGGAACCTGAACCTTATCCTCTGGCTACCACCCTCAGTCAAACGGGCAGTGTGAGAGGGCTAATCAAGAGCTGGAGGCCGTCCTATGGTGCGTCACAGCCGCTGACTCCACGTCATGGAGTACCTACTTGCCTTGGGTGGAGTATGCTCACAACTCCGTCACCTCTGCTGCTACCGGTTCTCCCCATTTGAAGCTTTGCTGGGCTACAATCCTGCTCTCCTTTCCATCACTGAGGAGGAGATTGCTGCGCCCACTGTCGCCGACCATATGGCTAAGTGCCGCCGATTCTGGAGGGACACCAAGGCAGTGCTGCTCCACTCCACTGAGGAGAACGCTAAGTGGGCCAATTGTAGGAGGACTCCAGCCCCCGTCTACTCTGTGGGTCAGAGGGTGTGGGTGTCAACAAGGAACTTCCCACTCAAGACAGAGTGTAAAAGGTTGGCTCCTCGCTTCATGAGTCCCTTTGTCATCAAAGCCATCATGAACCCTGTCTTGCTTTGGTTCGGCCTTCGTCCCTCTTTTCATGTGAACCCCACCTTTCACATCTCCCAGGTGAAGCCAGTATTCGCCACCTCCCTCTGCCCTCCATCCAAACCACCACCCAAGATGGTAGTCGGAGGACTGGTGTATGCTGTTCCTCACATCATTGATGCTTGCAATCGCGGTCAGGGCATCCAATTCTTGGTGGATTGGAAGGGTTATGGTCCTGAGGAGAGAGATCTTGGATCCCCATATCTTTCATCATGGATGACTCTCTCATCAGGTCCTTCTACAAACACCACCCTGACAAGCCCAGAGTGACACCAGGAGGCATTCGTTGAGGGGGGAGTACTGTAATGGTTCTGTGTGTACTCTGCTTCTCTCTCCCTCTGATTAGGATCATGCCTGCAGCTTTGTTCCTCACTTGCTGCCAATTAGAGAGGCCCTTTAAATCGGGCACTCTCCCTTCACTCTGCCTGGTGATGCTATTCTGCACACAGCCATATCATGCATGAGCTCAGTATCCATGTATTAGCCTGCCTTGTTGTGTCTTGATCTTTTGCTTGTCCCCGACCCAGAATCTGCCTTCTGTACTGAAATTATCTGCCTGGCTTTATCTGACCTGCTGTGCCTTGACCCCTGCCTGCCTCTGGATTTTGGAAATTGCCTCTTGGATTGGATTTGGATGTCCTGGACTGTGCACACCTTCACCACCCTAAGTAAGTCGACTTACCAATGTTTGTCATCACTGCTCTTCACTCTCACTCCCCAGCTTTCAGACCTGGCCAGTCTGTCCCTTACAATTCCCCAGACTCCCCTGCTGCACTGCAACACCTCTCCCTTTCACAGTCTGCTCTCCCAGCATGGCGTTTCACCACCTGCTTCCAGCCACTCTCCCCTGTGAAAGTGTAAGCACAAAAACTAACATTAAAACTCCATCATACTATTCTTCAGTTATACTTACCTGTCCCTCTGCTCTCTCCTCATAGGATTGCCAGACCCTCAAGACTGATCTTCTTTGCACAATATCTTGCACAATTATTGTTTCACTTCTATTATAGTTTCCTCCCGTTTCTGCTTTTGGGTCATACGCCACACACCTTAACACATCCTCGTGGGGAGGCTCTTTGCTGCAAGTTGTCTCTTTTTTTCCCACTAAAACAAACCTGTGTGCACTTAATACACAAAAAATTACTTTTTCCCTACTTTTCACAATTTCTGACTAGCCCAGCTTTATATGTTGCAGAAAACAATTATTTCAATTATTCATAAAAGCCTTTAGAGAAAGTCATTCAGCTGGACCATTTAAAGTGACACTCCGGCAAAAATCTAGTTTTTTTTCCCCTCTGTTGTTAACGTGTCTGCAACATGTTTTTTGTGACTTACAAGACATATCTACAGCAAAATCTCACCACAGTCCCAAGTCTGTTTTTCTTCTGTGAATTTCCAGTTTGGTGATGCCCCTCTGTAATGGACGAGTTTGGAGAGACTATAGCTACGTAAGCATTCCTGCTTAGCCTGGTTGGTTATAACGTTAACCAATCAGACGGCTACTCTTGGCTACCTCAGGGGAAGAGGGAGGAGCCGAGGAGCAGCAGGAGTGAGGGGGATGAAAGCATCAGTTTTGCATAGTGAATAAGTGGTGGAGGACGGATGAGGGAGGGGGGGCTCCAGGGGGAACCGGCTTGAATGTGGCTCGGTGGGTGGGGCGCCACGCTCGACAAGACCGCTTTCAGAAAAATGTTTCGCTTTTCACTTTTGAAGATACTAGTGCATACCCATGCATGCCCGTAGAAACCAAGTATAAGCAAATATTTCCGCATGCCCGTAGAAAGTTACTGTTACCATGGCAACAGTAACCATGGTGAAACCTGTCTTTGATCTTTGACGTCACCACTTGTTCAGTGATGCCTGCCTTTGATCTTTGATGATGTGTCTGCCTGGCAACAGTAACCATGGCAACATCTGTGCGTTTATGATGTCATAGCTATGAATGCCCATAGCTCCCCTATGGACGTTCATGAAAGATTTCCCCTTCTAAACTTCCGCATATCCGGGAAGGCTGAAATTCAGGGCTGCACACCCTCGTAACCTCAGCACAGCACATATCAAATCTGAGGCCAGTCCGACAAATGGTTCGGGAGATCTGTGCGGAACACACACACACATACAGATTTCTTGCATTATAATATGATGGGCAAAACTTTAACGTCCGGGAGCGTCGTGAACAGACTAGCAGCCCACCCACCAGAAGTCGTGGCGACCAATCACGTGCAAGCCCTGGAGGTCGGGGAGCACAGTGACCAATCACGTGCAAGCCATAGAGGTCGGGGAGCATGGCGCCCAATCACGTACAAGCCCTGGAGATCGGGGAGCGCTGTGACCTATCACATGCAAGCCCTGCAGGTTGGTAATTAGAATATTTATAGATCTGTGCATACTTAAGTAGGTGAAAGATTTGAAAGTGCTTTCCAAGCAATTCTAAGGCAATGCAAGGTTGTTTTTTTGTTTTTTGTTTTTTTTTTGAGTAAAAAGCCACAATATACTATTTTGGGCAATACATATTTGTTTTTGAGGTGGTTTTAGAGCCACCGGAATGCATCTTTAAGATTCATGTGTTTGTACATACAAAGCTGAGATGACAGTAAAACAGCAACACTCAACACTGTGAACCCATGTTAAACTTAACATCATTTGACAATGTAGCGATGAACTGTTTACAGCTCAGAAGTGTGATTCAGTCACATTGTTGATGCTGGTGTGATCAAAGCTGTCACAATTGTCCCTATTTGTGTTTTCTACACAAACTGGAGACATAAAGCACATAATTTCTGTCCATCACAGGTCCAACACACAAAAAACAACCATATACAGTCACATCATTGCCGATTCACAAAATCCACATTTTATCTGTGGCTGTAGAATGATTGTGTGAACTGGCTGCAGACCTAAACAGAATGTGCAAAAATAACAACCAAAATTTAAAAAAAAAGCTTGCTCAGGGAAGAAGGTTTAGTATCGAAATGGACAGTTGGATTAAATATGGGTCCAAATTCCTGAAGCTGGCTGTGAATTGGCGAGAAAAGCCTTGTTTTATTTTAGCTCCAGTGCATCATTCTTCACACAGAGATGTTTACTTTAGTGCTAGTTTTGTGCTCTCACCAAATATGAGTAAGAAAAGGTGCATGTCTGAATGTTTTTATATGTAATGTCTCTGGATGTTTCTAGTGGGATTGTGGAATGCCACATTTAGGTACAGTATAAGCAAAAACAACAAAAGTTAAGATGTCAGCGCCATCATTTTGTTTATGTTTTCAAACACAAAAATCTTTTTCTTTTAGCTACTCCCTTTAGGGGTCACCTCAGTGGATCATCTGCCTGCATATCACCCTATCCCTTGCATCATCTTTTGTGACACCAGCTCTCTCCATGTCCTCCTTTACGACATCCATGAATCTTCTCTGTGGTCTTCATCTTTTCCTTCTGTCTGGCAACTCCATCTTCAACATCCTTTGGTCAACATATCCACTATCTCTGCTTCTACTTTCACTCCTCTTCTCTCCAGTGCATACCTCCACCTCTCCAGGTTCTCTTGCACCTGCTCCCTACTCTCACTATAGATCACAATGTCATCTGCAAACATTACAGTCCACACAGACCCCTGTCTGACCTCGTCTGTCAGCTTGTCCATCACCATGGCAAACAAGGGACTCAGAGCCGAACCCTGATGTAATCCCACCCGTCACTCATACAGCACATCTCACTAGAGTCTGAATGTCCTCATACATGTCCCGCACAACCCTTACATGCTTCTCTGCCACTCCTGACTTCCTCATAGAATACCACACTTCCTCACAATGGGCAACATAAATACAAGTGAAGCCTTAAAAGCAGCCAATAATCTTGTATCTATTTTTGGGGTGTCTTAAGTGTTCAGATTTTCAAGTATTCTGGCCATTTGTTAAGTTTAACTGCCCAATCATGTTTGACCACTTGCCAGTAGACAACCACTTGGCTGTCTACTGGCAGATTGCGTAGCATGCAGAAGAAATAACATATATGCTCAAATAAAAATAGTTTATGTGCTGCTGTGATAAGGAAATGAACTTGGAAACACCCATAAATGCATTCTGTCTGTGAGGACTGACTACGGACTGCATCCTTGTAATATGGCCCTAAGAGTTTTCTTACCCGTGAATCAGCAATGTTACAATAAATCCAACATTTCAGTTTGAGGAACTCATTGCACAGCGCAGCTTTAAAGTTAAAAAAAAAAAAAAAATCTGTTTCACAGTAGGAAATATATTGTATAATCAGGCCAACACTGATGAACAGCAGACTATCCACTAAGCGTACTGCTAGAATTTGTGGCTAAACTGACTAAATCTTCACTACAACATTAAAGCTAGATCCACTATAACAATGCTTCCATTAATATACACTAAGAGCCTAATATTCAAATTAAATTTTGTTCCTTAAGGGCAATATTGATATGGTTTAAAATCAAGTTTGCCAGTTTGAAACTGTTAATTTAAACACAATGAGTGCAGTTGTCTAGAAAAGCCTTTAAAAAAACCCTCCAGCTTCTATTTAAAATTAATGTTTCACATTAATACTGAGGTGAAGTTCCTGTTGTATATAAAGTATTCTAAAACTGCATAAGCTTTTATCTTTTATGAGCCACCCATTTAAAAATAAATAAATTAAAAACATAATTTCAGGGAGACCTTGTGCCACAAAAGCAACTTGATCCCTCTCCTAAGCCATAATTATAAGTTTGGGATAATCACGTTGTGTTTTTTTAAGAAGAGGATATTTTCTTATAAGCAGGCTGTGTTGTGCTGAGTAGGGATGATGGTATACGGCTGGCTTCCACTCCTGACTATAATGCTGAGCGAAGAGCCTCAGGGCTGCGGGGCAATCATTCCCTGAGCGCATGAGGAGCCTACCGAATAAGCTGATGACACAGCCCTTTAAGTTACACAAGAAGTCATGAAAAATGTGGAGAAGGGCTGCTCCATCATATACCGGATACATACGAGAGGGAAAATGCCTTTTTGCTGCAATTCTACCAAATTAATGGAAGTAATTCAAGAATTTTCTATTTATACAATTAGTGCATACCCGTAGAAACCCGTGCATGCCCGTAGAGGGGATGCATTGGAACAGAATTCTTGCCAGTTACAGGACAGTAGGTATAGCAACACAGCACTAAGTGGCAATCACATGTGACGGCTTTTGTATGCAGCAAAACATAAAAAAAAAAAAATCACACAAAATATGCCCTGCCATCTGGGGCTGTTTGCCCTTGCTTGTTACTTCTTGTCCTGCCTGTCACTGTTCTGTGTTATGTTGCTTACCTGTGTCTATATACTGTACATGTCTTGTAGGGAGTCATGTGCTCTTGTCTATGTGCCGTCATATAGACATCATCTGGTGGGTCTTCTTCTTCGTTCAGACCACTGAAGGGTCTCTCCTGTCTCAGATGGCTGTGTTGTTCACAGTCATGCCTGCGGCGTACTGGTGGAACCTGAGGCGTTTCATGTTCATGGCATCCTTTCTGACGTGCAGCAGTTCTCTTTATTCTATTGCTCTCCATCTGGTGGGTCTTCTTCTTCATTCAGATCACTGGTTGAGGAATAGGTGCGTCGTAATTCCAGTTCATGGGCACAATCCTGAAAAAGTGGCTTTCGACCCTGTTCAGGAAGGCCCATGCATGCCCACAGAAACCAAGAAACCGGAGCACCCACAGAAAATCAGCGCTTTGCTTGGCATTTTACACATTTGTAGTGTTGACTGGTGCACATAGACACATAGACAAATCTATGTGTGACAAAAAGACACATTTGTCTATGTGCCCCATGATGCTCGAGTTCGAGTTCATAGGACGTCCTATGATGTTCAGGCAGAGATCATAGGCCGTCCTATGATGTCCTATGAAGTGTGACAGACAGACAGACACACAGAGATTTCTTGCTTTTATAGAGTGACACATTTGTCTGTGTGTCCTATGCACATAAACACATAGACAAATCTATGTGTGACATCATCATAAAGAGACATATGTGTGACACCATAAAGACACATTTGTCTATTTGTCCTATGATGCCTGAGTTCATAAGACGTCCTGTGATGTTCAGGCAGAGATCATAGGCCGTCCTATGAAGCGTGACAGACACACAGCGATTTCTTGCTTTTATAGTGATGATGACTCTACACTGTAAAATCCAACTAGTTACCTCACCTCGAAAAAACATGCACTGATTGTCTTGAAAAAACTTAGTAAAGTGGAATAGAAACTGATGTTGCACAAATGCTTATCTACAACATGCAATTTCCTCAGTTTTTCACGGCTATCGGTTTGCACACTTTGTGGTTGACCATAGTGTACAGTCAATATTTACCCAGGTGTTGTTTGATGAGGACAGATGCTCTTCACAAGATTTTATAACGCAATCACAGTTTGCAGGATGAAAAGGAGGAAAAGCATGATTCTAATATAAAAGACAATATTACATTGTTTTAACATTCACTTTTGGAGTATGAATCATAAATCTTTAGCTCCCAAACCTGGCAACCCCACTGATCCAAACCGGCGCGAAGCTAAAGTCAAAACTGGTCAGTAGTCAGCATGACCACTCCTCTCTGAGCGCTCACACCACTGTGGTGAAGACACAGCCTGAGAGGAATGGTGACACTGGTGGTTTCAAATTGAACAAAGGCATCATGTGATGCCTATCAGAAGAGAGTGTACCAAACTGTGCTGAGAAATATTCATTTTGTTGTCACATTGTGGCCGACCTTTGGAATCGATGATGGGAAATTGCACTAGTTTACGAGTGTTTGCTTATGTGAACCAACCTTGGGTGCCTTGGGAGGGAGCAGAAAATTGGATACAAGTAGACTGAGGGCAGAAAGGCACAAACTGTGGGGAAAAAATGGCAGTGTAGAGGTGTAAAGAGTGTTCTTATCAGACTATGCAACATCAGTTCATAGTCTGCATATGAAAAACAGATGGGGAAAAGCCACCCATGGCTGTTACAGAAGCCCGCCTGTCGATATGGTACTTTGATCACTGAGTTTACGCCCTCAAAACAACATCAATTTTATCAAGGATAGATCATCACCACCATTTGCCCTGGTCAACATGCTGTGGGCCCCTTCCTGGTAAAAGTAGGCCTAAACATACCATGTGCCCTCTGCAAACAGAATTTGGTCACACATACAGGAGCATCTCAGTGAATTAGAATATCATCATAAAGTTGTTTCAGTAATTCAATTCAAAAAGTGAGACTCATATTGTATAGATTCATTACGCACAGTGTGTTTATTTCTTTTAATTTTGATGATTATGGCTTACAGCCCATGAAAACTCAAAATTCAGTTTCTCAAAAAATTTGAATATTACATAAGATCAATTTTTAAAAAAATGATTTTTAATAAATATGTTAGCCGACTTCCGGTTATGGCGGCCACATGAGAAGGACACGCATCACTCTGCTCTGCTCCTAGAGAAAAAAAATCGGCAAATAACTCTCATTTGGGACAGAACCTATCCCAGCGTTTGGGCGAGGATATGTCGGTGAAGCCTAAGGTTGGAAAATCAGGTAGAGGAAAAAGCGAACCGCCGAAACAGTCCAAATTAACGGACTTTCACGTCTGTGACGCAGCAGATAAAGCTCCATATATGGCGGAGGAAGCTAGCAGCGGTGCGGTGACTGCGGGAAACGGCACAGGTGCAGTGCTTGCTGCTATTAGTTCAATGAGAGCAGACTTTTCCGCTAAATTTGATGGGATTATGGCAGCGTTGGAAGGAATGAGAAAAGAATTGGGTGACTGTGTAGAGCGAATGGCGCAGGTGGAGCTTTGTGTCTCCAGTGCTGAAGATGACGTCACCAGCCTTCAATTAAAGGTGTGCACTTTGGAAAAAAAAAAATAAATGTCTGGAAGATAATGTCTTGGACTTGGAGTCCCGGTCGAGACGGAACAACTTGAGGCTGGTGGGTTTACCGGAGGGAACCGAGGGTCGGGACCCATGTTCCTTTTTGGAAAAGTGGATTCCGGAGGCGCTGGGCAGCACGGAGCTGCAATCAACAGTCATCCTAGAGAGTGCACACCGAATTGGCCCACCGAGAGATAAGGGACCACCGAGGACGCTTATTATGAAGTTCCTCAGCAACAGAGACAGGATGAAGATCTCCAACGCTGCGCGAGCCAAAGGAGAGATTAAACACCAGGACCAGCAGGTGCGGTTTTACCCAGATTTGGCCACAGGAATCCAACAATTGAGGAAGCAGTTTGACCCCGTACGAAAAGAGCTGCGCAACCTTGGGATTCGTCATGGTGTAATTCACCCTGCGAGACTGTTGACCACGTATGGGGGCAGAACACACATCTTCAAGACCCCAGAGGAGGCGCAGGAGTTAATCAAGAAGATCCAAGAAGAGACTGGTGGGAGCTAAGCATGAACAAAATATAAGGTAGAATATTTAAGCATTTGCACAGGCATCTGACTGATTTGAAGCAAATAGCAAGTTTACAAAATATAGATTGTATTATATATTTAAAAAAAAAAACAACAAAAAAAAACCCTCTATGATGTACAAAGTTGCTAAAAATTTTGGAGTTAAGTTGGAAAACTACAGAAGAGAGTTAATGTTACGTCATTAAAAGCAGTAGAGTTAGGGTGATTGGGAGGATGAAGAAGGAGTAGCTTTGGCTGTTCCTCGTGGGTGTGGAGCGGTCGATGGCTATATCGGGAGACGGAATTTTTCTTTTGATTTTGGGGGGGATCACCACAAATGTGGGAAGGGGGAATTTGTTTGTGTGTAGTTTGTAGGATGAATGTTCAACCACTCATGTTTTTGCTTCTCTGTATGAGCATGTTTACACTGCAAGGTAATCCCAAACTCCCTATTGATCATAGACCAAAGCGTTAATCTTAATTTAACTTCATGGAATTGCAGAGGTCTACAAAATTTAAAAAAACTTAAACAAGTTATGAATAAAATAAAAGACATGGGTTCAAAAATTGTGTTTTTACAAGAAACTCATCTAATAGAGGAGGATGTAAAAAGAATTAGGAGTAGATGGCAAGGAAGTGTTTGCACCTCATCATTTTCATCTCGAGCCAGGGGAGTTATGATTCTCTTACATAAATTAGTCCCATTTCAAGTGAAAAATGTAATTGGAGACAAATTTGGAAGATATTTAATCATTCAAGGATCTTTGCTATTAGAAAATATAAATCTGGTGAACTTATATGGTCCAAATATAGATGATCAAAAGTTCTTTGCTAATTTATTTCTTATCTTATCATCACTTACAGGGCAACATATAATAGCAGGGGATTTTAATTGTACATTGAATCCCGGTATAGATAGCTCAACAGGACTGGACTGTACGCACAATGGATGTAGGATGATCATTAATCATTTTATGAAAGAATTGAGATTGCTAGATATATGGAGAGAAATGAAACCACAAGTTAAAGCCTACTCTTGTTATTCTAATACCTACAAGACATTCTCACGTATTGATTATTTTTTGATCTCCACAGAATTAAGGTCCAAGATTCAAAACTGCTTTTATGATAACATTGTGATCTCTGATCATGCACCCTGCTGTCTAAGATATGTAGATAAGAAATTGACAAAGGAACCAGGCAGGTGGCAATTTCAGCATAAATGGCTTCAGGATGAGGAATTTGTTAAGTACATAGAAAAACAGATGAGTTCTTTGATATCAATACTACACAAACATCAGCATGTGTAAAGTGGGAGGCTTTCAAAGCTTTTATTAGGGGACATATTATTAGTTATACAGGTTCAAAATCTAAGAAGACTCGAGAGGAGAGAGTCCAATTGGAACATAAAATAAAAATTCTTCAAGAAAAAGTGTATGCAGGAAGTGATCCAAGGTTGGAGAACGAATTACTGATTTTGAGAGCTGAATATGACAAAAAATCAGCGAATAGAGCTGCCTCGAGTCTTCTAAGATTGTTTCAATCTTTTTATGAACAAGGTGAAAAATCGGGAAAATTATTAGCATGGCAGATTAAACAATTAGAATTTAAAACACCAATTACCAGTATTATAAGTAATGGACAGGTAGTTGTAGATCCTTTAGAAATTAATAGAGCCTTTAGAGATTACTATGAAAAATTATATGATACCAAAAATGAATCTGACTTAACAAAACTAAATGGGTTTTTGAATGGACTATCTATACAGTGTATTACAAATGAAAACAGGGAGATACTGGAGTCTAAAATTAGTCAAGAAGAAGTTGGGCTAGCCATTGATAATATGAAATCAGGAAAAAGTGCAGGACCAGATGGTCTTCCAGTTGACCTTTATAAAAAATTTAAGAATAAATTAATAAAACCTTTTTTGGAAATGGTTTTAGAAGCATTTCAAAATAGTAATTTACCATCATACATGAATAATGCCTTAATTATACTATTGCCAAAACCAGGTAAACTCTCTAATAAATGTGAAAATATGAGACCAATAAGCCTATTAAATGCCGACCTTAAGATAATCTGTAAAATTTTAGCAAGACGAATACAAGAAATTTTACCAAATATTATTAATCGAGATCAGAATGGCTTTATAAAGGGAAGACAAGGCTTCCATAATGTAAGAAGACTATTTAATATTATTTATTCTAATAAAGAAGCACCGGATACAGCTCTCCTATCGTTGGATGCCGAAAAGGCCTTTGATAGAGTCGAATGGCCCTTTCTTTTTTTTTTTTTTTTTTTTTTTTTTTTTTTTTTTTTTTTTTTTAGGATGAAAATTGAAACTTTATTGGACAAAAAGAAAGCCTACCATTAAAAGAAAAAAGCAAATTTACTAGAAAACAGTCCCCAAAAACAGCAGTAATGAGAAGTTTGTGGGGACTGGCTTTTGGTTTACATATTTTCAGTTTTTATGACCTGCTAGATTAATAACCCAAAATATGAAGCATTTTCAGTTTTAGTAAAGATTTAGACAAGACAAGATTGTCTTATTTCACTGCTATATGGTGTTAAATTTCATCAAGCAGTCTTAAAAATGGTGTTGAAAAGTCTTAGAGCTCAACTCCCTAAATCCTGCAGAAACCCTGATATCCTGCAGTAATTATTTGGGAGATGCTTGTCATTTCAGCCCCAAACTGGCTCCCCTCTGCAGATCATACAGGTACATCTCAAAAAATTAGAATATCATGAAAAAGTTCAATGTTTTTGGTCACTCATTTCAGAAATTGAAACCTATATATTATGGATTCATTACACAGAGTGATGTATTTCAAGTGTTTATTTTAATTTTGATGATTATGGCTTACAGCCCATGAAAACCCCAAATTCAGTTTCTCAAAAAATTAGAATATTACATAAAATTATTTTTTAAAAATAGTTTTTTAATAGAAATGTTGGCCAACTGAAAAGTATGTCCATGTACACAGTACTTGGTCGAGGTTCCTCCCGGACCAACCACTGCACCAATGCGGCGCGGCATAGAGGCGACCAGCCCGCGGCTCCGCCGAGATGCTATGAAGATCCAGGCCGCCCCGACAGTGACCCCCAGCTCGTCCTCACCGCCGGGCCCGGCGTCTCCCATCCTCCCCCCGACAACACTCCACAGACTCTCCACGGGGTCCAGGCCAGAAGAGCCCGCCGGCCAATCAAACACAGTGATACCGTGGTCATCCAACCAGGTTTTGATACTTTTGGCAGTGTGTGTGTGTGGGGGGGTGCCAAGTCCTGCCGGAAAATGAAACCAGCCCCTCCAGCACAATTCCCTGATAGACGACTGCACCGACCCCGGTCCCGACAAAACACAGCGGACAACACCAGCAGATGACCTCTGTTCAGATAAAAGTAAAGTTTGCATTTCATTTGGAAATCAAAGTCCCAGAGTCTGGAGAAAGAGTGGAGAGGCACAGAATCGAAGTTGCTTGAGGTTTAGTGTGAAGTTTCCACTGTCAGTGATGATTTGAGGAACCATGTCCTCTGCCGGCGCTTGTCCACCGCGTTTCATCAAGACCAAAGCCAGCGCAGTCGTCTACCAGGAAATTTTAGAGCACTTCATGCTTCCCTTTGCTGACAAGCTTTATGGAGAAGCTGATTTCATCCTCCAGCAGGACCCGGCACCCCCCACACACCGCCAAAAGTACTGCAGCGAACTCAACATGAGCACCCCACCCGGCCCGCCAAGTGGGCCGACCCCATTGGCGACACAGGTAGAGTGCGGGACTCCGGAGCGGGAGGCGCGAGCCCGAATCTCCCGGTGGGACGCCGCCATGCCGAGCAGCACGCCACAGTACCAAAAC
Organism: Pholidichthys leucotaenia; assembly: GCA_020510985.1. Lineage (NCBI taxonomy): Eukaryota > Metazoa > Chordata > Actinopteri > Cichliformes > Pholidichthyidae > Pholidichthys > Pholidichthys leucotaenia. The sequence goes on along the minus strand of CM035841.1, from coordinate 297,807,974 downwards.
CTGGCTCAATGACCACGGCATCACTGTGCCCGATTGGCCAGCAAACTCCCCCGACCCAAACCCCACAGAGAATCCACGGAGCACTGCCAAGAGGAAGATGAGAGACACCAGACCCAACAATGCAGACGAGCCGAAGGCCACAACCAAAGCAACCTGGACCCTCAGAACACCCCAGCAGCGCCACAGGCCGACCACCTCCACGCCACGCCACACCGACACAGCAATCAATCCAAAAGGAACCCCGACCAAGTATGACACAAGAGACACACTCTTGACCAAGAGTGTGTACATGGACTCAGTTGGCCAACATTTCTTTAAAAAAAACAACCTATTTTTTTTTTTTTTTTTTTTATTTAAGTTTTTGTAAAGGGTATACAGGTCGTTACAGCAATGCAGTGTTTACATTTTCATCACATGTTCCCTTATTTTCTGATATCTGACAACATTGGAAGATTAATTCTTACAACACCCCTTATTTTTTTTTATTTTTTTTAAAGTGAAAGAAAAAGTGAAATTAAAGAGAAAAAAAAAACAAAACAAAAAACAAAAAAAAAAACCAAACAAACCAGTAAAAAACAAACAAAAAGAAAAAGTAAGTAAATAAAGATAAAAGAGCATCTGAGTAGCATTGGAACAAAGAGCAGAACCATTATTGAAATGGTATTTGTCAAAGATTAGATCTAATGGAAGACACATATGCGGTCCAGGGTTGCCAAAAGTTCATGAACCCATCCATGTCCTGTCTCAGTGCGAATGTCAACTTTTCCATCGAGTAAATGTCTTGGATCACGTTAGTCCAATCTTCAGGTGTAGGACAGTCCTTCAACATCCATTTTTTAGTTAAAGCTTTTTTGCTTGCCAATATTAAAACATTGAATAAGTATTTTTCTCCTCGTCTTTCCAGTGAGTCCGGTAGTAAACCCAAATACAAAGTTACAAAAGAAAAGGGAACTGTAATTTTGAATATTTTCCCCAATATTGTCTGTACATTGGTCCAATATTGGTGGATAACTGGGCATGACCAAAACACATGAAAATGATTTGCAGTCTTTTCACCACACAAGCGCCAACAGTTCAATCCCTTATGGGTAAATTTGATTTGTGCAGGTGTTCTGAAAAATCTTGCCAAGTTTTTCCATCCAAATTCTCTCCACTGCAGGGATGAGGTACTTTTCCATTGCTGTTTATTTAGCTTTTCCCATATTTCCAGATGTAAAGTGAAATTCCCCTCTTTTTCCCATCTCTCTTTTATATAAGATGTGTTGTCTCCTTTTAAGTCTTGAAGACCTTGGTATATTTTAGAAATGTATCTGATCCCTGGGATCCCTTTATATGCCATTAAGAAGACCTTCAGAACACCTGACTGGGCCCTTTCCAAAACCTCCTTTTTAAGTATATTGTTTATGTGGTGTCTAAGCTGGAAGAACCTGTAAAGGTCTTGATTTATTAGGCCTTGTTTTTTCAAATCTTCAAAACTTCTTAAGATTTGCCCTTTAAAAAAATCGTAATATTTTATCAGCCCCTTCTCCTTCCACTTTTTAAATCTGGTGTCTGTTTTATTAGGAGTAAAGTCCTGATCATAGGCGATCCATTGCAGAAGTCGATAGGGCTCTTTAGTTTGATTCTCTCTGACTATCTTAAACCAAATTTTTAGCGGGGTCTCTATCCACGGGTTAGTGTTATTCAAAAGCTTAGGTAAGACATTGTTCCCTATTATCGCCTGTAGGGGGATGTCACTTGTTATTTGGCATTCGATCTCCTTCCATTGTGCAGAGTAGACTGGGTTACATATCTCTACTAAAGTTTTAATTTGTGCGGCTTTAAAGTAGTCCCTGATATTTGGCAGCGCGAGCCCACCTTTGTCTTTGTTTAGCTGTAGGGTTCTATATCTGATTCTAGGTCTCTTGCCCTGCCATATGAATCTTGAGATCCTTCTGTCCAGCTCCTGCCATGTTTTTTTGGGAGGTTCTACCGGTATTGTTTGGAAAAGGTATAGAAGACGTGGAAGTATATTCATTTTGACTGCTTCAATTCTTTGTGCAATACCCAAGAATGGTATCATATTCCATCTTGCTAGGTCAGATTTTATTTTTGTCACCAGTGGATCATAGTTTAGTGATATAATTTTGTTGAGTTGTTTCGGGATATTGACCCCCAGATATTTCATAGATTCCGACTCCCAGTTAGTTTTGAGTTTGCTTAGTGAATAATGATTTGGGTCATAGTTGAATGTTAAAACTTGGGTTTTATGCATATTTAATTTGTACCCCGATAAATCTCCATACTCTGAAAAAACTGAGGTTAGTTCTGGTAAAGAAGTGTCCGGCTGCCCTAGGTATATTAAAATGTCATCAGCAAAGAGTGCTATTTTATGTTCCTTCTGACCAAGTGTAATACCTTGAATTTTTTGGTTTTGTCTTATCCATTGGCTCAGAGGTTCTATGAAGATTGCAAAGAGCAGTGGAGACAGGGGGCAGCCCTGACGACATCCTCTTTCCAGTTCAAAAGATGATGATAAATTACCGTTAATCCTTATTTTAGCTGTTGGTTTTTTATATAATGCCTGTATAGTTCTAATGAAGTTGTTATGAAAATTGAAACTGGATAAGATTCTGTATAGAAAAGACCAGTCAACCGAATCGAATGCTTTTTCAGCATCTAATCCTAATATGACTGCATTTAAGTTATATTTTTTTATATGATGAATTATGTGTAAAGTGCGTCGAATGTTGTCTTGTGTCTGTCTTTGTCTTATAAAACCTGTTTGGTCTAAATGAATTAGGTCTGTCAGTATATTCTCTAACCTTTTGGCAAGGATAATGGTAAAAAGCTTATAGTCCTGATTTAGTACACTGATTGGTCTGTAGTTGGAGCACTCTAGTTTATCCTTTTCAGGTTTAGGTATAACTGCAATGACCCCTTCTCTCCAGGAGGGGGGGATTTCCCCTGTGTGGAGGACATAATTAAATGTTTTCAGGAGGAGAGGAGATAGTTGCTGTTTAAAGGTTTTGTACCACTCTGCTGTATAGCCATCAGCTCCTGGGGATTTGTTAGCTTTAAGTTTCATAATTGCTTTTTCCAATTCTTTAGAATGTATTTCTGACAGTAGTGTTTTATTTTGTGACTCCGTAAGTTGGGGAAGGTTTAATGTGTTTAGGAATGCCTCGGATGCGTTTTTATGTTTTTTGTGGGAGTATAAGTTCTTATAGTAATTCTCGAAGTTTTTAAGAATATCCTGAATTCTGAATTTTATTTCCTTTGATACTGGGTCTCTGATTTTGTAGATTGCTCTTTCTGTTTGATGTTTCCTCAATTTATAGGCTAGCAATTTTGCCGATTTACTGCCTGCTTCATAGTATTTTTGTTTCAGAAATGTAAGTTTCTTCTGGATTTCTATTGTGTAGATCTCATTTATTTGGTTTTTAATTTCCTTAATCTTGAGCGAGTCAGTAGAATGAGTGTTGCCTTTGTGTTCTTTTTCTAGGTTCCTAAGTTCTGACTCTAATGTGGATAGTTTTTCTTGTCTTAGTTTCTTTTGGGTTGCCAGTTTTGCAATAATCTTTCCTCTTATTACAGCTTTACATGCATCCCACAGTATTAAAGGGGATACTTCTCCATTATCGTTATCTTCCAAATATCTGAGAATATCTGACTCCAATTCATCTTTCAATGGTCCTTTCAGGACATTTGAATTTAACCTCCAAGAAAATGTATTATTTGTGTATTTTTGGATATTTAAGTCCATGTAGATCGGACTGTGGTCGGAGAGATCCATCAGTCCTATTTTACATGTTTTTACTCTACCAATGTCTCTATTAAACATAAAAAAATAGTCAATCCTTGAGTAAGATGAATGTGGAGTTGAGTAAAATGTATAGTCTTTTACACTGGGGTTGAGTTCCCTCCACACATCACAGATTCCCATTTCTTTTAGTAGCATCCGAGTCTTCCTGTTTTGGGTGTTATTTTGATGTGGGGAATTACCAGAAGCATCCCAGTATGGATTCAGTCTAAGATTGAAGTCCCCACCACATATCACTAAACCTTGAGCTTTAGTTATCATTAGGTCGAATACATTTTTATAAAATTTCCAGTTAGCCCCTGGTGGAGCATACACATTCAGCAGGGTGATATCTTCTCCCTCTAGCCGCCCAGTTACCAAACTGTATCTCCCTTCTTTATCTTTGTGTTCTGATTTTTTTTCAAATGTAATTTTGGTTGATATCAATGTCGCTACTCCCCTCCTCCTCCCTGATTTATATGAAGATGAAGAGATCATTTTAAACCCTTGTCTACTGAGTTTATTGTGTTCCACGTCTGTTAGGTGGGTTTCTTGTAAAAGTATTATTCCTGCTTTGTCTTTTTTCATTTTGCCTAGAATCTTGGATCTTTTAACTGGATTCAGGATCCCTTTTACATTATATGAAATTATTTTGGTTACACCCTGTTTCTCCATTGTGTTGTTTTGTTTAGTATAATTGTGTGGTGGCCCTCTTTTGTGCTACTCAGAAACTGAAAGAACATTAAAAACAAGAAAAACATTAAGAACATAGTGTAAAAAACTTTAAAACAAAAAACTGTCAAAAGAACTTCCTGAGCTGAGGTCTTTTTAAAGACCCTGTAAGAGCCTTGATGGAGTGAAGGCCCTGAGGGAAATTCCTCAAACTCTGTTACGTGTTGAGGGCCCTCTCGTACCACTGAAAGTAGTCCCATGCTTTTAACGTGAGTTTCAGAACCCAATCCAAACTTGTAATGATTTTTTTTTTTTTTTTCCTTTTATGCCTAAACCCTGTGAAATTGTGTGCACCCTCCCACCCCCATCACATCAAACATTCACGCAAAAACAGTATTTGTTAGTATGAGCAGAACATGTGGATTATTGTCACATTTCTATTTTAACAAGTTTTTTTTTTTTTTTATTACAAAGACTTATTTGTTTCAAATAATATGATTGTTCCATGAAATGTTTTACCACATGCTGAATATGCATCTCCTTTAATGTTTGTTACCTTGTATGAGGGGGGTTGGATGTGCGGATTGATTCAAGAGGAAGGGAAAAAAAAAAAAAAAGGTCGCTATTCCAACCTGAAAACGGATAGTTTATCCGCGACGCTCTGGTGCTGGGTTTCCCGCTGCTGGTCCGTGGATTTTGAGGGTCTTTGTGTTGTCCATGTTTGCGCTTTGATCTTCTCACTCGGGTCTGCTGCGGGTTTAAACACCGTTACCGGGAGCCCTCTTCTCGCCATGTCAGCTGTTGCTTCTTCCGCCGAATTATAGAGACACGTTTCATCGCCGTAGAAGACCCTTAACTTCGCAGGAAATGGTGTCTGAAAGCGCAATTTCTTCTCTCTTAACACCTTTTTCGCGTCATTGTATTCCCTGCGCTTTTTAAGGACCTCCGGGGCGTAATCGTGTTCCACGTAGACTTTTCTCTCCTGGTGCATAAATCCTTTTTTCTGCCAGGCCAGTCTTACAACCTCTTGTTTTATTTTGAAATTGGAAAATCTTACCAACACCGAACGTGGGGGCGCTTCCGCCGCCGGCCTAGCGGCTAATGAACGATGTGCCTTTTCTATCTTCAAGTCGGTGGTTTGTGGAATATCCAATTTCTCTCTTAGTAAGGATTCCACGCATTCTGCCATTGAGTTAAAACCATTTTCGGTTCCTTCTATCAGACCATGAATTCTTATGTTGTCTCTTCTTTGTTTTCCTTCTTGGTCGGTTAGCTTAGCCTCTATAGCTGCTTGTCTTTTGCGTAGGTCCAGCACAGAATCTTCGAGCACTTTTATTCGATCCTCTGTTTCCAAGATTCGGTTCTCGGCCTGGTCCACTCTGCTGTTTGTCCTTTTCAATTCTTCTCTGAATTCCCGAAATTCGGCCGTAACATCTCGGCGAAATCGTCGTAGTTCCTCAAATAGTGATTTCAGGCTAACCCTTTTGTTAGCTATCACCAGCTCCTCGTCTTCTGAACGGGGATCTTCCAGTTCAGATTCTCCGGCCGATACGTGTCCTAGCCTGGAGAATTTCAGTTTCTTCTGTTTTCCTTTAGACATGATGATTTTGTCTTTTGATTTTCACTCCTCCAAAAATCCGTTAAGTTTGATTTTCAAGGTGTTATCCTGGATTGAGTCTGAGAGCTTCAGTGTTAAGCTGCAGTCGCCATGGCGTCCAGACCGGAAGTCGGCCCTTTCTTTTTGAAGTCTTACAAAGGTTTGGACTTGGAAATAATTTCATAAAATGGGTTCAGATAATATACAATAATGCTACAGCAGAAATCCTAACAAATAGTAATATTTCAAAATCAATAAAAATCAATAGAGGATGTCGACAAGGCTGTCCACTTTCACCTTTACTGTTTACTATGGCAATTGAACCTTTAGCGATGGCGGTACGTTTACATTCACAAATATATGGAATTAAAGTTGGACCAACAGAACATAAAATCTCCCTGTATGCCGATGACATAATATTGTTTATGTCGAATCTTAAAAAATCAATTCCGACCTTGTTGAATTTAATAAAGAATTTTGGGGAAATATCAGGATATAAAATAAATAAAACAAAATCTTCAATATTAATGCTAAATGAGACCCAGAGAAATCACCCAGCTCCTGAGGTAAATCAATTCAATGTTGTAAATCAGTTTAAATATTTAGGAATCCAAATTGTGCCTAAGCTAGAATCAGTCGCCAGTGTCAACTATGAAGCCTTAATGACAGACATTAATGAGTTAATTCAGAGATGGATGTCACTACCAATGTCGATGATCGGGAGAATCAATATACTTAAAAGTAATATCTTACCTAAAATACTTTATTTATTTCAATACATTCCCTTACCACCACCTTTAGATCTATTCTCAAGAATTAAAAAACAGTTAGTGGAATTTATATGGAACAACAGGAGGGCTAGATTACGTCTGTCCTTATTATATTTACCATTTGATCGTGGAGGTCTGAAATGTCCAAACTTTATGTTGTATTATTGGTCGGTACAACTGAGGTCTATGACATATTATTTTTCATCAAATGATCTCCCTCACTGGACTGAAATGGAATCATAAGATAAGATAAGATAAGATAAGCCTTTATTAGTCCCACAACGGGGAAATTCCAGGATTGCAACAGCACAGGGATAGCAACACTCAGAGCAACAATCAGAAGGCAAGAAAAAAAACAAGCAAGCAAGAGCAGCTAATATACATATGTACATATTACTATAAAATATATATATACACACACACACACACACACACACAGACACACAGTGCAGAGCATTGTAGCTGGATGGAATAAATATATGAATATATGAACACACAGTGCAGAGCATTGTAGCTAGATGGAATAAATATGTAAATATATAAACACCCACAGTACGGAGCATTGCAGCTAGGTGGAATAAATATGCAAGTATATAAACACACACAGTGCGGAGCAATGTAGCTAGATGGAATAATATGTAGATATATAAAAACACAGTGCGGAGCATTGTAGCTAGATGGAATAAATATATAGATATATAAATATAAACACACCCAGTGCTGAGCATTGTACATACAATTTACCTTTACCTCTTCCCATATTCATATACTCAGATTCGGCAAAAAAATTACAAAAACAAGTTAAAAATCCATTTGTAAAGCATATGATCAAAATATGGTGTGAAACTAAAAACTATTTAAAAGAACCACACTTATTGTCACAATTTAGCCCAATATGGGGTAATCAATATTTTAAACCAGGGAGAGCGGATGCTGTATTTAAAGTATGGAATTTAAAAGGGATTCAAAAGATTCAAGATTTATATCTGTCACGTTCAGATAACATAATGTCTTTTGAAGAGCTGAGGATCAAATTTAATCTTAATAGAACACATTTTTTTAAATATCTTCAACTTAGGAACTTTATTCGATCAAATCAAAATAAAGCTCTCACTCGACCTATTTATTCATCCTTGGAAAAAATGTTGATGAAAGATAGTAAAAGAAAGGGTATTATTTCAGAGTTTTATAACTCATTGACACTATCCTCAAGAGAAAACTCACAGAAAAGATTAAACTACTGGAAAGAAGATCTGCAAACTGAAATTTCAGAGGAACAATGGGAATTGGCTTGTACAGAAGCTCAAACCAAATCAATAAATGTACGTCTTAAATTGATACATTTTAAATGGTTAATTCGGATGTATGTTACACCGGTGGAGTTAAATAGATATAACAAAAACATACCAGATACATGCACAAAATGCATGGAAAGTAAAGGAACCCTATTTCATTGTGTATGGGAATGTAGAATAATTAGAATGTTTTGGGAAGAGGTGAGGGTAGCAATTGAAAAAATAATTTCAAAACAAATCATATTGAATCCTAAACTGTTTTTGTTGGGTCTGTGCCCAGAAAAACATAACTTTAATAAAAGTGAAAGAACATTCATAGACCTCAGTTTGCTTAATGCCAAAAAATGTATTGCACTACTGTGGAAAAAGACTCATAGACCAGATGTGACTCAGTGGTTAAGACAGATGTTAATAAACCTTCCACTAGAAAGAATAACATACATACTGAAATCAAAGGAAACTGTGTTTGAGAATATATGGAGACCTTTTATTGATTATGTAAAGAATTTAAACGTAACTTTTGAAGAAGAAGGTGAATGATATGTGTGGACCTTGTAAATTCCAAACTGGTGAATGTATAATATGTATACTTGTGTAATGGATTGCCTAGACTAAACAGAGGAGCATTGTTGAAGACTTGATTTTGTTGGTGGTTGTTGGTGTTTTTAGTGTATTTTTTTTTTTTTGTAGTACTTTAGTGTTAGTGTTTGATTGTTTGTGTCATGTTTGTTAAAAAAAAGGTTCAATAAAGATATTGTGGAAAAAAAAATATGTTGGCCGACTGAAAAGTGTGTCTATGTACACACTCAATACTTGGTTGGGGCTCCTTTTGCATGAATTACTGTGTCAATGTGGCGTGGCATGAAGACAATCAGCTTGTGGCACTGCTGAGGTGTTTATAGAGGCCCAGGTTGCTTTGATAGCGGCCTTCAGCTCATCTGCATTGTTGGGTCTGGTGTCTCTCATCTTCCTCTTGACAATACTCCATAGATTCTCTATGGGGTTTAGGTCAGGAGAGTTTGCTGGCCACTCAAGCACAGTGATGCCATGGTCATTAAACCAGGTTTTGGTACTTTTGGCAGTGTGTGCAGGTGCCAAGTCCTGCTGTAAAATGAAATCAGCATCTCCATAAAGCTTGTCAGCAGAGGGAAGCATGAAGTGCTCTAAAATTTCCTGGTAGATAGCTGCACTGACTTTGGACTTGATAAAGCACAGTGAACCAACACCAGCAGAAGACATGGCTCCCTAAACCATCACTGACTGTGGAAACTTCAAAGACCTCAAGTAACTTGGATTCTGTGCCTCTCCACTCTTCCTCCAGACTCTGGGACCTTGATTTCCAAGTGTCAGGACTTGGCACCTGATTTGGGGAGCCATGTCATCTGCTGGTGTTGGTCCACTGTCTTTTATAGAGTCCTAAGTCAGGTCCATAACACCTCAGCAGTATCACAGGCTGATCGCCTCCATGCCACAACACACTGATGCAGTAATTCATGCAAAAGGAGCCCCGACCAAGTATTGAGTGTGTACATGGACATACTTTTCAGTCGGCCAAATATTTCTATTAAAAATCCACTTTTTAAAATTGATCTTATTTAATACTCAATTTTTTTGAGAAACCGAATTTTGGGTTTTCATTAGCTATAAGCCATAATCGTCAAAATTAAAAGAAACAAACACTTGAAATATATCACTCTGTGCGTAATGAATTTACACAATATGTGTTTCACTTTTTGAACTGAATTACTGAAATAAATTTACTTTTCGATGATAAAGACTTGGGGCGGCTGTGGCTCAGGTGTAGCGTTATCGACTTCTGATCGGAGAGTCAGTGGTTTGATCCCTGTTCTGTTTGCGGTCTGCATGTCAAAGTGTCATTGAGCAAGACACTGAACCCCAAGTTGCTCCTGGTGGGACAGGCCAGCGCCTTGCATGGCAGTGCTGCTGTCATCAGTGTGTGAATGTGAATGGGTGGATAGCAGGATCTGTAAAGTGCTTTGGTCATCCAGAGATGGGGGAAAAAAGTGCTATACAAGTGAACGCCATTTACCATATTCTAATCTGAGATGCACCTGTAGACAGGACAAACCAGAAAAGATGTTTTAAGGCATGCTGTGGGAAATTATTTTACCACAGTGGCATCTTAAGCTTTTTGTCTCGTCTCCTTTGAGTTTACACTTTGCCCTCAACAAAACAAGTCTTTTTCTTAATTGCAATATCCATCCATCCATCTTCTTCCACTTAATCCTTTTTGGGCCATTGGGGGCGGGGGGGTGCTGGAGCCTATCCCAGCATCTTTGGGCGAGAGGCAGGGTACACCCTTGACAGATCGCCAGTCCATTGCAGGGCCAACACAGAGAGACAGACAACCATTCACTCTCACAGTCATACCTAAGGACAATTTAGAATCCCCAGTTTGATGCCAATTAACCTAACTTGCATGCTTTTGGCATGTGGGAGGAAACCGGAGAAATCCCGGAGTAAACCCACGCAGACACGGGGAGAACATGCAAACTCCACACAGATCACTGTTGGTCGGGGGCTGGGATCGAACCCGGGATCCCCCGGCCAAGGGTGAGTTGCTGTGCTGCCACAGTGCTAACCACTCTTCCACCGCGCCGCCCTAACTGCAATATTGACAACTATTATATATCCCCAAACCTACCTTAAACTGGTCATTTGACTGAAAAAACTGTGATTTTGCAGGTTTTAACCTTCTGAAATGCATCTACTGGTCACATGATTATCGAAATAATATCAAAATACTCCCTTCTATTAAAAACACCCCCACACAGCCCTTACATAGTTTCTCTCTACAAGAAGCTGTTTAAACTCTTCCTGGTGTTTTATGTACGACAAGATATGGAAAATGTCACTAAAAGATAAATCTCACTAGCCTTGGTCCCTGCCCACTGCTCTACTGTTGGTCAGCGTAGTTGTCTGTCGTGTAGATCGGTGAGAAGCTAAAGGTGTTAGCTTAAGAGCTAACAGTGGTACCAGGGGCGTAAATCCCGGGGGAGGGGGCACAGGGGTCATGTCCCCCCTTCCATAAAGTTGTCCCCCCCAAAAATGACATTGTAAACACAAACATTTTTTATTTGAATAGCACAGTAATGTTCATTCAAGGCACAATACAAGTGGTGTGACTTAAAAACACATTGTTTGACATTTATAACTATTGAAAGATTAGAACCCCCCCATTCCCATCCTCACGGTGGTTTAGTCCAATCTGTTTCTCCCCCGCGGGCAGGGCTGCTGCGGCTCCAACACACACGCAGACAGAGAGGCAGCTCAGGCAGAGAGTGGTTCGGAGTAAGTGCATTGAAAACTTAATGTGTGAACGGTTAACAAGTTATTTATCAGTCCATGTTTTCAACAATCACATACAAAACATGGAAAGTGATATTTCATCTCATTTGTCCAAAGTCTTGTTGAGAGGAGTTTTAGTGCACCGCACAGACTTAAGAGTTTGCTTTGGGCAAATATGGTCCAAGACAGACTGCACAATGTGGTTGGCTGTAATGTCCATAAGGAGAGACTGGACAAACTGGACATAAAAATGATCTGCTAGGAGTTTGTTGGATCCAGTGACACCAGAAGAAAAATATTTGGTTCTTTTGCTTAGAGAGATGGAGACCAGTTGTTGTGACATGGTGTTCCAAAGAGTGTGCAAGATAGTTCCCCCCTCCGTTAGGAGCCAAAGAGTGCATTTACTTCAAGTTACTTGACCCACTTCCTGTACAATTGCTACTATACAAAAAAGAGCCAAATAAATAAGTAAAACGTTGCAAATGTAATAAAAATGCATGGATGTCCTTTTAGATAGTTAGGATGATGTGTTTAAGTGCACATTCCCTCATTGCAGACAAACTGTTTCCTTATCTGGCATCAATAATGATGAAAAATCATCAGGATAAAATTTATTTTCAGCATTTTTCGCTGTAGAAAAGTGGTTCGAATACACTGTTGCCCATAAAGTTTGTGTATTTTTGTTAATTTTTCTAGATTTTGCTGCCAATTGCATTTGTTTTCTTTGCTTATTTGGTTTATTTTGCTGCATTTTTGTCTATATTTGTTCATTTATTCAGTCATGAGACTTTTTTGCCTCCACAAAAAGAAACAAGTAATAATGGATGGGTATTAATTATCATTACTGTAAATTAATCCACAGTATCACTATGATTAATCAGATTAAAAAATTTTGTTTGACAGCCCTTGTTTTAAGACATATTGTGATTTTGATTTGTTGTTGCTTGTTAATAAATACATATTTTTGAAGAATAGTTTGATGTAGTTTAGTTATTCATTAAGGTATTTTTTCCTAGTTTTAGAACTTATTTTGAGCTTTAAGTTCTTGTAAAGCTGCTGTGGTGGAAATCAGACCAGTGTTCATGGAGAGCAAAGAAATTTTGTTAGATCATATATGGTGTAATTAACACTGACCACCCAATACAACTTTTAGTATTGTTGGTTGATCATATAAAAACCTGTAGACAGGTAGGATATGGACTAATAAGGAACAATGACATAATTATCGAATACCATTATATAAGACGTTTGAGGAAGTATCAGACAACATAGCAAAAAAAAATTGCATTTTTTTTATGTCCCCCTCAAAAATTAAGCTCTCATATTTTCCTGTTTATTGTCCCCCCCCCCCCCAACAATGAAATGGGATTTTCGCCCCTAAGTGGTACTAGGAAGCTTGCATCTATATTGTTTTCCTTAGATTTCACTCACCCTAATGAACATCCCTGTTTCCACCTGGTTCACTAATCCACAGTCAATAATACTGTATATTTTGTGTCATTTTGGCTTATTTTGCTATATTTTTGCTGTAATGCTACATCAAACTGTTAGCACCACCAAGACGGCTAGCTGAAGCTAGCAGTTTACCCACTAGTCTTGGCTCATTGACGAATGTTTCTGTTCTTACTGTACTCTAGGGACCGATCATAGCCTATCGACCACTGAAACCACACACCCCTGTCCACCAGTAGTGATGTTACGCTTGACACCGCCCACTTGACATTGATTCGAGTAGTATAAAGCAGAAGTGTCGTGAGCAGTGCATCGAGCGCTGTTTCAGTACAGTCACGTGACCGTAGCAAGCAAGGCCTCGTTATGTCGGTCACATCACATGACTTGAGGGCTCGCGGGAAGTTTGAGAGGGTTCTAATGGAATTGAACGAGTTGTTCTCGTTCGTCTACAGAAGCTTGCCGAACGTGTCTACCCCGAGTCTCAGTGTGGCTTCCGCGCTGAGCGATCAACGGTAGACATGATATTCTCCATCCGCCAACTCCAGGAGAAATGCAGAGAACAGAACATGCCCCTGTACGTCGCCTTCATCTACCTCACCAAAGCGTTCGATCTGGTCAGCAGAGAGGGCCTTTTCAAGATCCTGCCAAAGATAGGATGCCCACCAAAGTTGCAAAGCCTCATCGAATCGTTTCATACCAACATGCAGGGGATAGTGCAGCCCGACGGCAACGTCTCAGAGCCATTCAACATACGCAGTGGAGTGAAACAGGGCTGTGTACTTGCGCCAACCCTCTTTGGGATTTTCTTTGCTATGCTCCTGAGGCATGCCTTCAGCACAGCAACAGAGGGAATCTACCTGCACACAAGATCTGACGGCAGGCTTTTGAACCTTGCCCGCCTGAAAGCCAGAACCAAAGTATGCGAGGCTCTAATCAGAGACATGCTGTTCGCAGACGACGCTGCAGTCGCAACCCACAGACAGCAGGAGCTTCAGACCCTGATGGACCGCTTCTCCCAGGCATGCAAGGACTTCGGGCTTACCATCAGCCTGAAGAAGACTAACGTCTTGGTGCAAGGCACGGAAGCACCACCAACCATCACCATCGACGACTACGAGCTGGAGGTCGTGAATCAGTTCACGTACCTGGGGTCCACGATCAGCAACAACCTCTCCCTTGATACAGAGATCAACAAGAGGATTGGAAAATCAACCTTCACACTCGGTTGCCTCACCACACGAGTGTGGGAGAATCCCAAACTCTCTGTCAAGATGAAAATGGCAGTGTACAACGCCTGCGTCATCAGCACACTGCTCTATGGGAGTGAGACGTGGACAACATACGCCCGGCAGGAAAAGAGACTGAACTCCTTCCACTTGCGCTGCATTCACCACATCCTGGACATATCCTGGCAGGACAAAGTGCCCAACACAGAAGTTCTGTCCCGCGCCGGCCTTCCCTCCATGTTCACTCTACTCAGGCAGCGCAGGCTCCGCTGGCTAGGCCACGTTCACCGTATGGAGGATGGCAGAATCCCCAAAGACGTCCTCTACTGAGAACTGGCGACTGGCAGGAGAGACGTTGGCCGCCCACAGCTGCGCTTTAGAGACGTCTGCAAGAGAGACATGAAGGCCCTGGAGATCAACACAGAGCGCTGGGAGGACCTTGCAACGGACCGCTCCAAATGGAGAGGCACCCTGACCAGACAGCTCAAGGCGGGTGAAGAGAAACTGACTGCTGCAGCAGATGAAAAAAGGACCCGCAGGAAGAACCGCCACAGACCCAGCAGCACGGAGACCACCCACAATTGCGACCTGTGTGACAGGGACTGCCATTCGCACATCGGCCTGTTCAGCCACAGGCGGTGCTGTTCCAGCAGAGTAGACGTTTAGGATTCTCTTCCATGGTCATCATAGACTGACGGAGGCCAACGATGTGTCATTTTGGCTTATTTTGCTATATTTTCGCTGTGATGCTACATCAAACTGTTAGCACCACCAAGACGGCTAGCTGAAGCTAGCAGTTTACCCACTAGTCTTGGCTCATTCACGAATGTTTCTGTTCTTACTGTACACTAGGGACCGATCATAGCCTATCGACCACTGAAACCACACACCCCTGTCCACCAGTAGTGATGTTACGCTTGACACCGCCCACTTGACATTGATTCGAGCAGTATAAAGCAGAAGTGTCGTGAGCAGTGCATCGAGCGCTGTTTCAGTACAGTCACGTGACCGTAGCAAGCAAGGCCTCGTTATGTCGGTCACATCACATGACTTGAGGGCTCGCGGGAAGTTTGAGAGGGTTCTAATGGAATTAGTTTTTTGTTCGTTTCCTTTGTATCGTTTGTTCCTGCCATCTACTTCTGAATAGACCTCGGATGGCCAAATGCTCGAAAAAAAAAGTATTGAGATTTTTTCAGGTCTTCCACTCAGATGCAGTTCTGACACTCAGTCAGCAGATGGCTCTCTTTATTAAATGTTTCATAACACTGTTGATCATGAAGCAATTGTCTCAAAGTTGTTCATTGTTTCATAAGGCCTCAGTTTCACCATCACTATCAACCAGTGATGCATTATTTCATTCATTATTTAAGACAAATTTATGTTAGTTGGCCCCAAGCTAGGAGCTAGGATCTAGCCAGCTAAGATTAGCAATAGTGAAGTAAGAGGGAGGGCGGAGCTGAAAGTTTCCTTAGAGGTTTTATAGAGACATGCACTGAAACCAGCAGTTCTCAGAATGGCTGCAAAAAATGATACAGTTTTACTGCAATAATTAAAGAAAATTTTAACAAAATATTTCATTAAGATGCGTGAGCTCTTAAAATATAGAAAAAGTGCAATCTCTGGTTCCTATATGTCCACTTTGTAATTAAATGGTAAACTTTGTCCATCCATTAATCAGTTTATTTTATTTCACATTAACATTCTCACTAGAGCACAGCTTTAATCACTTTTCCTCCTCCTGGCACATCTCATCCAGTGTCAAAATAGCAATGGCTTCATACTGAGATTTAAAGAGACACCAACTACCTTCTTGTCTTATATACAGTCTATACTAGCATGCGGGTTAAGTTTGCCTTCAGGAATCACTTCCACCCATCTTTAACCATATACCATATTTTTATTTTGGGACCACTTTGGTTAGAGTTGGATATTTAAACTAAAACTGGGGTGTCCACACTGTACTCCACAGACCATTTTTAGGAAGCTTGTGGCAAATTGTAAAAGTAAAACATAATACTATGACCAGAACTGTCAATAAATTGAAGTTACAACAGCACATAATGCTAGTATTATCCAACAAGGAATCCCCACCCCAAAGTTCAGGGGAAGCGTGTGTGGCCAGCAATCTGTTCCAGTGATGAAACAGAATAATGTTGAAATTGTGAAAAGAAATACCCACCCCACACTTTGTGCTCTGATTGTAAAAAGTAAAAACTGAAGCTGATGGCAGCTAGCATGTTAGCTCAATAACAGCATTGTTTTGGTTCCAACAAAACAAGACACAGAAAAGCTCTGAGTTTGTCTTTATTTAGGAGAGCTTCACTAAAGCCATCCATCCATCTTCTATAGCTTACCCGGGGGTCCAGATGGCAGAGGCAACAGTCTAAGGCAGCAGAATAGCCCAGACTATTGCCCGATTCACATAGCACCATGATCCCTCCAGCAGGTGGTCGGCCTACTGGAGGTCGGACCCATGTGGTACTTACCTTCAAGCCCCGGTAGTGGTTGGGGTACACTGGATCCTTGTTGTAACTTCTTCATGAGGATCAACTGAACCACTCTTGATTTAGCCCTTCACCCAGGAGGATGTCTGTCTTGGGAGACCCTACCAGGGGCAACACAGCTCCTGGGGATCATTAGGGCCCTCAAACCCCTCCATCACAATAAGGTGGCAATCCACAGAGGGTTTCACTAAAGCCACCTTGAGAAAATATAAAATTCAGGACTTAATGAACATGAGTGGAAGAGATTAGAAGAACACGCACTAATGAAGGAAGAGAGGACATGCCAGCTAACTTTACACTTGTACATTTTGATTTTTATTAGGTTAACTGGAACAACATCACAGATGCCATGGTCACCATAAACCACTGAAAACTGCAGCTTATAATCCTGTTTGTGGCACTTGAATATTTATACTTTCTCTATGTGGCCCCCAGCAAAAAATTACACCCCTGAATTAAAGGATAACAGTTAAGCGTGAAATGAAACCATCAAAACACACAAAGTCCAGAACATAAGAAACCATTAAAACTGCTGCATCAATTTCAATGCATTTTGAAAAACTGACCAGTGAGTCTGAAGACATAGCATGATCATCAATGCTAAAAATGAAAAAGTAACCATTGTGGTGACTCACCACAATCTACAGGGACATTCATCCTCACACTCAAAAGGTCCGGAACACAATTTGCATACAAAGGACAGTGCACAGACAGACAAAGAGCCAACCAATGTCATGCTACTCATGTGTATTGACTGTTATGCTAATGTGCCATGCATTCTCTATTCCTGTATCACAGATAAAAGAGCTTGTGTGACATGCCTCAAAAACTCTGCACAACACGACACACAACACAACACACAGACCACTGTGGTGCACAGCGCTACAAGTGCATCTCATTTTGATGGAGGAAATAAAACTCTGCAACCTTCCAGCTCGTCATATCTCGCCTGAACTTATTTTCTCCACACTGGTGACCCTTGACGAAGAATGGAACACAAGGCGAACACCCCGAAGATCACCCGGACGGGAAGCCCCAGCACGCGTCATGGTGCGCCCCTCGCCTGAATCAATACCTCCACACTGGTGACCCGACGTGTCATGGTGCGCCCCTCGCCTGATCTTATCCCTCCACACTGGTGACCTGATGAGAGAGAATGACCGTCTGCTCCCTCTCACCACGCTGTGGACAGCAGAGGACCAGAGAATGCCTGCAACCTCTTCCTCCTCACCAGAGCGCGTGCCCCAGAGCGGGTAGCGCTTGGACCGACACACACCATGAACGGCGACACGAGCAAAACGAAGGAAGCAGCCTGAACAGGGAAATCATCGACACCGACTGCACTGATTTCCACCAAGCTCCCCGACCCTGACTCAGCTCGCGACAAGCGGACCTCCCACGCACAGACGCCCCGCACACACACCGCAGGATTACGAGGACAGCGCAACTGCCAGCTAAGTGGTCACTGTGCCACACGCGCGCCACGCACAAGGTCAAGCTGGCTCCACAGACCAATACAGCGTCCTCCGCCGCTGCACATGCCCGAGAAACACGGCCAATCACCAGCCTCAGAACCTTCAGGGCTGCTCATGCACCTGAAGCAGACGTGCAGCCCGCACACAGGACACTGTATAGGTTTCTCAGCCACAGCGCACACTGGGAGTTTAGCCGATTGCTGTCCCCGATGGATTTAGGGCTGCTTCCGCACCTAAAAGCCAAACCGCCAGGTCCCTCACACAGCTGCAGTTGTTACACAGCCGCTACGCATCCTTGGGGAATTTGGCCACTCGCCTTCCCCACATCCTCGCTGGATTGAGCCGCGAGAGGAGTCAGAGATATAATTTTTTTTTTCCCCCACAGCCGCTGTGGATCACGGAGCCACACGCAATTTTTGCGCGGCTCAGACACCTTTGACGTTCCGGGCCGGCACTCACTTACTCGCACCCCCCTCCCCCTCCTCCTCCACAGTGCTCTTCCCGCACCTCACTCCCTAAAGCCGGCCGATCGCCGTCTGGTTCATTACGCACGACGCACACTGGCCCCGGCGCCCACGATCCACGGCCGTTCAACGTGCTGGAACCCAGAGCAGAGCACACTGTTTTTTTCCACCCCTCCCCTGTCCCCCCCCCCCCCACGGACTGATATGCCCTCCGACAGTTCTACCGGAGCTGCAGCCCAAACGGGGGGGGGGGGGCGAAATCACAGCCCCTTTTGAGCATTCTGGGGGGAGCCCTGTGGTTTATTTATTTATTTAGCGAATGCAAAGTCCTTAAGCCAAGCAGTTGCCTCCTGGTTTGCTGTATGGAGGGTGTGTAATCCTCCTTCCAGTCTTTGGAGCGGGCAAGCCTCTATGATGTGTTCCATAGTTTGCTCCTCTCCACATGCGCACAGTGGGCTAGGGCTACTGCCCCATCTGTGAAGGCTGGCCAAGCAGGGGCCATGTCCAGTCCTGAAGCGATTGAGTGTAGACCACTGTCTCCTTGGGAGGTTGGTGCCCGGGACCTGTTGGTTGGGGTTTATCACCAGCTGTTTGTTTGGGACCTCCTTGGTTTCCCATTCCTCTTGCCAAGCTGTCTGGATGGTAAAGTCAGCTGGGGGAGGGTTTTTCCAAATCGGCCGTCTGGATGAAAGTCGGGCAGTGGGTGGGGTGTAGATATCTGCATGGATTGGTAAGTGAGGAAAATCTTTAACTTTTTGGAGCATCCTTTGAGTTAATGCTGCTCGCCGGATGTGTGGAGGGGCTATGTTTGACAGTACAGAGAGCCAGGGGAGTGGTGTTGAGCGGATTGTTCCAGTTATAGTTCTCATGGTTGAGTTGAGCTGGGTGTCTACATGGTGTGTGTACGATGACCTGGACCAGACAGGGGCACAATATTCTGCTACAGAGTATGAAAGGGCCAGTGCTGAGGTGCGCAGGGTGGAGACTGCCGCCCCCCATTTTGCACCAGCGAGCTTGCAGAGCAGGTTGTTTCGTACTTTCACCTTAGCAGCCGTCCCCTTTAGATGTTCCTTGAAGGATAAGGTCCTATCAAGGGTCACTCCAAGATAAGTTGGATTTGGGGCATGCTTAAGCTTGAGTCCGCTCAGGTGGATGTTTAGTTCTCTGGCAGCTTTTGCATTGTGGAGATGAAATACACTGGAGACGGTTTTTGCTGGGCTTGGTTTTAGGCGCCAGATTTTGCAGAACTGGTCCAGTTTAGCAAGATCTTCCGTGAGCACCCGTTCCAGTGGTTCAAAGTCTGGTGCTTGGAATGCCAAACAGATGTCGTCTGCATAGATGAATTTGCGGGATTTTGTAGTAGGCAGGTCGTTTATGTAGAGGTTGAACAGAGTTGGAGCTAGAACTGAGCCTTGTGGGAGTCCGTTTTTCTGCATTCTCCATGCACTTGTGTTCTGACTGAGGTGGACTCTGAACCTTCGGTTGGTCAGCAGGGTTTTTATAATTGCTGTTGCCCAAGCAGGGATCGCCTTTATAAGTTTCAGGAGGAGGCCTTTGTGCCAGACCGTATCATAGGCGGCTGTAAGATCGAGAAACACAGCCCCTGTCTTCAGTCTGCTCTCGAAGCCATTTTCAATGAAGGTGGTTAGGGCCAGTACTTGTTCTCCTGTACTGCGGTCCTTGCGGAAACCTGCTTGATCCACACTTAGAATATCCTCTATTTCTGGGGAAATGCGTTGCAGTATTAGGCGCTCCATGATTTTGTAAGGAACGCTGAGTAGGGAGATTGGGCGGTAGCTTGCTGGTAGTTTGTGGTCTTTGCCAGGTTTTGGGATGGCAATGACCTTTGCTGTCCGCCATTTCTTTGGGATCGAGTTCGTTTGTGTGATCCTTGTGTAGAATTGTGTCAACCAGGTTAGGGCTCGGGGGCCCTGTGGTGACCCACCACAATCTACAGGGACACTGATAAAAGAGCTTGTGTGACATGCCTCAAAAACTCTGCACAACACAACACACAACACAACACACAGACCACTGTAGTGCACAGCGCTACAAGTGCGTCTCATTTTAATGGAGGAAATAAAACTCTGCAACCTTCCAGCTCATCATATCTCGCCTGAACTTATTTCCTCCACACCATCTTTAAAAAGTGTCTGAAAGAGGGATTCAACATTATTGTGATCCATGTTTACTCCTAATGTAGCAATAGGGCAAATAAATAGCTTAACACATTTATAATCTACAGAGATGAAACAGTGTACAGTAATAGCAGATATGGATACGAATTTGAAACAGTGTCTCCATGTAAATACAAGAATAAGGCTATTAAAGGTGCACTAGACAGCATTTTCAGAAGAACAAATATTTAAAAAAAAGTGCATCATCATAGTGTTTAGAAAGGTTCAGAATTAGTTTTTATATTCTTCAAAAAATAACATTGATGGAAAAAAAAGCTTTAAAAATTTTAAGGGTCTGAAATAGTCACAATCTTTATGTCTGGGGAGATGGGTAACAAAACGAAGATGGTCGCAACACAGACATAAAACACTAGATAGGACATGGCTAGTTGCTAGGCTAGTCGCAGTCAGCAAAGTGTGACCATCATATTGCCCAGGTAAAGAAACATCAACAAGTCCTAGCATATTTATGTATTACAGTGACTGACAAGCTACAGCTAAGTATCAACAAGATGTCTCCCCTTTCTACAGATGACTACCACAAACTTCTACAGAAGATTACCATGCTGGAAACTAAAATCCAGTGGCTAGAAGTTAATCTGGAAGTAAATGGACTCTGAAAATGATACAACCACGCCAGTGACTAAATACAGTGGACAAGACCCTGCTAACTCACAGCTATCCAGTGCCAACATGGCTGAGAGGAGACAGGAGGATTGTGTACAGAGAAATAAATCCTCAAGTGATAGTCCTCCCTGGAATGCCCTTGGTCCAAAGCCCAAGAATAAATCATCACACAGGGTGAGGGGAGGACAAGTAACAGCCCAACTTGGTGAGATCTGTGACGCGAATGGCTGGCCTGCTTTACCGGCTAGACCAAGAGCCTCATCTACCCCGACTGTTAGTAAGAAACAGTCATGGATAGCTTTCAAACGAAAGCCTAAAAACAAACCTCCTCCACAACAACCAAACACGCCACTTCAGAATAGATTTGTGCCGCTACTGCAGGACCCTGGATCTCCATGTGATGACCTGGATAAAATCTCCCACACACACAGCAAGGTAAAAGGCTACAGAGAAAGCTATCAGCTGGGCCTGAAACTCTGACTGTTGGTGACTCCGCTGTGAAAGATGTGAGAAACATATGTGGTAAACGCACAGAAATAATGTGGTTTCCCAGGGACATGCTATCTGATGTGAGAGACAAAATCTTGCAGATTGTGGCTCATCATCCCACAGTGAAAACTCTCATATTACATGTAGGCTCAAATGATGTTGTGAAACAGCACTCTGAGGTACTGAAACAGGACTTTAAGGAACTCTTAGATCTAATCAGCTGCCTGAATGCTGAAGTGTTTATTAGTGGCCCACTATCACTGGTCAGAGAAGGAGTTGAAAGATTCTGCAGACTGTTTAATTTATATGGATGGCTTGTACAAACAAATCACTTCATTTTATTGACAATTTCAACTTTTTCTGGGACCGCAGACACTTTTTTAAGGGAGATGGACTCAGCCTCAGCAGGTCAGGTGTGAGGCTGTTTACCTCCAATCTGTTCCATTTTCTGCATCACCATTCTGTTCCCCAGGACAAGGACAAGAGACACCAAAACAACAGGGTAAAATACAGCCCAGCAGAAACTGTGAGATAAAGCCGCTTCAGCCCCCGCCTGTGCAGACCCCTCCTTCACCAAAAGCCACCAGTGAGGACCCATCAGCTCTACCACCGCATACCTCCTTCTCTTCAGCTTCCTCTTCCCCACCCTTCCCACTCCTCGACTTCACTGACCAGATGAAGGAGCTGGACACTATGGCCACAAAATTGACTCCATGCCCGAGTCCAATTTTCTCACCCCGAAACCTCCCACTTCACCCCCCCCAATCTTCCCCCTCCAGCAATTCCTCAGTGAGCTCTGACACAACTGCCAAAGCCACGGCACCCACCCCCAGCCCAACCCTCACAGCTGAACCGAAATCCACAGCCTGATAACAATGCAAGCTGGGTATGATATGTACTAGGTGCGGGCTCTGACACCACTGGTACTCACAGCTCTTTCCAAGACAAGCTGGGGCCTAGTATGGAAGTAGTTTTATAATTCCTGTTTTAATAGGTAGCAGAAAAAGGTTGGTAAATTCACAGAGAAACAAGATCCATCCTACACATCGTGTAAATTTATCAAATCTAGTGTTCATTTCTCATCAGTCACAGCCTAAACAAAATCAAAACCTGGCAGATGATGCTCTTAGCACACTGAAACTAGCTTTGTTAAATATTTGGTTTTTATTGGATTTTATATTTTTAACAGAGACTTGGTTAGATGACAACGGTGGCTCTCTTATTGAAGCAGCCCCCTCCCAACTACAGCTTTATAAGTGAACCCAGGCTGCATAAGAAAGGAGGAGGAGGAGCTGTTTTTCTTAACGATTCCCTCCAATGCAAGCAGATGTCTTATGATACAGTATGTTTACTTCATTTAAATGTGGTTCTTCAGCTGAATTCTTCCTCCTGTGTGCTGTTTCTTAATGTCTACAGACAGCCTAAACACCATGCAACCTTTTTTGATGATTTTACAAAGCTGCTGTCTATTATCTGTGTTGACTTTTACTGTATAGTAATTGTTGATTTTAACATCCATGTTGACAACCCTCAGGGCAGAGGGACCAAAGAATTGTGTTGTGTCCTTGATAATTTTGGACTGACTCAGCATGTAACAGGAAAAACACACAACAGAGGACACAGTCTACACTTGGTCATCTCCAAAGGTCTCAACATCTCTAAGGTTATAGTGATGGACATTGCTCTGTCCGACCATTCTTGCGTTTTCTTTGAAAGTGCCATTAATGTCAACAGAAATATCCAGACAGAGGTCATCAAAAAACGGTACATCAGTGATAATACCAATGAAACATTCATCCAAGTCTTCTCTTCCTCATCTTCACCTTCAGTTAATGAGCTCGCAGAAAATTTCAATGGTAAAATTACAAATATTATCAACGCCATTGCTCCCATCAAGGTGAAAGTGGTCACTATTAAAAACAAACCTCCATGAAGAAATGCCAAACTAGTAAGAGCTGAAAAAAGACAGTGTTGAAAAGCTGAACGCAGGTAGCAAAAAACTAAATTACAGGTTCATTATGAAATCTATAATGAGAGATTGAGCATTTATAATTTGGAGCTGAGAAATGCAAGGCAAGCATATTTTTTCTGACATCATTGCTAAAAACAACAATAATGCATGCACCTTGTTCACTACTGTTGACAGGCTAACAAATACCCTTTGTCAGTAGCTCCTAAACTTTGACCCAACCGTGCCTGCAATGACTTTGCTTTTTTCTTTACTGACAAAATTCAGAAAATTAGACAGTCAGTGCTCCTATGCCAGGTGTTGGACATGTGCTTTCTCTGTGTCCACGTAGAGAAGACGTAAACACCATGTCAAATTTTTTTGCAATCAATCACAAAATCTTGGATGACATCATACACCACCTGAAATCCACTACCAGCTGCCTTGATACTCTCCCAACAGTTTTTTTTTTTTTTAAACCTTTCATATTGTATGGCCTCAGATCTACTACAGATCATAAATATGTCTCTGCATTCAGGCGTCTTCCCTCAGTACTTAAAAACAGCGGTTATCAAGCCACTTCTAAAAAAGAGCAACTTAGACACCTCACTCATGAACAGCTATAGGCCCATATCAAACCTCCCCTTTCTTAGTAAAAGAAAAAAAGCTGTTTTTCAACAATTGGACAACTTCCTGACATTAAATAACTGTTTTGATGTCTTCCAGTCAGGTTTTCAGCCACACCACAGCACTGAGACAGCTCTAGTTAAGGTCGTTAATGACATCCACTCTAATACAGATAACAGCAACATTTCAGTCTTGGTTCTGCTGGACCTCAGTGCTGCATTCAACATGGTCGACCATAACATCTTACTAGACTGGCTGAAAAACTTAGGACTTTTTGGTACAGCACTTAGCTGCTTTGAGTCTTATTTATTTAAAAGGCAGGGACTATTTTATGTCTATAGGCAACTACAAATCTGAGCCAATAAAAAAAAAAAATAACCTTTGGAGTTCCCCAAGGTTCCATTTTGGTACCTTTGCTTTTCAACATCTATATGCTCCCACTAGCTCAAATCATAAAACACAACAAAATATATTACCATAATTATGCAGATGATACACAAATCTACATAACCGTCTCACCAGGAGACTATGGTCCAATTAAAATCCTGATCAAATGCACTAGTCAAATTAAAGAGTGGATGTGCCAGAATTTTCTTCAGTTAAATGAAAACAAAACTGAAATAATAGTTTTTGGAGCCAAAGAAGAAAGACTCAAAGTTAGTACTGGGCTTCAATCAATGATGCTAAAAACCAACAGCCAAGCCAGAAATCTGGGTGTGGTTCTGGACTCAGACCTGAATTTCAACAGCCACATTAAGACAGTAATGAAGTCAGCCTATTACCACTTAAAGAACATAGCAAGGATTAAAGATCTGATGGCTCAGCAGGATCTAGAAAAACTTGTCCATGCATTTATCGTCAGTAAACTGGACTACTGTAACAGGTCTCCCTAAAAAGTTCACCAGACAGCTGCAGTTGGTTCAGAACACTGCAGCTCAAGTCCTCATTAAGACCAAGAAAGTGGATCATATAACTCCAGTTCTCAGATCTTTACACTGGCTTCCTGTCTGTCAAAGAACAGATTCAAAATACTGCTGTTGGTTTATAAAGCTCTGAATGGTTTAGGGCCAAAATACATTTCAGATCTGCTAGTCCATTATGAACCACCCAGAGCCCTCAGGTCATCAAGGTCAGGCCTAACTATCTGTGCCCAGAGTTAGAACCAAACATGGTGAGGCAGCGTTTAGTTTTTATGCCCCTCACGTACAGACGTGGACAAAATTGTTGGTACCCCTCTGTTAATGAAAGAAAAACCCACAATGGTCACAGAAATAACTTGAATCTGACAAAAGTGGTAATAAATAAAAATTCTATGAAAATTAACCAATGAAAATCAGACAATGCTTTTGAATTGTGGTTCAACAGAATTATTTTAAAAAACAATCTCATGAAACAGGCCTGGACAAAAATGATGGTACCCTTAGCTTAATATTTTGTTGCACAACCTTTTGAGGCAATCACTGCAATCAAACGATTTCTGGAACTGTCAATGAGACTTCTGCACCTCTTAGCAGGTATTTTGGCCCACTCCTCATGAGCAAACTGCTCCAGTTGTCTCAGGTTTGAAGTGTGCCTTCTCAAGATGGCATGTTTCAGCTCTTTTAACAGATGTTCAACAGGATTTAGATCAGGGCTCATAGAAGGCCACTTTAGAATAGTCCAATGTTTTGCTCTTAGCTGTGTGTTTTGGGTCATTATCCTGTTGCAAGACCCATGACCTACGACTGAGACCAAGCTGGCTGACACTGGACAGCACATTTCTCTCTAGAATACCTTGATAGTCTTGAGATTTCATTGCACCCTGCACAGATTCAAGACACCCTGTGCCAGATGCAGCAAAGCAGCCCCAGAACATAACAGAACCTCCTCCATATTTCACAGTAGGGACAGTGTTCTTTTCTTGGTATGCTTCATTTTTGCGTCTGTGAACATAGAGCTGATGTGCCTTGCCAAAATGTTCCAGTTTTGACTCGTCTGTCCATAGGACATTCTCCCAGAAGCTTTGTGGCTTGTTAACATGCAGTTTGGCAAATTCCAGTCTGGCTTTTTTATGATTTGTTTTCAACAGTGGTGTCCTCCTCGGTCGTCTCCCATGAAGTCCACTTTGACTCAAACAACGACGGATGGTGTGATCTGACACTGATGTACCTTGACCTTGGAGTTCACCATGAATGTGTTTAGAGGTTGTTCTGGGCTCTTCTGTTACCATTTGTATTATCTGTCTCCTCCTGCCGCCACGTCCAGGGAGGTTGGCTACAGTCCCGTGGATCTTAAATTTCTGAATAATATGTGCAACTGTAGTCACAGGAACATCAAGCTGCCTGGAGATGGTCTTATAGCCTTTACCTTTAACATGCTTGTCTATAATTTTCTTTCTAATCTCCTGAGACAACTCTCTCCTTTGCTTCCTCTGGTTCATGTTTAGTGTGGTACACACCATGTCAACAAACAGCACAGTGACTACTTGTCACCCTTTAAATAGGCCGACTGACTGATTACAAGTTTGTAGACACCTGTGATGTTAGAGGACACATCTTGGTTGAACATGTCCCTATGGTCACATTATTTTCAATCTTTTCTAGGGGTACCATCATTTTTGTCCAGGCCTGTTTCATGACTTTGTTTTTTTAAAATAATTCTGTTGAACCACAATTCAAAAGCACTGTCTGATTTTCATTGGTTAATTTTCATAGAATTTTTATTTATTACCACTTTTGTCAGATTCAAGTTATTTCTGTGACCATTGTGGGTTTTTCTTTCATTAACAGAGGGGTACCAACAATTTTGTCCACGTCTGTATGGAACAAATTCCAAAGCATCAGAGCTGCTGAAACTCTCAGCTGCTTTAAATCCAGGTTAAAAACTGTCCTATTTGCCGCGGCCTTTCAGAAGCCTACAATGTACTGTAACTTATTTCTGCCGTATTCTATTTTAGCTTGTTTTTGTTTCTCTTTAATTTACTTTTTAGTTTGCTTTTAAATTGTTATGTATTCCTTTTGCAATTTGCTGTAATGCTTCATGTAAAGCATGTTGAATCGTCTTGTACACGAAATGTGCTATACAAATAAAATTGCCTTGCCTTACTGCTTTTTCTTCAGTCTAATTTATTAATTACCTACAGAATATGGTGCCTCCATTTGCCATGAAAATGTTAGCCATGTCCTATCTAGTATCTATAGTATATATATCTGATCGGTAAGGACATCACAGCCGGTCACAGCCTAACTGGGTTGATGTCACATGTCTACCAGTCCGTTGGGCCAAAAGTAAGTGCGAAACCTACTGGCCAGGAGGTCACAACGTTATCTGTGTCACCTTTAAGTTCTTAAGTCAAAAATAGTGATAATAGTGTGGCTATTTGCTGTGTTTTTATACTTTTTGCACACAAGCAGCATCAGCCTGGAGTCAGAAGAGAGACCCTCTGATTTGATAATAATCCACAGGCAGCCAAGCGTGATAAGGCTGCCAATTCTAAGCAAACATTTTTGATCTTTGACATTAGCAGAGGTTAGATATACATATTTTAGCACTTGGTTAGTTATCAAGTGGAGCTCTGGCAGAAATGAGCCGTACCTTTATCCTGTCCATGCACGCCTCCATTTTCAGCTGCTCCACAGCTTTCCGAGCTTGAGAGATGCTGGCTGTGCTGTTGTTGGCGATGCCGTCCTTCATGGTGCTCCTGGGATGCCAAAGAGGGGCACAAAGGGGGGAGACACGAAGTCAGTGGACGTCACATTAATTCCTCTGCCCCCTCAGAACAGCTATTCTCCACAAACCCCCTACATTCTTAATTTAAGGGGCGTGTGTAGTCTGTAGGAATCTGATTTACAGCAGCAGAGCTGGAGAATGGTCTCTGTGGGCAGCAGCTGGACAACAGTTTGTCATTTTTCAGTCATGCATAATAGTGTTCCTTTGCAGTCATGTTGCTCTGTGGAACAATTGGCTGGGGAGGGAATTACTAAAGGGGCTGGGGTAACAGGAATTAAAACACAAATACGGATCAAGAGATTGGCTCAACTACTTCAGAAGATATTCTGAGGTTTACACCAGCTGTTATCAATTTCTTTTTTGTAGACCTGTGAAATTCCTCCTTTTGGGCAGGGGTCAGGAACCACAGCTATGGAAAGAGATGTTCTGAGCAATTTTTGGCAAAAAAATAAAAAAATAAATAAATAAAAATATATGCAGCCATGATGCATTTGGGGACTGAAAAAGAAGGTGAAATGCTAGTTATAGAGTGTCAACATTACAGTAGATCTTTTTCCTTGTAAATTTGTAGCATTTTTCCCCTCATAAATTAAAAAAGATAATTAAAAAAAGCTGCTGTTAGCTTTTTCACTTTCATAAATTTGCATATTTTTCCTCCAAAATTTGCCAATTGTTTCTCATAATTGTGCAACTTTTTTTCTCATAAATTTAGAAGTTAAATCTCTTTAAACTGTGACTTCTGACTCATAGATTTGTAGCTTTTTTTCTATAAATCAGGGTTTTCTCTCCCATTTATTTTGATAAATTCGTGACTTTACTATTTTGCCAAGGCCACAGGGAGACACTGGTGATGGACTAAAGAGCTGTATGTGGTTCCCTGCAGATTCTTTAAGGATCTTAAAAAAAAAAAAAAAAAAATAGGAGCACATCTATCCAGTCTTTGCTGTCATCTTCTCAACTTTCTCCTCAAAGTGCACCGGTGCAGCTGCAGATGCAAACATGCAATGTTTTATCTCCCTCCTATTTTAGGGCCCTAAAAAATGTCCTAGTTTGGTAACAGCAGCAGCAGGGAGAGGTGACACCTGACCACAGATGGGTTTTATAACAGCGTGCATGAGGATATGAGGCGGTGTGCTGTTGAATCCATGCACTCTCTTTTTTTTTTTTTTTTTGCATTACATCGGTTTATTGCTAACATTGTATGAATAGATGAGTGCATTTTACAACACAGACGGCCAACTGCTGTGCAGCCTTTAATCACAGCCTCATAAGAAGCTATGAGGCCTTTTTCTCGCCCAGGTTTCCCTCCATCCTCAGCGCCCCTCGGCTGGATGCGGGGCCGTGCGCCTTTTAATCCAAATGTAACGACGCTAATTGTTGATTCCAGCCTCTCTTTTAAAGCAGGTTTAAACGTGGATACAGATGCGGCCCTTATAGAGCAAGAAGAAAAAAAAAATATCACAACACACATCATGTAAAAGCCAAACGATTCAACCCGGAGGATGATGTGAATAAATCGTCCTGTAGCCGAGCGAAGCACGTTAATGTCTGCCGCGGCCGCCTCAGACCTACCTGAAATGTGCCAAAGCTTTTTCCTTTTTTCCAATTTGGAGAAATCCGGGTTGACTCCACCCAGCGCGCACGAAGAGACGAGATCTGTCAAAGACCCCCAAAAAATGACACCGAGGAAATCCCAGCCTGGTTTGGCTCCGATCGGACGTGAATTGTGCCGTTTCTTATCTTAATTTTGCCTTCAGTTCCTCCGCGGCGGCTCCGGCCAGCGTGAGTCGTGCGTATCGGTGTGGGAGGATGATGGGAGCGCAGAGGTCTGGGTGCTGCCGGACCTGGAGGGATGTTACGCATGCAGCAGGGGGGGAAACCTCCAAATGACGATCAGATCTGGATCACAGCACCAGGAGCCGCAGCGAGGAGCTTCTGCCGAACCAAACCGGCTCCAAAACGCACCGAAGATGCCTATTACTCAAATTAGGAGCTGCTGTTTCTCTCTTCTCCCCCACCCCCAGTTTGCTTTATTGCTGCGGAAGCTAGGCTGGGATCTGCAAGGCTTCCCCCTTATTCTGCTTTTACATCAGCTTTGACATCACCGGGTCCCCCTGATAGCCTCATCTAAAACGGCTGTGATCTTCAGCAGCAGACTCTGAATCTAGATTAAAAATTAGGATTAAAATGCTGCTGCACCCCCCGCCCTTCCCTTATATTGTTGCATCTTCAGTTCACGCAGGGGCTTTTCTCATTTACGGGACCCTGAACGCACCATTCTCCAGAGGTGGGGAGAGCAGCCACACCGAGTAACGGCGGTAGGGATGCACCGACTGGAAATTTTGGGCCGATACCGATGTGAAGTATTAAGTTGGCCAATACCATTGTTTCCTTTGCTTTCACCTTCATTGCAAGGGAGACAAAGAAATGTATTATTAGAAAAAACAACCTAAACTAAAATACTTTAAAATGCTTCTGTCCTGGATGTTTTTGAATTTGCAGCTGAATTGCCCGTTTCAAGGAAACATTTTAATTTAAAGGACAAAATTGGGACACACTGGATAAACATAAAATGATTTCTTATTTGTAACATGCAGTCAGTCAGTAAGGTGAATATCGGTGACAGATATATCAGCTGATACACAGAGGTTGGTACCCTTCCATAAAAAAGCACAACTATCTCTGAAATAACTTGAAACTCATGAAAGTGTAATGGCATCCCTTATTGTTTATGTTATATTTAATACACATCAGAAATTGCTTTTGATTATTGAGTCAGTTGTTTATACAGTGGTGTGAAAAAGTGTTTGCCCCCTTCCTGATTTCTCTTTTTCTTTTGTACATTTGTCAGACTTAAACGTTTCAGATCATCAAACAAATTTAAATATTAGACAAAGATAACACAAGTAAACACAAAATGCAGTTTTTAAATGAAGGTGTTTATTATTAAGGGGAAAAAAAATCCAAACCTACATGGCCCTGTGTGAAAAAGTGATTGCCCCCTAAACCTAATAACTGGTTGGGCCACCCTTAGCAGCAACAACTGCAATCAAGCATTTGTGATAACTGGCAATGAGTCTTTTACAGCGCTGTGGAGGAATTCTGGTCCACTCCTCTTTACAGAATTGTTGTAATTCAGCCACACTGGAGGGTTTTCGAGCATGAACCGCCTTTTTAAGGTCATGCCACAGCATCTCAATCGGATTCAGGTCAGGACTTTGACTAAGCTACTCCAAAGTCTTCATTTTTGTTTTTCTTAAGCCATTCTGAGGTGGACTTGCTGGTGTGTTCTGAATCATTGTCCTGCTGCAGAACCCAAGTGCGCTTCAGCTTGAAGTCACGAACAGATGGTCGGACATTCTCCTTCAGGATTTTTTGGTAGACAGCAGAATTCATGGTTCCATTTACCACAGCAAGTTTTCCAGGTCCTGAAGCAGCAAAACAGCCCCAGACCATCACACTACCACCACCATATTTTACTGTTGGTATGATGTTCCTTTTCTGAAATGCTGTGCTACTTTTACGCTGGATGTAATGAGACACACACCTTCCAAAAAGTTCAACATTTTGTCTCGTCAGTCCACGGAGTATTTTCACAAAAGTCTTGGGGATCAACAAGATGCTTTCTAGCAAAACTGAGATGAGCCTTAATGTTCTTTTTGCTCAGCAGTGGTTTTCGTCTTGGAACTCTGCCATGCAGGCCATTTTTGCCCAGTCTCTTTCTTATGGTGGAGTCATGAACACTGACCTTAACTGAGACAAGTGAGACCTGCAGTTCTTTGGATGTTGCTGTGGGGTCTTTTGTGACCTCTTGGATTAGTCGTCGCTGTGCTCTTGGGGTAATTTTGGTTGGCCGGCCAGTCCTGGGAAGGTTCACCACTGTTCCATGTTTTTGCCATTTGTGGATAATGGCTCTCACTGTGGTTCGCTGGAGTCCCAAAGCTTTGGGCTTTATAACCTTTTCTAGACAGAGATCTCAATTACTTTGTTTCTCATTTGCTCCTGAACTTCTTTGGTTGGCAGCATGATGTGTAGCTTTTGAGGATCTTTTGGTCTACTTTTACTTTGTCAGGCAGGTCCTATTTAAGTGATTTCTTGATTGAAAACAGGTGTGGCAGTAATCAGGCCTGGGTGTGGCTGGAGAAATTGAACTCAGCTTTCCAAAGACGTGATAAACCACAGTTAATTTATGTTTTAACGGGGGGTGGGGGGGTCACTTTTTCACACAGGGCCATGTAGGTTTGGATTTTTTTATCCTTAATAATAAACACCTTCATTTAAAAACTGCATTTTGTGTTCACTTGTGTTATTTTTGTCTAATATTTAAATTTGTTTGATAATCTGAAACATTTAAGTGTGGCAAACATACAAAAAATGAGAAATCAGGAAGGGGGCAAACACTTTTTCACACCACTGTATAGCCATCCATCCATCCATCCACCCATCCATCCATTTTCTACCACTTTAACGGAGGTCGGGGTCATGGAGGCAGTAGTTCAAGCAGAGAAGCCCAGACTTCCCTCTCCCCAGCCACCTGCTCCAGCTCTTCAGAGAGGATACCAAGACGTTCCTAGGCCAGCTGGGAGACGTAGTCTCTCCAGCGAGTCCTGGGTTTGCCCCGGACTCCCAGTGGGACGTGCCCGAAACACCTCAAGTGGAAGATGTCTGGGAGGCATCCTGATTAGATGCCCAAACCACCTCAACTGGCTCCTTTCAATGTGGAGGAGCAGCGGTTCTACTCTGAACCTCTCACGGATGAACTTCTCACCCTATCTGTGAGAGTGAGTCCAGCAATCCTACGACGAAAGCTCATTTCAGCCGCTTGTATCTGCGATCTCATTCTTTCGGTCTTTACCCAAAGCTCATGACCATAGGTGAGGGTAGGAACGTAGATTGAGCAGTAAATTGACAGCTTTGCTTTAGAGCTTAGCTCCCTCTTCACCACAATGGACCGGTACAACATCTGCATCACTGCAGATGCTGCTCCAATCCATCTGTCAATCTCTCGCTCCATTCTCCCCTCACTCATGAAAAAGACCCCAAGATACTTAAACTCCTCCACTTGGGGCAGGAGCTTTTCCCGAACCTGGAGAGGACAATCCACCCTTTTCTGGCTGAAGACCATGGACTCAGACTTGGAGGTGCTGATTCTCATCCCAGCCGTTTCACACTCAGCGGCAGACCGTCCCAGTAAGACCTATAGATCATTGCTGGATGAAGCCAACAGGACAACAGCATCTACAAACAACAGAGATGAGATCCTGTGCTCACGGAACATGACGCCCTCCATCGTGGCACCACCTTTTGCAGCAATCACTATCAACAAGTGGTCTCTGTGCTTCACAATGAGATGTCTGCATTTGCCAACAGACTTTCAGCCTGTGTTAAGGGGGGAAATAATGCAAAAGAGATTTAATCTCAAGGGACTTCCTGGTAAAATTAAAGATAAAATAAAATAAAAAATACTACTGTGTGGTTTGGCATCATTGTGTGCACCACATTGAATATGGACCATAGAAAACAAAGGAGAGAGCTGTCTGAGGAGCTGGGAGAGAAGATTTTAGATAACCATGTTAAAGATAAAGGCTATAAGACCATTGCCAAGCAGCTTCATGTTCCCCTGACCACAGTTGAAAATATTATTAAAAAGTATAAGGCTCATGGGACTGTAGCCAACCTCCCAGTAGTACATAGACGATAGACGCAAGAGGAAAAGCAGCCCCCAGGTTGATCAGATGAACAGTGTGTATTGTAGAAAAAAAAGCCCATGAAGCCATCCAGAATCATTCAAGATGAACTTCAAGGTCAACTTGAATGATTCTGATTCTTGAATGATTTCCTTCGAATCACACCATGGGTCATGATTTTGAACATTAAAGGGCTCCATGGAAGAAGACCAGGAGGGCTCCACTATTGACAGAAAGACATAAAAAGTCCATCTAAAATGCATGCTGACAAGCCCAAAAGTTTTGGGGAGAATGTTCTTTGGACTGATAAGACAAAACTGGAAGCTTTAAAAGAAAAAGAACACCATGCCTACCGTGAAACATGGAGGGGGCTCAGTTTTGTTTTGGGGCTGCTTTGCTGCATCTGGCACGGGGAACCTTGAATCTGTGCAGGGCACAATGAGGTCTTCAGACTCTCAAGGCATCCTGGAGCGAAATATGCTGCCCATTGTTAGAAAGTTCAGTCTCAGTCGCAGGTCATGGGGTCTCCAACAGGATGATGACCCAAAACATACAGCTAAAGGGACTCAAGAATGGCTGAGAAAACACACTGGACTATTCTTAAATGGCCCTCCATGAGCCCAGATCTTAATCTGATTGAACATCTGTGGAAAGATCTGAAACGCCTTCAAACATGAGACAGGTTGAGCAGTTTGCATAGGAAGAGTGGGCCAAACAACCCATTGGCAAATACAGACATCTTATTGTGAAGTGCAGAGATCGCTTGTTGGTCATGATTGCTGCAAAATATGGTGCCACAAAATAAAAAAAATTAAGGGTGCCATCTCTTTTGTCCATGCCATTTTAATTTGTTTAATTTTGCTGCAAAAAATTGTGCCACAAAATAAACTAGAAAAGCACTCGGCGAGCGCAGACCTCCGCCAAGTGCCACAGTTCCCCCCCATACAGTGTTTGTGTGTATGTTTTCAGATTCCTTGACCATGAAAACATATGACTAGCAATTGGATTCACAATGATAGGATTAGTGGTTCAGTAGTAAAAGCATTACCTCCTTGGCGGAGGTAATAAACTGAAGTGTTGCTGTTGTGTCCATCTCCTCCATCTGCAAACTCCCAGGCTGCGGGCGTTGCAATTCATCGCACAACCGCGTACAACCCATAGGCCAATGGGTTATGCGAGCGTTTTCACAGATCACTGAAAGCAGCACTCAGGGCTTCACTGACGGATGCAAATTGGGTAGACAGGTTTTATATTGGGGTTGCGCTCCGCGGCAAAAGAGGATTTGGAAGCTTCCCCGGCAGAGAGCTTGTTTTTGCGCAGCCACTATGGCTGCCCGGGGAATTTCTGCCAAGTAATCCGGCGCCGGACAGCTGCCCGTCTCAGCTTTTGCAGCGTAGCGCAAACACAGGCACGCTGCCGGGCCAAGCCCACCACTGTTTTCCGCGTGCTTTTGTGCCTAAAACTTTGAAGAACGCGGAGTTCGTGTTCGTCAGACACGACAACCAGCGCCCTCCATTGTGCCTGCACACATGTTGAAAATGGCCGTATCTCACAATGTTAAAGAATTCTTTAAAAAACAACGCCTGAAAGTTTCATCGAAATCCGTCCAAAACTTTTTGAGTTATCTTGCTAACCAACAGACAGACAAACAGACAGACAGACAAACGCTGGCAAAAACATAACCTCCTGCGGCCTGCGGCCTGGCGGAGGTAAAAATTTAAGGGTGCCATCTCTTTTGTCTGACATAAGTTCGGACCCAGGGAACACGCACACAGGCTCGAGCAAGATTAAATGATTTTATTAAACAACTAGAAAAGCACTCGGAGAGCGCAGACCTCCGCCAAGCGGCACAGTCCCCCCCCATACAGTGTTTGTGTGTACGTTTTCAGATTCCCTGAGCATGAAAAGAT
Source organism: Pholidichthys leucotaenia (assembly GCA_020510985.1). NCBI lineage: Eukaryota > Metazoa > Chordata > Actinopteri > Cichliformes > Pholidichthyidae > Pholidichthys > Pholidichthys leucotaenia. The sequence goes on along the minus strand of CM035841.1, from coordinate 297,772,256 downwards.
ATGACTAGCAATTGGATTCACAATGATTATTTGTTTATTTGACATGGACAGTGCAATAAACAGACAATTAATGAATGACAATCAATGTGATAGTGATAGGATTAGTGGCTCAGTAGTGTAAAACGGGGCTATAAGGGACGGCGGGTTAATAAGGGACACTTTTGTGGGAAATGTTTTAAATGCAATTCTGCTTTTTTTATTTTGAGCAGGACGCTGAGTTGTGTTGTTATTGTCAAATATCCATGAATCCTTCATCAAATCTAGGCGGAAGCAAAATTAAAAAAGCAGAATTACATTTAGAAAAGTGTCCCATATTACCCCGCCGTCCCTTATAACCCCGTTTTACGGTAGTAAAAGCATTGCCTCCTTGGCGGAGGTAATAAACTGAAGTGTTGGTGTGTCCATCTCCTCCACTGACAGATGCAGATTGGTTAGACAGGTTGCCGTGGGTTTTATATTATATTGGGGTTGCGCTCCGCGGCAAAACAGAATTTAGAATCTTCCCCGGCAGAGAGGTCGTTTTTACGCAGCGCCTATAGCTGGGCGGGGAATTTGTGGCAAATAATCGGGCGGCGGACAGGTGGCCGTGTCAGGTTTTGCAGCGTGGCGCAAAAACAGGCACGCTGGCGGGCCCAGGCCAGCAGTGTTTTCCGCGTGCTTTTGTGCCTAAAACGTTGAAGAACGCGGAGTTTGTGTTGGTCAGACACGACGACTAGTGCAATGTGCGCAGCGCCTATGGCTGGCACAGGCACACTGGCGGGCCCAGGCCAGCAGTGTTTTCCGCATGCTTTTGTGGCTAAAACGTTGAAGAAGGCGGAGTTTGTGTTGATCAGACACGACGCCCAGCGCCCTCCATTGCGCCTGCGCACATGTTGAAAATGGCCGTATGTCACAGTGTGGAAAAATGCTTTAAAAAATTCCTGTATGCAGACGGTGATGCGGATCATCCCCAAAATTTAATCAGTTCTTCCTTGTACCATTTCCAACAACGCCTGAAAGTTTCATTGAAATCCGTCCAAAAGTTTTTGAGTTATCTTGCTAACCAACAGACAAACAGACAGACAGACAAACAGACAAACACACAGACAAACACACAGACAAACCCCGGCAAAAACATTACCTCCTCCTGGCCTTTTGGCCTGGCGGAGGTAATAATTAGTGTATGAGTGCGTGTGAGCAGGGTGTAAATGTATTGTTGGAGGACGGGAAGCGCCGAGGGCGAAGCAGTGCACCGTGCAGCCAGGCAACCCTAAGGGCAGAGCAAACACAAGGGTTAATTGCCAGTGTACACCCAGTGGAATTTACACTCAGACTGGTTCTTACTTGCAGGTGGTTTGTTGGCTGGCGTCGGCTTAGCTGTAGGTCTCCTGCCTGGAAGACAGCGCTCCAGTGCGCGCTCGGCGCGGTGCAAGAGGTGATGGCGATGAGGAGGGAGAAATCCGCCGCCAGGGAATCCACCTGTGCACAGGGGAGAGAGACTGGAAAAGAGGTAAGAATGATGATGGCTTACTTAATTGGTGAGGAAGAACTCAGGGATGCGTAGGCTGGAAGGAGTAGACGAGTGCTGGAATGCACGAGCATTGATGAGCAGATGGCTCCAGACCGAGGCTCCAGGCGGAGCGGGCTAAATAGCCCGAGCTTGATGAGGCACAGGTGTGCGCGCAGATAGAGCGGGAGACAGGCGAGAGCGAGTTGTGACAGTACTCCCCCCCCCGAGCAGCGCCTCCCGGTGCTGGCTTACCTGGGTGCGCCCGGTGGAACTCTGTGATAAGGTGCTTGTCCAGCACAAACGACGGGCGCACCCAGGATCTCCACTCAGGGCTATACCCCTCCCAGTCCACCAGATATTGCAGTCCGCAACCCCGGGGGCAGAAGTCCAGGACAGAGTTGACCCTCCACGCCGGGTCGCCGTTGATCATCACGGGAGGGGGTGGAGCCCTAGGAGGAGGACAAAGATGATTAGACACCAGGGGCTTAATCTGGGAGACGTGGAACATTGGACAGACGCGGAGGACTCACACCGGAGGAGGAACCCCCGAACTTCACCGAGCTTACCGTTGAAGCGCGTGGGCGTGGGAATTGGGGTGAGCCAGGTTGGTGGCCCCGGGCTAGCCTGGCTAGTGGGAGGACCGGCGGGAGCCGACCCGCTGTGAGGAGCCGGAGGGAACGCCTGCTGGGGATCCAAACGGTCCAGCCGGCGGGTAATTTGGGTAAGTTGATTTAGAATCACCTGATGCTGATGAGTGATCTGATCCACTCGAGCCTCAATGATGTTTAGCCGGTGTGCGAGCCCGCTGTTCACTGGGCCGCTCTGCTGGAGCCGTACTGACATAAGTTCGGACCCAGGGAACACGCACACAGGCTCGAGCAAGATTCAATGATTTTATTAAACAATAATTAGTGTATGAGTGCGTGTGAGCAGGGTGTAAGTGTATTGTTGGAGGACGGGAAGCGCCGAGGGCGAAGCAGTGCACCATGCAGCCAGGCAACCCTAAGGGCAGAGCAAACACAAGGGTTAATTGCCGGTGTACACCCAGTGGAATTTACACTCAGACTGGTGCTTACTTGCAGGTGGTTTGGTGGCTAGCGTCGGCTTAGCCGTAGGTCTCCTGCCTGGAAGACAGTGCTTCAGTGCTTGATGAGGCACAGGTGTGCGCGCAGCTGGAGCGGGAGACAGGCGAGAGCGAGTTGTGACATTGTCCATGCCATTTTAATTTGTTTAATTACCTCCGCCAAGGGAGGAGGTAAAGTTTTTAGTGGCGCTGGTTGGTTTGCCTCTTAGCAACATAACTCAAAAAGTTATGAACGAATTTTGATGAAATTTTCAGGAACGGTGTGTAATGGCATGGGGAACAGATGATTAGATTTTGGTGATGATTTGAGAGTGCATACCTCCACTAAGGGCTTTGTTTGTATTTGTGCAGCAGGATTACACAAAAACTGCTGTATGGATTTGGATGAAATTTTCACCAGAGGTGGTTCTTGGGCTACAGATGAACTCATAACATTTTGGTGAGGATCCCAGAATGCATACCTCTGCCAAGGCTCTTATCTTCTCACAGTGTGTTAACAACAATACTCCAAACTAATGGACAGACTTTGCAATTTTCACCAGAAGTGGCTCTAGGCCAACACACAAACCCATTACATTTTGGACGTGATTCATGAGGGATGGAAGGAGCCTTGGCGGAGGTATGCGCTCTCTGAGTGCTTTTCTAGTTGGTTTTTTTTGTGGAAGGGTAGGTACCAACAAATTTGCTGACATCTGGAACTATCTGTACATTCCTTAAAAGTAGTGTTACCTCATGATGTCAATTACTATAGTAAGAGTAGTCACAAAAACAACCTAAAACTAAAGTATCTACTGAAAAAGTGACTTGCTCACTGAGTAACAGCTAGACTACTGCCCTTTATAAAATTTTGACATTTTTCTTTTAAATGTATTTTTTCCTCTAGTAAACTGGACTTTTCTTAAATTCACAACTTTTTGTGTTAAATCTGAAACTGTAATAAGTTGCATCTTACATGCAAATTAGCACCATTTTACTCATACATTTGCAACTTTTTTCTTGTAAATGTTCAATTTTTTTTTTCTTGTAAATTTACAGCTCCTTTCTTTGAAATACTTTCTTTGCAATTTGTGAGGGTTTTCTCTCAGATGTGTTAATCTGAGTTAAATAAACCTTACACGTGTACCCTCAAATATTATCCAAATTTTACATAGAAAATACAGCTGCAAGCAGATGTAGACTTCAAGGTCTTGCATTCTTTAGCAACACCATTTCAAACCTAAGCTCTGCTACACATTAGTTTTTAAAGCAGCACTATATTATTTTCTTGTTCCTGATCATTATCCTCATAGCAGTCTGTCGTGGGCGACAATGACTGTTTCATTTAGGTCTGATCAGATTCCTTCACACAGCTCTGTCCTTAGCCTTCCGCTGCCAGGAACTCCTGTCTATATCCAACTTCTTCAAGTTTCTTTTTACAGCGACTTTAAATCTGAGCCTTGGTCTACCCTGATTGCGTTTGCCCTCGCATAACTGTGAGTAGAGTAACTGCTGAGGGAGACGCTGGTGGTCCATCCTCTCAACATGTCTGAGCCATCTCAGGTTCATCTGCATTAGCATGTCCTCCATTGATGGTAGACCAGCTCGTTTCAACACTTCTATGTTGGTTATCTTGTCTTTCCATGATATGTTCATTATGGCTCAAAGGTGTCTCATCATGTACGCGTGGAGTTTCTTCACCTGCACTCTGTAGACAGTCCAAGTTTCAGCATTGTACAATTGAGTAGCCAGTATTGTTGCTCTGTACACTTTGCATTTCACACGGACAGACACATGTCGATTGTTCCACTGTCTCTTCCTCAAGTTTCCAAACACAGCGCTCGCTCTTCCCATTCTGAGATAGTTCATCCTCCAGCCTAGCATTCGCTGAAACAGTACTCCCTAGATACTTGAAAGTCTTGCACTTGACTAGTGGCTCTGTACCAGTGCTGATCTCTTCTGGTAGTGATGTTGATAATTGGAACTTTGGTGGTTGATAAAGGCACTCTGTCTTCTTGATGTTGATTCTGAGGCTGAATTGGCTAGCTGCTCTTGCAAATTTCTCCACTAAAGATTGCATATCTTCCACACTGTATGCAACTAGAGCACTGTCGTCGGCAAAGAGCATTTCTCTTACTATCTTTATCAATGTCTTACTCTTGGCTTTAAACTGTGCCACATTGAATAAGTCTGCTTCTTTCCTTGTTTGAATGTATACTCCTTCTTACGTGTCTTTGAAGGCCACCTCAAGCATGGCTGCCAGATATAGCAAGAAGAGTGTAGGCGCCAGCACACCCCCTTGTTTCACCCCGTTGCTTACTGAAAAGTCTTTAGATACTGAACCACTCATTGCCACGTTTGCTTGCATACCTGTATGGAGTGCCTCGATCAGGCTGACAAACTTCTCTGTACAGCCATATTTCTTGAGTACCTGCCAAAGTCCTTGTCGCGAAACCGTATCGAAGGCTTTACTGAAGTCTATGAAGACTACACAAAGCGGTATGTTCTGTTCGATACACTTTTCTTGAACCTGTTTCAAGCAGAAAATCATGTCCATTGTGCTTCTCCCACTTCTAAAGCCACACTGGATTTCTGGTAGTACATTCTGTGAGATGTGTTCATTGAGTCTGTTAAGTAGTACATATGAGAGAATCTTACCAACAGTGGCTAGTGATATACCTCGGTAATTTCCACAATCTTTCCTGTCACCTTTCTTGAACAAAGGCACAATACTTGCATCCTTCCAGTCTTGAGGTACTTTCTGGGCATCCCATATCTCTTGGATGAGCTTGTGGAGGCAGTTGGTCAGCTGAATACCACCAAATTTCCACACTTCTGCCTGAATTCCATCCCTTCCTGGGGCTTTACCATCCTGTGTTGTCCTGATAGCTGCCATTAGTTCATCAAAATTTGGTGGTTCATCCAGACTTGATACAGCTGGTCGCTGCGCTAGAGCTTCTTTAGCCTCTTCAGTGAGATCTCCAGGGATGTTTAGTAGTTGGTCAAAGTGGTCTGCAAATCTGTTCAGGATCTTGTCTTTCTCCTGCAAAACCGTTTCACCATCCATAGCCTTTAGTTGGATCAATCCTCTTGGTTTAGGGCTGTAGATTTCTCTCAAACCTATGAAGAATGTTTTCTTGTCCTTCCTGTCTGCTGCAGTTTGAAGTTCCTTTGCTTTTTCATGCCACCAGTTGGACTTCATCTCTCTGGTGTACTTCTGTAGCTCACTCTGAGCCTTTGAGGATTTCTTCTTCTTCGACCTTGTGTTACACTAGGTTTTCCTGCCTAGCTGTATTCCTCGCTTCTAGTAGTTTCTTCAGGTGTTCATCATGCTCATCAAACCAATCTTGATGTTTCCTCTCAGGGTAGCCTAATACATCACTTGCAGTCTGATACACCGTATCCTTCAGTGTTGCCCATTTCTCTTCTATGTCATTCTCTGAGTTGTTGCTGTCCCAGTCTTTCAAGTTTTCTTCCATTTCCTGTGTAAGCTCTTCCTGCTTCTTTTGGCCTTTCAGTGTACTAGTGTTTAGCTTCTGTGGTGGCTTCACACCCGTCCTGCAGTGCTGTTTTCGTCTCCAAATCCTTAATCTAGATCTCAGCATAACATGATCAGTACCACAGTCCGCGCCTCTCATTGCTCTGGTGTCCAGTACATCCCTTATGTCTCTCTGCCTGACTATGATATGTAGTCTAACAAGTGCCAGTGCTTGGATCTTGGGTGCATCCATGTCTTCTTGTGTGTGTCCTTGTGCTTGAATAGAGTGTTGGTTATCACAAGGTTGTACTCTGAACATAGTGCAAGTAGAAGTTCTCCATTAGCATTGCACTTGCCTACTCCATGACTGCCTAGCACTCCTTTCCATTTCTCAGTGTCCAAACCAACTCTGGCATTAAAATCTCCCAAAGAGTATCAGCCTCTTCATCAGTCGGTACACGCCTGATAGTCTCACATAAATCACTGTAGAACTCTTCCTTCACCTCCTCTGTGTTGGTCATTGTTCGGGCATACAGTGGGGCAAAAAAGTATTTAGTCAGCCACCAATTGTGCACGTTCTCCCACTTAAAAGATGAGAGAGGTCTCCTTCATCATAGGTATACCTCAACTATGAGAGACAAAATGAGGAAAAAAAATCCAGAAAATCACATTGAAGGATTTTTAATGAATTAATTGGTAAATTCCTCGGTAAAATAAGTATTTGGTCACCTACAAATGAGCAAGATTTCTGGCTCTCACAGACCTGTAACTTCTTCTTTAAGATGCTCCTCTAAATACTTTTTTACCCCACTGTATACACTGATGAGTGTGGCATACATCTTTTGCTGTAGTGGGAGTCTCATAGTCATTATTCTGTCATTGATTGGCACTGGTTCCTCATCAAGCATTGCTACTATCTCCTTTCTAACTGCAAAGCCCACTCCTGCTTCTCTCCTTTCTTGAGTTGATCTCCCACTCCAAAAGAAGATGTACCCATGGTCTTCCAAGCTGTCATATCCAGGCAATCTTGTTTCACTAAGTGCAGCTATATCTACATTGTACCTGTTCATTTCCAGGGCCACAAGCGTGGTCTGTCTTTCTGGGCGCTGTGATGTTGTTCTGTCCAACAGAGTGCATACATTCCACTCTGCTACACACAAAGCTGCTGTTTTCCTCTTCTTTTGTCTTCCCGCTTCTAGCTTACTTTTCGCTGCCTGTCGGAGTGTGAACAGATCAGCGCGGACCTTGTAAGCCCAGGCGATGTCCGAGCCGGTATGAGTTGCTTTCTGATTGACCATTTCATGAAACTGCTTGCAAAGTATTTAAGTACCGCTAGCTTTTGCTGGACTAGCAGCACATTCTTGGCAGATAAAGGTATTATCAGTGGCAAGGACAAGCCAAAGCAAACTCACTCTAGTACCTGTTGCAGTGACTGACCAGATGATGTTTGTTTATCTCTGCTCTTTGTTTAGTGCATGTCACGATGCACCGACTGGCATAGTCCACCACAGACCTTGCGACAGATGTGTTTATCAATTTGTGAATCGAAGCTTCATTGCCTGCAGCTGCTCCATTTTCAAACGTGACCGCTGGCTACAGGATGTGTGCTCGCTTGTTCCTGATAGGAACACTGAAAAGGCCACAACCACAGTGACCACAACCCCACTCCCAACCAGAGGGCACTTTGTTGGTGACCTAAGTCATCCTCTGTGATTCACTACTATCACCTTAACCACAACACCACACAACTGCTTCAGCTCACACATTAACTTTTTCAAATGACTGAAAGGATTCCCTGCATTTAAAAATTGTGTGCTACGCATCATTTTCAAATGCACTGAAGAGGTATGTTGTACTTTAGAACAACACATTACCAGAAGGATTGGAATCCAGGTCTCCTATGTGACAAACAAGTGTCTTAACCCCTACACCACAGCATTGTTTTGTGTCACATACTGAGTTTTAACAAAATGGTTCATTGACAAGGCACAAAAGGTGATAGATATTTCATAAACATGATTTTTGGAACATTAACAGAATTGAATGAATTTTGGTGTTTTGCTGACGATGGACTTGCTCTAGGAGAATAAGGTCGCTTTTTTGGATCACGCTACATGTTCCCCAATTTAAATCCTATTGAGAACGTTTGGGGATGGATGTCAAGGGAAGTTTACAAAAAACGGACATCAGTTCCAGACCGTGGATGCACCTTCATGAAGCCATCTTCACCATACTGAGCAACGTTCTTACCAGCCTCCTGGAAACACACGCATCAAGCATGCTTTAACAAATTTTTGAAGTGATCAACAAGAATGGTGGGGCTGCTCACTACCGAGTCCTTTGACAATTTTATTTCTTCTTTTTTTTGGGGGGGGGGAGGGGCTTGAACTTTTGATCAACTGATCAACAGCCTGATTGAGTTTAAATGCAGTTTTCAATAAATTGCCTACTCTATATTTTTTTTTGTCTCCTTCTCCCGTTCCTTCTTTTAGCATTTTGAAGCCCTACTTAGAACCTGGTTATGATCCACCAGTGTAAAATGTGAATACTTGTAATTTTCCCCCAAAGTTTTGATCAGGAGCACATTTGCAAAAATGTAAAATAGTCCATTATAGCGCCACCTATGGATGTAGTGTCTTGATTTTGGGTCTCTGAGAAGTGGGGAGAATTTCTGATCGGACTGAAAACTTAACATTTTTATGTACTGCTGTTTTTGCTCCCCATGCACTTTTAGCGGAGAAAAATAAGCATCAGAAGAAGTAGTAGCAAACAATTCCAATAGGTTTCCCACAGCACAGCTGCTTGGAACCTTAACAATTAAACACTTCCGGAGCCATAATAGAAAGATGAATTCAAATGTGATTAGAAAAAAGTGATTAGTACTATAAATACATATGTGAAATTTAAAGTAACAGAGTATGATCAAATGTACTTAAGTATAACCACAGGTTCTTCAACAATTTACTTACAGTATGTTACAGTAAAAAGTATCCTGCATTTCATTGTTTATGGGAATGTAAATTAATAAGAATGTTTTGGGAAGAGGTGAGGGTAACAATTGAAAAAATAATCTCAAAACAAATCATACTGAATCCTAAACTGTTTTTGTTGGGTCTGTACCCAGAAAAGCATAATTTTAATAAAAGTGAAAGAACATTCATAGACCTCAGTTTGCTTAATGCCAAAAAATGTATTGCACTATTATGGAAAAAGACTCATAGACCAGATGTGACTCAGTGGTTAAGACAGATGTTAACAAACCTTCCATTAGAAAGAATAACATATATACTGAAATCAAAGGACATTGTGTTTGAGAATATATGGAGACCTTTTATTATGTAAAAAATTTAAACATAACTCTTGAAGAAGAAGGTGAATGATGTGTGTGGACCTTGTAAATTCCAAACTGGTGAACATAATATGTATACTTATGTATTGGATTGTCTAGACTAAACAGAGGAGCATTGTTGAAGACTTGATTTTGTTGGTGGTTGTTGGTGTTTTTAGTGCATTTTTTTTTTTTTTGTAGTACTTTAGCATTAGTGTTTGATTGTCTGTATCATGTTTGTTAAAAAAAAAAAAAAGGTTCAATAAAGATATTGTGGAAAAAAAAAAGTATCCTGCAATAAAACTACTCAGAATTTTTGGAAAACCTACATGAGTAAATGTAGCTTGTTACAACCCAACTCTGCCGTTCACTGCACAAAGAAACCGACACAAACATCATCATGTAGTAATAGTTCTTCAAATATTCATATTTTTATGTTACACTCGTAGCTTGGGATGTCCAGACACGCTTAAGACATGTATCGCACAATAACAAAATACCAAAAGCCTCTGTGATGCAAAACTGAAAAAAAAAGCCACAAAAATACCACAATTCAAGCAACCCAAGGCAATGACAATAAATTATGCATAGCTTTAAGTTATTAACAGAAAAATATGTCCTGTCAGAAAATCCATCTTTACATATATCCACCTGCTTCTTTTTTTTTTTTTTTTTTTGCATTTTCTCATAAAATACACAAACTCATTTTTGGATGGAAGGTTGTGGTTCAAGCAAACAGAAATCTTTTCATAAAGGAGGAAAAAAATATACACAATCAGTAAACAAACACAGTAACAGTAAGTGTCTTGGATGAGGAGGGGAAAAAAAAGACAAAAAGGAATGCTGATGTAACAAGAAATATTCCCTTTCTCATACACAAAATTAACACAAAGTGTGAACTCAACATCATTATTCCTCACCTGGCACTGCAGTCATCACAAAGGCAAAAACAACTCATTTCACAGCTGCACTCAAACACACTCAGGATTTTCCCATTAAAAAAGAAAAGTCCTATTGCATGTTCATGTCTGATATTGCTTTCTGGAATGGATCAATGCTCAGTTCGTGTTAAGGCCACAGACTGTTGGCTCTTCTGTGATGACATGACCAGTGACATGTTACAGCAACAAACAGTGAGTGCTGTAAATTAAGTGGGAATGTAAATAAATGCTGTGAGGATCCTGGGGTGGGGTAAAAAGATAAATGATTGATTTTGTAGTGTAAACATTTCTGAAATAATGCTATCTATCACCTACGTCTGCCTTTTTGTGATGCTGCACAGATACTAAGTATGCTGTGGATCAGTGAGGACGAGGGGCCATTCAGGAAATCACTGCTACTTCTCTAGCTGCAGGCATCTAACGCCGTTTGCTAATTGCTTTCTCTGAATTTGAGCGAGCCCTGAAAAGTAGTGAAAGTGGTTCTTAGTGCATTTAAGCGGCAGACAGTCAGTAAAACAAGAGTGAGAATGTGGGGGAAAAAAGAGCCTCTGTGGTGTTTCTAATGAATAAATGCATATCAATATTTCTTAATGTAACAAAAAAAAAGTTCAAACAAGGCAGTTCTTAAAGGAGGAGCATCATGACAGCAGATACACACACATGCAACAGAACAACACAAGCTACAGTTCATCCCATGGTCTCTTCTCAGTCCCTCTACTGAGCTCAGACCAAGTGAAGCAGGGCTGTGGCACTGGTGTTCAGACTTGAGAAGAGCAGACAGCGCAGCAGAGGGGCGTCTCACTCCCACAGAGCGGTATGTCTCCCGGTGACAGACGCAAGGAGGAGCTCCCCTCCCTCCCAGCTACTGCAGCGTCAGCAGGATGTCGCTCGCCGAGCTCGGTGCAGAGATCTGTCAGGCGACACGCTGCGGGAGACGCGAAACCCGCTGAGGTGAGAGACGAGGGTCTTCACACTTTTGGGTCTGGATCTGGTCAGACAACAGCAACTTACCAGGAATCGGTTAAACAAACTATAGGACAATGTCTCCTCACAAAAACAAAAACGATTTCAGTGGGAATGAAAGAATTAGAGACTTAAGTAAAACACACACTCAGAAATACATTTCATATAAAGTGTCTGTTGCAGCCTCGGCCAAATACCAGTCCATTTCATTTTATAAATATAAATTTATATACATATAATACTATTCTCATAACCATTTTTTATGCTGGGAGGGGTGATGGTAGCATTTGTTCAGCTGGGGTTGGCTTTATTTAAGAGTCAGAGAGGTTAAGTGGGGTTGAGGCCATGCTGATATGTCTTCCTCCCTGTCAGTGCAGACAGGGAGGAGGAGGAGGAGCAGGAGCAGGAGGAGGAGTTGTCTTGCTGACAACACACAGTCAGCCGGCAGCATAGCTGCTCAAGAAGGAGTAAAACATGGGCAGCTTCATGCGCTGCTGGTCCCGTCGACACCATGCCATCACGGTGCCTTCACTGTTAGCGGTGTAGAGGTGGTGGCCGTCACAGGAGTATGTGAGGCTGAGGCAGACGGGAGAGAGAATCAGATTGATGACAACTAGCATCACGTTAATGAGACCAACATTGTTTCAGTGCTCTGAACATACCTGATGATTGGTTTGCTAGATTTGGGAAAGGTGATCTCCCTCACTGGTTTCAAATCCCAGGTACTCCACAACCTAAAAATAATTAGGAGATATAATCCATCCTCATGTCTTAGAAAATCACAAATGTAACAGGAAACCTGCTTTTTTTTTTTTTTAACCTGACAACACCATTCTCCAGACCACCTGCGATGACATTGACAGACACGCCCTCTGGCTGGTTGGAGAAAGCCAGTGAGCAGATTATCTCTCGGCAGTGGACGTGACCAATCAGGTCACCGTTCACCGTCCACAGTCGGAGGTCACTGCCTCCTCCCTCTGGATGGAGAGGAAAAAAAAAAAAAAAAAAGAGAGAATGGAATCATAACTCACACCAGTGACCTAAACATTTCTATAACTAAAGGACAGGGAGCAATAAACAAGAAGGTTTCTTCACCTGAGTCACAGACTGTTGCGATGTCCCCTGTAGTCTCGCTGGCCGACACGGCAGTCACCGGGCTTTTGTGGCCTGTGAGGCTCTGTACATAACAGAGTCTGAAGGAGACGGAAGAGTTCAGGAACACAAAGCAAACATAGCATAATGATTTTTTTTTTTTTTTTAAATTCTCAGTTGCTGACCTGTTAAGGTCCCAGATGATACAGGTTCCATCATTGCTGACGCTGATGAGGATGCTGTACGGTTTGCACACTAACAAGCTGGTGACTTCTCCTGTGTGTCCATAGAGATGAACCTGAGATTCCACCTCCATTTCTGATGGCTACAGAAAGAGATGGACACATGTTAAAGGATATAATTATACCTCTTCCACAATTCCTGAAGGTCTAATGTAATATCTGTGAAACGCTTTGGTTAAAAAATAAAACAAAACTCAGAATTTAATTATGTGGCACCACTAATAACCTGCTTCAATGTACAATTGAAACCAAAAGTTTACATACACTGTATAAAATGACACATAACCTTTGGTTCTCACTGTCTGACATTAAATCAGACTAAACCTTTCCCGTTTTAGGTCAGTTAGAATTTCCAAAATTATTCCTATTTGCTAAATAATTTTATAGTTTTATTTTATAGAGTACTTTCTTCAAAGTCAGAAGTTTACATACATTTCCTTAGTATTTGGTAGCAATGGCTTTGAACTGTATGGCTTGGATCAAAAGTTCTGGGTATCCTTCCACAAGTTTCTCCCAATAGTTTGCTGGAATTCTGGCCCATTCCTCCTGACAGAACTGGTGTAATGGTACATATCCACCAAGGCATCTGCTGACGGAAGGTCTCTGCACCTCCTCCACATTGGGATCCATCAGGAGCATGAAAGGGGCGTAACCAGGTGAGAGTCTCTAGTCAATACTCAGTAGCCGCAAACTGCAAGGTGAGTATCACCACCTGGTCAGAGAACTTCGGCCGGTGTTCAAGCAGTATTTTCAACTACAAAAGTGCAGTTGAATGAGCTTCTTCTGCTCTCCCAGACCTGCACATCAGGTCAACCGGAGCAGGGTTTCAGGAGGAGGAGCGGACACCTCCACACTATGGCGCGGGATTCTTGACGCCACGCTACCAGAGTGCAGGCGGGGTGTGCTACATAGACAATGAATGGGAAGTGTGAAAATGCATGCCTAGGTGGACACGTACCATGGTGTAACTGTCAGGTTTGTGGACCACCTTGCTCATATATTCGTCTTTTCAGCTCTGCCCAAAAATCTTCTATGAGATTGAGATCAGGGCTTTGTGATGGCCATTTCAAAACACTGAGTTTGTCTTAAGCCACTTTGTAACTAATTTGGTTGTATGCTTAGTGTCATTGTCCATTTGGAAGACCCATTTGCACCCAAGCTTTAACTTCTTGGCTGATGTCTTGATGTTCTTTTCTCATGATTTGAATTTATTAGACAAAAAACAAACAACAAAAAACAACATAAAACACACGAGAAAAAAAACCCGAATGAGTGTAGGCTGAAGCTAATGCTTATATAGCGCCTACCCCATTACAATTTAAAAATCCATAACATAAAAATTTAAGTCATGTCAAAAATCAACAAAGAAAATCAACTAGAATAGGTTAGACAAAAAACAAAGAAATAAAAACCTTTAAATTATTTCAAATTTAACTCCTAATATTTACAATAAGCTTAATATACGATCTCCAATATAAATAATGATGCTCCCAATACGCCATTTAATATTTATAATGTATACAATAGGCATACTGTACCATTTTCAGTATAAACTATATCAATAATACTCATATGCCATTCTCAATATACACACTATACAGTGGTGTGAAAAAGTATCCCCTTCCTGATTTCTCACTTTTTTGTATGTTTGTCACACTTAAACATTTCAGATCATCAAACAAATTTAAATATTAGACAAAGATAACACAAGTAAACACAAAATGCAGTTTTTAAATGAAAGTGTTTATTATTAAGGGAAAAAAATCCAAATCTACATGGCCCTGCGTGAAAAAGTGATTGCCCCCTAAACCTAATAACTGGTTGGGCCAACCTTAGCAGCATCAACTGCAATCAAGCATTTGCAATACAGTTAGGCCCAGAAATATTTGGACAGTGACAAGTTTTGTTATTTTAGCCGTTTACGAAAACATATTCAGGATACAATTATATAATCAATATGGGCTTAAAGTGCAGACTCTAATTTGAGAGTATTCACATCCAAATTGGAGCAAGGGTTTAGGAATTACAGCTCTTTAATACGTAGCCGCCTCTTTTTCAAGGGACCAAAAGTAATTGGACAACTGACTCAGAAGGCTGCAAAAAAAAAAATAAAAAAAATAACAAGGCTGCATGGGCTTTTCCCTCGTTAACCTGTCATCAATTAAGCAGTTAAAAGGTCTGGAGTTGATTCAAGGTGTGGCGTTTGCATTTGGAAGCTGTTGCTGTGAACACACAACATGCGGTCAAAGGAGCTCTCAATGGAGGAGAAACAGACCATCCTGAGACTGAAAAAAAAGAAGAAATCCATCAGAGAGATAGCAGAAATGTTAGGAGTGCCCAAATCAACAGTTTGGTACATTCTGAGAAACAAAGAGAGCACTGGTGAGCTTGGGAACTCAAAAAGGCCTGGACGTCCATGAAAGACAACAGTGGTGGATGATCGCAGAATCCTTTCCATGGTGAAGAACAACCCCTTCACAACATCCACTCAAGTGAAGAACACTCTCCAGGAAGTAGGTGTATCAGTATCTAAGTCTACCATAAAGAGAAGACTTCATGAGAGTAAATACAAAGGATTCACCACAAGGTGCAAACCATTAATCAGCCTCAAAAATAGAAAGGCCAGAATTGACTTTGCCAAAAAACACCTGAAGAAGCCAGCCCAGTTCTGGAACAGCATTCTTTGGACAGATGAGACTAAGATCAACCTGTACCGGAATGATGGGAAGAAGAAAGTTTGGAGAAGAATTGGAACAGCTCATGATCCAAAGCACACCACATCTTCTGTAAAACATGGTGGAGGCAGTGTGATGGCATGGGCATGCATGGCTTCCAATGGCACTGGGTCACTTGTGTTTATTGATGATGTGACAAAAGACAGAAGCAGCCGGATGAATTCTGAAGTGTATAGGGATATACTTTCTGCTCAGATTCAGCCAAATGCAGCAAAGTTGATTGGACGGCTCTTCACAGTACAGATGGACAATGATCCAAAACATACTTGCAAAAGCAACCCAGGAGTTTTTTAAAGCAAAGAAGTGGAATATTCTGCAATGGCCGAGTCAATCACCAGATCTCAACTCAATCGAGCATGCATTTCACTTGCTCAAGACAAAACTTAAGGAAGAAAGACTCAAACAAGCAACAACTGAAGACAGCTGCAGTAAAGGCCTGGCAAAACATCACAAAGGAGGAAACCCGGTGTTTGGTGATGTCCATGGGTTCCAGACTTCAGGCAGTCATTGGCTGCAAAGGATTCTCAACAAAATATTGAAAAGTAACATTTTACTTAGGGTTATGTTTATTTGTCCAATTACTTTTGAGCCCCTGAAATGAGGAGCATTTGTATAAAAATAGCTACAATTCCTACATGTTTAATCATATATTTTAGTTCAACCCCTTGAATTAAACCTTAAAGTCTGCACTTCAATTCTGTTGTAGTTGTTTCATTTCAAATCCAATGTGGTGGCATGCAGAGCCCAAATCATGAAGATTGTGTCACTGTCCAAATATTTCTGGGCCTAACTGTAACTGGCAATGAGTCTTTTACAGCGCTGTGGAAGAATTTTGGTCCTCTCCTCTTTACAGAATTGTTGTAATTCAGCCACATTGGAGGGTTTTCGAGCATGAACTGCCTTTTTAAGGTCATGCCACAGCATCTCAATCAGATTCAGGTCAGGACTTTGACTAGGCCACTCCAAAGTCTTCATTTTGTTTTCTCTTAAGCCATTCTGAGGTGGACTTGCTGGTAAGTTTTGGATCATTGTCCTGCTGCAGAACCCAAGTGCACTTCAGCTTGAAGTTACGAACAGATGGTCGGACATTCTCCTTCAGGATTTTTTGGTAGACAACAGAATTCATGGTTCCATTTACCACAGCAAGTCTTCCAGGTCCTGAAGCAGCAAAACAGCCCCAGACCATCACACTACCACCACCATATTTTACTGTTGGTATGATGTTCCTTTTCTGAAATGCTGTGTTACTTTTACACCCGATGTAATGGGACACACGTGTTCCAACCAGTTCAACTTTTGTCTCATAAGGTCCACAGAGTATTTTCCCAAAAGTCTTGGGGATCATCAAGATGTTTTCTGGCAAAACTGAGACAAGACTTTGTTCTTTTTGCTCAGCCATGATTTTCATCTTGGAACTCTGCCATGCAGGCCATTTTTGCCCAGTCTCTTTCTTATGGTGGAGTCATGAACACTGACCTTAACTGAGGCAAGTGAGGCCTGTAGTTCTTTGGATGTTGTTGTGGGGTCTTTTGTGACCTCTTGGATGAGTTGTCACTGTGCTCTTGGGGTAATTTTGGTCGGCGAGACACTCCTGGGAAGGTTCATCACTGTTCCATGTTTCTGTCATTTGTGGATAATGGCTCTCACTGTGGTTCACTGGAGTCCCAAAGCTTTAGAAATGACTTAATCACCTTTCCAGACTGACAGATTTCAATTTCTTTGTTTCTCATTTGTTCCTGAATTTCTTTGGATGGCAGCATGATGTCTAGCTTTTGAGGATCTTTTGGTCTACTTCACTTTGTCAGGCAGGTCCTATTTAAGTGATTTCTTTTGATTGAGAATATATCTGGCAGTAATCAGACCTGGGTGTGGCTAGAGAAACTGAACTCAGCTTTCCTAAGATGTGATACACCACAGTTAATTTATGCTTTAACGGGGGAGGGAGCAATCACTTTTTCCATACAGGGCCATGTAGATTTTTTTTGAACACTTAATAATAACCATCTTCATTTAAAAACTGCATTTTGTGATTGTTTTATCTTTGTCTAATATTTAAATTTGTTTGATGATCTGAAACATTTAAGTGTGACAAACATACAAAAAAAAAAAGAGATATCAGGAAGGGGCAAACACTTTTTCACACCACTGTATATACCACAAATACAATATCACACAATAAACCATCTTCAATAGGAATCCATGACCTCAACGCTCATAGCATACCATTTTCAATATATATACCATATGTAAATGCAATATCACATAATATACCATCTTCAATAGGAGCTATAACAATAATACCATCTTCAATATATTTACCTCCGCCAAAGGGGGAGGTTATGTGATCATCGGCGTTGGTTTGTCTGTCTGTTTGTTTGTCTGTTTGTTAGCAAGATAACTCAAAAAGTGATGGACGGATTTTCATGAAATTTTCACAGATTGTCAGAAATGGGGTATCCTACAGGTGATTAGATTTTGGTGGTGATCCGGATCACCATCCACAAGAAAAACCGCCATTACGCAAAATGCCATTTTCGTGAATAACTACTAAACCACTAATCCTATCATTGTCAATCCAATTGCTTGTCATATGTTTTCATGGTCAAGGAATCTGAAAACGTACACACAAACACTGTATGGGGGGGAACTGTGGCGCTAAACCACCATTACGGAAAATGCCATTTTCAAAAACATGCAGGTTAGGTTAATTGGAGACTCTAAAGTGGCCCTAGGTGTGAATGTGTGTGTGAATGGTTAAGGGATAGCGCCGTATCGTGGCTGCTTCATCCATCCAGGTGGTGGATGACCCTCAATTTCCCCTCTGGGGATCAATAAAGTATACTAAATCTTAAAAAAAAAAAATAATAATAATTTTCGTCAATAACTACTGAACCACTAATCCTATCATTGTGAATCCAATTGCTAGTCATATGTTTTCATGGTCAAGGAATCGGAAAACGTACACACAAACACTGTATGGGGGGAACTGTGGCGCTAAACTGCCATTACGGAAAATGCCATTTTCGTCAATAACTACTGAACCACTAATCCTATCATTGTGAATCCAGTTGCTAGTCATATGTTTTCATGGTCAAGGAATCGGAAAACGTACACACAAACACTGTATGGGGGGAACTGTGGCGCTTGGTGGAGGTCTGTGCTCTCCAAGTGCTTTTCTAATTACTTATATACTTCTACTAACGTCTGGATTAGTACCACCCATCATACTGGTCTTCAGATTCACATTCATTACTGTCCTGGTTAAAACTGCTGTTCCTCATCCTCATATTTGTTAAAGATTTGTATTTTATATTGTTTTCTTTAAACTGGTTTATATTTTTACTTTGCTTCAATTCATCCCTTAAGCTGTTCCATAATTTGACCCCTGTTATTCTTTTCAGTGTTGTTCTTGCATACTGCATCTTAAGATTTAGTTTCCCTCTTAAATTGTATTCCCCTCTCTCTCCGAAAACATCCTCTGTATCCCTTTTGGAAGCAAATCGTTTCTTGCTTTATATACCATTTGCACGGTTTTGAACTGAATCAAGTCAGGGAATTTTAAGGCTTGCGATTTTAAGAAGAGTCCATTAGTATGATCTCTGTGTCCTGCGCCATTTATTAGCCTAATGGCCCTTTGTTGCATTACAATTGACAGTTGGATATTGCTTCGGTATGTGTTACCCCAGACCTCTACACAGTTACTCAAGTACGGTAGCAACAGTGTACAGTATAGTGTGTATAGTGCTTTTTGGTTGAAGATGTGCCTCGTTTTCCCCAGGACAGCAATGCTCTGTGCCAACTTCCCTTGGATGTACTTGATATGCGGATAACACAAATAACAAATTTTAATTTTTCAGTTACTCTACACATATCATTCATATACATTATGAACAATTCCGGCCCCAACACTGACCCTTGTGGTACCCCACATGTAATATAAGACCAGATTTATTCTGGCTTATTTGTACAAACTGTTTTCGGTTCTGAAAGTAGCTCTTTAACCAGTCCATTACAATACAGTGGGGCAAAAAAGTATTTAGTCAGCCACCAATTGTGCAAGTTCTCCCACTTAAAAGATGAGAGAGGTCTCCAATTTTCATCATAGGTATACCTCAACTATGAGAGACAAAATGAGAAAAAAAATCCAGAAAATCACATTGAATGATTTTTAATGAATTAATTGGTAAATTCCTCGGTAAAATAAGTATTTGGTCAATAACAAAAGTTCATCTCAATACTTTGTTATATACCCTTTGTTGGCAATGACAGAGGTCAAACGTTTTCTGTAAGTTTTCACAAGGTTTTCACACACTGTTGCTGCTATTTTGGCCCATTCCTCCATGCAGATCTCCTCTAGAGCAGTGATGTTTTGGGGCTGTCGCTGGGCAACACGGACTTTCAACTCCCTCCAAAGATTTTCTATGGGGTTGAGATCTGGAGACTGGCTAGGCCACTCCAGGACCTTGAAATGCTTCTTACGAAGCCACTCCTTCGTTGCCCGGGTGGTGTGTTTGGGATCACTGTCATGCTGAAAGATCCAGCCACGTTTCATCTTCAGTGCCCTTGCTGATGGAAGGAGGTTTTCACTCAAAATCTCACGATACATGGCCCCATTCATTCTTTCCTTTACACGGATCAGTCGTCGTGGTCCCTTTGCAGAAAAACAGCCCCAAAGCATGATGTTTTCACCCCCATGCTTCACAGTAGGTATGGTGTTCTTTCTTCTCCAAACACGACAAGTTGAGTTTTTACCAAAAAGTTCTATTTTGGTTTCATCTGACCATATGACATTCTCCCAATCCTCTTCTGGATCATCCAAATGCTCTCTAGCAAACTTCAGACGGGCTTGGACATGTACTGGCTTAAGCAGCAGGACACGTCTGGCACTGCAGGATTTGAGTCCCTGGCGGCGTAGTGTGTTACTGATGTAGCCTTTGTTACTTTGGTCCCAGCTCTCTGCAGGTCATTCACTAGGTCCCCCCGTGTGGTTCTGGGATTTTTGCTCACCGTTCTCGTGATCATTTTGACCCCATGGGGTGAGATCTTGCGTGGAGCCCCAGATCGAAGGAGATTATCAGTGGTCTTGTATGTCTTCCATTTTCTAATAATTGCTCCCACAGTTGATTTCTTCACACCAAGCTGCTTACCTATTACAAATTCAGTCTTCCCAGCCTGGTGCAGGTCTACAATTTTGTTTCTGGTGTCCTTTGACAGCTCTTTGGTCTTGGCCATAGTGGAGTTTGGAGTCTAACTGTTTGAGGTTGTGGACAGGTGTCTTTTATACTGATAACGAGTTCAAACAGGTGCCATTAATACAGGTAACGAGTGGAGGACAGAGGAGCCTCTTAAAGAAGAAGTTACAGGTCTGTGAGAGCCAGAAATCTTGCTCATTTGTAGGTGACCAAATACTTATTTTACCGAGGAATTTACCAATTAATTCATTAAAAATCCTTCAATGTGATTTTCTGGATTTTTTTCCCCTCATTTTGTCTCTCATAGTTGAGGTATACCTATGATGAAAATTGGAGACCTCTCTCATCTTTTAAGTGGGAGAACTTGCACAATTGGTGGCTGACTAAATACTTTTTTGCCCCACTGTACCTCTAAAGCCATACGTTTCCATTTTTCTTATCAGTATGCCATGATCAACCGTGTCAAAGGCTTTATTTAGTTCCGAGAACATTCCCACTGTACATTTCTTCTTATCAATACTGCCAAATATTTCTTCTATCAGGTCAGTCAGTGCTCGGGCTGTTGATCTGTTATTCCTAAAACCATACTGGCTATCTGTTAACAAGTCATGTTTATCTACAAAATTGTCAAATCTGTTTAAGAATAGTTTTTCCAATATTTTCGAGAATTGGGGTAATACCGAGATTGGCCTGTAGTTAGTAAAGTGGTGTATGTCTCCTGCTTTGTGAATTGGAACAACTTTTGTGACTTTCATCAGTTGTGGAAACACTCCATTTTGGAAGGACAAGTTAAATAAATAAACTAATGGTTTTATAATTCCGTTGATCACATTCTTTACTGTTTGCCTGTCAATATCATTAAAGTCTGCACTGGTTTTGTTGTTAAAGCCACTGATTATGTCATAGATTTCTCTCTCTTCTACCAGTCTTAAATACATTGAGTTGTTTCTCTCAACGTAATCTGAGGTATCTTTTTCAGTCCCATCCACCTTTATCCCCCCTGCCAGTTTTGGTCCAATATTTACAAAAAAATGTATTAAATTAATTTACAATTTCATCCTTATCATTAATCTTGTTGTTATCTATAAAGTACTGCAGATATCCTTTGTTGCCATTTCTATTTTTAATTATACTATTTAATACGTTCCATGTACCTCCTGCATTATTCCTATTATATTCTAATGTATTTATAAAACATCCTTTTTTACAAATTTTCATTATATTGATTAGTTTATTTTTATATTTTTTATACTTGTTTTCTGATTCTGTGGTTCTATTTTTTTTAATAAATTCTCTATATAGAGTATTCTTTTTTTTGCAGGCATTTTGTAGTCCCTTAGTCATCCACGGTCTTTCAGTGTACTTTGACTTCCTGTTATGTTTTACTACTGGGCAGATTTTATCATAGAACATTTTAAATATATTTAAGAATGCTTCATAAGCTTTATTTACTTCCCTTTTCTTATATACAGCATTCCAATTTTGCTTTAGTAGTTTTTTTTTCTGTTCTGATTCTTTTGTATATGGTCTTACTCTCTTCCCTATTCTCATAGTTGCAATTATACGAAGCAAAAACTGGTAGGTGCCACGCCCGTACTTCACAGACAGGATGGTGTTCTCAGGCTTGCAAGCTTCCCTCTTTTTCCTCCAAATGTTAAGGATGGTCATTATGGTCAATCAGTTCAATTTTAGTTTCATCAGTCCACAGGACATGTCTCCAGAAGTTAAGGTCTTTGTCCCTGTGTACATTTGCAAACTGCATTCTGGCTTTTTTATGTTGCTTATGGAGTAATGGCTTCTTCCTTGCCGAGTGGCCTTTCAGTCCATGTCGATACAGGACTTGTTTCACTGTGGATAATGACACTCTTTTACCAGCAGCTTCACAAGGTTTTTTGCTTTTGTTCTGGAGTTGATACGCATATTTTGCAGCAAAATCCATTCATCTCTGGGACACAGAACCTGTCTCCTTCCTGAGTGGCATGATGGCTGGACATTCCCATGGTGTTTATACTTGTATGTAATTGTTTGGGCAGATGAACGTGGCACCTTCAGGTGTCTGGAAATTGTACCCAAGCATGAACCAGACTTGGAGGTCCACAGTTCTCTTCCTGATATTAGTGTATGCAAATTTCTGACTTTAAAGAAAATAATAAAAAAAAATGTATATAAAAAATAATTTAGCAAATATAAAAATTGATTGCCAATGGAACTAATTTTGGTAATCCTAACTGACCTAAAACAGGAAAAGTTTAGTCTGATTTAACATCAAACAGTGAGGGGGAAAAAAAGGTTATATATGTTTTTATATATATATATATATATATATATATATATATATATATATATATATATATACAGTATATATACTGTATATATACACACTACCGTTCAAAAGTTTGGGGTCACTTAGAAATTTCCTTATTTTTGAAAGAAAAGCACTGTTTTTTTCAATGAAGATAACTTTAAACTAATCAGAAATACACTCTAATATCTAATATACATTGCTAATGTGGTAAATGACTATTCTAGCTGCAAATGTCTGGTTTTTGGTGCAATATCTACATAGGTGTATAGAGGCCCATTTTCAGCAACTATCACTCCAGTGGACTTCCGGTTATGGCTGCCACGTAGGACGGACGTGTCTCGCTCTGCTCTGCTCCTGGAGAAAAAAAATCGGCAAATAACTCTCTCATTTGGGACAGAACGTATCCCAGCATTTGGGCGAGGATATGTCGGCGAAGCCTAAGGCTGGAAAACCAGGAAAAGGAAAAAGCGAGCCGCCGAAACAGTCCAAATTAACGGACTTTCAGGTCTGTGACGCAGCAAACAAAACTCCATATATGGCGGAGGAGGCTGGCGGCGGTGCGATGTCTGCGGGGAATGGCGCAGATGTGCTGATGGCTGCCATGAGTTCAATGAGAGCGGACTTTTCCTCTAGATTTGATGGGATTATGACAGCGTTGGAAGGAATAAGAAAGGAATTGGGTGACTGTGTAGAACGAACGGCGCAGATGGAGCTCTGTCTCGCTAGTGCTGAAGATGACGTCACCCGTCTTCAATTAAAGGTGCGCACTTTGGAAAAAAAAATAAATCTCTGGAAGATAATATTTTGGATTTGGAATCTCGGTCGAGACAGAATAATTTGAGGCTGGTGGGTCTTCCAGAGGAATCAGAAGGTCGGGACGTATGTTCCTTTCTGGAAAAGTGGATTCCGGAGGTGCTGGGCAGCGAGGAGTTGCAATCAGCAGTGGTTCTGGAAAAAGCACATCGTATTGGCCCACGGAGAGATAAGGGACCGCCGAGGACCTTAATTATGAAGTTTCTTAGCAACAGAGACAGGATGAAGATCTTCAACGCTGCACGTGCTAAAGGAGAGATTAAACACCAGGACCAGCAGGTGCGGTTCTACCCAGATTTGGCCACAGGAATCCAGCAATTGAGGAAGCAGTTTGATCCCGTACGTAAGGAGCTGCGCAACCTTGGGATTCGTCATGGTGTAATCTATCCTGCGAGACTGTTGACCACGTATGAGGGCAGAACCCACATCTTCAAGACCCCAGAGGAGGCGCAGGAGTTCATCAAGAAGATCAAAGAAGAAGAAGAGACTGGTGGGAGCTAAGCATGAACAAAATATAAGGTAGAATAATTAAGCATTTGCACAGGCATCTGACTGACTTGAAGTAAATAGTAAGTTTACAAAATATAGATTGTATTATATATTAAAAAAACAAAACAAAAACAAAACAAACAAAAAAAAAAACTATGATGTACAAAGTTGTTAAAAATTTTGGAGTTAAGTTGGAAAACTACAGAGGAGAGTTAATTTATGTCATTAAAAGCAGTAGAGTTAGGGTGATTGGGAGGATGAAGAAGGAGTGGCTTAGGCTGTTCCCCGTGGGTGTGGAACGGTCGATGGCTATATCGGGAGACAGAATTTTTCTTTTGATTTTGGGGGGTTTGCCACAAGTGTGGGAAGGGGAAATTTGTTTGTGTGTAGTTTGTAGGATGAATGTTCAACCACTCATGTTTTTGCTTCTCTGTATGAGCATGTTTACACTGCAAGGTAATCCTAAACTCTCTATTGATCATGGACCAAAGTATTAATCTTAATTTAACTTCATGGAATTGCAGAGGTCTACAAAATTTAAAAAAACTTGAACAAGTTATGAATAAAATAAAGGACATGGGTTCAAGAATTGTGTTTTTACAAGAAACTCATCTGATAGAGGAGGATGTTAAAAGAATTAGGAGTAGATGGCAGGGAAGTGTATTCACCTCTTCATTTTCATCCCGAGCCAGGGGAGTTATGACTCTCATACATAAATCAGTTCCTTTTCAGGTGAAAAATGTAATTGGAGACAAATTTGGAAGATATGTAATCATTCAAGGTTCTTTGCTATTAGAAAATATAAATCTTGTGAACTTATATGGTCCCAATATAGATGATCAGAAGTTCTTTGCTAATTTATTTCTCATCTTATCATCACTTACAGGGCAACATATAATAGCAGGGGATTTTAATTGTACATTGAATCCAGGTGTGGATAGATCAACAGGACTGGATTGTACGCACATTGGATGTAGGATGACTATTAATCATTTTATGAAAGAATTGAGATTGTTAGATATATGGAGAGAAATGAAACCACAAGTTAAAGCCTATTCTTGTTATTCCAGTACCTACAAGACATTCTCACGTATTGATTATTTTTTGATTTCCACAGAATTAAGGTCCAAGATTCAAAACTGCTTTTATGATAACATCGTGATTTCTGATCATGCACCCTGTTGTCTAATATATGTAGATAAAAAATTGACAAAGGAATCAGGTAGATGGCAATTTCAGCATAAATGGCTTCAGGATGAGGAATTTGTCAAGTATATAGAAAAACAGATAGACGAGTTCTTTGACATCAATACTACACAAACATCAGCATGTGTAAAGTGGGAGGCTTTCAAAGCTTTTATTAGGGGACATATTATTAGTTATACAGGATCAAAATCTAAGAAGACTCGAGAGGAGAGAGCTAAATTGGAACATAAAATAAAAAGTCTTCAGGAAAAAGTGTATGCAGGAAGTGACCCAAGGTTGGAGAATGAATTACTGATTTTGAGAGCTGAATACGACAAAAAATCAGCGAATAGAGCTGCCTCGAGTCTTCTAAGATTGAAACAATCTTTTTATGAACAAGGTGAAAAATCAGGAAAATTATTAGCATGGCAGATTAAACAATTGGAAATTAAAACACCAATTACCAGTATTATAAGTAACGGACAGGTAGTTATAGATCCTTTAGAAATTAATAGAGCCTTTAGAGATTACTATGAAAAATTATATGATACCAAAAATGAACCTGATTTAACAAAACTAAATGGGTTTTTGAACGAACTATCTATACCGTGTATTCCAAATGAAAACAGGGAGATATTGGAGTCTAAAATTAGTCAAGAAGAAGTTGGGCTAGCCATTGATAATATGAAATCAGGAAAAAGTGCAGGACCAGATGGTCTTCCAGTTGACCTTTATAAAAAATTTAAGAATAAATTAATAAAACCTTTTTTGGAAATGGTTTTAGAAGCATTTCAAAATAATAATTTACCATCATACATAAATAATGCCTTAATTATACTGCTGCCAAAACCAGGTAAGCCCTCTAATAAATGTGAAAATATGAGACCAATAAGCCTATTAAACGCCGACCTTAAGATAATCTGTAAAATTTTAGCAAGACGAATACAAGAAATTTTACCAAATATTATTAATCGAGATCAGAATGGCTTTATAAAGGGTAGACAAGGCTTCCATAATGTAAGAAGACTATTTAATATTATTTATTTTAATAAAGAAGCACCGGATACAGCTCTCCTATCATTGGACGCCGAAAAGGCCTTTGAGAGAGTTGAATGGCCCTTTCTTTTTGAAGTACTACAAAGGTTTGGACTTGGAAATAATTTCATAAAATGGGTTCAAATAATATACAATAATGCTACAGCAGAAATCCTAACAAATAATATTTCAAAACCAATAAAAATCAATAGAGGATGTCGACAAGGCTGTCCACTTTCACCTTTACTGTTTACTATGGCAATTGAACCTTTAGCGATAGCGATACGTTTACATTCACAAATATATGGAATTAAAGTTGGACCAACAGAACATAAAATCTCCCTGTACGCCGATGATATAATTTTGTTTATGTCGAATCTAAAAAAATCAATTCCAACCTTGTTGAATTTAATAAAGAATTTTGGGGAAATATCAGGATATAAAATAAATAAAACTAAATCTTCAATATTAATGCTAAATGAGACCCAGAGAAATTACCCAGCCCCTGAGGTAAATCAATTCAATGTTGTAAATCAGTTTAAATATTTAGGAATCCAAATTATGCCTAAGCTAGAATCAGTCGCCAGTGTCAACTATGAAGCCTTAATGTCAGATATCAATGAGTTAACTCAGAGATGGATGTCACTACCAATGTCGATGATCGGGAGAATCAATATACTTAAAAGTAATATTTTACCTAAAATACTTTATTTATTTCAATACATTCCCTTATCACCACCTTTAGATCTATTCTCAAGAATAAAAAAAAAGTTAGTGGAATTTATATGGAACAACAGGAGGGCTAGATTACGTTTGTCTTTATTATATTTACCATTTGATCGTGGAGGTCTGAAATGTCCAAATTTTATGTTGTATTATTGGTCGGCACAACTGAGGTCTATGACATATTATTTTTCATCAAATGATCTCCCTCACTGGACTGAAATGGAATCATACAATTTACCTTTACCTCTTCCCATATTCATATACTCAGATTCGGCAAAAAAATTACAAAAACAAGTTAAAAATCCATTTGTAAAGCATATGATCAAAATATGGTGTGAAGCTAAAAACTATTTAAAAGAACCACAGTTATTGTCACAATTTAGTCCAATATGGGGTAATCAATATTTTAAACCAGGGAGAGCGGACGCTGTATTTAAAGTATGGAATTTAAAAGGGATACAAAAGATTCAGGATTTATATTTGCCATGTGCAGACAACATAATGTCTTTTGAAGAGCTGAGGATCAAATTTAATCTCAATAGAACACATTTTTTTAAATATCTTCAACTTAGAAACTTTATTCGATCCAATCAAAATAAAGCTCTCACTCGACCTATTTATTCATCCTTGGAAAAAATGATGATGAAAGATAGTAAAAGAAAGGGTATTATTTCAGAGTTTTATAACTCATTGACACTATCTTCAAGTGAAAATTCACTGAAAAGATTAAACTACTGGAAAGAAGATCTGC
This sequence comes from Pholidichthys leucotaenia, assembly GCA_020510985.1. Lineage (NCBI taxonomy): Eukaryota > Metazoa > Chordata > Actinopteri > Cichliformes > Pholidichthyidae > Pholidichthys > Pholidichthys leucotaenia. Next base: position 297,744,432 of record CM035841.1, on the reverse strand, counting down.
AAATTGAAATTTCAGAGGAACAATGGGAATTGGCTTGTACAGAAGCTCAAACCAAATCAATAAATGCACGCCTTAAATTGATACATTTCAAATGGTTAATGCGGATGTATGTTACACCGGAGGAGTTAAATAGATATAACAAAAATATACCAGATACATGCACAAAATGCATGGAAAGTAAAGGAACCCTATTTCATTGTTTATGGGAATGTAGATTAATAAGAATGTTTTGGGAAGAGGTGAGGGTAACAATTGAAAAAATAATCTCAAAACAAATCATATTGAATCCTAAACTGTTTTTGTTGGGTCTGTACCCAGAAAAGCATAATTTTAATAAAAGTGAAAGAACATTCATAGACCTCAGTTTGCTTAATGCCAAAAAATGTATTGCACTATTATGGAAAAAGACTCATAGACCAGATGTGACTCAGTGGTTAAGACAGATGTTAACAAACCTTCCATTAGAAAGAATAACATATATACTGAAATCAAAGGAAATTGTGTTTGAGAATATATGGAGACCTTTTATTGATTATGTAAAAAATTTAAACATAACTCTTGAAGAAGAAGGTGAATGATGTGTGTGGACCTTGTAAATTCCAAACTGGTGAACATAATATGTATACTTATGTATTGGATTGTCTAGACTAAACAGAGGAGCATTGTTGAAGACTTGATTTTGTTGGTGGTTGTTGGTGTTTTTAGTGCATTTTTTTTTTTTGTAGTACTTTAGTGTTAGTGTTTGATTGTTTGTATCATGTTTGTTAAAAAAAAAAAAAGGTTCAATAAAGATATTGTGGAAAAAAAAAAACTATCACTCCAGTGTTCTAATAGTACAATGTGTTTGCTCATTGTGTCAGAGGCTAATGGATGATTAGAAAACCCTTGTGCAATCATGTTAGCACAGCTGAAAACAGTTAGCTGGTTAGAGAAGCTATAAAACTGACCTTCCTTTGAGGAGGTTGAGTATCTGGAAAAAATTATTATTTCAAATACAAATCATTATTTCTAACCTTGTCAATGTCTTGACTATATTTTCTATTCATTTTACAACTCATGGTGGTAAATAAGTGTGACTTTTCATGGAAAACACAAAATAATTGTCTGGGTGACCCCAAACTTTTGAACGGTAGTGTATATATACAGTATATATATAATGTAAACTTCTGGTTTCAACTGTATCTCTTTGAATACGAATTACCCCCAGTTTATCCCACATTCCCTCCTTTGTCACTTCTGGGAGGTCTTTCATTGAGGCCACAGCAATCTTCTGTACACACGTTGACAAAATTGTTGGTACCCCTCTGTTAATGAAAGAAAAACCCACAATGGTCACAGAAATAACTTGAATATGACAAAAGTGGTAATAAATAAAAAGTCTATGAAAATTAACCAATGAAAATCAGACAATGCTTTCGAATTGTGGTTCAACAGAATTATTTTAAAAAGCAAACTCATGAAACAGGCCTGGACAAAAATGATGGTACCCTTAACTTAATATTTTGTTGCACAACCTTTTGAGACAATCACTGCAATCAAATGATTTCTGTAACTGTCAATGAGACTTCTGCACCTCTCAGCAGGTATTTGGCCCACTCCTCATGAACAAACTGCTCCAGTTGTCTCAGGTTTGAAGGGTGCATTCTCCAGATGGCATGTTTCAGTTCCTTCCACAAATGTTCAATAGGATTTAGATCAGGGCTCATAGAAGGCCACTTTAGAATAGTCCAATATTTCACTCTTAGCCATTCTTGGGTGTTTTTAGCTGTGTGTTTTGGGTCATTATCCTGTTGCAAGACCCATGACCTGTGACTGAGACCAAGCTGTCTGACACTGGGCAGCACATTTTTCTCTAGAATACCTTGATAGTCTTGAGATTTCATTGTACCCTGCACAGACTCAAGACACCCTGTGCCAGATGCAGCAAAGCAGCCCCAGAACATAATAGAACCTCCTCCATGTTTCACAGTAGGGACAGTGTTCTTTTCTTGGTATGCTTCATTTTTGCGTCTGTGAACATAGAGCTGATGTGCCTTGCCAAAAAGTTCCAGTTTTGTCTCGTCTGTCCATAGGACATTCTCCCAGAAGCTTTGTGGATTGTCAACATGCAGTTTGGCAAATTCCAGTCTGGCTTTTTTATCATTTGTTTTCAACAGTGGTGTCCTCCTCGGTCGTCTCCCATGAAGTCCACTTTGGCTCAAACAACGATGGATGGTGCGATCTGACACTGATGTACCTTGACCTTGGAGTTCACGTTGAATGTGTTTAGAGGTTGTTCTGGGCTCTTTTGTTACCATTCGTATTATCCGTTTCTTCCATTTTTCATCAAGTTTCCTCCTGCGGCCACGTCCAGGGAGGTTGGCTACAGTCCCGTGGATCTTAAATTTCTGAATAATATGTGCAACTGTAGTCACAGGAACATCAAGCTGCTTGGAGATGGTCTTATAGCCTTTACCTTTAACATGCTTGTCTATAATTTTCTTTCTAATCTCCTGAGACAACTCTCTCCTTTGCTTCCTATGGTCCATGTTTAGTGTGGTACACACCATGTCACCAAACAGCACAGTGACTACCTGTCACCCTTTAAATAGGCCGACTGACTGACTACAAGTTTTTAGACACCTGTGATGTTAATTAGAGGACACATCTTGGTTGAACATGTCCCTATGGTCACATTATTTTCAATCTTTTCTAGGGGTACCATCATTTTTGTCCAGGCCTGTTTCATGAGTTTGTTTTTTAAAGTAATTCTGTTGAACCACAATTCAAAAGCACTGTCTGATTTTCACTGGTTAATTTTCATAGAATTTTTATTTATTACCACTTTTGTCAGATTCAAGTTATTTCTGTGACCATTGTGGGTTCTTCTTTCTTTAACAGAGGGGTACCAACAATTTTGTCCATGTGTGTATGTGACCACTGTATCCATCGTTTCAATTCAATTCAACTTTATTTAAATAGTGCCTATTTATACCACGTTCCAAATTATTATGCAAATAGGATTTTAGTGTCATAAACATTCCATTTTTTGTTTTTCAATTCAACTCATGGATGGTATTGTGTCTCAGGACTCTTTGGATCATTGATATCAATCTCAGACACCTGCCATAATTAGTTTGCCAGGTGAGCACGTTTAAAGGAAAACTACTTAAGAAGGATGTTCCACATTATTAAGCATGCCACAGGTGTCAAGCAATATGGGAAAGAAAAAGGATCTCTCTGCTGCCGAAAAGTGTCAAGTAGTGCAATGCCTTGGACAAGATATGAAATCATTAAATATTTCATGAAAACTTAAGCGTGATCATTGTATTGTGAAGAAATTTGTGGCCGATTCAGAGCACAGACAGGTTTGTGCAGATAAGATTAGATTAGATTAAACTTTATTGTCATTACACATGTATGAATACAAGGTAACGAAACACAGTTTAGCATCCAATCAGAAGTGCAAAGGACAGCAGTGCAGTATATACAGTAATTGACAGTATGTGCAATTTAAGCAAATATATGCAAATATATGCAGCAGTGCAGAAAGTTAAGAGTACTGTTATGTGCAAATAATGTACAATAAGTTAGATGGGCAGTTATGTACAGGTGAGGATGGTAAGAGAGTCAGCGGGGAACTAAGTTCAATAACGTGACAGCTGTTGGAAAGAAACTGTTCCTAAACCTGCTGGTTCTAGTCCGAAGGCTTCTGAAACGCCTTATGGAGGGGAGAAGCTGGAACAGTCCATGAGCAGGATGGTTGGAGTCCCTAAGAATGCTGCGTGCCCGGCGCAGACATCTTTTCCTGTAGACGTCCTCTATAACTGGAAGTGGAGTCCCTGTGATGCATTGGGCGGTTTTCACCACCCGCTGCAGCGCCTTACGGTCAGCGACAGAGCAGCTCCTATACCAGACTGTGACACAGTTGGTCAGGATGCTCTCTATCACGCAGCGGTAGAAGTTGCCCAGGATGTCAGTTGACAGATGGTTCTTCTTCAGTGTCCTCAAGAAGAAGAGGCACTGATGGGCCTTCTTGATCAGGCTGGTGGTGTTAACTGACCAGGACAGGTCCTCCGAGATGTGGGTCCCCAGGAATTTGAAGCTGGGGACACGTTCAACAGCTATGCCATTGATATGGATGGGGTCATGTGTCTCTCCCCTCTCCTTCCTGTAGTCCACTATGAGCTCCTTAGTTTTGCTGGTGTTAAGGAGCAGGTTATTGTCAGCGCACCAAGTAGCCAAGTGCTCAACCTCTGCCCTGTAATCTGACTCATCATTGTCCCTGATGAGTCCGATCACCGTGGTGTCATCTGCGAACTTTATGATGGAATTGGATCCATGCATAGGCCTGCAGTCATGGGTGAAGAGGGAGTAGAGGAATGGGCTGAGCACACAGCCCTGTGGTACACCAGTGTTGAGTGTGATGACGGAAGAACGGTTGGGGCTTGACCTAACATGCTGGGGTCTGTTGGTCAGAAAATCCACGATCCAGTTGCAGGTGGAGGTACTGATTCCCAGGTCCCCAAGTTTAGTGATCAACTTGGAGGGGATAACTGTGTTGAATGCTGAGCTGAAGTCAACAAACAGCATTCTTGCGTAGGTGTTCTTGTCATCCAGGTGTGAGAGTACATAGTGCAGTGCTGTAGAAACCGCATCCTCTGTACTCCTGTTGCTCCAGTAGGCAAACTGGTGAGGGTCCAGTGTAGGGGGCAGGCATTTTTTGAGCTGTGCCAAGACCAGTCGCTCAAAGCACTTCATGACTATGGGCGTCAGTGCCACAGGGCGATAGTCATTTAGGCACGATGGTGTTGAATGTTTCGGCACTGGTACTATAGAAGTGGTCTTGAAGCACGCTGGTACCATGGCCTGGGCCAGGGACAGGTTGAAGATGTCTGTGAAGACCCCTGCCAGCTGCTCAGCGCATGCCCTCAGCACACGCCCAGGAATGCCGTCAGGGCCAGCAGCCTTACGTACGTTGACATGACTCAGTACATTACGGACATCGGTGTGGGTGAGTGTGAGGTGGTGGAGGTTGTCAGAGGGTGGGAAATTGATGTTCTTTTCGTTATTGTCCTTGTCAAACGAGCATAGAAGTCATTTAGCTCATTGAGAAAGGACACAGTCATGGCTATAGGTATGGAGTTGCTGGGCTTATAATCAGAGATAGCTTGAATGCCCTGCCACATGCGTCGGGGGTCAGAGTCCCCAAAATGTTCCTCCACCTTCAGCTTGTAGCTGTGCTTGGCCTTCTTGATGCCCCTCTTCAGATCTGCCCTGGATGAACTGTAGGCCTATGCGTCACCAGATCTAAAGGCATTGTTACGTGCCTTTAGCAGAAGCTGGTAGGCCCCTTTAGGGTCCCTGAATGTGTGAAAATGACCTTAGCAAAATATACAGAGTTTCTGACTGACCACTTTCTTCTATGGTACAAAAAGAAGAACCGTGCCTTCCGTAGCAAAATTATCTTCATGCATGACAATGCACCACCTCATGCTGCAAAGAATACCTCTGTGTCATTGGCTGCTATGGGCATAAAAGGAGAGAAACTCATGGTGTGGCCCCCATTCTTCCCTGACCTCAACCCTATTGAGAACCTTTGGAGCATCCTCAAGCAAAAGATCTATGAGGGTGGGAGGCAGTTCACAACAAAACAGCAGCTGTGGGAGGCTATTCTGACACCTTGCAAAGAAATTCAAGCAGAAACTCTCCAAAAACTCACAAGTTCATCGGATGCAAGAATTGTGAAGGTTATACCAAAGAAGGGGTCCTATGTTAACATGTAACTTGGCCTATTAAGATGTTTTTGATTGAAATAGTTTTTGATTTCAGTAAATATGACCTAATGCTCCAAATTCAACAAATGACCATTTTCAGTTCTTTACAACCAATAAAATGTTGTGAAACACTGTTGTGCATAATAATTTGGAACAGTGCACTTTGAGTTTTTTTATTTTTGAAAAAAAAAATAGTTATCATTGGAAGGTTTGTTCAATAAAATTTGAATTATGCTCTAACGGTTGATGACTTGAAAATTATACTGACTGTCAACTGCATCGACTAGGAAAATCAGAGACAAATATCATTTGCATAATAATTTGGTTTTTTTTTTTTTCACACATAAAGAGTTGTTCAGAACTCCTTATACAAAGATATAGAGTGATGATAATCAAGTCAGTGGCGGTAATGCACCTGTAAGCTGGTTGCCAACTGCCAATCAAATCAAAAAGAAGAAGAAGAAGGAGGAATGCGGTGTATTTCTCTGCTTCCCATTCATTGTCTATGTGAAACGCAAAGCATTTGGCTGATGTGGTGAGATTTGGGCTGCAGTGTGTCGAGTTGCCTGTACCCCTCATTTTTTTTTTTTTTTTTTTTTTTTGTTACTTATTTGTACCCGTAGGTAGACATGGTTTGCAGTCTGGTGACAAGCCACCGGCTGCTGGTCGCTGCGTGCGCGAGCGCCCTAAACCTACATGTTTTGGTATGCGGGAGGAAACCGGAGAAATCCCGGAGTAAACCCGCGCAACACGGGGAGAACATGCAAACTCCACACAGCTCACTGTTGGTCGGGGGCTGGGATCGAACCCACGATCTCATGATCCCCGTGGTCCCCCGGCCGAGGGTAAAACTGTGCTGCCACAGTGCTAAACCACTGCGCCACCGTGCAGCCCATTTGCATAAAGCTGAAATTAGTCAACATTATGCAAATGAGTTCCAACACCTGGCATGCGTTGGCCGTTGCAATGTCGTCCTAAACATTTAAATTAGCGGTTGCTGATGTCAAATAACAATGAATTCATTAGCTGCACCTATTATTTCTCACCTCAAATGCTGCTAGATACACTTTTCGCTGGTTTGTTTTAAAGATATCAGACAGAGTTTAACTCACAATCCGCCATGTTGTTGGAGAGCTCAAATCCATGAAAGGCCATCCCTGGCTGAATGTGTTGACCAATCAGGTGCAGTCTTTTTTGTGTTCTCAGCAATAGGACCTATGAGAGTCTTTCCCTTGGGACAGAGCTTTTGACTATTAGTTTTACACTATGTCAATCATTATCTGTCACTGCACCTGGCTGCATCTTATCCCCACATTCAACGCATGACCCCACGCAATTTCTTCTATCAAAAACAAACCAGTGGACAGACACGTACCATAAGGCCAGAGCCCTTGGCTAATGTCATCTGACTTGCTCTGTTTTCAGAGCATCCAAGTTCATTGGAATATCTGCACTAACTAATGAAAAATTGAGTAGAAGACCGTAAAAACCCAAAACTAGACTGATGCCTGAAAGACACACACACAGCCTTATTCCAAAAGGGATTAAATTCATTTTTCCCTCAAAATTCTACACACAATACCCCATAATGACAATATGAAAATAAAGTTTGTTAGATTTTTGTAAATTTATTAAGATAAGCCTTTATTAGTCCCACAATGGGGAAATTCCAGGATTGCAACAGCACAGGGATAGCAACACTCAGAGCAATAATTTAGAAGATAAGAAAATAAGAGCAGTGAATATACATATGTACACATAAATATATAAATATATACACACAGTGCGGAGCATTGTAGCTAGATGCAATAAACAGCATAACCGTCTACTTAGTTATCCTACATCGTATGAATATGTGCCCATACATACTACCTCCGTAGCGACTGATATTGTCCTAGTTGTATACTGGAGGGGACCATTTGTGTAAGTCTGTTGAATCTTTTGCATTCAATACTATTAGGTTGTCACGTTTTTTTGGCCATCTCTGTGAGCAGCCCTGCTTAGGTTATAAAGTCTGACAGCCGTAGGTAGGAAGGACCTGCGAAACCTCTTGGTCGCACACCTAGGATGATGTAGTCTGCTGCTAAATGAGCTCCTCAGTGCGTTCAGTATGTCCTACATAGGGTGGGACTCGGACTCCAGCAGAGATGACAGTTTAGCCACCATCCTTCTCTCTCCTATCTCCTCTACTGGGTCAAGGCGTTGCCCCAGGACAGAGCTAGCTTTCTTGATCAGTTTGTTCAGTCTCTTCCTATCGGCTGCTGTAATGCCACTGCCCCAGCAGACCACTCCCAAAGTGATGGCTGATGCCACCACCGTGTCATAGAATGTCTTCAGGAGCACCCCTTGTACACCAAAAGACCTGAGCCTCCTCAGTAGGAACAGCCTGTGCTGTCCCTTCTTATGGAGTGCGTCGATATTGTGTGACCAGTCTAGTTTATTGTTCAGATGAACACCCAGGTACTTGTAGGATGTCACCATCTCAATGTCTGTTCCCTGTATGTTTACTGGTGCTGTGAGGGGTTGTCCTTGCCTGCGGCAGTCCACCACCAGCTCCTTAGTTTTCCTTGCGCTGATCTGGAGGCAGTTCCGATGGCACCAGTCCACGAAATCCTGGATAAGTCCTCTGTACTCAGCTTCATCTCCGTTGGAGATGAGGCCGACGATCGCAGAGTTGTCAGAGAACTTCTGTAGATGGCAGTGTGTTGTGTTTTATTAAAAATAAAAAACTAAGAAATCATATGTACATAAGTATTCACAGCCTTTGCCATGAAGCTCAAAATTGAGCTCAGGTGCATCTTGTTTCCATTGATTATCCTTGAGATGTTTCTGCAGCTTAATTGGAGTCCACCTGTGGTAAAATCAGTTGATTGGACATGATTTGTAAAGGCACACACCTGTCTATATAAGGTCCCACAGTTGACAGTGCATGTCAGAGCACAAACCAAGCACAAAGTCAAAATAATTGTCTGTAGACCTCTGAGACAGGATTGTCTTGAGGCACAAATCTGGGGAAGGGTACAGAAAAATTTCTGCTGCTTTGAAGGTCTCAATGAGCATAGTAGCCTCCATCATCCATAAATGGAAGACGTTCAGAACCACCAGGACTCTTCCCAGAGCTGGCTGGCCTTTTAAACTGAGCGACTGGGAGAGAAGGGCCTTAGTCAGGGAGGTGACCAAGAACCCGATGGTCACTCTGTCAGAGCTCCAACACTCCTCTGTGGAGAGAGGAGAACCTTCCAGAAGGACAACCATCTCTGCAGCAATCTACCAATCAGGCTTGTATGGTAGAGTGGCCAGATGGAAGCTACTCCTTAGTAAAAGCCACATGGCAGCTCACCTGGAGTTTGTCAAAAGGCACCTGAAGGACTCTCACACCATGAGGAACAAAATTCTCTGGTCTGATGAGACAAAGATTGAACTCTTTGGTGTGAATGCCAGGCGTCATGTTTGGAGGAAACCAGGCACTGTTCATAACCACGCCAATGGTGGTGGCAGCATCATGCTGTGGGGATGTTTTTCAGCGGCAGGAACTGGGAGACTAATCTGGATAGAGAGAAAGATGAATGCAGCAATGTACAGAGACATCCTGGATGAACACCTGCTCCAGAGTGCTCTTGACCTCAGACTGGGGTGACGGTTCATCTTTCAGCAGGACAACAACCCTAAGCACACAGCCAAGATATCAAAGGAGTGGCTTCAGGACAACTCTGTGAATGTCCTTGAGTGGCCCAGCCAGAGCCCAGATTTGAATCCAATTGAACATCTCTGGCAAGACCTGAAAATGATGGAGCTTGAGAGATGCTGCAAAGAGGAATGGGCGAAACTGCCCAAAGATAAGTGTGTCACGCTTGTGGCATCATATTCAAAAAGACTTGAGGCTGTAATTGCTGCCAAAGGTGCATCATCGATGCAAGGTGCATTGATGAAAGGTGAGGACATCGATGGCCTCATTCACACCTTCACGGGCTACCTCAGCTTCTGTGTGGACAAATCCGTTCCCACCAAGACCATACGGCGTCACTCAAACAACAAACCCTGGATCAACCCTGAGATAAAAACACTTCTGAGAGAGAAGAAGAGGATCTTCAGGTCGGGGAACAGGGAGATGCTGAAGTCCGTACAGAGGGAGCTGAGGAGAAAGATCAGAGAAGGCAAGGACAGCTTCAGGAAGAAGATGGAGGACAAGCTGCAACAGAGCGACATCAGCGGGGTCTGGAGAAACCTCAAAACCATCTCGGGGCTCCAGAATACCTCCCCCCAGGCCACAGGGGGCAGGGAGTGGGCGAACAACCTGAATCTGTTTTTCAATAGATTTGACCAACCGCCCTCCCCCCTGACTGCACAACAACCACTGCTGCCTCTAAAGAAATCAAGTCCTGCTGCCCACTCCCCACTCTACCAACACCCCCCCACTCCCAACACACAGCCCCCCATCCTGACCCTGACCAGGACCCAGGTGAGGACGGAGCTGAGGAAGATCAAGGCGAGGAAGGCGCCGGGACCGGACGGCATCAGCGCAAAGCTCCTCAAGTCCTGTGCAGACCAGCTGTGTGGGATTGTGACGTATATCTTCAACATGAGCCTGAAACTGGGGAGGGTACCACAGCTGTGGAAAACATCTTGTGTGGTACCTGTACCAAAAACTTCCCACCCCAAAGACCTGAACAGCTACAGACCGGTGGCCTTGACGTCCCACTTGATGAAGACCCTGGAGAGACTGCTCCTTGCTCACCTCCGCCCCCTGGTGGAACCAGCGATGGATCCACTCCAGTTCGCCTACCAGCATGGCATTGGGGTGGAGGATGCGGTGATCTTCCTCCTTCACCGTTCTCTGTCCCACCTGGAGAAGCCCGGGAATATGGTGAGGATCATGTTCTTTGACTTCTCCAGTGCTTTCAACACCATCCAACCGATGATCCTGAAGGACAAGCTGCTGCGCGCAGGGGTGGACCAGCACCTGTCATCATGGATCCTGGACTACCTCACGAACCGGCCTCAGTTTGTGAGAACCCGGGACTGTGTGTCCGACACGATCATCAGTAGCACGGGGGCCCCCCAGGGAACGGTGCTGGCTCCCTTCCTGTTCACTCTTTATACTGCGGACTTCTCACACAACACAACACACTGCCATCTACAGAAGTTCTCTGATGACTCTGCGATCGTTGGCCTCATCTCCAATGGAGATGAAGCTGAGTACAGAGGGCTTATCCAGGACTTCGTGGACTGGTGCCATCGGAACTGCCTCCAGATCAACGCGAGGAAAACTAAGGAGCTGGTGGTGGACTGCCGCAGGCATGGGCAGCCCCTCACAGTACCAGTAAATATACAGGGAACAGACATCGAGATGGTGACATCCTATAAGTACCTGGGTATTCATCTGAACAATAAACTAGACTGGTCACACAATACTGATGCACTCTACAAGAAGGGACAGCGCAGGCTGTTCCTGCTGAGGAGACTCAGGTCTTTTGGTGTACAAGGGGCGCTGCTGAAGTCATTCTATGACACGGTGGTGGCATCAGCCATCACTTTTGGAGTGGTCTGCTGGGGCAGTGGCATTACTGCAGCAGATAGGAAGAGACTGAACAAACTGATTAAGAAAGCTAGCTCTGTCCTGGGGCAGCGCCTTGATCCGATGGAGGAGATAGGAGAGAGAAGGACGGTGGCTAAACTGTCATCTCTGCTGGAGTCCGAGTTCCACCCTATGCAGGACATACTGAATGCACTGAGGAGCTCATTTAGCAGCAGACTACATCATCCCAGGTGCACAACCGAGAGGTTTCGTAGGTCCTTCCTACCAACGGCTGTCAGACTGTACAACCTAAGCAGGGCTGCTCGCAGAGATAGCAAAAAGACGTAACAAACTAATAGTTTTTTGAATGCAAAAGATGCAATAGACTTACACAATGGTCCTCTCCGGCATACAACTAGGAACATACCGGTCGCTATGGAGGGTGAGAATATGTATGGGCACATAATCATACCATGTAGGATAACTAAGTAGACGGTTATGCTGTTTCATTCCATCTAGCAACAATGCTCTGCACTGTGTGTGTTTATATATTTGCATATTTATTCCATCTAGCTACAATGCTCCGTACTGTGGGTGTTTATATATTTATATATCTACATATTATTCCATCTAGCTACATTGCTCCGCACTGTGTGTGTTTATATACTTGCATATTTATTCCACCTAGCTGCAATGCTCCGTACTGTGGGTGTTTATATATTTACATATTTATTCCATCTAGCTACAATGCTCTGCACTGTGTGTTCATATATTCATATATTTATTCCATCCAGCTACAATGCTCTGCACTGTGTGTCTGTGTGTGTGTGTATATATATATATTTTATAGTAATACGTACATATGTTTATTAGCTGCTCTTGCTTGCTTGTTTTTTTTCTTGCCTTCTGATTGTTGCTCTGAGTGTTGCTATCCCTGTGCTGTTGCAATCCTGGAATTTCCCCGTTGTGGGACTAATAAAGGCTTATCTTATCTTATCTTATCTTATCAGCAAAGTATTGAGCATAGGCTGTGAATACTTATGTACACGTGATTTCTTTGTTTTTTATTTTTAATAAATTTGCCAAAATTTCAATAAAACTTTTTTCACATTGTCATTATAGGGTATTGTGTATAGAATTTTGAGGGAAAAAATTAATTTACTCCCTTTTGGAATAAGGCTGTAACATAAAATGTGGAAAAAGTGAAGCGCTGTGGATACTTTCCGGATGCAGTGTGTGTGTGTGTGTGTGTGTGTGTGTGTGTGTGTGTGTGTATAAAGTAGTTTAAAAGCCACGGTTGTGCCGCTCAGTTAATTTTGCCAACTGTCTGAGTTACCAGGTCATCTGAGTCAAAATAACACAAGATAAGTCCGAATAATATGAGATATACACTCACCGGCCACTTTATTAGGTACACCATGCTAGTAACGGGTTGGACCCCCTTTTGCGTTCAGAACTGCCTCAATTCTTCGTGGCATAGATTCAACAAGGTGCTGGAAGCATTCCTCAGAGAGTTTGGTCCATATTGACATGATGGCATCACACAGTTGGCGCAGATTTGTCGGCTGCACATCCATGATGCGAATCTCCCGTTCCACCACATCCCAAAGATGCTCTATTGGATTGAGATCTGGTGACTGTGGAGGCCATTTGAGTACAGTGAACTCATTGTCATGTTCAAGAAACCAGTCTGAGATGATTCCAGCTTTATGACATGGCGCATTATCCTGCTGAAAGTAGCCATCAGAAGTTGGGTACATTGTGGTCATAAAGGGATGGACATGGTCAGCAACAATACTCAGGTAGGCTGTAGCGTTGCAACGATGCTCAATTGGTACCAAGGGGCCCAAAGAGTGCCAAGAAAATATTCCCCACACCATTACACCACCACCACCAGCCTGAACCATTGATACAAGGCAGGATGGATCCATGCTTTCATGTTGTTGACGCCAAATTCTGACCCTACCATCCGAATGTCGCAGCAGAAATCGAGACTCATCAGACCAGGCAACGTTTTTCCAATCTTCTATTGTCCAATTTCGATGAGCTTGTGCAAATTGTAGCCTCAGTTTCCTGTTCTTAGCTGAAAGGAGTGGCACCCGGCGTGGTCTTCTGCTGCTGTAGCCCATCTGCCTCAAAGTTCGACGTACTGTGCGTTCAGAGATGCTCTTCTGCCTACCTTGGTTGTAACGGGTGGTTATTTGAGTCACTGTTGCCTTTCTATCAGCTCGAGCCAGTCTGGCCATTCTCCTCTGACCTCTGGCATCAACAAGGCATTTCCGCCCACAGAACTGCCGCTCACTGGATATTTTTTCTTTTTCGGACCATTCTCTGTAAACCCTAGAGATGGTTGTGCGTGAAAATCCCAGTAGATCAGCAGTTTCTGAAATACTCAGACCAGCCCTTCTGGCACCAACAACCATGCCACGTTCAAAGTCACTCAAATCACCTTTCTTCCCCATACTGATGCTCGGTTTGAACTGCAGGAGATTGTCTTGACCATGTCTACATGCCTAAATGCACTGAGTTGCCGCCATGTGATTGGCTGATTAGAAATTAAGTGTTAACGAGCAGTTGGACAGGTGTACCTAATAAAGTGGCCGGTGAGTGTATAATCAACTGTGGACTAATGAACCAGCCAGGAGAATGGATGTCTAATAGGGTGAGTAAAATATATACAGAACAGCCATACAAACCATGTTTGCTAAGATAGTGTCAAAATAGCACAAACGGTATGTGGATTCATCCTCATATTGCCATTAAAATAGATGGGGATGAAGCTGGGAGGGTGTTATCATTCCAGTGAGCTCTGGTTTTCATGTCAGAACTGGAGACAAATTAAAACCGGTCACAAAATGAGAGCTACTGAGACCAAGACCAACCTCCCCCACCAAAACAAGACAGCGTTGTTCTTATTTTTTTTTTTTTTTTTAAACAGCCTATAGCTCTATACATATCTGTGTTAACTCAGGTTGCCTGAAGAGATTTGGTTTTACCTATTCCTAAAGCGTTATTCAAATTCAAATCAGAAACAGTAGTCAGTGAAACAAACGGGAGATCAATACACTGGCGGTGGGGACTGATGGAAGTCTGAAAGCCTCTCTGATGAGTGAACTCCCAGACCCCTAATCCCACTTATAGGCCCAGTAGAAATGTGTTTCAAGGGCAGCTGTGATGTGACTAATGAAGCTGAGTGTTTGTGCATGGCGAGGCTGTCTAAAGAGGGGGAGGAGGGGGGTAATAGACGGTGGGTGGATTGGGTGTTCGTGCGGAGGCGGAAGGTTATAGGGGGACGTCGCCATGGAAACCCACCGTGGTGCTGGTGAAGCGGTTGCTGTAGGCGGTGATGACTCCACACTTGCTACCCGTAAATAGCTGGCAGCCATCGGGCACCCATGCGCAGCTGGTCACCTGGTGGAGAGGGAGGCAGGAGGTTGGATGGAGGAGAGGGCAAGCTGGATCTTTCCAAGCACCAACTTACCTGGTGAAGCTGTGAACACTGAATGAAGTTGATAGGTGGCTCGCTCTGTTTGCTCTTGAGCCTCAGTATGTTGTCGGCGTAGCCCCAGCTCAAGATGGCTGACCATTGAATGTCTGTACTGTGCATGCTGCGCACACCTATCGAGGAGAAAGCCCAACTTCAACACAGCCAGCGGGAGATTGTGCAGCATAGCTTCCCGGAGTGATGGCTGCGTTTCTTACCCTGCTCCTTGCTGTAAATCATCATGAGGCAGAACTTGCGAGAGAGACCGCAGATGGCTCGCGTTGGCAGGGCCAGCAGGGATCCGAACCTCTCTCCGTGAGGCTGACTGAAACACACCGCAGGATCTGGGGCAGAAGGTGAGCCCACATATTCGCCCCACTTCAGGCCTTTGATCCAGGGCAGTGGGCTCTGTTGGGGGGAAGAGGAGAAAATTGCCAGGTAAGGAGCACATCATTTCACGGGTGGTGAATTAAGTCATGCCTTCCTCAGTGCACAGCAGGCTGCCTGAGTTACTCCCTGCACAGACATTACCGGGCAGACTATTTCCTTGGCTTGGTCTCTGGATTCTCTGAAGGCCAGCTGAACCAGGAGGCCCATGGCTGCAGGCAGCTCCCCCTCCATCATGAGTTTGGGGCCTGCCCTGCTGATGTGAGAGACATTAAAGAGCTGCCTGGGCGTCTGCCCATACGTCTTGATCATTGTCTCCAGGGCGCGTCGCTGCACTGGGTCTTCTACGGCCGAAACATCCATGCCAAAATAGGTCTGTGAAAGAGAGGAAAAGGAAACCATCAAATGTTTTGTCAAAAAAAAAATCATCGAATGTCATGTGAGGAATAGCAGCAACTCACAGCTGGGTGGAAGACATTGATGGCCTGGACGGCAGCTTTGCCTTTCTGCTTGAGCCCAAACACGAGGTCGATCCACTGACACAGGGTCTGGGAGACCTGGTCCGATTCTAGTGCTTGCCGGTGGATCAGGGTGAACAGACGTGGGTCATTGCGAGCCCAGGGTGGTAAATTCACATGAATGACCCTCTCTCCATTCTGCCGGACACCAAAATCAAAGCCTACAGAAGGAATAAAAAAGAGTTAAGCTGTGAGAAAGTGAAAAGTATTAAGGAGATACAAAAGAGAAAGGAAAACAATTACCCTCTCTGTTGACCAAGAACTCGGGGAGGTAGAAAAACTCCGGAATGAGCTCCTTCACATCAGTCATGGACTCGTAGGAGGACAGACGCCATGTCGTGTTCATGGAGTGAAACGTCCGGTCGGGGATATCAAAGCTCTGGTCTGATTGAGGCCAAAGACAATCTAATTACAGATTCTCCTCAGCAATTGAAAACATCCCCTTTCATGACCTTAAACACCACGCGTGCTGAATATATTTACAATCACATAAAAAGACGCCTCGGGGGATCAGATGCGAGACAAACGCTAAATAAATTAAAAAGAAAAAAGAAGAAAGAAAATGAGGAGGACTGGATCAGAAAAAAAGATGACATAACCTTTCATACATTCATTATATTTAGTGCAACTGAGCCGAGTTTGATGCAAGGTCAGGATGGTCCAGTTCTAAATCAAATTTACAAGGCTGCAATTGATGCCTGAGTCTGTAAGATATGTGTAATCAATACACGTACAGGATCAAATTTTGTATTTGATATACCCACCCAACACTGAAAGGACTGACATGTGCATCAAATAAATCAGGGGTTAGCAGCCTCCCCTATGAATAGAGCCATCGTGAGCCATTTTTAACCCCCCCCCCCCTCCAAAAAAAAAAAAAAAAATCAGCACAAAGTCACAAAACATCTGAGTCTTAAAAGTAAAAAAGTTGAGTTAATCAGTGGTACTGTAAGTAAAAATTTGGTCACTCCACATATTAAAAAGATCTATAAACTGTTTGTATGACAGAGAAAAAATTACGATATTACCAGCAAACTTTAATGCACAGTTACTTTTTATTTCATGAATAGAACAAAATAAGTAATAATCATAATAAACAACTCTGAAAGTGCAAAACTCTGGGCTTACTTAAAGACACTAATTTAAAAAATGAAAATAGGCCATGTGTAAAGGATTGGCAAAAATTCTGTGCACAACTGTATAAAGAGGCCAGATAACATTAGCAGTATGGGAGCTTGTTGTTAGTAATTTGTAACTTTCCTGCTTTGCAGCATCCTTGTTTGCTAATTTCCTGGTAATTTGCCAGGTAATTTGATACATTTGTACTCGCCTTTGTAACTTTCCTTTTACATTTCAAATAATATTCTTTCAAATTTGGCATTTTTTCCTCTTAAACTGTGATTTTTTTTCCTTATAAATATATTGCCATTTTTTAAATAAAACAACTATTTTTTAAAAATAAATTGTGTTTTTTTTCCCCACTTAAATTTTCACATTTACAACTTTTTTTTTTTTTTTAAATTTGTACATTAATGTGCCCACCACTGGAGTGATGGCCTAGTGGTAGAACATCCCCCCCAACAACCAAGAGGTCATGGGTTCCAGCTCTGCCTGGGTCATACTGAAGACCATATAAAAATGGTACTTTCCACCTTCTAGCTTTGTGTTGCTCAGCGTAATAGAAGGAAAGTTGGTTACCAAGCCACAGGGGGAACACAAACCAGTGTACTCCCTGTGCCGGTCCCAAGCCCGGATAAATGGGGAGGGTTACGTCAGAAGGGCATCCAGCATAAAAATCCTTGTCAAATCAACATGCGGATTATCGCAGTATCAGGTGATGATACACTGTGGCAACCCCGACAGGGAGCAGCAGAAAGACAGAGATTAAAGTCACAGGAGTCAGTGATTATGAGCCACAGGTTCCAGACCTCTGAACAAAATAAAACATTGCATCCCTTCACAACACTTTTATAGTGTTGTGAATGTAACTTGGCCAAATCCCTTCCTCACCATCTTCAAACAGGCCAACTGGAGGAGCTTTACTGTTGAGACTCACCCTGGTAGGCGAGGAACATCTTTGTGAAGGGGGGCATTCGGACCAGGAAGTGCAGCACGGTGCCGCTGTTGGAGTAGTGTGAGCCGTAGTGGTACGGTTGGACAGGAGGCATTGGATCATCCTCACGAATCCCTTTCTTATACTCCTCCTCCAGATACTGCATGAAAAATGCATGTTGGTGTGTTTTCTAATGCAATCATCTAAGTAGTGCATGCTGCGAAGTTCACATGAGCTTACCTTGTAATTATCCACATAACGATCTTCCTTTTCTTTTGACTGCACAGCAATAGGTTTGCTTAAGTTCCTGTTTTTAAAAAAAGCACAACCCTAAGGAGATGTTTACCAACAGCCATTTCCCAGTTATTATTCATTCAAATGACCTTAAAGTTAACTTCAGAGAGCTCACTTTAACACAAAAGCAAACACATACAGTACGTAAGAAAAAACAAACATTCAAGGTCTTAAATATCGGTGGGGTTTGTACATTGTTAAGCATTATAATTTGACAAAGAAAACCATAATACCCTTTCAGGAGTTTACAAGGAGTAGAAAATCATCAGCATGACACACTAGTAGGGGGCGCATCTGACACATGTGCTGGCTGTGATGTATTCAACTACTGTACGAGCGTGCACATGCTGATCACTCAACAAACAATTTTCATTTTTTGACAGCAAATAATTTTAAAGCTTTCAAACAAACAAACAAAAAATAAAGTATAAAAACACAGACATGGGTCACATGCAGGGCCTGACATTAACACTTGCCCGCTAGGCAGTGGTGGGTAAGACAGCGACTCCCACTAGCCACTTTGGCGGGTCGCAGTTTTCTTAGACAGCATCTAAAATAAAACCTATCTGCAATGTGAGACTACGAAACTACAACTCCCAGAAGCACTACCTGCACACAGTGTGTGCTTATTGGTCCACTGTCACCATGGACAGAGTTGGGCTGGACCTCTGTAAAGCCACGGACAGTCTGCTCTGCGGATCGGTTTCCTGTCCTGCCCCAGTTCACATCGCAATCTGGTGGGAAGAAATGCCGTGGTGGGTGGTGACTTCTCATATCGAGCCCAGAGCAGAGCCAGACTCCATTGCCGTTTCTCCAGACTGGCTCCAAAGTGAACTCGCCGTGAACGAACAGAGAGCAGCCGGCAGAACACACCTGTCCCCGTTCTCAGTGATCAGCTCATCGGGGCAACTGACCCGGATACCCCGTTGTCCAAGTGGTGAGTAGCACCCCAACATCAGTTCCTACCTCTGTGGTTAAACATGAGTATTTTTTGAGCAAGAAGCACCCATTTAATGTCCACAGTTGTGCAAATTTAAGTTTTCTTACCACACAGAGAAAAGGTGACTGTACTTTGATTTGTTGCTGTAAAGAACAAATGAAGCTTCTTCTAAGGTGAACTTTCATTTATCTGTACTTTCTATTTTATTTTATTGTATTCATTTACATGCTGTTTTGATATGCAGCTATTTCATGGAAGTAAATCCTCTAAATATGTATTTTTAATGGGCTGGTCCAGGGGTGTCAAACATATGGCCCACAGACCAAAAACAGTCCACCAGGGGGTCCAAATTTTTCTGTGAATTTACAGCTTTATTTCTAGTAAATTTCTGACCTTCTGCTGATTAGAAAATTGTGTAAATATGAGACATTTTTTCTGTAAGATAAGACTTTTTTTTCTCATCAGTTTTCTTTTTCTTCTTTTTTCTGATGAGAACAAGGGACCCTTGATTACAAGGACCAAGGGGTAGGCAAAGGGGAAGGGGTAGAAATGAGAATTGGGATGGACCCCAAATCTACCTGTACTTCACTCACACATTGCAAATATTTTTCTCAACTGTTTTACAGTATTTAGTGATGTTAATAACTAATTAATCAGACAGTGTTTCTCTTGCCATTTTTATGTAGTGGTGTGAAAAAGTGTTTGCCCCCTTCCTGATTTCTCATTTTTTTTTGTTTTTGTCACACTGAAATGTTTCAGATCATCAAACAAATTTAAACATGAGACAAAGATAACACAAGTCAAGACAAAATGCAGTTTTTAAATGAAGGTGTTTATTATTAAGGGTAAAAAAAAAATCCAAACTTACATGACCCTGTGTGAAAAAGTGATTGCCCCCCCCATGTTAAAACATGAATTAACTGTGGTTTATCACATCTTTGGAAAGCTGAGTTCAATTTCTCTAGCCACACCCAGGCCTGATTACTGCCACACCTGTCCTCAATCAAGAAATCACTTAAATAGGACCTCCCTGACAAAGTGAAGTAGACCAAAAGATCCTCAAAAGCTAGACATCATGCTGTGATCCAAAGAAATTCAGGAACAAATGAGAAACAAAGTAATTGAGATCTAACAAATCTGGAAAAGGTTATAAAGCCATTTTTAAAGTGAACCACAGTGAGAGCCATTATCCACAAATGGCAAAAACATGGAACAGTGGTGAACCTTTCCAGGACTGGCCGGCCGACCAAATTACCCCAAGAGCACAGCGATGACTCATTCAAGAGATCACAAAAGACCCCACAGCAACATCCAGAGAACTACAGGCCTCACTTGCCTCAGTTTAGGTCAGTGTTCATGAGGAAGAGAGGAAGAAAGAGACTGCCATCTGTTTGTGACTTCAAGTTGTAGCGCATTTGGGTTCTGCAGCAGGACAATGATCCAAAACACACCAGCAAGTCCACCTCCGAATGGCTTAAGAAAAACAAAATGAAGACTTTGGAGTGGCCTAGTCAAAGTCCTGAATCTGATTGAGATACTCTGGCATGACATTAAAAAGGAGATTCATGCTCGAAAACCTTGCAGTGTGGCTGAATTACAACAATTCTGCAAAGATGAGTGGGCCAGAATTCCTCCACAGTGCTGTAAAAGACTCACTGCCAGTTATCACAAACGCTTGATTGCAGTTGTTGCTGCTAAGGGTGGCCCAACCAGTTATTAGGTTTAGGGGGCAATCACTTTTTCACACAGGGCCATGTAGGTTTGGATTTTTTTCCCCCTTAATAATAAACACCTTTGTTTAAAAACTGCATTTTGTGTTCACTTGTGTTATCTTTGTCTAATATTTAAATTTGTTTGATGATCTTAAACATTTAAATGTGACAAACATACAAAAAAAAATGAGAAATCGGGAAGGGGACAAACATTTTCACACCACTCTATACAGTTGAGGTCAAAAGTTTACATACATATTTACATACACCTCTATTAAGACTGGACAATATCTTTTTCACACCACTGTATGTACAAGGGTCATTTACATTTAAAAAAGTTGTACTTGAACTAAATTTTAGCATGCCATATTCAAATTTAATCATATTAAGCATAATTTTCCAACTACAAAATTGTGGCTAGTGAAAAGGCTGAGTGGCTAGTAACTGGAAAATCACTAGCCACAGTGGTCAGTGAGCAGAAACGTTAATGTCAAGCTCTGGTCACATGTATACTATTAAAATAGTAAAATTCTCACTTCACAAAAAGTATGTATATGGTTTTATTTAGTTAAACTGAAAAAAAAAACAAAACAAAAAAAATCATTTCCTGGGTTTTATCATGTTGCAACCCAACAAGCCCCACTTTCTGTTCTCAAGTTTACAAAATAAACACACTGACTGCCTCTTTACTTGTAACTGGCCCATTCAAAAACTGTTTATCAGAATGTAGGCTCATTAAAATCAGCGCCGTATAATGTTAGAATTGCATCACCCCAATAGACTTCTATAGAAACTGTGAAAGGCAGAAGTCACGTGGGTCATGGAGTGGCGAATAGTTCCAAACAACGGATCTTTTTCCATAGACCACCATTCATTTCACAGAGTGTCTGCTTAATAATCCTGGGTAAATTAATGAATGGCTGGTGTTTTGGTCATTTTAACACTTCAGTTAACAGGTAGATTTTGTAGTCTGTGATCTTGTTTTATTTTGCCAGCTTTTTATCTAGTTTATGTGCAGTAAAAGCTCAAACTTGCAATTGTTATTACCCTGTGCTAGCTCAACTAGGTAGCTGGGTCAGCCCTTATTTCAAAAATATGTTGTACAGTTACTGGGTGAAGGCACAGTTTCTGAGAGACATTAGAGATGGATAGTAACATTATATGATGGGATGTGACTTATCTTGTTCATAGTATTGTCGTAGCATTAGTAGCATAACAGGACTATGGTGGTGGATTTAAAAGACGGCTTACAAAAATGAAATTGTTCCACTTTTTTATAGAGGAAACCATGAGACTGACATGTTTACCAGCAAACCTGCTTTCAACAAGGAGGAAACGTGGAACAAGGTAGGAAATTGCCAAATACAGTTCTTTACATCCTCGAAAGTCCTCATCAGTGTCAACCCTGATAAAGGCAATGTTATTTTTAACATCCATAAATTAGCACTATTAATATTTTATGATTCTGCTAAAATAGTCTATACTTATTTGAACAAACTGTTGTGAGAAACATGATAAGAAAGGTACTCACGATGTAGACTGGTTTAATTTTTTAAATGCAGTTATATATCAAGTGGAAACGATTCAGATCTACACAACTCAATGAAATAGAAGTAATGGAAATTGTGTTAATGTTTATTTTAACAGTCAAATCAAGAATTGAATGCTAAAACCAATCAAAAATATTCTGAAAACAACTGGCATATTTACAAATGTAAAATATTCTCTTGTATCAAATAGCTCCCTTGAAATTAATTAAAAAAAATTGAATTATTAATAGAGGGAGAACATCGGTTTTCTTTCTTTTGTAATTTTTTCCATTGTAATCCAGCAAACAGTTAATTTTGACCGTTTACTTTTTATGTACAGTGGTGGGAGAAAGTGTTTGCCCCTTTCCTGATTTCTCATTTTTTTGTACGTTTGTCACATTTAAATGTTTCAGATCATCAAACAAATTTAAACATTAGACAAAGATAAAGTAAACACAAAATGCAGTTTTTAAATTAAGGTATTTATTATTAAGGGAAAAAAATCCAAACCTGTGTGAAAAAGTGATTGCCCCCTAAACCTAATAACTGGTTGGGCCACCCTTAGCAGCAACAACTGCAATCGAGCATTTGCGATAACTGGCAATGAGTCTTTTACAGCGCTGTGAAGGAATTTTGGCCCACTCCTCTTTGCAGAATTGTTGTAATTCAGCCACATTGGAGGGTTTTTGAGCATGAACCACCTTTTTCAGGTTATGCCACAGCATCTCGATCGGATTCAGGTCAGCACTTTGACTAGGCCACTCCAAAGTCTTCAGTTTGTTTTTCTTAAGCCATTCAGAGGTGAACTTGCTGGTGTGTTTTGGATCATTGTCCTGCTGTAGAACCCAAGTGTGCTTCAGCTTGAGGTTACGAACAGATCGTTGGACATTCTCCTTCAGGAGTTTTGGTAGACAGCAGAATTCATGGTTCCATTAACCACAGCAAGTCTTCCAGGTCCTGAAGCAGCAAAACAGCCCCAGACCATCACACTACCACCACCACATTTTACTGTTGGTATGATGTTCCTTTTCTGAAATGCTGTGTTACTTTTACGCCAGATGTAATGGGACACACACCTTCCAAAAAGTTCAACTTTTGTCTCATCAGTCCACAGAGTATTTTCCCAAAAGTCTTGGGGATCATCAAGATGTTTTCTGGCAAAACTGAGACGAGTCTTTATGTTCTTTTTTGCTCAGCAGTGGTTTTCGTCTTGGAACTCTACCATGCAGGCAATTTTTGCCCAATCTCTTTCTTATGGTGGAGTCATGAACACTGACTTTAACTGAGGCAAGTGAGGCTTGCAGTACTTTGGATGTTGTTGTGGGGTCTTTTGTGACCTCCTGGATGAATCATCACTCCTGGGAAGGTTCACCACTGTTCCATGTTTTCGCCGTTTGTGGATAATAGCTCTCACTGTGGTTCGCTGGAGTCCCAAAGCTTTAGAAATGGCTTTACAACCTTTTCCAGATTTGATAAATCTCAATTACTTTGTTTCTCATTTGTTCCTGAATTTCTTTGGATCACAGCATGATGTCTAGCTTTTGAGGATCTTTTGGTCTATTTCACTTTGTCAGGCAGGTCCTATTTAAGTGATTTCTTGATTGAAAACAGGTGTGGCAGTAATCAGGCCTGGGTGTGGCTAGAGAAATTGAACTCAGCTTTCCAAAGATGTGATAAACCACAGTTAATTTATGTTTTAATGGGGGGGGGGGGGGAAATCAGTTTTTCCACACAGGGCCATGTAGGTTTGATTTTTTTTTTTACCCTTAATAGTAAACACCTTTGTTTAAAAACTGCATTTTGTGTTTACTTACGTTATCTTTGTCTAACATTTAAATTTGTTTGATGATCTGAAACATTTAAGTGTGACAAACATACAAAAAATGAGAAATCAGGAAGGGGGCAAACACTTTTCCACACTACTGTATATATAATTTGAATTGTATAAGACGGTACATGTAGGTATTTTTTTCCTCATGTGAACACATTTAAAAGAAAAATCTAAAGTTTTCCAGTTCTCTAATGAACGCATAAAAACTAAATGTGCATGAAAAAGTTGCAAATTTAATAAATTATTCATAAGAAAAAAGTAATGAGCTATTTTAAAACATTTTTTAAATTTTTTTATTTCAATATAAAAATCGTCTCAAAAGTAGCAAATTTATGCAAAAATGATTCAAATTTAGGAGGAATAAATGAAAGTAATAGAATTAAAAGAGAAAAGGCACAGATTCATAAGAAAAATCTTCCTATTTGGCCAGGAATCATCAAGTATTAAGGCACAGTGACGTGTTTTTTTTTTTTTTCTGTCATTTCTCTGTAGCTGATAGAAGGTTGCTGGAGACTGGAGCAGTGACCATCGGGGCTGGTGGAAGTCTTCACTACTGTGAGCAGTGATATCACAGTAAGGGTTTGTGGGGCAGCTGGAATAGTGGAATGATGAAGGAGCTGTGGTTTGATGATGATTAAAGCGGTCAGTAAAATTGAACACAATATTGTGTAGAAATAGTTAAATGACTGACACTAAACTAAATTCATTCTAAAGAAGTTTTTGACCTCCGAAAGGACAACATGGACATGTTAGTGTTACAGGACAGGTGGGTGTGGCATATTCATAGAATTCAGATATTTTGGTTATTTTTGTGACTCAACATCATACCAAAGTTATTTTGAGAACAGTACATGTGGTCTGTCATCACATGCAGTAGAGGTTCTGGTACATACATCAGTGACCCTGGTTACATGGTCACAAACCAATTACTGGGAATAAACCAATAATGGCATTAATCAATTTTGTTGTGTTTACATGCACTGATTAAATGGATTACTGGAGGGTTAAAAACTTGAGTGAATAACCATAGTTACATGGCCACTTGAATAATCAGTTAACTCCAGAAATCCAGTCATAACCGGTTTATTCGTGTCCATGTAACCATGGTCACTGTTGGACTTTTCCTCATCTTGTGTCTGGGAGGACAGCATCAGTCCTCAGTCTGGGTTTGTCACTTTTGGTTCTTGTGAATTACTCCCTCTTAGAATGGTCCTGCACATCGATTCAGTTTAATTTCCTCATTATTAATATCACTGTTTTACTTGAACAATAAAAAAAAAATTACAATTTATGTGCAGTCATAAAAATCACATTACATGTTTGACCTCGAAGATGGAAATGTTTTGTGGAACTGCATAAAGTTTTCTGTTGTCGTAATTTTTCATTAAAGTCATGCTGTTTCTGCTAACTTATCTCAAACATTTTTTTCTCCTTTCTGTGTCTGCTGGGAACCCAAACCCATGACTGGGCAGCGGCAAGATCAAAGAGTGTTGCAACTGTCATATTATATGGGGCTGATTAAAATTAATGAGTTGGCTGAAAACTGACTGTTTTTGACAACCCCGATGTTTTTTGTGTTTAAAAACTACATATACTGTATGTCTTTGAAGGTGTCAAAAGTTGAAAATAATCTCCAGAATATGCACATTATGGGATATCTGATACTTTATTTTTGTTCTCATCATTCAGCGAAGTAGAGGAAAGTTAGAAAGGTGACTATAATTTAGTCTGATGTGCAAGTAGTAATGTGGTATTGGTTATTACAGTATATCAGTTTTCAGTGTTTTACTGGCCTAAAAGTTGGCAAAAAAGCACCAGAAATTAAAGGTTTTGTGATTACAATAACAATGGTAAAAGCTGAAAAGAACTAGAAACTCTGTGCCTGTACTATGTATCATATTTGCACTCAAGTGGCAACAACCAAAAAAACTGCCATGAGTACCTTTAATCGTCTACTGACCTGTAGATGTTTGGATCTTGCAGGTCCAGATTCTCACTGGTGTAATCTCGTAGGATGAAGGGGAACACCGGGTACTGCATGAGGTCATTGAAGGAGCGGCCAGCATGCTTGTTGAGATGCGTGAGGTACTCAAAATTGGTGATCTGACCCGAACCCCACAGCTGAGTGAGCGCTGTGATGTTCCCGTGCTCCAGCAGGTTGGGGAGATCGGAGGTCAGGATGTTGTGGTAGACATCATCTCGAAACTGAGGCCAGAGCACAAAGATGAGACAATGTTCAACAGCAGTATAGGTTAGTATGAAATCATGGACCAGACCGTCAGTGACAGACGAAATCACCCCAGCTCAGATCTCCTGACAATTCACCTTGACCTTAAGCACAGCCTAGATACAGCGCCATCTAGGACGTGCATAAAGTCAAGGTCAGTGGCCTAAGAGGAGTAATGCGTTTTAGGAAATCATATATGCCCAGATCTCCTGACCTTTGACAATGACCTTGACCTCAACCTGGATGCAGAGCTACCTGAAGGTCACTGTGAGTGAGCTTTGTGAGAATCAAGGTAATTGCCTAGGAGGAGTAGTGATTTTTCTAAATCATGTAAGTGCCCAGATCTCCTGACCTTGACTTTGACAGTGACTCCAGAACATAGATGCAGACCCTCCTGAAGGTCATTGTGAGTGAGTTTGGTCACCACCTGGGCAATTGCCTAGGAGGAGTAGTGATTTTCCGGAAATCACATAAGTGCCCAGGTCTCTTGAACTTTGACCTTGAACACAACATGGATGAAGACCCACCTGAGGATCATTGTGAGTGAGTCTGGCGATGATTGAGGCAATTTCCCTGGAGGACTAGCGATTTTTCGGAAATTACATAAATGCCCAGATCACATGACCTTTGACCTTAACCTTGTCCTTTAGCACCATTTGGATGCAGAACCACCTGATGATCATTGTGAGTGAACTTGGTGAACACAGGAATCTGTGTGGCGAGTTCTGTGAAATGTGGATGGATGGATGATGGACACCACGTCATTGCGTTAGTTACTTTTGGCTTCGCCGGAATAAGCTAAAAACTGATTTGTGCATGCAGAGAAAAAAAAAGTTTTATCTTTCAAATAAATTATCACTGAGCTCTGAAGGAAACTGATAATATAATGTTATATTAACATTTTTCTTGAACGTTAAGCCCAAATCGTAGTGGCAAAAGCACATTGGTACGTGAGTGCAGTGGACGCATTCATGCACAAACCTTATGCAGAGGGTGAGCGCTGACTAAGCACATGCAGCCGCAAAAAAGTGAACGCACGTACATGTATGCAAATGGTCACAGTGAACTGCGCATTCAACCAGAAACTCCCGCCAGAGGGAAGTATTGAGCAATCCGCCAAAACTGTGAGAACATATGTTTGCTTTCTGCCTGTCTATTTTCTTTCTCTGCCACTAAACAGCAAAAGCTCCCGTTCGTCTTGATCATCATTGTATTCACGTACCTCCATTGCTTTCACCATTTAAAACGCCCGCCATTGTGCTCTTCTTTTGTGTTTGGTTGGAAGCTGTTCAAATCAGTTCGGTGGCTCTTGGCTGCCATCGACAGTACAGGCATGTGAACTGCAGATTATTTTTACTGTGCATGCGTGAAACGCGGCTGCTGAGCAGCAGCTGCAGTGGCTCATCAAAAACCACTTTGAATATTGCTGTGTACACAAACACAGTCTACAGAATGCAAATGTTTTCCCCTTGAAGGGACTCTGATCAGGCCTTGAGACACACTATTGAAGAGGTAACTTTGGTTACTTCTGGCACCGCTCGGGTGGCAGCACTTTACAGCAGCTCTTCTTACTACTGAGCTTTTCTCACCTCTATTTTGTTACTCGTTCTCTTCTACAACTTGTTCTTGCTCATGTTACCCTATATTCACTGGACACTTCCACTGATATTAGTGTTTTTTTCACTACTTTAAACTGGGGACCCAGTGTGCTGGTTCTCTATTGTTTACACGAGATTCCAGCTGTTAGCTCTCCACTACTCAGCGATGCTCCCTGAGCAGAGAAACAATATTCCCTGTGAGCTAACAGAAACAGCAAGGATGTCATGCTAGAATGGAGTGACATGCGAGGAGGAGAAGGTACAAGCCCATTCTCCCATCCATCATCACGGGGAATGTGAATCGTTCCAAAACAAGACGGACGAGTTAGCAGCTCTGGTCCGGCATGAGAAAGTCTATCAAGAGGCTAGCATCATGCCACAGAGACTTGGCTAACCACGCTAACCCCAGATGCTAACATCAGACTGGCTGTTGCATGCAGACAGAACAGCGGAGAACAGCAAGAAGAAAGGAAGTGGGCTGGCAGTGTTTGTGAATCAAACAAATGGTGTAACCCTGGACACATCATGATTAAAGAACACTATAGCAAGGACCTTGAGTTGTTATCCATTAACATGAGGCCTTACTATCTACAGGGGGAGTTTTCACATGTTATTGTGATTGCTGTGTAACCCCCCCCCCCCCCCCCCAATCCTGCTAATGGTGATGCAACCTGTGACAGCATCCACTCAGTTACTAGCAGCCTGCAGACACAACATCCCAGTGCTCTCCAGCTCACTTCTGGGGATTTTAACCACGGTTCTCTGTCCTCTACCCTGTCCACTTTCACACAATATGCCACATGCCACACCAGGGACAGTAAAACACTGGGGCTATTTTATGCCAACACTAAAGAAGCATACAACTCATCACCCCTCCCTCCTCTCGGAAGATCAGATTACAGTCTGGTTCACCTCCTGCCTGTGTACAAACCCCTGGTACACAGACCTCTTGTTACCTGCATGGTAAAGAGAGGGTCTGATGAGGCTGAGGACACTCTGAAGGACTGCCCTGAATCCACTGTATGAGAGCAACCCTGTGATCCACTTGGGGAGGACACTGACAGCTTCACACACACCATCACAGACTACATTATCTTCTGCATGGAGAACATCATACCCACAAGACTATACAGTGTTTCCCCTACAACAAATCCTGAATCAACCCTGACAATAAGACCTTCTTGAAGGAGAAGAAGAGGATCTTTAGGTTGGGAAACAAGGAGGAGCTGAAGTCTGTGCAGAGGGAGCTGAGAAGGAAGATCAGACAGGGGAAGAAAAACTACAGGAAGAATATGGGAAACAAGTTGCAGCAGAGTGATGTCAGCAGTGTCTGTAGAGACCATAAAATCATCTTGGGGCACCAGGATATCACCTCACAGTTTGTGGGGGGAAGAGAGTGGGTGAATGATCTGAATTTGTTTCTCAACAGGTTTTATCAGCCACCTACTCTTCCCCTTGCTCTACATCCCCTGCTGTTTCCACCTTCACCTACTCCCCTCTGTACACTGCCCCACCTCCTCCCCCTCCCTTCACATACCCCCCCAGCATACAGCCATCCATCTCCAATCTCCTCCCTCACCAAGACCCAGGTGAGAACTGAGCTGAAGACGATCAAAGCAAGGAAGGCTGCAGGTCCAGATGGCATCAGCTTGAGGGTCCTCAAGTCCTGTACAGACCAGCTGTGTGGGACTGTGGAGCACATCTTCAGCTTGAGCCTGAGGTTGGAGAGGGTACCACAGTTGTGGGAAAACATCCTACATGGTACTCGTGCCAAAGACTCTGCACCCTAAGGACCCGAACAGCTACAGACCAGTGGCCCTCACATTATACCTGTTCACCATCATACGCTCCTTTCCAATCCACTTTTAATATAGTTATTATTCTACCCATTCAACTGTGAAATATAATGTTAATATATACATTGCTGAATAATGTAACTGCTTACTAGTGCTGTAAATACTATTTTACTCATTTTAACTATTTTACTTCTTTTTTCTAACTTCTTGCACTGTGTATTTTATTATTTATTATTACTCTGAGTGCTACTATCTGTTTGCTGCTGTTATACTCTAAATTTCCCTCCTGTGGGACTAATAAAGGATCATCTTCAAGTTCCCCCCCCCCCGCACTGCCTATTATGGTAGAATTCATAGGAATCAGATACAACTGACAGCAACTATCAAACTAGGGCTGTGCGATATGACGACATATATTGGATGATGAGATAAAAACGTCTTTTATATCGAGGCGTCGCAAAATACACTGTTTACGGCAGTGTCTTTACCTCATTCTGGTGATGGTTTGTGATCTGCACATGTGAAGTCTGGACAGCGCATGCCCCGGCCGGCCTGGTCCCACCATGTTCCAACATGGTGACCTCCGCTAAAAGCATGCATGTGAAAGACTATGGAGAGCATTACAAATTCAAGGCACTAAAGAATCATCAGCTGATAACACTAAACACCAGAGTCGAATGGTAAAACAGGCTTTTGCCCGCGGAATGCTGTATAATAAAGACTTGTAAAGATGAAGGGTTAACAGCAGCCATTTCAACTGTCTTCATCTAGCCATCGGTGAGTTTCTGAACGTATATAAATGTAAATCATAGTAGGATTTAATGTACTAGTTAAACCTCTTATACTTCCGGATACCACGGCTGGGCGTATTTAAATTTTTTTTTTTTTTTTTTTTTAAATCTCAGCTGTGTCATATTGAATTGTATTAAACATGCTTACAGAAGGCAGTCATGCCTTACATTGTTTGAAAGCTTAGAATTTCGTCTATTTAGTTATTAAAACAGATTTTGGAAAAATGATAACACTGGATTGAAATATAACTTGGATTGAAATATAACTTAACAAGGTAACGTTAGCATGAGCTCGAATGAGTGACTTACAGAAAGTAGCTTGTTGCCGTCCCAGAATCAGATTGTTCCACAAATATGGTCCATTTGTATTGCAAAGGGTCCAAAAGGGTCCAATATATCCATTTGAGTAAGATTTACTGTCCATCTTGATGATGACGGGGAAAACTGACCATAAATAGACCATAAAACTGCCAAAAATTGGACAAAAACAGTTAGTTTTGTAAGCTAGAAACACATCACTGCCAGGAGGTTGAACCAGAAAAAGAATCCCCCTCTCCCATCCGGGTTAGGATGGGTCACACCCAGGAGAGACTGACAGCTCATTTGACCCAATATAGCCTCCATTTTGTGACTGACAACTGTGGAAACCCATTGAGCGATAAAGGTCCATGAAGGTCCAGCTTCATAGCTAATGGGAACACAATGAGCCAATTATATCAGAGCAAGCAAATGATGGATGAGTGGCTTAGCCAACTAATTTCTTAATTCAGGATACCTCACAAGGGGCCCATTCAGCTTTGGTGCCCCCGCGACAGCGCGTGCGTAACGCAGGTGCATAAAGCTAGCGTAAACCAGTCCGTGAATCCAAGAAAGAAGCGTTGTAACATCACTCACCTTTTTGAAAAATGGCTAACATTAACACAGAACAGTGAAGAAATTATTAATTACTTGACCCGGTCGTTAGCTGAAGAATCGGGGGGGGGGGGCATGGCACAGTTTGGCACAATTTGAAGACGCATGAAGACATCTGACAAAAAGGTCTGTAATATATTAATTTCTTGTCCTATTGTTACCAAATTTTTACCTGAACTTCGTAACACTTGGTTCTACATTCCTATTGTGTTTTCCAGGCAGTATATAACAGCTGTATGTTATTTTCAGGCATTTGTATTGAAAAAAAACACCCAGGCAAACTTTTATTTCTTCAAATTTAGTATGTTTAGATCACCGTTACGCAGTGGCTGAAGCACTTCAAGAGACTCTGACTGTTTTGCAAAAAAACTTGTGTTTTCTTTTGAATGAGACCAACCCCATGAAGATAGTGCAAGGGGCTGAAAAGCAGCTTTCAGTTTAGTTTGGGTATGTTTTTCAGAGGATTTGAAGGGAAATGGGCTCGAAGAATAAGGGCACGTGAAATGTTTGAATAAATGCTGGTGTGCAGTCAAAGTAAACCTGGTTATAGTTAATGTTTTCCAACTAAACATTAGGATAGGAAAAGAGGAAAAATTAGAGGAATATTAATTGAATATTATTACATCTTTAAATAAAAGAAGAAAATTAATGATGGATGAATTTGTACAATTGATTTTTTTCAACATATAATTTAAAATGTTAAAGAGATGATCCTTTCTATGTGTTTATTATATACAGTCATGTGAAAAAATTAGGACACCCTGTATAAGCCTGTTTTTTTTTTTTTTTTTTACATATTTGGACATATCGATATTTAATATCAATGTTAAAAATACTGGAAGATTCACGTAATACAACTAAACAATTAATGTTTTTTCAAATTTTCTGTAAAATGTAATTCTAAACAAATAGTGAGGAATAAATTAGGCCACCCCCCATCTTTTTTAGAACACCCCCACATTCATTCCCACTTATAATGGCTAAAATAAATTTTAAAAAAATGCAAATAGAAACAAAAGCAAGGTTAGACATAGATACGTGAACATTTCTTAATAAAGAACTGAATATTTAAAGGGGTGTCCAAATTTTTTCACATGACTGTATAAACTACAGAATTTACAGAAAATGTACATTGGGATATACAGTATATCGTTATTAGGGTATAAGATTGCTTTGGGATATGAAATTTTGGTCATATCACACAGCCCTATATCAAACCCAACTTATATAAATTAAAAATAGTGGTGTCATCTTTTATTATTCTGCATGTTGCCAAGCTGAATACCATTTGCTCAAGTTTTATGTTTCCAAACTTGAAATGAAGCCAAAGGGAAAAATGTTTGCTGCTTTATCCATCTGTTGTTCAATCTGAGAGCATCAGATGACCAGTTTGGTTTTGATGTCCTCGGTAGTTTAGTACTTCTCTGATTATTCCTGAATCGGAATAATGAGCCATAAACCATCTGTCCAATCCACTAGTAACTTTGCTCCAGTATTTCACTGAAAGTAGTGCAATATAATGACGTTTTTTTCCAGCACAGTATGATGGCACTGAATTTCATTATTGCGACTGATCATCAAGATCTGTTTCTTGCACGGAAAACTGCAGCGAGAAATTGAAAGCAGAATATAAAAGAGGCATATTTCACAGCATTTTCTTTGTTTTGTTTTTTTGGACATCATTCTATTTCATAACTGTAGGCGGCTTGACTGTCATTTTTTATCACTGTCCAGTCAGTGTGGGTTCATCTTTAAATTCAAAATAACTATCCTCTTTTGATCTACCAAATAGGATAATTATAGAGGATAAGCTTGTTTTAACCAAGTAAACAACCTAGAAATATTTCAAGCATCTCTAATCTTCTGCTGACAACTTTGTCTTTGAATTTAAATTCATGTGATTTGTGTTTTTGCCTCACCTTGGTGTTATCAAAAGCCAACAGCAATGTCCTGCCATTGGTCAGGAATATCTCCACAGCATTGTCTCTGAGCTGCCACCATCGTTTGTGCACCTCCTTGATCTCTTCGTACGTCCAGGAGAAAGACGGTGCTTCTGTCTCCCCGTGAAGGCTCTGTTCAAACACATTAACATAACCCGTGTTTAGCAGCCAGAAAGTCACATGTATCACTGTCTTTCCTTGAGCAGACAGTAAACTTCAATGGTCCTGTTTTTTTTTTTTACCTGATTGTCATGAGCATCAGCAGCGTTGTCCTCCACGAAATACATTCCAGACTTTCCTGTGAAAAAACACAGGGTGAGGTTTGATGGACTAAGAGCAAGACAAACAAAAGCACCCCTGAGTGGTTTTAAACAGCAAACACCCAACAGCCTTGGAGAGAGCAGATTAGTCTTTGTGCCCTGTGACCGGTGGAGTACATTATGCATGGAGCAGCTGTGAGCAGTGGTCAGTGTCTTACCCAGGAGCAGCTCTCCTGCTGTCTCTCTGGAAGGGGCAACACTGATGCACCGTCTGGTGAACCTAAGGACAAAAAAGAGAGGCAAGTAAGAGATCTGAATAAAGAATGAACATGCCCCAATGTAGCACAAGTGATAACCACAAGACAGTTTTTCATTTTCTTCCAATCACCCTGGCTTTCTGAAATGGATGTGATGTTTGCTAAAGGCTTACAAAGAGGCAACGAGACAGGAATGTACCTGATGGACTCGCTGGTGGCTTTGTCTTTGACAGTGGAGGAAAAGGAGGAATGAGTCTTATCCTCAAACAGGAAGGACAGTGGTGGCTTCAAAGTGTCTAAACACGACAAGGAACTCAAATTAATAAAGACAAACACTTAAGCTGGACTGAATTTTGCTGAACAGGGTTTATCTACCTTCAAACTTGTGTCTGTCTTTGAGCAGGTATTTATTAGGTATGGTGAGGTAGCATCTTTGTAGCCGCCGTCGCTCCCGATTTGGCCCTTCAGTGGGGTCAAGCTGCCAGGATGTTGGATAGGTCGTCTGGTCATACCAAACCGCACTAAGACAAACCGTAACAGCAAAGTCAAACACATATCAGTCCAAAAGTAAGCCAAGGTGTTCTGGTACTCTGCATGCAATTTACTGTGCTCAAATTAACACATTTCCAATTTTACCTTAAAAATACTTCAGGGTTTAAATGTTGCAGCACCATTTTCCCCCAGATGAAACACCCATCAGTGCCCATTTCATTAAATGCTAATGAGCCCCATTTTACCCCACCCTTCCTCTTTCATCTCTTCTGAGATCCATAGTTAATGCTAATGCTAGCTGGTTAGCTCATGTTGCCGGATTTGTAAAATTGGTGGAAATTGAGAATGTAAACTCTCAAATAAAGCATTACTGGGTAAAGTGGTGTCTGGTCTGAGTGGCTGATCTCTGTTTTTATATTTTCACACTGTTACTGTAGCAGGGTGGAGCACCCACAAGTTTGTTGTACTTTACAACTGTACAATGACAATAAAGCCTATTCTATCCTATTCTAATCTATTCTATTCAGAAGGGCGGGTCCCTGGTGTATATTGAGTACAGAAACAACCCAAAATGAATGAAAGTCTTGCTTTGTTAGCTGCTGCTAGTGAAGGAACTATCCAAGCCAGAGTATTTTCCTTCTTGCCTTGAGAGAGAGCAGTCGCATTTTTCTTCCCTCCTCCCCTGCCTTCCTGACCTATTCCCAGCTTTTGCAATGTTGCGTTTTTGTCTGTGTTTAGTCGCTCTTCTTCTGCTGAATCTTAATCTAAACGGAAATTATGGATTTGGAAGCGGCTTAAATGTGCTATTGTCACTATTTTTCAACAAGAATTGGGCCAAGGGGGAGCCCAAGAATTGGAACCTACGAGAGACTCATGGACATTGGAATCCATGCGTCTATGGAAATATTATTGGCTATGATCTCAGGACTTCTATTTTTGGCTGTGGAGTTCCCTGATGCATCAGAAATTGAAGGAAGGTGAGAGAGCGGATCAAGCGGACCCAGCCAGCTCCTTCATCAAATTCGACCAGTTGGGGAGGGCACGAGTAGCGGCAAACGATGAACTGAATGACAGTGATTCAGTGAAGGAATATATCTGAAGCCCTGTGCTCTCTATGGAAAAACAGTTTAAGCCTGCATATATAATGGAAGCACAGAATTACACGGGTGAGGACAAATTCTACTCTCTGAGTGCACTGTGCTGATTTGATTTGATTTGACCTTGTTTGCCCCATGTTTACATTCCTCCTGACTGAGATTAGCGGAAGAACCGGCTCTTATGTCTACCCATACAATCAACAATCAGTTGTTGTCGTCAGCGGATTGGACTCTCAAGGACAATGCCCATGTGCCTTCTGCAAGCAAGAGAGATAGACTCTGAACTCTGGACTTGTTTATAAGTCACATGATTATAACATCTATCCACTGCCAGGAGGCGCCCTCTGCTGCTCACTAACAACTGTTACACTTACACTACACAATGACATGCAAATATACACACACTGCTCTCCCTCCCTCTGCTGTGTCTACTAAATGTTTGCTAAATATGCATTGAGGGTTTTTTTGCCTGCAATCAAAATTTCGCTTACCCATTAAGCGTCAATTTGATAAAACATGTTTTTTTCTCTCGCCTATTGTGTCATATTTCTTTTCTTTTTTTTTTCTTTTCTTCTTTATGACTGGCGCCTAGCGGCTGCCCCGGCCTTGGATGCGCTCTGCAGAGCGTGCCCAAATGCCAAGTCACGTTTCGTTACCTTGTATTCATACATGTGTAATGACAATAAAGTTGAATCTCATCTCATCTCATCTCATAATAAATTACAGCAAAATAATCTAAAATAACTTCTAGAAGTTCTAGGAGACTCAGGTCTTTTGGTGTACAAGGGGCGCTGCTGAAGTCATTCTATGACACGGTGGTGGCATCAGCCATCACTTTTGGAGTGGTCTGCTGGGGCAGTGGCATTACTGCAGCCGATAGGAAGAGACTGAACAAACTGATTAAGAAAGCTAGCTCTGTCCTGGGGCAGCGCCTTGATCCGATGGAGGAGATAGGAGAGAGAAGGACGGTGGCTAAACTGTCATCTCTGCTGGAGTCCGAGTTCCACCCTATGCAGGACATACTGAATGCACTGAGGAGCTCATTTAGCAGCAGACTACATCATCCCAGGTGCACAACCGAGAGGTTTCGTAGGTCCTTCCTACCAACGGCTGTCAGACTGTACAACCTAAGCAGGGCTGCTCGCAGAGATAGCAAAAAAGACGTAACAAACTAATAGTTTTTTGAATGCAGAAGATGCAATAGACTTACACAGTGGTCCTCTCCGGCATACAACTAGGAGCATGCCGGTCGCTATGGAGGGTGAGAGTGTGTATGGGCACATAATCATACCATGCAGGATAGCTGGGTAGACGGTTATGCTGTTTCATTCCATCTAGCGGCAATGCTCTGCACTGTGTGTGTTTATATATTTGCATATTTGTTCCGTCTAGCTGCAATGCTCCGTACTGTGGGTGTTTATATATTTATATATCTACATGTTATTCCATCTAGCTACATTGCTCCGCACTGTGTGTGTTTATATACTTGCATATTTATTCCACCTAGCTGCAATGCTCCGTACTGTGGGTGTTTATATATTTACATATTTATTCCATCTAGCTACAATGCTCTGCACTGTGTGTTCATATATTCATATATTATTCCATCCAGCTACAATGCTCTGCACTGTGTGTCTGTGTGTGTGTGTATATATATATATTTTATAGTAATACGTACATATGTTTATTAGCTGCTCTTGCTTGCTTGTTTTTTTTTCTTGCCTTCTGATTGTTGCTCTGAGTGTTGCTATCCCTGTGCTGTTGCAATCCTGGAATTTCCCCGTTGTGGGACTAATAAAGGCTTATCTTATCTTAGAATGATATTTAAGATCAATTGTTGATAGGCTGGTATCACGGATGTTAGATGAGGCGTGCAAGTTATGTTGAGGGGAATCACAAGTGCTAGCTAATCTTGTCTAACCCAACTAGACTGTCTTCCAGTACGATTACAGGGCAATTCAGGCCAAAATACAAATGAATAAGAATAATGACTGTAAGCAAGATATACAATATATATCGTTGAGTGTGGATTAATTAACCAACTGTTAACATAGATGTCTTGTGAGGTGAGTAGAATATACAGAAAACAACCATAAAAACCATGGTTGCAAAGCTAAGGTAAGCTAGTCTATCTGCATCGTCCACATTTCACTTTGGTAGCTAATGGATTGAGCGCTTGAATGCTTGGGAGAAAATAGGTGGAGATACAGTTAGGAGGGTGGTATGATTCCAATCAGCTCTGGTTCTGAAGTCACAATCACAGACAAATCGAAACCACTCATTTAATGACAGCTAGAGAAAAGAGAGACCCTAAAAGTGACAGAGTTGTCCATTGGTAGCCACTTCAGATACTGAAACTGATGCGCAAAAGCACTGAAAAAAGAGAATGTTTTATCAGATGTCCCTTTATGAAAACTATCAGAAAGCAAGATGGAGAAAAATAGCCCACATTTATAATAAATAATCTGGTTAAGGACTTCAACTTGAAGGGTAATGACAATTTCTGGAAATACCTACAAATAACTAACTAACTAATCTCAAAATTCAAACTGGATGAATCAGTACAGAACTGCATTATGGATTATATCAATATGCCGCGACAGTACCACACAGTCTCCAAATTTTATAATTTAATTAACCGCTGTCTAAGTGGAGAAACCACTAACGTGAAATTGCTGTGGCAGGGAGAGTTGAAGACAGACCTTACACAAGAAAGATGGCTGGGTATCTTGTCAGATTGTGGAAAATATATAAGGGAAGCGAGAGGGAACTTTATACAGTATAAACTTATACATCAATACTATCATACCCCATCAAGGCTATGTAGAATGAAACTGGTAAAGAATAATTCTTGTTGAAAATGTAAAATGGAAGTGGGAACATTTCTTCACTGTATTTGGGAATGTCCTAGAGTTGCACCCTTTTGGGGCAAAGTTGTTGAGGTTTCAACTAACTGTCGTGGGTCCACAGTTCCTTTGACCCCAGACTTATGTCTTTTGGGTGACAAATCTCAAATGCCAAATACTTCAAAGAGTGTGTTTTCTGTCATTTTGGTTGGATTAGTCACAGCATTCAGAACGATTTTAAAACATTGGAGAACGGACAAAAGCCCCACCATAAAAGAGTGGGTTGACTTAATGGTGAAAACGGCATCCTATGGATCCATGCTGCACAGACTAAAAGGGGACACAGAGGACAAGAACACGTCTTGGGATCAGTTCTGGAACTATATAAAGAGTGATAGAGACCCTGCATTATGCCCGACAGTCAGGGCCCTCAGCCTAACAGTGATTCACTCCAATTTCAGTCACTGTTTGTCATGAACCTTTATTTTGGAGATGCTAACCTGTCTGTGTGCTCACTTTGGTTAATATTACAGCCTGTGTTTGTGCCAGGAAGAGGTGTGAGAAATTGTGAAACCTTGGGGATCGCCAGGACGCCACTCCCTACTGTTGTTTATTGTGCTAGAAGCGTTAGTTTGTTCTGTATGTTAAAATGAAAAGTTCAATAAAAACTTTAATAACAAAAAATAAACAAATACATAAATAATAAAATAGCCAATACATTTACAACTGAGCTTATTAAAAAAAAAAAAACTTTCTCCACCCACCGTTCATGTGTGAGTTGCTGCACCAGCTCTTGCCAGTGGCGGCTGGCACTGAGGTCGCTCTTGTAGAGGCCCCTAATGTGATTCATGACCCTCTTTCTCTCCATGCCTTGCTGCAAAGACACATTCTGAGTGATATCAGCGGCAATCTTGGAGATGTCCTTTGACTTTCCATCCAGCCTCTGCATAAGACTGAGGAGGACAAAGAAAAGATGAATAGACAAGAATAATGGAACAAAATGATATTTTGTGTGAATATTTTCTTCCTACGAACATTAAATCACAATACTGCCTACTCACTTCTTCTGAGAGGTGGCCATTTTCTTTTCCCAGGCCACTTTACTTGTTTTCTGCTCTGCTTCATACTTGAAGTTTTCCTATGTTAATAAAATTTCAGATAACCAAGATCTCAGAATGTCTGTGTCATTTCCTTTAAAAACAATAACTCTCTTTGTAAGATTTACCTCTTTTATGGCTTTTAGTGTTTCTTGTTTTTGTGGAGCATTGGGTGGAATGCACCGATGTCCACAGAGCTTGAGGGAGGTCATGAATACACCCACGGCAGTCTGCTCATCTTTGGTCAAGTCATCCTTATGATCGTGCAGCATCTCGTACAGGTACAGTGACAACTTTGGTCCATGCTGAAATCGAGACCAAGAGGTCAGATTCACATTTTCACAACTCAGGATCAAACAATGAAGGGGCAACGAACAGACTTCTTATTCACCTCCAATTGTGAGCTGAGGCTCTCTTTGAGGATATCCAAATGTTTGGGATCAAACACAAACTCAAGTGCCTCTTTCCTGTCAGGCAGAGGAAGTGCAGGGCTGAGCGTGTGCACCAGCAGACGACCTATTTGGATCCGAAAAGTGTCCCGGCAGGACCAGAGAATCCGTCGCCACTGCTGATGTGGCGCTCCACCACGACCTGTGCTGCCCTGTTGATTCACACCAGAACTACTATATTAGCCATTAAGCTAAGACATTGCTGAGCTTAACAAATTGGTGGTCTAACTGACTGCTGTCATACCAGGCTGATTTTGATCCCATCCATCATGAGTTTGAGGATGTCTTTCTGAAAGCTCTTCTTGCTGGCAGGAGGCAGAGTGAAGGGAGTTGGGGAGTGTGGGGCTGACGCAGCACTGGTGTCTTCGTGTGGCTGATCAGCTTGATCTGGTGTGAAAAGCTGTTGGTCTGGACAGTCTGGGATATTCAGCAGGTCAAATAAGTCCTCACTCACATCTGAAATGAAACAACCTTAGTGAGCAATCTCACGTACTCCATGCATCCCCATGTCAAGAGTTTTCGCTGAACAACATAATGCAGGTCCTCATCTGAAGCAAATACAAACCCGACATATGATGTAACCAAAGGAACTGAGTGTCTTTTTCAATAGGAAAAAGTTCATATTCAGGCCCTTTTAGTTGTTGGTTAAACTTGCAGGTTAATCCCTCATTAGATGTATGTAAAAATCAAACTCGTCCAATGTATTGATGAGTTCAAGCTTCTGTTTAAACTGGAAGTCAATCCAATCACAAATATAGACTCTAGGGCTGGGCAATTTGATCTTAAATCAGTATCATGGTTAACGGAACCTTTGTCAGTTTATTTTTTTTCCCTCCTTTCTTCTCCCTTGTAATTCACTGATAAGGCTTGTAATTAAGCAATATTACACAAGAGTTTGGTATCAATGAATACATCACTACAGTGACTCGGTAGTAAATGAGCATAATATAATAATTTCACACATGTAACCAAATTAAATATTGTTCAGTGCAGAAGTCAGTGTTTATAACACATACCTCTTGAGGGTTTGTGGGTCACATGACTCGTGCCGGTAGCTAATTAGCTTGTTAGCTGTGGTGGGGGAGTCCTTTACGCAGCCATGATTATGTTATCACCACACAGAGATTACAAGTCTCTAATGGGGCTCTTAAATTTAACCTCACCTTGTCCATTTTGTCATCCATTCCCAC
Organism: Pholidichthys leucotaenia; assembly: GCA_020510985.1. Classification (NCBI taxonomy): domain Eukaryota; kingdom Metazoa; phylum Chordata; class Actinopteri; order Cichliformes; family Pholidichthyidae; genus Pholidichthys; species Pholidichthys leucotaenia. Next base: position 297,703,461 of record CM035841.1, on the reverse strand, counting down.
TGTAAAACGGTCGAACTGATCTGGGATAGCAGCCAACAGTGATTTAGCTTTGGGGCATTTACGTGTTAGTTTAAGTGCACTTTGTCAATTTCTTCTTGGCATCTTCAGATGAAATAAAGCATCAATCATCATGTACTATGTAGACAGACATTGAATTCCTTTTCGATACAAGTCATTTTAATTTTTCCACCTTGTTCTGCTGCTTGCAAACAGTGCTAAGTGCACAACTTACGGGGTGTGGAGTCACGTGACTGTGCACACTAAAGGGGCAGGACATCAAAGCTCTCATATACACACACGCATACAACAGGGAGAGGAGAAAAAACGGAAAAACCCCCCGACATGAGCAAGGTTACATCGGTTTTGGTTTTATTTTGGTTAATTGCCCAGCTCTAGAAGAAGCTATATGAGCAACAACAGAAAATGTCAAACAAAGACGGGTCAAAAACTTTATACCTTCCGCAAAAAAGACACATTCAAACATTAAACATCACAAAATGTGGATTGGAAGTGATAAACTGGAGCAGGCCTGGTTCATTACCAGAGTAAATGAGTCTGTTGACGGCAAGAACCACAAGCCTCTGTAGCCGCTGGACAAATTCAGTCTCACTGGCACGTATGGGGTTTTCGTGGCTCATCCTCCTCTGCATCATCTGGTGGAGCTCGTCGCTGGCTACCGAGCGCATCCGCATCAGCAGAGTGTCAGTCTGAGCCAGAGAGAACCGACGCCGACCTACAAACACATTACTGAATTGTACTCAGTTGTGGCAATGCAAATTCGGTATCATAATGCTAAACCATCAATTAGGTTTTCATAGACAGAAAATGGGACAATTGATCAAAAATATCATCTGCATTGAAATGCTCAACACGGACTGAGTATTCAAACATGCATACACAAGGCACCAGTAACACAGAGATGTACTGGGCAAATTAGCCCCAAAAGGGAGTCCTGGGGAGGGCGGCAAGTTCACAGCAAAAATGAGACACATGCCCCATGACAGGGATGGGGGGGGATGTTCTCTGCTGTGGACCGCAGTCCCAGCTACCTGCATCACAGTACAGCATGTAGGATGGAGCTCCAGTGGGGGAGGGGAGGGGGGAGTCCTGGGACAGGAAGCTGAATGGAGGGGACAGGGGGATCTGGCCATAGGAGCAGTAGTGCTGTCTGGGGATGCGAGGGATAATGGAGTCTTTGATGGCAATGGAACCTTCAGATGGGGACGAGGACACAATCAATAACCAGAAAAAAATCCTTCCGTGACAGTCAGCAGGACAGAAGCCGACCACATTTCTACCTGTGTGTCACTCACCCGCAATGCTCTTGCGCTTTTGATAGATGGCGTGATGTGGAGAGCTTGGTGTATTGACAGAACTGCTCAGCTTCTGAGGTTCCTGGTTTGCTGTCGTCTTTATGAACTCAATTGCTGATTGGAGGACGCGAAACTGCATGGCAACAGCCATCTCTGACAAGAAACAAGACAGGAAATAAAATGTTATGTTAAAAGGAAAACCTGATGAGTGGGGCTGAAGAGATTTATAATCAATAATTTTTCAAAGATGTATTATTTATAAGCAAGTGAAAAAACATGTTTGAATAAACTATACTAACAAGGGGATAACAAAATAATCAAAAAATAAATAAAAATATGTTGACCAACAGACATGTTTACTAGTCATTTTTTTTTTTTAAAGAAAAACTAAACAATTTATGCTCACTCCAGCAAAGATGAAATGACTCTGGGTATGTACTGTAGGCTTTGCTTTTGTTGGCATTTATTCCCAGAAATAGTCCCCCCCCCAAAAAAAAAAACCCGTTTCTGTTCTATATAAAAAAAGAGTTTCTGTTCTTCATCCTGTGTAACTTTTGTCAGCACAAAACTGATGTTACACAATTGATAATTAGCCTGTGATCTGGAAAAGATACTTGAGCTGATGTATCTGTGCATCATTATTGAGCCTTTAGCTAAATTGTTTATTTTTACACAAAATGTTAATAGAGCTAATCTCTCTTCCTGCAGCATTTTTTAGTTGCATGACTCATTTGAAAAACATGATGCCTCACTCAGTGGTCATGAATACAAATCTGGTAATTTAGTGGCTGTTTTGTCACATTGTCAGATACGATGAAATCACATGGATACATTTTTGAATAAATAAGAAAAATAATATCTGACGTTACACAGAAATCCCTAGAAATGTCTTTTTTCAGATGTAGAATTAGTGACATTGCTAAAAATAGTGACAAGTAAGCTGTAGAGTGGCATTCGTATAGAACGATGCTGGTAGCCTTATACAGCAGTTTGAATGAGCTGATCGTACAAAACATGACACCACGTAGCCCATCATCAGGAGACAATTGTCAAGTTGAGATGAGCAGTTTACAAAAAAACTTGCTCAGTAAATACAGCTGAGAGCACTCAATCATAATGAGAAGTGCAAGTAAACACAGAAATATAGCCCTAATGACAATTTAGTGTATGCCATCAAATGAGTTTATTAGCTCATTAACAGAGTGAAGAAATAAGTGCTAATGAGTAAACAAGGAGAGAAAAAACAAGACCAGACCATTTATTGGAAAGATGAAAATCTGCACTTTAAATAATAAACGCAACAGCAGCATTTCTTTCTGCAAAAAATGACTGTAAATTTGATATCATCCGCTGCTATAGACCATGACAGAAGACTAGGCTTATGTATTTTGCATGTTTATTGAGTGCCGTGGATCCAGTCCTCACCCTGTGTGCGACGCATTTTGCTAGTTTGCATGAAACCCAACAAGGTAATGAGGTCTTCAATGATGCGGAAGTACTGGGACCCAGAAGAGCTGCAGGAGTGGATAGTCACAGCCACCAACATCTGCTGGATGTCACACACCAGGAGCTTGTAGTCGTTCAGGGGAATACTATGGAGGGAATTATGAAGCACAGCAAGTTAGTCTATCACTCATTTGCATATGCCTGATCAACCAACAAGAAGAGGATTAATGATTCAGTTCTTGGCTCAAAGGTTCAGCATAAAACCCATGCAGCCACAAAGGTGTTTATTCCCTGCTATGGCAGCCATACCCGTTCTCCATGCCGTTGAGGGTAGAGAGGGTGTTAAAGAGCACATAGAGCAAGCCGTGATCGAGCAGGATGTCTGCCAGCTTGGGGCAGGCGTTGATGAGCTGCAGCAGCATACACAGGATATTGTGCACCAAAGAGTTTTCATACAGGGAGTTCTCAATAAGACCCAACACAGGTATGATGCAGCGCTTTCTGAAGGGAGAGATATTTTCCATTTCCTCCAGGTCCAGACTGGAAAGAAACACACACACACAAAAGATCAAACATTAATCATACCAGACAATCCTATGCATAATAATAAGTGCCTAACAGATGAGATGGCTCGACTGCTGTGTTGTTCTTAGACCCACTCTTCATCCAGGCTCACTGGCCGTCCAAACAACATTTCAAGGAAACTTTCAAGGAGCCGCTGACTGCCCTGGTGAATGTACAACTGGTTGGCCAGCAGTGAGAAGCCATGGTTCTTCAGAAACTTCTCGTTCTGCTCCTTAAGGGCTCTGGTGAAATAGGCATCCAGCAGCTGGAAGAGAAAAACAGAATAAATGAGGTGTTTGGGACGGAGGAGTGCTGCAGTCAGTAGGTAGTCATAATGTAGAGCGTAGTATCATGATTCTATCAGGCTTTGTTGTCCATAAAAAAAAAAAAAAAAAAATGTAAGACCCTGGCATACACTGATAAACAGCAATCTCTGATACAAGACTATAAATTCTGTGTATCATTATCACAATCTTTCACTTATTAATAATGTCCAAATTCAATCACTCAGCCTTCTTATTTGGAAAAACTGTACTCATAAAACATTTAGATATGGTATGTCTCATGCCTTCTCACTGTATGTAAAAATTTAAATTTGTATATAGCAGGGAATTTGTTACAAAAAAACTGCAAATGTCTCAAATCAAAATAAGCTCAATGTAACTTTTTGCACACATTTATAATAACTGACTATACCAATAACATCTACAGTCACATGAGTTGCCAGCTGTAATTTTGGTGCATATGGATTAAAACAGATTAAGACATCCTGCTATTGTGTCCCTGGGCAAGACACTTTACCCACCTTGCGTCCAGTGTCCATGACACTGGGCATGAATGTGTAAAATGTTCAGTAGTGGTCGGAGAGGCCGTTGGCATGGATTGGCAGCCACATTTCCATCAGTCTGCCCCAGGGCAGCTGTGGCTACAGTAGTAGCTTACCACTACCATTGTCTGTGGGGTGAATAATCTATCCATTGTAAAATGTCTTTGAGTGGCTATAAAAACGCTATATAAATCTGATGCATTATTATTATTGTTATCATAATGTCAGTAAAGGTCATACTGTTTCTCTTAAATGAAAACAGGCTGGCTTAAAAAGACACGTAAAGCGAAATAAAGGAGACAGTTATTTGGCTTATATTCACTGCAGCACAGTAAATGATAAGGGGAATGGGCTGTGGAACAGATCAGCCAATGGGGGTGGGGGTTGGCAGGAGTTTTTAAAGCTAGGGATATAAAATTAAAATTTTATTAAATGTTATGGTGGAGGAGGCCAACATTCCTTCATTAACTCCATTTCCACTACAGGAACCAATTTTGCAGGGTCTCCCCCTATGGTGCGTGTCTCCATTACAGGATACATACAGGCTTCTCTCCATAAGGGTCAGGAAATCGTAGCGGCCGAACGACAGCCCTGGTCTGGGTTAGGTACTTGAGAGCAATTTTGAAAACTGCTGGGTGGGGTTTAGGATTGATTTGGTGCTGCAGATAGGATAAAACTTGTCATCATGATCAGAGCGACTCATGAACAAAACAAAAAGAAATAAGAAGCAGCAAATTTGACCAGAAAAAGATGATAATGAAGTGCTTATAAAATTATAATATAATGCTGCTGTGATTCCAGAGGGTCTAAACGAGCATTTGGCACATGTGGAGGACATGAGCATTACAGTAAAGCGAACGGCACATAACACCAACTGCTACTGCTGTCTATCACCAGGATGTGAACTCACAGCCGCCCAACAGGAGACTGATCCCCGCTGGTTCTTCTCTGGGAGTGTTCCCGCAGCTACGGCGTATAATGCTTAAAAATGTAAACATTAATACTGTACCACCATGGTTGTGGAGAGGAATGGCCAGATCAATATGTGGCCACACATGCATCAGGGCAGCACAAAGACAGCAGAGAGGCAAGGCCAGTGGCTTGGGTTGTTTGTAGATGTACACAGGTGGTGTTGTATAATTATACATCGGTGAAACTGAGAGGCATACAGTAATCAGTTAGTGTGTCTGTTTGTGGCTGTGTGCATCTGTCTGTCTGTCTGTTTCAGCTCGCCCGGTCAAAATTAAGTGTAACTAAAGGCGTATATCATTGTATTGCTATATTTTCTCAACTTTTAATTTGCTAGAATTGCAAGATAAGGCTTTGTTTTCAAAATAAACACAAATTTAACTCACCATTTCTGTCAGTGCAGCCACGAAAAAAGGTACTGTAATAACTATGCCGGGCCACTAAAGACGGCAGTGCGACTTTTTTCCACAGCACATGATGGACCACTTCAGTGACATCACTAAGTTGGTTATTACAACGCTGGGTTTGTGCTCAAAGGTCTGCATTAACTACAGTGGAGAGTTTTTACAAACACCAGGTTAACGGATGATTATTAGACCAAAATTAAAAACAGATGTACAGGTGCATCTCAAATTAGAATGTCAACAAAAAGTTGATTTATTTAGGTAATTCAATTCAAAAAAATTAAACTTCTATATTATATAGATTCATTACACAGAGAGTGATATATTTCAAGTGTTTATTTATTTTAATTTTGATGATTATGGCTTACAGACCATGAAAACTCAAAATTCAGTTTCTCAAAAAATTAGAATATTACACAACATTAATTTAAAAAAAATAGTTTTTTAATAGAAATGTTGGCCGACTGAAAAGTATGCCCATGTACACACTCAATACTTGGTCGGGGCTCCTTTTGGATTAATTACTGTATCAATGTGGCGTGGCATGGAGGTGATCAGCCTGTGGCTCTGCTGAGGTGTTATGAAGGTCCAGGTTGCTTTGATAGTGACCTTCAGCTCGTCTGCATTGTTGGGTCTGGTGTCTCTCATCTTCCTCTTGACAATACTCCATAGATTCTCTATGGGGTTTAGGTCAGGAGAGTTTGCTGGCCAATCAAACACAGTGATGCCATGGTCATTAAACCAGGTTTTGATACTTTTGGCAGTGTAGAGGGGGTGCCAAGTCCTACTGGAAAATGAAATCAGCTTCTCCATAAAGCTTGTCAGCAGAGGGAAGCATGAAGTGGTGTAAGATTTCCTGGTAGACGACAAGTTTCCCATCCTCACATCACTGATGTCACACAAACACGCCGGTCAGCCCAGAAGCTGGTGATGCCAGCTGCTACTGATTAGTTGAGTGTCACTGGCATTTTTAAAATAGAGTAGGCGTTTGTCACTGTACAGTTGTACAGTACAACTGTAAGTCTTTTTTTTTTTTTTTTTTTTTTACAGTAAAGGTCTTTTAAAGGGGCCATTGAAAAATGGTGAGTTTGTAGGTTTTAACTGACTGAAATGTGTCTACTGGTCACGTAATTAAACCAAAAAAATATCAAAATAGTCACCTCTTTAACACACACAGAGAGAGAGAGAGAGAGAGAGAGAGAGAGAGAGAGAGAGAGATTTTGAGTTTTAAAAAATCCCTTTATTGTACAAGTCAAAAATGTAAGATCACCAATACCATCATCCCACCAAGTGTCTCACATTTCAAAAGTGCAAACATAACTCATCCCCCTCTCCCACAGAACACAAAATATTCCCTACAGTCCATCTATTGGTGAATACCTCCAAATTGTCCACCATTTTATAGTAAGAGTACTCCACCTGGAGTCTGACTTTTAACAAGGCCTTGAAAATAAACACAGGATCCACATTGCCAGTGTTAGTGGTCCGATTTTTTCTTGTCAGCCAGATGGCAAGTTTAGCAGTACCAGATAGGAAGTTCATCAAAGTGTGCATAGACTTCTTCGCCACTTTATACTTTGGACCGTAAATAAACAAACCAAAAGAGAAACATTCACCCAAATTATGAAACCACACTTTCAGAAGATCAAAAAGGCCAGACAGACGAAAACATTGAACAAACAAATGTTCCAAGGTCTCAACGTGGGAACAAAACAAACATTCCTCCCGCACATTAGGATCCAGGCGTGCTCTGTATTTATTCGTAGCTATTGCCCCATGTACAATCCTCCACTGGAGATCTGCCGTCCGTTTCTCAATAGGGAGCTTGTACATGGACCGCCAGCTGCCTTTCGGGGAGAATACTGGCCCCCAAACCCCCGCCCACTTCGACTCTTTCACCTCCGTCAGAGAGCGCAGATTCAGAACTTTCACACAGATGTGATACACCGTCTTCTTCCCTACAAACTGGAACTTGCCTAGACGAGGAGTTCTGAAGGACAGCAGGTGATCCTCTCCCTCCTGCCACTCTCCCACAGCTGGACTTACGGAAAGGGCAAGAAAGTTGGACACAGTATCCTCATCCCATTGAGTGGAAAGAGTATGGTTTTCCGCAAATGCTCTAAGCGGGCGTGGCAGGGCAGCACACACTTCCTTCACCACCCTATGCACCAGTCTGACAGATGTAATGTTGGCACTCCGCCCCAGCGTTTCTATTGACGTGGTTGACATCTTCATAAGATGACCAAGCTTGGTACAGCCTGCCTCTCTTAAACAAGTTCGCAGACTAACAGATTGCAGCACTTGAGTGTCCACGAATTGATTGAAAAACAGTGGTTCCTCGAACAGCCACATGCCTGGTGTCTCCTCAGGAATGCGGGCCATGGTGAAGACTTGCCATGCATGCAAGACAGATGTATAAAAAGCAGAAAGTCCAGTAAGGTCCACCTCCCCAGACTTCACGAGGAAAAGCTGCTTATCATAGCCCAAGCGGCCAACCCTCCTCAGGAGCAGTTTTGCAGTGTCCATCAAGCAGGGGCCACATCCATAAAGGAGCCGTTGCGCAGTCTTAAGCCTAAAACAGGCGATCTTGGACTGTATGTCCACCAGGCCCTGTCTTCCCTCAGCAACAGGCAGGTAGAGAACAGCTGCACAAACCCAATGTCGACCAGACCAAAAGAAATCCACGATGATCTTCTGAACCTCCTCAACCACGCTCCTGGGCGGTGTCAAAACAATAAGCCTATGCCAAAGAGCCGAAGCAACCAGATTATTGGCGACCAGAACCCTTCGAGCGTTTTGTTTTTCCTCTCCCAGAAATGCTAGAAACATCTTTGACTCTTCTGGGTAAATCATATATGTCATGATTTGACAAAGCCAACCCACCGCCGTCCTTGAGACCCACTCACTACTCTATTATTGGCCCGCCTAGCTGTTTATCATGTAGATGGAAGGGGTGCTAAAGGTAGCTTATTAGCCCCTGAGCTATTAGCCCCCCCCCCCCCAAGCTGGTACCAGGAGGCTCACACAAAGCGTGGCTTATATCTTTATTTTCCTCAGATCTTAGTCACCCTAATAGCCATCCCTGTTACCACCTTGTTCACCAGTCCATAGTGGACTATATAACTTGCGTCACTCCGGCCCATCTCCCAATAATTTTGTTGTGATTCCACAGCAAACCACCAGCGCGCCGGTAGCGGCAATCAACTTGGCCCAGTGTAGGTGGTACCTACACTGGGACGCGAGGTTGCTGGCTGTCACAGCTAGCTCCCCTACCATTCTCCGGGACAGGAAGGCTTATTTTTATTGAGGAAAAAAAAACTTTTGGTGCATCACCAAACCATAAAGATAAAATTCTCCATCAACATATGTAAATATAATGATCGAATTTTAATAATGGTATTCAATCACTCAGCCACTAACCTTATGCTTACTAAATGCCTAACGGTGAGCTTTGGTGTCCAAGACCAGCCAGGAATTGTTACCATTAAATCTTGTTCGAGCGCTATTGGTAAAAAATTATTTGAATAGTGGACATCATCACTGATGTTGTCATTAGATAACATCAAGGAAAAAAACCCCAACAACCTGCTTTTCAATATATGTCTGTCCTTGCATGGTATGAAAGACTTTTTCAGAAATAAAAACCAACCTTCATGACTCCTTGCTGGATGAGTGGTGAGGAGTGATTGACCAGAACGATAAGGGCCTCTGGCTGGATTAGTTTGTCCATCACCTCCTCAAGCATGAGGTCAGGCAACAGCAGCAGGACACCCCTCAAAAGATCGTACAGTCCACAGCAGATCAGCACCAGGCAGTCCTCTGTACTGGACCTGAAACACAAGTTAAACTTTAGCATTGCTATGATGAACAATGCATGAAGAACTGCAGTTTCCCTTATGTAGAGTTAACAGTGAGAAAACACAATTTTAGGTTGTGTAGAAAGATAAATAAAATATATACGAGGGGCTGTAAAGTTCATAGTGGTCAAATCTGACCAAATGTGGTTTATTTTTCAACATAGTCTCCCCTTCAGTCCACACACTTCTTCTATCGGTGCTGCAGTGCTTGGATCCCTGCAGATGAAAAAATAAACCACATTTGGTCAAATTTGACCACTATGAACTTTTCAACCTCCCTTCGTACACTCCCCTCAAAGTACTGGAACAGTGACAAGTTTTGTTACTTTAACTGTTTACCAAAACATTTTCAAGATACCATTATATAGTCAATATGGGCTTAAAGTGCAGACTCTCAGCTTTAATTTGAGGGTATTCACATTCAAATCGGAGTTATGGTTCAATAGAGGTGAAGAAGACCATCTTTAGGCTGGAATAAAAAAGAAAGTCGTCATCAGAGATGGTGGAAATGTTAGGAGTGGTCAAACCAACAGTTCAGTACCTTCTGAGGGAAAAAAAAAAAGAAAAAAAAAAAGAGTGCACTGGTGAGCTCCAGAACTCAAAAAGGCCAGGATATCCATGGAAGAAAACAGTGGTGGATGATCGCAGGATCCTTTCCATGGTGAAGAAAAACCATGGAAAGGAAAAACCCAAGTGAAGAACACTCTCCAGGAAATAGGTGTATCAGTATTTAAGTCTACCATAAAGAGAAGACTTCATGAGAGCAAATGCAGAGGAATTCACCACAAGATGCAAACGGTTTCTCAGCCTCAAAAATAGAAAGGCTAGGTTACTCTAAAGAAGCCAGCCCAGTTCTGGAACAGAAGACAGAAGCAGCTGGGTCAATTCTGAAGTGTATAGGGATAGAATACTATCTGCTCAGATTCAACCAAATGCTGCAAAGTTGACTGGATCACACTTCCCAGTACTGATGGGCAATAACATAGTGCAAAAGCAACCCAGATTTCTTTTTTCTTTTTTTTTTTTTTTTAAGGCAAAGAAGTGAAATATTCTGCAATAGCCGAGTCAATCACCAGATCTCAACCCGATCGAGAATTCATTTCACTTGCTTAAGGCAAATTTAAGACAAGACAGAAAGACTCACAAACAAGCAACAACTGAAGACAGCTGCAGTAAAGGCCTGGAAAGCATCACAAAGGAGGAAACCCAGTGCTGGGTGATGTCAGTGGGTTCCAGACTTCAGGCAGTCATTGCCTGTTTATTTTTAATACTTTGTTGAGAATCCTAAACATTTTATTTATGCCAATGTTAATTTGTCCAATTACCTTTGAGCGCTTTATATGAGACTTTGTATAAAAATGGTTGCGATTCCTAAATTGTAACTGCAATATGGAAGTGAATACCCTCAAATTAAACCTGAGAGTCTGCACTTTTAAGCCCGTATTAATTATATAACTTTATCTTGAATATGTTTTGGTAAACAGCTAAAACAACAAAACTTGTGTCACTGTTAAAATACTTTCAGAGGGGAGTGCTGACAGTGTATAATGTAAACAGGCATACATTATTAGGAATTTGTGTCAAACTTTCGTGGAAATTTGGTTGATAAAGGTAATAATATTTTGTTTACCAGGAATATTAACCTTGTATCATGTTGACATGGTGCAAGGTTTAACTACCATTAAGGAAAAAATCATAACTAAAAGTTTACCAAGAGTTTACAATATCAAATGATGCTGAAAACAATGCAAATTCCAACAGTGCAAAACCCATAGGGGCATGGATTTAGATCAAATAGAACTCACTGTACAAGCTCAGCCGAGAGTTGCCTAAAATATTATAAATGTTGAAAATAATACAAGTACAGAAACCCAGTGCTCACATTGGTCACTTATTGTCTCTGACCATTATTTTGATCACAGTTCTTCCTTCAACCATCAATTGAGCTGACAAATATCTTGCCTACTGAAGCTTCTAGCATGTGGGTAACAAGATCGTCTACAAGCTGTCACCCATATACTATAACTGTTCCAAAGTCCAACACCAATCTCCATCATTCTTCCTACATTCCTAGGACAAGTCGGCTATGGAACTCTCTTCCAGCATCTGAGTTTCCTGCTGCTCCAAACATACACTCATTCAAGTCATCTGTAAATGCATTCTTGGTTGATAAATTATACACTTTTGTTAGCTGTTAATTTTTAAGATTTTGATTTGTATGATGTGATCAGTGGTTTAATACTCTGCTTAATGGCCAATTTTTCATTCTCTCAGATGGCAACACCAGGCCTTAAACCTTGATTACAATAAAGAAATAAATAAGAATTAAGACTCTAGAAATGCTCAAAAATAATAATTCACATGTAGCACTGAAGAGAGGGTTTCGATCTTTTTTTTCTGAAAACTGCAGCTCTCTGATGCAGAAAATGCTGCAGGTTTTTTCTTTTTGTTAAACTACTAAAGCTACACATTTAGAGTTTACCAACTTCTGAACCCTTTCTTGGTGGAAATGCTTCCAAACATAAATCTTTGACTGAAGGAGAAGTACAAAAAATAAGTGAAAAAATAACTGAGGAGCAAGAGCTTGGCACACACAGTAGATTATACGCCTGTCAATAGTGCGTAGCTAGCATACCAACAACCCCCCCAAAAAATTGATTACAAATTCATGATTCAATATACTCTAAATCTGTAATAAAACTAATAACACTGTAATTGCAAGGAGTTTAAGAAAAGCAAACAATCCCCAATTAAAAGAGGAATAAATTAAGAGAAAAATGAGAAAATCATTCAACTCCCTACCATATACACATCTGCAATACATGTACAGACATTGTGTGAAATGAAAATGTCCTAGCTAGAAAACTGTGGGAGGAGTTAGCCAGACAAACTCATACAGATGGACGAACAGACAGACAGACATCATCATATCATTGGGTTCCATTTAGACTGCTGTATAAAAAGGAGTAAATCTAACTCAACTTCTGTTCACAATACCCTGAGAGACTTTTATTTATTTGTCCATTTTTTGATACACAACAGGGTGAAAAAGCTGCCACATGACAGTTTGATTACGGACCTGTCATTGGACTCAGTCTTGCTGGGGGCCCTCTCGTAACCCGGAGAGTAGGTGCTGCTCTCCCAATCTTCAGGCACAGAGCCTCGGTCGGCAGCAATGGGCCACCGGCCGATTGTCAGTGAGCCATTTGGAGCTGGGAAGGCCAGGCCCAGACTTGCTAGATTGCTGTGACTCCTCTGGAAGGACTGGATGCCTTTCAGGCTGTCAGGGCGCCGTGGCGCCTCGTCGAACCTGTCCTCAGGTTCTGTCATCCCAACACTCCCCTCTGCCAGACTGTCAACCTCGGCTGCCTCGTCCCGCTCCTCCTCCACACTGATGGATGGGGTGCGGGGAGCCGCCCCCTCACCTGCGTCCTTAGACTCACAGATTGTCGTGGCTGATTCACAGCTGCTGAGGAGCTGCTCTTCACCTCCACTCTTCTTCAGTGTCTCTGTGCTGCCGAGAGCTTGCTGAGAAGTGAGGGAGACCCCGTCACCTTCACCTGCTTCGTTGGAGCTGTAGTGTCCGAGTCGAGGCGTTAGTAGAGGCGAAGAGTACGGTGATGGTGGCAGACTAGGGGCACGCAACGACTGATCGTCACTCCCATGTTCATGTGAAGGAGCGTGGAAGTGACCTGGAAACGATAACAGAATGATTCAGCATTTACACATTACCAGACTTCAACCGCAGGCTGCAAAGGACCTTATTTGTATGCAGACACATTATTCTACACTTGAAGTGCAAACACAAATATTGATAGACTGGTAGCTGCTGTGATAAACAACACAGCGCGGTGAAGCGGCTTCATTGGCATAACTGTGCATTTAATCTTTGTGAGGCAGGTAAACCACAGGGTAGGGCTGGGAAATGTCATTTATTTTTGTGCTGTTGAATATATCAAAGTGTGAATTATGAATGTGTTAAGTCTAAAATAAAAAAAAAAAATCAAAAATAAACATGATGACAAAATGAACCTGAAGAATAATAAATAAATATAATAGAGAGTATGATAAACTGAGGATCTATCATGAATAGCAGTTATCAAAAAAAAGTCTTTTTTTTAAAGCAAGAAAAATTAAATAAATAAAAGGATGATGGGAATTTCACTAAGCATTTCTTATGACCTAATGCCCATGAATCAGTTTTTCTTGGAGTAATGATGTTTGCATTAGGTGCCTAAAATAAATATTTGGGGGCTGTAATTCATCACAGACCAAAAAAAAAAAAAAGACTGATGCAGCACTAAACATATTAAACCAATTCTCCTTGTTAGAAGTGCGTTCTCTTAGAAAGAAGTGCTGATGTTTCACTTTCTAATGTCATAACAGACAGAGCAAATCTGTATTTAATTATCTTTACTGCGATCACAGCGCATTACGGTCAGTGTGAGCAGCTTTACCCTCATGGGGAGCATCGGTGAAAACAGTCGGGGAGAGCGACACCACAGAGCTGCAGGCGGACTTCCCTCCACTGTTGGAGTGTCTCAGGTACATGATGGACTGGACCTTCTCATGGTACAGCTTCCCATCTGACCAGCACAGACACCAAAACAACACAGTCAATCAAAGGTACTTAGAAAGATGCCACCTTCAGCTGCAGTATTTAAATCACCTATGTGCAGTGAGAAGTAGAAGGTGGATGGAGTGTGGCACACGTAGGTGTTGGTAGGAGGGTGAACGGCCAATAAGAAGTTGTAGATGAGTTTTAAAAGATCCATGTCCGGGGGAGAGCCGAGAACTTCCTGGATGATTTTGATGAACGACAAACACACTTCCTGTGGGATGGTGGTCAGATATTCGTCCCGATGCTCCTTAAGACAAACACAGCAGTTTCACAAAACACCTACTGAGAAGGGGATTTAGACGGCAGTGTTACAACTATGACCTACCTGCAACACCTGACAGGTGAGGAGGAAGCAATGAACTATCTCAGCCTTGAGAAACTGACGGATGTTGAAGAACTGATGGGGGTGGTGAACCCTGATGAGGATCTCTAAGGCAGCGAGCAAAGTTTCCCACACTCCACACTAACACAAAGAGAAAGACACACTAAGTAATCTGCTAAGTAAAAGTACACAATAAAAGTAAAACAGCTCTTCGCTGAAGGCAAAACCTTAAGGATTCAAAAAGTCATTTTTAAAATATCATGTGCAGTGCTTTATCCTGAAACTTCTGGGCTCCTCTGAACATAAAATCCAATCAAAATTGTATGTATTCCTTTATAAAATATTGGCCTTTGTTGAGAAACTTGGTAAAAACTAAATCAATGAACCTATGAGAACAGGGAGTTACTCCAAAGTGTATGAATTCAGCTTATCTTTAGATAATGAAGTGAGCTTTCTGCCACTCATCTAATACTATATTATTAATAATAATGATAATAATAAAAGATAACAGACCTAGGAAAAAACTGATTCTGTAAGGTCATTCAAAACATATTTTTGTGCATATTTGATGAGAAACGAAAAAATAAATATTTTATTTATAAACAGCATTAAAAATGCAGCTACTCTCCAGCATCCCTAATGAAACTAATGCATAATTTTCCATGTTTACGTGCTTGTTTTGTCATGTGTTGTCCACTGTGTTCTACCGCCTTCCACAAATCAATCAGGCTTAACTGTGAGATGTATGCGTTCACCTCAGCCTTGGCCCATATCTTCCAGTCCAACAAAATATCAGAGAGAAGCCTTAAATCCTGCACAACAGCAACCGACTCTGTGTCCAAACGGAACTGACCATCGTCTCCAAGGATGAGGATGGGCCCACTGCAACATCCATCAAGTAAGGTCTGGCAACACAAACACATCCCCTTCTGTAGTGTTTCCATTACAACTTACACCAAGTGCTGTTCACTCTAATCAGACACGTTCCTCAACATATTGATAATCACGAGTGCAGAACCTCAAGAGATGAGGAAAATCAATACTTCCTCCATGAAAGTTTTGGTGTGCTTATCAGTCCGTCAAAAATAATTAAATTTACTCTGCTAGGAGCTCTGTCTGTATTGATCATAGAACATAATTTGTGACCAGCTTTACTGCAGTGGTCATAAATCTTAAAGTCGTTTATGTCTCTAACAGACTGAAGTACAACAAAAACAAAGTTTTATGTCTTAGAGTTAGTCAATTTGTATCATAATGTTCAAAAAAGCCAAATAAGTTTTGAGTTTTAAGATAAATTAAATGCATATTATCAATACAGGATTCACTGCAATGTTTAATTGGAAAACAAACGCTTCCAACAATAGCAGCACAGCATGATTATGAGTTTAATGTCAGCAATCAATGCAGCTGAGTGCTATAGGATACAGGATGTGGAAGCCTATAGTGACAAATGCAATCAGAGGTGTCGTGCGACTCCACAGGAGCTCAGTGTTTCATCAAGTCAGACAGAATCTATTTCAGCCAAAGCCATCGCATGGCTCAATTACAGACACAGCCAGAGGGTCAAGTAACAGCGGGGTCACCCACACTGGCTCGGAGCGGCACCACGGAGTCGGGCTGGATCAGATTCATGGCAGAAAAACAAGTTATGGATGATGTATTTGGCTACACAGATCAGAACAGTCTGCTGGGACACAAGTTCAAAGTGTGACTCACCTTCAGCATATGATATCCTACGATGCATTTAGATTTGATGAGGACCTGATGGATCATGGAGTAACCATGGTAACAGTCCATTTCGTGTATGCGGTGTTGGTTAAATTTGGACAAAGACAGCAGCACTTGCAGGGCCAGAGCCTGGGTCTTCTCACAGTCACTCAGCTCCACTATCTGGGCACAGCAGATAAAAGAAAAAACAAAACCACTGAGCATGGGAACGATGAAAATCAGCAAATAACTGATAACTGAGCTTCTGTGAGGACAAAGTTACCAAAGAATAAACTCAGGAAAATGATGTACAAAAACTGTCTGACTCTGTAAACCTGAATTAACGTACAGCTTTTTTTAAAAAAAAAAAGACAATCAGGTAGCTGGGCTGCAACAGAGATTATACAAATGTCTAAAATTACAACTTATTCTGCATGGTATTTACCCCACAACAAAAAGTTGCACCCCCCCCCCCAAAAAAAAAGATCACAAATTTATTAGAAAAAAAGAAAATATCCAGATTATGAAAAGTCTAAATCTCCAAGTATATTGGAAAATAGTTGTAAATTTAACAGAAAAAAGTTGCAAATCTTATTAGAAAATCATAGGTATTGTGTTTTACATCTTGAGTATTTTTAATACATTAGAAAGGAAGATTTAAGGTTTGATTGTAATTTTTAAAGATAATTAGGGCCTTACTGGATAGGTGAATTTAAGATATTTTAAGTCTCCGAAGACAAGTGTGACACTCTTGTAATTTTTGTTTTTTGCTTCTTGCAGTGCTTGCCATTGTTAACAGTTCCATACTTGCACTTTAGTGCAGCACAAAGTCCTAAAATAAAACTTGTTTTCCCACTACACATGATTAAAACACACACACACACAAAAACAACCATTTCTCAAACATTTTATACACATCCCTTCCAGAAATCAATATCTGGTTTGTGCATGTGTGTATTATATATAAAAAGAACAAAAAAAAATGTGGAACGGTAATACAAGATACAGATTCTTTTTTTTTTTTTTAAATATAAACATTTTGATGTCATCTAAGTATTTGAGCTTCATTATACATACCCGTGCAAAGAGAAAGACAAAATTTCCTGTGCCCCCGATCTTGTGCAGCACACTCTGCAGTCCGTGAGTTTCAGCGGGGAGAAGAGCTCTGAGAGTGCTGGGCTCCAGGGAAACACTCTGCACCTCTTTGGAGCTAAAGGGCCGCTGGGTAACCACCGTCTTCACCTGACCTTTCAGTCTGATTACAGGCTCGTAGATTGTGTAGACTCTTGGACTGCTGGGGGCATAAACTACTGCCAAGCTCTCCTGAACAACAAAAATAATGCCACAATGCATGCAATCATCCATAAGGCAAAACTGTCATTTTCTAAAAAATTTTTCAGTTATATATACACACTATATGATACATAGTAGATCTTTATTTAAAAAAAAAAAAAGAGCGCAAATAGCCAATGGGGGCTACAGATTTAAACATGACCAAGGCTTGAGTAGTGTTTCAAAAAAAGGACAAATTATTTCTATTTTTAAGTTCAATTTTCTAGCAGCACAGTTATCATCAACAAAGTCATTTCAACTTAATGGGAGAAAAACTATTTTCAGTCTTACTCAAACAGCAGCAGTTTAAGTTTGTTTTTTTTCCATTTGGGCAAAATCACTTCCTACCATGCAGCATTATTAATGAGAGCTAATTGGAACAGCACATTATTCATACAGCGTGAAATGAAACAATAAATGAGACATAGGGAGGGCTTTGCCATGCTTAGAGAGCACTTGACTCAGAATTGCAAGGACGGAGTTTAGCATCTGGTGGGCAGAAATGGGAATGCAATGACAATACAGTGTTTATTTCCTGACATTTATTTTATAATTACACTTCATGGAGTGTAGCTTGAATGTAAGAGATGACTTACAACCAAACTTGCTCTGTCCACATCTTTGCTCTTCATCAAAATCTCCCTTAGATGTTCACACTTCAGTCCTTCACGAGTGACAAATTTGGAGAACGTTCCACTTGGTTTGCCATACTTGCAGGGCATGATGGAGGTAAGGTCTGGCCCACTGGTGTACAGGTAGAACGCCTCTTCAGATGCTATTCTTGATCCTGACAAACAAAAAAAAAAAAAAAAAAGCACGCAGGTTACGATGGCATACTTTAAAAGGATCTGAAAAATATGTTTACGTTCTATTGCCAACCACATACAGGTGTGGTTCTCTCTCTCTCTGAAGGAATACATTTGGTATTTGGATTTTTCTGTGTAAAACCCAAAATTAAGCTCTGAATTATTTAAATAAATTTCCATTTAATAACACATGAGATGATGCAACATGAGACTCGAGTGGTGGCATGCTTCCTCCTGTTCCACGTTTCCGAGAAGAAACTGCTACACACAATGAATTCCAACGACAGCAGCGGGGCTAAGCTTGTCTAAATACATCAGTTGAGTTCAAAGGTTGGGGTCGCCTAGATGCAAGCCAGTCAAAGCCAATTAGAGGAAATAGGAGAAGTATTCAGTAAGCTTCCCAAGAGAATGTTGAGAATTCACAGCACGCTGCACATCACACCAAGCAAAGCCCCATGCAGCTGGATACGTTTATAAAATATAAATGCACCACAAGCCTTTTACGTATGCAGTTTGCAGTGCTTGTAAGAATAATTGTGGTAATTAACATACCAGTAGAGAGCAGCACTGAGGTCAGGTAATAGACTGAAATGCAGACATAATGATGAAAGATCCCATTATGTGTAAAACGGTGTTTCTGTGGTTTTAACCTTCTAAAATGTGTCTACAGGTCAAATATAAACTGTTGAAAATTGAATATTAAAATGCTCACTTCACAAAGAAATACACACTGTGTTTATTTAGTTAAACTCTTAAAAGAAACAAATGGATTGTGCTCTGTGGGTTTTATTTTGTCACAAACCAACAAGACCTGCCATTCTTTAAGTTAACAGAACAAACACACCATGACTGCCTCATTAATTCTGATCACTTTATTAAAAAAAAAAAAAAACTTTACACAAACTGTTTCAGAGCTTTAAAGACAGTTTTTTTTTAATGGAGCTGTAAAACACCACAGAAATTGTTTTTTGACTTTAAATCTGTAATTGTGTACAATTGTGTTCATAACTTGTAAAATCCAAGTTTATCATGGCAGCCTTGGCCTTCCAATGATTCCTAGAAGTTAATTTTCTATGACAGAATAATTGACACACATGGAAGTTTTTCCACAAAATAAACAATCATGCCTTTTGGTTCTTTCATAAACTTATTATAGATCTTCTGGAAATATGACAAATCTGCTGGACAAAAAAATAATACATAAGGTGATACTAATGTTTAGTTAAATGTCCCTTGGCCATTTTCGCCTCAAATCAAACACTTTTGGGAGCCATCCACAAACTTTGGCAAGTTTCTGGTCATATCACTGACTATTCCTCTTGACAGAATTAGTGCAGCTCAACTAAATGTTTTGTTTTTTCAGCACAGTTCTTAGGTTCTTAATGGGGTTTAAGTCAGGACTTTGGGAAGGTCGGTCTAAACCTTCATTCTAGCTTGGTTTAATCATTCTTCACTACCTTTGATGCGTGCTTAAGGGCACCGTCTTATTTAAGTACTCAGCTGTGTCAAGGATCCCACCTTATAACAGATGTTTTCTTGAAAAATTTGGATATAATCCTAATTCTTCATTATTTCATCTATTTTCTGTAAAGCACTAGTTACACTGGCAGTAAAACAGATCCAGAGCATAATGGTGTTGCCACCATGCTTCACAGTAGGTAAGGTGTTCTTTGTGTTTCTTTTTTTCCCAGAAGATCTTTTACTTGTGAGCAGCAAATTTCAGTCATGCCTTAAGGTGCTACTTCTTGAACAAGGGCTTCTTTCTTGCACAGCACTCAGCTGATGGCCATGTAAAAACATGCTTGACTGTGGACACTGGGATCTGTCTTCCAGCAGCGTTTAATTCATTACATACTGTACGTGCCTGCCTCTTGATGATTCTGGGTTGACTCTCGACCATCCCGACCAACTGTCTCTTGGTAGCAGCCGATAACTTTTCTTAATGATGTGGCAGTGACACAACTGTGCAGTGCCTTTTATACGGAGAACCAACTGATTGCATAGTTGATTTTAGGATCGGCAGCTGCTTTGAAATGACCCCAGGCAACTTTCCTGACATGTTCAAGACAACATTTCACATTTTCAGATCAGTGCTGAGCTCTTTAGACTTCCCCATAGTATATTTATTTATTAGTTTATTAAGTGTATCAAAGTGACCCTGTTTAAATATGCTATAATCACTGTGCTCAACTGTAATCACTCACAAGTTAAAAAGCCATGCCCCCAAGACAATTTGATTAACACAATTTTCTAGATCATCGAAACTATTCATTCAAGTTCCTGTATGTATATTTTTAGTAACTAACCAGAAAAATTAGGCAATTTAAAGGTAATTTCAATGTATGCAGCAGGTAGCACAGATAATGTTTATAGTTTAATCATCTCTTGCTCCGTCATACCCACACACGCTAACAGATCTGACTAAACATTTCAAAATGTGTCATTTTGTGATCATTATTCACACATGAGCCGTGTAAGTATTTTCACAGCACAGTGACAGAAAATGGGAAGGAAACTGAAGGCTGTCCATCATTCTGACAGATTATATTATTAATACTGCTGCAGCAGACAAATATGTGTGCTTCTTTTAGAAAAATATCACAGCAACTGAGAGGGAAAAGTTTCTTTTAAAAGCGCTGCCTCTGAATCAATCCCCCCAGGAACTACAGCAACTGAGACTGTTGCTAGATACTATCGGGCTGAAACCAGGCCTCCTGAAATGGATGCCAGGGTTCATACGTTGGTTTGGCCTGGGATATGTTCAGCCCACTGTGCATGGTGCAATGTGCCACTCCCTCTTTTTTTCAGTGACAGCCCTTCCATTGTCACTGAAAAAAAAAACAAAAAACTGATTTGGCTTTGTATGGTCCTAAACACAAAAAGTGGTACACACACGGCTCCACCTTGTAATAAATGTAAGTGCACACAAATACTAACTAACTAACTAACTAACCTGCACTTATATAGCGCTTTTCTAGTCACAAAGACCACTCAAAGCGCTTTCATTAATACTAACCCTCTATTCTAAGGGCCTATAGGAAACAGGTATCTAGGGACAATTTAGAACAGCCAATTAACCTAACATGCATGTTTTTGGCATGTGGGAGGAAACCGGAGAAATCCCGGAGCAAACCCACGCAACACGGGGAGAACATGCAAACTCCACACAGATCACTGTTGGTCGGGGGCTGGGATCGAACCCACGATCCCACGATCCCCACAATCCCCCGGCCAAGGGTAAACTGTGCTGCCGCAGTGCTAACCACTGCGCCACCGTGCAGCCCAAAATAAATACACAGCCCAAATACACACAGTGTCTGTTCATCTGTTCACTGATAAATAAATTAATGCATTATCTATAAGCTCATCCTGCATTAATTCAAATTAATTAAATTATTTAAAATAAAATGTGAATGAAATGAAAGCAATTTAGTGTCAATATGAAAATTAAAGTGATGGTAATTACAAACATTTTTCAATCATGTCCATTAAAAACGAAGAACAACAATTAGCAGCCTATGCAACCATTGAACTATATAGATCAGTGCATGCAACCAGTGATCTGTCCTAAGTTTGACAGAGCGACCAAATTACAAAACTTGTAAAAATCTCGGTGACAACTGTCTTACCATCTTGGTGGCTTAATGGTGTTCTTGTTGGAGTGAGAGTGAACAGGTGGGGGAAGGGGCAGGTTGTTTCAGAGGGAGAGCGACGGAGCGGTGAAATTGTGTGAGAAGCAGCCCGGGAAAGGAGAAAAAGGAAAACTAAAATTTTAATGCACCATACAATGCTGCGGAAAAGTCTTTGCCCCCCTTCCTGATTTCTTATATTTTTGCATATTTCTCACACTTAAATGTTTCAGATCAAGGAAATTTTAATATTAGACAAAGACAACCTGAGTAAACACAAAATGCAGTTTTTGATTATTTCATTTATTAAGGGATAAAAGCTACCCAAACCTATCTGAAAAAGTAAGGCTGCGTGTCCACCAAATGTGTTTTTTCAGCTCTGGGTGGTTATTTTCCATTCATTCTCTATGTAGTCCAGTGTTTACAGCGCTGAGCGCCCACGGCGCTGAAACACTCTCAGCAGTGGCTGTTTTTTGTCGCGCCGCTCAGAGTTGAAAAAAGTTCAACTTTTCATAGACTGCAGCTCAGCTTGTCAATGCCAGACTTTAAGCAGTCAATCAGAACTGCTACGTGGCAGGACATAGGACACCAGCACTAGTCTGTACTCAGACTCCTGCTTTCCATGTCATCATATTTTACATCCAGAGCTGGTAGAAAATGTTTCCTGTCCATTGTTATTTAGAGACTGCTATTAAAAAAATCAGTAGAAAGTCTGACAATAGGAAAAGCGGGAGTGATGAGCTGACATTTCCCCCCCCCCAGAGTGCAGCGTACAAATGCTGAAAAAAAAAAAAAAGCTCAGGGCAGTTGGGCGACAAAAAACGCGTTTGGTGGACACGCAGCCTAATTGTCTCCAAACCTAATACCTGGTTGTGCCACCCTTGGCACAACAACTGCAATCAAGTATTTACGATAACTGGCAATGAGTCTTTTACATCGCTGTTGAGGAATTTTGGTCAGCTCTTCTTCGTAAAATTGTTTTAATTCAGCCACAATGGAGGGCTTGAGCTTGAAGTCAGGAACTGATGGCTGGACATTCTCCTTTGGGATTTTCTGGTAGAGAGCAAAATTCATAGTTCCATCAGTTATAACAAGTCATCCAGGTCCTGCCGCAGCAAAGCAGCCCTAGACCATCACAGTACCACCACCATGTTTGACTGTTGGTATTCAAAGATTCAAAAAGATTCAAAGATTTTTATTTGTTAGTACTTCTATATGTACAGGACATACAGGAGAACTGAAATGCCTTTCTTCTCTCTCTTAGTGGTGTGTGCAATAATGGGTGCACATCAAAGTCTATCCAGTATTGTTTTGGAGGATTCTTGCTAACACACTGTGAGAAGATAAGAGCCTTGGCAGAGGTATGCGTTCTCTGATCATCACCAAAATGTTATGGGTTCCTCTGTAGGCCAAGGACCACCTCTGGTGAAAATTTCATCCAAATTCACCCAGTAGTTTTCGTGTATTTTTTTTTTTTTTTTGTATTTTGTATACTTTATTAATCCCAGAGGGAAATTCTGGGCAGCCACTTGGATGGATGAGGCAGCCACAGTACGGCATCAATCCCTTCACCATTCACACACATATTCACACCTAGGGCCACTTTAGAGTCTCCAGTTAACCTAACTTGCATGTTTTTTGGCCTGTTGGAGGAAACCCGGAATACCCGAGGTAAATCCATGCAGACACAGGGAGAACATGCAAACTCCACACAGAAGGTGTCACCAATGGTCAGGGGGTGGGATTGAACCCACGATGGTCAGGGTGGAATCGATCCCGTGACCTTGCTGTGCTGCCACAATGCTAACCACTGTGCCACCGAGCTGCACATATACAAACAAGATCCTTGTTGGAGGTATGCACTCTCAGATCATAACCCAAATTTTATGAGTTCATCCTTGGCTCAAGGGCTACCTCTGGTGAAATTTTCACCAAAATCCATATAGTAGTTAAAATTTATCCCCCAGAGCTCACAGGAAAAACAACCTCCTGTTTCCCGTACAGGAAACGCTGTTTGTTTACACTCGTTGGCCCCCGTTAATTCTGACACTTCGTTTCAGCTCTACAGAGCTTCGGTCCATTTGTCAACAGGTGAGTATTAGTCTTATTTTTAAACTAGTTTAACTGCAGTGTTGATATGTTTACTGTACACTGAGGTTGATTAGCGGCTCAAATTGGAATGAATATTCCTACTGAGCCGACACGTTTCTAATCCCATTATGAAAAGGCAGCCCACAATATACTCCTTTGGTAATTTCTGCTGGCCAATGTGAATCTAAAAAACTTGTATTTTTGATTGCTATCACCATCTTTCATAAGATGGTGATGGCTACATACATGAGCTAGTTGCACACCATTTTGGCATTTTCTTTGTTTAAATTTAGCTAACATTGCCATAGAAATTGTCATTTGTTGATACCTTGCTGTGTCGCTAGGGTGCCCCGTCTTGCTTTTTCTTGCTTTTCTTGCCCTTTCTTGGCATCTTCAGATGAAAAAATAATGTCAATCATCACACAC
Source organism: Pholidichthys leucotaenia (assembly GCA_020510985.1). Taxonomy (NCBI): domain Eukaryota; kingdom Metazoa; phylum Chordata; class Actinopteri; order Cichliformes; family Pholidichthyidae; genus Pholidichthys; species Pholidichthys leucotaenia. The sequence goes on along the minus strand of CM035841.1, from coordinate 297,679,148 downwards.
TATGCACGTCCACAACTCCCAGGTTGCGGACGTGCGTGGGCAACACAAGTAACTCAGTGGACACATCTTAAAATCCGAGATCAAAACCAACAGGTCACACTTCAGGGTCATGGGATGAACCTTTGTACAAAGTTTAGTGACCTTAGCATTACTCGTATAGTAATAGGGGATAGGAAATGCCAACCTTGATCTTGTGACCCCAAACCTTATAGTCACAGTTCAAGGTCACAGGGTGAACATGTGTACCACGTTTGGTGGCCCGAGCTTTACTTGTTCTATAGTAATAGTGCAAATGGAATGTAAAGTGTAGTCTAAAGAAGCATCTGCCCCACAACCGGGAGGTTGAAGTCTCGGCATACCAAAGACCATATAAAAATGGTACTTCCTGCCTTCTAACTTGGTGCTCAGTGTAATAGAATGGGGGAATGAGAAGTTGTTTGTGGCGGCGCCTTGCATGGCAGCGACCCCTCTGATTCTACATGTGATTAACATTGTCGATAGGAGAAACATAATTTTGTTCAACTGTACATGATTGGCTGTATGGACTGAATGACAACAGAGATGGTGTCTTCTTCTTCTTCTTAACCTTGATCTTTGCCCTCCTGACCCCAAAGCCATAGCCAGGTCAAGGTGTAAGCCATCCAAGATGTGTCTTAGATGTAACTGTGGTATAGATTTGAAAAGCCTACATCATTTCTTTCAATAGTCCTTGTGTTTACAAGATTTAGGGAAAAAAGTGACCCCCGACCTTGACCGCAAGGTCATCTGATGAGAGTCAAATTGCAATACGCGCATCATCATTTATTTCTCTTATCTTATCATGTTTAATGTTGCAGCATTGTACCGAGACAAATTCCTAGTTTGTGTACTACATGAACAATGGCAATAAACCTGATTCTGATTCTGATTCTGATTCTGATCAGTGTATATCAAACCTTGGTACCAAGTTTCAAAACAATCAGAACAAAACTGGAAGAGGAGTTGATTTCACCAAAGTGGGACAGACTGAATGGATGGCCTAACTGCCCCGTAACATAATCCCCTTTTGTCTTTGACTGGCAGGGGATAAAAATGTGTTTGATGATCTGAAACATTTAAGTATGACAAATCAAAGAAATCAGGAAGGGGGCAACTGCTTTTTCACAGCACTGTAAACTATCTCAAGATAAACAATGTTGCGTTATCCTGTATGGATATATGAAAAAATCTCAATATATTATAAAATCTTGAGATATCATCCAATCTTAAAAGAGGTGTATGTAAACTTTTGACTTCAACTGTATACAGTGGTGTGAAAAAGTGTGAAAAAGTGTTTGCCCCCTTCCTGATTTCTCATTTTTTTTGTATGTTTGTCACACTTAAATGTTTCAGATTATCAAACAAACTTAAATATTAGACAAAGATAACAAGTAAACACAAAATACACTTTGTAAATGAAGGTGTTTATTAATAGGAAAAAAATCCAAACCTTCAGGGCCCTGTGTGAAAAAGTGATTGCCCCCTAAATCTAATAACTGGTTGGGCCACCCTTAGCAACAACAACTGCAATCAAGCGTTTGTGATAACTGGCAATGAGTCTTTTACAGCACTGTGGAGGAATTTTGGCCCACTCATCTTTGCAGAATTGTTGTAATTCAGCCACACTGGAGGGTTTTCGAGCATGAACCACCTTTTTAAGGTTATGCCACAGCATCCCAATCAGATTCAGGTCAGGACTTTGACTAGGCCACTCAAAAGTCTTCATTTTGTTTTTCTTAAGCCATTCAGAGGTGGACTTGCTGGTGTGTTTTGGATCATTGTCCTGCTGCAGAACCCAAGTGCACTTCAGCTTGAAGTCACGAACAGATGGTCAGATATTCTCCTTCAGGATTTTTTGGTAGACAGCAGAATTCATGGTTCCATTTACCACAGCAAGTCTTCCAGGTCCTGAAGCAGCAAAACAGTCCCAGACTATCACACTACCACCACCATATTTTACTGTTGGTATGATGTTCCTTTTCTGAAATGATGTGTTACTTTTACGCCGGATGTAATGGGACACACACCTTCCAAAAAATTCAACTTTTGTCTCGTCAGTCCACAGAGTATTTTCCCAAAAGTCTTGGGGATCATCAAGATGTTTTCTGGCAAAACTGAGACGAGCCTTTATGTTCTTTTTGCTCAGCAGTGGTTTTCGTCTTGGAACTCTGTCATGCAGGCCATTTTTGCCCAGTCTCTTTCTTATGGTGGAGTCATGAACACTGACCTTAACTGAGGCAAGTGAGGCCTGCAGTTCTTTGGATGTTGCTGTGTAGTCTTTTGTGACCTCTTGGATGAGTCATCGCTGTGCTCTTGGGGTAATTTTGGTCGGCCGGCCACTCCGGGGAAGGTTCACCTCTGTTCCATGTTTTCGCCATTTGTGGATAATAATGGCTCTCACTGTGGTTCGCTGGAGTCCCAAAGCTTTAGAAATGGCTTTATAACCTTTTCCAGATTTGATAGATCTCAATTACTTTGTTTCTCATTTGTTCCTGAATTTCTTTGGATCACAGCATGATGTCTAGCTTTTGAGGATCTTTTGGTCTACTGCACTTTGTCAGGCAGGTCCTATTTAAGTGATTTCTTGATTGAGAACAGGTGTGGCAGTAATCAGGCCTGGATGTGGCTAGACAAATTGAACTCAGGTTTCCAATGATGTGATAAACCACAGTTAATTTATGTTTCAACAGGGGGGCAATCACTTTTTCACACAGGGCCATGTAGGTTTGGAATTTTTTTTATCCTTAATAATAAACACCTTCATTAAAAAAACTGCTTTTTGAGTTTACTTGTGTTATCTTTGTCTAATATTTAAATTTGTTTGATGATCTGAAACATTTAAGTGTGACATACAAAAAAATGAGAAATCAGGAAGGGGGCAAACACTTTTTCATGCCACTGTATGTTATTGAGGATATCAAAACTTTAAATTAGGATCTTTAAAAGCCAAATAAATTCAATACAGTGAGGGGTTAACAGAAGTCCTACCATTGAAGAGAAGCACAGTGCCCATGCTCCAGTGTCCATCCAGCTTCAGCAGCTCGTCGGCGAAAGGTGTACAGTGGCCCAGCATGCAGAATGTTTTGTTGCTATCAGATGATAAGCTGGACTTTCTGGGTAGAGTGTAGTCTAAAGAAACCTCACATTTCCTAAAGAAAGAGCAGTTTGAATTTATAATGACCCAATTATAAAAGCTACAAAACTACATTTCTTCAGTTATCCTCACCTGATGCCTGAAACCCAGACAACCACACAGCCATGGATATTCTTCTTTCCTTCTGGCTGTTGGCTGTAAGTGACGCTGAGGTGTTGCCAGTGGCCCCTTTTCAGCAGACCTCCACCCGAATCTGCCTGTGCCAGCAGTCCTGCTTTTATCTCATCATTAGGGTCAATGCAAATCCTGTGGAAACAGCATATTGCAATAGTTTTAAGGCCAAAAAGGGTGATTTTTTTTGGAGCCCCGGTTTCAAACTTTTACATTATTTGGAAAAAAGTACAGGGCCACCTACAAGTTACTTTTTTGGGATTTATTCCAAATCCATAGGGATTATAATATGAAGCTGATCACACCTTTGCAACTATAGCAGCTTCCACTCCTCTGGAAAGGCTTTCTACAAGATTTTGGAGTGGTCTTCTGGAAATTTTTGCCCATTCATTCAGAAGCGCATTTGTGAGGTCTGACACTGACGTTAGACCAAAGACCCTGGCTCACAATCTCCCTTCTAGTTCATCCCAATGGTATTGGATGGGGATGGGATCAGGTCTTAAATTCTTAAGCTGAAGCATTAAGATATTCCTGGAATGAAACACCTGAATTCACCAATTTCATGTTCTGTGATTTACCCAATACTTTTGTCCATGTAGTACATTGAAACTTAAGTTCGCTGAAGCTTGCCTGAATGTGAGAGCGCCTGTAGAGAAGTCGGCCCATACTTGAAGCATCAGTGCTTTAGAGCCCATGGACAGAATATGAATGAGGGCTTCTTCTAACAATCTTGTCCCAGCCTGAGATGAGCCATGGTGCGACTCCACTGCAGGAGGATTGCTTTCATCTGGAAAAACAACAAGAAGAAACTCTTAAGAAAAAAAAAAAACAGCTCATGTTTACAGGGTATTCACCACAAATGATTCTTTCTGAAGACTCTGTGTCTCACCCTTGTGTTTTTCTCCCTCCTTCTCTGGTTGCTCTGCCACTCGCAGCCACATTGAGGCACTGAAGCCACTGGCCATATGGGGCCAGCAGTTCTGCCCCACTAGGGGCAAGTGGAGAGGAGCAATGTGCCAGGGAGAGGAGCGGAGGTGGTTTGGTCGGCTTTCTGCGTCCCCCTCCCGGCGACCAGGAGACAGTTTGCCCTTCCAGAGTGAACTGACACTTTTCCCTCCGGGAGCACAGTTCTGTCTGGAACCAGGGGAGACCCCCCCTGGTGTTGAAGCGCCAAGGATTATTGGAAAATTCAGGAAGTGAAGAGGTTCAATATTCATGTTGGCTTCAACAATCTGCAAGATGCCCTTCAGTAAAATATCCTGCCGGGTAACAAAGTTAAGAGTAATTTAGAAGAGCCATTTTTAGATTTTATAAGCTGATTTTATAACCTGGAATGATTTTGGTAAACCCAAATTTAGAAGTGCATAAAAAATCTTGTTAAATTATGGCCACCATCAGAATCAGAATCCTTTGTCATTGTATAAAGATACAACAAAATTAGTAGCAGTATCCAAGTGGTAAACATTTCACACAACAAAAAACTAAGTGATAAAATGTAGTAAAAAGCATTTAGCTGGTGCAAGTAAGTAGTTGCTGTGCTAAGCTCGACATTAAATAACTAGTGTTTAAATCTGCAGCAATCCTTTGGCTCTATATATAAAGAAGTGACATCTAATCCACAAATAATGCAGATCAATGTAACAAAACACACACCCCATATAACCACAGTAATAATTTGTACTGCTGCCCAGTGTTTTCCTATTTTAGAGACAATAATTGCTACCGTTTTGCCTCATTTTTATAGGCGGTAAATACAAGTTACATACTATGTTCAAACTGATAAAAACACTCTTCTCATAACTCTGAAAATTGGAAATAGGCTATTATTATGCTGCCAGCTTCTAATTAAACTGAGACGTGTGGTAATAAGTTGTAACATCACATCTGTTCTGCACTCATTGGTGTTAATTGTATGCACAATGAAGTTAGCCTAAGGGACTACTTTGTGTTGATGGGTTTTAAAGACCCAAGAAGTCAGAAGAGAACATGACAGGAAGGTTGTTTTACTATTAACTTCTTGTTTCCGCTAAAAATCTAATCATGCAGGCAGAGGGCAGAAACTATCAGTCACAACCAGAAAGTAAACAGCAGGTTTTCTAGTGACTGAGAAGGGTTGGCTATTTACAGTAGGAGGGGTCTTCTCCAGGAAGAGGCGAATCAATAGAGCCAGTTCCTCTGCCGTGATTCGCTGGCTCACCATGGCAACCAGCAGCTCCATGAGCACAGTCTGGCAATCTGCATGAAAACCAATGAAGAGATGATTATGTAAACAGTTTGCAATCACTTGGACATGCACCAGAACATCACAGCCAAAAACAAAAATTTCTTTTACAGTAAAATAAATATCTCTGCTGTGGAAAAAAAATATCACCATGACATCACATCCAAATATAAAAAACAAACAAAAACAAAACAAAACAAAAAAAACCCATAGGACACCTATTATACATTCGGAGACTTTATAGAGAAATTTCACCACAAGCAATAACAAAACCCACCATTTTGACTCAAAAAAGTATAATTTTAAGCAACACAATATTATAATGAGGAAAAAAAAGAAAAACCTATATTCAATATATGCTCCTGAGTGCAGATTTTTTTTCCCAACAACTATCATCTTTATTAAATATGACACTTCAACCCTGGGGACCCAGTTGAAATGTCAGAAGCAGGAAAAATGTTGTCAGGAAGTGAGTGTGCCCATTTTTTCCTGGGATGCTCTGCTAATCTCAGATAAGATTAAAAAAAAGCAAAAAAAACAAACAAAAAACAAACCTGTGAAGGAGGGGTTTGTTTGACTGAGAATGTTGTGAAAGCCAGATAGGATCATTTTGACTCCTCCCTGTGAAAACAAGAACAGTGGTAAGTCACTGAGAACATATGTGTACACTGAAGTAAGACAAATATGGGAGGAGATTAATGGTACAGCAAATTTAAAGAAGCAGGCAGTCTGACCTGGTCATAGAGCAAGGCAGCATTATGGTGGTTAGCCTGTACTGCACCAAGCAGACTGTGGAACACATGTCCCAAAACATCCAGGTCTGGGGAGCCAGAGCCGAGAAGCTGCAATTCCATAGTGCAGATCTGCGGGAATAGCAGCACACCTCGTCCAGAGCCATCCGTCACTGCCGCAAACTCACGCAACACATCAGAGTCCACCTTTAACCCTAGGAGAACAGCCACAAACAACACATGAGGGGACATTAAAACATGCCACACCGACCTACAGGCAAGCACTGTACATACTCTGGCTGCTCTTGCTCCTTCAAGTGTCATGATCCACAGACCTTCCCTCCTTCAGTCCCAACCTTTCATCTTGGATGCAGCTCATAAAAATAAATCATCCTGAGATCTGTGCTCGGCTCTCAGGGCAGCATGGGAGTTCCCTCGTGATTTACAGAAGCACACCCAGTAAGATCTTACAAGGATACCAGGAACTTTCTATCATTGATGCCAGTGTTTCCCCATGCAGGACTCGGCAGTTTGAACAATCCAACAGTCATACATCCAGACATTTAATTTCAGTAAATATAAACTAAAAAAGCAAAACTGACTGTCATGCCTGCGCCTCTCTTAATCTCATGTTATGCTGATGTGAAGTCTGTGGATGAATTTGACTGCAGTATCACGTCCAGGTTTGCATTTCATCTTGGCCAAGTTCAATCCTTAACTGGCATATCATTTAATTCAATTTTGCATAAATTCATAAAGAGAAACTAGTGCAGTGATGCAGAATTAAATGTGAGGATAAATTTCTTTACATTCGAGTATAGAGAGAGAATATGTGGTATATGCAAAGTGGAAGCTGTGACATCTAACAGGCACAAACCTCTCAAAAATATCACCAAAATACTTCATACCTTCTACGTCAAATTAGTTTTTTCAAAAATACTACTATTAAATCCTCTGTGTTTTAAGACATTAAGGGCCCTATTTTGACGGTCATCAGCAGACCTCCTACAGTGTCCTGTGGAACCGGATGATGAATTCCACTCAACTCCAGGCACATTTAAGGAAAGTGAGAGGCACCCAAGTGTCACGTCAGACCATTTGAAACTGTTTACATCAGCATGGTCTGCATGCTAGATGACCTGCAAGGGTACCTGACCACACCACCAGGGACAGGCGTCATCATCTTGCATGGGTCAGGGAGCATTTATGCTGGACAAGGGACCAGTGGACCTCAGTGGTGTTCCCTGATAAAAGTCGATTCACGCTGAGCAAAAATGATGGCCGCCATGTTGGAGACGTCAAGGAGAGCGCTATGCATTAGCCACTGTTGTCAACAGACAAGCCTTTGGTGGTGGTGGTGTTACAGTCTGGGTAGGTGTGTCTAATCAATACAGAACTGCCCTACACCTTGTGAATGATACAGTGACAAACCGATACTACCTGAATAACATCATCAATCCAGTCATTGTGCCCCTGCATGAACAACACATGCCTAATTTCATCTTCATGGATGACTATGTTCCAACTCATCAAGGTCGCATCATTAGGGAGCAGCTGCCGGAGGCTGGATACCTCAAATGGAGTGGCCTGCACATTCTCCAGACCTGAATCCCATAGAAAACTTATGGGATCAACTGAGTTGCCATGTAGAGGCTCATAACCCTGCACCCCACAACCTCAATGAACTGAGGGCCGCCCTTCAAGGAGAGTGGAATGCCATGCCTCAGCAGACAATAAGTTGACTTGTGAACAGCATGAGACGTCATTGTCAAGTTGTAATTGATGCTCAGGGGCACATGACAAGTTATTGAGACATTGACAGTTTTTGATGTGGTATATCCACAAGTGTTGTTGGCTTTTGTTTCAATAAATTGTTTGAGATGAGGAAATCACCACTGCATGCTTCTAGTTAAATGCCCTACTTTCATGATATAATATCACTGTAGCATGAACTTTTTACATTTACCATAAATTTCACACGAAAGCCAAATATCCCTAAGTTTTTGTGAGCAGTGTATATACAGTGGATATAGAAAGTCTACACACCCCTGTTCAAATGCCAGGTTTTTGTGATGTAAAAAAAAAATGAGTCCAAGATAAATAATTTCAAAACGTTTTCCACCATTAATGTGACCTATAACCTGTATAACCCAAATGAAAAACAAACTGAAATCTTTTAAGGGCAAAAATAGAAAAACTTACAATAACCTGTTTGCATAAATATGAACACACTTAAACTAAAACTTTGTTGCCACACCTTTGGCTTTTATTACAGCACTCAGTCTTTTTGGGTAGGAGTCTATCTGTGTGGCACATCTTGATGTGGCAATGTTTTCCCACTGTTCTTTACAAAAATGCTCCAAATCTGTCAGATTGCGAGGGCACCTCCTGTGCACAACCCTCCTCATATCACCCCACAGATGTTCAATCAGATTCAGGCCTGGACTCTGGCACAGATGTTCGATCGGATTAAGGTCTGGACTCTTGGCTGGGCCATTCCAAAACCTTAATCCTCTTCTGGTGAAGCCATTCTTTTGTCAATTTGGATGTGTGCTTTGGGTCATTGTCATGTTGAAAGATAAAGTTCCTCTTACATCTTCAGATTTCTAACAGAAGCCTGAAGGTTTTGTGCCAACACTCACTGGTATTTGGAACTGTTCATAATTCCCTCCACCTTGACTAAGGCCCCATTTCCAGCTGAAGAAAAACAGCCCCAAAGCATGATGCTGCCACCACTATCCTTCACTGTAGGTATGATGTTCCTTTGGTGATGAGCAGTGATGTGTTTGCGCCTAATATACCTTTTGAAATTATGGCCAAAAAGTTCAACCTTGGTTTCATTGGACCATAACACATTTCCCCACAAGCGTTTGGGAGATTTCAAATGTGTTTTTGCAAAATGTAGCTAAGTTTGGATGTTTGTCTTTGTAAGATAAGGCTTCCGTCTTGTTACCCTTGACGGGAGATTGCTGTTGCATGTACTAAACAGTCAGTATTTGCCAGAAATTTCGGCAGCTCCTTCAATGTTGCTGACAGTCTCTTGGCAGCCTCCCTGACCAGTTTTCTTCTCGTCTTTTCATCAATTTTGGAGGGATGTCCAGTTCTTGGTAATGTCACTGTTGTACCATATTTTCTCCACTTGATGATGACTGTCTTCACTGTGTTCCATGATATATTTAAAGGGCCTATATCATGCAAAATCGACTTTTTTGCACTTTTAAGCATGTTATAATGTTAATTCCTCACCAAAAACACCCCCAAAGTGGTATTTTGCTCCATTCACGCATCTCTGAGTATTCCTCCTCAACCCTGCTCTCTGAGCTGCTGCTCCGCCCTGTCCCTGATAATGACTGGGTCCCCACGTTCACACGTATGAACGTGGGTGAGCCGCCCACTCCAGGAAGTGCCTGTGCTGCCAGCACTGCCCCCAGGCTAACGCACACACCCACTTTCTCCGCGCAGCAAATGGAGCGGTGATCGACAAAACTCTTTCACTTTAGCATTGACGCTGTGAAGAAGTAGTTCCTCTCGCACCTAATCTGGTCAGTGACAACAACTGTTTGCTTTTTTACGTAAGACAATGTCTTCTAAGTGGCGTAAATCTGTCTTTGGCTGTGAGAGATTTAGGAGTTTGTTCAGCCTTCCTAAAGAAGATCCTACTCGTCAGAAATGGTCAAAATAGACCAGAATGCAGAGGCTAAAATCATAATATTAAACATGATTAACCATACACTACATAAGAATAATATTATAGGCTAAAATAATAACAGGAGGCTAAAGAGTTCAACATGCTCATCCATCTTTTCTAAAGTTTACTATAGATGATGTTTTCATGGGCGGAACCCAGCGACACGCTGCAGCAGCCGGCTTAGGGGTTACGTCATGAAATGGGCGGCAGCCACAAGAAGGAGAAGGAGAGCCTCAGCAATCGAGGCATCTTACTTCCAGGCTCGCGAAAATAACTCATATTTCATAAGAAATTCATTCTCCAGTGTACCAAAGGTAATATACTATCACATACATGCATATAGTTTACTCTGAAAGGTTTAAAATAGCATGATATAGCCCCTTTAATGCCTTGGAAATTCTTTTGTACCCTTCTCCTGACTGATACCTTTGAACGATGAGATCCCTTTGATGCTTTGGAAGCTCTCTACAGACCATGGCTTGTGCTATAAGACGTGACTACAAAAATGTCAGGAAAAGCCTACTAGAACAGCTGAACTTTATTTGGGGTTAATCAGAGGCACTTTAAATGGTGGCAGGTGTGTGTTGACTCTCATTTAACATGAGTTTGAATGTGACAGGTTAATTCTGAACACAGCCATATCCCCAATTATAACAGTGTGTGTATATTTATGCAACCAGATTATTGTAAGTTTTTAATTTTTTTTAATTTTTCCCCTTAAAAGATATGTTTGTTTTTCAGTTGGGTTGTACAGGTTAAAAGTTTTAAATGATTTATCTTGATCTCATTTTTTTACATAACAAAAACCTGTCATTTGAACAGGGGTGTGCAGACTTTTTACATCCGCTGTATATATGTTTTGTGGCACCATGCAGAATTATACTGGACAAAAATTAGTTAATTTTTTTTTTTTTAATCCCCTCCATGGTTCCCCACTTTATCGTGATGGAGAGGTTTGTGTACCCTAATGATCCCAGGAGCTACATTGTCAGGGGCAACTTGCCCTGTTTGGGTCTCCCAAGACAAGCTGGTCCTGGGTGAAGGGCCAGACCAAGAGTAATCTAATGGATCCCCATGAAAAAAGTTACATCAAGGACCCAGTGTACTCAAAGGAGCCACATGGGTCCACCCTCCAGTGGGCTCACCACCTGCAGGAGGGATCATGGGAATCATGGTGCTATGCGAAGTGGGCGGCAGTCTGGGTTTCTCTGCTTAGATGGTGGCAACCTCGACCCTTGGTTAAGCGGTGATGCATGTATGGATGGATGGATGTTTTCTTTGCAGAGGTTGCTGACCCATGGTACAGCCAGTGACTGTACTCAGTTCCTTCAGGTGATTTATTCACTTTGAAGGATCCCCAGTATTTGGGGAAATAAAGATACCAATCCAATTCAAGTTGCCTTAGTTCACACTAATCTAAATTCACACTTAATTTAAAAATTAAATGTGGTCTATTAAATATTAGGTCTCTAACTTCTAAGTCTCTTCTGGTTCATGATCTATTAATCGATCATCAGATCGATCTACTAACCCTCACAGAGACCTGGCTTGGGCAATATGATTATGTTGGTCTGAATGAATCAACTCCCTCTGGGTATTTAAACTGTCATAACCCCAGAGGTTCTGGTCGTGGTGGTGGAGTGGCGGCAATTTTCCATTCTAAATTACTAGTTAATGTTAAGCAAAAAATATGTTTTAATTCCTTTGAAGGTTTGGTCCTCAGTGTGGGGCTTGTTGGCAATCTTGGTTTGAACTCAATTCTCTTTGCCATAGTTTATCGTCCTCCCTCGGCCTATTCAGAGTTTCTATCTGAATTTGCTGAATTTTTAGCTGATTTAGTGCTGAAATCTGATAGAATAATTATTGTAGGGGACTTTAATATACATTTTTTTTTTTTCCACAATATCTTTATTGAACCTTTTTTTTTTTAAACAAACATGACACAAACAATCAAACACTAACACTAAAGTACTACAAAAAAAAAAAAATGCACTAAAAACACCAACAACCACCAACAAAATCAAGTCTTCAACAATGCTCCTCTGTTTAGTCTAGACAATCCATTACATAAGTATACATATTATGTTCACCAGTTTGGAATTTACAAGGTCCACACACATCATTCACCTTCTTCTTCAAGAGTTATGTTTAAATTTTTTACATGATCAATAAAAGGTCTCCATATATTCTCAAACACAATTTCCTTTGATTTCAGTATATATGTTATTCTTTCTAATGGAAGGTTTGTTAACATCTGTCTTAACCACTGAGTCACATCTGGTCTATGAGTCTTTTTCCACAGTAGTGCAATACATTTTTTGGCATTAAGCAAGCTGAGGTCTATGAATGTTCTTTCACTTTTATTAAAGTTATGCTTTTCTGGGTACAGACCCAACAAAAACAGTTTAGGATTCAAAATGATTTGTTTTGAGATTATTTTTTCAATTGTTACCCTCACCTCTTCCCAAAACATTCTTATTATTCTACATTCCCATACACAATGAAATAGGGTTCCTTTACTTTCCATGCATTTTGTGCATGTATCTGGTATATTTTTGTTATATCTATTTAACTCCTCCGGTGTAACATACATCCGCATTAACCATTTGAAATGTATCAATTTAAGACGTACATTTATTGATTTGGTTTGGGCTTCTGTACAAGCCAATTCCCATTGTTCCTCTGAAATTTCAATTTGCAGATCTTTCCAGTAGTTTAATCTTTTCTGTGAATTTTCACTTGAGGATAGTGTCAATGAGTTATAAAACTCTGAAATAATACCCTTTCTTTTACTATCTTTCATCAACATTTTTTCCAAGGATGAATAAATAGGTCGAGTGAGAGCTTTATTTTGATTTGATCGAATAAAGTTTCTAAGTTGAAGATATTTAAAAAAAATGTGTTCTATTAAGATTAAATTTGACCCTCAGCTCTTCAAAAGACATTATGTTATCTGCACATGGCAAATATAAATCTTGAATCTTTTGAATCCCTTTTAAATTCCATACTTTAAATACAGCGTCCGCTCTTCCTGGTTTAAAATATTGATTACCCCATATTGGGCTAAATGGTGACAATAACTGTGGTTCTTTTAAATAATTTTTAGCTTCACACCATATTTTGATCATATGCTTTACAAATGGATTTTTAACTTGTTTTTGTAATTTTTTTGCCGAATCTGAGTATATGAATATGGGAAGAGGTAAAGGTAAATTGTATGATTCCATTTCAGTCCAGTGAGGGAGATCATTTAATGAAAAATAATATGTCATAGACCTCAGTTGTGCCGACCAATAATACAACATAAAATTTGGACATTTCAGACCTCCACGATCAAATGGTAAATATAATAAAGACAGACGTAATCTAGCCCTCCTGTTGTTCCATATAAATTCCACTAACTTTTTTTTAATTCTTGAGAATAAATCTAAAGGTGGTGGTAAGGGAATGTATTGAAATAAATAAAGTATTTTAGGTAAAATATTACTTTTAAGTATATTGATTCTCCCGATCATCGACATTGATGATCGGGAGCAAGCAAGAGCAGCTAATATACATATGTACATATTACTATAAAATATATACACACACACACACACACACACACACAGACACACAGTGCAGAGCATTGTAGCTGGATGGAATAAATATATGAATATATGAACACACAGTGCAGAGCATTGTAGCTAGATGGAATAAATATGTAAATATATAAACACCCACAGTATGGAGCATTGCAGCTAGGTGGAATAAATATGCAAGTATATAAACACACACAGTGCGGAGCAATGTAGCTAGATGGAATAATATGTAGATATATAAAAACACAGTGCGGAGCATTGTAGCTAGATGGAATAAATATATAGATATATAAATATAAACACACCCAGTGCAGAGCATTGTAGCTAGATGGAATAAATATGTAAATATATAAACACACACAGTGCAGAGCATTGTTGCTAGGTGGGATGAAACAGCATAACCGTCTATTTAGTTATCCTACATGGTATGATTATGTGCCCATACATATTCTCACCCTCCATAGCGACCGGTATGTTCCTAGTTGTATGCCGGAGAGGACCATTGTGTAAGTCTATTGCATCTTTTGCATTCAAAAAAAAAAAAAAACTATTAGTTTGTTACGTCTTTTTGCTATCTCTGCGAGCAGCCCTGCTTAGGTTGTACAGTCTGACAGCCGTTGGTAGGAAGGACCTACGAAACCTCTCGGTTGTGCACCTGGGATGATGTAGTCTGCTGCTAAATGAGCTCCTCAGTGCATCCAGTATGTCCTGCATAGGGTGGAACTCGGACTCCAGCAGAGATGACAGTTTAGCCACCGTCCTTCTCTCTCCTATCTCCTCCATCGGATCAAGGCGTTGCCCCAGGACAGAGCTAGCTTTCTTAATCAGTTTGTTCAGTCTCTTCCTATCGGCTGCAGTAATGCCACTGCCCCAGCAGACCACTCCAAAAGTGATGGCTGATGCCACCACCGTGTCATAGAATGACTTCAGCAGCGCCCCTTGTACACCAAAAGACCTGAGTCTCCTCAGCAGGAACAGCCTGCGCTGTCCCTTCTTGTAGAGTGCGTCAGTATTGTGTGACCAGTCTAGTTTATTGTTCAGATGAATACCCAGGTACTTGTAGGATGTCACCATCTCGATGTCTGTTCCCTGTATATTTACTGGTGCTGTGAGGGGCTGCCCATGCCTGCGGCAGTCCACCACCAGCTCCTTAGTTTTCCTCGCGTTGATCTGGAGGCAGTTCCGATGGCACCAGTCCACAAAGTCCTGGATAAGCCCTCTGTACTCAGCTTCATCTCCGCTGGAGATGAGACCAACGATCGCAGAGTCATCAGAGAACTTCTGTAGATGGCAATGTGTTGTGTTGTGTGAGAAGTCCGCAGTATAAAGAGTGAACAAGAAGGGAGCCAGCACCGTTCCCTGGGGGGCCCCCGTGCTACTGATGATCGTGTCGGAAACACAGTCCCGGGTTCTCACAAACTGAGGCCGGCTCGTGAGGTAGTCCAGGATCCATGATGACAGGTGCTGGTCCACCCCTGCGCGCAGCAGCTTGTCCTTCAGGATCATCGGTTGGATGGTGTTGAAAGCACTGGAGAAGTCAAAGAACATGATCCTCACCATATTCCCGGGCTTCTCCAGGTGGGACAGAGAACGGTGAAGGAGGAAGATCACCGCATCCTCCACCCCAATGCCATGCTGGTAGGCGAACTGGAGTGGATCCATCGCTGGTTCCACCAGGGGGCGGAGATGAGCAAGGAGCAGTCTCTCCAGGGTCTTCATCAAGTGGGACGTCAAGGCCACCGGTCTGAAGCTGTTCAGGTCTTTGGGGTGGGAAGTTTTTGGTACAGGTACCACACAAGATGTTTTCCACAGCTGTGGTACCCTCCCCAGTTTCAGGCTCATGTTGAAGATATACGTCACAATCCCACACAGCTGGTCTGCACAGGACTTGAGGAGCTTTGCGCTGATGCCGTCCGGTCCCGACACCTTCCTCGCCTTGATCTTCCTCAGCTCCGTCCTCACCTGGGTCTTGGTCAGGGTCAGGATGGGGGGCTGTGTGTTGGGAGTGGGGGGGGGTGTCGGTGGAGTGGGGAGTGGGTAGCAGGACTTGATTTCTTAGAGGCAGCAGTGGTTGTTGTGCAGACAGGGGGGAGGGCGGTTGGTCAAATCTATTGAAAAACAGATTCAGGTTGTTTGCCCACTCCCTGCCCCCCGTGGCCTGGGGGGAGGTATTCTGGAGCCCCGAGATGGTTTTGAGGTTTCTCCAGACCCCGCTGATGTCGCTCTGTTGCAGCTTGTCCTCCATCTTCTTCCTGAAGCTGTCCTTGCTTTCTCTGATCTTTCTCCTCAGCTCCCTCTGTACGGACTTCAGCATCTCCCTGTTCCCCGACCTGAAGATCCTCTTCTTCTCTCTCAGAAGTGTTTTTATCTCAGGGTTGATCCAGGGTTTGTTGTTTGAGTGACGCCGTATGGTCTTGGTGGGAACGGATTTGTCCACACAGAAGCTGAGGTAGCCCGTGAAGGTGTGAATGAGGCCATCGATGTCCTCACCATGTGGATCGCAGAGCTGCTTCCAGGCAGTGGCTTCAAAACAGTCCTTTAGAGTGTCCATTGTCTCCTCAGACCATAACTCCACAGTGTGCATGGCCGGAGGTTGTCTGTGCACTAGGGGTTTGTACACCGGTCGGAGATGAACCAAGTTGTGATCCGATCTCCCAAGTGGGGGGAGTTGTGATGAGGTGTACGCCTCCTTAGTGTTTGCGTAGAACAAATCCAGTGTTTTATTGTCTCTAGTGTGGCATGTGACATACTGGGTGAAAGTGGGCAGAATGGGAGACAGTGAAACGTGGTTGAAATCGCCTGAGATGAGGAGAAGAGCATCTGGGTGTTCTGTCTGCAGCCTGCTGGTTACTGAATGGATGACGTCACGCGCTGTCCCAGCGTTCGCCGTCGGATTTGCATAAACAACAATGCAGATCACGTGTGAGTGTTCTCTCGGGAGATATGTAGGCCTCATGCTAACAGCTAGCAACTCAATGTCTTTGCTGCAGTGTCGTTGTTTAACAGTGATATGTCCCGGTCTGCACCAGTTGTTGTTAACATACATGATCACTCCACCGCCCCTAGTTTTGCCACTCTCTGGTGTTCGGTCAGAGGAACTATTAGAGGGCTTACCTGGTTTTGGCAACAGTATAATTAAGGCATTATTCATGTATGATGGTAAATTATTATTTTGAAATGCTTCTAAAACCATTTCCAAAAAAGGTTTTATTAATTTATTCTTAAATTTTTTATAAAGGTCAACTGGAAGACCATCTGGTCCTGCACTTTTTCCTGATTTCATATTATCAATGGCAAGCCCAACTTCTTCTTGACTAATTTTAGACTCCAATATCTCCCTGTTTTCATTTGGAATACACGGTATAGATAGTTCGTTCAAAAACCCATTTAGTTTTGTTAAATCAGATTCATTTTTGGTATCATATAATTTTTCATAGTAATCTCTAAAGGCTCTGTTAATTTCTAAAGGATCTATAACTACCTGTCCCTTACTTATAATACTGGTAATTGGTGTTTTAATTTCTAATTGTTTAATCTGCCATGCCAATAATTTTCCTGATTTTTCACCTTGTTCATAAAAAGATTGTTTCAATCTTAGAAGACTCGAGGCAGCTCTATTCGCTGATTTTTTGTCGTATTCAGCTCTCAAAATCAGTAATTCATTCTCCAACCTTGGATCACTTCCTGCATACACTTTTTCCTGAAGATTTTTTATTTTTTGTTCCAATTGGGCTCTCTCCTCTCGAGTCTTCTTAGATTTTGAACCTGTATAACTAATAATATGTCCCCTAATAAAAGCTTTGAAAACCTCCCACTTTACACATGCTGATGTTTGTGTAGTATTGATATCAAAGAACTCATCTATCTGTTTTTCTATGTACTTGACAAATTCCTCATCCTGAAGCCATTTATGCTGAAATTGCCATCTACCTGATTCCTTTGTCAATTTCTTATCTACATATACTATACAGCAGGGTGCATGATCAGAGATCATGATGTTATCATAAAAGCAGTTTTGAATCTTGGACCTTAATTCTGTGGAAATCAAAAAATAATCAATACGTGAGAATGTCTTGTAGGTACTGGAATAACAAGAGTAGGCTTTGACTTGTGGTTTCATTTCTCTCCATATATCTAGCAATCTCAATTCTTTCATAAAATGATTAATGGTCATCCTACATCCATTGTGCGTACAGTCCAGTCCTGTTGATCTATCTATACCGGGACTCAATGTACAATTAAAATCCCCTGCTATTATATGTTGCCCTGTAAGTGATGATAAGATAAGAAATAAATTAGCAAAGAACTTTTGATCATCTATATTGGGACCATATAGGTTCACCAAATTTAAATTTTCTAATAGCAAAGATCCTTGAATGATTACATATCTTCCAAATTTGTCTCCAATTACATTTTTCACTTGAAAAGGGACTGATTTATGTATGAGAGTCATAACTCCCCTGGCTCGGGATGAAAATGATGAGGTGAAAACACTTCCTTGCCATCTACTCCTAATTCTTTTTACATCCTCCTCTATTAGATGAGTTTCTTGTAAAAACACAATTTTTGAACCCATGTCTTATTTTATTCATAACTTGTTTAAGTTTTTTTAAATTTTGTAGACCTCTGCAATTCCATGAAGTTAAATTAAGATTAACGCTTTGGTTCATGATCAATAGGGAGTTTGGGATTACCTTGCAGTGTAAACATGCTCATACAGAGAAGCAAAAAAATGAGTGGTTGAACATTCATCCTACAAACTACACACAAACAAATTCCCCCTTCCCACACTTGTGGCAAACCCCCCAAAATCAAAAGAAAAATTCCGTCTCCCGATATAGCCATCGACTGCTCCACATCCACGAGGATCAGCCTAAGCCACTCCTTCTTCATCCTCCCAATCACCCTAACTCTACTGCTTTTAATGATGTAACATTAACTCTCCTCTGTAGTTTTCCAACTTAACTCCAAAATTTTTAGCAACTTTGTACATCATAGTTTTTTGTTTGATTTTTGGTTTTTTTTAATTATATAATAATTTTTTTTAATTTTTTTTAATTATATAATAATTTAATTATATAATGCAATCTATATTTTGTAAACTTGCTATTTGCTTCAAGTCAGTCAGATGCCTGTGCAAATGCTTAATTATTCTACCTTATATTTTGTTCATGCTTAGCTCCCACCAGTCTCTTCTTCTTGGATCTTCTTGATAAACTCCTGCGCCTCCTCTGGGGTCTTGAAGATGTGGGTTCTGCCCCCATACGTGGTCAGCAGTCTCGCAGGATAGATTACACCATGACGAATCCCAAGGTTGCGCAGCTCCTTACGTACGGGATCATACTGCTTCCTCAATTGTTGGATTCCTGTGGCCCAATCTGGGTAGAACCGCACCTGCTGATCCTGGTGTTTAATCTCTCCTTTAGCTCGTGCTGCGTTGAAGATCTTTATCCTGTCTCTGTTGCTGACAAACTTCATAATTAAGGTCCTCGGTGGTCCCTTATCTCTCCGTGGGCCAATACGATGCGCGCCCTCCAAAACCACCGCCGGCCGCAGCTCCGCACTGCCCAGCGCCTCCGGAATCCACTTTTCCAGAAAGGAACACGGGTCCCGACCTTCGGATTCTTCCAGTAGACCCACCAGCCTCAAGTTGTTCTGTCTCGACCGGGATTCCAAATCCAGAATGTTTTAATTGGAGACAATTGACTTCATCTTCAGCACTGGAAATACGAAGCTCCATCTGCGCCATTCGTTCCACACAGTCACCCAATTCCTTTCTCATTCCTTCCAACGCTGCCATAATCCCATCAAATCTAGAGGAAAAGTCCGCTCTCATTGAACTCATAGCCGCCAGCAACGCACCTGTGTCGCTTCCCGCAGCTCCCGCGCCGTTGTTAGCTTCCTTCGCCATATTTGGTGCTTTCTCTGCTGCGTCACAGACCTGAAAGTCCGTTAATTTTGTTTCTGCGGCTCGCTTTTTCCTCTACTTGGTTTTCCAGCCTTAGGCTTCACCGACATATCCTCGCTCAAACGCTGCGATACGTTCTGTCCCAAATGAGAGAGTTATTTGCCGATTTTTTTTCTCCAGAAGCAGAGCAGAGTGAGACGTGTCCTTCTTACGTGGCAGCCATAACCGGACCCTTAATATACATGTTGATGTAGAGAGTGACTGTCTTAATAAGACATTCAATTCAATTTTAGACTCAATGGGGTTTTCCCAGAAAGTAAAAAATTCTACTCATCATTTCCACCATACATTGGACCTTGTTTTGACTTATGGTATAGATATCGAAAATCTGGTAGTGTCTCCTCATAATCCTGTACTGTCTGACCATTGTCATTTCATTATCTCTGATCACTTGTTTCCTAAAGAAAAATACTACTACAGCAGATGTCTTTCTGATGACGCTGTTGCCAAGATTTTGCAGATTGTCTCCTCTATGCCATGGGTCAACACAACAGAAACAACAGAAATAAAAGATGGAGAGTCTGCTCTATTCATGATTGATAGCATGGTTGATAGTGTTACAGCCTCTCTGCATCGGACTCTAGATTTGGTAGCCCCTTTAAAAAAGAAAAAGTCTAACCAGAGATTTCTAACCCCATGGTTTAACTCAGAAACTCGTGGCTTAAAACAGAAAACTTGTCAATTGGAAAGGAAATGATGTTCAACTAATTCAGATGAATTCTACTTAACGTAGAGAAATCATTTCTTAATCTATAAAAAATCTCTTAGAAAGGCTAGATCAAGCTATTATTCTGCATTAATAGAAGCGAACAAAAACAACCCCAGGTTTCTCTTCAACACTATAGCCAGGCCTCAGTCAATCCTCGCATCCCCCCTGAGCTTTCTAGTCAGGACTTTCTGAACTTTTTCAATCTTAAAATTTTATCTATTAGAGATGAAATCAGTCAGATTCTTCCTACCGTAAACTCAAGTACAGTACATTAACTACTACAACTCCCTCAACTGATATCTGCTTAGACAAGTTTACTCCAATCGACCTCTTAGAGTTGGATAAAACAATTTCCTCATCTAAGTCTTCATCTTGCCTTTTGGACCCTATTCTTTCCAGGTTATTTAAAATCATCTTCCCAATTATTGGTAGCTGTATTCTTCTTATAATTAATTCTTCTTTAACCCCTTGCACTCTGGTCAATTTCCCTAAAAACGCCTAAAAATAACGTACCCAAAGTAAATCAAAAGCTGTTCTTCAACCCTTTGCAGCATCTTCATGGGGTTGGTCTCATTTAAAAGAAAACACTTTGAATTTTTTGGCAAAACAGGCATAATCTCTCTAAGTGCTCCTGCCACTGAGTAACAGTCATTTAAACATACTGAACTTGAAGAAAATAAAGTTCGCCTGGGTATTTTTTTGGATACAAATGCTTGCAAATAACACACAGCTGTCAGATCCGGGCTGGAAAATGCAACAGAAATGTAGAACCAAGTGTTATCCAGCTGAGGTCAAAATTTTGTAACAATACCACAAAAAATGAATATATTACACAGCTTTTTTGTCAGGTTGTTCCCAGGCGTTTTTGAACTGTGCCAAATTGTGCCAAATGGCACAGTTTGGAAAAACGTCTGTAACTTTTGAATGATTCAATATAGAAGCTTGATCTTGGGCTCTAATGAAAGGTGACACTCAGGGCTGTGTGTGTCTGTGTGTGTGTGGGGGGGGGGTTGTTTATTCATTCATGAATGAATGAATGAACAAACAAGCCCCCACACACAAAGAAGCATGCCACGTAAAAAATGTGTGGCTTTTTTTTTTTTTTTTACAAGAAAAAATAACCTACAGTGCACTAAAAATTATACTAAAATATCTGTAATGTAGAGGATAACAACTCCCCCCCCCGCTACAGAGGACGGACATGGTCCATCGCCACATGACGGACAGCGGGGACGGTGCGACGCGGTCTACTACGCACAGTTGTAGTAAAATATCTGCAATATATCTGCAATCCGCTACAGAAGAGTAGCGGGGGGGGTGGCGTTCACGGTCTGGACGCGGCGCACGGACCGGTCCGTCATGTGGCGATGACGCACAGTTGTAATTTACCGATCGGTCAAAAGTCATTTTGATTACAATTTTCAGGGATAAAGAATAATTTAGCTTATAACACTTACCTGTCCACAACAGCAGTGTCGCTGGCAAACTTCTCTTCCTCATTGTCAGACGAACATGACGCTGGTCCGCTTGTTACGACTCGTGGTTCTGGTCACGCGACCCGGTCAAACCATGATTCCATTATTGCGGTTTTGCGCTTCCATGATTGCGGTTTTGGCGAACGATTTTTCAAAACAAATAAGAACAGTAGTAAGAAAAAAAAGACTGGCGAACGCGTGTGTGCCACCCAGCGGCTTACACAAAACAGATTTTACGCACGGGACGCACGCTTTCAATCGTGGAACTTCTCTGCTTCAATTGGCTCGCTGTATTCGCAGCCGTTGGTAGATGGGTCCTTCTTGCTAGGTTTTCAGTCATTGGCTCTTCAAGGTTTCAGAAACCCAATTCAAGGCTCTTATTAGTCGAATGAGAGGTCAATCAAATCTAAACCAATCAAAGCACTCCTTTGGCTTTCTGTTCGCGGCTGTGTCTGTAGTGGAAGAATGGAAATGCAGCTTTTTTTTTTTCAGTGCGCTCTGAGATGCACAGTGTGCGTCCTAGTGCGCACGAGGGCGCGCTAGGACACAGAGATGTGACTGCCCCCGGTATCCCGGAGTGCAAGAGGTTAACTCTGGGTTATGTACCACTGGCTTTTGAAACTGCTGTAATTAAACCCTTACTCAAAAAAACCAACGCTCGATCCAGGAGTTTTGGCCAATTATTGACCAATCTCTAATTTGCCTTTCATTTCAAAAATCTTGGAAAGAGTTGTTGCTGCGCAATTATTTGACCATTTGCAGGGAGTTGGTTTGTTTGAGGTGTTTCAATCTGGGTTCAGAGCTCATCACAGCACTGAAACTGCCTTAGTGAAGGTCACTAATGACCTCCTGATCGCATCTGATAATGGACTTGTCTCTGTTCTTGTTCTTTTAGATCTCAGTGCAGCCTTTGACACTATCAATCATGCCATTCTGCTTGATGGATTAGAACACTTTGTTGGACTAAATGGAACTCCTTTGCAGTGGGTTAGATCTTATTTGTCCGATAGATCTGTTTGTTCACATCAATGATGAATTTTCTTCCAACTCTAAGCTCAGTCACGGAGTTCCACAGGGATCTGTGTTAGGCCCTACTCTTTTTAGTTTATATATGCTCCCGTTAGGCAATATCATCAGAAAGCACTGTATACATTATCACTGTTACGCAGACGACACACAACTATACCTGTCAATGAAGCCCGATGATTGTAATCAATTAGCCAAGTTAGATGCCTGTCTTAAGGACATCAAAGCTTGGATGACTTGTAATTGTCTACTATTAAACTCAGATAAGACTGAAGTCATTCTTGTTGGCCCAAAACATCTTAGAAATTCCTTCTCAAATTATGCCCTTAATTTAGATGCCACCACTCTCACTCTGAATAGTTCTGTGAGGAACCTTGGAGTTTTTTTTTTTTTTCAACAATATTTTTTATTGAATTTTTTTTTTTTTTTAACAAACATGGCACACACAGTCAGACACTAACACAAAAGTAATTTAAAAATTAAAAAGAAGAATAACAAAAAAAAGTGTAATAAAAACAACAACAGCCATTAACAAAAACAAGTCAACAACAATGCTCCTCTGTTTAGTCTAGGTAATCTATTACATAAGAATACATAATATACATTCACCAGCTTGGAATTTGCAAGGTCCACACATATCATTCACCTTCTTCTTCAGAAGTTATGTTTAATTTCTTTACATAATCAATGAAAGGTCTCCATATATTCTCAAACGCATTTTCCTTTGATTTCAGTATATATGTATTCTTTCTAGTGGAAC
This sequence comes from Pholidichthys leucotaenia, assembly GCA_020510985.1. Taxonomy (NCBI): domain Eukaryota; kingdom Metazoa; phylum Chordata; class Actinopteri; order Cichliformes; family Pholidichthyidae; genus Pholidichthys; species Pholidichthys leucotaenia. The sequence continues at coordinate 297,655,706 of CM035841.1, read as the reverse complement.
GTTTGTTAACATCTGTCTTAACCACTGAGTCACATCTGGTCTATTAGTCTTTTTCCACAGTAGTGCAATACATTTTTTGGCATTAAGCAAACCAAGGTCTATGAATGCTCTTTCACTCTTATTAAAGTTATGTTTTTCTGGATACAGACCCAACAAAAACAGTTTAGGGTTCAATGAATTGTTTTGAAATTATTTTTTCAATTGTTACCTTCACCTCTTCCCAAAACATTCTGATTTTTCTACATTCCCATAAACAGTGAAATAGGGTTTCTTTACTTTCCATACATTTTGTGCATGTATCTGGTATGTTTTTGTTATATCTATTTAATTCCACTGGTGTAACATATATCCGCATTAACCATTTAAAATGTATCAGTTTAAGACGTACATTTATTGATTTGGTTTGAGCTCCTGCACAAGCCATTTCCCATTGTTCCTCTGAAATTTCAATTTGCAGGTCTTCTTTCCAGTCATTCAGTCTTTTTTGTGAGTTTTCACTTGAGAATAGTGTCAATGAGTTGTAAAACTCTAAAATAATACCCTTTCTCTTACTATCTTTCATTAAAATTTTTTCCAAAGACGAATAAGTAGGTCGGGTGAGAGCATTATTTTGATTTGAACAAATAACATTTCTAAGCTGAAGATATTTAAAAAATTGTGTTCTATTAAGATTGAATTTAATCCTCAGTTCTTCAAAAGACATTATGTTATCTGAGCATGACAAATATAAGTCTTGAAACTTTTGAATCCCTTTTAAATTCCATACTTTAAATACAGTATCCGCTCTCCCTGGTGTAAAATACTGATTACCCCATATTGGGCTAAACTGTGACAGTGAGTGTGGTTCTTTTAAATATTTTTTAGTTTGACCATGTGCTTTACAATTGGATTTTTAACTTGTTTCTGTAATTTTTTAGCCGAGTCTGAGTATATGAATAAGGGAAGAGGTAAAGGTAAATTGTATGATTCCATTTCAGTCCAGTGAGGAGGATCATTTGATGAAAAATAATATGTCATAGACCTCAGTTGTGCTGACCAGTGATACAACATAACGTTTGGACATTTCAGACCTCCACGATCAAATGGTAAATATAGTAAGGACAAAAGTAATCTAGCCTTCCTATTGTTACATATAAATTCCACTAACTTTTTTTTAATTCTTGAGAATAGATCTGAAGGTGGTGGTAAAGGAATGTTTTGAAATAAAGTATTTTTGATAAGATATCACTTTTAAGTATATTAATTCTCCCGATCATCGACATTGGTAGTGACATCCATCTCTGAAGCAACTCATTAATATTTGTCATTAAGACTTCATAGTTGGCATTGGCGACTGATTCTAGCTTAGGCAAAATTTGAATTCCTAAATATTTAAACTGATCTACAACATTGAATTGGTTTACCTCAGGAGCTGGATGATTTCTCTGGGTCTCAGTTGACATTAATGTTGAACATTTTGTTTTGTTTATTTTATATCCTGATATATCCCCAAAGCTCTTTATTAAATTTAACAAGGTCGGAATTGATTTTTTAAAATTCGACATAAACAAAATTATGTCATCGGCATACAGGGAGATTTTATGTTCTGTTGGTCCTACTTTAATTCCATATATTTGTGGATGTAAACGAACTGCCATCGCTAAAGGTTCAATTGCCATAGTAAACAATAAAGGTGAAAATGGACAGCCTTGTCGACATCCTCTATTGATTTTTATTGATTTTGAGATATTGCTGTTTGTTAGGATTTCTGCTGTAGCATTATTGTATATTATCTGGACCCATTTTATGAAATTATTTCCAAGTCCAAACCTTTGTAGGACTTCAAAAAGATAGGGCCATTCGACCCTATCGAAGGCCTTTTCGGCGTCCAATGATAGGAGAGCTGTATCCGGTGCTTCTTTGTTGGAATAAATAATATTAAATAGTCTTCTTACATTATGGAAGCCTTGTCTCCCCATTATAAAGCCATTCTGATCTCAGTTAATAATATTTGGTAATACTTCTTGTAGTCGTTTTGCTAAAATTTTACAGATTATTTTAAGATCAGCATTTAATAGGCTTATTGGTCTCATGTTTTCACATTTATTAGAGGGTTTACCTGGTTTTGGTAACAGTATAATTAAGGCATTATTCATGTATGGTGGTAAGTTACCATTTTGAAATGCTTCTAAAACCATTTCCAAAAGTGGTTTTATTATTATTATTATTTATTATTATTTTTATTATTATTAATTTCGGTTCCGGCTCTGCCGGACCGGCGGCGCCACACGAGTCGGCTGCCTGTTGCAACAGCCTTTTTTTTAATCTTCCTTCTTCTTTCTACACCTTTCACTCTGTGTATATATCACGGACGCACGGATGGCCCCGGGGGTCTCCCCGGGTCGGCGGACGGAGCCACGGTTTTGCAGCGGGAGACGTTACAGCGGGGAGGAGCTAGTGCTAGCTAGCACTTGGCCGCCGCCCGGTGCTAATGGGAAACTCGACATACCGGGAGCTGTAGCGAAAACGAAGCGGGTGCCGGGCTGGAGTTTAGGCGGCGTGAAAGAAATATAAGACAGAATAATAAAGAGCGATGGCAAGAACCAAGCAGACCGCCCGTAAAATCTACTGGAGGAAGAAGCCCCCCAGGAGACAGCTAGCCACCAGGGCTGCTCGGAGAGGCGCTCTGGCCACCGGCAGAGTGAAGAGGCCTCGCCGTCACAGGTCCGTGGCTCTGAGAGAGATCCGTCGCTACCAGAAATCCACGGAGCTGCTCATCCGTAAGCTGCCCGTCCAGCGCCTGGTGAGGGAGATCGCTCAGGACTTCAAGACCGTCCTGCGTTTCCTGAGTTTCGCCGTCATGGCTCTGCAGGGAGACCAGCGAGACCCACCTGGTGGTCTCTTCTTCGCTAAGGGGGTCACCATCATGCCCAAAGACTTCCAGCTGGCCCGCTGCATCCGCGGAGAGAGAGCTTAGACTTTCTGCTGCACATCCACCAGCCATAATGCTCTGCACTGTGTGTCTATATATATACATTTATAGTAATATGGACATATGTTTGCTAGATGTTGTTTTTTTTCTTGCCTTCTGATTGTTGCTCTGAGTGTTGCTGTCCCTGTGCTGTTGCAATCCTGGAATTTCCCCATTGTGGGACTAATAAAGGCTTATCTTATCTTATCTTATCTTATCTTATTAATTTATTCTTAAATTTTTTATAGCGGTCAACTGGAAGACCATCTGGTCCTGCTCTTTTTCCTGATTTCACATTATCAATGGCTTCCCCAACTTCTTCTTGACTAATTTTAGACTCCAGTATCTCCCTGTTTTCATTTGGAATACCTAGTATGGATAATCCACCCAAAAACCCATTTAGTTTTATTAAGTCAGTTTCATTTTTTGTATCATATAGTTTTTCATAATAATCTCTAAAGGCACTATTAATTTCTAAAGGATCTATAACTACCTGTCCGTTACTTATAATACTGGTAACTGGTGTTTTAGATTCTAATTGTTTAATCTGCCATGCCAATAATTTTCCTGATTTTTCACCTTGTTCATAAAAAGTTTGCTTCAATCTTAGAAGACTCGAGGCAGCTCTATTCCCTGATTTTTTGTCATACTCAGCTCTCAGAATCAATAATTTGTTCTCTAACTGTGGGTTACTTCCTGCATACACCTTTTCTTGAAGAATTTTTATTTTACGTTCCAATTGGACTCTCTCCTCTCGGGTCTTCTTAGATTTTGAACCTGTATAACTAATAATATGCCCCCTAATAAAAGCTTTGAAAGCCTCCCACTTTATACATGCCATTGTTTGTGTAGTATTGATATCAAAGAACTCGTCTATCTGTTTTTCTATGTACTTAACAAATTCCTCATCCTGAAGCCATTTATGTTGAAAATGCCACCTAACTGGGCCCTTTGTCAATTTCTTATCTACATATACTAGACAGCAGGGTGCATGATCAGAGATCACAATGTTATCATAGAAACAGTTTTGAATCTTGGACCTTAATTCTGTAGAGATCAAAAAGTAGTCAATACGTGAGAATGTCTTACAGGTATTAGAATAACAAGAATAGGCTTTGACTTGTGGTTTCATTTCTCTCCATATACAGTGGGGCAAAAAAGTATTTAGTCAGCCACCAATTGTGCAACTTCTCCCACTTAAAAGATGAGAGAGGTCTCCAATTTTCATCATAGGTATACCTCAACTGTGAGAGACAAAATGAGAAAAAAAATCCAGAAAATCACATTGTCTGATTTTTAAAGAATTTATTTGCAAATTATGGTGGAAAATAAGTATTTGGTCAATAACAAAAGTTCATCTCAGTACTTTGTTATATACCCTTTGTTGGCAATGACAGAGGTCAAACATTTTCTGCAAGTCTTCACAAGGTTTTCACCACACTGTTGCTGGTATTTTGGCCCATTCCTCCATGCAGATCTCCTCTAGAGCAGTGATGTTTTGGGGCTGTCGCTGGGCAACACGGACTTTCAACTCCTTCCAAAGATTTTCTATGGGGTTGAGATCTGGAGACTGGCTAGGCCACTCCAGGACCTTGAAATGCTTCTTACGAAGCCACTCCTTCGTTGCCCGGCGGGCGGTGTGTTTGGGATCATGTCATGCTGAAAGGACCCAGCCACGTTTCATCTTCAATGCCTTGCTGATGGAAGGAGGTTTTCACTCAAAATCTCATGATACATGGCCCCATTCATTCTTTCCTTTACATGGATCAGTCGTCCTGGTCCCTTTGCAGAAAAACAGCCCCAAAGCATGATGTTTCCACCCCCATGCTTCACAGTAGGTATGGTGTTCTTTGGATGCAACTCAGCATTCTTTCTCCTCCAAACAAGACAAGTTGAGTTTTTACCAAAAAGTTCTATTTTGGTTTCATCTGACCATATGACATTCTCCCAATCCTCCTCTGGATCATCCAAATGCTCTCTAGCAAACTTCAGACGGGCCTGGACATGTACTAGCTTAAGCAGGGGGACACGTCTGGCACTGCAGGATTTGAGTCCCTGGCAGCGTAGTGTGTTACTGATGGTAGCCTTTGTTACTTTGGTCCCAGCTCTCTGCAGGTCAGTCACTAGGTCCCCCTGTGTGGTTCTGGGATTTTTGCTCACCGTTCTCGTGATAATTTTGACCCCATGGGGTGAGATCTTGCGTGGAGCCCCAGATGGAGGGAGATTATCAGTGGTCTTGTATGTCTTCCATTTTCTAATAATTGCGCCCATAGTTGATTTTTTCACACCAAGCTGCTTACCTATTGCAGATTCAGTCTTCCTAGCCTGGTGCAGGTCTACAATTTTGTTTCTGGTGTCCTTTGACAGCTCTTTGGTCTTGGCCATAGTGGAGTTTGGAGTCCAACTGTTTGAGGTTGTGGACAGGTGTCTTTTATACTGGTAACGAGCACAAACAGGTGCCATTAATACAGGTAATGAGTGGAGGACAAAGGAGCCTTTTAAAGAAGAAGTTACTGGTGTGTGAGAGCCGAGAAATCTTGCTTGTTTGTAGGTGACCAAATGCGTATTTTCCACCATAATTGCAAATAAATTCTTTAAAAATCCTTCATGTGATTTTCTGGATTTTTTTTTTTCTCATTTTGTCTCTCATAGGTTGAGGTATACCTATGATTGAAAATTGGACACCTCTCTCATCTTTTAAGTGGAGAAATTGCACAATTGGTGGCTGACTAAATACTTTTTTGCCCCACTGTATCTAGCAATCTCAATTCTTTCATAAAATGATTAATGGTCATCCTACATCCATTGTGCGTACAGTCCAGTCCTGTTGATCTATCTATACTGGGATTCAATGTACAATTAAAATCCCCTGCTATTATATTTTGCCCTGTAAGTGATGATAAAGTGAGGAATAAATTAACAAAGAAGTTTTGATCATCAATATTGGGGCCGTATAAGTTCACCAGATTTATATTTTCTAATAACAAAGGTCCTTGGATGATTAGATTATCTTCCAAATTTGTCTCTAATTACATTTTTCATTTGAAATGGGGACTGTTTTATGTATGAGAATCATAACTCCCCTAGCTCGGGATGAAAATGATGAGGTGAACACGTTACCTTGCCATCTTCTCCTAATTCTTTTTACATCCTCCTCTAATAAATGAGTTTCTTGTAAAAATACAATTTTTGAATCTATGTCTTTTATTGTATTCATGACTTGTTTAAGTTTTTTAAGATTTTGTAGACCTCTGCAATTCCATGAAGTTAAATTAAGATTAACACTTTGATCTATGATCAATAAGGAGTTTGAGATTACCTTGCAATATGAACATACTCTTACAGAGAAGCAAAAACATGGATGATAGAACATTCAACCTACAAACTACACAAAAACAGATTCCCTTTCCCCACATTCGTGGTAATCCCCCAAAATCAAAATATTCCGTCTCCCGTTATAGCTAGTGACTGTTCCACACCTGCGAGGATCAGTCAAACCACTCTCTCTTTCACCTCTCAATCACCCTGACACTACTACTATTCTTATGACATTAACTCTCTTCTGTAGTTTTTTCAACATAACTTCAAAGTTTTATAGCAATGTTGTACATCATAACTTTTTTTTTAATACACTCTGTATTTTGTAGACATGTTTATGTTTCAGATCAATCAGATGTCTGTACATATGCTTGAATGTTCTGTTTTGGATCTGCTTGATGAGCTCCTGCGCCTCTTGAGGGGTCATGAAGGTGTAAGTTCTCCCCTTATATGTGACCAGCAGTCTTGCCGGATGAATTACTCCGTGACGAATCCCTAGGTTGCGTTGGAGTCATTTTTGATCAAGATTTGTCCTTTAATTCACATATTAAATTTGTTTCTAAGACTGCCTTCTATCATCTGTGCAATATTGCCAAGATCAGGAGCATCTTGTCTCTGAATGATGCTGAGAAACTGATTCACGCCTTTGTCAGCTCTCAATTAGATTATTGTAATTCGTTATTATCTGGTTGTCCTAAAGTATCCTTAAAAAAAATCTTCAGTTGATTCAAAATGCTGCTGCTAGAGTTTTAACTGGTTCTAGAAAAAGAGATCATATCTCCCCGGTTCTGTCCTCCCTTCATTGGCTTCCCATAGAATTTAGAATCAAGTTTAAAATCCTTCTTCTTACTTTCAAAGCTCTTCATAATCGGGCCCCCCTATACAGACGTGGACAAAATTGTTGGTACCCCTCTGTTAACGAAATAAAAACCCACAATGGGTCACAGAAATAACTAGAATCTGACAAAAGTGGTAATAAATAAAAATTCTATGAAAATTAACCAATGAAAATCAGACAGTGCTTTTGAATTGTGGTTCAACAGAATCAGGGATGAGAATGGGGTTTGGGGAAAAAAGAGGAAACTAAGTCGGGGATGTTGGGGGGCGCGTTGCCCCCCAGAAGCTAACGAAATCTGGTGTTTTAGAATGCTCAAATGTGGTCTTATATTTAAAGTTATAAGTAAGTACAAATGCATTTATAGTTTACCTTTTTAATCTTCTGCTGCATCACATGTGTAAATTTATGATATCTGAATGGTATATTGATGTAATAATACTAAATTATATTTTACTACTATTTAATATGTTTAGAACTGACACAGAATTACATTTACATAGTTCTAGAACAGACAAAATAATTTAACCAAGTAAAATAAATTATAAATATTAACAAAATTCCATCACCAAGTCCATCACCCATTTATTAAAATATACTGACATTCTGCAAACATTTTGATTTATTAATGTGTGCATTTGTTACTGTTACTAGGAATATAAAAAAGTTGCAATTAGTATATTTTAATATTTGAAAGATAATCTAAGAAAGTAAGTAAAACCTAAAAGATGTTTAATATTTTTATGCAATGACCATAAAGAAATTATGTTTACTAATAAAAGCAAAGATATCTTAGGAAAGGCAACCCATCACCACATGACAACTCACAAACAAACACACATTAACTCCTCCTAGTGAAACAAAAAATGATAAATTATATTCAAAATTCTTAGATTGCATTTCAAATTGTGAGAAAATATGTAATAACATTTATCTATTAACAATCGCTAATCAGCATTCAAATGCAATTAGTGTTTCAAAACAGGCATGACGTCACAACTTACACATGCTATTTCATAACAAATTTATTACGCGAAAAATTCTCAAGTACATTACTTATAACGAGAAAAAAAATCTTACCTCGGAATGTGTCTTCCGATCACTAATTGCTGTAATCGAGGCCGACTGCGATGAACTTTGATTGACTGGCATCTGAATTTGACCGTGTCCATTGATTGTTTTGAATGCAGCACGAGCGAGTAGTTCGATCTCCTTGTTGCCACAATTTTGAGATGTTTCTGTTTTGAACAGTGTTCAACTAAGGCAACACAACCACGAGATCCATAACTCAAGAAATCGTTGCAATAAACACACTGGGCTTTCCCTGGTACTTCGCATTTCGCTATGAAGTCGGCCATTTTTTCAACCACAACTTCGGTATTTTTACCGATCTTTACAGTCATTGACACAGTTTTTTCGAGCCATTCCCAACAAAACTTGTTCCTTATCCCTTTGTCGATTTCTAAAATTCTTGCTTTGTTGTCTTTTGTGAGTTTTAGGTTCACCATTTTCACGAAATCTGGAAAACTCAGTTGATTGAACTGTCCGCCATTTGCATTTCGCTCCGCGTGTTGGATATGACAAAGGAATAACAAAATCGCCGATTGGTTGCTTCAATAAGTATCAGCCAATCAGTGGCCTTGTTACATTACATTACTGATCTCGCTGGGTAGCGCGTTCTGCGTGGTGGATTTTAGCAGCCGATCGAAAATACGACTCGCCGCTCATAATAGACCTTACCCACCCCCCCTAAAATTTTCTCCTCGAATTTAGACGATTCACGAGAATGACCCTAGACATGATCAAATCCGAGGAATTCCGCGGATCCGCAGAGGATTCTCATCCCTGCAGAATTATTTAAAAAAAAACCCAAAAAACTCATGAAACAGGCCTGGAAACATGTTCAACCAAGATGTGACCTCTAATTAACATCACAGGTGTCTACAAACTTGTAATCAGTCAGTCGGCCTATTTAAAGGGTGATAAGTAGTCACTGTGCTGTTTGGTGACATGGTGTGTACCACACTAAACATGGACCAGAGGAAGCAAAGGAGAGAGTTGTCTCATGAGATTAGAAAGAAAATTATAGACAAGCATGTTAAAGGTAAAGGCTATAAGACCATCTCCAAGCAGCTTGATGTTCCTGTGACTACAGTTGCACATATTATTCAGAAATTTAAGATCCACGGGACTGTAGCCAACCTCCCTGGACGTGGCCGCAGGAGGAAACTTGATGAAAAATGGAAGAGACGGATAATACGAATGGTAACAAAAGAGCCCAGAACAACCTCTAAACACATTCAACGTGAACTCCAAGGTCAAGGTACATCAGTGTCAGATCGCACCATCCATCGTTGTTTGAGCCAAAGTGGACTTCATGGGGAGACGACCGAGGAGGACACCACTGTTGAAAACAAATGATAAAAAAGCCAGACTGGAATTTGCCAAACTGCATGTTGACAAGCCACAAAGCTTCTGGGAGAATGTCCTATGGACAGACGAGACAAAACTGCAACTTTTTGGCAAGGCACATGAGCTCCATGTTCACAGACGCAAAAATGAAGCATACCAAGAAAAGAACACTGTCCCTACTGTGAAACATGGAGGAGGTTCGGTTATGTTCTGGGGCTGCTTTTCTACATCTGGCACAGGGTGTCTTGAATCTGTGGAGGGTACAATGAAATCTCAAGACTATCAAGGTATTCTAGAGAGAAATGTGCTGCCCAGTGTCAGACAGCTTGATCTCAGTCGCAGGTCATGGGTCTTGCAACAGGATAATGACCCAAAACACACAGTTAAAAACACCCAAGAATGGCTAACAGCAAAACATTGGACTATTCTAAAGTGGCCTTCTATGAGCCCTGATCTACTGTAAATCCTATTGAACATCTGTGGAAGGAGCTGAAACATGCCATCTGGAGAAGGCACCCTTCAAACCTGAGACAACTGGAGCAGTTTGCTCATGAGGAGTGGGCCAAAATACCTGCTGAGAGGTGCAGAAGTCTCATTGACAGTTACAGAAATCATTTGATTGCAGTGATTGCCTCAAAAGGTTGTGCAACAAAATATTAAGTTAAGGGTACCATCATTTTTCAGGGATGGCAACAGGAAATTCTGATTTCAGCTGAAATCTAATTTGGTCGATTGACTTATGGGGGGGCCGGGGGGGCGCAGCCCCCCTGAATCTGAGAGGTTTTCAGTAAAACTGAAGTAATTTAGACTGAAAAAAATGATTAAAAAAAATGAAATACTTGACTTAGATAAATCATTAAATTTAATGAAAAGTTAACTTACTTTTTCTTCAATGTTGTCTCACTGTCTTTAGTCCAATATATTTAACAGTTCTATAAGAGTTTATTACACTATTTACACTGGTCACCAAGTCACTTCTAATGTGAAACTTTCTTCCTTTTGGCAGCAAGCTGTGTCAGTCTCTGAACTTTGAACTTCATCTCCTTTTCTGGTTTCTTCAGAAACTGTCCGAGTGTTTCTGTTACCTCGTCGAACTTCTAGCCAATTTTCACCCTTACCGTCACTTTTCTCTCAAGCCAATTCCATCGGAACTTATTTTTGACACTTTTGTCTACTTCTACCACTGATGACTCCTGATCCTTCGATAAAAATCTCATAATTCCGCTGAAAACAATACCGAAAGGTCAGAATTCCAACACGAACCAGGGATGTGATTTGGGGTTGGGGAGATTATCTGAAAATTTAGCAGGGGGTCTGGGGGACACAGTCCCCCAGTGGGGTCAGGGGCAAGGGGGGTGAAGCCCCCCGAAGCTCCTGGGTTGTTATGATTTTTAAGTACCAGAACTGTGCTTAAATGACATAAAACAAACAGCGGAATGCCACTTATTACTGTATAATATTGACTTATGTTCCAAGAAGATAGCATTCCTAAAATATTCCAACAAGCATTATCCATCACATGCTTTAACACGTGATCAAATCAAAATCAGTTAATTTTATCTATTCCATAATAGAAATAAAATTCCAACATACCATTACTTTTTATAATTTCAGCATTCATTTCAGATCACCAGTTTCAATCTCCATTGAGTCTTGAGCAGTTCATTTTGCACAATCACTGATGCAGCCAAGTCTTAGAAATATTCAAAAGTTATGAGTCAATATCCACTGTGCACTGTCAATTTCAAACTGTTTGGAATCATAAAAGTAATGTAACTAAATTGTTTTGCTATTTTTTTCTCCTCACCATCAATGCCAGGGCGTTGCATGAGTTTTGGGGGATGGTTAACTTTTATAACCGTTTCCTCCCCCGCGCAGCTCAGCTCATACAGCCGTTGTACGCCACCAGTAACAGAGAGTTAATGGCTCTCCACCTAGCCATATGCCACTTCCAGTTTTGCCTGAAAGGGCGCACCTTCACTGCGTTCGTGGACCACTAGCCACTAACCTACTTAATGTACTTTATCTTCCTGGAAGATAAAATAAAGCGGAATTCGGCGAATTACCGGGAGAAAAAAAAATCACATCCCTGAGAACAAGCCGCCATGAATTTTTGACAAAGCATACAACGAGCCATTTGATTGGTCCAATCGTTTGCAACTATCCAATCGCAGGGCTGTTTACAATACAGCAGTAGCTTGAGTACATAACATCCGGGTTATCGCAGGAGACTTGACCCGGGGAAGCGCCGAGCACTTATGTAATCGTGTTGATTTTCACTAAAATCGGTAACAATAAGGTACCTTACCCCCCTAAAATTTTCTCAACGGATTTAGATGATTCACAGAAATGATCAATTTGAAAATAAATCGGCGGAAATCCGCGGATCGGCGGAAAATTGCCATCCCTGATTTTTGTCCAGGCCTGTTTCATGAGTTTGTTTTTTAAAATAATTCTGTTGAACCACAATTCAAAAGTATTGTCTGATTTTCATTGGTTAATTTTCATAGAATTTTTATTTATTACCACTTTTGTCAGATTCAAGTTATTTCTGTAACCATTGTGGGTTTTTCTTTCATTAACAGAGGGGTACCAACAATTTTGTCCACGTCTATATATAAAAGATCTGATATTACCTTACCATCCTAATAGAGCATTACGCTCCCAAAATGCTGGATTACTTGTGGTGCCCAGAATCTCCAAAAGTACAGTGGGAGGCAGAGCCTTCTGCTACCAAGCTCCTTCTCTCTGGAACCAGTTACCACTCTGGGTCCGAGAGTCAGACTCGGTCTCTGTTTTTAAGAACAGGGTGAAATCCTTCCTTTTTAATATAGCTTACATTTAAGGAAGGATTTTGTGTCTCTTAACCCCACTTTTGTTCTGTTGTTATTTGATCCATACTGCTGGTTGACCTCCAATAATGTACTTGGCATCTTACTGTTATGTTCTTTATGTGTGTCCTCTCCATCCTCCCTATCCCCTCACCCCCAGCCAGTCGCAGCTGATGACTGCCCCTCCCTGAGCCTGGTTCTGCTAGAGGTTTCTTCGTGCCAAATGGGAGTTTTTCCTCTCCACTGTCGCTAGTGCTTGCTCACAGGGGATCGTCTGATTGCTGGGCTTTTCTGAGACTGTGGGGTTTTTTTTCTGCACTGTGGCGCCACAAGACAGCTTCTGTTGTGATGTGGCGCAGTATAAATAAAGCTGAATTGAACTGAAAGCTGAATTAATCAATGTGATTAAATGAGGATTGCCAACTGTCCCGTCCTAGCTAGGACATCACTTATTTTTGTCAAACTGATCATGCCGAGCGAAAATGATCAATCAATCAATCATCATCCAATCACAGCCCTTCAATTTAGCGCATTAGTCAAATGTGTGGAGAATTTCAGATATTATACAACAGTTTGTTCCAACCGAGCAATTTGATTGGACAATTGGGATTTCAGGAGTTACTAAAATCCACGATAATTGCACTCCAACTTTCATTGGATATGTATCACTCCGCTTCAAAGGTGTTCATGTAACCGTTAATTACTAACAGTAATTTACTATCAACTCTCAGTGAGAATTGCAGTACTGTTTTGGTTACCTTAATTTCCACAGTGAGGTGCTGTTTGATAAGAAATTATACATCCTTGACCCAGAAGTCCCACTCTTTTGAAAAAAAAACTTTTACAACACCGTTAAGCTATTTCATCTCTGTTTAAAAAAAATAGGCAGTACTGGAGTTGGATTTATTGTCTTGATTAACAAACCACAATACCTTTGAGGTGATGGACTCTTTATTTAATCTAAAAATGCCAAGAAAAAGTTAGCGAAGCATGCAATGACTCGCATGCTAACTACTAGCCATTGGCTAGCTACCGGCATCTTGATCTTGGGTCTTCTGCCGTACTGACTCAACAGGTGACCAGTATAGAAACTTACTTTTGCACTTGACAGTATTTAATTTGTTTACATGTGTGTGAAATGACAATAGATATCTTCATGCTGATTGAAATGTTCAGCAACAGTTACTGGCTACATTTAGAAGGGACCATTTTTCTAAGCTGCACAAAACAACTGGTTAAACAAACAGATCATTATATTTTGTCCAGTATTGCTGTCATTTAATAAATTGTGCTTGCCGTAACTGTTGTATAAAAGCAATATTACACTCAAGGTCATTACGGTATCATGAATATACTAAATACGGGTGTGATACTCGAATGTGATACTCCAATGCGGAGGGCATTAGACAGAAAATAAAAGTAGGCTCACCTTAAGCACGGGGAAGGGGGGGGGCAGGAGAAGATAAACATTTCCAGTCTGAATTCTGCAGGTTTTGTAAAATCAAGCTCACTTAGCGAACAAACTTTCAAAATAAGAGCTCCTATCCGGTCTTGCAATCCTTCAAAATATGAGTGAGTCGATCGCTAAGTCCCTTATTAGACCGCCAAGTATTAACTATGAGTGGCAAACTGAAACATTTCTACCCATGTGGATAAATTTGATTACTTGATAATATGAGTTCTGTTAAGCAAAAGAAAAAAGACACTTTGCTCAGTTGTTGTGAAGAATTTTCTCTGACATAAGTTTTCCTTTTTTATTTATCTTTTGTTCATATAAAAGACAAAAAATGAAATAGAAAGGAGATGTCTTTACCTTCTTAACATGTTTCGACTGTACACTGCAGGCTTCGTTCGGACGAAGGCTGCAGTGTACCTGCGCTCCTCCAAGGTCTGCAGGAGACCTTGCGCTCCTCCACCTTTCATTTGAGGATGCCCCACAGATGCTCAATAGGGTTTAGGTCTGGAGACATGCTTGGCCAGTCCATCATCTTTACCCTCAGTCTCTTTAGCAAGGCAGTGGTCATCTTGGAGGTGTGTTTGGGGTCATTATCATGTTGGAATACTGCCCTGCGGCCCAGTTTCCGAAGGGAAGGGATCATGCTCTGCTTCAGTATGTCACAGTACATGTTGGCATTCATGGTTCTCTCAATAAACTGTAGCTCCCCAATGCCGGCAGCACTCATGCAGCCCCAAACCATGACACTCCAACTACCATGCTTGACTGTAGGCAAGACGCACTTGTCTTTGTACTCCTCACCTGGTTTCCGCCACACACGCTTGACACCATCGGAACCAAATAAGTTTATCTTGGTCTCATCAGACCACAGGACATGGTTCCAGTAATCCATGTCCTTAGTCTGCTCGTCTTCACCAAACTGTTTGCGGGCTTTCTTGTGCATCATCTTTAAAAGGGGCTTCCTTCTGGGACGACAGCCATGCAGACCAATTTGATGCAGTGTGTGGCGTCTGGTCTGAGCACTGACAGGCTGACCACCTACCCCTTCAACCTCTGCAGCAATACTGGAACAACTCATATGTCTATTTTCAAAAGACAACCTCTGGATATGACGCTGAGCACGTGCACTCAACTTCTTTGGTCAACCATGGCGAGGCCTGTTCTGAGTGGAACCTGTCCTATTAAACCACTGTATGGTCTTGGCCACCGTGCTGCAGTTCAGTTTCAATGTGTTGGCAATCTTCTTATAGTCTAGGCCATCTTTATGTAGAGCAACACTTCTTTTTTCAGATCCTCAGTGAGTTCTTTGTCATGAGGTGCAAAGTTGAACTTCCAGTGACCAGTATGATAGAGTGTGAGAGCGATAACACCAAATTTAACACACCTGCTCCCCATTCACACCTGAGACCTTGTAACACTAAGGAGTCACATGACACCAGGAAGGGAAAATGGCTAACTGGGCACAATTTGGACATTTTCACTTAGGGGTGTACTCACTTTTGTTGCCAGCTGTTTAGACATTAATGGATGTGTGTTGAGTTATTTTGAGGGGACAGCAAATTTACACTGTTATACAAGCTGTACACTGACTACTTTACATTGTATAAAAGTGTCATATCTTCAGTGTTGTCCCATGAAAAGATATAAAATATTTACAAAAATGTGAGGGGTGTACTCACTTTTGAGAGATACTCTGTGTGTGTGTGTGTGTGTGTGTGTGTGTGTGTGTGTGTGTGTGTGTGAGATTTCTAATAAAAATGTAAGTAAAGCCACATTTTAAAGGACATTCAGTACACAAAATACATATCACGATATGTATTGTGTATGGCGATACAGAGAAATTATATTGCAATACTATCTTTTAAAGCTATATCGCTCAGCCCAACTTGAGTTGAATACCCAAAATGTTTCATGACAATTGGAATTGAACAGAAGACTTAAGTTCACCTGACTGAATGGGGCTATGATGTTACAATTTTTTCTTTTTAATTTATTGTGCAATGTTATAAAAAGCTTGAATGATGACAGTTTTACTCAACAGTGCACAAATCCATAATGGTCCAAAAGCACTATTTCTAGGTACATGTTGCAGAGTAACACATCATCAAGAATACGATATGTTGTCTTGGCAAGAAAGTTTTGGATTTATCTTTAATTTGACTGGAAGAGATTAAATATCACATCCACACACCACCTTGACAGTCCAATTTCTGTCTCTCATTTGATGATAAAAGTTAAAAGCTTAGATTAAATCAACAATTTGTTTTACTTTTCTGCCATTTTCTTTTTTTTTTTTTTTCATAGGACAAGAGTTTTCCAAGAGATTAAAATCTCCACTTGATGGAGACTTTAAATCACAAGATAGAGCTCATGAGGCCATAGTCTTGTTGCCTGCAGTTGTAAAACTTAAAACAATGACTCTATTCTGAGGGGGTGAAAATAAAAAAAAAAATAGAGTGTAATTGGGACACATTCCTAACCTGCCAGATCAGTGTGGCTCAAGCTCATTTATTTGTTTGCTGTGTCATATATACTCAACAAAATCTAACCACTTCTTATTGCTACACATCCTCCACAGCTCACCAAAAGAGGATGTTAAATATAACACTAACAGTCTGAAACACAGCCTCACAAAACCATGATGCCATTAAACACACACTGCTGGTAAAAGCAGGGAGAAACAAATTCCCACAGATAATAAAAAACAAGCAGGTTTAGAAGTCATAACCAACACGACCTTTCAGTCTGTCGACATGGATCACCAACAAAAATAAACTTTACAGACGAGGGGTGCATGAAGTCAAGGTGATTTACAGCATTTCTAAAATAAACCTTAAGGTTGAAAAAGGAATCTGCAGTGAAAAATAACAACAGAGTCAAGGAAACACGCCTCAACCACAATAATGTGAACCGCTCAGGGATGCATGGTATCTATGAGTGGTGAAGAGGAGTAAGTGGGACTAAGAGGGTGTGGGTGTGTGTGTGTGTGTGTGTGTGTGGTGCTGTGGTAAATGTGGACCTACCCTCTTCCTGCTTGGCCATGTCCTCAGGATTGCTTTCACTGTCTGCGTCGTAGCCCTCCTCCTCCCCCAGTGGCTTGCTGCCACAACTCTGCGCCTCGTCCACCTCCTCAGACAGATCGCCTGCTGGAGCCACCCCTTCCACCAACACCTGGAGCTTCTGGTAAGAAGAGAGAGAATAAGCCAGAAAGAGGAGGGTTTACAGCTGAAGCACAATCAAAGGAATATGGACTTCTAGTTTTAAATTTAAAGAAGCTGGTACAACTACATTAACTCACCAGTTGAGAATAGTTTAAATCCAGATATGGTAAGCATGACCAAGCGCTTCATGTCTAATCTAACAAATAAACTCCCCACAAAATGAGGGGGAAAAAACATTCAAGATTTCAGTCATAAGACAAATATCAGCTGACCAGTGAGGCATTCACAGAGCCAGGCTCCTCTACGTCAACAGTCAGTCATCATATGTACATGCAGGCAAGCACGCATGCATGCACGCGCGCGCACACACACACACACACTTCACTGGTTTAAAAAACTTACTGTAATAGGCATATATTAACTTTCATATTCAATTATGTGTAAACATTTTTGCAAAACAGTCCAGTTCGGTGGATAAATTTTTGTGTCTGAAACCAATCTTGGATCTTTGCAGGACACACTTGCAATGGTTAAGTGAATATCACACTCTGCTGGGCTCACTGAGAAAGAACTAAGCTCTTAGGAAATAGGTAAATCTATTATATCAAAAGCTAAATCCTCCTGTGTTGGATCAGGCTTAGTCAAGCTGGCATTTTAAGACTTGAGGGGGAAAAAAACACATCTAAGGCTGTGAGAAACGAGATGCCCATCAGGCAGAAAGTCGTTTTAGTGCGGAGAGGCTTCTTATTTTTTTTAATGTTATTTCTAGGAACAAATAAAGACAGTCTCATGTTTGGTAGTAACCATATGTGGTCCTGGTAATCACTCAGCAAATCTACAGAAATAGTACCACTATGAAAACAGTAAGACTTGTGATGGTAGTACTGTACTAGCTTTCTTAGATTCTTATATTTTATATCAGGAAAAACTGACAGCAACATGTATAAAACAAAGTAAAATCAAAGTCAAGTTTGCGGACTTCCTGTTATGGCGGCCGCCTAGAAGGACACGTATCACTCTGCTCTACCCTTGGAAATAAAAACTCGGCAAATAACTCTCTCATTTGGAACAGAACTTTTCCCAGCGTTTGGGTGAGGATATGCCGGTGAAGACTAAGGCTGGGAAATCAGGAGGGGGAAAAATTGAATCGCCGAAGCAGTCCAAATTAACGGACTTTAAAGTTTGTGGCGCAGTAGAAAAAGCTGCGGATATGGCGGATGAAACTAGCGGTGGTGCGGTAACTGCTGCTGCTGACGATGGCGGCACAGGTGCAGTGCTGGCTGCCATTAGCTCAATGAGAGCAGACTTTTCCGCTAAACTTGATGGGATTATGACAGCGTTGGATGCAATGAGAAAGGAGATGGGTGACTGCGTGGAGCGAGTGACGCAGGCGGAGCTTCGTGTTTCAAGTGCGGAGGATGAAATTAGCGGACTTCAAATAAAGGTGCGCACTTTGGAAAAAAAAAATAAAGATCTGGAAAATAGCGTTCTGGACTTGGAATCTCGGTCCAGAAGGAACAACCTGAGGCTGGTGGGTCTACCGGAGGGAGCCGAAGGTCGTGATTCATGCTCCTTTTTGGAGGGGTGGATCCCGGAGGCGCTGAACAACGCGGAGCTTAAATCATCAGTCGTCTTGGAAAGCTCCCACCGAATTGGCCCACCGAGAGGTAACAAGGCAGCACCGAGGACGCTAATTATGAAGTTTCTCAGCTACAGAGACAGGATGACGATCTCCAACGCGGTGCGGGCCAAAGGAGAAATTAAATACCAAGATCAGCAGGTGCGGTTCTACCCAGATTTGGCCTCAGGAATCCAACAATTAAGGAAGCAGTTTGACCCCATCCGCAAAGAACTGCGCAACCTTGAGATTCGTCATGGAGTGATTCACCCTGCAAGACTTCTGGTCACATATGAGGGCAGAACACGCATCTTCAAGACCCCCGAGGAGGCGCAGGAGCTCATCAAGAAGATCCAGGAAGAGACTGGTGGGAGCTAAGCATGAACAGAATATAGGGTAGAATATTTGAGCATTTAACTGATTAGAAGCATATAACAAGATTACAAAATATAGAATGTATTACATATTAAAAAAAAAAAAAAAAGTACAAAATTGCTAAAAAAAAAATTTGGAGTTAAATTGGAAAATTACAGAAGAGAGTTAATGTTACGTTATTAAAAGCAGTAGAGTTAGGGTGATTGGGAGGATGAAGAAGGAGTGGCTTTGGCTGATCCTCGTGGGTGTGGAACGGTCGATGGCTATATCGGGAGACGGAATTTTTCTTTTGCTTTTGGGGGGATTGCCACAAATGTGGGAAGGGGGAATTTGTCTGTGTGTAGTTTGTAGGGTGAATGTTCAACCACTCATTTTTTTGCTTTTCTGTTTGAGCATGTTTACACTGCAAGGTAATCCCAAACTCCCTATTGATTATAAATCAAAGCGTTAATCTTAATTTAACTTCATGGAATTGCAGAGGTCTACAAAATTTAAAAAAACTTAAACAAGTTATGAATAAAATAAAAGACATGGGTTCAAAAATTGTGTTTTTACAAGAAACTCATCTAATAGAGCAAGATGTAAAAAGAATTAGGAGTAGATGGCAAGGAAATGTTTTCACCTCATCATTTTCATCCCGAGCCAGGGGAGTTATGACTCTCATACATAAATCAGTCCCATTTCAAGTGAAAAATGTAATTGGAGACAAATTTGGAAGATATGTAATCATTCAAGGATCTTTGCTATTAGAAAACATAAATTTGGTGAACTTATATGGTCCCAATATAGATGATCAAAAGTTCTTTGCCAATTTATTTCTTATCTTATCATCACTTACAGGGCAACATATAATAGCAGGGGATTTTAATTGTACATTAAATCCCAGTATAGATAGATCAACAGGACTGGACTGTACGCACAATGGATGTAGGATGACCATTAATCATTTTATGAAAGAATTGAAATTGATAGATATATGGAGAGAAATGAAACCACAAGTTAAAGCATTTTTTTTTTTTTTTTTTTTTTGTTACTTATTTGTACCCGTAGGTAGACTTGGTTTGCAGTCTGGTGACAAGCCACCGGCTGCTGGTCGCTGCGTGCGCGAGCGCCCTAAACCTACATGTTTTTGGTGTGCGGGAGGAAACCGGAGAAATCCCGGAGTAAACCCGCGCAACACGGGGGAGAACATGCAAACTCCACACAGCTCACTGTTGGTTGGGGGCTGGGATCGAACCCACGATCTCATGATCCCCGCGATCCCCCGGCCAAGGGTAAAACTGTGCTGCCACAGTGCTAAACCACTGCGCCACCGTGCAGCTTATTCCAATACCTACAAGACATTCTCACGTATAGATTATTTTTTGATCTCCACAGAATTAAGGTCCAAGATTCAAAACTGTTTTTATGATAACATTGTGATCTCTGATCATGCACCCTGCTGTCTAATGTATGTAGATAAGAAATTGACAAAGGAACCAGGTAGATGGCAATTTCAGCATAAATGGCTTCAGGATGAGGAATTTGTTAAGTATATAGAAAAACAGATAGATGAGTTCTTTGATATCAATACTACACAAACATCAGCATGTGTAAAGTGGGAGGCTTTCAAAGCTTTTATTAGGGGACATATTATTAGTTATACAGGTTCAAAATCTAAGAAGACTCGAGAGGAGAGAGTCCAATTGGAACATAAAATAAAAATTCTTCAAGAAAGAGTATATGCAGGAAGAGATCCAAGGTTGGAGAACGAATTACTGATTTTGAGAGCTGAATATGACAAAAAATCAGCGAATAGAGCTGCCTCGAGTCTTCTAAGATTGAAACAATCTTTTTATGAACAAGGTGAAAAATCAGGAAAGTTATTGGCATGGCAGATTAAACAATTAGAATCTAAAACACCAATTACCAGTATTATAAGTAATGGACAGGTAGTTATAGATCCTTCAGAAATTAATAGAGCCTTTAGAGATTACTATGAAAAATTATATGATACCAAAAATGAATCTGACTTAACAAAACTACATGGGTTTTTGAATGAACTATTTATACCGTGTATTCCAAATGAAAATAGGGAGATACTGGAGTCTAAAATTAGTCAAGAAGAAGTTGGACTAGCCATTGATAATATGAAATCAGGAAAAAGTGCAGGACCAGATGGTCTTCCAGTTGACCTTTATAAAAAATTTAAGAATAAATTAACAAAACCTTTTTTGGAAATGGTTTTAGAAGCATTTCAAAATAGTAATTTACCATCATATATGAATAATGCCTTAATTATACTGTTGCCAAAACCAGGTAAGCCCTCTAATAAATGTGAAAATATGAGACCAATAAGCCTATTAAATGCCGACCTTAAGATAATTTGTAAAATTTTAGCAAGACGAATACAAGAAATTTTACCAAATATTATTAATCAAGATCAGAATGGCTTTATAAAGGGAAGACAAGGCTTCCATAATGTAAGAAGACTATTTAATATTATTTATTCTAATAAAGAAGCACCGGATACAGCTCTCTTATCACTGGATGCCGAAAAAGCCTTTGATAGAGTTGAATGGCCCTTTCTTTTTGAAGTCTTACAAAGGTTTGGACTTGGAAATAATTTTATAAAATGGGTTCAGATAATATATAATAATGCTACTGCAGAAATTCTAACAAATAACATTTCAAAATCAATAAAAATCAATAGAGGATGTCGACAAGGCTGTCCACTTTCACCTTTACTGTTTACTATGGCAATTGAACCTTTAGCGATGGCTATACGTCTACAGTCACAAATATATGGAATTAAAGTTGGACCAACAGAACATAAAATCTCCCTGTATGCCGATGACATAATTTTGTTTATGTCAAATCTTAAAAAATCAATTCCAACCTTGTTGAATTTAATAAAGAATTTCGGGGAAATATCAGGATATAAAATAAATAAAACTAAATCTTCAATATTAATGCTAAATGAGACCCAGAGAAATTACCCAGCCCCTGAGGTAAATCAATTCAATGTTGTAAATCAGTTCAAATATTTAGGAATCCAAATTGTGCCTAAGCTAGAATCAGTCGCCAGTGTCAATTATGAAGCCTTAATGACAGATATTGATGAGTTACTTCAGAGATGGATGTCACTACCAATGTCGATGATCGGGAGAATTAATATACTTAAAAGTAATATCTTACCTAAAATACTTTATTTATTTCAATACATTCCCTTACCACCACCTTTAGATTTATTCTCAAGAATTAAAAAAAAGTTAGTGGAATTTATATGGAACAACAGGAGGGCTAGATTACGTCTGTCTTTATTATATTTACCATTTGATCGTGGAGGTCTGAAATGTCCAAATTTTATGTTGTATTATTGGTCGGCACAACTGAGGTCTATGACATTATTTTTCATCAAATGATCTCCCTCATTGGACTGAAATGGAATCATACAATTTACCTTTACCTCTTCCCATATTCATATACTCAGATTCGGCAAAAAAATTACAAAAACAAGTTAAAAATCCATTTGTAAAGCATATGATCAAAATAAGGTGTGAAGCTAAAAACTATTTAAAAGAACCACAGTTATTGTCACAATTTAGTCCAATATGGGGTAATCAATATTTTAAACCAGGGAGAGCGGACGCTGTATTTAAAGTATGGAATTTAAAAGGGATACAAAAGATTCAGGATTTATATTTGCCATGTGCAGAAAACATAATGTCTTTTGAAGAGTTGAGGATCAAATTTAATCTCAATAGAACACATTTTTTAAAATATCTTCAACTTAGAAACTTTATTCGATCAAATCAAAATAAAGCTCTCACTCGACCTATCTATTCATCCTTGGAAAAAATGTTGATGAAAGATAGTAAAAGAAAGGGTATTATTTCAGAGTTTTATAACTCATTGACACTATTTTCAAGTGAAAATTCACTGAAAAGATTAAACTACTGGAAAGAAGATCTGCAAAATGAAATTCCAGAGGAACAATGGGAATTGGCTTGTACAGAAGCTCAAACCAAATCAATAAATGTACGCCTTAAATTGATACATTTCAAATGGTTAATGCGGATGTATGTTACACCGGAGGAGTTAAATAGATATAACAAAAATATACCAGATACGTGCACAAAATGTATGGAAAGTAAAGGAACTCTATTTCATTATGTATGGGAATGTAGATTAAATAAGAATGTTTTGGGAAGAGGTGAGGGTAACAATTGAAAAAATAATCTCAAAACAAATCATATTGAATCCTAAACTGTTTTTGTTGGGTCTGTACCCAGAAAAACATAATTTTAATAAAAGTGAAAGAACATTCATAGACCTCAGTTTGCTTAATGCCAAAAAATGTATTGCACTATTATGGAAAAAGACTTATAGACCAGATGTGACTCAGTGGTTAAGACAGATGTTAACAAACCTTCCATTAGAAAGAATAACATATATACTGAAATCAAAGGAAATTGCGTTTGAGAATATATGGAGACCTTTTATTGATTATGTAAAAAATTTAAACATAACTCTTGAAGAAGAAGGTGAATGATATGTGCGGACCTTGTAAATTCCAAACTGGTGAACATAATATGTATACTTATGTATTGGATTGTCTAGACTAAACAGAGGAGCATTGTTGAAGATTTGATTTTGTTGGTGGTTGTTGGTGTTTTTTAGTGCATTTTTTTTTTGTAGTACTTTAGTGTTAGTGCTTGATTGTTTGTATCATGTTTGTTTAAAAAAAAAAAAGGTTCAATAAAGATATTGTGGGAAAAAAAAAGTCAAGTTTGCTTTTTAAAAATGAGGCCATGCCACTTGTGCTTGCAGCCACTGCTTGTTCAACACGATCATTAATTATGTTTTCCGTTTTGTTCTACATCATACAGATAATGGCTGCTTAGCAACAAAGTGTGAGTGGGCTTACAGAGTAATCCTAATGGTTGATAACACTTGGCTGGAAATCAGTTTTCCTCTCATTGTATACTTGAAACCTAAATAAACACCACTGCTCGTATATTTTATCAAGGCATTCAGACACTAGTTGAACAAGCTGAGACAAATTGAGGATACCATCTGTTTCAGTCAACAACAAATCAACAGCACCAAACAGTTATACAAAAGAATCAAATTAAAATTTTCAGACAGGGATTCACTACATGAGTAAGTAGTCTTGACCATGGCCATCTCCCTAATAAGGGCACCTTAGATAGAATGAAATATGGTGATTTAGAACATTTTCACATTAGAAATGATTATTACATACTGTGCCCGAGCACAATTGCGTTCCCCCTCCCCTCTCACCCCGAGGTTTGCTTGCACATCTTTTATCAATACAGTCTGAAACAATAGGTGGCAGTGCGCAAGGAGACCATGTTCTCAAGTGGACCCTGGCATGGTGCCCAAATACAGCCTGTTTGTGTTCTCTTTGATCAAATGCACCGTAGACGATTCTTCTACAATTCAGGCATGAGTCCATAGGGTTAAAGGCCTCTTAAAAACACTGGGTCACACAAGACAATTGCAGCTTGTTTTTGATTGCACATGCTACTCTTAGAATTTTCACCTTTTCTGCCGTTATGCCACATGGCACCTTCAAAAGAATTTGCTAACTTACTAAAATCAGCATGAACACTAATGTGAATGTGTTAAAAAGGTAAAGGAAAAAAGGAGTAAAGAATTACTAGACGAGAAGGAGAAATAAAAAAAAAAAAAATAGTTTCATTTTAAACTCTTCTAGGAAAGAAGTACTATTAAGGTGATACCAGAGACATGAAATCACATATAGGTATGCACTAGTGTATCTCACACCACACCGTCAATGACAGCGTAGCTCGTTCAGGCCTGACACAATCACCCCGCGAGTGCCAAGATCTCCTGACTGCTGACCTTGATCTTAAGCACATCCTAGTTGCAGACCCATCTAGGATGTGCTTAAGGTCAAGGTAAATGGGGTGGGAGAACAAACGTTTTTCGTGAAATCATAAATGCCCAAATCGCCTGACTTTTGACAATGACCTTGACCTCAATCTGGATGCAGACCTACCTGAAAACCATTATGAGTGACTTTCATGAGAATCAAGGTAATTACCGAGAAGTAGTGAGTTTTCTGGATTCACATAAGTGCCCAGATCTCCTGACCTTTGACCTTGACTTTGAGCAGAATCTGGATGCGGACCTACCTGAGGATCATTGTGAGTGAGTTTGGCAAGCATCGAGGCTAATGCCAAGGAGGAGTACGGATTCCTGTGAAATATGGATGGATGACGGGTGAACAGACAACAGACGCTGTGTCATCACATCAACGTCTTTTAGCTTTGCTGGAATGAGCTAAAAATTAGAATATTGTGAAAACGTTTTTTTTTAAAGAAATCCAATTTAAAAAGTTAAACTGTAATATTGTGAAGGAATAGGGTTAGGCGAGGTACGACGAGCTGGAAGGTTGCAGAGTTTTATTTCCTCCATCAAAATGAGACGCACTTGTGCTGTGCGCTACAGTGGTCTACTGTGCTGTGTTCTGCTGTGCTGTCTTTGCTGTGTCGTGTTGTGTTGTTGAGGCATGTATAGCAAGCTCTTTTATACATGTTATACAAACAGCGAGAATGCATGGCAAATTAGCATATTACATATCAGTCAATACATATGATTAGCCTGACCAACTGGCGCCCGGATGTCTCCTCCTTAATTCGGGGATGTATAAACAATAGTCCATTGTTCTGGTTGTCCCCCCAGGGCTTCTCTGTCCATATGTGAATGGTCCTCTGCTTCTTCCGGACCTTTTGAGTGTGAGGATGAATGTCCCTTTAGATTGTGGTGGGTCACCACAGGGCTCCCCCACCCCAGAACACTCAGAAGGGGTTGTGACCCCCCCCCCCCCCCCCATCGTTTGGGCTCCAGCTCCGGTAGAACTGTCAGAGATTGGAATGTCAGTCCATGGGGGGGACGGGGGAGGAGTGGAAAGGACAGTGTGCTCCGCTCCGAGTTCCAGCACATTGAACGGCTGTGGATCGTGGGTGCATGGGCCGGTGCGCTTCGTCCGTTATGGAACAAGACGGCGATCGGCCGGCTTTAGGGAGTGAGGTGCGGGAAGCGCGCTGTGGAGGAGGAGGGGGAGGGGGGTGCGAGTAAGTGAGTGCCGGCCCGTGACGTCAAAGGTGTCTGGGGCGTGCAAAAATTGTGTGTGGATCCGCGATGGTGAGGGACTTTCCCGTTAAACCTAGCAGAGATCCACAGCGGCTGTGAAAAAAAAATACGTCTCTGACTCCTCTCGTGGCTCGATCCAGCGAGGATGTGGGGAAAGGCGAGCGGCCAAATTCCCTGAGGATGCGTAGCGGCTGTGAAACAACTGCAGCTGTGTGAGAGACCTGGCGATTTGGCTTTTAGGTGCGGAAGCAGCCCTAAAGCCACCGGGGACAGCAATCGGCTAAACTCCCGGTGTGCGCCGTGGCTGAAAAACCTATACAATGTCCTGTGTGCGAGTTGCACGTCTGCTTCAGGTGCGTGAGCAGCCCTGAAGGTTCCAAGGGTGACGATCGGCCATGTTTCTCAGGCATGTGCAGGGGCGGAGGACGATGTATCAGTCTGTGGAGCCGGCTTGACCCTGTGTGTGGCGTGCGCTTGGCGCCGTGACCACAAGCTGGCAGTTGCGCTGTCCTCGTAATCCTGCGGTGTGCTTGTGGGGCTTCTGTGCGCGGGAGGTCCGCTGTCCAGAGTTTAGTCAGAGTCGGGGAGCTCGGTGGAAATCAATGCAGACGGTGTCGATGATCGTCCCCGTTCAGGCTCCTTCCTTCATTTCGCTCGTGTCGCCTGTTCATGGTACGTGTCGGTCCAAGCGCTGCCCGCTCCGCGGAGCGCGCTCCAGTGAGGATGAAGAGGTCGCAGGCGTTCTTTGGTTCTCTGGGGTCCACAGTGCGGTGAGAGGGAGCAGACGGTCATTCTCTCTCGTCAGGTCACCAGTGTGGAGGGAAAAGATCAGGCGAGGGGTGCACCATGACACGTCGTGGGTCACCAGTGTGGAGGATTTATATCAGGCGAGGGGCGCACCATGACACATTGGGGTCACCAGTGTGGAGGAATAGGATTAGGCGAGGTACGACGAGCTGGAAGGTTGCAGAGTTTTATTTCCTCCATCAAAATGAGACGCACTTGTAGCACTGTGCGCTACAGTGGTCTACTGTGCTGTGTTCTGCTGCGCTGTCTTTGCTGTGTCGTGTTGTGTTGTTGAGGCATGTATAGCAAGCTCTTTTATACATGTTATACAAACAGCGAGAATGCATGGCAAATTAGCATATTACATATCAGTCAATACATATGATTAGCCTGACCAACTTGAGCCCGGACGTCTCCTCCTTAATCCGGGGATGTATAAACAATAGTCCATTGTTCTGGTTGTCCCCCCAGGGGTTCTCTGTCCGTATGTGAATGGTCCTCTGCTTCTTCCGGACCTTTTGAGTGTGAGGATGAATGTCCCTATAGATTGTGGTGGGTCACCACAATATCTCTATTCATCACACATAAAAGGAACTATTTCAAGGTTTTTTTTGTTTTAAATTTTGATGATTATGACTTAGCTCTTTGAATTAAATTACTAAACCATGACATTCTAATTTTCTGAGATGCATTAGTATGTTTGGTTGGTACCTTAAAACACAGAAATCAGTGTCTTAAGGTTCAAACTGCTCCTAAACTAGCAGAGAATAAGTAGACATCCTGACCACTGGCTTCAACATGAGCCCGCCTCACATTCCATTCAATGTTAAGAGTTTTAGGTGCAATAACTCCACTCACAGACAGCCAAAGATAGGACTCACCCTGTCTGGCTTGTCCTCAGGGGGATCAGGACAGGATGACACCTCGGCTAAGGCCACTCTTAGGAGAGAGTCAAACAGAGGTATCGCAAGGTCGGAGTTCACCACCCCTGAACGAGAAAGATGGTCTCTCACTTCCAACAGTGTTCCTCCACAGACTGAAACTAAAGACAAAGGGAGACATAAAAGGTTTAATTTTATCAACAATGAATGCATTTCTTTTTGAGGTTATTGTGTTCAAGGACTTGACGTTTGCCGTACCTGATAAGACAGCTCAGACTCAATCCTCTGCAGGCCTGAGTTAGCACTGTGTAAGCAAATAGCTAGCAAGGCTTCCAGGAGACGAATACTTTGTAGCTGCCACTCTTCCTCTAGCTTTTTAGCTGGATCTTTGGTTTTCCCCTCAGCTGGGCAGCTGATGGTTGCATCTGAATCATGAGATGTCTTGTCCTGTTGTGGTGAAAAGGCTGATGCTGTGGATTCAGGGCTGCCTTTACTCTTACCATCTCTCTTCTTTTTTGTTTTTCCATCCTTGGACTTGCAGGAGAGCTTCTGAATGACCATAGCCATCAGGCGTGAGCAGACATCCAGCCCTCCAAGCCTGAAGAACTGTCTCTGAAACAAAGGGCTAGACAGGTAGATCCACCTGCACACTGACCAAACATCTGCAGCACGTCGAACCTGCTCTTTGGAGGGTAAAGCAACACTATCTGGGGATAGATAAGGTAGCCTGCCACCTAGAGGCTCACTGGCTGTACTGTCATAACCAGAAGTATCCTCAGAGTCATTGGCCGAGTCCCGGTCAGAATCGGCTTCTTTGCTGACGCACAGGAAGGCGACACATAGGAATAGGTTGATAACATGGAGCTGAGTCTCCGTCCGGCTGCGGACTGCTCCACGGCCCTGCCCACTGTGGCTCTTATGACGAGGATATGCCTCCTTCAGTCCTTCGTAGAACTTGCTGAGACTTTGTGTGCCCTCTCCAATGCCGCGGGACCCCAGTTCCTCAGCCAGGCCTAAGGCGGCCTCTCTTTCCTCGCCATCAGCACTGTCCAGTTCCTGGAGTTCCCCATCAGCTTGCTGGTTTCCGATGCCTATTATCAGCATCTCAAAAACCTTCAAAGCAAAAGAGCGGGTCTGGTCCAGGTAGATGAGCTCAGTCACCTGGTTTAGTCCATTACAACTGATGAAAAGGTTTCTGATTACCCTATAACAAAAAGATTAGAGAAACTAATTATAGCATAGAAAATACACATAAATATCATCTTCTTCTTTCGGCTGCTCCCTCTAGGGGTCGCCACAGTGGATCATCTGCCTCCATCTCACCCTATACTTTGCATCTTCCTCTGTAACACCAACCTCTCCATGTCCTCCTTCAATACATCCACAAATCTTCTCTGTGGTTTCCTCTTTTCCTCCTGCCTGGCAGCTCCATCTTCAACATCCTTTGTCCAATATATCCACTATCCATCCTCATGCACATGTCCAAACCATCTCAGCCTTGCCTCTCTTACTTTGTCTCCAAACCGCTCAAAATGAGCTGTCCCTCTGATATAATCATTTCTAATCGTGTCCCTCCTAGTCACTCCCAATGAAAATCTTATGCATCTTCAACTATGTCACCTCCAGCTCCACCTCCTGTCTTTTTGTCAGCACCACCATCTTCAAACCATACATCATAGCAGGTCTCACTACCGTCTTGTAAATCTTCCCTTTCACTCTAGCTATCCTGCTGTCACAAATCACCCCTGACACTCACCTCCCTCCACTCCACCCTGCCCGCACTCTCTTCTTCACCTCTCATGCATTTTCCATTGTTTTGGATGGTTGACCGCAGGTATTTAAACTTATCTACTTTCACTACCGCTACTCCTTCCATCTTCACCATTGCACCTGCCTCCCTCTCATTCACACTCATGTATTCTGTCTTGCTTCTACTGACTTTCATTCCTCTTCTCTCCAGAGCATACCTCCACCTCTCCAGGTTCTCTTCCACTTGCTCCCTACTCTCCCTACAGATCACAATATCGTCTGCAAACATCATGGCCCACGGGGACTCCTGCCTGACTCATCTGTCAGCCTGTCCATCACCATGGCAAACAAGAAGGGGCTCAGAGCTGATCCCTGATGTAATCCCACACTCATCTTGAATCCATCTGGCACTCCTACAGCGCACTCACCACTGTCTCGTTGTCCTCATACATGTATTCGTCATGATCTGCATGTTTGATTTGGCAAGGTATACGTTGGAGCCCTTCCTGACACAACCCTCCCCATTACCCGGCTTGGGACCGCACTAGGAGTACACTGGCTTGTGCACCCCCTGTGACTGGGTTAGAAAATACAAATAAATATAACAAGCACTTTCATAAATAAATCATGGTACTTAGAATCTCATGAAATTTACATGTGAATGCACTCTGCCATTTACCCACACAAAACTAGCCATAGGAACGATACACCCAACAAAAGGAATAACATGGGGACATAAGAACAGTTATGTAAAACTAATATAAAAACATTCACTGCAGATATGAATAAGGATTACATTAGCTCAACCTGATAAATGACTATACATGTGCTTCACTTCAGTGCCAAAAAATGCCAACAGGGTGTGACAATGCCTTCACATAAGTAATATATCTGTTATATTACATCTAAACTCAAATGCCCATATTGTAAAGTCCCTTACTGCACTATCTTTGTTAAATGCTGTATTTCTGTGCTTGTTTATTTGGCAAATCAACATGAAAGACAAATTAAGTGCTCATTACTTGAAAGCAACTCATCCATTTACTCAGCAAAACACAGCTGACATTTTAACCTTTAAAATTTGTTTACTATTGGTAGGCACACATTACTGTAGCTGTGATAAATGATAAATCACTCAATCATGGCATAGGGTAAATTATGATTAAAGAACAAGGCGTTCTCAGTAAAGTCGACATTTGGAGAGAAAAAAGAACTCTTAAGAGAAGTGTCAACATTACACACAGACTGAAAAGAAAAATACACTTTGATCTCGGCATGGGATTGGTTCTTCAAGATGCACTGAAACAGATGTTCAGCGAATGTTTTGAGCTCAGAGCTGAGATGGATCAAATTTAATACATTATTAACTTGTTGATTTTTTTTTCTAAATGAAACCCTTTCTCACCTTCATCTATGTAAATGTAGAGTGAATTAATTCTGCCTTTTTTTATTAGTGCTATAAAAGACCATCAGGATAACCATCCATTTGTCTGCATATTTAATGTTCACATCTGAAAAATATGAATAATGTTATACACGAAGAAACTAGAGGGGAATAGTGCAGGCAAGATTTTTTTTTTTTTTTTTTTTTTTTTTTGTTACTTATTTGTACCCGTAGGTAGATTTGGTTTGCAGTCTGGTGACAAGCCACCGGCCGCTGGTCGCTGCGTGCGCGAGCGCCCTAAACCTACATGTTTTTGGTGTGCGGGAGGAAACCGGAGAAATCCCGGAGTAAACCCGCGCAACACGGGGAGAACATGCAAACTCCACACAGCTCACTGTTGGTCGGGGGCTGGGATCGAACCCACGATCTCATGATCCCCGCGATCCCCCGGCCGAGGGTAAAACTGTGCTGCCACAGTGCTAAACCACTGCGCCACCGTGCAGCCAAGATGCATTTCCTGCTGGCATGCATGTGTAGACTGTATAAAATATTGTCAAAACAAACTCAGCAGCATTAATAGGTTTTACTATAAAATGATAAAAGGATAATGAATATTTAAATTCAGTTTTTGTTAAATACCCTTCTAAGGACTGTGACATCAACAAAAACACAACTTTAACACTTAACATGTAAACCTTTTTCTATGAAGTTTACTTCAGTAAATATTACACCAGTGAGCCCAACACATCAGACACAACAGCACACAACAATAATGAACATAACTGATTTGTCCACCATGTTGTCCTCATTCATATCTACTGTACATCAATAGACCTTTGCAAACAGAAGAATACAACTAGCTAAGACTGTACTTATGTTGGCAGCCTGTTCAGAAGCAATCACCCAAAGAACATTACTATATAATGAATAATGTTGGAACTCTGCATGAGATAAACTTTGCACTGAGGCTGCCAATGTTCCTGGCTCCACTGTAAATGTGCAGAATTTCTTAACATGCAATATATATATGTACATACAGCAAGCAATATACCATTTGCTGTGTGTGCTGTGAGCTCAGGCTGTAATGCTGCAATCTAATTTTTCATATACACTACACCGGCTTCCGCACTTCCGCGTTGCGTCATCACAACAATGTGACGCGTCATCAGAACAATCCCAACGTGAATCCTTTCAATCTCCGCCCTATCCCGACTTCCGCACCCGCATTTTCAAAACAAAAGCACCTGAAACTTGCCCTCTTCAACACACGATCCCTTAACAATAAAAGCCTCATTCTAAATGAATTCATCACTGATAATAAACTGGATCTCCTCTGTCTCACTGAAACTTGGCAAAAACCCCTGGATTACATTGCACTTAACCAAACCACCCCTGCTGGATATTCCTACCATGGACAACCCACGCCCTGAAGGCCGTGGAGGAGGCATTGCTGCTATTCATCTTCATGACCTCAATCCACGACCTCTCTCCATACCCGCTGTTTCCTCTTTTGAACACCTGACTTTTAATCTCCCCGGCCCAAACCTCTCCTCATTGCAATTATTTACCGCCCCTCCCAAACCAAATCCATCTTTCTTATCAGATCTTTCAGAACTCATTACAGTACTGTCTGCAACCTCACATCTGTCCTACTGCTTGGCAATTACAACCTCCACAATGATTCCCCTGACTGCAAATACGCAAACGATTTTTGGACTTACTAAAGTGTCTAAACTTCACCAACACATAACTTTCCCTACCCACAGACGTGGACATGTCCTGGATTCTGGTTTGCTCCACTGGTCTCCACATTCACAACATCTCCAGCACTGACCTCACCATCTCGGATCATCTCGCTATCACACTGGATATTGACATCCCGGCCCCTCAACCCAAACAAGACCGAACTATAACCTTCAGGAATCTTAGGTCCATCTGCTCAGTTTCTCTCTCCACATGCATATCTAACACTCTCTCCAACCTCACCTTCCCTGTAAACCCAACCCCTACGGACTTAGTAAACATCTACAACAACACATTGTCTACCTCCCTCAACAAACTGGCCCCCATGAAACAAAATCCGTCACTTTCATTCATTCGGCCCCCTGGTACACCTTAGAACTTCACAAACTCAAAAAACAAACTGCGACAGCTTGAACGCCTGAGCTGCAAAACTGGTCTGACTGTACACATCCTCGTTCACATAGAACTGATGCACCTATATCAATCCTCACTCAATGAAGCTCGCTCTGCCTACTACTCCCAGCATCATTCACTCTGGATCCTCCAACCCCCGCACTCTGTTCTTCACCAGTCAACAAACTCCTCAAACCCCAGGACATCATTCATCATCCTTCACCCCTGAAAAATGCAATAGCTTTCTATCATTTTTCCATTCCAAAATTGACAATATTCACAACCAGCTTGCCCCCTCCCCAGCCATTACCCCTGACTCAGAACCCACTTTTTCTCCACCCATAGATAAACAGCTCTCCCTTTTCTCACCCATATCCACTGATGAACTTTCCGAAATACTCTCCAGCATGAAATCATCTACATGCCCCCTGGACCCCATCCCCTCCCCCCTTATCAAAGCCTGTCTAAGCCCTCTTGCCCCCCTTATCATCGACACCATCAACTCCTCCCTCACCACTGGCATTGTCCCCCCATCACTTAAGATTGCTGCCATCACCCCCTCCTTAAGAAACCTGGCCTGGACTCTGACGACCCCAACAATTTCAGACCTATCTCCAACCTCCCATTTCTGGCTAAAATATTGGAAAAAGCTGTCGCCACCCAACTCAAGAAACACCTCCTCTCCAACAAACTCTACGAAACATTTCAATCTGGATTCCGTTCTCACCACAGCACTGAAACCGCCCTCCTCAGGGTCACCAATGACCTCCTGCTCGCCTCTGACTCTGGCTCCCTCACCATTCTTCTCCTCCTCGATCTCAGCGCTGCTTTCGATACCATCAATCATTCCATCCTGCTCCGTCGTCTGCTTTCTATTGGCATCACTGACTCCGCCCTCTCTTGGTTCACCTCCTACCTGTCTGAGAGATTCCAGTACATCTCCATCAACAATCATAAATCACGCACCACCCCCGTCTCACACGGTGTCCCTATCACAAACAGCTGGTGATAAACCCCAACCAACAGGTCCCGGGCACCAACCTCCCAAGAAGACAGTGGTCTACACTCAATCGCTTCAGGACTGGACATGGCCCCTGCTTGGCCAGCCTTCACAGATGGGGCAGTAGCCCTAGCCCACTGTGCGCATGTGGAGAGGAGCAAACAATGGAACACATCATAGAGGTTTTCCCGCTCCAAAGACTGGAAGGAGGATTACACACCCTCCATACAGCAAACCAGGAGGCAACTGCTTGGCTTAAGGACTTTGCATTCGCTAAATAAAACACGGTGTCCCTCAAGGCTCTGAGCTCGGTCCAACCCTTTTCACTCTCTACATGCTTCCGCTTGGTCACATCATCCGTCAACATGGTCTTCACTTTCACTGCTACGCCGACAACACCCAGCTGTACATCTCCTCTAAATCCATCACCCCTGCCATTCTCTCCACCATCACCAACTGCCTTACAGACATAAAAACCTGGATGACTAACAACTTTCTCAAGCTAAACAGCAATAAAACAGAAATCATCATTTTTGGACCAAAATCTCTTTTACCCTCTTTCAGAACTTTTCATTCCAAATCGATGGTCACTCAGTCACCCCCTCCCCCCTGGCCAGAAACCTCGGCATTATCATGGACCCCACCCTCTCCTTCAAATCTCACATCAACCATATCACCAAAACATCATTTTTTCATCTTCGTAATATTGCCACGGCCTCCGTCCAACCCTCTCACCCCTCTGCTGCTGAAATACTCATCCACGCCTTCATCACCTCCAGACTTGATTACTGTAACAGCATTCTGTATGGACTTCCTTCCACCATCCTCCAAAAACTACAGTATGTCCAAAACTCAGCCGCCCACCTACTTACTCACTCCCGCTCCAGAGACCACATCACTCCTCTCCTCCGTCAGCTCCACTGGCTCCCCATTCAACAGCGCATCAACTTCAAGATCCTCATCACCTATAAAGCTCTTCATAACCTCGCCCCCTCATACCTAACGGACCTTCTGTCTCGTCATTCTCACACTCGTCTCCTCCGCTCTGCTGACGCTCACCTTCTTACCCCCATCACCAAGACAAAATTCCGCACCCTGGGTGATAGATCATTCGCCATCGCCACGCCAACCCTCTGGAATTCCTTGCCCCTTCACATCCGGTCTGCCAACACTCTTGCTTCTTTTAAAAGTCAACTCAAAACCCATCTTTTCAAATTTACCTATAAAAACTGACTGCCTCTTCTACCTATGTGTACCTACCTTGTTTGTTTACCCGTTCTCTGTATGTTTGTCCCTATGCTGCTTTGTAAAGCGTCTTTGAGTATTTAGAAAAGCGCTATATAAGACTGATGTATTATTATTATTTATTATTAGACACCAACTTAACAAATAAATAAAGTTCAATTGATCGCTCGATTGACCATGTTACAAGTGGCCTTTCAAGATAAGTGAAAACTGTCTTCATATACTTGTAATAAATTCTGCCGATTACACTGTTTTGGAAAAAAAAAACCAGATTTATATTACATTCATCCATCTTCTATCATTTATCAGGGCTCCAGGTTGTAGGGGCTGCTGTCTAAGCAAAGAAGCCCAGACTGCTGCCCAGTTCATATATCACCATGACCACCAAAGCAGCTCACCGGGGCTGCCGGGCCCTATGGACAGAATCCAAGTTGCCAGGTGCTTGTCCTCAAGCCTCAGTGACCTCAAAATGGGTGGGATATACTGGATAATTGTTTTAACTTTTTCATGGTGATCTACTGGACCACTCTTGGTCTGGCTCTTCACCCAGGACCAATGTGCCTTGGGAGACCCTACCAGAGGCAAGTTGCCCCTGACAACATATCACCTGGGATCATGAGAAAACGCAAACCTCTCCATCTCTCCACTAACTCTGTGGCTCAGTTAACCAAGAGCCACAATGCCATAGACCCCTACATTCTCCAATTCTTAGTGCTGATGACTTTTGAATTTCTTTAATGATAAAATTATCAGTATCACGAATATTCCAAAAAATAGCTCCTTTAAAAATACGAAGCCTCTGCCTAACACTGCTGTGTCCACAGGCTCCTAACTCCACTTTTCTGAATTCTCTCTTATTATTAGTCATTCTGATCTAGCCTTAATAGTCCTCAGCCTCTAAACCAACTACCTGTCTCTTAGACCCAATCCCTGCTAGACTCCAGAAGGAGTTGCTACCTTTGATTAGTCCACCATTTTTGAACATAATATGTCCCTACTGACAGGACATGTACCGCAGTTTTTTTAAAGTGGCAGTAATTAAACCTCTGCTTAAAAAACCTTGCTTGATTTGGGGATTCTGGTCAATTATAGACCAATATCTAACCTCCCCTACCTTTCCAAGATCCTCGAAAAAGTAGTCGCCAATCAACTGTGCACTTTTTTTTAGAAAATAATTCTATATTTGAGAAATTTCAGTCAGGTTTTAGGAAACGCCACAGCACAGAGACAGCTTTAGTGAAAGCTACTGATGACCTCCTTACGGCATTTGGCAAAGGACTTGTCTCTGTCCTTGTCTTATTAGACCTTAGTGCTGCCTTTGACACCATGGACCACCATATTCTGTTAAAGAGACTTGAACAGCAAATTGGTTTGAAAGGAACAACACTAAGATGGCTCCAGTCTTATTTATTAGAGTTCTGCAGGGATCGGTACTTGGACCAATACTGTTTACATTATACATGCTGCCTTTAGGAGATATTATGAGGAAGCATTCTATTCATTTTCATTGTTACACTGATGAGACTCAATTATCTTTATCCATCAATCCAGACGATCCCAGCCATTTGGGTTCACTCCAGGAGTGTCTTAAGGATATTAAAACCTGGATGAACTACAACTTTCTATTGCTGAATACAGATAAAATTGCAGGCTTCCAAGTCCTCTGTTAGGAATCTTGGAGTTGTCTTTGACCAAGATACGTCTTAACTCTCATATACAGCAAACTATTAAGACTGCCTTCTTCCATCTGCGAAATATTTCTAAAATTAGGTCCATCCCGTCTCAAAGATGCAGAGAAATTTGTCCATGCCTTTATCACCTCTAGGCTAGACTACTGTAATTCACTTTTATCAGGTTGTCCTAAGTCTATAAAGTTTCTCCAACTCATTCAGAATGCAGCTGTATGTATCCTGACAAGAACAGGGAGAAGAGATCACATTACCCCAGTTTTAGCTTCTTTACATCGGCTCCCAATAAAATACAGAATTGAATTCAAGATTTTACTCCTAACTTACAACGCCCTTAATGGTCTGGCTGCTTACCTGCAAGAACTCACAGTTCCCTATCATCCAACCAGAACTATGCACTCCCAAAATTCTAAACTACTGATGGTCTCCAAGGTCTCCAGAAGTAGATCGGGAGGTAGAGCTTTCAGTTATCAACAGTGTTGCGAGTAACGCATTACTGTAATGCCACTACTTTTGCAGTAACGTGCTGTGTAATGAAATTACTGTTTAAAAATTCAGTAATGCATTACAGTTACTGAAATTTGATCAGATGCGTTACTCGTTTTATTAAAATGGATATATTTTAGCACAAATAGACGATCATACAACTTGCAGTCGCTAGACACCCTCCTCGTCAGCTGCCAACTGGGGATGAATACACAGTTTCGGTGGCTATGGGCGGGACTGCCATCCCCAGCGCCACCACCGGCCTCAAGCCACTAGAGGTCGTCATGCCAAAGGCAAAGGCAAGCAAATGAATATAAACTGACCCTACCGTAACTGATGCAGCCGTCACACAGTCTCCTCCATGGGTCCGTTTCCTGTCCTGCCCCAGTTCACATCACAACCCGGTGAAGCAATGCCGTGGCGGTGGCGACTTCTCATATCGAGCCCTGATCACCTATTGTACGAGCACTAAGTAGCCCCTACCAACTCCTACCTCTGTGGTTAAACATGAGTATTTTTTGAGCAAGAAGCTCACATTTAATGTCCACATTAAATGCATTTAAAGTTTTCCTATGCACAGAGAAAAAGTGACTGATTTGTTGCAGTAAGTGGTGAACTTTCATTTATCTGTGCTTTCTGTTTTATCTTATTAATTTACATGCTGTTGTGATATGCAACTATTTCATGGAAGTAAATCCTCTAAATATGCATTTTTAATGGGCTGGTCCAGGGGTGTCAAACATGGCTCATGGACCAAAAACAGCCCACCAGGGGGTCCAAAATTTTCTCTGTGAATTCACAGCTTTATTTCTAGTAAATTTCTGACTTTCTACTGGTTACAATAGTTTGTGTAAATCTGAGACATTTTTTCTCTGTAAGATGAGACTTTTTTTCTCATCAGTTTTCTTTTTCTTCTTTTTTCTGATGAGAACAAGGGGCCTTTGATCTTGCTGTATGTGCAAGATGATTTAAGTATGCATTTAAAAGTAACGTGAAAGTTGCTTTTCCAAGTAACTAGTTACTGTAATCATGCAGTAACTCAGTTACTTTTGAAAAGAAGTAACTAGTAACTGTAACTAGTTACTATTTTTTAGTAACTTACCCAACACTGATTATCAAGATGCCCTCCTGTGGAACCATCTTCCCAGGTGAGTTTGGGAGGCAGACATGCTCTCTTTATTCAAGAGTAAGTTGAAATCATTTCTCTTTGATAAAGCCTATTGTTAAAAATGTTTCCACTGCCAGGCCTTCACCCACATGTGGAGCCTAACCCGGCTTGATACTGGAAGGCCTGGCTGTGAACGCTAATGTTGAGTTGTATTTGTTATGTTTGTTTTGAATGTAGCTACTGCCAGGTGTCCTACTTTTTACCTTTTTTTTCAACCCAGCCGGTTGAGGCGGATAGCCGTCCTCTATGAGCTATGGTTCCGCTCAAGGTTTCTGCCCTTGAAAGGGAAGTTTTTCCTCACCTGTGTCACCGCAGTACTTGCTCTTCGGGGTCTCTGTTGAGTTCTATAATTTGAGAGTGTGGCCTAAACCCATCTTTTTTGTAAAGTGCCTTGAGATGACCTGTGTTGTGATTTGGCGCTATATAAATAAAACCGAATTGAACTTAATGTGTATGTTGAACTACAGTGTGGTTAAACTGATCTAATAGAGTTGACCATTACGTTTAAGCATCATTCAAAATTAATCAGGTCAACAAAATATTTTCACAATTTATTAGTGATATGATTAAAAAAGAAAAGCTTCTAAATATTAAAACCTCTTGCACTCCGAGATACCGTGGGCGGTCACGTCTCTGCGTCCTAGGGCGCACTGAAAAAAAAAAAAAAGCTGCAGACACAGCCGCGAACAGAAGGCCAAAGGAGTGCTTTGATTGGTTTAGATTTGATTGACCTCTCATTCGACTAATAAGAGCCTTGAATTGGGTTTCTGAAACCTTGAAGAACCAATGACTGAAAACCTAGCAAGAAGGACCTGCCTACCAACAGCTGCAAATACAGCCAGCCAATTGAAGCAGAGAACTTCGACAATTGAAAGCGTGCCTCCCGTGCATAAAATCTGTTTTGTGTAAGCCGCTGGGTGACACACACGCGTTCGCCAGTCTTTTTTTCTCACTACTGTTCTTATTTGTTTTGAAAAATAGTTTGTCAAAACCACAATCATGGAAGCGCAAAACCGCAATAATGGAATCATGGTTTGACCGGATCGCGTGACCAGAACCACGAGTCCGTAACAAGCGGACCAGCGTCATGTTCGTCTGACAACAAGGAAGAGAAGTTCGCCAGCGACACTGCTGTTGTGGACAGATAAGTGTTATAAGCTAAATTATTCTTTATCCCTGAAAATTGTAATCAAAATGACTTTTGACCGATCGGTAAACTGTGCGTCATCGCCACATGACGGACCGGTCCGTGCGCCGCGTCCAGACCGTGAACGCCCCCCCCCCCACTACTCTTCTGTAGCAGATTGCAGATATTATTGCAGATATTTTAGTACAACTGTGCGTAGTATACCGCGGTGCACCGTCCCCGCGGTCCGTCATATAGCGATGTCCGTCCTCTGTAGCGGGGGTGGGCTGGGAGAGTTGTTATCTTCTACATTACAGATATTTTAGTATAATTTTTAGTGCACTGTAGGTTATTTTTTCTTGTAAAAAAAGCCACACATTTTTTACGTGGCATGCTTCTTTGTGTGTGGGGGCTTGTTTGTTCATTCATTCATTCATGAATGAATAACCAACCCCCCCACACACACAGCCCTGAGTGTCACCTTTCATTAGAGCCCAAGATCAAGCTTCTATATTGAATCATTCCAAAGTTATAGACGTTTTTCCAAACTGTGCCATTTGGCACAATTTGGCACAGTTCAAAAACGCCTGGGAACAACCTGTGAAGAAAGCTGTGTAATATATTCATTTTTTGTGGTATTGTTACAAAATTTTGACCTCAGCTGGATAACACTTGGTTCTACATTTCTGTTGCATTTTCCAGCCCGGATCTGACAGCTGTGTGTTATTTGCAAGCATTTGTATCCAAAAAAACACCCAGACGAACTTTATTTTCTTCAAGTTCAGTATGTTTAGATGACTGTTACTCAGTGGCAGGAGCACTTAGAGAGATTATGACTGTTTTGCCAAAAAAATCAAAGTGTTTTCTTTTAAATAAGACCAACCCCATGAAGATGCTGCAAAGGGTTGAAGAACAGTTTTGATTTACTTTGGGTACGTTATTTTTAGGCGTTTTTAGGGAAACTGACCAGAGTGCAAGGGGTTAATAAGTTCACTACTTACAGTGCTGTGAAAAATATTTGCCCCCTTCCGGATTTTTTTTATTTTGCATATTTAATTGCACTTAAATGTTTCAGATCATCAAACAAATTTTAATATTAGACAAAGATAATCTGAGTAAATAAATAAATTAGTAAATAATTTAGTAAAGAAATTAGTAAATAATAAATTAGTAAAGAAAAAGCTTAAACATAAATTTGTCGATAAGCCATGGTTAACCAAAGGATTACAAAAGGCGTGTAAAAAGTAAAATTTATTATATAAAGCTTTTCTAAAGAAAAGGACAAAAGAAGCAGAGCAGCGGTATAAAACATACAAAAATAAGTTAACATACTGTATATAATGAGATGTAGTAAAAGAGACTATTACAGTAAAGAACTGGAGAAAAACAGAGACAATATTAAAAATACATGGACAATACTTAACAATATTCTTGGAAATAAAAACAGAAATACAAGCTACCCAACCAATTTTTCAAAAAATAATACGACTCAGAGTGTGAATGCAGTTTCACCTGCAGATGAATTTAATAACTTTTTTGTTAACATTGGTCCTAATTTGGCTCGAGAAATACCCATTACGGTGCCTACGGGTGATACAATAAGCAAAAACACTGCTATAAAAGACTCCATTTTTATAAATTAAAAGTAAGACATCTACGGACTGTGATGGTATTGACATGCTCTTAGTCAAAACTATTATCGAATGCTTAGTGAAACCACTGACGTATATTTGTAACCTGTCTCTCCAAACAGGTATATTTCCCAATGCAATGAAAATAGCTAAAGTAATTCCGATATACAAGACGGGTGACAGAGGGGAACTTTCAAACTATAGACCAATTTCACTATTGCCGCAATTTTCCAAGATACTTGAAAAAATATTCTGTGAGAGAACTGACAACTTCATAATGAAGAATAATTTATTGTGTGAGCAGCAATATGGGTTCAGACACAAGAGGACAACTGCATTTGCTCTAATGGAATTTATAGAAAAAATATCAACTGCCGTTGAAAATAAAGAGTATTCAGTTGGGGTATTCCTGGATCTTAAAAAAGCATTTGATACAGTGGATCACAATTTATTATTAAAGAAACTACAAAATTATGATATTAGGGGGGTAGCACTGTCCTGGTTAAGTAGTTACTTAAAGAATAGATATCAGTATGTATGTGTTGGTAACAAAAACTCACAGTTACTGAAGGTTACTTGTGGAGTCCCACAGGGTTCAGTTTTGGGGCCACTGTTATTCAATATGTATATAAATGATATATGTAAAGTCTTGGAAAAAATGGATTTAATATTGTTTGCCGATGACACTAATCTATTATGTAGTGGAAGCAATTTGGAACAACTTTTGGATACACTCGGAAAGGAATTAGGAAAGCTTAAACTGTGGTTTGATTCAAACAAATTAACGCTCAATTTAAGTAAGACAAAATTTATAGTTTTTAACAACCATCACAACAACTTAGTATCTAAACTCAGTGTAAATGGTGTAGAGCAGGGGTCACCAACCTTTTTGAAACCAAGAGCTACTTCATGGGTATCGAGTCATGTGAAGGGCACCAGCCTGACACACTCCTCTAAAATTACAAATTGTGTGTGTGTGTGTGTGTGTGTGTATATATATACACACATAAATAAATAATTATCAATAACTTAGAGTGGGTAACAGACAAGATCAATATTCAACACTTTATTTTTATTAATCTCAGCAATTGTTCAGATGATCCCTTCTACATTTCATAAAAAAATGTCCAGTTTTCACCAGTCCCTTTTAACCATAAAAAACTAAACCCTTTTAATTCATGAACTATGTTGAACCATGTTTGAAAAAGTTATGCAACATTTAAGAAAAATCAACTTTCATATTAAATAAATCTTATCACATTTTTAACTGAACAAATCTGCTGCAATTCTTCTCAAAATCTGTTACATTTAATAAACACACTTTTGTGTGTTCTTCTTCACTGGAATTATATCCATACAGTTCTTGCCAAGGATCATGCTTGAGCAACCAGCACTGTCCTTTCATGAGAAGAAACTAAACAAGC
This sequence comes from Pholidichthys leucotaenia, assembly GCA_020510985.1. Taxonomy (NCBI): domain Eukaryota; kingdom Metazoa; phylum Chordata; class Actinopteri; order Cichliformes; family Pholidichthyidae; genus Pholidichthys; species Pholidichthys leucotaenia. The sequence continues at coordinate 297,612,921 of CM035841.1, read as the reverse complement.
ACTGAGAGTGCTTATGTGCACGGTGGAGCAGTGGTTAGCACCGCGGCAGCAGTTTACCCTCGGCCGGGGGATCGCGGGGATCGTGGGTTCGATCCCTGCCCCCGGCCAACAGTGATCTGTGTGGAGTGTGCATGTTCTCGTTTTTCATGCAAAAACATGCAGGTTAGGGAGTTAAGGGGCACTTGCGCACGCAGCGGCTGGTGGCTTGTTACCGGACTGCAGAACAAATCTACCTACGGGTACAAGATAAGTCCAAAAAAAAAAAAAGAGTGGGTAGTGAAGTGGCGCTTCGTCATCGCCCCGCAAATGAAATACACGCAGCTTCCTTTCACGGTAGTAAAAAAGAACTCTTCCTCCCGCTCACTTTGAAAATGATAAATTTTCTGTCTTTTTTGTGCCATGTTTTTGGGCTTGGAAACCGCACTGCGCCCACCATCTTAACTGCCCGCTAGTTAAGCTTACGCTCCACAAGCGCAAAGGTTTTGTCATGCGCACAATACTGACCTTTGAACTAGGTCAGAGTTCACCTTAACTTTACGTATAATAAACATATTTTCATTTTTTTTATTTTTAAGACATTGTCATTTTAAAATCTATATAAATGCAAGTGTGATTTTAAAAAATATAAAATAAAAAATAGCGGCAGAAAAAATTACATCTGCAGCTCATTTGCAAGTTGTGCTATTTTTAGAACAGGCCTGCGGGCGACACATGTGGTCCCTGCGGGCGACATGGTGCCCGCGGGCACCGCGTTGGTGACCCCTGGTGTAGAGATTGAAAGGGTATCTGAAACTAAATTTCTTGGGAATAATAATCGATAATAAACTGTGTTGGAAGTCACATATTATATTAAAGGTAAAACATCTAAATCAATCGCAATACTACACAGAGCGAAATATTTGCTGAATCAACCCACATTATATACTTTGTATCATTCATTAATACTCCCATACATGACATATTGTACTTAAGTATGGGGAAATACATATAAAACAAACATATATCCAGTCTTTATGCTTCAGAAGAGAGCTATTAGAATAATAAAAGCTGCTTACAGGGAACCAACAAACCCACTTTTTCTTAAATTAAAAGCTCTCAAGTTGAAAGATCTGGTTGACTTTAAAACTGCAGTAATAGTGTTTAAAGTGAAGAATCTATCACTGCCCGCAAATATCCAAAAGCTGTTCCAAATAAGGGAGAAACAATATCATTTCAGAGGAACATGTATATTTCAAAAACCTTCAGTGAGAACTACCACCAAGCAACACTGTGTTTCAGTGCAAGGAGTCAGATCATGGAACGATTTTGGACCTGAATTAAAATCATGTACAACGCTTGGACAATTTAAACAAAAACTAAAGGAAGAAATACTCCAAACATATTTACAAGATGACATGTAAAATCACATAAGGATTGTCATATCCAGTCTGTGTTGCGTTGTTGCTTAGTTTTTTTTTGTCACATTTTGTCTTAGCTTTGTTCCGAATTGTAATCGCTCTTGTTTTGTTTTTCTTTTGAATTCTTGGATGGAATATGGGTGGGCAATATAAGCTGCGGCTTCAGCCATCACCCATTTCGGATAACTTATGTTGAACTGTATAATCAGAGGAGTTATTGTTGGATTTTTCCCCCTTTGTTATATTATTCTGTTTCTTTTTAATCTTTACTTTTAATCTATCCGAAATAAAGATTCATTCATTCAAAATACAAAATGCAGTTTTTAAATGATCATTTTATTTATTAAGGGAAAATGTTATCCAAACCTAGCTGGCCAGATGTGAAAAAAATAATTGCCCCCTAGACTTAATAACTGGTTGTGCCACCCTTGGCGGCAACAACTGCAATCAAGCATCTGTGATAACTGGCAATTATTCCTTTACATCACTGTTGATGAATTCTGGTCCACTCTTGTTTGCAGAATTGTTTTAATCCAGCCACTTTGGGGGGGCTTGAGGTCATGAACTGATGGACGGACATTCTCCTTCAGGATTTTCTGGCAAAGAGCAGAATTTATAGCTTCCATCAATTACATCAAGTCATCAAGGTCCTGAAGCAGCAAAGCAGCCCGAGATCATCACACTATCACCATGTTTGACTGTTGGTGTGATGATATCTCTTTTATGAAATGCTGTGTTAGCTTTACGCCAGATGTAACGTAATGCATGCATTCCAAAAAGTTCAGCTTTTTTCTCGTCAGTCCATACAATATTTTCCCCAAAGGTCTTCACAATCATCTAGATGATTTTTGGGAAATATGAGATGAGTCTTTGTGTTCTTTTTGGTCAGTAGTGGTTTTCATCTTGGAACTCTCCCATGGATGTCATTTTTGCCCGGTCTCTTTCTTATTGTTGAATCATGGACCAGTGTCCATACTGAAGCAAGGGAGGCCTGCAGTTCTTTAGATGTTGTTCTGGGTTTTTGTTACTCTTTCGTTCTTGAACTTATTTAGATCGTGGCATGATGTGTTGCTTTTGAGATCTTTTAGCCTACTTCACTTTGCCAGACAGGCTCTATTTAGGTGATTTCTTGATTCAACAGCTCTAGCAGTAATCAGGAATGAGTGTGGCTAGTGACACTGAACTCAACTTTCCAAAAAATGTGGTTAATCACAGTATATTTATGATATAACAAAAAGGGCAATAACTTTTTCCACATAGGGCCAGGTAGGTTTGGAAGCCCCCCCCCCCCTTAATAAATGAAATCATCATTTAACAAGAGCACTCTGAGGTGAGTGCAATATCCCCCGCCTCCATTTTCTTTGATGATCCCAATACTTACTGACTGAGAGCAGTTTTCAACTTTTCAATATAATTACTGTGGCAGAACCAAATTATGATGAGCCCATCATCCACGAATATACAACAAAGTATACAACCCATAGTTGCAGGTAAGGATCCCAAGGTGAACCCATGTTGCAAGTATGGTGACCCTAGAGAGCTTTACACGTTGTATATCTTCAACATGAGCCTGAAACTGGGGAGGGTACCACAGCTGTGGAAAACATCTTGTGTGGTACCTGTACCAAAAACTTCCCACCCCAAAGACCTGAACAGCTTCAGACCGGTGGCCTTGACGTCCCACTTGATGAAGACCCTGGAGAGACTGCTCCTTGCTCATCTCCGCCCCCTGGTGGAACCAGCGATGGATCCACTCCAGTTCGCCTACCAGCATGGCATTGGGGTGGAGGATGCGGTGATCTTCCTCCTTCACCGTTCTCTGTCCCACCTGGAGAAGCCCGGGAATATGGTGAGGATCATGTTCTTTGACTTCTCCAGTGCTTTCAACACCATCCAACCGATGATCCTGAAGGACAAGCTGCTGCGCGCAGGGGTGGACCAGCACCTGTCATCATGGATCCTGGACTACCTCACGAACCGGCCTCAGTTTGTGAGAACCCGGGACTGTGTTTCCGACACGATCATCAGTAGCACGGGGGCCCCCCAGGGAACGGTGCTAGCTCCCTTCTTGTTCACTCTTTATACTGCGGACTTCTCACACAACACAACACATTGCCATCTACAGAAGTTCTCTGATGACTCTGCGATCGTTGGTCTCATCTCCAGCGGAGATGAAGCTGAGTACAGAGGGCTTATCCAGGACTTTGTGGACTGGTGCCATCGGAACTGCCTCCAGATCAACGCGAGGAAAACTAAGGAGCTGGTGGTGGACTGCCGCAGGCATGGGCAGCCCCTCACAGCACCAGTAAATATACAGGGAACAGACATCGAGATGGTGACATCCTACAAGTACCTGGGTATTCATCTGAACAATAAACTAGACTGGTCACACAATACTGACGCACTCTACAAGAAGGGACAGCGCAGGCTGTTCCTGCTGAGGAGACTCAGGTCTTTTGGTGTACAAGGGGCGCTGCTGAAGTCATTCTATGACACGGTGGTGGCATCAGCCATTACTTTTGGAGTGGTCTGCTGGGGCAGTGGCATTACTGCAGCCGATAGGAAGAGACTGAACAAACTGATTAAGAAAGCTAGCTCTGTCCTGGGGCAACGCCTTGATCCGATGGAGGAGATAGGAGAGAGAAGGACGGTGGCTAAACTGTCATCTCTGCTGGAGTCCGAGTTCCACCCTATGCAGGACATACTGGATGCACTGAGGAGCTCATTTAGCAGCAGACTACATCATCCCAGGTGCACAACCGAGAGGTTTCGTAGGTCCTTCCTACCAACGGCTGTCAGACTGTACAACCTAAGCAGGGCTGCTCGCAGAGATAGCAAAAAGACGTAACAAACTAATAGTTTTTTTTTTTGTTTTTTTTTTTTGAATGCAAAAGATGCAATAGACTTACACAATGGTCCTCTCCGGCATACAACTAGGAACATACCGGTCGCTATGGAGGGTGAGAATATGTATGGGCACATAATCATACCATGTAGGATAACTAAATAGACGGTTATGCTGTTTCATCCCACCTAGCAACAATGCTCTGCACTGTGTGTGTTTATATATTTACATATTTATTCCATCTAGCTACAATGCTCTGCACGGGGTGTGTTTATATTTATATATCTATATATTTATTCCATCTAGCTACAATGCTCCGCACTGTGTTTTTATATATCTACATATTATTCCATCTAGCTACATTGCTCCGCACTGTGTGTGTTTATATACTTGCATATTTATTCCACCTAGCTGCAATGCTCCATACTGTGGGTGTTTATATATTTACATATTTATTCCATCTAGCTACAATGCTCTGCACTGTGTGTTCATATATTCATATATTTATTCCATCCAGCTACAATGCTCTGCACTGTGTGTCTGTGTGTGTGTGTGTGTATATATATATTTTATAGTAATATGTACATATGTATATTAGCTGCTCTTGCTTGCTTGTTTTTTCTTGCCTTCTGATTGTTGCTCTGAGTGTTGCTATCCCTGTGCTGTTGCAATCCTGGAATTTCCCCGTTGTGGGACTAATAAAGGCTTATCTTATCTTATCTTATAGTAAAGAGATCACAGGGAGTGCCAACACTGACCTTTTGACTCCAAACCTGTAGTCTGAGGTCATGGGCTCAGAGTGGATCTGTGTACCAAGTTTGGTGACCCTAATTTTACTTACTGTACGGTAATAAGGCATGGGGAATGTTAACCTTTTCCTTCGACCTTTTGACCCCAAACTCATAGTCTGAGGTCAGGATCCCAAGGTGAACTTGTGTACCAGGTTTGGTGACCCTAGCTTTACTCATTTTATAGTAATAGTGCAAATGGAATGCTAACCTTGACCTTTGACCTTTTAACCCCAAACCCATAGTCTGAAGTCAAGATCCCAAGATGAACCTGTGGGGCAGGCTTGGTGGCCCTAGCTTTACTCGTTTTATAGTAATAGTGCAAATGGAATGCTAATATTAACCTTTGACCTTTTAACCCCAAACCCATCGTCAGAGGTCAAGATTCCAAGGTGAAGCTGTGTACCAGGTTTGGTGGCCCTAGCTTTATGCGCCGTACAGTAATAAGTCATAAGGAATGTTAACCGTGACTTTTGACATTCTGACCCCAAACCCATAGTGATCCCAAGGTGAACCTGTATACCTGGTTTGGTGGCCCTAGCTTTACTCGTTTTATAGTAATAGTAAATGTAGCATTTACCATTTTGCAACTGCAATGTTAACTTTGAACTTTGACCCCTTGACCCCAAACCCATAGTTAGGTGAGGGTGTAAGTGACCCAAGATGTGTATTAGATACAACTACTGTATTTGAAAAGACTACATCATTTCTTTCAGTAGCTATTGTGTTTATAAGATTTAGGGGAAAATCTGACCTCTGACCTTTGATCTTAGGGTCATCCGATGAGAGTCAAATTGTAATTTGCACATTATCAGAGTATATTAAACCATGGTACCAAGTTTTAAAACAATCAGAACAAAACTGTAGGAGGAGTTGATTTCACAAGACAGTTGTCTATGAAGTGAGGTGAAAAAGGGGGTCATAGGTCAGGGGCTACAATTCCTGCAAAAATCATCCAATCAGAAAAAATTGCAATATGCGTATCACCAAAATATATGAAACCATGGCACTAAGTTCCAAACAATCGGACCAAAACTGTAGGAGGAGTTGATTTCACAAAAGTGGGACAAATGGACGGACGGACGGATTGACCCATAACATAATCCCCTTCGGCCTTTGCACAAAGGGCTCATCAACCCCTTTGGGCTTCGACCAGCGGGGGATAAAAACTGCATTTTGCATGTACTTGGGTAATCTTTGTCTAATATTAAAACTTGTTTGATGATCTGATACAAGTGTGACAAATATGCAAAAATAAAAAAATCAGGAAGGGGGCAAATACTTTTTCAAAGCACTGTAAACTATCTGGATAGAAATGATATTGTGCCATTCTATATCACGTATGAAAATATCTCGGTAACACTGAAACATTCACAAAACATTACTACCTACCTACCAACTGTGCTCATGCCATATTTAAGTGAAGTACTAACTTTTATCTGAATTTTTTCGACTTCAATATTATCCGTTACATAGTCACAAAAAACCTAAAACTGCCCCTCTAAAAGTGTATTTCAAACAAGCTTAGAGGAAAAACAGAGTTGTTGACTGACTTTGAATGTCAGTCAGCCTGCAGAGAACCGAAGAAGTCTCTGAATTTTAATAAGGAAATCTATCAGCCTACTGCTGACTGAACATCTCAAAGCATCCAACCTTCCATTTTCCAAACCAGCAGATCTTATTTAAGGTCGCTGGGGGTACAACCAATCCCAGTGTGTGATGTACAGGCGCCAGGATACAACCTAGATATGCCACCAGGGTTAACACAAAGATCAAAACACCTCTGCATTCACATTCATGTGTGGATATTTCAATGTTCACCTAACCTGCAATGTCTCTCTGGAAAGCCTTGAAGTGAAAATTTCTATTTCACATTTATACATCATTCATACAGAGACAATACCAAAACCACAAGTAGAAAACAGCTCAGGGTTAATACAGTAAAAATTTGGAAGAAATTGTACAAAAAAACCAGCACCTACTTTTGCCAGACTATGGCACTCCTGACAGTGTTACATGAACAGTCGATAATCCTCCATCACTCACTCAGTTTACAAAGGTGGAATACATTATTGATTACCATTAATTAGCAATGGACTGGAAAGATGGATCTAATGACAATGTCCACAAAGATAAGGTACCTTGCTGGCAGTATGCGTGAAATATTTTTCAAAACAACATTCAGACTCACTAGGCTAAAAGACGTTTTCCATAAATGAGGAATACTGATGCTTCTAAAAAAAATACTTAGCCAAAGGACTTTGATCATCTTTACACAGCTTGGAAATATAGAGCACACTTGAAAACATACAACAAATAACTGAAATTATTCTAAACACTATAAGAGAGGGGGAAAAGAAAACAATGACAAAGGTAGCAGAGCTCACCTTGACTTGAGAAGTGATGGTAGTGTTTGCAGGTAAACTAGTAGTACCTCCACAGGCAGGCACTGCGAGTGATAGCTGCAGACTTGAGTGCAAACAGTGGAAACCCCCAGTTGTTGGGCATGGTGGGCCAGCTCTACTCCCCTTTGCAGCACAGGGTTGAAGATGTGGGTGTAGAGCTGCCACTGAACTATAGCATTGCCACGCTGGGTTAGGTAGCACACATGGCCAGCTATCTGATGACTTAGGTGCCAATCCTCACCAAACACTAGCTCTTGGTAGGCTTCCAGAGCATTCCAATTGAACAGCATCTCTTCAGCCCCACCTCCACTTGGCAGAATACCCTGGGAGCGGTAACACAATCTCGTAGAAATACTGGAAGGCTCCCCATGCTGCAGTGTCTCTTCCAGGCCTGGCAGCTGGCTGCTGTCCAGAGTGCAGATGTTACAGGAGGCCAGCTTGGCTTTTTCTGAAGGCTGCCCCCCACCCAGCTGGTCTAAAATAAGCCTACCAAGGACACAGAGTACATGAGACTGGTAACTACGCAGGCCCGGAGCTTTAAAGGCATGCAGCAGGGGTCCTACTACAGAACGGGGTTCCATACAGCAGCAGATTCCCACAGCCTGCACCCCTGCCAGCACCTGTAGTACAGCTGGCCCACTGGGGGATAGGCGCTGCAAGAGACGTAGACACTGGTGGGCACAGGCTGCCAGGCAACAGCACCGCTCAGGGTAACGCACAGCATCACCATCCATTCCTTCTTTGCCTTCTCCGTCCTCTTCAAAGGGGTTGCGTCGAGCAGCCTGTTTGAATACAGAGACAGGCAAACCTGACAGGTCTCTGTGGTGATGCAGAAAGTGGGAATATTCACAACGACGGTGGCGGCGGCGGGCACAAACAGACTGATGAAGTTGCTCTGACTTTGCTTTTTTTACAGCAGTGATGATTTTGAACACCCCTGCAATGAGACCCCTTAATCTCTCTGAGGCTTCACCACCAATTTCGGAATCTCTAACTCTGCCAAGTCCCTCCAGTCGCAGCACTGTGGTTTCAAAGAGCTCCAGGCCCCGGTGCTGGACAAATTCATGGATTAGCTCTAGAGCCTGGCTAAAGAAAAAGGGATTGGGAGTTGAAGCCTGCAGACAACTGAGCAGTACTTGCAATACTCCCTCTAAAAGCTCTGGAAGCAGCATTGCTCTATGGCGATAACGAGAGAATGAGAAGTCATCCTGGACTTCTTGCAGCGTCTTCTTCGTTCGTGGAGCAAAAGGGTTACTCTGTCTGTCCAAGCAGCTTCTGATTTTGAGGGTGGCTCGCAGCAAGTCTGTGAGACTACGTCTCAGGCTGTCTGGCAGGTTGTCATTCTGGTTCACATTTACAGACATCAGGTGTAAGATTGTTCGTAAAAGCATTCTCTGGACCAATGCAATTGGCTCCTCTGTCCAGCCTCCAGCAAGCTCCTCTGCCCCTGTTCCACCTCCATCCCCTCCCCCTGGACCACAACAATCTCCAAATTCAGAAAGGATCTCTGTGAGAGTCGGTACAACACTGGCAGCCAGGCTAGGATTGTGGTTTATGCTCATGTCAAACTTACACACCTTCTCCAGCAGAGAAAGCAACACATGACAGAGGTCAAAGGGTGAGTTTTCCATACGGTTGAATATTGATATTGCAGCGGGGTCTGTCAGGGTTTCATTGTCCGTCATCTGGGACCCAGGGCCTCTGGGATGGGGATATGGTGCACTCATGGTTTCTGTGGTGGTACCAGTGGATGTCAACTGTGGGGCCTCTGAACGATGATGCTGGTAGTTTACCTGGATGGTGGAGCCATGCGATCTTCGGCTCCTTGCACTGCTTGTGCCTGGGACAACTTTGTCTTCAGCGTTGGCTTCTGAATCTGAGGTAGAAACCTGGGACTTGCGTGCATCTTTTACAGAGTATCTCTGCGCTGTTCTCCTCGACCTCCTTGACTTCCAAGTGCCACTACCAACGCGGCACCGCTTTCCCTGTTCTTCTGTTGTAGCCTTTTGTCCTGATCTGAGAGGGATGGTTTTCACCTCTCGGTTCAGAAAAACCTCGAGAAGGGACGGCAAGATGAAGCCTGTCAACACAGAAAGATGTGCTTTGACTTATTCTGTACAAACTGAGTCAAGTATAAAAGTACATGCCATGAAAATAGTGACATATTTTGAAAAAGAGACATCTGGCTGTTCTCAAGACTGAGTTAGAAGATCACCACTTTCTTGTTATTCATTCATTCATTCATTCATTCATTCATCTTCTTCCGCTTAATCCTTTTTCGGGTCGCGGGGGGGCTGGAGCCTATCCCAGCATCTTTGGGCGGGGGCAGGGTACACCCTGGACAGATCGCCAGTCCATCGCAGGGCCAACACAGAGAGACAGACAGCCATTCACTCTCACATTCATACCTAAGGACAATTTAGAATCCCCAGTTTGATGCCAATTAACCTAACTTGCATGTTTTTGGCATGTGGGAGGAAACCGGAGAAATCCCGGAGTAAACCCACGCAGACACGGGGAGAACATGCAAACTCCACACAGATCACTGTTGGTCGGGGCTGGGATCAAACCCAGGATCCCCCGGCCAAGGGTGAGTTGCTGTGCTGCCGCAGTGCTAACCACTCCGCCACCGCGCTGCCCCCACTTTCTTGTTATAGTACAAAAAAAGATTTTAGTCATTTAAAACATAATGTTAATTTTTTTTTTAATGGGCGGGGGGTATCCAGTTTTGCAGAAGCATCTTTTTGTAGATGTTTTGCAGAACTGTCCATTGACTTGCTAAGTTTACTTTTGTCTCCAATGCCACATTCCTTAAATTTTGATATGCTAAAGAAATTTCTTCTGTTGATTGGTTGGCCTTTTTTGAGTTTCTGAATTTCTCATGTGTTCTTCTTGAGCCATGACTTAGTGAATTTATTTAAAAGCTGCACTTCCAGTTCCACTTCCCTCCAGTTCAACAGCTGGCAGCAGGGTCTCCAAGTCTGATATAATGCAAAATCCATTGTTAAATCAGTGTCTACAAGCTGCCCTGTCCCTATGACGGTGAAGCAACACAAACCACGACATTTCCACCTCCATGCTTTGAAAACAGTGTTGTTTTTCTCCTACATATTAGCCATCAGTCCTAGTCATCAAACAACTAGGGGTTATAGTCACGTAGTAGGTACTACAGGTACATCTCAAAAAATTAGAGTATCATGAAAAAGTTCAATATTTTTGTCACTCATTTCAGAAAGTGAAGCCCATATATTATATTGATTCATTACACAGAGAGTGATATATTTCAAGTGTTTATTTTAATTTTGATGATTATGGCTTACAGCCCATGAAAACCTCAAATTCAGTTTCTCAAAAAATTAGAATCTTACATAAAATTAATTTTCAAAAATAGTTTTTTTTAAAAGAAATGTTGATTGAATGAAAAGTATGTCCATGTACACACTCAATACTTAGTTGGGGCTCCTTTTGGATTAACTACTGTATCAATGCCACGTGGCATGGAGGTGCTCAGCCTGTGGCACTGCTGAGGTGTTATGAAGGTCCAGGTTGCTTTGATAGTGACCTTCAGCTCGTCTACATTGTTGGGTCTGGTGTTTCTCATCTTCCTCTTGACAATACTCCATAGATTCTCTATGGGGTTTAGGTCAGGAGAGTTTGCTGGCCAATCAAACACAGTGATGCCATGGTCATTAAACTGGGTTTTGATACTTTTGGCAGTGTGGGGGGGTGCCAAGTCTGCTGGAAAATGAAATCAGCTTCTCCATAAAGCTTGTCAGCAGAGAGAAGCATTAAGTGCTCTAAAATTTCCTGGTAGACGACTGTGCTGACTTTGGTCTTGATAAAACACAGTGGGCCAACACCAGCAGATAACAGCTGTTCAGATAAAAGTACATTTTGCATTTCATTTGGAAATCAAAGTCCCAGAGTCTGGAGAAAGAGTGGAGAGGCACAGAATCCAAGTTGCTTGAGGTTTAGTGTGAAGTTTCCACAGTCAGTGATGATTTGAGGAACCATGTCATCTGCTGGTATTGGTCCACTATGTTTTATCAAGACCAAAGTCACCGCAGTCATCTAACAGGAAATTTTAGAGCACTTCATGCTTCCCTCTGCTGACAGGCTTTATGGAGAAGCTGATTTCATTTTCCAGCAGGACTTGGCACCCTCCCCCGCCCCCAACACTGCCAAAAGTATCAAAACCTGGTTCAATGACCATGGCATCACTGTGTTTGATTGACCAGCAAACTCACCTGACCTAAACCCCATAGAGAATCTATGGAGGATTGTCAAGAGGAAGATGAGAGACACCAGACCCAACAATGCAGACGAGCTGAAGGTCACTATCAAAGCAACCTGGGCCTTCATAACACCTCAGCAGTGCCACTGGCTGATCACCTCCATGCCACACCACATTGATACAGTAAGTAATCTAAAAGGAGCCCCGAGCAAGTATTGAGTGTGTACATGGACATACTTTTCATTCGGCCAACATTTCTATTAAAAAACTATTTTTTAAAATTAATTTTATGTAATATTCTAATTTTTTGAGAAACTGAATTTGGGGTTTTCATGGGCTGTAAGCAATAATCATCAAAATTAAAATAAATAAACACTTGAAATATATCACTGTCAGTGTAATGAATCTATATAATATATGGGTTTCACTTTCTGAAATGAGTGACAAAAAATATTGAACTTTTTCATGATATTCTAATTTTTTGAGATGTACCTGTAATATCAAAGGAAAACTGAGAACTGAGCAGGGAAGACATAAAGAGTTCATTACTGGAAGTTTAAGATGACCCATAAGTCATTGCACCTCAAATAATAGTCATGTGAAAAAATTAGGACACTCTGTATAGGCCTGTGTGTTTTTTTAAACATATTTGGACACATGGATATTTAATATCAATGTTAAAAATACTGGGAGATTCACATAACACAACTAAATAATTAAAAATTAATTAAAGACCTTTTTTGTCAAATTTTCTGTAAAATGTAATTCTAAACAAATAGTGAGGAATAAGTCAGGACACCCCCCCCATCTTTTTAGGACACCCCCACATTCACTCCCATTTACAATGGCTAAAATACGTTTAAAAAAATGCAAATAAAAACAAAAACAAGGTCAGACATAGATACGTGAACATTTCTTAATAAAGAACTGAATATTTAAAGGGGTGTCCTAATTTTTTCACAACTGTAGATTTAAGTCAAAAATTTGATTTAATAAAGGTATTGTTTACTAACGTTACTACCTAGCTAAACTGATCAGGGGTTTAACTAGCACAGCCATGTGACTTCAATATTATAATTTTAGTGTCAGGGTAAATGATAACTGTTCATGTCAGTTACTAGTCAGCAGTTGAGACTAGCACTCACATACCCGTCACAGCAACAATTACAATATTCAGTATTTTATTTCAGTAGTGTAATATGCCCACAGTAATAACAGCAGTTATCCACAAGTGTTTCAGAGAAATTTTAGTGAGGGAAGTTCCCTTAAGGGAGCTGGGAGTGCCATCTTAGTAGACTGTGGATTTCAGTGCAGCACTTGATATGATTTGACCAGTGCTGATGTAAAGTGATGATCTTTTGCTTTAAGTTAATTGACAAAAGCTATTTTACTCTCACAATTTGTTTGCCAAGCATCCAGTGCAGGACAACCTTCTTGTAAATGTAGAGGCATGCACTTTAACCGCAGAGTTTATATGCTCAACCTGAGAAAAGGTCTGGGTGCATTTTGGCCTTTTTCTATTGAATGGTTTTCCTCCAAGGTGAATGATTTCATTTTTAATAGACTGGGTGCCCCCTTTTTTTTGTTTCATTGCCAGACAGATAGTAAACCATTTTCTCAGAGCTCTTTGGATGTTGGCATTATGCTTCTATGCACTGTAATAGCAAAAGAGAAAACAGAGACTGGATAATGTGACAATACTTTCAAAATGGTCATTTTAAATGATGGAGATGGCAAAACTGCCATAATTATGGTGCACTAAGGAGCCTTTTTCTTTCAGTATAACATCTTTGTTTATCCATAATGTTTCAACGAGGATGATATGTTCGAAGAGATGATTTTACACCTGTAAAAAGATACCATGGATTGGTGGGATACTTAAAAAGGCACCCAAATTGTAGAGTGAAACAATCTGATGCAGAATGCTTGTTAATATCTAATTTTACTTGTTGATATGTAATATTAGGAACAAGTCCATTGAAACACAGACATCTCACAAATAATCATTTTCAGTTTATAGAAAACCAATATGATGCTCAGATGTACTGTAAAAGCCACTGTCCATTTGCAAAACATCCCATAAACAAGAATTAATTAGAGTAAAAATGTCGAGGGTCCATGTTGGAGGGAACCAGCAGCACTGTACTAAATGCCAGTGTCATCCTGAGGTCACAAACCTTTACTACCATGAGTCTTAATCTGTGACTGTTCACCAAGGTTTGTCTTCATCAGCTGTTAAAACAGATTAATCCATCACAAAATGAGAACAGAGCAAAATTTGTAGTGTTGTACAAGTAAAGCATGGGATAAAATATGTTTTTGATAAGGACATCAGTTACAACCAATGTGCACACATAAAAACTGCAGCTTGACAGCATCCAAACATCTGCACAGTGGCGCAGTGGTTAGCACCGCGGCAGCACAGTTTACCCTCGGCCGGGGGATCGCGGGGATCATGAGATCGTGGGTTCGATCCCTGCCCCCAGCCAACAGTGATCTGTGTGGAGTTTGCATGTTCTCCCCGTGTTTGCGTGGGTTTACTCCAGGATTTCTCCGGTTTCCTCCCACATGCCAAAAACATGCAGGTTAGGGAGTTAAGGGGCGCTTGCGCATGCAGCGACCGGCAGCTGGTGGCTTGTCACCGGACTGCAGAACAAATCTACCTATGGGTACAAAATAATCAAAAAAAAATAAAAAAATCCATCCATCAATCTTCTACCAATTAATCCTTTTCGGGTCACGGGGGGGGGGGGGGGGGGGGGGGCTGGAGCCTATCCCAGCATCTTTGGGCAAGAGGCAGGGTACACCCTGGACAGATCGCGAGTCCATCGCAGGACCAACACAAAGAGAGAGACAACCATTCACTCTCACATTCATATCTAAAGACAATTTAGAATTCCCAGTTGATGCCAATTAATCTAACCTGCATGTCTTTGGCCTGTGGGAGGAAACCGGAGTACCCAGAGAAAACCCATGCACACATGGGGAGAATATGCAACACAGAAGGGTCACTGCTGGTATCCACCCATGACCTGCCTGCTGTGCTGCCACAGTGCTAACCACTGCACCACCGAGCTGCAGCTTGACAGCAATAATTTTTAAATAAATATATAAATGATGTAATTGACAAACATGTCACAAACAATCAGAGACAGCAACAGAACATTTCTGGGTCATGAATGCTAGTTAATACTTTTACCGTTTGTCACCCAAGCTAATATGCAATACCCATTTATACAAAGTCACTTATATAAATTAATTAATTTCTTACATACCAGACACACAAGAATATGAGCAAAGTGTCCAATGTTCTGTTAACATTAAAATGCAAGAAAACTAAAACAGATATTTGATTATACATACCTGGGGCTTTGTCCTCTTGCACTGGAATCTTCCAAACCAGAGGGAGTAGAGACAACAGCAACGCGAGCAGCTCCTCCCGACAGGTCAGCTCCTGAAAGTCCAACAAAACACATTGAGTTTACCCAGAAAGGCTCCCTCTGCTCCCCCTGTATTCACATTCTGATGTCACATCAAGACACTCCCAACAAGACACAACAACTGCCCACACAAGAAAATGAGTCTATTAAACAAGTCTTTCTTATAACCAAACCTAATAATTTCTGTATTCTTTAGACTACAGGATGACTTTTTATTCACATCTATGCATATGAATTAGTTATTTCTTTAAATATTCACTGCAATATTCAGTGCACGTGAAAGGGAGTAATTTAGCAGCTACATAACAGACTTACTTCTAGGTAAGCCCTTGGGGACCTTGTGTCTATTCAAAGCATTCCTTCTTCAAGTGTTAATTAAAAATGAGCAACATGCTCCTTCATCTGTGAATGAAAAACTGTCTGCTTCCCAAGTAAGTCAGGTTGTTAAAAACAGATGGCATTTCTATAAAATAAACTGAATTAAATTAATGAATACTGTATATTCAGCTACTCTTTGCACTTACAAACTTATTTTTCCATTATCAATAATAGAAAAACATTTACTATAAAAATCTTAAATTACTGCAAGTGTCACAAAATATGTCAGGCTTAGTACAAAGCCTAATATACAGCAATTAAATTTAAGAATTTTCTTCTTTTGCAAGAATCAGTTCACTATTTCACTGTTTTTACCTCATGTGACATAACAGCAAATGACTTATAAAGTGTTTACAGCCTAAGAAAAAAAGCCTAGAAAGAAAATTTCTAAAACAGTAAAAAAAAAATCTGAACTGCTTTAAATTAATTAGATATTACATACCATACCAAGCAGCTGTACTGTATATGCATTCTATGGTTTTTTCTCATATATCATACTGTTTGACAGTCTGGGCTCAAGCAGCTCCTTCCACAATAAAACATATAGGTTCATTATATAATCAAACTCTAAAAATCTTGGATAAAAAGCCCATTAGGTGGCATCACTGTTATATTTTAAAAAAATACAATCTATTGAGTTTTGAGAGTTTCATTGACCTCTGTTTTCTGAAATTAATTTTCAAATGTTTCCATAAATCAGCGCCAGAGCCACTTGCTGGTTTCATCCAAAGACAGGACAGCAGCAGAGCCACCAGGAGTTCTGTTAACAATAACTGTAAAATATCCCACCACAGAACCACATTTGGACAAACAGCTTTCTCTATAAAGGGCAGTCATATCTGGAACACAATGCCAAATGAAATTAAAATAATAACGGACTTTAAAACATTTACTACAAAGGTTAAAAACTGGCTGAAAAATAAACAAGAATGTACCCATGTATGAAATGATTGTCTGCAGGGTGAGAGTGAATGAAGGGAAGGAATGAATGTGTTTGTTTATAGTGAGTGACGAAGGGAGGGAGACCTGAAATAGGCAAATGTGAACCAGGTTTTTATATTGTGTATTTATAATCTTGTTTGCATTGATGTATGTGGTTATTGTTTATTCTGTTTTCATTTTTTCTTTTCCTTATCCTTCTTTCTTTTTACCCGTTTCTTCTTTCTAAAGCCCATCCAGGGACAACAGTTGCAAATTAGCTAACAGCTATACACTCTTTGTGCAACACATTAGATTGTCATTTGAATAATTGTCTATGTTTATTGCACTGTCCCTGTCAAATAAACAAATAAAAGAAATAAATAATAGTCTACTTATAAACCATTTATGAATTCTTTATTAAGGCAGTCTTATTGCAAAGCAGTACGATGATATTAATCAGTCCCTCCAGGATTTCGCAGCATGTTTTTATGATTGTTGTGGCCCAAAAAGCCTGAATTTGTGGGAGCTTTTGAAAAAAGTTGCAATGTTTTGAGAGGGTTTTTTTTTTTTTTTTTTGCACCAAATGTTGTGGCAAGAATTACAAATTTTAAAGCAGATGCTTTTTTTCCCCATAGTTTACTGCAATGATATTCTATATAATACCACAAGAAAAGCACAGGATTGTCAAAAATTTCCGATTAAACAGTTATTTACAATAATTTGTCTATAAGACCCTATTCCTACCAGGTTATTTAAAGAAGTCTTCCCATTTATTGGTAGCTCTATTCTTCAAATAATCAATTCTTCAATAACATTAGGCCATGTACTGCAGGCTTTTAAAACTGCTGTAATTAAACCTTTACTTAAAAAGCCAACGCTGGATCCAGGAGTTTTAACCAACTATAGACCAATCTTAAATCTGCCTTTCATTTCAAAAATTTTAGAAAGAGTTGTTGCTACACAATTATTTGACCACTTGCAGGGAAATGGTTTATTTGAAGAGTTTCAATCAGGGCTTAGAATCCATCATAGTACTGAAACATCTTTAGTGTAGGTCACTAACAACCTCCTTATCGCATCTGATAATGGACTTGTTTCTGAACTTGTCCTTTTGGACTTTAGTGCAGTTTTTGATACTATCGATCATAATATTTCACTTGATAGACTAGAACACCTTGTTGACTTCATGGAACTTTGTTGCAGTGGTTTAAATCTTATTTTTATGATAGGTTCCAGTTTGTTCATGTCAATAATGAGTTTTGTTCCAACTCAAAGCTCAGTCACGGAGTTCCACAGGGATCTGTGCTAGGCCCTATTCTTTTCAGTTTATAAAGACGTGGACAAAATTGTTGGTACCCCTCTGTTAATGAAAGAAAAACCCACAATGGTCACAGAAATAACTTGAATCTGACAAAAGTGGTAAATAAAAATTCTATGAAAATTAACCAATGAAAATCAGACAATCCTTTTGAATTGTGGTTCAACAGAATTATTTTAAAAAACAAACTCATGAAACAGGCCTGGACAAAAATGATAGTACCCTTAACTTAATATTTTGTTGCACAACCTTTTGAGGCAATCACTGCAATCAAACAACTTCTGTAACTGTCAATGAGATGCATGGCTGTCTTCTTTCTGGGACAACAGCCATGCAGACCAATTTGATGCCGTGTGTGGCGTCTGGTCTGAGCACTGACAGGCTGACTCCCTACCCCTTCAACCTCTGCAGCAACAGTGGCACCACTCATACGTCTATTTTCTAAAGACAACCTCTGGATACGACGCTGAGCACATGCACTCAACTTCTTTGGTCGACCATAGCAATGCCTGTTCTGAGTAGAAGCTGTCATTTTAAACCGCTGTATGATCTTGGCCACCATACTGCACCTCAGTTTCAGGGTTTTTGCAATCTTCTTATAGCCTAGGCCATCTTTATGTAGAGCAACAATTCTTTTTTTTCCAGATCCTCAGTGAGTTCTTTGCCATGAGGTGCAATGATGAACTTCCAGTGACCAGTATGAGAGAGTGTGAGAGCAATAACACCAAATTTAACACACCTGCTCCCCATTCACACCTGAAACCTTGTAACACTAATGAGTCACATAACACCGGGGAGGGAAAATGGCTCATTCGGCACAATTTGGACATTTTCACTTAGGGGTGTACTCACTTTTGTTGCCAGCCGTTTAGACATTAATGGGTGTGTGTTGAGTTATTTTGAGGGGACAGCAAATTTACACTGTTATACAAGCTGTACACTGACTACTTTACATTGTATTAAAGTGTCATATCTTCAGTGTTGTCCCATGAAAAGATATAACAAAATATTTACAAAAATGTGAGGGGTGTACTCACTTTTGTAAGATACTGTAACTGAGTCTGCAAAATGCAGGGTTCCAAACCCTTTTTCAAAGTAAAATTCAAGCACTTTTCAAGTACTTTCAAGGACCATTCTCAAATTTTTCCAGTACCTTATGGCTATGATAAATTACATACTATTTATATGAATAGATACTTAAAATGATAATTTCACTCCTTTATTCCAAGAGCAGATGTTTTTGTGCTACAAACAAGAACAAGAGTACCATGCACAATACATTATACATCTGTCCATAGCCATTATCAATAGTGCAGAACTAGCACACCTTCAGCTTAAGAATCTATTTACAAATGCAAGATTCAATATACTCTGGATCTGTAATAAAACTAATAACCATGTACTTGCAAGGAGTTTAAGCCAACAATCTACAATTCAAAGTGGAACAAATTTTGAGAAAATATCAGGAAATCATTTCATTCCCTACAATATGCACGTCTTCAATACATGTACAAACACTGTGTGAAATGAAAATGTCCCAGCTTGAAAACTGTGGAAGGAGTTAGTTGGACAATTCATGCAGACAGATGGACAGTAAGACATTATATAATAATTCATGCCATCTTATTAATTGGAAAATAAAGTAAAACAAGTTTTACGTTTCAAATGTGTCAACTGTCAACACTCTGCTGCAATCTAACCCAAGGCAAACAATTAACCCACCAAATAAAATATATTACTTGACAAATAACTTCACTTAACTAGTCTTCTGAGGTAGGTAATCAATCAGCTGACTGAACTTTATACAGCATCACACAAACTAAGACAAGACTTTTGCTATGGAAAACCCCACAAAATAGTGCCAAAAACACAATGCCATAATTCACCTTTTGGTTAGATCAAAATATGAATTATAAACAGACATTTCATTATCCATTTTGAGACTATACTGCATAAACTCAATGTATATTTACCTTGTTACTAACTCAGCAAAAACACACCTACATATTTATTTTGAAGGAGTAGGTGAGTCCAAATGTTTGACTTGTAGTGTGTGTATACAGTATGTACTAACCAAAATACTATCATGCCGCATATTATATTTGTCAATCACTTGTGTTGCTGTATGAATTATTGTAAAAGTCCTAAATTACAGTGTTTAATCTCCTCATGGTAATAACATGATATACAATAAAACACTTATGGTGAATAGTAGCACTGAGTGGAAGAGCTTTTGAGCCAAATGAATCTGCAGCTGTCATTTCAAATCTATAAGATTTTGACAGTGCAGAAGCACCTGTGTGATATTCTGTCATAGAAAAACTTTGAGAATGACTTTGGTTATTTTTGGGTTGCAACCCACCATTTGAGAATCGCTAATCTAAACTAACAGAGTCAAAGAGAAAGAGGGGGAGGATATAACAACAAAACTCAAAATATATTTTCTCGGGAGCCCGGGGCACGCCATTAAGGCAACAGCATAGAACCTCTGCTCCCGGCACGTTCATATTGAAAAAGCCCTTAAAACGCGAAAACCTACAGAACTACCAGCTCAAGACGACCAACTAAAAGGGCAATGGTAAAAGGAAAGTCAAAAACCAATAAACAGGCTGAAATCGCGGAGTTTGACACTGAAGAAACTGAAGCTAACGACGATAGCATCGGCTTGGCTAGTACTGATGCTAGCAAAATGGAGGATGACGACAGCATTGATTTGAAGGCGATACTGATGGAAATCAGGGACTTCAGGAAAGAAAACACGCAACAGTTTGAAGAAGTTAAGGCAGCAATCGGCAAGACTAATGCAAGACTCGAAACAGCGGAGGGACGCATTTTGGAAACGGAGGAACGAGTTGAAACAATAGAGGAGGTGGTTACAGAGCTTGTGAAACTCCAGTCTAAGCTACAGTCCCACATCACCGACCAGGAAGGGCGATCTCATAGAAATAATGTACGGATATATGGTGTGATTGAAAACGAAGAGAAAGGTGCTTTGACTATGATAGATTTTGTTGAAAATCTTCTGAGGGAAAAGCTCCAGCTGCCCTCGACACTGGATTTGAATATTGAACGCGCACACCGCGCCCTGACGGCAGTTCCCCCGGCTGGAGCACCACCTCGGTCCATTATTGTACGCTTTACCAATTACAAGAGCAAGGAAGAGGTACTCAGGAAAACTTGGCAAATGAGGGGATTCCAGTGGAAGGGCAAACAGATCAACCTTGATCACGATTATGCACCTGATGTCCTTAAACAGAGACAGACATACGCAGAGGCTAAAAGGATTCTAAAACAACGAGGGATACGTTTCCAGACCCCGTTCCCAGCTAAACTCCGAGTGTTCTACCCAGACGAAACAAAACTTTATAACACCGCCAAAGATGCAACTAAGACATGTTTGACAGAGGATTCCCAGTTACTGTCTACAAGCCACCGGAGACACTGATGGCACGGATTCAGAAAACAGCGTGGACCATTAAACGAAGCACAAGAGAAAAGCGACGCACACTGCTGGATCCGGGTCAGATGGGACCACCATCAATAAAGGACAGACTGCAACAATACAGAAGGGAATCCATGTAAAAACGCCAATATAAATTTGCTGTTCAATTTACAACCCAGTTACAGGTAATCTGATTTAACAATGACTTATCTGTGGTTTATTTTTCTTTATACATGTTTTTTTTCTATTAAGAGATAATACAATAACTAAACACAAGAAATGAGTGAAACCTAACACTTATTGCCAATCTAAATCAGCTGCCGGGAAATGACTGTTCAGGCATAGTATGGAGGAATTGCGTGACGATGGACGCTCCACTAGAGGGCCCACTCCGACGCAAGTGGCTAACCCTCTTAAAGACTCAACATCAGGTCTTACAGGGTTTGTTTTTCTTTAAACCCCACAAATGGAAATCCTGTTTTATTTCCTCAAATGTTTGTTATTGCTTTATTTTGCTGCAGTTCAGAGCAGCACTGTTTGGACAAGTGGTATACCTATGTTTATTCCGATTAATCAGAAAGGAAGAAAAAAAGAAAAACAAATTATAGCCAATAATCAGACTATCAATGTCATCTCCTTTAATGTAAATTGAATTAACAGCCCACAAAAAAGGTCCAAAATACTCTCCAAACTCAAAAAAGAAAAGATACATGTGGCCCTTCTACAAGAAACACATGTATTAGACCAAGAACTCAAAAAGCTTGAACGAGGTTTTTATAAGTATGTCTATGGATCATCATACAAACATGGCCACCGTAGAGGTGTCGCAATTCTCATTTCACGACAGATTTGTTTTGAATATTTATCTGATAAGAAGGATAAAGAGGGGCGATATATATTAGTAAAAGGAAAAATTGATGGCTCATTAGTAACTATCCTCAACATATACGCACCACCAGGAAGTAATTGGAATTTTTATAAACAGATGTTCGAAATGATGGTAGCTGAAACTGAAGGAATGTTGATATGTGGAGGGGACATGAATATACGGTTGTCAAAACTGGATAGTTCTAAGAATGAGCTAGCACAAAAAAAATCAATAATAAAGAAAATAAACAGTATCATGAGTGAAACCGGAATTATCGATATCTGGAGAGATTTTAACCCTTCTGGACGCGATTATACACATTTTTCTGCCCCCCATTCTACATATTCGAGAATTGATTACTTCTTTACATTTAATAAAGACAGATATAAGATTAAAACAAGTGATATTGGCACAATTGATCTGTCAGATCATTCTCCAATATATTTATCTATCTGTATGAATGATACTCGCAAAACCACAACTTGGAAACTTAATTCTAATATTTTGAATGATTCAAAAATGAAGGAGAAATTAAAAGAAGAAACTGAAGAATACTTTAAGGAAAATGATAATGGGGAAGTGTCACCATCCATTTTATGGGATGCTTTTAAAGCGGTTATAAGAGGTAAAATTATTGCCAGCACCTCTTTCATTAAAAAGCAAAAAAAAAGAAAAACTCGAAAAATTACAAATGGATCTTAAGGAATTACAAAGACAACACAAAATTACTTTAAACAATGACAAACAATATGAAATAAAAAGATTACAAAAAGAAGTTGATAACATATATTCTAATGAAACACAAAAAAAGCTCATCTATCTTAAACAAAACTATTATGAGGCTGGAGGGAAGTCAACAAAATGGCTAGCTTTTAAACTAAGAAAACACCAGGCTGATAACACAATCTATAGAATAAAAAAACCCAAACTGGGATTACACATGATGATATTACAGAAATTCAAGAGAGTTTTGTAACCTATTATAAAGACCTTTACTCACAGCCTAAATTAAACAATTGTGACCACAGTGAAAATTTTTTAAGTTCACTAAATCTCCCCGGTGTCACCAAACAGGAGAACAGTAACCTAATAAAAGAAATTACAAATAAAGAAATCAATGATGCAATTACAAGACTAAAACCACATAAAAGCCCTGGCCCAGACGGCTACTCTGGTGAATGGTATAAGACCTACAGGGAGGAATTAATTCCAAGACTGAGGGAAGTGTGTAACTGGGTGTTGAAGGGAGGGGACCTACCTCCCTCATGGAAAGAAGCGATTATCACTGTCATCCCAAAAGAGGGAAAAGATAAATTGAATTGTAGCCAGTATCGACCAATATCAGTTTTAAACCTAGACTACAAAATATACAAGTCCATAATAGCAAAACGACTTGACAATATCATACCCAGACTTATTAATCATGACCAAACTGGTTTTATCTGCCAGAGGCAGACCCAAGACAGTATTAGAAGGACCTTCCACGTTATACACCATATTAAAAAAAATAATATTGAGGCATTGCTTATGGGTTTAGATGCTGAAAAAGCATTTGACTCAGTGAGATGGTCATTTCTTTATAAAGTTTTGAATAAATTTGGATTTCACCATATAATCATTAAGGCCATCCAGGCAATTTACCACAAACCAACAGCCAAAATAAAAATAAATGGTAGTCTTTCAAAACCAGTCTCACTTGAAAGATCATGTCACCAGGGCTGCCCCCTTTCACCAATTTTATTCACTTTATTTATTGAACTGCTTAGCCAATACATTAGACAAGATAACTTAATTGAGGGAGTTAATATATATATATTTTTTTTTGTTACTTATTTGTACCCGTAGGTAGACTTGGTTTGCAGTCTGGTGACAAGCCACCGGCTGCTGGTCGCTGCGTGCGCGAGCGCCCTAAACCTACATGTTTTTGGTATGCGGGAGGAAAACGGAGAAATCCCGGAGTAAACCCACGCAACACGGGGAGAACATGCAAACTCCACACAGCTCACTGTTGGTCGGGGGCAGGGATCGAACCCACGATCTCATGATCCCCGCGATCCCCCGGCCGAGGGTAAAACTGTGCTGCCACAGTGCTAAACCACTGCGCCACCGTGCAGTGGCTATATGGGGACATTCAGAAGATATCACTCTTTGCAGACGATGTCCTAATTTATTTAGGTCAACCAAATAAATCTCTACCTAGATTGATGGAGATATTAGAGTAGTTTGGATCACCTTCAGGTTACAAATTAAATATTGGAAAAACACAAATTATGACCTTAAATTACCAACCCTCAATGGAGTTAAAAAGTAAATACAATTTTAAATGGGACAAAGACTCCATGAAATATCTTGGTGTGATACTAAGTAGAGACACTGGAAAGTTGTTTGAAAAGAATTATGGCCCATTAAATTCCAAAATAAAATCAGATTTAAGAAAATGGAGTCTAATACCAACTTTAGGACTAATTAATAGAATAGAATCAATAAAAATAAACATTTTACCCCGATTACTTTACCTCTTTCAAACTCTCCCAATTGAAGTTTCAAAACAACAATTTGTAGAATGGGACAAGTTGATTTCCTGCTATATATGGCTCGGGAAAAAACCCTGAATAAGATACAGTACATTACAACTGCCAAAGGACAGAGGTGGCTTATCTTTGCCATGTATGAAGGACTACTACTACTCTGCACAATTAAGACCATTGGTTTGCTTATGTGATCCAATGTTCAAATTTAGGTGGAAAGATATAGAGGAAAAAGCCACTAAGGGCCCTCCTATACAAGCAGTGATGGCAGACAGGAAATTGCAATCACATTTGAAAGACCT
The DNA here is from genome assembly GCA_020510985.1 of Pholidichthys leucotaenia. Taxonomy (NCBI): domain Eukaryota; kingdom Metazoa; phylum Chordata; class Actinopteri; order Cichliformes; family Pholidichthyidae; genus Pholidichthys; species Pholidichthys leucotaenia. The sequence goes on along the minus strand of CM035841.1, from coordinate 297,588,055 downwards.
AGATAATCCCTGGCTAAAATTCACTTTTAAGATTTGGAATGACGTAAGTAGAGAGAACAAACTAACCAAGACTGAAATGATGATAAGATGGTGCGCTTTTGACACAGAATTTTTACCAAACCATAATGACACAAGATTTCAAAAATGGACGTCAATGGGGCTCACTTCATACTTCACATTTAGCCACAAGGGGGAGCTAGCAGATTTCCAAACCCTTAAATCAAAAAATGGGTTAAATAACCAAGACTTCTTTAGGTACCTACAGTTGAGACATACAGTAGATATAATGAAATTATAAGGACCAAGACTGACAAGAAGGATAATAAAATTCTAAATATATTCCAAATGGCCTTTAGCACTATTACTGTTCAGAAAATTATAACAAGATTTTATCAGGGATTTCAAGCAAACAAATCCATCAATACCCTATATATTAAGAAGAAATGGGAAAAAGAAACAGGATTAACAGTAGATGATAGTGACTGGGAATCATTATGTACAGTGCAATGGAAAACTACTAATTCAACTATCTGGAGGGAATTTGGATGGAAAAATTTAATCCGCTTCTTTATTACCCCAGTCCAAAAAAAAAAAACCCACCAAAATCTAGGTACCGGTTGTTGGAGACTATGTGGAAATGAAGAGGCCAATCATTACCATGTGTTTTGGGCCTGCCCAAAAGTTACCCCATTTTGGAAAGACACACATAAATGCCTGGAAAGGTTTTCTCTACCCATGTACCCTTTGACTTCCTGTACATGTTCTTAGGTCTGGAAATTCCTAACATAGCCTCGTTTGCAGATAAATACTTAATGAGAATTGTACTATTGTCAGCAAAGAAAGTTTTAACGAGAAAATGGCTCCAAACAGACATACCAAGAATTCAGGATTTACATGATATGGTATACCAGATATTTATGATGGAAAGGATTACCATGCCTTTACGACTACAAAGAGATAAATTTGATAAATACTGGCTTAAATGGACCCAATATACAAGAAATCAAAGGAGAGACTTGGTTTAAGTAAATTATCTCATTGAAGGGAAGAAAAGAGCAGAACTGCAAGAATTTAATACCACTTGTCCACTGTTCAGTTTATTTGTCTACATGTTATCTTTATTCAACAACAACAACAAAAAAAAAACTTATGGGAAGATTAATCGAGGGCATTTTCTTGTGTGTTACCTCTTATTAACCTCTCTTATCCTATTTGAATGATGACGAATTCTAAGCTTTTACTAATGTTTATTCCCTTGTAATAAAGTACTGCTCTCAATGTAAACAATTTGACCAAGATCACCAATAAAGATATAATTGAAAAAAAAAAAAATATATATATTTTCTCAAACACTAAGGGCCCCACTACAGCAATCAACAGCGTGCATTTTTGGCACGCTTCCTGTTTTGCGCGAATGAATTTGTCAGTTTATGCTAGTTCATAGTGGCTTGTGGTAGAGGCTCCGCCCCATAACCAGGAGGTTGTCTGCTCAAGTCCCAGCTGGGTCACCATATAAAAATGGTACTTCCTTGCCTTCTAGCTTGGTGCTCAGCATAACAGAATGGGGGGGAAGGAAAGTTGGTTACCCAGCCACAGTGGGAGCAAAAGCCAATGTACTCCTTGTGCCGGTCCCTAGTCCGGATAAATGGGGAGGGTTGCATCAGGAAGGGCATAAAGATCCTCGCCAAACTGACATGCGGATCATCGCAATATCAGGTGATGACACACTGTGGCAACCCCAAAAGGGACCAGCTGAAAGGAAAAGAGTATAGTCTGTTTTTCACACTTTGCATCAACCCATCTAATAACTGTGCACTGTATGCCCACTTTGCAATTCAAGGAGGGGGACTCATTTAAGAGAGGTGTGGCACTGGTGCAATTTCATCGTATTGTAATTTTAATACATTTTATGATAATGCGCTTATGACAATGCACTTTTGATCAGGAAAAAGGAGCAGAAATGCGTTTTAATGCTATTTCTATGGTGCATTTTCAAATCATGCAGCTCCTACTGTCAGAAGCAGATCAATGAATGAACAGGGAGCATGTGTGTGTTTTATTTTTCACCACAGACTGCACATTCAGGAGAGGTGCTAAGGCAGGTGATGTTTTGGCTGGTACAGCCTCGGTGATTTGGTCTGGACACAGACTGTGGTTTGGTGGCTGCACTGGGCTGGTCTAGGTCTGCTTTTAAACCAGAGTGCCCTGGTACGTTCAGGATTTTATGGGAAATTAATTTCGCTTTTAAATTGGTCCAACAAAAAAAAGTGCAAATAATTAGATCAGCCTTTTTGCACTTTTCGCCCGGCATAGAGACTGCTTTCCCACTGCCATGATAACAAAATGGACTTGGGACACATACATAAATGTGTTCTGCACCTCAGACAATAGACTGGTAAACAGACTGTCAAAATAGGGCCATAAATCTGCGATGTAAATAAAGATTTAAAGAGCAGTGCATTAAAGCCTGTATAATTGTCAGGAAAGGCAGGATTGCTTCCACAGTATGAGTTAATGATAATACATTTGACATAAATGGAGCTTGGTGGTGCAGTGGTTAGCACTATGGCGGCACAACAAGAAGGTCACGGGATTGATCCCACTCTTGACCATCGTGGGTTCGATCCCACCTAGGGCTGCACAATTAATCGAATTTTGATTGCGATCACGATTTTGGCTGCCACGATTAAATTAACATTATTGGCTGCGATATTAACATTTAAAATGCGGGCTCTGCTGCATATCAAATCAAGCATTTTCTCAACCAACCACCAGGAGGTGAACCCACATTGGGGCAATCAAGCTGCAGAAGTGACAAGCGAGCGCACCCTGTAGCGGCAGCCTCAAGTTTTCAATAGCGGACTGGTGTGATGGTGAAACACAAACCAGACGTCCGGAGCATAAGGTGACAGTACGGCAACACGTGGAGGCGAGGAGCTACTACCTCGAAAGGACCATCATCCGTTGTCTGGACGTGTTTTGGATTCAGGGCAAGTGATGCCGACTAAAAATAAATTATATGCAAAGAGTGCGACAGAGCTGTGTCTGCGCCACAGGGCAACACAACCAACTTATTCAACCACCTGAAAAAACACCACAAACACAGGTACAATAAATGCATCAAGGCTAAAGCGAATGTAACTTCACTACATCACAGTCTGTGTCTGGCACCAACCCAGGCAACCATAGTATCAACCTGGCACTAGGACTGCAACAAACAATTATTTTGATAGTCGACTAATCTAACAACTATTTTTTTGATTAGTCGACTAATCATGATTATTTCTCTCATGTCCGCCATCTCTGCTTCCTGTTGAGGATCTAGTGCATATTCTACCTCACCCACTGTTTAAGCCTGCATACCTGTGAAAATCACCTTGTTATCAGTCCCTGACAATATTTTATAAGCAGTTTCCAGAGCTAAATACAAAAAAACCCCCCCAAAAACAAGAAAGCTGTATTAATTGTCACAAGTTTAAGGTTATTTATCAGATTATTACAGACAGCATAATGCCTAATGTCAATTAAACAAGTGATTAAATATCTTACAACTGAATTACTGATCCGCTCCAACCCACAAACTAGCATTAGGTGGAAGTTTTGTACGAGTTCATTTTTAACAATATAATTCAGAAAGATAAACCTTCATATTCAGTATTCAGTGAACTTAAGAGTGATATTTCAAGCTGTTTGATTTAATTTTGATGATTATGGTTGTAGGTTTTTATTTATTAAATTACAAATTGGGATATTCTAATTAACCCAGATGCACTAATATTCAGAATGAGTGCTAATATTAACGAAGGTGAAAAAGAGATAGTGACTCCTGTAATTCAGTCATTTACTGCATTCAACAACACGTTAGCCATGACAGCTCAGCCCTCAGCAACCAGAGAGCTTATTGTCAAACAGGTAAGCTAAACATAAAACAGCACGTACTAACAATACTGTCATTTTTCTAAAGTTTGACACAGTTGGCCATTGAAAATAAGTGGCGCTAACTTTCTTTACTCGCTAAAACTTACCAAGCAGAAGCAGCCGTTAATGTTGCGGCTCCCGGGTGCCATCATTTCAGATGCTCATGCATCACTGTAGTGCTGCCATGATAGGAAAGGTCTGCCTTGCAAAGTCTGCATTTTACTTTTCACTTTTTCGTTTTCTGTGAAATGTTCCCATACTATAGAAAGTTTGGGTCTGCCTTTTTTTTTAGCTTCACTTCGAGTTGTTTATCTTTTTGCTTCATCATGCTGTGCTCCTATTCTTCACTAGAAATTGTTCAAGCATGCCAGATAACAGAGGCACTACTGCCTACAGCAGTTCCCGTCGTGCATTGCAGTTAAAACTAAACATTTCCGCAGCATGCATATAAACTTCATAATTAAACGAGTTGTCGACAATAAAAATCTGCATTGACAAATTTTTATTGTTGACGTTATCAACAATGTTGACTAATGGTTTCGGCCCTAGCTGAGTGCAGTGTTCAGTGCATAGTCATTTGGATTAGCCATCCTTATAATTTGGCCAAAAGTCTTGACTGTTGCTTTTCACAGCTTCGTATTGGGGCATCTCAACAGAGGCAACAAAAACAACTTGGGTTACTCTCCTTGAATGGGTACCACTCTAGTGTGGCGAATGTGAAAATAGTAATGAACAGCTTATTAAAACATATTCAAACCAGACTCCGAAACTTTTCTGAATAAGGGAGCCAGTGGAAAAAAAACTCTTCAATGTCAAGTTATGGACAGGTGCTTGGGGCACTGTATGAAGGCTGCTTAAGTCAGTTTGAATAAAAGAATCCTCTAAAAACACGAATTGATCTGATCAATACATAAACAGACTGAATGTGCCCTAGCATGGGTTTTGAGGTAAAGGCATCAGACCAGTACATCTGTGTGTAGGCAGAAGAAACACAGAACAGAGTCAGCTGCCAGTTAGAAAAGCAAACAAAACCTGCATTAATCTTGGTATGACTACGATCTAAATGAGGTCTTCAAACAAAGATTTAATAACACTCTAATGAATGGAATTAATTAAATAGCAGGAACACATTTTGTTTCATGACACTTCATTTCTGTAACTCATATTATGCCACACCCTGGGTACTGTTCATGTAGCACCCGGCTGAAGCTTGTTCGTCTCTGTTTGGAGTCTGATCTTTAATCTCCTCGTATTGTCTCATTTTAGTGTGTTGTATATATTCATTATATGTTAAGTGTTTGATGATGTTGTGATTCATACAAGCTGCTGCAACAAGTTTCCCTACTTGTGAAAAAGTGATCTCTGCAGGATCTTACTGGTTCTGGGTGCTCCAAGATTAAAATGCACATAAATGTTATTTGATTGATCTTCCTAAAACACATATGGCAGTGCTTCTTGACTGTTGTGAGCGAATAAACATCAATTTTTTGTATGCATCTATTACAGCATAAAAAGAGACCAATTTTCTACACTCAATCAGACGAACAAACAACGTGTGGGCACAGTAGAACAAATTTCCTCACAAACTGTGACTACCTGACACACTCAAGTAACACCGGATGTCAACATAGAAAAGGTGCCTGAATTGTCAAATCAAACAAAAAAACTAGAAAGTGTTTAGAAAGCACACAGCTCTGCCAACACTTACATTAAATGCTCCACAAAATTTCCAACCCTTTCAAAATGTGCAGACTGGAGAAAATATCCTGATTATTATGTGGCTTGAGACCCATCAAGATAAATTTTGCAACGTTAAAAAAAGTTAAATTAAATTCCTGTATCCTCTTCTTGGTTCGAAATCGACTCTATAATATACACACTAAGATCCCCTCCTTCCACAAGCACCTAAATTTTTCACAAAGTTCCATGCATAATTCTCTGAGAAATTAAAAACACACTCTTTTGTAACATTACGTAAAGCCCCTACATTTGGATTCATTCCAAAGTCAAACTGGTTCTTCTGTGGCCCAAGCACCACCATTTCTTCCAGTTCTATTAAAATTGTGTCAGTAGTTTTTGTGTAACCGTGCTAACAGACAGACAAGTGGTACTGAAAACATGGCCTTTATAGTGGAGGTAATAAGGCTGACCATGTGGACATATTTGAGTGTTGTGTGACCCCCACAAAAATAACATCAACAACAAAAAAAAAAATCAAAATTGGCTTGTTGTCACATGTTCAGATTATAGCACACAGTCAGGAAATTTAAACATCTCCAATTGTGAGCATGAAAAAGGATATTAACATTTAAAATACACAGCATACTCTACTGAATGCCTGGTAGATTGCCGTTACAGTTAGATAGTGCCTTATCAGTGCATACCGCATGTTTCTGTAATGGGTTTAAAACATTGTGATAGTAAAACATCTTTCAATCTTTCCATCTGCTAGCTTCCTGATGTTTTATATTTGCTGCTTTTATCACTCACTTATTAGACTTTATCTGTATAAGAAAATCTGCAATTTCTTTTGATGAAGACAGCTGCTGTACAGGCATATTTCTGAAATGTGACTTTACCGTGCTGATTTTTTAAAAGCGGCACAGATAAACTTGGGAACACTGATCAAAGCTGCATGAAAGTCAAGCTGATCTGGAACTCAAAGCTGACAACAGTTTCAGTTAGCTCTCTGTGGTTGATGTGTGGTACTTTGTCCCAACAGTATTTGTAGCTTTCCAATTCACTAATAACACCTTCACAGGTACAACACTCTTATATATTGTGTAAATTACCTTCAACAGACAGGATGGGTGTGGTTTGTGTTTTCTAACCTGGTCAATGATTGAGTCCAGGGTACTGAGCAACAGGAACCCCCGTCCCCTGACAAGGTACTCGCCCAGGGCCACCATGTGACTTTCTTCCTCATCTTCCTCACGTGACTCTGCTCTCTGGGCCACTGCACTGCATAGTTGATGGACATCAGTCAGGAACTCCCGCGCCAGTGTGTTACTGGCCCCACTCATGTCAGAGCTGCAACAGACCACATAAAACACTGTGAAGCTTCAGCTCAATCAAATTCTCCACACACGACCTATTCCTTGACAATAACTTTTCCAGAGTTACTGGTAGTATTGTAGTCAAGACCAGAGTGTAGAAACACCAAGACCTCAAAGGGTCGAGACCAAGTCAAGACCAAGACCACTGTGTATGAAAGTCTTGGTCTTTGTCTTAGTCTTGACTACAACACAAGTTACTAGTCACTCAGCCCTTTCAGCAGCCAAGGAAATGTCATAACCTGAGAGTCATTTAGAGCATTTTTTTTTTGCCAAAAAAGTGTAGCGTCACAATAAATATTTCATATTAAAATGAATGTTAAACAGTTATAAACTGCCTTATGTGCTGTACAAATGAAATAAATGCATTAGTAATAGGTGACTTTTTGCTAGCAGATTTGCAACTTTTTTGTAGATTTATGACTTGTTTGCATCTCTATCATAAAATGGTAGTAGGGTTTTTACTTGCAAGTTTACAATTCTTGTAATTTGTCACTTTTTTCTTGAAAATGTGTGACCATCTCATAACTGCAACTTTTTAACGCATTTAACTTTTTAACTACAAAATTTTAACTTTTAATGAAAAATTGCCTCTCTTCTTAAACCTATGATTTTTTCCTCAGAGTTTACTTTTTATTGTAAAATTGGCACTATGTTGCAAATTTGTTCTTAAGTTTGTGTTATGCTTAAAGTAAATATATGATTTTTTTTTTCAAATAAGTTGGAAGCCATTATAATTTACTACCTTTTTTCTTATAAATGGAACAGATTTAGTCCTTCATTTAACTTTTTGCATCTAATATATAACAGAATCTAGCTCGGCATTCTGCTGTTGGGCAGGTGCTACCACCATGCCCTGGCTGTAAGGCTGCAATACTTTATTCAATACTGAAAATGGCAAGTGAAAGCTGCTCAAAATATCTTCTTTATAAACTTTAATAGGCAAACCACTTCCTTAATAACACATCTTTCGTTTCTGGTGTGCGTCTGGGTTTATTAACTTAGCAATGATATTTTTTTTTTATTTTAACCTTTATTTATCTCTCTCACTCTCTCTCAGTTTGCACTTTTTCCAATGTGACACACTTGGAGGAATGATGTTGGTGTGCTTACATTTTTTTGAAGTGTGCAATAAAAGCTTATTTTAAAAGTCTCTCTCTCTCACACACACACAGAGTTGCACATTCACACCAGGAAGTGTGAATGTGTAACTGTATTAGTAAGTATTAGAGTTCTTAACAGTGAAAGTGACCCAAACTAAATGTATGGAGAAGAAGGTGTAAGTGCTGACCTGTGACACTTCAGTGCATAAAAGATTTCAAATTAGGATGGTCATTTTAAAAGAGGAAAAAAATGGTAAATGTTGAAATTATAATTGAATTAACTAATCAGAATTGTTCCAAATAATTGCAGTTTTGTAAAGGCTGCTTAACTTTTTGACTGGAACTTCAAATTGAACTAATGTGGAGGAAAAAGAAGGCTGATTATATTAGCTAATGTGATTGTAGTCAATCTGATGGAAATGCTGGATACTGACAACATTAGTGCAGTGAGATGAAAGGAAAAAAATAACAAGGACAGCTCCTCAGAAAAGAGTTGTGCTGACATGCATAAACATGGTTAATCTAAATACCCAAAGCAATAATGAACAGGGCAATTAAACTTGTGTAGATACTAAGTTTGGATTCGTACTGCTTAGTATCAAAATACTGAGGAAGTTATACAGAATGGTCTGAGTTGCAGCCACGTTTTTCCCAGTTGTAGTTCTACAGTAAGTCTCAGTTTAAGACACACACCTCACACTTTCCATGCCTTTCAAAGAACAATTCCATTTACCCACACCTCAATATGTATTTGGAAATAACCTCAGGACTGAGCCCTAATTAATTCAAACCAAACCATTCATTGTTTCTATTTAGATGTTTATTACATTGCTGCTGTTAAGCTTCAGCTTTTCTGCAAGCTCCTAATGTTATAGCAATAATCTAACATATAAAGGAGGATGTAATCAATTTAAAACAAAAGAAACAGACAATCTAACTTCTGAGGCTCTGTAATATACACATGTAAAGTCCTTCTCATCTTACCAAATGTCACTGGGCCGAAAAGTTTCCTTTCAGTCATCTTTTGTGTGCTCCAAGCTTGACTGCAGCTCTGCTGCCCGTATCTGCATACCTCTCACATGACTGCTGACTGAATTTTCTGTTCTGCAGCACAAATTCCATTAAATTGGAATTCAAATGGATGCTTTCCAGATTTGTAGCAGATCGGCGTATCACATGAAAGCATGTGATGTCACATGGCAAGGGGAGTGATCTTGCGAGCTCCCAGTGACCTTTACAAGACCTCTGTAGTCAACAATCATCCCCAGTAACTGCCCTCATATTCTCCACTATACTACAACAACTGGGAGATTTTTCTGTAAAGCACAAAAAGTCCTAATGGAAATAAATAAAACATAACATTTTTAAAACCTTTCACATCTCAGTGCCTTCATCTTATATTGACCTTGTATGTACATACATTCAAAAGAAATGTGTTTCATTAGAATTACATGATTACTTTCTTTCAACATTTCCAATCAATCCAAAATAATTCCATTGTAAGACTTTATGTAATTCATAGTTTACTGCAGATTAGTTAAATTAATCTCTTCAACAGCATGTGGGACACCATGTGGTGTACGGGGCGGCGCCTATCTCTGTTTCACTGACCCAAGGCCACACAGCTACTGTGAGTAGTGGAAGCTACAGTGGAGGGTCAGTCCTCTGGTAGCTCTGTGCGTTAACTTTCCTTTCCCCATTCTATTATGCTGAGCACCAAGCTAGAAGGTGGAAAGTCTTTTTTTTTTTTTAAACCCCTTGCACTCTGGTCAATTTCCCTAAAAACGCCTAAAAATAACATACCCAAAGTAAATCAAAAGCTGTTCTTCAACCCTTTGCAGCATCTTCATAGGGTTGGTCTCATTTAAAAGAAAACACTTTGAATTTTTTGGCAAAACAGTCATAATCTCTCTAAGTGCTCCTGCCACTAAGTAACAGTCATCTAAACATACTGAACTTGAAGAAAATAAAGTTTGCCTGGGTGTTTTTTTTTAGATACAAATGCTTGCAAATAACACACAACTGTCAGATACGGGCTGGAAAATGCAACAGAAATGTAGAACCAAGTGTTATCCAGCTGAGGTCAAAATTTTGTAACAATACCACAAAAAAACTATATATAAAGACTAGATTACACAGCTTTTTTCTCAGGTTGTTCCCAGGCGTTTTTGAACTGTGCCAAATTGTGCCAAATGGCACAGTTTGGAAAAACGTCTAACTTTTGAATGATTCAATATAGAAGCTTGATCTTGGGCTCTAATGAAAGGTGACACTCAGGGCTGTGTGTGTGTGTGTGTGGGGGGGGGTTTATTCATTCATGAATGAATGAACGAACAAACAAGCCCCCCACACACAAAGAAGCATGCCACGTAAAAAATGTGTTGCCTTTTTTTACAAGAAAAAATAACCTACAGTGCACTAAAAATTATACTAAAATATCTGCAATGTAGAGGATAACAACTCCCCCCACCCCCCGCTACAGAGGAGCGCGGCGCACAAAAAAAACGATCCGTCAACGGTCCGTCATGTGGCGATGACGCACAGTTGTAATTTACCGATCGGTCAAAAGTCATTTTTATTACTATTTTCAGTGATAAAGAATAATTTAGCTTATAACACTTACCTGTCCACAACAGCAGTGTCGTTGGCGAACATCTGTTCCTCATTGTCAGACGAACATGAAGCTGGTCCGCTTGTTACGACTCGTGGTTCTGGTCATGCGACCCGGTCAAACCATGATTCCATTATTGCGGTTTTGCGCTTCCATGATTGCGGTTTTGGTGAACAATTTTTCAAAACAAATAAGAACAGTAGTAAGAAAAAAAGACTGGCGAACGCTACCGTTACACACAGCGGCTTACACAAAACAGATTTTACGCACGGGACTCACGCTTTCAATCATCGAACTTCTCTGCTTCAATTGGCTTGTTGTATTCGCAGTCGTTGGTAGGCGGGTCCTTCTTGCTAGGTTTTCAGTCATTGGTTCTTCAAGGTTTCAGAAACCCAATTCAAGGCTCTTATTAGTCGAATGAGAGGTCAATCAAATCTAAACCAATCAAAGCACTCCTTTGGCTTTCTGTTCGCGGCTGTGTCTGTAGTGGAAGAACGGAAATGCAGCTTTTTTTTTTTTTCAGTGCGCACTGAGACACACAGTGCGCACTAGGACGCGCGAGGACGCAGAGACGTGACCGCCCGCGGTATCCCGGAGTGCAAGAGGTTAATATGGTCTTTGGTATGACCCGGCTGGGATTTGAACCCACGACCTTCTGGTTGTGGAGTGGATGCTCTACCAACTAGGCCACCGCTCCAGTTTACTGCAAATTAGGGGTGGGACAAAAGGCCAATTCAGCAATGTACTGCGAGACTTCGCACTCGCGATGATGCATCAAACACATGTACCAATCTTTTATTAATTATACATATGTAAATGTAACTCTTGGGTATTAATCAACTAGTTGTGTTTTCAGTCCAGTAGATGGCACAAAGTAAGAGTGCACTGTCCGGTGAAGTCATAGCTAGTCTCGTGAGTTTTGCAGCCAAATGTACAATTTAGGAAACAGTTGGATGTGGCAAAAAGGTAACTCAAACATCTGTTATAAAATCCAAAAAAAAAGTCAGATACAACAAAAGACATTGACATGACCTGCAACATGCAAGGAGAGCTGCACTTGGAAAACATGGGCCGGCACACTCTTCTTGGAGCCATTCAGCAATGGCTAAGCTCAAAACACTCCAGCACAAGCAGCACTGACCCAGTGAACAATCAACTCCTGACGCCTTCCACACAACAAAGCTACCTCCAAACTCAGAGCGAGCCAAGTAAACAACACAGTCCACCACCCTCCCTGTGTGCAGACATGCCACTGCAGAATATGAAGCCCCCTGGAATACGAGAATGTGGGCAGCAAAAAGGGCCACAACAGTAAACCAGTCCACAACAACTGAGAGCCTGCAGCCACTAAAACAAAAGTGGCTATGGCGAGTTGAGTGAAAACTTATATGAAGCAGATATTGACAGTTGTACTTTGGGGACAAAATTTGACATCGTAATGGAGTGGGGGTATATGGTATTGCAATACTTAAGGAATCATAGAATCATAATAGTATTGCATCTTGACCCAATGAGATCCCTCACAATTCCCACCCCTACTGCAGATGTAATATCTTAAACTAGAAAACCACTCAGAGTGCATACCGCCGCTAAAGCTCCTTTCCTCCCTCCCTTTGATCATACCTCCCTGCCTCCATTTCTCCATACACTGCAAGATCGAGCCTTGGTGGAGGTCTTCCTGGATCCAGACAGTGATCCAGATCAGCACCACAAACTAATCGTTTGTTCCTTGGCCGGTTTCCTACCTTCCCTGAAATTTTCACTGAAATCCATTCATTACATTGTGAGTAATGTTGCTAACAGACAAACAAAAACGCTGACAAAAGCATTACCCTCTTGGCAAAGATAACAGAAGCCACAAGGACTGAAAACTATTTTTTAAACATGTATGGTAAAACGTTTTCAGAGTTTTAAAGAGATTATCACTGCAGCAAGACCAGAATCACTGTTTTACACGGTCGGTACATACTGACTTCAAGTGTTACAGAGGGGCAGCTAATTAAGTCAAGGCAATTTTATGGCACAAATTATATGGAGCATTATGGAGAAGACATGCAGAAAGTAAAGATGTTTGCTACTTAAGGGGAGAAGCTCAGAGGATCATAATGAAAATGATTAATGAGCTTGACTACTGTATACAACAATGTGAATGTATCTAAGACACTGAGGGGCAAAACAGGCTCAGGCACTTTCATACAAAATACAACTCAAACTTTTTTTTTTAAATTTATTTTTATTTCGCCTTTGTTTAACCAGGTAAAAAATCCCATCGAGATTAAAAACCTCTTATCCAACGGAGACCTGGCCAAGAATGGCAGCATCACATAAAAACACAAGGTTACACAATTAAAACAAACAAAAAAATAAAACCATGACAAGGTATAATTACAAAGTGCAAGTGGATAATGACAATGTTTTATCGGGCTTTTATTGAATCTGTTTTATCCTTTTCTTTAGTGTCATGGTTTGGTCAGATAAAACTGAAACAGAGGAAATCCTTGGATCAGGTAGTTAGATGGTCCAGTCGTTTGCTTGGTGAGTCACAGCTGAGCCTGACATCCCTGTACACCAGACAAGTACAGAGGATGGCTGCCTCCATTTTAAATGATGACTCCCACCCTTTGCACTGCAACTTTCAGCTTCTTCCCTCAAGACGGAGGTTTGCTGTCCCAAAAAGTAAAACCCAGCGCTACAAAAACAGCTTTGTTCCTGCTGCTGTCAAAGAGTTGAACAAGTTGTAACAACATATTGCACATAATTTAGTTACCTATTTATTAACTTCCTTTTATATTTACTTATTTTTGTAGGTTTTTTTTATTTGGGTTCTAAATCTTTTACTGGGTTTTAGACTTTTGAGTTTTTAACCTCTTTGACTAGTCTTTAACTTTTTAATATGACCCTTCTCTCTTATCTCTTTGTCTTATGTCCTGATTGGTGGAGGCTTGAGTACTTTTATCATGTTGATAGTCAGTCTCATGTGTGCCTGTGTTTGTGTTCATGTTGAATGTAATTGTGGTTTGTAAATATGGATGTCACCTGACTGCAAAACAAATCTACCTACGGTGTGGCGGTTTGGGAAAACCCCCACAAACAGACTAAGGACAGACAACTCGCTACTCCTGGTTTTTTCCGCTACACTACTGTGATAATGTCACCTTTCATGTATTGTGTTCATGCGTCCTGTCCTTACTGTGACCTAGAGACTCAGATCAATATGTAGATGTGCCTGTTAACCCCTTTGTTCTGCACCTAGAGCACAGTCTAGCAAATCTGCCTATTGTGATGTATGCCTCTCAAATGCAAATGCCATACTCCCTGCTGTGAATGCCTTTCATGCATTGTTTGTAACTGGTATTTAAGCTGACTGAAATCCATGCTCTCTCTCTCACTCACACTTCAACCTCTGCTGCAGACACGCACTGTGTCTTTACTGAGAGCCGTGGGCTCGCTCACCGGCGCTCATGCACGGCGCCGGGAGCGGAGCTTGTGACGGTGGTATGATAATAAAACTCTACTTAAAACCTCCAACAACGCCGCTTTATTTCATGCTGCCGCACTGGTGACCCGACGCTGAAACGAACACGCTGCCAGCGAACGCAACACCCGGCGGTGATTCTCCGACGACAAGCGAACGCAACAGCTCCCTTCTGCTTCAGGGAGATTTCGACGCAGAGTTTTCAGGTGAAACTCTCCGGAGACCACCCACAACCGGGAAAGCCGCAGCAAACTTCATGGTGAGATCTGCACGCCTAGATCGGCACATCCACGCTGGACCGGCCGCGCTGACAGCTCCTCCACACCGTGAGCGCATGCACCTTGTCCCCCTCTCCACGACGGCGATCCCCATGGCCGACGGAGCACACGTGGACCTGAACGCACCATGACCGAGCGAGTGACAGAGCGTCTACTTTCCTTCACCGCTCCAACAGACAACAGGGATGATCTCCAGCAAGCTCCCTGACCCTGGTTCTCCTCTCCAGCGGCCCACCCACGCACGGGACCCCAACACACGCACCGGGGAGTTACGAGGATGGCGCACACCACGCACAGGACAAATACGGCTTTTCTGACCGCCTTCCTTCCGCTGCGCACTGGCCCTTCAGGCTTGCTCGTTCACCTGAGGCACGCAGCTTGCTCACTGGATTTTATGGTCTTAGCCACGGCACACAAGGGGAATTCAGCTGTCTGCGGTTCCCGAGGCTTTAGGGTTACGCCTGAACCTTAAGTCAACACGCCAGTCCCTCTGCCCTCATCACAGCCGCCACGCAGCCTCGTCTTTTCTTCATGGCCGCTATTAATCCTTGCAGGACTTAATCGCGAAAGGAGCCAGTGACTAATTTTTCTTCTTGTGGACCTCTGCACGTTCAACGGGACCAGCCCTTCGACATCGCGGACCCACAAGCAATTTTTGCGCGGCCTGGACGTTTTCATCGTCTCCGGCCGGCTTTTACTACCCCCACCCCCCTCCACCCCCTCCTGCACAGAGCTTTTCCCTGCTCGCTGCCCAAGCTGCACTATCGAGGTCTCGACCACCTGCCGAGCCCTCTGGGGGGGAGCTGTGGCGGTTTGGGAAAACCCCCACAAACAGACTAAGGACAGACAACTCGCTACTCCTGGTTTTTTCCGCTACACTACTGTGATAATGTCACCTTTCATGTATTGTGTTCATGCGTCCTGTCCTTACTGTGACCTAGAGACTCAGATCAATATGTAGATGTGCCTGTTAACCCCTTTGTTCTGCACCTAGAGCACAGTCTAGCAAATCTGCCTATTGTGATGTATGCCTCTCAAATGCAAATGCCATACTCCCTGCTGTGAATGCCTTTCATGCATTGTTTGTAACTGGTATTTAAGCTGACTGAAATCCATGCTCTCTCTCTCACTCACACTTCAACCTCTGCTGCAGACACGCACTCTGTGTCTTTACTGAGAGCCGTGGGCTCGTTCACCGGCGCTCATGCACGGCGCCGGGAGCGGAGCTCGTGACGGCGGTATGATAATAAAACTCTATTTAAAACCTCCAACAACGACTTCCGGGAAGATGGCGGAGAGACATAACACTTAAACAAAGAGCTCTCCCTAGCCGGATTAAAAATCATCGGTAAATGGCCAACTCGACATAAACGAATCAATAAACTAAGGGATGAAAACACGAAGGAACCGGGCACAAGGACAAAAACAGGGTAAAATTGAAGAATTCCTCTCCAACAACGCAGGAAAAACCGCTGTACGCAAAGCCCAAAAAAACGAGATGTCCACAGCAGAGAAAATGGAGGACACCAGACTCGACAACATGAACGCTGGCATCGCCAGTTTGGGTGAAGAGTTGAGAGAATTCAAGCGACAGCTACAACAGGATTTAGCGGCTCTTAAGGAGGAACTGAAAAAAGAAATTAAGGAGGAAATCATGGACCTCCGAAGAGAAATGGAGCGTAAATTAACGGAAAACATGGAGGAGCTGCGCTCCCAGCGGGCGTGTATGACAGAAGCGCAGACCCGAATTTCGGAACTAGAAGATTGGAAAAGCGAGGCAAACGAACAACTACAGACCCTGACGACGCAAACGCAGAGGATGCAGGAGAAAATAAACGACTTGGAGAGCAGATCCCGACGAAGCAATATGCGCATCTTTGGAATTCCGGAGGGCATTGAAGGCAACTCGATGACAAAATTCATGGATCAGTTCTTAAAAAAAGAACTGGAAATACCCGGAGAAACGGATCTGCAGATTCAACGGGCGCACAGAACACCGGCACAGAACCCGAAAACAAACTCTCCACCCAGGTCAGTTGTGGTAAACTTTGTGAAATATGACATAAAGGAAAGAATCCTGACGCAAGCATGGAAAAAAAAGATACGAATCGGCGACAAACAGGTATTTTTTGACCATGACTACCCGACAGAAATCGTGCAGCAGCGGAAGAAATATGCCAATATTAAAAAAACGCTGAAAGAGAAAAAAATTAGATTCCAAACGCCGCTAACGAAAATGAGGATTCATTGGGAGGAAGGCACAAGAACCTACAACACGGCCGAAGAGGCAGCGCGGGATATGATGGAGCGGGGCCTTGAGGTGAGCGTGCCGAAGGAGACGGCTGGAGCAGCGGCGGCCCTGAACGCACCACGACAGACGGAGTGGAGACGAGTGAACGGCGGAAGAAGGGGGAGAGACGTAGAGCAGCGGGCCCAGGACAAGCTACAAGGCTTTCAACTGAAAGCCTAGATCATAACAAAGATTAAGAAAGGCACAGAAGAAATGAAGGCCAAGAAGACAAGGTAAAAGAGAAAGACGGCTAGGAGAGGTTTAAGTGATATTTGTTGGACATTTCTAGACTTATGACTATTACTTTGATAGTAATTAGAAGTCTAGGGAGGGCCCTTCACTCTGTGAAGACAAACCCCCCACCCACCAACAGGGACCAGTGGGCAGAAGAAAGGCCCAAAGTACGGAGGTCGAGTTTTTTTAATGTGTTTTTATATAAATATGTGTTATTTTTGTTGTTAAAGGGGCTAGGAGCACAAGTTAAAAAAATGGAAAAACATGAATATGGGTAAAAATCTTAAGATAATGACACTAAACGTGAATGGTCTGAACTCACCTGTTAAAAGGGAAAGAATAATAAGAAAATTCAAGAAGGAAAAAGCTGAAATTATATTTATGCAAGAGACACATTTGAGCAAGGCAGAACATGTGAAACTAAAGAGATTTGGCTATAAGAACTCCTACTACAGTTCATTTAAGGGAGGAGCAAAAAGGGGGGTTATGATACTAATCTCAAACAAAATACAATTTGAAAGTGAACAGGAAATCCAGGATAAAGAAGGCAGGTATGTAATAATAAAGGGAAGAATAGATGGTATGCAGATCACATTAGTGAACATCTATGCCCCACCAGAAAGTGACAAGGGTTTTTTTTCAACATCTGTTTGATCTCATAGCAACACACAGTGAAGGAGTCCTAATTTGTGGAGGAGACTTAAATGCTGTCATGGATCATGAAGTTGACACAACAAGTGTTAAGAAGACAAAAAAACATGTAACAAAGTTCATAAGAACCTCACTGGCAGAAATGGGTATGGTAGACATATGGAGGGACCTACACCCACTCGAAAAAGACTATACACATTATTCAGCAGCCCATAAAGTACACTCTAGAATAGATTACTTCCTTATGAATGAAGGTGACAGACACAGGGTGAGAAATTGTTGGATTGGAGGGGCAGAAATATCAGATCATAATCCTATATACATGGAAATATATTTAAACAATAGAAAACGACAAACAACATGGAAACTTAACGTAGGACTGTTAAATGATGAGAAAATGAAAGAAAGAATAAAAATAAACATAAACGAATATATCCAAGAGAATGACAATGAAGAAGTGGACCCAACAATACTATGGGACGCACTAAAAGCCGTGTTAAGGGGTAAATTAATTGTTGAAACAGGAAAAGCAAATAAGACTAAACTGGAAGCGTATGAACAAAGATGTGAGAGACTGAGGGAATTAGAACGTAAACATCAAAGCACAAATGATCCAAAAATATATCAAGAAATTAAAGAAGAAAAAACAAAGATAAAAGAAACACAAATGGGTGAAATTGAAAGGAAAAATAGATATCTAAAGCAAAAATATTATGAAACGGGGCCAAAAGCCACAAAACTGCTGGCAAAACGGTTAAGAAAACAACAAACAATGAATAATGTATACAAGATTAAAGACCCCACCACAAATAAAACCACAGTTAACCCAGAAAACATCGAAGAAATTTTCCATAATTTCTACCAAGAACTATACTCGCAACCTGAAGAAACAAATACTAAAGATATCAAAAAATTTCTAGACACATTGGACTTGCCATCAATAGGAAATCAACAAAATGAAAAACTAACAGCAGAAATAACAACACAAGAGATCAGAGATGTGATTAAGTCACTTAAAAACGGTAAATCACCAGGTAGTGATGGATACCCATCTGAGTTTTATAAACTGTTTATAGAAGAACTCACGCCACAACTCCTAAAGTCATTTAATTGGACGCTGAACAACAACAAAATACCTCCAACATGGAACGAAGCAATCATTTCAGTTATTTTAAAACCAGGGAAAGATAAAGAACAATGCGGAAACTATAGACCAATCTCTTTATTAAATGTAGATTATAAAATATACACAACAATTATATGTAAACGAATAAAGACATTCTTGACGGAATTGATAGAAGATGATCAAACTGGATTCATAGAGGGACGCCAAACACATGACAATATCAGGAGAACAATACATATAATTAACCAAATACATAAAGAAAAGAAAAGCGCAGTAATAATGAGTTTAGACGCAGAAAAAGCATTTGACAGGGTTAACTGGAAATTCCTATATAGTGTACTGGAGCGCTTTGGATTTAACGAAAAATCAGTACAATGCATAAGGACGCTATATCAAGAACCTGTGGCAAGAATCAAGATAAACGGTAGCTTAACAGACAAAGTAAATACACAAAGATCAACTAGGCAGGGATGCTGCTTATCGCCCACCTTGTTTGCTCTGTTCATAGAACCATTGGCTCAAGCGATACGACAAAATAAGAAATTAAAAGGTGTAACAATAAAGGGGGCGGAACACAAGATTGGGCTATTTGCAGACGATATTATAGTTTACCTTGAACAACCAGATAAATCAATAATGGAAATGATGAACTTGATAGAAAATTTTGGAAAATTATCAGGATACAAGATAAACATAACAAAAACACAAATACTGACATTCCACTATAACCCTCTAAACCAGATAACTGATAAGATCAAACTAAACTGGAAGCAAAAAGAAATAAAATACCTTGGAGTGAACATACCTAAAGACCTAAGCAAAATATATAAAGCAAACTATGATAGGTTGGAACAAGAAATAAAAAAGATATTGATAGATGGTCAATCTTAAATATGGATCTGAATTCAAAAATTGAGACAGTCAAAATCAGCATACAACCTAGATTACTTTACCTCTTCCAGGCTATACCAACAGAGATTCCAGATGCCCAATTCTCAAAGTGGGACAGGATGATATCGAGATTTGTTTGGGGAGGTAAAAAAACCAAGAGTGAAATATAAAACCCTCCAATTACCAAAAGAGAAAGGAGGCATGGGCCTACCGAGTCTAAAGGAATATTACTACTCAGCACAAATAAGATATATCATATGTTGGTGCGACGAGGGATATGAGGCAAAATGGAAAGAAATGGAAAAGGAAATTGAGGGACTCCCAGTACAAAGCATAATAGGGGATAAAGATGCATATAAGCAAATCAAACAAATAGACCCAATCACTAAATTTACTTTAGAACTGTGGTATAAAATAGTACAAAAATATAATATAAGGGAAGACATAAAACTATTGAAATGGGTAGCATTTGACAGTCAGTTTGAACCGGCAAAACAAGATAGGGGATACAAAAATCTGGTGAACAAGGGAATCACAGCATGGGGCAATATCGGAAAAAAAGATCTCGGGAGCTTTGTAAATATCAGGAGAAAATTTAAATTAGAAAGATCGGAATTTTTCAGATATCTGCAGATGAGAGATTACTATATGAAGAAGATTAGGCATAACCTCCAAACAGATGTGAACGAGATTATACAACTTATTTTAAGCTCATATGCAGGAAATAAAATAAGAATTATTTCAAAACTATATCAGAAACTTATGACAAACAATCATACAAGTAACTATATAAAGGAGAAATGGGAGAAAGAGCTCAATTTAAACATAACAGAAGAAAGCTGGCAGGAAATATGGAAAACACAACACACATCAACAAATTCAAGGGCATGGAGGGAATTTGGATGGAAAAACCTGATTCGCTTTTTCATTACACCACAGATTCAAGGAAAATATACAAATACCCAATCTTTATGCTGGAGGGGATGTGGGGCTCAAAATGCAGACCACTCACATATGTTTTGGAAATGCTACAAAATATCATCATTTTGGAAATCTATGCATGTGACAATACAGAGGATATTAGGATATAATATACCAATGAACTGTAACCTGATGTACTTATGTGATCTTAAAAAAGACAGTGTTATACAGGCTGAGGACAGATATCTAGTTAAAATCTTGTTGATTGCATGTAAAAAAACTATCACAAAAAAATGGCGATCAGAAGTTCTTCCTGACCAAGAACAATGGACTGACATTGTTGAGGACATACGTATGATGGAAAAACTAACATATCGACGAAGAATGCAAGAAGGAATATGGGAGAAAAAATGGCGGAAATGGACACACTACAAAGTGCAACAACGAGGCAGAAATTGAAAGAATAACCAAAGACACTGAAAAAACCAGAAGAATTAAGAGATGGAAACTAAAAACTTGATGCTCCAACATTTGTCCCCCCCCCTTTTATTTTTTTTTTTTTTTTTTTTTTTTGTTTATTTTTTTTTATTTTTCCCTACCCTAACCCCTTTGTTTTTTAAATGTAGAATGTGATCTGAATGCATTATATATGATGAAAAATGAATAAAAATCTAAGTTACAAAAAAAACCCTCCAACAACGCCGCTTTATTTCATGCCGCCGCATACGGGTACAAATAAAGTAACCTGAACCTGGATTACTAAAAACAAGTATAAATAATGGAATCGGCCTCAAATACTCTCAATTTGGATTTAAATGCACTCAATGAAATCAATTCTGTCATTTTCCAGTTATTCTGCTGCATGTTCCATGTAACTAGTGCAGAACAGACGAAAGCCCTTTTACCTATTTTGGTGCGGGCATACGGAATGGAGTGCAACAGACAATCCTGTGAACAAAAAGCATAACGACCAATACTTCGCAATGCAATCAGATCACAAATGTAGGATGGCAGGAGACCAAGAATTGCCTTTTAGATAAAGGTGTACTAGTGGCTCAGCCTTCAGGTGGCCAAAGAAGGCCATCCCACCCTATGGTATAACTCACAATGATGTGTCATAGGCTTACAGTTTGTAATGAACCTCAATGAAGCACGATAAGCAGAGTCCACCATACTAAGACATCCAGCAGGGGCACTCATATACAAAAGATCACCACAGTCCAGCACAGACAAAAAGGTGGCAATATCTTCCTGCCTGCCTCAGGGACTACAGATGGAAATTAGTGAGATGCTGTGATCTGGTACAGAGCATCTTTACCCTGTGTTTAATGTTTTTCTATACATGGTCCCTGACAAATAAACCAATAAACTAAGTTGCTTTTTTACATTAAAAGAAAAACAATTTATTTCCATAATAAAAACCCAATTTCAATCTCGGCTATTTTTTTTTTTTTACAAGGCTCTCAACATGTGGTTTAAAAGTGAAGGAGTCATCAATTAAGATACCCAGATATTTAGACGCGTTAACCACTTCTATCTCATTATCCTCTGGAGTGGTCACTGAAGGGATCATTTGTGGCCTCTTATGGCCCTTTTCCACTAGTACCTACTCAGCCCTACTCACCTCGACTCTTCTCGGTTTGTAGGGTTTTCTGTTAGTACCTGGTACCAGGTACTTTTATGGGCCTACTTCAGTAAGGTTCCAGCTGTGCTGAGTCAAGCTGAAAATGTGATGTCAACAGATTGCAGGCCACTGATTGGCCAGGGCATAATGTCAGTGGATGAGAGCAACGTCTTCACAAGATTCAAAACCACCATTTGTAAATTTGGCCGTGAGCTTTTATTACCTCCGCCAGGCCGAAAAGGCCAGGAGGAGGTAATGTTTTTGCCGGGGTTTGTCTGTGTGTTTGTCTGTTTGTCTGTCTGTCTGTCTGTCTGTTGGTTAGCAAGATAACTCAAAAAGTCTTGGACGGATTTCCATGAAACTTTCAGGCGTTGTTGGAAATGGTACAAGGAAGAACTGATTAAATTTTGGGGATGATCCGGATCACCGTCTGGATACAGGAATTTTTTAAAGCATTCTTTAACACTGTGACATACGGCTATTTTCAACATGTGTGCAGGCGCAATGGAGGGCGCTGGTCATCGTGTCTGACCAACATAAACTCCACGTTCTTCAACGTTTTAGGCACAAAAGCAGGCGGAAAACACTGGTGGGCTGGGCCCGCCACCGTGCCTGTGTTTGCGCGACGCTGCAAAAGCTGAGACGGGCAGCTGTCCACCGCCGGATTATTTGGCAGAAATTCCCCGGGTAGCCATAGGCGCTGCGCAAAAACGAGCTGCTCGGCAGTGTGCTGTTTGCCTGTGTTTGCACAACGCTGCAAAAGCTCAGACGGCCAGCTGTCCGCCGCTGGATTATTTGGCAGAAATTCCCCGGTCAGCCATAGTAGCTCCGCAAAAAGAAGCTCTCTGCCGGGGAAGTTTCCAAATCATCTTTGGCCGCGGAGCGCAACCCCAATAAAGATAAAGACCCGGCCGGGTCATGCCGAAGACCTTATAAAAGTGGAACTTCCTGCCGTCCAGCTTGGTGCTCAGCAATGAATGGAATGGAGGAGGGAACTCTGTGGCGGCGCCTTGCATGGCAGCGGCCCTCTGATTCTGCACTTGGGGTGTGTGTGATTAACACAGTAGATAGGTAAAGCACAATCTCGTTCTGCTGTACATGATTGGTTGTACGGTTGAATGACAATAAGGGTGATTTGATTTGATTTGATTGATTTGATTAGATGTACCACGAAGGTCGAGTGCAAGCAAGATGTTTGTGTCTGTGAACATTCCGTCTTTTGGCGAGTTGATACGTAACAATGTTTACAGTTTGATGAGAAGGTTGCTGCCATGTAACAATCATCTTATATCAGCAATTGTCAACTCGTCACTCACACTTCACTCCAGCATTTGGAAGTGGTGGCGTTCCATTTTATACTGAGTCCAATATTGTATGTTATTGTTGTTACAAGACCGCCGACTGTCTGCTGATCTGTATATACTTTTATTTATTTATTTATTTATTTTCTACTCCTTTTAGATCTGCATTTAATATGAACCCTGAGTTTGAAATAAACGTTTGAATTTTGAATAAAACCCACGCCAACCCGTCTACCTAATTGGCATCCGTCAGTGAAGCCCTCAGTGCTGCTTTCAGTGATCTAAAACGCTCACATAACCCATTGGCCTGTGGGTTGTACGCAGTTGTGTCATGACTTCTTTTGTTTTTTCTTTTGAATTCTTGGATGGAACATGGGTGGCCAATATAAGCTGCGGATTCAGCCATCACATATTTCGGATAACTTATGTTGAACTGTATAATCAGAGGAGCTATTGTCTAATTTGACCTTGTTGGATTTTATTACCCCCTTTGTTATATTATTCACTTTCTTTTAACCTGTACTCTTAATCTATTCGAAATAAAGATTAATTCATTCATTCATTCAATTGCAACGCCCCCAGCCTGGGAGTTTGCAGATGCAGGACATGGACACAACACCAACACTTCAGTTTATTGCCTCTGCCAAGGAGGTAATGCTTTTACTACTGAACCACTAATCCTATCATTGTGAATCCAATTGCTACTCAGATGTTTTCATGGTCAAGGAATCTGATAACGTACACACAAACACTGTATGGGGGGAACTGTGGCGCTTGGCGGAGGTCTGCGCTCTCCGAGTGCTTTTCTAGTTATTTCTGTGGTAATCAACAAAACAAGTGGCTACACACAAATCAACACCGTCACAAACCACTCACCATCTTCCCTGTGAGCAGCCATCAGCTCGGAGACCTCCTGGTAGTTCACTTCGGAAAGCTCTGCCAGCGCCGGGGCTGAAAAGTTCATAGGCTGAAAAGTTTATATAGTGGTCAAATTTGGTTATTTTTCAACAGTCTCCCCGTCAGTGAGCACAGTTCTTCCATCGGTGTTGCAGCGGTTGGATTCCTGCGCTTGAAAAATAAACATTTTTTAAGCGCAGGAAAAAAATTTATTTGGCCAAATTTGACAACTATGAACTTTTCACCCTATGAACTTTTCAGCCCCGTTGGCCCTGCTGCGGCAGAGCAAGCTGAAATGAAAAAGTATACCAGGAGGTCTCCGAGCTGATGGCTGCTCACGGGGAAGATGGTGTTTTGTGATTTTATGCATCTTTACCTCCGCCAGGCCGAAGGCCAGGAGGAGGTTATGTTTTTGCCAGCGTTTGTCTGTCTGTTTGTCTGTTGGTTAGCAAGATAACTCAAAAAGTTTTGGACGGATTTCGATGAAACTTTCAGGCCTTGTTGGAAATGGTACAAGGAAGAACTGATTAAATTTTGGGGATGATCCGGATCACCGTCTGGATACAGGAATTTTTTAAATGATTCTTTAACATTGTGAGATACGGCCATTTTCAACATGTGTGCAGGGGCAACAGAGGGCGCTGGTCGTCGTGTCTGATGAACACAAAATCCGCCTTCTTCAAAGTTTTAGGCACAAAAGCACGCAGAAAACAGTGGTGGGCAGGGCTCGCCAGAGTGCCTGTGTTTGCGCTACGCTGCAAAAGCTGACACGGGCAGCTGTCCGGCGCCGGATTATTTGGCAGAAATTCCCCAGCCAGCCATAGGGGCTGCGCAAAAACCAGCTCTCTGCTGGGGGAGGCTTCCAAATCCTCTTTTTTCCGCGGAGCGCAAACCCAATAAAACCCACGGCAACCATTATCGCACCTTCTTTTGTCCTGCGGCTCCGGAACAGAGAGGAATCCCGGCGCCAGTAATGCTGCGCCTGATATGTGTGACTCTAATGCTAAAAGTGACTGCATCAGGGATTTTCGACCTGAAGTCGCACTTTGCTACACAGCGCCACAAAAACTGTGTAGCCAAATTCGATCGATGGATGAACATTTTCAGCCAGTGAGAGAACCGACGCCTTCCAAATCCAATGCATCACTAGCAGAAGTGATGTTTTTGTCATTTTGTGGCAGAACACAATCTACCCCCATTGGTGGCAGATCACTTCAGTGATTTGGTGCCAACATTGTTTCCTGACAGCAAGAGCACTCAATTTTTTTGTGCTACTTGGCTTATTATTTTCACATTACCAAAAAGTTATGGCTCAACATTGTGTCCATATAAGTGTACATTTGAATAAATATGTTTGAAATAGTTCATGTTGCAGTTGCTGTTTGCTTAGTTTTTGTTTGCTTGTTTTTGCTTCAGTTTTCTTTCATCTGCCAATAAATACAGTTTTTAAGTACTCAGTACAGGTGTGAAAGCCCCCCCCCCCAATAAGGGAGGCATGAGGTCAGTACAGGTGTGAAAGCCCCCCCAATAAGGGAGGCATGAGGTATGCCTTGACAGGTCGCAGCCTGGCACTTTGCAGATGCAGGAGATGGACACAACAGCAACACTTCAGTTTATTACCTCCGCCAAGGAGGTAATGCTTTTACTACTGAACCACTAATCCTATCATTGTGAATCCAATTGCTAGTCATATGTTTTCATGGTCAAGGAATCTGAAAACCTACACACAAACACTGTATGGGGGGGAACTGTGGGGCTTGGCGGAGGTCTGCGCTCTCCGAGTGCTTTTCTAGTTTAATGTTATTTGTCAGTGAAAACGTCAGCATGTAAACAACATAATAGGACAACGGGCCGCCTTCCTGTAATGAACCCAGCCCCACCCACTTGAGGTGGAACTCAGTTGAAATGGAAAACCAATCACACTGTGTCGAGCCGAGTAGAGTTGAGCTGAGTAGGTACTAGTGGAAAAGGGGCTTTAGAGTTGGTAAAGACCATCAGTTTAGCTTTGTCTGCATTGAGAACACCCTTGACAGATCGCCAGTCCATCGCAAGGCCGACACAGAGAGACAGACAACTATTCACTCTCACATTCATACCTAAGGACAATTTAGAATCCCCAGTTTTGAGGCCAATTAACCTAACTTGCATGTTTTTTTTGGCATGTGGGAGGAAACCGGAGAAATCCCGGAGTAAACCCACGCAGACACGGGGAGAACATGCAAACTCCACACAGATCACTGCTGGTCGGGGGCTGGGATCGAACCCAGGATCCCCCGGCCAAGGGTGAGTTGCTGTGCTGCCGCAGTGCTAACCACTCCGCCACCGCCCTGCCTCTCGCCCAAAGATGCTGGGATAGGCTCCAGCCCCCCCACCCCCACCCCCACCCCGACCCGAAAAGGATTAAGCGGGAGAAGATGGATGGATGCACTGAGAACAAGCTTCAACTAAACTAACGAGTGCTGGAGTGCTACAAAAGCTTTCTGCAGTGATTCAGTGGTCTGAGCAAGGGTTGATGTGCAGCTGTAAAGAACTGTGTCATCAGCATAAAAGTACAAATTAGCACATGAAATATTCAGACAAAGGTCACTAATATAAAGAGGACCTGATACAGAGCCCTGTGGTATTCCCTTTTGGACATTAAGAAAATCAAGAACGGAGACCATCATGTTTAATGCCCCGAGTCCTATCACCGAGGTAATTTGTAAACCAACCCACTGCTTGTGCAGACAGTCCCAATTGTAGGAGTCTAAGCCTTAAAATATGATGGTCAACAGTAGCAAACGCTTTTGACAAATCAATAAAAAGTGATACACAATGTTGTTTTTTTTATCAAGTGCAACTGAAATGTCATTTGCCAGCTTCACTGCCACTGTAATTGTACTGTCATTTTTTCTGAAGCCTGATTGATATTTCAACAAGAGATTATTGGAATATAAAACCTCCTTAACTTGATCGCCCACAAGAGCTTCAAGAATTTTGTCCAGCACAGAATGGAAAAAAAAAAAGATACAGGTTGATTCTGTGTGTGTGTGTGGGGGGGGGGGGGGTATAAATACACCGATTGGATAATCTACACAGATTTACCTATGTTTAGTTAAGTCTACACAGAAAACTAACAAAAAATAGAAAGAAAACCAAAATTTCTACAACAAAAATATCCACATCCACCAACTTAAAAAAAGTTTACCAATTAGAGTTAACACATTTTCAGAAAGTACCGAGACATTCATGAGTCCACAGTAACATTTGCTGGTCTATATAAAGCCTTTTCTATGTTCCCTGATGCCCAACTTGATGTGTGATTTTAATATTTTCCTTTGACTAAAGTAAGACTTTATATTTCAAACAGAACAGAAATATTGCAGGTTGCACATATAAAGATAACCGGTATTACCTTTTAAAATGGTGTGAACTACGTTTCACCAGTATAGTAGCTCAGCAAAAGTCATTCTCCTGGGTGTAATTTACACATGTGGTTTGTATTCCAAGTGCTTCCCATCTGCTAGGGCACTGATCAATGCTGCCCGCAGGTGTACTGTAAATATATTATCAAATTAAATAAAAAGCCTTCACAACAAACAGCTGGCAGACTGGCAGTTCAGGTTTTATTGCTTGGAAAAGTCTATTAAAGATCATAAAAGTGGCTATAGTGTTATTACAGTTCTTTCTTGTGAGCTATTATTCAGTCCAATTACTTACCCAGCTTTGTTCCCTCAGCCTTTCTACTGCCATCACAAGAGAATGATTAGGACTCGGTAAACAGAAATAATGGTTTCTGTAATATCTTCCAGTGAAAAGGAAAACATTCTGCTGCAGATTTCAAATTTTGCATTTCCCCTCAGGCCAATTACTGTGATGTTCCTCACAGTTATTTATACAGAAGAGGCTTTCTTTATTTTTGTCTTTCTCTCTGTGGATCCATCATTTGATAAAATTCAAACAGCATAAGAGGAGGGATGATTTCACCAATCAGCAAAAGAAGCAGTAAAAGAAAGCAATAATAGAGTTGATAATAAGATTCTGGTATATCAAGAATCAAACAAATGTTGGCAAATATTTTATTCAATGTGTACATTTTACAGATTAATTTTGTATCTTATCAGTTTAACTGGACTGATGGATTCAAGTTTTTAGTCAAGATTTAGAGATATAAAATAAGAGCTATAAATAATATTTTTGAAGTCATAAAACGTCTCAACTATGCTGCTCCAACTCTGCTTTCCTATTTAAAAGTAAGATTTATGTGTTGTTACTGTGTTCTACTGTTGCTTGAAAGCTTTATTATGTTGTGACAACATTAAACCTTACAATCAGAGCAGGCAAACTTAAGAGAGACCACATAACCTCAGTGACAAAAGTATTTGAGTTAACACAAACCTGGCTCCAACCACATCTGTGAACTACGTTAAAAAGCCTGCGGTCTCATATATAAAGCTTTCATATGCACAAAATGAGGCCAGAAAATTATATAGGCCACTTTAATGGAAAAGTTGGGATATTGTTGGGGGCAGTGGTGGTCTAATAGTAGTAGCAGTAGATTAGTTTATTTGACAGGGACAGTGCAATAAACATAGAC
Source organism: Pholidichthys leucotaenia (assembly GCA_020510985.1). Lineage (NCBI taxonomy): Eukaryota > Metazoa > Chordata > Actinopteri > Cichliformes > Pholidichthyidae > Pholidichthys > Pholidichthys leucotaenia. The sequence continues at coordinate 297,559,106 of CM035841.1, read as the reverse complement.
AATTAATCAAAGACAATTAATCTGATGTGTTGCACATAGAGTGTATAGCTATTAGCTAATTTGCAACTCTTGTCCCTGGATGGGCTTTAGAAAAAAGAATCAAGATAAAAAATATACACAATAATCACATACATCAATGCAGAAAAATTATAAATACACAATTATAAATATTATATTATAAATACACAAATATAACAGCCTGACTCACATTTAACATAAATATTATAAATATTATAAATACACAAATATAACAGCCTGACTCACATTTAACACATATAACATAACTCACATTTGCCTATTTCAGGCCTTCCTCCCTCCGTCACTCACTATAAACAAACACATTTATTCCTTCCCTTCATTCACTCTCACTTTGCAGACAGTTAATTCATACATGAGTACATTCTTGTTTATTTTTCAGCCAGTTTTGCTTTGGGTTGATATCAGTGTAGTCAGGAGTTTACTTGGAGCTGGTGTACTTGGTAACAGCCTTGGTTCCCTCAGACACGGCGTGCTTGGCCAGCTCACCGGGCAGCAGGAGGCGCACTGCGGTCTGGATCTCCCTGGAGGTGATGGTGGAGCGCTTGTTGTAGTGGGCCAGACGAGAGGCCTCGGAGGCGATGCGCTCAAAGATGTCGTTGACAAAGGAGTTCATGATGCTCATGGCCTTGGAGGAGATACCGGTATCAGGGTGGACCTGCTTCAGTACCTTGTAAACGTAGATGGCGTAGCTCTCCCTTCTGGTCTTCCTCTTCTTCTTGCCTCCTTTACCGGTGGTCTTGGTCACGGCTTTCTTGGAGCCCTTCTTGGGCGCAGACTTGGCGGGTTCAGGTTATGGATGTGGACTGGTGAATGGAGGGTCGCTGGTTCAATCCCAGGACCAGCAGGATCAGATCTGGGTGGGACAGATGACATAGCAGTGTCTTCCCAACCCTCATTAACCCCACTGTGGTGCCCTTGAGCAAGGCCTTGAACTCCAACTGCTACAGTGGAGCTGCTCAGTGGCCACAGGTCTGTCTGTGGTTGTACTGGGTAACGTCCAGGTATGAATGTGTGAATGTGAACAGGGCATCCTTGAAAAAGAGAGGTTGCCTCTCAATGGAACTAAATAAAAAAAAATAAATAAAAAAATTAAATATAAAGAAAGTCTGACAATAAAAAGTGTACAAATGTACAGCAGCTCTGACCCATGCATATGAACATTTTGGAGCCAAGAGGAATTGGGTGGTACCCATGGTGAAACAGAAAACTGAAGCCACACTTTTAAAACTATATTTGATGAGCCATTATATCAATACATCCACTCAGGTATTCTGTTTTACATGCTATGCAGTTCATCATTAGCATTCATGGTCCATTTCTGCAGGTTGCAATCCCCGCTGAATATAAAAAATGGCCACAAGACATCTGCGAGACATCAACCAATTGAAAAAAATCCTCTCAGTATTTTAGCTATTTCACCTTTACACTCCATCACCATCTCAGAGCACAGGTGACAGCTGAAGGCTAAGGAGTTATTAGGAGAATCACAGTTTAAAATGATAGATAGATAGAGCCTTTATTGTCATTGCATAAAAAACAACGAAACTGCACATGCCCCCTCCCACATAAAAACTACGAACAACACTCAATCCATACACATCAATAACAACCACAGCAAAACACACAGAACATAACATATCAGCATTAAAAAGAGCTTAAAAAAGTGCAGTCATTTTTGTGTCTAGTTAACAGAAGGCATTAGAAAGACACATTTAAGAATAAAGCTAAAAAAATTTCTTTCCCTGTCAGATGTGTAATGTACTAGAGACTATGATGTGTATTGGTGATTTAAAAAGTAAATGGCTTTTAGAAAGAAACTGTTAATGAAGCTAGTGGAGTGCGATTTAATTGACCTGTATCGCCTCCCTGAGGGCAAAAGAGTAAAAAGGTGATGACCGGGGTGAGAAATGTCTGTACTGATGGTCCTGGCTCTTGTATGATAACGGGTGTTGGCGATATCCTGGAGTGATGAAAGAGGGCAGCCAATGACTTTTTCCGCAGTTCTTACAACTCTCTCTAGTGCTGTTTTGTCCGCAACAGAGCAGCCTGCATACCAAGAAGTGATGCAGTATGTTGAGATGTTTTCAACAGCAGAACGGTAAAAGGTCATCAGCAGCCTCTTACAAAGGTTGTTTCTTATTAAAATCCTGAGGAAGTGGATACGTTGCCGGGCCTTCTTAACGATAGCTGTGGTGTTTGTGGTCCAGGAAAGGGTGTCTGTGATATGTATACCAAGAAATTTATAGCTATGCACTATTTCCACACAGTCACCATTGATAAAAATGGGGTCAGCTCTGCGTTTCCTGAAGTCCAATATGAGTTATTTAGTTTTCTTAGTATTTGCTACATGTGTAAATGCAGGATGATACACATGTAGCAGGTGGAAGGAGTCAGGATAGTATGGCATTTTTTCTACAATTTAAGTGTGATATAGGTACCCTGTTTTCATTCTTGTTAACTGAGCAAGTTTATGAAATTCACGTGAACACTGATAACACTAAACGACATAGGGATCAGCTCTTTTTCAGCATCTTCAAAACTGCACTGAAATCAGTTCATAAGGCAAGTGTTTTTATACAGCTATCAAATGTAAAAATCTTTGTAACCGTTGTCATGTGCACAGAGTCCAGGGACACTGATTTTTGTCCAATCATCTCTGCCACATAACCTCTTCATCATGCACATTAAGTCTAAATTTTTGTTTTGTAAATAATGCCAGTCCTCACAGTTTGGCTGCAAAAACACCAGCCAAGTTCACTTGAATCATAGTCAAAAGTATATCCTATTATTATGTTCAGCCATCAAAGTTTAATTTTAAATGACATCCCTGGCTGGATTACAGCGTTTATAATGATCGTTGTAAATCAGCATGAACCAGTCAGTCTAATAGCTGAACCAAACCAATGTAAACATATAAATACTACTGTGTGGGATAGGGATGTTAATGATTAATTGAATTTCGATTAATTGTCGAAAAGAATTTAGTCAACTAAATTAAATTAGTTGTCGGTTAATTGATAACTCGGCAGTCCTTCTCAATGGAAGTTTATTCTATGACATGCAGTGGCATCGGTATCCAGGTGGGGGCGCAAGCTTTCACTCACTGCCATCTTCCAACCTAAAGCCCCTGTGACACCGTGATGATTTAGGCAGTGTTTGCCAAACATATAAAAATTAGTCTAAAATGCTGGTATATGCCAAAATTTTCACTTTGGGCTGTATGCATTGAGTATCCATTACGAGTTTGACGTATACATAATGTATTAGTATACATAACATTGTATGTTAGAATGGACAGGTGTTAATGTTGATCTGTAAAAAATACAGTAAATTGTTTACTTGGGGTATTAAAGGTAGTAATTTGTATAAAATTCACATGGGTGTATCGATGGAAAAGAGGAGTTGGAATTAATGTGTTCACTTCTTCCTTCTCCCTTTCGAACAGTGTATACTGTAACTTTATTGCATTTGCTATTTGCTTGTTTTTTGTTATATTTTTTGTGTTCGAAATAAACTATCTATCTATCTATTAGTAACTTGCATAGAATATTTCGATAACTTATAAATAACATATCAACAAATGCTTAACGTGTTGCCGGCATTCACATCTTATGCACAATGATAGTTTAAATTATGCATAGCACAGTCATGCCAAACTGCCATTGCCTCCCAATCCATGAATCTCAGGTGTGCGAAAGATCATCTCTGTTCAACCAAAATTATTCTCCCCTCCAAAGACCATTGCACGACAGGGGCTGTGACCGACCTGGCAGAGCTGTCAAATCTGTCAGGTCGATCACGTCTGAAACAGCTGATGTAACACATCACGAATGTCAGATGGCAGTTGTCACAACCTAGCTTAACAGTTATGACAAAGGTACGTGAACTGATGGTGATAAAAAAAAAAGTTTATTTTCAATAAAGTGAAAAAAAAAAAAAAAGATAATGCACGGAGTGTGCTTTTGCCGGTGTGGACCCAAAAACAGCAGAGAGCTGCAGCCAAGGGATAGCAAAGTGGGATTTATCATCCAGCAACAGCTGATGGAAAACAGCTGAGCTCTGTGCTTTGGGTGATCTCATCAGCTGATTGGACCCACTTCCTCCGGTGTTCTGACATTTTAGCATATCTATCCAAACAGCACTGGACAGTAGGGCTGCAACTAACAATTATTTTGGTAGTCGACGAATCCTTGTTGTCAGTCTGTGATGGCTGTATCAACAGCCACACAACGAAACTGATAATTTGGTAATATTCACCCAACTAACACTCACATAATTTAGATATATCCATAGGCATAATTTATGGAGGGGTCAGAGGGGTTATAATCCCCTCAATAATCAAATCTAGCCAATATACCCCCCAATAATCAAATCATTATAATTAATAAAAAATATCTACAACTCAATCAAGTATGAAGAAGTTGTCGTTTTTTCATTTGCAAGCAACAAAAAGTAGCATTTGTAATAATCAGACAATGTATCCCCCCTGCTGCAGACTTGGTATTGCCCAACCGGTACTTGCATCTTCACTGAGTTGGAGTCAGTTGTAAGGGCGGCAGGTGGGGATGCTGGTATGAAATGCTTTCGGCTCAGTGAGAGAACATGAAATGAGCTCCACAAGGGCAACAAACCATTTCAAATTGGTTGAACTTGTCAAACAAAAGGACCAAACCCCCTCTGTCCAAAACAAGGTAAATACCATATTATTGATTTAGTTTGTGAATTGTTGTGTGAAGTTAGCTGGTTGCTAGTTTGCTAATTGGAGTGCACCACTGAATAACTGTGCTGCCTGGTAGGATTTCGCTGATCTGAGAAATGATTAGCTTTTCTCATGCAACTTTGGTCTTTACATTGTATCAATCATTCATGAAATGTGATCAGAATGGATTTGCTCGTCAGCTGTTAGAGTGAAACTTATGTGTTTCAGTACTCATCAAAATGTTAGCAGCTCCAAACATTTATCAAGTACAAACAAAATCTACTCCGACCACCGGCCCTTAAATATAAATGCGTTTAAATGTTGCTTGTCATCCCCACGAAATTCAAGTTAACCTTAAACTGTTCTGTATTTTTAAAATATCATGATTTTGATAATTATAAAATTCAATTAAAAAACAAGTTTTACCACTTTTGATCACAGAGTAACTCACTCTGAAGGCTATTCTTAAATACCCACGTTAAAACATGTTGATTATTTTCCCTACAGATCATTTTCAGATCTTCTATCCTGTTAAAATACCACAACTGCACAAATAAACACCAAATAGATAAATGAAAGAATAGCTGCATTTCATATTCCTAAACGCTTTATAAACGTTTTTTTTTTTTACATGTGTTAAAATATAATGTGTTAAAACATGTGTTAAAATAAAATATAAAATATTTGCTGAATCAACCCACACTATATACCTTGTATCATTCATTAATACTCCCATACATGACATATTGTACTGAAGTATGGGGAAATACATATAAAACAAACATATATCCAGTCTTTATGCTTCAGAAGAGAGCTATTAGAATAATAAACAAAGCTGCTTACAGGGAACCAACAAACCCACTTTTTCTTAAATTCAAAGCTCTCAAGTTGAAAGAGCTGGTTGACTTTAAAACTGCAGTAATAATGTTTAAAGTGAAGAATCTATCACTGCCCGCAAATATCCAAAAGCTGTTCCAAATAAGGAAGAAACAATATCATTTCAGAGGAACATGTATATTTCAAAAACCTTCAGTGAGAACTACCACCAAGCAACACTGTGTTTCAGTGCAAGGAGTCAGATTATGAAACGATTTTGGACCTGAATTAAAATCATGTACAACGCTTGGACAATTTAAACAAAAACTAAAGGAAGAAATACTCCAAACATATATACAAGATGACATGTAAAATCACATAAGGATTGTCATATCCAGTCTGTGTTGTGTTGTTGCTTAGTTGTTTTGTTTTTGTCACATTTTGTCTTAGCTTTGTTCTGAATTGTAATCGCTCTTGTTTTGTTTTTCCTTTTGAATTCTTGGATGGAATATGGGTGGGTAATATAAGCTGTGGCTTCAGCCATCACCCATTTTGGATAACTTATGTTGAACTGTATAATCAGAGGAGTTATTGTCTAATTTGACCTTGTTGGATTTTCTTTCCCCCATGTTATATTATTGTTTATTTTAATCTGTACTTTTAATCTATCCGAAATAAAGATTGATTGATTGATTAAAATGAGTTCAAAAGCATTACAGTACAGTATCACTGAATTATTTATTTATTTAATTATTGAGCTTATGATCACATTTCTAGTTTTCTGTTCCCATTTTATTTAATCACGAGACAGCATTAGACAAATTAGGCAGTGACCAAACACTGAGATATTAATGGCTTATTATCACTGTATACTGATTTAGCTCCTAGTATGATTCATCACCTTAACACTGTATCTTTTGAGGTTGTTGGTGTTTAAGGGTCCATTTGCAATAAATGGAGCACTAAAAAAAATAAATAAATAAGATAAGATAAGATAAGCCTTTATTAGTCCCACAATGGGGAAATTCCAGGATTGCAACAGCACAGGGATAGCAACACTCAAAGCAACAATCAGAAGGCAAGAAAAAACAAGAGCAGCTAGTAAACATATGTACATATTACTATAAATATATATATATATATACAGTATATATATATACACACAGTGCGGAGCATTATGGTTGGTGAATGTGCAGCAGAAAGTCTAAGCTCTCTCTCCGCGGATGCGGCGGGCCAGCTGGTGACCCTCTTAGCGAAGAAGAGACCCACCAGGTGGGCCTCGCTGGCCTCCTGCAGAGCCATGACGGCGAAGCTCAGGAAGCGCAGGTCGGTCTTGAAGTCCTGAGCGATCTCCCTCACCAGGCGCTGGATGGGCAGCTTACGGATGAGCAGCTCCGTGGATTTCTGGTAGCGACGGATCTCTCTCAGAGCCACGGGCCTGTAACGGTGAGGCTTCTTCACTCCGCCGGTGGCCGGAGCGCTTTTCCGAGCAGCCTTGGTGGCTAGCTGCTTCCTGGGGGGCTTTTTCCTCCAGTAGATTTTACGGGCGGTCTGCTTGGTTCTTGCCATCGCTCTATTATTCTGTCTTATATTTCTTGCACGCCGCCTAAACTCCAGCCCGGCACCCGCGTCGTTTTCGCTACAGTTCCCGGTATGTCGAGTTTCTCCATTAGCACCGGGTGGCGGTTGAGTGCTAGCTAGCACTAGCTCTTCCTGCTGTAACGTCTCCTGCTGTAAACAGTGGCTCCGTCCGCCGACTCGGGAGACCTTTGGGGCGATCTGTGTGTCCGTGATATATATATATATAGAGTGAAAGGTGTAGAAAGAAGAAGGAAGATTAAAAAAAAGGCTGTTGCAACGGGCAGCCAACTCGTGTGGTGCCGCCGGTCCGGTGGAACCGGGAAAAAAAAAAAAAAAAATTTAAAAAAAATTGATAAATAACTAAAATAACTAAAAAGTTGCAATGCTTCTTTCAGCACTTTTTGCAACATTTGTCACCTCCTCCAGCCTGTTGCTTTTCCTGTCAAGTAGGGGTCTCTGCAGAACGCTGTGCTGCACCTAGAGAAAACATATTATAAACCCATTTAAAGTTAGAACTGTCCTCACTACCAACTTTTGGGGCTCCAAATATTCTGTCCAATCTATTTTCTCCCTTAGTAAACTCAGTGTTTTATGTAGCACTGTGACATTTCTAATGCCACTTTTTCATGTGTGCAACTTTTTTGTCATAGTTTTACAGCTTTTCTTGTAAATTAGAGACATTTTTTCTTGTAAATTTGCCTACTTTTTGTATAAATATGCAGTATTTCCCCCATGTTGTTTTCCCCCTAAATTCAGTTTCTCACAAAAATGTAGCACTTTTCTTAAATTTGTCATGGAAAATAAGCCTTTTTCCTTAGATATTTGCAAAATAATTTAAATTTCAGATTTTCTGAAATAATGTTTTGACTATCTTCAGTAACCTTCAGTTATCAAGCTCCTCTCCTGTGGAACCAGCTGCCAATCTGGATTCGGGAGTCAGACTCGATCTCTGTTTTTAAGAATAGGGTTAAAACCTTCCTTTTTGATATAGCCTTAGTGATGTGATTCGGGGTTGGTGAAATTATCTGAAAATTTTGCAGGGGTTCTGGGGGACACAGTCCCCCAGCGGGGTCCGGGGCAGAGCCCCGATCAGGGGGGAGGGGGGGTTCTTGGGTTTTTATAATTTTTAAGTACCAGAACTGTGCTTAAATGACATAAAACAAACAGCTGAATGCCACTTATTACTGTATAATATTGACTTTTATTCCAAGAAGATAGCATTCCTAAAATATTCCAACAAGCATTATCCATCACATGCTTTAACACTTGATCAAATCAAAATCACTTAATTTTATCTATTCCATAATAGAAATAAAATTCCAACATACCATTACTTTTTATAATTTCAGCATTTATTTCAGATCATTAGTTTCAATCTCCATTGAGTCTTGAGCAGTTGATTTTGCACAATCACTGATGTATCTAAGTCTTAGAAATATTCATAAGTTATTAGTCAATGTCCACTGTGCACTGTCAATTTCAAACTGTTTGGAATCATAAAAGTAATCTAACTAAATTGTTTTGCTATTTTCTTCTCCTCAACATCAATCCATATCTGATATATGTGATATTAATTAGGGAAGACCGAAAAGCACAAACATAAACGTAATTCTACGTACGTGTGGCGTTAAAAATATTTATTAAATAAAATCCAAAACATCTTCAGCAGGCAAGATGAAGAAAATATTAACTAGATGACATGTATACAAAAATATATCTTCACATACCTCAAAATTCACTACTCTATCCGCAACTGGCACTGGTTGTTGGGGTGGATCCTTCCTTTCGATTTCCGGGTCCGATCGTGTCGTTAACAAAGGGTGGAGGCCGTATGGTTTCGATGGTTTTTTGTGAACACCGAAAGTTCCAGCAATTGAATAATTAGTGGACCTCGATTTCACCTGTTGTGCATGTTTTCTGCTCTTAGCATGACTCTCGAGAGACTTAAATCCTCTTCCACCATAGTCAATGGTGTCGTTACACCACGTGCATATATCGCCTTCCCAGCACGGTCGATTTTCCGTATGAAATCGCTAAATAAATTTGTCCCAGTTGTCTTACCAACATCCACAGCAATCTCTTTTTCTAGCCAATCCCAACGAAATTTGTTTTTCACGATCTTGTCAATTTCTTTGACTCTCGGAGCATCTTTACGTTCAACCGCCGACATCACTGCAATGCAAGTCCGCTATGGGAGAGCGAGGAAAACAAAGGATTAAGAACAAAATAGGATTAAGATAAGAAACAGCCATGTTCACTGGTCACTGCAAGGACGATCAGCATCAAATCAGGCGTGCCGTGAATTTTTTTTTTTTTTTTAAGGATGATCAGCATCAAGTCAGGCGCGCCGTTAGGGGATTACTAAGGGAATTTTTATTTTTTTATTTTGGAAGATAAAAAAAACCGAATTCCGCGAATTAGCGGAAAAATCACATCCCTATAGCCTACAATTAGGGAGGGATCATGTGTCTCTGAACCCTCCCTTAGTTATGCTGCTAATAGGTTTAGACAGCCGGGGGACCTCCAATAATGCACTGGGCTTCACTCCTTTCTTCACTCTCAATGAAATATTTTTTTTTGCAAGTCATTAACAAAAAAAAAAACCCCAAAAAACCAAACAAACAAAAAAAAAAAGGTGACCCATGGATCGTCACCTTATCGTGGTGGGGGGTCTGCGTGCCCCAGTGATCCCAGGAGCTATGTTGTCTGGGACAATTTGCCTCTGATAGGTTCACCCAAGACAAACTGGTCCTGGGTGAAGGGCCAGACTAAGAACGATCCAACAGACTCATGATAAATACTAGAACAAGGATTCAGTGTACCCTGCCCGGTATGGGGTTACCGGGGCCCCACCCTGGAGCTAGACCTGGGGGAGGGGCTCGATGGCTAGCGTCTGGTGGCCGGGTTTCCACCCATGGGACCCGGCTGGGCTCAGCCCCAAGGAGTTACATGGGTCCACCTTCCAGTGGGCTCACCACCTGCAGGAGGGATCATGGGGGTCCGGTGCTATGTGGATTAGGTGGCGGTCAAAGGCAGAGACCTTGGCGGACTGATCCCAAGCTTTCTAAACTGGCTTTTGGTATGTGGAATGTCACCTCTCTGGTGGGGAAGGAGCCTGAGCTGGAGAGATACCGGCTAGATATAGTCAGCCTCACCTCAATACACAGCTCCGGTTCCAGAACCAGTCTCCTGGAGAGGGGCTGGAGCTTGGCCTTTTCTGGAGTTGCCCCGGGCGAGAGACAACGAGCAGGAGTGGGTATTCTTGTATCCCCCCACCTTGCTGCCTCTATACTGGAGTTTTCCCCAGTGGACGAAAGGGTTGCTTCCCTGTGCCTTCGGGTTGGGAAATGGGTCCTGACCATCATTTGTGCCTATGCACCAAATGATGTTTCAGAGTACCCACCCTTTTTGGAGTCTCTGACTGGGGTGCTGGAGAGTGCTCCTCTTGGAGACTCCATTGTCCTACTGGGGGACTTCAATGCGCACGTGGGCAACGACAGTGAAACCTGGAGGGGGGTGATTGGGAGGAACGGCCTGCCCGATCTGAACCCAAGTGGTGTTCAGTTATTGGACTTCTGTGCTAACCACAGTTTGTCCATAACAAACCCCATGTTCAAGCATAGCATAGCATAGCATAGCAGTCTGTCGTGGGCGACAATGACTGTTTCATTTAGGTCTG